>CADEBD010000171.1:7937918-10452918 GCA_902825455.1 Arctia plantaginis | reverse complement strand
TATATGGTTCCGATAAAGTTAATTTCACGTGAACGATTTCTTAAAGTAACAGAACTGTCAGTACTGGGCTGCAGAGATGCCCCGTCTAAAATCCCAGAAATCGTTGCCCTAACCAGAGGGTACTGTGTGTGGGATAGAATAACAATTTTCAATTTTATCAAGTCTCTCTTTAAAAACCTGAATATTAATTATAAATATGATTGCTGAACTTTTTTGCATCCAAAATGTAATAATCGCAAAAGGACACTGTGTCAAGTTAAAAAGAAGTTATAATGGGATATACGAGGGGAGGTCCAAAAGTTCGTGGAATGAAAGGGTTTTAAATAAAATGAAACCTTAAATCTATTTTTCCTTTTCAATATAATCACCCTTAAGCTGAATACATTTATTAGATCTATGAATTATTTTTTCTAAACCATCTAAAAATATTTTCTATCTTTTGTCTCATAATGAGGTACAATTGCCCCCTTTACCTCATTGTCGTTAGAAAATTTCCATCCCCTTAAGTATTTTTTTAAATATTGAAACAAATAAAAATAACTTAGGGCCAGATCTGGACTGTAGGGTGGGTGGACCAGTGTTTCGAAGCCAAGCTTATGCAGAGCAGCCATTGCAACTCTGCTCTTGTGAAACAGCGCGTTGTCTTGCAAGAGCAACACACCCTTGGTCAATTTTCCTCGACGTTTTTCTTTGATGGCCACCTTTAATTTCACTAGTATAGTTGCGTAGTATTCTCCGGTTATGGTCCTTCCCTTTTCTTTGTAATCAATGAGTATTATCCTCTCACAATCCCAAAAAACAGTAGCCATCAACTTTCCAGCCGACTCCGACACAATTTCTTTGGCGGTGTTGTACCCTTTTTATGCCATTGATGAACCCATGTTTCATCTCCGGTAACAATCCGCTCCAGAATCTGTGCAGGTTCGTCTCCACTTAACTCGCAACATTATTTTGACGCATCGATGCGCTGTTGTCTCTGAAGCGGCTTGAGCATTCTCGGTACCCATCTTGCACTGACTTTTATCATACCGAGGTGGTCGGTCATGTAGGATTAGCAAAATGGTGGTATCTGATACTCCAACTAATGCAGATAACTGTTTTTTCTTCAAACGGGTGTCCTCCAGTACAATTTTTTTTAACTTTTTCGACGATGTCTGATGTGGTGTCCTCAACTGGCCTTCCTGAGCGGGGGTCATCTTCAATCGACGCCCGACCATGTTTAAAAAGACCATGCCACTTGTAAATCATTGATTTACTAGGGCACTGTCTCCCATAAATGGTTTGCATTTCATTCAAAATGGTTTGAGCGTTCTTTCCTTGCTTGGTAAAGAATTTTATCACAGCACGGTGTTCAATTTTCTCCATAGTTTCAGTTTTCTTCCGGATAGACTTGTTTAGCAGGCGAATATTTGGAATATTTTGGACCTCCCCTCGTAGCTACACCTCACACTTCAATGAGCATTCATGTGGGAAGGGATAACTTTACATTGGGAACTAATTTTTAGTAAATATGACAAATTGGGTTGCCAATAGTAATTTGGCAAACAAACCAAACAACAACAAACCTAAATTTGGCAACAAACCTAATTAGCGCGTAGCTTCTAAACATAGACTAGCGGCCATTTTGCGACCCCTCCCGTAGTCCAATACACGCGTGCTTCCGTGTAAGACATTCTTTCGGACCCATCGCAGCCGTTGAATGATTTGTTAGCAGATATATAAAGGTAAAATTAATATAATATGGTGATGTGATCTTTCGAGTTCTATCTTTTAGCAAAAGTGTTGAAAATCTTTTGACTGGAGCACCTGAAATAAAACTTTACGCAAGACATGCTCGTCAAGAATTGTTTCCATCTTGACTGCACGGATGGAGTCTGGTTTAAGCGGTCACACCTCCTACTACGCTGAGTGTTGTGGGTTCGATCACCACATGGGACGACATCACTTTGTGTGATACATAAATTGTTGTTTTGAGTCTGAGTGTTCTTTGTGTTCATTTCATATATGTTTGAAAAGTCCCATAAAATCTATTTGTTACCAAAAACACCCGAATTTTTTATGCCAAAAATACTTTTTTTTTAGTTGATTTATACGTGCTTGTAATGAACGTAAAGTCTGATTAATTATCTCATTTAAAAAGTTCATTAATGTTGATTTAAACATAAGTGTTAAATTTTGTTACCTAAACTCTGTTTTTCATTTATTAAATAAAACTGTGTAATATTTTGTTTTATCTTTTTTATCGGAAACTAATTTCTATGTAACAAACTTCTCATACTACTAATACACTTGCTATGTCAATGTTAAAATTATAGAATGTGTTCTTATCTACAGATCTCTCACTAGGGTAGCTGTAAACATTTTACTTAACTACAACATTGATACAATTTAATTTTACAATTTTTTTTGAAGAGGTATTTTTTAGGTATTATAATAATGATTAGAATTATTACTAGTTGGTTGCAATGGGGCCTTTCACTTGAAACAATGTACATTATATTTTTTACATTATATATATATATATATATATATATATATATCTATATATATATATATCCAAACACACTGTGCTGCGCCCGACAGAGTCCATAATTGTTACCACTTAAATTGTTATCATCTATGTAATTAGGTTATGGAAGTAATAAAGTATTGAGTTAGCAAAAATGTTAAATGTAAATAGTGAACGCACAACTTATTACATCAAATACATCTATACTCAAGCATTATAATTTATAGGAACAAAGCACATGCACACAATTCACGAAGTCAAGAACGACAAGTAAAAACATAAAATGACATTCTGCAACAAACTGAACATATAAAATTGAAAAAGAATTGGGATTGGATAGACGAACCTAGAATAGCGGAGTCGGCTGGAACCACGACTGCGAGGCCTGGCACGGGGTGAACGGGGCGAGCGTGACGAGCGTTGCGGGCGCGGCGAGCGTGTAAGACGAGGCGAGCGGAGCGAGCGCTGCGATCGAGGAGAGCGCTGCGAACGAGGCGAGCGCTGTGAGCGTGGAGAGCGTGGTGAGCGTGGCGTGCGTGAACGAGAGCTACGCGAGCCAGACGCGGCGCGACGTCGTTCTTCCTCCCGTCGCTTCGCACGCATTTCCTTTTCGCGAATCATCCGGTTGAACGCCTCCAGGGGATCATCACCATGCCTAAGACAATAGTCATACGCACAATTAATTGTACGCTGTCAATCGGATCGATCATGCTGTAAGTTTTATTCAACGAAGGAGAAGACCATCAAGTCAAATTTTCGAATTAAATTTACATGCCTACATCAAGAACTCGATTTGATTTCAAAACTACAGCTCTTTACAATAAAAGCAACGCAACTCAAAACTATGGGTTTTAGGAAGATGAGCGGTATTTTTTAATGCAAATTAAGTCGAATGACTTTAACAACGAATTGAAGTAGCAAGCCAATTAAGAACTCTAATAAAAAATATCATGACAAGACTGTTCTATAATCTCCAATTGGATGTTAAAACAATGACATTAATTTTGTCATACCCATTCGTGGGAGAGTCTTTAATGCCAGGCGGAGGTGGTTGGTAAGGTTCCGGGCGGTAGTGGTCGTTATAAGGCAGTCTCGGCGGTCCACCAGGTCCCATAATTCTGATGAAGGAAAAACACTTAATATACACGACAAACGAAAAATTCACGATACATGGACATAATAATACATAACTGGCGTGCCAATCCAAAAGACTGTAACTCGAGTTAGTGTTTTGCCTTAACAACGCTCAATTAGTTTCTTTACGTCGGTTTAGTACCCCTGATCAACACTTTTGTTATTCTAAGGTGTATTTTAGAAGAGACAATAATCTAAAAAATACCGTATTGTATTGAAATTAGGGTTTTAACATGGAAAAAACTGTAACAAAGCTTTCAAAGTCAAAAGTCGTTTTCGAAAGTTACAGTGATTGGCACGGCAGATAAGAGCTTGTGCAAAACAATTTGTTTTGGTAAAAACTAAGTAGTAGAAGAGTGTATGTTATAATTAAAAATAATGAACAGTAAGAAAACAACAAGATAAGGCAGTAAGGTACATTTATATTTTATGATATTAACACTTAATTGGGATGGGACAAAAAATTACAATATTTGATCACTTTGTATTAAACATTAGTTATTTTTTATGTTTGGTAAAATTTGACAATACATTTAAGTCAGTGCTATGAACTGTACTGGGCAAAAGAGCCGCTTTACCTCATCAAATTATGATAATTGTATCAAATATTATGCATGTGTAAATTTATTCTGTACAAAAACTTTGTAAAATTATTCTATGGATGAAAACATAATTATAATGTCACTTTGTTGAGTAATTCACGTCCGATAGAGGTAACAGAAGTCTTGGCCAAATATAATTGAACTCCAGGAAACCAACTCAAGTGAAAAACATAACACTGGTCTAAAAAACCAAAACCTTCTAAAAGTTCTTACAAAAAGAAATAAACCAATTAAAAAACTCATTCAAATAAAAATATTTAAACACATTAAACTTATTTAAACACCACCAATATTATATAAAAAGTTATATATTTTTTTAATTACGTTATATTTTATTTTATATAATTTTATCTAGAAAAATTTATATTTCTGCTAAGAGAAATTAAATTTTTATTTTGTTTTACTATGAGAAACAAAAATATTATACCCATAAAAACATGCTCTGAAATTATATTTTTGTGTAAAGCAAGAAATAAACGGTTTTATTATTTATCAAAACTATATATTATATTAAACAAAGCACAGAGGGCAAAATAGCTTGTGTAATTCAGTAAAATAATGGAAAAAAGACAATGTCCTAAAGTGGACTATGAAAGGCTCGTAGTGATGATTGATGGAAAAATATTTGAAATGGAATTGTTAAATATTTAAAAATTGCAGTAAAACCAGTAACAACATTAAAGTAACACAATTGTCTAGTAAAATTGTTACTACAAAGAAAAATATAAATCTATCATGTTTCAAATTGTATTGTTTGAATGAGCAAGAAATAAATGTTTATTTTTATTTTATCTTATGTGTCAATTCAATCATATGTGTAGACCGTGGAATGTAAGTATCTACTGAGAGTATGATATAGGCTATTTCTAAATACATACACGAAATAAGAAAAAATATAAGAACAATAATAATAATATTTGGGATATTGTCTCAAAACGATTGCAATATAGCATTGCATTACAAAAACATTACATTTGCGCCGAAACCAGACTATCTTGCTACCCCGCTAATGTTGATTTTGACTTTAAAGGCGTAATTTAATAAAACAAAACCTGTTGAAAAATACAAGAGCATTCTACAACATTCATTTTTATAGTCGGAGTGAATACTAATCGTATCGTGAGCAAGTAAAACTAAGCCCTATTTCCTCAGTAACCAAACACCCATTTTGGCTCAGCAACCTGACGGCACTAGCTCAAGGTCAAGTTGTAGTGCTAACAGCTCTCGTGATTTAAATTCCAAATGACAGTTTATGTAATAAATGGGGTTTCACAGTATATCGGAAAAGCATAAGAAACATTGTTACAATGTTTCTTATGCTCTTCCGATATACTGTAAAACCCTGTGACGTTCCACCTATAAATATTATGTTTATTCTAATATTTAGATGTAAAATATATTTGAAAGCAAATATAAAACCAATAAATTTTGGGCAGACGCCATTATGACCAAATGTTGCAAGCTAAACTGGTTAACCACATTTTGATACGCATGTTCTAAAATGATAAAATACTTATTGCATAAATAGATAATGTAATTCTCTTGCACTGCACGCCTTGACACAGGGTTGCTAGTATTAATAAAATAAAGTTCTACAATCTAGTTTAGTTTAGTTCTACATTTGGTCCGACTAGGGAATCGAAACTAAGATCTCTATTCATAGCAGTCGCATTTTTATGCTACCACCGCATTATCAAGGCTGTAATATAATACATTTAAACGAGCAATTCTTGTATATTGTTATTCATCCAAATTTATTTTATCATCTTCAAAGTATGCTATGAAAACGGGTGCCACGAAGTAGTAATTTGAGTTTAGGAAAAAGAAAGAAGTCGGCTGGAGCCATATCTGGTGAATATGGTGGTTGCTCGCTGAGTGTTTGGTCAAAAATTCGTTCACAATGATGGCCTTGTGCGAAGGCGCATTATCGTGGTGCAAAATCCAAGAATTTTCTTTCCACAAATCTTTCCTTTTTCCCCGAATTTGCTCTCTTTAATGCCGCAAAACGCTCAAATAATATTCTTTATTTACCGTTTGACCTTCCGGCAAGAATTCTGAGTGCACAACACCGCGATAGTCAAAGAAAACAGTCAACATGACTTTGACTTTTGATCGACTTTGGTGTGGTATTTTCGGTTTCGGTTCAGTTGGAATGCGCCACTCCGAAGCTTGTTGACTAGTTTGCATGTCAAACTCGTAAACCCACGTCTCGTCATCAGTAACAATGCGTTTCATGAATTTTGGGTCGGAATTGGCTCGTTCTAGCATGTCCTCAGCGACTCTCATGCGATTGAGTATTTGGAGAAAATTCAGGTCTTTTGGGACTAGCCGAGCGGTAACATGTTTCATACCCAAATGATTAGGTAAAATGGTACGGATCGACTCGTGAGATACAGAAAGTTCGGCGGCTATCTCTCTCAAAGTTGAATGAGGATTTCCGGTCGCTATTTCCTTCACTTTTGCGATGTTAGTTTCAGTTGCAGACGTTGATGGCCTACCAAAGCGAGGCAAATCTTCCATCACATCTCGACCACTTTTGAACGCTTTGTACCACTCATAAGCACGTGTTTTTGATAAAGTCGATTCAGTGTAAGCCTTCTGTAACATTTTCAGGGACCCCGAACACGAAATTCCGTTGGCAATGCAAAATTTAAGATCTCTCTTTGTTCGATGTTTTTGTCCATTTTGAAATTCGCAATACACACTGGATATGATATAACTTAAAACAGCACTGTATTTAATTTAAATAACAGATGCAACTCAAACTCCGCCAAAACAGTACGGAAAACAGTTGTGCCAATCTAACAACAAAAAAATCAAAAATTTGAATTGAACCATAAACAAATCATCCATTCCCGATACTTTTTTGACTGAATTAATTTGAGTTAATCAGAATCAGTGAGAATTGTAATTAACTGCAGATTATTGCAATAATTGTTTAATAAAGTATCTCAAATAAATTTTATTTTGCTTGTATAACTCATACGAATGTTTTGGAAACAAAGGAACAACTTGATCAAGCACTTTACTTACTCATAACGCCGCGTGGATGGTGGACCTCGTTGCATGAAGGGTGGAGGACCTCGACCGTATAGCACCTGAAACCATTTGAAGACCATTACAGACATTTCATTATTTTAACTTTACGTTTTTAATTTAAAGCCAAAGAGAACGGAAACGTGATGTTAAGGTATTACACACACATATACAGCCTTGGCCAAAAGTATTAGGCACCCCAGTAAAATGCACAATTCATGTTTACTGATTGAACAATGAATAAATGCTTATCTTAGATGGCATGCCGGGGTCACAAATAACTTCCTAGAAAAGCAAGCAGCTATCTGTTATGGTCATAAAACACCTGGTGACTGAAAACAAAGGATTTGTTTATATGCCTTCTTATTGGTCAATGTTTGGTCACTTGTGTTCAGGACTCTTACGAGTAAACAAGCTTTTATTTCTAACATTGTGATTAAATTGACGCGTAATTTATTTAAAAATGCCGAAAAGAAGTTAAATTAGTTTGGAAAACCGAGTAAAAATACAACTTTTTCATGAACAAGGGAAGTCGCAAACAGAAATTGCTAAGTTAGTGAAATGTTCGCGTTGCGCTGTGCAATCTTCTGAGGAAGATTGGGCCAATGTGGTATGGTCTGACGAATGTAACTTTAAGGTAAGTACATTTTACTGCTTTTGTTATTAATAATCATGGTCAGTTATTTATTTAACTAAAATAATAAAAGTTAAGGCAGTTTAAAAGTGTTTTTTTTCTTTTTTCAACAGATATTTGGAACGCCAGGTGTGACCTTCGGCAGGGCAGCATAATGATCTGGGGCTGCATGGCTACTGATGGGGTTGGCGAAATGTTTGTTTGCGAAGGTCGTATGAACAGTGAAAAGTACATAAAAGCGCTTAAAACTGCGCTTATGCCTTCGCTGACGAGTATTTTAGTCGATACCAACTTAGAGGGAGTTATATTCCAGCAAGACAATGCACCTTGTCATAAGTCAGCGACTACGATGCGTTGGTTTACCGAAAACAACATTGACTTGTTTGATTGACCAGCGCAGTCACCAGATTTGAACCCAATTGAACATCTTTGGAGCATTTTGAAGCGCAAGATTAAAGAGCATAGTATCACATCGAAAACGGCATTAAAAATGCGTTAGTACAAGAATGGCATGCCATTACAAGGGAGGATTGTACTAAGCTTGTACGCAACATGCCAGCTAGAATTAGTGCAGTAATTAAATCCAAATGTGGACCGACTAGATTTCAAGTTTTTTTCATTCTTTTTTGTGTAATTTAATGGTAATAAATCAATTCAAAAAGTATAAGTTGTTTTTTTTTCCTTTATTTTAAGTAAAATGTAGGGTGCCTAATACTTTTGGCCAAGGCTGTATATGTATATATTTACTTGTGAAGTCATAGGGTCTCTTCTCTCGTCAATGGTTGGAGTACTGGCTCTCTGTTCATCGATTCTCGGTAACTGCAAGGGTGTGAATAAAATTTTTGTATTCTTAATAAAATTTAGACAAATAAATTGATCTTGTTATATATAACTTATTTGGGTTTACCATTTTAGCTACGACAATAATTATAGATATTTTACTTACATTCATGGGCATGTTCGGCGGAGTCTCTATTCCAGGAGGTTTTAGTCCAAGGGGGGGCCTGGAGCCTGGAACAATTTGATTTTCAATATTTAACATATACTGCAGTATTATTTTACAAAAATAATTATTAAACAGCGATGGCACCCATAACCGAACTGAGCTAAGCATGAATATGAATAGGTGTATGTCTTATCGATAAAGGAAGCACTATTTTAAATTTACACAAGAATATACAACAACGGCAATCGAATACGAGTCAGACGAAAACAAAAGTTTAATACGTTGAAAAAAATATATGTGTTAAGGACAGTACTCAATATGTACTAAGATAGAAATAAGACTTTATGTGACGATGAAAAGGTGGCGAAGGTCATTGCCTAAGTTAAACGAAAAGTTGGTCTGAATGAATGAATTTATACCGTCTATTAAATATTTTTAATTTTAAATAATTTTTATTCCAAATACTTCTAGATTGGTTAAACCCCGTATTTGGGTATTAGAGAAATGAATAGTTTTCTTATAAACTGCACCTAACATAGCCTGATTACTCGGTTTATTTTACGCAAAGGGTTTTCTTTCAAAATAAAACTTCAGTAGGACTCAGAATTAGTTAACAGGAATGTAAATGTATACACATTATACATGATGCTGTATAAGTAGATTAGAACTTATAAAGACTGGACATTTGGTTTAGACAAAATAGCATGCAAACGAGGAGCAGGCGTGCTAAATGCGTTTACGATGTTAGTGATGTACCGTAGCGCGAGTGTCGATGTCGATCGACATCGTGTGATTGCTGCAGAGGCGCGGGCGCGCGATGAGCGGCCGGCAACGTTAGCGTTATGTTGTCGTCTGCCGACCCATCTGATTCGTCGCCGCCACGTGGGTACACCGCGCGCTCCCCTCCACTCAGCCTTCTGCCCCCACTCGGGCCATCCTTTTCTTTAATATTAATCGCTCGTTAACTTTGCTTTTTCATGATATATCAAAACATGTAGGACTAATTTACATTGTGTAAGCAGCATGGTTTAACAAATTTTAAAATGTAAGGTCTTTACTCGATTACTTTATTTGATAATAAGTTAAACGCATAGGCACTCTCACATTTTTGCGCGGCCCTTTGCTTGCTTAAAAGTAATTCCTGAATTTCTTTTTTATATAGATAATTATCTAAATGCACGTTTCGATCATGTTGCAATTGCCATGTTCAAAGACTGACTTTGATCACGCAAAATCAAAGGTATGTAATAGCTGCACGTTATGGATTTCATTCTCATATATGTACATAATTACATATCATAGACAGCGACAGTTTAAAAGTTACTACTCTTGTCCCAGATAAAAGTTTCAGACCGGATCATTTTTTCTTTCTTAACCACATGTAGGTATGCAAAATTTCATGATGATCAGATGAGTAGCTAAAGCTTAGCAAAAGCGTAACAAATAAACAAACTCTAAATCAAATTTATTAGTTAGGATTACAATGAACTAAGCTTGATTTGATCCACATCGCGTGGTGTGATTTTTTTTTAATAAATGATAAAATACAAGAAATTAAACTATATTGGTAGATAAATAAAAATCTTTTTCGTTTTTTAACTGCTTTTAATTCCACACAAAAACTTTAGAATTCAAATGTTTATCGGTATACACGGTGATTTTGAAAGCGTTTTGGAAAAGAAAGTTTTGAGTTATTTATCAGTAACAGAAGCTATATATAACGTTAATTTAATAAAATATATATTTTTTTATAATCAAAGTCGATATTCATATCAATTACAGAGAAAAGGTGAGAACCAGTAGTAGGGCTTTTCAATCGCAAGTAGGTAAATACTACGAATAGAAATACTATACTCACGCGCAAGGTCAAGGACGTTTAAATTATTATTCGCCGGAGTGTAGTGCGTGCATACCTGGACAATGAGTTTAGTGATCGGTGGATAGGTCGAGGAGGGCCAGTGCCTTGGCCACGCAGAAGCCCGGACTTAACGCCCCTGGATTTTTTCTTATGGTCGGAAATAAAAATACTTGTTTATACACGGGAATATGAAAGCCGTGATAATTTACGCATTGCGATAGTGGACGCTTTTGATAAAGTGAAAAGTGATAGAGACACAATAAGAAAATTAAAAAACAATTGCATTAAACGTGGACGTTTGTGTATTGAATGCAGCCAGCGGACTCCATTTTGAGCAGTTGCTTCGATACAGAGAAGTGTAAATAGGTATGTAAGTTAATTATTCTGTTGATAGCTCCGATTTTTTAAATACGCTTGAAATATTTATACCTACAGTCCGTTGATAAATTGATTTGTTGTGAAAAGGACAATCGTGGTTAATAATCGAAAAGAAGTTTAAATAAAATAGGTATTTCCGACGGTCCTAAGCCCGTGTAAAGTATGAAGGACAAATTGGAGTCTATCTACGTAAGTACTCGCTAGCTCCTATAGGTATACTTTTATCAGCTGCTGTTAGCGTCAGCGGTGCGCAGCGGCCGCCGAAACACCCACGGACGTGTTTCATTCATATAAGATAATGAATGAAGGATCAGTCCATTACTACTTTCCAAGTCGATCGAGTAAAAATGAATATTAAAACTGAAACTTTTTTTTAGACAACATTACAATTGATTTAATCATTTTTATTGGTACTATAGATGATTCCAAATTAAAATGTTTCGTTTCCAAAACGCCTAAAAAATCACCGTGTATATTTACATCACATCCACAAGATAAAGTATATTGTTTTTATCAATGCATGTGATAAATGTTGTTATTTGCATCCTGCAAACCTGAGTCAAACTCTTTCGAATCTTTTGTAAACTCCACAGCAACTTCATAAAGAGTTACTTACATTAAAGTTTTCTATTGTTCTGATAAATTCTTTATGATTATATCCTGATATAGCTCCCAGTTTGTGTTCTTGTTGTGGATTCTATTTGCAGGTTCACCGCATGCAACTGATGTGTTTGCATTCGGTATAACTGGAGTGTGGTCAGGACAGGTCTACGTATGTACTAGTAATACATAAATAATTTATAATAACGAGGCGATAAATACAAGGCTACAAGGGAATAGAGCGCACGGCGGTGGCAACGCAAAACGTGGTGCCCAAATTGTTTTGAATTTCGATTAATTTATATCTAGTAAATAAATAAAAAATGTAAAATAATAAATCCACACGTTGCCGATCCGTTAATGACCGGTCTTATTTATCATTTAAAGTTCATAATTTTTTAAACAAATATGTTTTATTTTTGTCTATAAAGGTGTGATCCGCTCAACTTTGTTTGCGTCTCCCAAAAGGCATAAATATTCTCTGTTTTTTCAACATTTTGTATTAATGCACGGCTCCAGTTGGTCATAGCGTATATAACTATATAGCCCATAGCCTTCTCAATGAAGGGGCTATCCAACACTAAATGATTTTTTGAATTCGAATCAGTTGTTCCAGACATTAGCGCGTTCAACCAAACAAACAAACTCTTCAGCCTTATAATATTAGTACGAGTATGTATATAAATTTATAAGCACGTTCTGCGCCTGCCGCGCCCACAATCGCGGATTTTTTGTAGATCTTTTTAAGATATACAATGCCGTAGTACATTTTTTTGATCTATGGTAAAGAAAATTATAAAGCAATGTGTTAACTATACAAAAACTGTAAAAAAAGAAAAGAAGAAGAAGTACACGTTCTACAAAAAAATTATTAGGCAAAATTTCGGCAATTTTTATTAAAAATGACCAAAATCTTAAAAATGGTTAAGGTTGGGATATGGTATTTCTTAGTGAAATCTATCCGAAAAGATGGCAACTACAACCCCTTAAAGTATCTAGGTCGACTTGACCGGTAACCCAGTAAATATGAGGATGAATACCATTTTATAGTATGACTGTATTATTTGTAGATTAAAAAAGTATTGTGTTTTAAAATGTACATATATGTACATATTGATTATTTTTTAATTACATGTACATAACGTGGTATATATTTACATAGTATAAATTATCATAATTGTTATCTTTACATATTACATGGAAATGTTACATACGAATTAGAGGTTTCTAAAAGTATATTATCTATTTTATACTATCATAATACACAGACAAGGGTAGCTAACATTTCAGAGGAAGGAGCAATAACAATATTATTTCACAATAAGAGTTGGAATCTATACTAATAGTTTGTTTGTTTGTTTAAACGCTCTAATCTAAGGAACTACTGGTCAGATTAGAAAAAATCTTGCAATGTTAGATAGCCCATTTACCGAGGAAGGCTATAGCTATATATCATCACGCTAAGACCAATAGGAGCGGAGCACCAATGAAGAATGTGGCAAAAACGGGGAAAAATTATTCCTTTTAAAAGACGCAGACAAACTTGCGCGAGTCAGCTAGTTTGTTACAAGTTAACTTGTAATTTGACAATACTGTACTGGGAACGCGTGGTGACGGTTCAAGAATATGGAGTGTCACCACCACTATTCATCCCGTGGGTGTCGTAAGAGCCGACTAAGGGAATAAACTACGCAGGACAATGACACTGCAAAAAGAAGAAAAACTTGAAACAAACCCTATGCCAACCCATCTGGCCAGTGTTGTATAGTAGGCCTAAACCTCCTTTTAAGGAGAGGCTTATATTCAGCAGTGGCCTATTAGAGGCTGTTGATGATGATGATGATGATAGGGTGGTTTATATCAAATGAATACAATACCGAACGGTACGATTGCAATTCATCGATAATTTTGCTACTATGCCCAAAGTTTATTTTATAGTTTCTCAGCCTATATAAACCACAGCTTTGTACTACGAAAATGAATGTTAGTTAAGTTGACATAATTGTAATATATTGTTCACACTCAAATTATTATTGATCTTACTTAAAACTTTCATCTTATACTAAAAATATTTTTCAATTTCATGCTTGTTAAAATATATTTTTACCTTGTTAATATTTCGTCACATCCAAAAACCGTTTAATTGCACACAAAATTACACAATTTTGTAAACGAACCTGCATTATTTGAATCTGAAAGCACAGGGCCGTTGTTAGCTGGCGGGCCTTGTGCAATTGGAGGTTCTGAAAAAAAAACAATAGTAGTAGATAAGTGCTGACGTCTTATAAACAATCATAAGAAGATATTATAAGGAGTAATGCATCATAATATAAATCAAGAAATTTTATCTATATTTTTTTGGCGAGAACTGTTTTTTTTAACGAATATTGAATTGGATAATAATAGAAAAGTTAGTGATTAGAAGTGTTCAAAAGACATGTTAAAAGATATTTGGGCTTTAATTTAAATAATATTAGTGTGTTAGTAATCTGATTTTATAATATATTACCTAGCACAGGAGGGAGCTGTTTAACTGGTGCAGCAGCTGGTCTATGAGGCATTCGACGACTGTACCCCGTTTGATTTCGAAAAGAAGATACAGAGTTTCTTAAAAACCTAAAAACATTTTTGATGTTAACGGTATGATTAACCAAAGTCAATTAAATAACTTAAATTGATAAGCTCTACCTGTTAGGGATTAAAGTAGTCGGCGCGATTTCTTTTTCGCGGCAGTCAGGACATTCGTGATCTTCTGATTCTAGTAGAGCCCCTCGAATACCTAAAGGACATACAAAAGATAATTGAATTAGTTACGGCGTGAAAGCGTGACTACAAATAAATTCACAATCGCATTTATAATAATATAGTAAATATATTTTGTAAAGTCAACCACACAGTGCAACAAAACTAGGCTCTGCTTTTGTTACATTAAGTACGCTCTAAAAAAATCTATGAAATCTTACACTCATCACAAAATGAATTGCCGCAGCATGGTATCATAACAGCGTCGGTGAGCAAATCACGACACAAACTGCAGATAAGTTCGTCGGGAATATTCGGCTCAGGTACAGCCGACGCATTCGTGGGTGCATCGGCGCCACCAGCGCTCTCGGATGCCAAATAAGCCTCACTGGAATACAAAACAACAGTTAAAATACGAAGATCAGACCTTAAGCAAACATGAAGAAAATACTTGTGCTATACAATTAAAAAATGTTTCGGTAAACTTCATCACCAGGTGTTAATTTGGGTTGAATCAAGATAACTTTTGTGTACTTATTTCACTTGTATAAGCAATTTTTTACTTTTACCATTTAACTATTCTTTTGAATTATGATATGATATGCATGTTTATGCTATATGAGCAAATATTTTTTTTTAAGAAAAATATTTACTTCCCCTATCTACATTTCCACTATTTTCCACCCTCTTCAAAGATGCACTTGTTCAAGATTTACTTACTTATAGTGTCTGTGTGTAAACTTACATATTATGTAAATTTAAGACTTCAAATCTTTAATTTAAGCCTTTTCAAATAGTTTAATCATACAACTCTTGTAAGTCCACATTCCACATCTTAAACTTAAACCTATGACAGATAAATCTTGAAAACACTAACTGATCAACAGCTGGCACAGCAAAACTTCCACTTGGTGTCATCATCGCACCAGGAGCCTTTGGGCCCTCTACCGGTACCATAAAACTACGAGGAATTCCTGTACTTCTTCTTATCTCTACAGGATCACTCTGTAACACAAACAGTATGATATACCAACATCAAAGTTTGACTTTAATGATGAGGACACGAGAGTTGTAAGGATAATGCTTTACTACAGTCATTGTTTGGCGATGTGACTTAGTAAAATCAGAGCCCCCATAGCTATATAGCTCATCATCATCATCATCAACAGCCTTTAATAGTCCACTGCTGGACTTAGGCCTCTCCTTAGAAAGGAGGATTTGTGTCAAGTTTTCCTTCTCTCTGCAGTGCTGTTGTCCTGCGTAGCTTGCTCCCTTAGTCGCCTTTTACGACACCCACGGCATGAATAAGGGTGGTGACACTCTGTATTCTTAATCCGTCACCACACGGACATATAACTCAGTTAAATTAAAATTCTAGGAAAACTCTCACTTTTTGCCTATTCTTGAAGGACAGTTGAATTCAAAAACAAATGAGCCAATGTTTTGCACGGCTATCATCGCGTTATTTCGTTTGAAATAACAGAATATAATTATAAATATCAGTCCTAACGCTACTACTAACACTACTTCATTAACAATAACTTTCAGAATACATACGGAGTTGGCAGTAGGACAATCTTTAATCCAGTGTCCACGCTTCTGACACTTATAGCAAATATAATTATTAGGAACAACTCCTCTCTGATTTTGTCCTCTAATTTTCTGATAACTGTAACAAAAGTGATATTTTAAGACATGTTACGAAATAGCAATTGTATACAATTTTAACTGGCTTGATACTTTATTTATCACGCTTCTTATTAAAGTTATGAC
The DNA here is from genome assembly GCA_902825455.1 of Arctia plantaginis. Lineage (NCBI taxonomy): Eukaryota > Metazoa > Arthropoda > Insecta > Lepidoptera > Erebidae > Arctia > Arctia plantaginis. The sequence goes on along the minus strand of CADEBD010000171.1, from coordinate 10,436,706 downwards.
TGTACTGGAAATAAATTATTTTACATAGAACATAAAATCTCAACATGAGACGCATCAACAAGAAAGAAAAAAGAAAAAATCAACACTATAATCGGAAGGTACCATTTTAGAAGCATCACTTAATAGTTAGGTGTACGCATTAGCATAAAGTATGCGATGAAGTTCTGAGACTCGTCCTTGATACCTTAAGGTATTTCTGACCACACTTTCGTCAGCCAGCCCTGAAATTGATGGAAGCTCCGGAAGCATTCTCACGACTTTTGTTCAACTTTGAGCATAATGAAATAAATCTTGCCGTAAGTTGTATACAGGGAACATTGGCTATGGTGGTCTTCGGGTCGTGCGTGGTAGGACACTGACGACCCGTAATATGGCGATTCGGAAAACCCACATGAGGCAGTTAGAATGACAGGGTAAGGCGGCTAACCGCGCCCTGTCATTATGACGCATTTCTCTGTACTGGGTGTAGTGAGCATCGATTATCACCCGGCAGATTACAGCCCGGCCACGGCACATTTGCTGCAACTATAATTCGCGCGACGCGAATGGCGGCGCGTTTAGCGACTAAAACAAATGTAGGGAAAAGTACTGGTCATGCCACGCGTGGTAGCGATCGGCGGGACGACCGGCGAAACTTGCAGAGCGAATGTATGAAACAGTACGACGCATGCCACAGTAGACGCGGCCAATAGTATGAGCCAAAACAGTTTAATTGTATTCGCCGCGAAATAATGAACTTTTTCTTCACGTTGAGAAGGTTGGCAATCATCAATGCTATACGAGTTTTAGATACTACGAATCTAAAAAGTTGTTTTGAAAAGCAGTTGAACCACTCTCACAAATTGAAACCAGAAAAGTCCCACGCTTCTTTTCCCTTGAATTTAACTTGCACTTTTTGCACCTTTTAACCTTTTTGGGCACCATAAGTGCCACTCCATATACAGACTGGGATAATAGATATCACAAAAAATAAAATAACAGATAACACGGTTCAATATACGTCGGTTAAAATAAAAAATAAAAAAAATAGTACGAAAATACAGAAATGCAAATTTAGAACAAACTAAATACAGTAAAATAATTTCCGAATTAGAACACCATTGATAACATGAGTCGGTGAACTGTACCTACACGGCAGCGTCGCAATGTCATCGACATCAAAACGACGCCGCCGCTGCCGCCGCAGCCGCGACGAGCCGGCGAACTTTACATTCTTATTACCTACCTACCAATCACTTCACTTGCTTTTTAAAATCTATTTATAAAGAATACGATTTTATTCACGTGTTTAGTTTGGGAATGCTCGACTAGCTTCGGACCCAGCAGTACGTACCCACTCCTTGAAAAAGTAGGTACCTTGGTTGTCTCGTAATCTTTACCGGCCTTACAAAAATTCCGCAGTCTGTAGGACATACACGATTGACTCCATATGTGTCCGTAAAGCAAAAGATGCGTTTTGATAGAGTTTACCATTAAATTAACATCATGGCAGGATATTCCGCGGCTGTGAAGGTCACTCACGGCATTATGGATGTTGATACCGATAACCCAATAAAATTAAAAGACTGAAAATTCACTCAGTTTCACACTACACTACACACAGAACCTAATATTGTCACTTTGCAAAATAAAATTAGCAGGACTCGTTACATTACGAAGTCTTGCGCACACGATAATATTAATTGTTCAAACCATTGCCGTGTATTATGACGAAAGCAATAAGACTAAACAATTATTACCACAAGAAAACTTTTCTAAACAAATATGTATCGCATAAACAACAAAAATATTATTATTACGGTTATTTGTCGTGAGCGCATCTACAAGGATACGGAATAGCATAACACTCGCCGGTGACCAAGGGCCGACTGACTGTCCTTACTGGATGAACTAATAAAAAACGCGTGTCCTTCATCGTGATGACGTAATAATCAACATATTTCGTTCGATTCGAGTGTAGTAAAAGCGGCAACGTGTGATTACCGCGCCGCGTATACCTACAGCTGATCGCCGCCTGAGGTCAATGTATTATGACTGCATGTACACATGATGTTGCAATATACGAAAACAAAAAAAAAAACCTGTTTCTAAACCACTAAATATTTTTTGTTCATATTTTGCGAATCGTCTTGAAATAGAGTGCAGAATATGATGTCAAAAGCTTTGCGTTAATATATGAAACAGACTGTATATGGTGAATTTCTTTGTTTCATGAATAGTAAATCTAACCACTTTTTTGTAGCGTATTAACCAGAAGGCCCATTCTCGCAATAAAAGTTCGGTCACAATTCAGTTCCAAACAACTCTCGATCTCGCAACTGTCATGAAAAGTATTTTCGTAGTGAAATAGTAAAGTATTACTAAGACTAAAAGATTACCTATTCAATTTTCGGTTACAATACGATATAATCACATTACAGTCAACGTTAGATTTTTAATACTTTATACGAATATACCTTTTATGTCAGTTAAAAATCGAGATCAGGTCAGAACTGAAAACTTCTATTATGATAATTGGCCTTCTGAACCTGGCCATCTCGTGTCGCTGAGGCCTAGGATATCTATTGTAAGAACCATCGTTAACAGCAGATAACAGTGTAACAACCAAAACAAACACATCAAAAAAGTCTAAGCAACACACATCATTTACAGAAACTGCATGTTATTTAATTTTTTGTTTGAAATATTTTTTTTTCTTAGATAAGTAGATTGGTATACAATCTGTTTTATTCTCGGAAACATTTACTAATTGATTTTAAAAACAAATTTTTCGGGTGTGTTTTGTTTTCATTAAAATAAAATCTAATTATTTTTTTATATTATGGAGCGATTACCATTTGACTGCTGATGAAATGCAGAGCTGTAGGAATGCTACAAGTGGAAAGAAATCAATTCCAGGTATCTCGGCGTTTTGGTGCGTGGCAATAGGAGCGTGATTTGTCGTCTTTGATGTTGCTGAGCAGCATCCTGGATGTGGAAAGAGTACCACTGCTCGACAGGACCGTGACATACAACTGACTGCAAGACGCCAGCCGATGTTAACCGCCCGAGAGATAGGTTTAAAGCTACAATTCTCAAGCGGTGTTGTTGTTAGAAACCAAACCATGATCAATAAGCTGACCACGAACACGACGCCTTATTAGCTTTCCACCTGTACGCGTCATAAAATACGCCAAGACACGTTTTGAGTAAATCATCTTTACTTAAATTCAAATTCTTTTAGTTTAAATTCAAATTATTTTAGTTATTTGTCACCTTAAAGAGACTAAATATTGAACATAATTTTAGAAGTGTCTATTGATTGATATGTACCTACCTATTCTTTAATAGTCTAGAGCTGTTACCAAAAGCGTGATATGTATTTTACTTGGTTGCCACGTTAGTATTTTTAATGCTTAAGTAATCATTCGGAAGTAGGTACCTATTTGACCTATAACATATGATTCATATACAATTAGTTACAATTCTTCTTTGTAGCCTGATAATTCATTCAAACAGTTAATAAAATGTATTTTTATGCTAAGTAAGTTTGTTAACCGACTTTAAAAAAAAGAGGAGGTTCTCAATTCGACAGTTTTTTTTTTTCTAATGTTTGTTACCTCAGATCTTTTGACGAGGTGAACAGTTTTTTGGCAAACACAAACATTTAAGCTAAAGTCATTGTCGCAGACTTGTATGGCGCATATTATTAACACTAAAAGATGTCTAGACTGAAAAGGGCAAGTTATTTATAAGTTATATATTTAAACGATTATTCATATACAAGTGAATTTTGAGTCACAACACTACAGTTAGGGACCTAACAGTGGCGTGCACAGGATTATGACACTAGGTATGCGGCGGAGTAGGAAAACAATATAATTTAATCATCACAACCACACTGCCATTCGTTTCATAACTTTTAACATGAAACTTGTGAGTTACATTTCCTTTTTGCTTGTTTAATTGTTGTAACTCGGGTACACACCTACCTTTAGACACAATTTTAATCTTTTCACTGACTGACAATTGTGAGAACAAATAACATTTTTAAAAAGCAATGGAACTCTGTAATAAACTGTTAAATGTACACACTTTCAAATGTTAAAATGACAAATAAAACTATAATTATGCTGGCGGAAATGACGGGGAAATAAAATAAATGGGTGTGTGTGTTTGCGAACTGTGCAAGGACACCAAAATTACTACACACTTGCGAACAAATGTCCTGCCGGACGCGACGGCATGAGTTGGTTGGTTAGGTACAGCGCCGCTTGCTTGTTGGTAAACGCCTGGCAAACATAATGTTAGTGTGCTTGCAAATAGGTGCTATTTTTAAAAAGTAGGCGTTTTTAAGTTACTATATTTTGTTTATTCATTTATTTACTATTAATTAAAGTCATCTAAAACGTACGAACATTTTATTAAAATATCTGTGAATAGCAAGTAAAGCACTGCATTACTGCCTACAAGGAGCGCACACCCCTGGGACCTAACCATGTAACTTTGAAAGGAAGTCTAAAAAACATACTAGGGTTTGTGACTATTAAGAATAAGACTGTCCACAATTCTAAAGGTTGAGTGCAAGTTTATTTCACATCAACTCAATCTCGACGGAGAGATTTCAGTGCGGGCCAATCATAGCGCCATCGTCACTGTGAAATAAACTCATACTTGGTCTTCTAAACCCTAGGTTCAGAATTGTGGACAGATAAGATCTGATTCTACTCCATGTGGTTAAGGGGGGAAGGCTACTGAGGCATCCTTATTAGTAGATGATGTGTTGTAATTCACCTTAACAATATGGGTAAAGAATTTTCATATCACTTAAATGAAATAATAATTATAGCAGAAATGTTCTGCTTTGTCTTACTTGCTAGGGTCGTAGTCAAAGGTGGATTGTGATATCATAGCATTTATTTTATCCTGTTCGCTACCTTCCATGCGAGATAGATCAGCCAATCCTTTATTTGGAGCAACATCTTTGTGAAGCGAAGCTTGATTATTTGATCCCTCCCACTGTTTTTTGGGTTGTTGCGAAAGCGGAACTCTAGCAACCAATAAAGATGTATTCTTCGGAATCAGAGTGCTATCATCCCCATATACTGTAAATATAAAAGTATAATTTGATCCATGACCCTTACGACCTCAACCGATTTTTTATTTGCATACCGAATGTGAAATGACATAAATTACTTGAGGAACACATGGGGCTACATATAGACTTAAGAATTACTGACCTTCTTTTGTTTGAGCATTAGTAATTTGTAGATCAAAATCAGAAGTCTTTCCAATACGCTTTTGCTGGGATATGGCAGCTTTAAGATCACCTACTGATATGTGTAATCCATCAAAAGTAACTGTATCGTAATCCAACGCACTTTTGAATTTATAATGCACAGACATTTCAATGTTTCAGATGTAAGAAACATGACAAAACAAAATCACATTTCAGATTTCACATCCAATTCCAACCTAATGAGCATTAGGCTTCAACTAAATTCTAAAACTGTTTATAACATAAAATCTATAAAACTAACAACAATTACAATGTCTTTCATCACTAATTAAACCGTTAAGGATATTTCGTTTTAACAAACACTAGTAAGAGAAGCAGTCAAGCCGCTTAGCTTTTCATTCATTCATTATTCGCCATTTTAAATGTTAGAGATGATAAAGTAGAGTAGGGAATCAAAGATCCCTCAGTCCCGTAGAGCTGTGGTTGGAATAAAAACACAAAGAGCTAATCAACTAAAAGAAACACGAATGTATATGAAATAAAATTTTAGGCGTATTTTTGCACGGGAAGTCAAGTTTTTATTTGATTTTTCACTGCCAAGAAGATTGTGTCAGTGTATTAGCTCATTTTCGAAATATTCAAAAAAGTTAGAAAACACTTGATTATATTTCTAAACAAAGTAAATTGATTATAATTTATGTGTTTAATAAAACGGTCAATTTAATCTATTATATTTATAAATATGTAGTTGAGACAGCAATGCTGCTAACTACTGGGAAGTGCACCATCATCATCATCAGCCTATCGCTATCCACTGCTTAACAAAAGCATTCTACTGCGGGAATCACAAAATACCTATACTGATGATGGGTACCAGTAGAAAAATTATTCAATAAAGTATGCAGAGTAGTAGTATTAGCAGTAACAATTATTGCAGAGAGATATGATAACAATTAAACTTATTACTGGTGTGATATCTTGGAGGAAAGGGAAGCTTTAAATAGATGTACGACTACTCGACTTTTAAGCTTATTATGACTTATTCGATTCAACATCAACCAGCAACTTGGTCACTAGAATTGAGACTTGCAATAGTATTAGAAATTACACAACAAAAACCACGTTTGACTTCAAAAATAGAAACGATTTTGGAGTACAAATATACATTACATTGTTTCAAGGTTAGATGGGTAAAAAACTAATTGTTTCTCATTTTCGAATACAATATTATTTATTTATAACTTGGAGGACCGACAGCTGTGACAAATTTAGTTAACATAGAGGATTGCATCAGTAAGCCCATTATAGATCCCCACGTTTAGTTCAGTACGTAGTTAATAATATTAATTTTGAGCAGATTAAAGCAAGATTTTCGGCTTCTCGAAAAACACAGGCCTCCGGCGAATCTGTGGCTCTGTGGCCCTGGGTAAACGAATGAAGCATTTATCCTTATGATCACAAATGAATTAAAAATAAGGAAAAACATGAGACTTTCAGAACTTTTTCTGGTTTAAAATTATATTTTGTCGAGCTGTACTTCTTTTCTTACTGTAACCCTCTAAAGGAAACTAACTATATAAACTTTTATTTAAACTATTTTATTCGAGAGGTTATTATCAATTGAAGAAAGTTTTTCATAACATAAATTTACTGAAAAAGAAACAGCTAAATCATAAAACCACTCTTTTTTTCTTTTTACTTTACAAGCGTAATATACCTATAACGAATACATTTTACTACCTCCTTGTTTTTAGAACTGTACACTGTAACTGCCCATTTAGTTATGTTATTGCTCAATATTTATTCAATGATGCATTTTATTAATTTTATCTCTGCTTTTTCTTTTACTTTACAACTAAGTTTTTACTGCCGAAATTGTTTAATAATATGCATTTTTTAACTTACCAAAACCACTATATACAATTCCCCCTTTAAATCAGTGCCCCCTCTTAATTTCTATTTTCGTCCAATTGTTTTTCTTTCTTTCTTAGAAAAGAAATTTAAAACTACGAAAACGGCATTTATAAACTCGTATAAATAATTTCGAAAATGACTTAATGCCAACAAGGTAAATAAAAACAACAATTAAACAATGGGTCGCTCACGCATCTATAATTCTGAATTTTGAACAACATGCCAAATCGTAAATAGAATTGTGGGCTCTAAGTAAAATTTCACTAAAACACTTGTACGTTGATTCCACAATACGACAACTTTAGAAGGCACAAAAAAAAGTTCTTTGACCCACAAGTTCGTTTACTTATTTTAAATTTTTATTTTTATCTACGCATTTAAAGTAATATACCCTCAAAAAGATTTTGCTTTGTTGCGTTAAAATTATATTACTCTGTTTAAAGCAAATACTTAGTATGATAAAATCGTCTAATTTTATTTATTATGTTCGTTATCTAAGTGAAAAGCATATTCTTTCATCCTTGGAAAAAAAATTACATTTGAGTCAAAGATTGAATAAATTACATTTTATTCAAAAGATTACCTGAACGTCTAAAGATAGCCGTTTTTTTATAATTTAGTAGGTACTTATTCTTTTTCCACTTAATAGCAGCTCTATAACCGGAAGACACAATAGTAACAACAGTTTAAATAAATGAAAGTGACGAAAAATAATTTTTAATTAGGAATAACACAGTAGGGAATAATTGCTATTTGATTAATTTAATTTAACTCAGACTCTTTCACCTTACTTTACACACATAATAATAAAACATTCAGAGTTTTGTATCACTACAGATTTGGCAAATTGCCATGAACTTCCGGTACAGGATACACGCGGATCTATTGAGAAAAGAACGCGACTATTAAAAATAACTGGAAGAGAAAGACTTATTTAATAAATTTACAATATCTGTTTTTAAAATGTCCAATAACGGTGCTCCGGACTCCTGGGAAAATCAAGTCGATGTTATAAGTGAACAAGGTGCAAAAGATTCCGACGATGTGTCTACAAAATTTTCCACGTTGAACGTTAATGCCGTGGAATTCGTGCCTTCTTTTTGTAAGTCTTCTTCGGCCGATGATGCCGAATCCCCCACTACACCACAAAAATCTGAAAGCGACTCAACAAATTCTACCGAGAGTCCTGTCTTAAACGGTAAGTCAGATGTCTTGTCATTACCACACGCATTCAAGCTTGGTTTATTTCACTTATCCATAATAATTCATCGTAATTATCGCCCGAGCTATTATCTTGACCGATATGAACTAAAATTCAAGCGGTTACTAAAGCGGAACATACGTTCAATGACTATTTTTTTTTGTGAATCCAGTTCTAACGGGTTATTTCTCGACACGCGGCGCGCGACTTTGTCTTTACACTTCACAATTGGTATTTCATAACTTTCTCTTAGTTAAATATCGATATCAATTGAAATATTTTGTAATACAAAGGTGAAAATGGTTAAAGGTGTGTACAAATTCATAAATTACTGTGTAAATTGTAGTGAGTGAGATGTTTTCTTTAATATGGGAACTTTTTTAAAATATCTCTTGCAAGCAAATTTAAAAGATACTTTTGCTTTCTTTTCGTTTTAAAATAGTATTATAGAATATATGCATACTTTTTATCAAGTTATAATATCCATCAACAAGAAAGATAACCTCATGCTAAAATATGGATCATATGTTTGTCATTCTGGTGCATTAAGGCAACTTGTGATTGTTTGATCTACTGTATTGTTAGTTATTTTACTACAGTCTAAGTGTTAACACCTATGTCATAAGTTTTTTTAGTTAAATTACATTACTGTGTTGAGTTTTCACAATATTTGCTAATAAAATTACAACTTGTATTGTTGGTCATAAATTATTGACAATCATTACTTTTCTATACAATATAGTATATAGTTGCATTTATTTCACTGCTAATTATCAGCTAAAGTAGACAACAAAACTAGTGAAAGTGATCCCTTATTTAAGTATGGTAAATCTGAGATACTATTGGGTGTTTTCTTAAAAGCAATTTTACTTATACTTTCCAAACTTTGACCAGTTAAAGCAAAATGCCTTACATTAATGTTTATTCAGCAAATTCAATTTCAACCCTAGGTTGTGGAGATGGTGGTGCTGAAAGTGGGGATGGAGGAGCGGCGTCAGCTTCCCCTAGAGTGGAGGAACCGCCGCCTGTGCCACCTGCTACTGCATCACCGCCTGCTGCTGCTACAGGTGCATTACCTGTGCCCACTGATGTCTCACCTACTGCTGACAGCTGGGAAGCTGAAGCTGATGATGCATTACTCACCCCAGAAGAAAATAATGAGCCTGATGATGAGGAAATTGAACAACAAGTAGGTTTTATGTCACTAATCTTACAATCATAAGAATTTATTTAAATTTTATATTTCTGCTCTTTATGGTTATGGTTTATTTCATGTAATTAAATGATCCTGTAGTGCCATTTCACATTTTCAGTATTTATAGGTTATTGGAAATTATTTACCTTGACATTGATGACATCAACAAAATTTAAAGTCCTTAGGTTACAAGTTGAAAGGCTGTAAAGATAATAAACTCAAACTTTAAATTAAGAGAAGACTTCTATATATCAGTAAAAACAAATTTAGGTATTTACGGACTACTTTTTGGAATTGCTAGTATGAGTTCTTATACTAACAATTCTAAAGATGGGTTCTGTTAGTAGCCGTAATAAAGTAAGATTTATTAAATACTGTATTGAACTTGCATCATCATTTTTGTAATATTAACCATGTTGATATTGTAATTTTAATTGTTGAATAGTCAGTACCCACATTGCCTATCTGCTGACTAATAAAATAATTGTGTCAAACAGTCTATCTGGTGCTGACTAATATGTATAAATCTATTGAGACTATTGTTTTATAAGAATACCAAGTGTTTGTGTTTAAATTAAAAAGTTAGCATTCTATCATTAATTGTACCTTTTGGTATGTATTTCCAAAAAAAAACATAGTATAAGCTCTGCTTAGTTTGGGACTAAATGGTGTTGTGTGAATGTGGTAGAATCTTATTATTGTCTGACCTTGGCTTTAAGGCTTTCATAATATTTGAAACCACTAAAAATTTAATCTTGCAAAAATTACATGCATCGTGATATGTATAATCTAACTTAACCAAACCCCAAAATGAGGAAAAGTATGGTATATTTTAATTACTTCAATTATAAGGTAACTTTGAAAAAATAAAAAATATTCAAAAAATAAATAAATAAACATATATATATATATATTTTTTTAATTAGTGTTTTGTCATCGGTCCTTGATATATCTACAAAGTTTGAACGAATTCTGACCGTTTAAAGTCAGTTAAAATCACGCCCAAAGGAGTCGGTTACAAACAAACATACATCATCATCAACAGCCTATACTAGTCCACTGCTGGACATAGGCCTCTCCTTAGAAAGGAGGTTTTGGCCTACTATACCACGCTGGCCAGACGGGTTGGTATATGGTTTGTTTCAAGTTTTCCTTCTCTTTGCAGTGCTGTTGTCCTGCTTAGTTTGCTCCCTTAGTCGGCTCTTACGACACCCACGGGATGAATTGGGGTGGTGACAATTTGTATTCTTAATCCGTCACCACACGGGCTCAACGACTTCAACAAACATACAAGTGAAGCTAATATAAAGCGTGTAAAAAGTTATCAATTTCAATGCACTTAAATTATAATAAATTGAATTCTTAGCTTACAATTATTATGTTAATTGTTTATAGGAGGATGGTGAATTAACCAAGAAAATCCCCAAGAAAAAGCCACCTCGTGTTGAAGACACTTGCAGCAAAAAGGAACATGTAAATGTTGTATTCATAGGACATGTGGGTTAGTACAAACTATTACTGACAACATCATATTTGATGTCAGTTTACTTCTATTCTAAAACAAACTGCATTGTATTCTTATCAGATGCTGGCAAATCTACTATTGGTGGTCAAATAATGTCACTAACTGGTATGGTGGACAAAAGAACGTTGGAAAAATATGAAAGAGAAGCACGAGAGAAATCTAGAGAATCATGGTATTTGTCTTGGGCACTCGATACTAATCAGGAAGGTAATTGTTAAAATTTACTCAAGACCTTTTCTTTATTAACACTTGTTACAATAGCTAAATAAGTATCTTATTTTCAGAACGTGATAAGGGAAAGACAGTAGAGGTTGGCAGAGCCTACTTCGAGACTGACAAAAAGCATTTTACAATTCTTGATGCTCCTGGCCACAAAAGCTTTGTACCAAATATGATTGGTGGTGCTGCACAGGCAGATTTAGCTGTCTTGGTAATTACATATATAATTTGACTAACTGTGTGAATTGCAGTTTTAACAATTTAAATTTCCATTCTCTAATATGAGGAAACCATTTTCCATATTATAATAAATGAAAGATAGAAAGTAGTCAATTGTTATTATGCACATAAACAGTGTATGTTTGTGTTCTCTATTTGAGTAGCAGAACTATAGCTCCTAATAAAACTCTGTATTTTAGGTAATTTCTGCTCGTAAAGGTGAATTTGAAACTGGTTTTGATAGAGGGGGACAAACTCGTGAGCATGCTATGTTAGCTAAAACTGCTGGTGTAAAACATTTGGTTGCACTTGTCAACAAGATGGATGATCCAACTGTCAACTGGGATGAAAAGAGGTATATATTGAAAAACACATATAACTTCATGTTTTACTAACCACACTAGAACTGTATTCTACAAAAGAATGTTGATTACTTTGTTAAGAGAAGTCTGATAATATTTTAATAATTCTAGAGGTAGTAAAAAACTTTATTTAATTGAGTTTACAAAAACTTCATGATGTTCATCACAAGTTAAAATATAGAATATACAATTCTATTTAATACAGTTGAGGCATGCGAAACCTTCTGTTTAAAGCTGTGGACAGGGGCATTAATTAAAAAGAAAACTAATAAGTTATCTAAAGTCGAAATCTGCCACCCAGAGAAGACAAATAAAAATAACTTAAACTTAGTTTTCACCTAACTCTTTGGTACCTCTGGTGGCAGTTGAGCTAAAGTCGAAGGTACAGGCCAGATGCCAGAAACGAAAAATAGCAGTATATTATGGGTCTATGTTGAGATTACAAATACAATTACAAATTTAACATGACTGATTTGACATGAAATTAATAACAGGTTTAACTTTGTTTTCAGATATAATGAATGTCGAGACAAAATCATGCCTTACCTCAAGAAACTTGGATTTAATCCAGCAAAAGACCTGTCTTTCTTACCTGTTTCTGGTCAAACTGGACAAGGTCTATTGGAAAGAGTAAGTATAAGTAACTCAACAACATTTTTTTTAATGTGTTTAACGTTTACTGTGTTTACTCCAAACATTTTCAAGAATAACAAAACTTTTCAAAATTTCACTTTAATTGTGCTTATATTAATTCAATTGGACTTAACTCAAAATATAAACATAGAAATAGAGACCCCACCTAATGTCTGTTTTGCTGGGGAAGCTACTCCAAAAAGCCCGCCATGGAAATCCGATCGCGTGCACACCCAAACATAGCTCATAGGGGTAGACGAGCTTCACAACTGTGCTACAGAATTACCAACGGCCATAAAGTGAGCCAACGGCTCGTTTGTCGAAATTAATAATATGAACCTTTAGTGCTAGTTCAAACCCCGCGGAATCCACGCCCTCTGCTTCCAATGCACGAGGATTAAAAGTGTTCAAACAGGCGCGGGGAGTGTGCGGACGGACCGATGTAGGGTGACAGCCGCTTCAATTTGAAGAACTCCGAAGAAAAAAAAGAAATTAAAACTACCTACTATGTATAGTAAAATACCTACTAACTTAAGAGAGCCTTTTTAGGGTCCGTACCCAAAGGGTAAAACCCTAGGGATCCAATTACTAAGACTCCGCTGTCCGTCTGTCAGGCTGTATCTCATGAACCGTGATAGACCTTTTCACAGATGATGTATTTCTGTAGCCGCTATAACAACATATACTAAAAACAATAAAATAAATATTTAAAGGGGTTCCCATACAACAAACGTGTTTTTTCTTGCTCGATATTTATAACGGCAACAGGTAGATGTTTGAAATATTCACAGAATATTTAGTTATATATTCACTTAAAAAATAAATAATTAAATTAAAATGAAAAAAATATTTAAGGGGGGCTCCCATACAACAAACTTGATATTTTTGCCGTTTTTCGAAGCAATCAATGCTCACACATGCGATACGCGCGGATTCTACGGAGCAACGGAATGCGCCGAGGGCAGCTCTAATAAATACAACCGTGTGCTCATTCATGTTCCATACTGCACGGATGGCATAGTGGTTTAAGCGGTAGCCATGCCGCTCACTACTGCGCAGCAGAGTGTTGTGGGTTCGATCCCCACCTGGGACGACACTTTGTGTGATCAACAAATTGTGTTTCTGAGTCTGGGTGTTCATTTAGTACAATGCTTCTATTAAAAGCTAAGGTTTCTGCTGTGTCTGAACAAGCCCTTATTCCGAACTGGTTAAAAAAAAATAACGGCATCTTCCAACAGCTCCCATCTATGGACTCTGTCCGCTGCAACTATGGTCCAAGGTTAGGCGGAAATCATAGTGTTAAACTCCGGAGTACCACTACCTCATAAAAAATGTCCCATGTTGCAGTAGTACTTCTCACGTTTTTGATAAATTCATCACGTTGTTGGTTAAAATTATAATCCAGTTTTGTATTTTTCTATTTCTTCCTAATAATTTTATGAACAAAATTATTTTTGATCAAAAATGGTTTATTTATTCTTTAGCTTTTAGAGTTGAAGATTTTGTCATTTCGGTCTACTCTTTTTTTTCACTGGAATATTTTTGAAAGTTTTTCCTCTAATTCGGTAGATGATGTTTTTTCGTGGCTGGCTAAATATATTTATGTATCTTTTATGATTTTTAGTAAGTGCTGTTATCATAATATAGGTTTGTTGGTTAAAATTTTGATCAATTTATGCATCAAGTTTCGAAAACAGTAGTTTTTTGTGGTCACGGTTGTTGGTTAAAATTACAATCCAGTTTTGCATCAAGATTTGAAAACCGTAGTTTCGTTATTTATTTTTTGAAATTTGTTATGGCAGCACTATTTTATAGTAGAAATTTAGGTTGTGTGTTGGCATCCCTCTCTCGTCTGCAAAATAATTATTTTTGTTTGCAACACTAGTGTGTCTATCACTAGGCTTGCTGTTGTGTTGGTATACCTGATACCTTGATGATCGATAGTCGAACATCAAACTAATTTTCTTCGTCAAGTGAGTTGGACGTTGTGGTGGTTCTATTTCTTCCTAATAATTTTGTATGTACCATTTGGATATACCTTTTTGATCGATAGTGGTTACTTTTTTGTTTAAATTTTATGTGTTAACGAGTTGGGAATTTAGTCTTCCCTCTTTATATTTTTCACATAATACGGGACTTTTTTTAATAGTTTTCCTCTGTTTCTATAGATGATGCTTATTTTGTCTAGTTCTACCTCCCTTTTTTTTATGATTACCAAAAAATATCAAATTGCTTTTTTCTGTTATCTTTTTCTATTATTGAGAGAGTTTCTTATATTAATGTTTTTATCTTAAAATTTATTACTGCCACCATCTTTTCGGTAACTGTCAGTGTTATTACTTAGGTTTTGTAGTTAAAATTTTCATCCACTAATAAAAGTATAACGTAAACAGTAGTTTCGTTGATTCGTCTTGTTAAATTTGTTATATCAACACTTAGTAGTATAAATTTTGTTGGTATCCGTATCTATCGCAACTATATCGACAGATAGAGATAACAATAGTTTTTTTTTGTTTGCATCACTGGTGTACCTGTCGCTTTACTTGTTGTGTTGGTATCCTTAAAATTTAGGAAATCGATAGTAGAACCTAACACTTTTGTTTTATCTAAATAAGTTATCTTTGTAATCGTAACACTTTTCGGGTTGATCTCGGCCTCAGTCTCAGTCCCGAATCTCAATTCTTTTGTAGTCTCTGTCTATTACCATATAACATTTTGTTCAAAACTGCCCAAGTCCTTTGAATGGCTAGTTTTAAATGTTAATTTTCGGAGATCATTGACGTTTGCAACACTGGTGTATCTGTCACTTTGCTTGCTGTTATGTTGGTGTACTTGATAATTGAAAAAATCGATGGTCTATCTTATACTGATTTTCTTCGTTAGGTAAGTTAACGTGACGTGATTCTACTTCTACTTAAATAATTCCAACTACTTTTGGTTAAAATAACAATTCAGTCATACATAAAGTTTCGAAAACAGTAGTTTCGTATATTCGCTTTTGTTGATTAAGTTTTTTATCCAGTTTTGCGTTAATTTCTGTAACCGGTCGTTTCCTTTGTTCGTTCATGTTTTTAATTTATCGCAACACTTTCTTGTTGTAAAAAGTTTTTTGGTAGTCCTATCTGTCCCAACCATATGGACAGAGATACTAATTATTTTTTTTTGCAACACTTGTCAACCTGTCACTTGCTGCTGTGTTGGTATCCTTAACATTTAGGAAATCGGTAGTCGAACCTAACACTATTTTTTTTTATCTAAATAAGTTAGCTTTGTAATCGTAACACTTTTCGGGTTGATCTTGGCCCCAGTCCCGAATCTCAATTCGTTTACTTAAATATTACCATATAACATTGTATTCAAAACGGCACAAGTTATTACGTTTGAATCTTTTGTTTTAAATGTTAATTTGCCGATCATTGATGTAAGTGTTAATAACTGTTGCTAATAACTAACTAAGACGTTAAGAAAAAGACTCAAAATTTGTTTAAGACTGCATTTATTAAATGTCATAAAAACCCTATGCTAAACAACGTTACTTATCTAAGAACTTTTAGTTATATTTTTTTTTCTTATTCTATTGTTCTTGATACGGATTATTGACTGTTTGTGATAAAATAAATAAATCAAAATTGCTGTCATTCAAAAGTTTTATTTCTATAATCCAAAGATAAAACAGCAAAATTACTGTTTACAATAAACGGGCCAAATAGCACTTCTATTTTCATCTTTCATTTAGTAGGGATGTGACTAAGTGAAAGTCAGTGTCAATTTTTAAAGATAGTTTTAGAAGTGTGTATTATTCAGGGATGCCTAGTTTTTATTCTAACATGTAAATTATTTTCACCAAAAGCTTTTCAATAATTAATTAGCAGCAGTTTCTAGTGTTACTTATAACATATTTCTGATATACTTGAGTATGTTATTCCCTTATCCGAAAATTATCTATTTTTGTTCCGTTTGGTTATTTTTTTGACAAAGACAAAGGAAAATCTACACTTACTACTTACTTATACTTAATAATAATAATATTTAATAATTATTATCTAATAAATAATTAATTGATTAAAAGTAATTGATTGATGTTAATACTTGGTACGTCATAGGTTAAAAACGATTTGTGCATTGAACTTTATGACCTTTTTATGTATTTATTATTTGCGACTTCGTTCTCGTGGAATTTGAAAAGCGCTCAGAGCGGGCAAAATTTTATGGGGTTTTCCTGAGAGGAAAAATAGCCTAAGTAACTCCTTATATAGACAGCTACCTGGTAGTAAAATATTATCAAAATCAGTCCAACCGTTTGTGTCCAATATTTGTGTTTTTGTTGTTAGGTAACTGAAGAAATCTGTCCGTGGTACCGCGGTCCATCGTTTATCCAACTTATTGATGAACTGCCATCTCTGAACCGCAAAATGGATGGCCCCTTTATTATGCCCGTTGTCGACAAATATAAAGACATGGGTACCGTCCTCATGGGAAAAGTTGAAGCAGGAGTTACCAGAAAGGGTCAAACTCTTTTCCTAATGCCCAACAGAGTAAGTCTCATTTTATTTAATCAAACTAGAATTCTGTATGTCAGTATAACACAACTTTTTTACCGTTAAGAAATAATGAAGGAATTTGTAGTTATTTGTCAAAAAAAAAATTGTTTTGTTATGATGTATTATTGAGTGCTGGCTCATAAAATCATCATCATCTTTTTTTATGATTACCAAAAAATATCAAATTTCTTTTTTCTGTTATCTTTAATAGGATAATCTTGTTAGGATTAATAAAGGCTGTTGCCTATATTAATCCACTGCTGAACATAAAAAGGAGGTTTAGGTCTACTATACCACGCTAGCCAGATGGGTTGGTTATAGGCTTTCAAGTTTTCCTTCTCTTTGCTGTGCTGTTTTTCTACAGAGTTTGCTACCTTAGTCCGCTCTCACGACACCCAAGGGATGAATAGGGGTGGTTACACTCCTTTCTTTAAATCCGTCACCCCATGGACGAAATGTAAACCTTATAAAATGTATTAACTAACATGTTTTGCACTCAGGTCCAAGTTACTGTAGACCAATTATGGTCTGATGATATTGAAGTAACATCTATTGGTCCTGGTGAAAATGTCAAAGTTAAGCTCAAAGGCATAGAAGAGGAAGATGTTTCCCCTGGTTTTGTTCTATGTGACACTGCTGAACCCATCACTACTGGAAGGGTAAGTTCACTAAATAGATTTACGAACACTAAACACAAAAGGTATAACCGCGATGTTAAATATGTGAAATTTTGCTTATAATTACAGTAAAACAATAGAAATAAGAAAATCCTTTTCAAATTCTTTATCATTCTATTGTCAACGAATCAACAAACATACCATACCGTGTTTATTTCTGAGTCTGATTTACATGGCATATATTATATATTCGATTCGAATATCAATATCAGCATCCGCATATAATCAGTATTGCTTTTCAAAATCAGCATCCGCAAAATCATCAATGCTGATTGAATGTTGACATTAAAGTCGTAACCTGTTCGTTGAAGGCAGGACCTAGCGCTAGTCACGAGTTTTAACCAATCAGAGACAGTTACATGAGAAAAACATAACCCTCCCCACTTGTTCCCTCATTCGAGTTTTGTCAATATAAATTATTATTGATCGAACGTTAGTGATTACGTTAGTATTGTCTGAAGTGCATGCGTAATGCATTATTATAATCCATACTTCATATTTTTCTTGTACGCTTATATCTTTTAAACTACGCAGTTAATAGTGATTCAATATATAATAAAATAATAAATATTGTATATAAAGATGTCCCTGTAGTAAAGTCCTATCATAATAATAGTATAATCAATTACTCCACACTGACACCACATTAGTAGTATTTACATTGCACCCGTGCGAAGCGAGCCGGATCGCTCGTTTATAATATAAAATACAAGCTTTTGCCCGCGGCTTCGCCCGCGTTTTTGTAGGTGCTCGCGGTGAGAAGTAGCCTATGTTATTCGCTGAAAATGTAGCTTTCCATTAATGAAAGAATTTCTACAGGACATTTTTTTATGCGATATTTATAAGCCCGATCCGCTCTTGCCGGTCGCTGCCGGTACGGACTTCGGCCCGACGGGGCGACGGTCGGTTTAACTGCGGACTCTGATATCTACTAAGATATTCATTTTAATGATATGCTATCAAATGCACAATAATTTTATTCATGTTTTATTTAAGTAATTATTATTAATATCAGCATCCACTGACATTGATCTGAAAAATCATCATCAGCATCCGCTGATGCAGTAAAAACCTGAAACAGCAGAAACCCTAATATATATTTCAGACTGCTTATTAAAAAAATTAAAAATTGTTAAAGACAATGAATTTCAAATGCAGAAATTAATCATAAATGTTCTTTATTCATTATATGTATTGCATCACAACAATTCATATTTATATTAAAACTATAGGAATTATAAAGAGTTTTTTACAATTTTCAGGTATTTGATGCTCAAGTTGTAATCCTGGAACACAAATCTATAATTTGCGCAGGATATTCTGCTGTAATGCACATACATTGTGCTGCTGAAGAAGTCACTGTTAAGGTAAAAATATACTGTATAATTGAAATTGTTTATTTTAATAATCCTTAATTATAAATTTCTTAATATCAATGAGATTAGGCATAATGGTTTATTTATGTATAACTTAAACATTACCTGGCATCATGCTTTAGTAACCAGTATGAAGAACCGGTATACATTGATTTTATATCCATTAGACTAAAGGCAGGGGCTTATGGATTCTTGGATGTTCTGAGCTTAGATACAACACTGTGTCCGTTGTTGTATAGACCTTGGAGGTTACTCACCCAAAGTGGCAGATTTCACAAAATTGAAAACATAATTCCCGTTCTTGCAGGCTCTTATATGTTTGGTGGACAAGAAGACTGGTGAAAAATCAAAGACGAGACCGCGTTTCGTAAAACAGGACCAAGTCGCTATCATGAGGATAGAGTGCGCGGGAGTCATCTGCTTAGAACCCTTTAAGAAGTTTGCCCAAATGGGCAGATTCACATTAAGAGACGAAAGTAAGTGTAATTATTCAGTAATTGTTATTAAGCATGTTTTGTTATTAGATATGAATGAGTTTTTTTTTTTTCAGTTAGATTTTGCTTTATGTGAAGTAGTAAGACATATATTAAATAATTGCTGGTAATTATATTGTAGTGACTTAAATAGCTATATTAGTACAGACTGAGAATGTTCAGATCAAAAAAAAAAATAACTGGCGGGTTTTTTAACATGATAATGCCGGTGAAAGTATTAGTTTAAAAAAATACTTTGTAAAAAAAATCGGTTTGTGGCAAGTTATTGAAAAAATTGAACAGATGCGAAAACCGGTTTATTGAAAAATAACGAACAAAAGGAACAATAGGAACAATTTTAATGGAAAAAACCAAAAATATGATAATAAAATGGATCATACCTGGGATTAACTCTTTTTCTATTTCTTTCAACATAACTGAACCGGAGGCTGTCTGCAAATTATTTTACTAACTATTGATAACAAAAAACGTAATTAAAAATTTGATGAAATACACATTTAATTAACTTCCACTTTATAGGCATATGTAATCATCAACAGCCTATACTAGTCCACTGCTGGACATAGGCCTCTCCTTAGAAATAAATATGTAATAAATTTTTAAATTATTATTACGTACAAACTATCACTAACTAATAATTTATTTGGTTTGTTGCAGATAAAACTATCGCAATCGGAAAAGTTCTAAAAGTGGTTGAATAACTTGGCACTACGATTTGTAATTTAGCTAGGTTAGGCATTTCCAAAACCTATATCAACAGAGAAAGATGTAATATGTAATGTTCCACTTTTCGGTATAACCTATGTACCCAAAAATTCTCATTGTTGCTTATCATGAGCACACAAATTTCTTTTTCAGATTTCTCAATATCATAGAACAGCTAGGCTTTTATTTAAGAAGAACTTAAAGCGAAGTATGTACTGAAATCCTCACGATGCTCCTTTAATCTATTTCTAATGAATGTAAACAACATTTAACGCTAATTTTACATAATTTTATAGTGATTGATAGCTATTCAAAAAATCAACAATAACTCTACTTCAAACGTCTGGTTAAAAGAAAGCAAAGCTGTGATGTACTTTATGAAATTGTTTTAAAACATTCATTTCTAATAGATTATAGTTATCCCCAAGGCAAATAGACAAGAAACATATTTCTTTTGTATTTTGTTTGTGGTTGTGGACAGCCTATCTTTCATAATAATGCATATAAGAATAAAACAACTGTTTGAGAATGTGTTGTCCATAACTTATTTATAATATCAATAACCCGAAATGGAGGACATCATTATAAAGGTCTAAAGAATATGAACATCATACAAAGGAGTTAAACATAAAGAAGAGGAATAAGAGATGAAACATAAAATAACTCTGGTCAGATATTAAGATGTTTATGCTATAAATTCGCTAAAGGAACTGCTCTAGATTATATTTTAACATAATATATTGAGCTTGTCTGAGGGGTGTTGAAGTATCAACAGTCCTACTGAGTTAGATTTAAAGTTTATATTAGATTATATCTTAACGTAGTTCAGCTTTTGTTCGTTCTAGGGTTGTAATTTATTATAATTATTTTTAATGTAAACTTCACGCATTTCTTATATATCCATATGGTGGTTTGCGTTATTCGTCGATTCCTGTCGAGCATCGCGTAGAATTTTAGTATACAAATTCTAAACAACACCTGTAATTTTATTACAAATACTATATTAATTTTGTCGTACTACTGTTTACACACTTATTATTAACATAAAAAGTAAAGAGTTCGATAGATAAGACACTTATTTAAATTGTTAGAAAGATCATCCACTTAGCGTTGGTAAAGGGTAGAGTACAATTTTATTAGTTCCATACAAGATTGATTAAACATCTGACCTGCCTAGTTATACTACTTGGCACTTACGCTAAGTGTGATCGGGGGTTTCCCAACCGACCACCCGTATTGTCCAACTGGTTGGTCAGTTAGGAATTGATTTGGTGATCACGCTAACTCATATTTATACTAGTGATTACAATATTTTCACATGGATATTAATGATTATTATAATATTGTCCTATTTTCAAACAAAATTATGTTTTATTTTAGTTTGCTATAATTTCACTACACTGTTTACTATAATCTATCTATTTATTTCTGTTTGATCAGAACATTTTATTTGTATAACAATAGATTGACTCCTATCGACCACAATATTACTTATTATAATTTGCTATTTTCATCAAGTGAATAGAGTATTATTTTGTGCCTTCAGCGGCTTATAAAACAAAGCTGGCCTTCATCAGAACTATAGCAATAAAGAAATGTGTGCAACGAAGACGGCCGTGATTATGTCTCGTGACAGTGCACTGCTCTTTTATGGGAAACAAACTATTTATATGAAATTGGAATCGATGACAGCAATAATCCAAATAAAATTTTAATGTGAATATATGTAAACTTACACATTAAAATATATGAAAAATAAGTAATGAATCTAAATAAAGTACTTATAGAAAGTTGTATAAATGGGTTCGCTCTGCAAATGTTTTCTAACTTCGGTTAAACTTCCGAATCGTTATGATAATGTATATTATGAATTTATAAATTATCAGCTTTTTTTAAATATAATCAAGATTTACTTGTAGAGGCGTATGTATATTATCAATATTTTGTGTATATCAGACAAGATGTGAGGCGTACGTACCCCCCGAACCGGTTCACCCCGTGCTTTTGTTCTGTCGACATGCTTTTAAATATTAGAGGGGAGTAGACGAGAGTCTGACCGCCGCGTCGTAGTGCCTTTGTGTTGCCGACGGGGGCGCCACGTTCGCCTCGCTCGCGCCTCGACACTGGCGAGCACGGGCAGGCTGCGACCATATTATTTTGTTTAAAATAAAATTTTATTAATACTACTGTACTTATATTTTTAACATGATATATTAAGCATCCTATGTTTAATACTAAAGCTATCTAAGTCTTGTAACTGTAATGCAGATGCTCAATCTAATATATCAATAATTTTATCGCGTGCTAATCCTCACCACACCAGGTTAACAGTGAAACCACGAGCTATTTGGACTCGAAACTATCGGGTAACCCCAGAAATACAATCACTGGCTGTCTGCTCGGTGTACGTTACCTCAGCAAAATAATGTCGAAAATGGTCATTTAAATGTTATAGATAATTAGTTACACCGCTTCTCTAATTGTTACGCACTTTTCAAAATTTATTTCACGTTATTTAAAAGAAAAACATTTCCTGCTGGGGTAACGTTTGCAACATTACCGCAACCAGACATTTTCTTTTTTAATGCAATATTAAGCTAAATAATTCGTTATCTAGACGAGCTAACTGTTACAACTTATTTTGTATTTGTATCTTCTTCGGCTGCGAAGTTATTCGAGATCGATAACGTTTGTGGGTTTGCTGGATCTCTGAAACGGGTAAGTGGATGCTAACCAGCTTTTGTACATAACTTCTTAAGAATTTTAATTTTGTTTAAAAATAAAAAAACACCGTTTAAAGATTATTTAATTATAAAAACACTTCAATACGTCCTAACACTTTGAATAAGATACCTTAAGATTTACTTTAAACGTTATTTTATAGCTTGTAACTGCCTTCAAATGTGTGTAAAGTTTCGTTAGGATACTGTAAGTAACTAAAAAGTTATGATGAAATGTAGCTCTCCACGTTCACAATCACAATGTGCGCGGCAACTATAGCAGCCTTGGTAAACGGTCTATTTTGAACTTTTTATTTTATACAAATTACCTGAAGTCCTCTCGACCCTATACAGTTTTAGTAGCCATAGGCAGGTGCAGTGTGAATAAAAAAATCTATCTTTTATCTGTAATTGTAAAAGCTAAAATTTAAGTGTAAACTGAAATCATTTATTTTAAAGGTCATAAAAACAGAATTACTGTTTGTAATGTTTATCTGTGATTGTTTTTAAGTTTAATTATTATAAAAAAATAATATTGGAACGATTATTTTACCTGTAAATAAAAATTCTTTAAGAAACAGTTTTTTTGTAACTTGTGTACATATCCGTACAAAAAATGCAAATAATATCCTACATATTTTAGAAGACAGCGTAATATACTGGGCGATCGCTTTTTGTAACCACCTAAACATGGCCGGGTTACCACGGTCTTATTACAACTATTAGGACGTATTAAATAAAAATTATCTTTAAACGGTGCATTATTTTTATTGTAAAACAAATCAAAATTAATTCTTAAGGAGTAATTTACAAGAGCTGGTTAGAATCCACTTACCCGTTTCAGAGATCCAGCAAAACCACAAACGTTACTCCAGCAGGATGTCGAATAACTTCGCAGCCGAAGAAGATACAAATACAAAATATGTTGTAACATTTACCTCGTCTATAAAACTAATTATTTATCTAATATTTATTTAAATATTCCAATTAAAAAATAAAATGTCTGGCTGCTGTAACATAACATAACAAAACGTTACCCCAGTAGGAAATGATTTTTTATAATAACTTAAAAACTACATGTGAAACACATTTAAAAAAGTGCGTAACAATTATGGAACTAGGGACAACTAAATATCTATAACATTTAAATGACCATTTTCGACATAATTTCGCTGGGGTAACGCACACGTCTGCTCGCCTCTTTAACAGCTGCCATCTCATTAAGTAGAGGAACTGACCACGCGAGAACACGTCGCACCGCCGTCAAACCTTGCAATAGAAATTGGCAAAAGTCTTTAAAAAAGTTTATGCTACATAGGTGCTTTTGAAGATCACTGCCCGTTACAACCTGCATCCAGAAGGTCAATTCTCGTAATAAAAGTTCGTCCAAAATTCAGTTCCGAACTACTCTCGATCTCACATATGTCATAAAAGGTATTTTCTTAGTAAAGTTTTCTCAAGAACCAAAATTCGATTGTGTTAACAATCATAATGTGGAAATTGTTGTAAGCTTTCAGAGTGATCAATACATCCATGTATACCTCATGTTAACAGTTATGGAGAACCGCCTCTATGCATAGTTTCTATCGAAATGCGTTTTAGGTGGCGCTACACTGGCCAGTGTTTCCACTTTAATGATTTCTTTTCCCCACGCCTCAATTCAAATTTCCCCTTCTCGGGGCTTTTTCCCCCTCAAATTTTTTTCTGCTGTAGTTTTTACTTTTGGCCCTAGTGTAGCAACTAAAAAAACATAAGGTCTTTATCGATTTTCTTCTATAGCCAGCCCACGCCTCTGGTGATACTATACTATGAAATCTATAAAACTTGGGCTGTATACTCACCTCTTATTCCAAGTTAGTTTACGCAATCAGCACATATATTTTAGCACAGAATAATATTTTAGACCTTAAACAGAATGGAAATAAGGGTAAGGATACGCCACCTGCACGTGTTGTCATTGTTTTATACGGCAACACGCTGGTCCACGGTAGAGTCCATAAAAAAATAGTTCCGAAATTTACCGCAATATTTTAAGCTAGGTTCTCAATTTCCCCTTTTAATGTCTTCCCCTTTTTCTTCCCCTATGGACCCTAATTTCCCCTCATTGTGGAAACACTGACACTGGCACAGCACGAAAGTTTAAAAAAAGAGCTAGAGTTGAATAAAGAAATAGACAAATTAAGACAAACGATTTAGAACATTTATATCGGATTAAAAAAATCTAAATTGGATGGAACTATGGAGTAAAACCCAAACCATGCCTTGCACATACTAAACATTTACAGATAAATACTAAACTTAGTTTAACTGCACATTTCATTCAAACTATATCTGCTAAGTCCAAACAAAACTCAATTCTGAATGTAATGTGTTACGCTCGAAGATTAAAAATGCTTATTAAGCTAAATACAACAAGCTAAAAACACTTTGTGATCACTGTAAAATAGCCACATCGCAAAATTAGTACGTGTACTCAATAAAAAAATATGTTTATGTATAGTTTCGTTGTAAAAATGAAATCAGTGTGGCCCTACGATATGGGTCCTACTTTAGTCTAGAAACTTTTTGGTAGGTATCATTAGGATTTTTTTTCCTGTCATTAGTGTGAGAAAAACAATGTAGAATAGTGTTTTTTTTTTATTTTTTCAGTAATATCCACAACTTATTGCTGAAAAAGTACAAATACTCTAGCTGTACTTTCCGGTATCCAAGCAATCCAGTGTAAGAGCACAAAAATAGGACCACTTTTTCTACCAATCACTAAGCATATTACGCGGTTTATATACTAATCGCAGTTAAGTTCTTCCTGGTCCTCATTTCTGCTATTTTATGTTACGCCAAGCCACTGTCATTCCATTGATATTTACACGCTTTTGAAATGCCACTGACATCGATCAAAATATCGGTATTTTCTACTAACATACATAAATTCACAACGTCAATAGATCCCATGATCCTAAATGGGGATTTACTCGAGCGTCATGGGCAATTAGCATTTGAAAGATTAGTTAATAGAATGAATAAAAGTTATATAATGTTTCCAAATGGAAAGTGGGAAAAGCTTCTACAGGGTTTAAGAAATGTAATAGGAGAAAATACGGCGTGCCCAGCGCTCGGTTGCCCAGACGTTCCTTCCACTCCCGGTTGGGATTTCTGATTCCGATTTCTCGAGCTATAAATATCATTCAATTTTACTCAAACCATAACATATTCAAATAATATAGGTTTATACATAGTATGTTTCTTTGTTTTCAACGTCGGAAGTCGCTACATCGCTCCCCTCGAAGACCGGAGGTCGATATATGATGAGTTAGCTATCTAGGCTTTGTTGTGGAGCATGCCAGTGCCAGTAGTGAGTAGTTTCAGTGAGTCTGAACTGAGTACCGCTAGTTCGAGTGAGTCGGAACTGAATGCCGCTAGGCCCAGTGAGTCGGGGCTGAAGTCCGCTGATCCCAGTGAGTCGGAATAGCATGCGGTGCGCGATGCTGCGGAGTCGCTGGCTGCTGCGTATATGGGAAAGAAATGCTCATCTTACGTGGACGGTAGGTGCAGTGAGCTGTGCTTGGACGCTGATGAGGCCGTATGGTTAACCAGACTGGAGCGGTCACTATCTGCTCTTGATGATCTACTCCTTTGAAGGTTGCTTCAAATCTCGCCAGGGCCTCCACTGTGGAGGAACGGATGTTGTGTCCCTCTAACACAAAGAGAAGACCCTCCGATCAGGTGATCATGCCTGGCGGATGTTGGGAAGTTGTATATATGCTAATCCGTTTGAGAATTCTTCATAATCGCGATACAGGATTGGCAGTTACTCCGTAGTTTGGTGTATATTCTATAAATGGCGCTGTAGTATGTTTCTTCGTTTTCACCATATGTGGAAGTCGCTACAGTTTTGTTGAAAATTAAACATGAAGACGAAAGTTACCTACATTATTTTGAAACAACATATCCCCGTAATTACTTGGTGGACCGTTTAAGTCATAGCAGTACAGATAATCAGGTGACCAGCCACAACTAAAGCATTTAGGTAGCGCTAGACTCGCGAAAGGTCTAAATAAAAAATGGTCGTAGTCTATGACAAAAAGAATGTTGATATGGCATTTATCTCTGTCTATGACCAAATCACAATCACAGGTGAAATCGCTGTGAACAAAAGAAATCTTTTCATCATATGAGTATGATTTAAAAGAAGCAATAACTTCCATGTATATTGCCCAGCTTAATTATTTAGTTTTTTTCAAAATCATTTACTGCTGGGGTAACGGTACCGCAGTCAGTCATTTTCTTATTTAATTAGAATGTATTATTATTTAGTATTTATTTTTTCTACAGCATACCATTTTTTTGTGTCAAACTTCAAGCATCTGCCAAAAATTGGTTTTGTCAGACACAGCACACACAAAGTTAAAAATTTGTATTTCATTTTAATTATTGCAGCTTTTCATGGAAGTTATGAGATTGTTAAACAGCGATGTTTAACGCGTATAAACTTCGCTTTCAGACTTGATTCAGCCTTGATTTCAAGTTGATAATTTAAAATCTTGAGACAGCAGTTGCACTCCTTTATTCTTTGCTTTGAATTTACATTATTTTTTGATACATTAGTTCCGGGTAACGAAAACTAAATTA
Source organism: Arctia plantaginis (assembly GCA_902825455.1). NCBI lineage: Eukaryota > Metazoa > Arthropoda > Insecta > Lepidoptera > Erebidae > Arctia > Arctia plantaginis. The sequence continues at coordinate 10,409,078 of CADEBD010000171.1, read as the reverse complement.
ACTAATCTCTTAATAAATTGAAAACGTTTGTTTGTCATCAAGGTCGTGGGTTCCATTCCCACCAAGGATAAATATTGTAATGATCACGGTCATTTGTTCTGTGTCTGGGTGTAATTTATCTATAATATGTACCTATTTAAAAATATATAAGTATGTTTATCAGCAGTCTGGTTACCATAGTACAGGCTCTGCCTAGTTTCGGATCAGACGGCCGTGTGTGAGAGATGTATTATTATTATGTTACGTGCGTTATTTAACAAATGTAATATTTTGAGACGATTACAACCATTTAATTTTATTTCTGCGCGAGAACAAGGACGAAAAACGTTAAGTATTAAAAAGAAGCAATAGTTAGCCAAGCTGTTATTTAACTTTTTTTATGATAGAGGGGGCAGAAGAGCAGACGGGTCAAATGATGGAAAGTGACCATTGCCACCCATGAACTGTCCTAAATTCTCTTCTTTGAATCAAGGTTTAATCAATTTTAAACAAGTTTAGTCGATTCCCTGCATTATTTTGATGTCATGTATTTATTATCTGTGCTCCCATTTTCTATTCCATAAATGAATCGGTGCGGCGAGGCAGCGGGTTAGAACGAATATCAATTTTCGTAAGTTAATTTTGTGAATCTATGCTTGGAAGTACTAATTTAACGTTTTTATTCCTACGTTATTTGTCACGCCTTTGAAATTAACTCAAGAAACATGGCTAATGAAACTCCAGTTCCTCCTCCCGTTTTATGGGCGCAATGCAAAGCTGACGTCTTTCTCACATTTAGCATCGAATCCAAAGACCCGACTATTAAAATAGAACAAGATTCAGTATATTTTAAAGGCATTAATGCATCAGACAATAAAATAAATGAAGTAACCATACCATTATATGATAACGTAGTGCCGGAGTCAAGTGCCTTCGTAAATAAAGGCAGATGCATAGAAATGGTACTTCACAAAAAGAACACAGACGCTTCATACTGGCCATCACTAACGAAAGATAAGAAGAAACCTCACTATCTTAAGGTAGACTTCAATAAGTGGAAGGACGAATATGATGAAGAAGAAACTGGTGGTGATAATTCTAATTATGATCTTGTAGAACTACTCCGGACGATGGGTGGTGGCGGCGGTGCTGGGGATAAGGCAGAAAAACCTTCATTCTCTGACCAAGAAACAGACTCAGATGATGAAAATTTACCTGATCTTGAATGAGACCCTTAAAAAAGGCTTATCGCATGGAAAGTACATTATGTACCTTTAAGGTTTTGCAGTTACAATAAAACCTCTTGAAAAATTAAAAAATGATAAATTTATTTATTCATAATTTTTGCCTATCATGCCTCTGTATTTCATAAAAGAACCTTTTCAATAACTTGCAAAACTAACTATTCTGTAGTTGAAAAACTAAATTGCAAGGATATAAGTAGAAAATTGAATTTTTACTGTAACCCTTAATAGGTAATAATTTGTTTCTTTTTAGAAATTTTTAGTTATCATTGTAAATCTTAGTACCTAGATATCATTCTTAATTTTCTAATATAAAAGGTAGCTTTGGTTTAGTTGCCAATATACATGATAGAGAAACATATTGCAATTTTATTTGTTTTTTAAAGTTCTGAAGAAAATAACTTGGTTTTCAAACTTGTTTCACCAGGTTTTAAAGTGATAATATAAAATGTTTTAATTAAAATATGCCCATGGTAATTATTTTTGCATAAGGTTACTACATACATTTATATAACAATTGTTATTTTGTTGCTGTTTATATATTACCAACTAAAACCTAGGCTTCAGTTATAATATGTAAATTATAATAGCAGGAGTAAATGTACACTGTAATCTTAAATAGCTAGTGTGAAATTCGATTAAATGTTTTGTTCGACAAAAGCTTTGCAAACCACTGTATAGCTTGTATAAACATGTAATTTTAAATGTTATTTTCATAAAATAACGAATGATATAATGATGTTGGAGTTCAAAATGTGTTACAGATTGTTTAAATTACAAGTAGCACACTATACCTAAAATACAGTTCTTACGAACTGATATATCACAAAAGGTTGCAAACTGTAACACTTGGTTCTTACCACTCTCTGATTAAATAATCCAATTTGCAAAGTTATATGTGACAGCTCAAAGTGAGAGAGCTACCTTTATTAAATATTTTATACAACATTGTCCCCACGTAGCATACAACATTGTCCCCAACGTAGCATCCACCATCCATTTTTTATTTGCTCTTCACATAAAAGGTCCCACATACTGCACATAAAGATAGAAAATGACACTGAAATTGAGGCTCCCATTTTGGATATCTTTTTATGTAAGAAGTATAAATTGAATAAATAGCGAAAAGCTTTCTTCGCTTTTTATTTTTTTTGTATAGAAACGAATCATCAATATAAGTAGAAACGATCAACTGCATATGCGCAAGTTTTATACAGAAATCAGAGCCGCCTAATTGGTAAGTATTTTTTTTTATATTATCTATATGGTGATAAGAATATACTACAAGACATCTTTTAATATCATATAGGCCCGCTCGGCTCTCTTGCCGGCCGCTGCCACCTGGCACTGACATACGGCTCAACGGCCGCTGGACGTATCTATTATTTTACGTGGACGTTTACTAGACGTTTATAGTATTATTTTAGTAAAGCTAGAGCGTAGAGCTAAAGGTACTTAGAGCTTCTACGTGCCTTTATATTTTTAATTTTCCTTACACAAAGTTTAATCATCGAATAATAGTTATGTCGAATAGATGTAACTTTGTATTTGTATTGCATTTCAAAAAAACAACTAAGAGAATTTTTAGAACTGTATTAATAAATTAAGTATAAAATTACTTACAAAAAAAAATGCAATGCAATCCATAGCAACAAAACGTCTATCCGAATAATATTAATACTATAAAGTACCTACGAAATTTCATTCTTTTCTTAGTACCACGAAAATTTACATGTGATTTTGCGACAGAAGCGTAGGTACAGTTTAGTGTGTACTAATTTTGGGCCACGTTTTTTTTTTTATGTTAGAGGGGTCAGCTGATGGAAAGTGACCACCGCCGCCCATGAACGTCTGCAACTCGGGAGTCACAAACGCGTTGCCGGCCTTTTAGGAAGGAGTACGCTCTTTTCTTGAAGGTTTGAAGGTCGTATCAGTCCGGAAATACCGCAGAAGATAACCTGTTCCACAGATTGGTAGTGCGGCGGGCAAAAATTGTCTCGAAAAGCGCACAGTAGTGTAGCGCCAACTATCCAGGTAGGTAATAAGGATGAAAATTTTGTGTACAAAATGCCTTTGAAGAGTTTGTTGCCTCCCGTCCAGCTGATTTTTACAAGAAGGGCATCAATAAACAGCCAATGCGTTGGCAAAGATGCGTCGATTGCATGGGTGATTACTTCGAATAACAGAAATAAAAAAGTTTGAAAAAATAAGTACTTTCACTTATTGCATACAAAACGGCAATTTCATAGGTAAAGACCTAATATATGCGATAGAGAATGCAGAGTGAAGCTACATCTCTACGTAACGCCAACGAATCGAGCCGGTCGTAAATCTTTTGGCTATCGAAGATTCGAGTCGCTCTTCGTTGGATGCGGTCCAGAGGTAGAAGCTGGTACTGAGGTGCCCGCGCTGAGAGATGAGAACAGTATTCCAAATGCGGCCGGACTTGCGCCTTATAGAGCTGAAGGCGGTGGGCCGGAGTGAAATACTGCCTCGATCTGTTCAGCACACCGAGCTTCTTCGAGGCCAATTTGACCTTACCCTCTAAGTAACCCCGAAACTTGACTTCGCTCGATATGTCGATGCCTAGGATTCTGATGCTGGCTGAGGCAGTTAGGGAGGTGCTCTCAAACTGAGGTGATACGACAAAATAAATGGTATCTTTTTTGCGGTGAACGCGCAAACCTGTGTCTTTTTTGGGTTAAAATGGACTAGATTTAGTCGGCCCCAATCTGAAACCTCCGCTAAGGAAGATTCAGTTTCAGACACAAGTTTGTTACGACTCTCGATTACGTTTTCGCGAGAAATGTTGGGGCGGCCGGTATAAAGGGCATCACCTGTGCTATCATCTGCATTGCAATGGATGCTACTAGTTTGCAACATGTCATTGATATGCAGAAGAAACAGTGTGGGTGATAGCACACAGCCTTGTGGGACACCAGCATTTACGAATTGTAAGTCGGAGCATGCACCGTCGACAACGACCTTAATGCTTCTGTCCGTAAGGAAGCTGTTGACCCAATTACACAATTTCTCGGGCCCAAAGGAAGGGTATTCGAGAGAAGCGCCTTATGCCAGACCCGATCAAAGGCCTTCGCTATGTCCAAACTAACGGCACAAGCCTCTCCTTTGGTCTCGATCGCCTGAGCAACCCCGGCGAAAACCATATTGTCGGTCATTGAGTAGCTGGTGATCATCTAAGTACCGGAGGAGCTGGCTGCTGATAATGAATTCCATAATCTTAGAGAACAAAGGAGTTATGGCTTTAGGCCTGTAGTTGGACGGGTCAGAGCGATCACCTTTTTTAGGGATCGGGTGCACAAACGCTACCTTCCAGGAGTTCGGGACGACGCCTTGGGAGTAGGAGAGACGAAAAATGCGCGTTAAAACCGGTGCCAATTCGGGAGCACACGTCTTCAACACGATAGGAGAGATTTCATCGGGCCCACACGACTTATGAATGTCAAGGGAACAGAGTGCTTTACGCACTGATTTTTGTGTGAACCGGATATCCGGCATATAGCTCCGGCACCGCAGTATGGTAGGCGCAAAGAGTTTGCCAAGAAGATCGGTTGTTTCTTTGACATCATAGGCCAACGAACTATCTCCCATCTGCAGGGGGGAAAGGATTGGCTACGGAAATTCCCCTGGACAGCCTTGGCAAGAGACCAGTATGCACGAGTTGCAGAAGGAAGTCTCACTAGTGTCTCACCGATCCGGCTGATGTGCTCCGATTTCGCCCTAGCAATGGCTCTTTTAAGGGACCGGAGGCAAAGTTATATTGTTTCTTAAGCGTGACTACATCAGTGACAGATTCGGCAACGACGGTGGTATCATCCGGCAAGAAACAGATCTGCCTCCATGGGTAGAACGCAAAGAAGGAACGCGTCCCATCCCAGTCCGCTGACCTATAGTGCCACACACGGCGGCAGCCTGCAACTCGCGGCCGCGGCAAGCACGTGAGTGGCACTATACTGCGGATTAGACAATGATCCGAGGAGCCAAGTGGGGCTTCAACGGCGATTTTGTAACCGTCCGTATCGGAGGTCAGCAGAAAGTCCAACAGTGAAGGCTCATGACTTTCCACATCCGAAACTCGCGTGGGCGTTGGTACCAGTTGTGACAAGCCATAGGTCAGGGCGAAATCATAACAGCGTTAAGGTCGCGAAGTATCACGATCTCCGCGGATGGGATCTGCTGCAGCACGGAATCTGTAGCTATTTGGACGTGGTCCATCAGTCGGTCAGTTTCGGTGTCACCGCTCTGGGACCTGTAGAGGCATGCGTAGACGCGGGGAAGGTCGTCGCTGTCTACACGGAGCCACAAGATGGAAAGGTCCCGTCCTCCAAGATATCACCTCTATTTTTTAAAGGCGCTATCATGGAGGGGGATATATATAGATAAGTCTGGCAGTCGCTTAGAGTATGTTAACTACAGGCCCATAGCCATTCTGTCTGTTATTGACAAAATCATTGAGAAAATTATTGTTGGTCAAATTAATAAGTTTTTAGAATGTCATAACGTGTTATCAGAATCTCAGCACGAGTTCGATTACGAGTACGATTATAATACGAGTATTGTGTGAAATTATTTTTATGATGGTGTAGTTGCGTTTATGCTTATGTTGTTATATGTGTGTCTATCATATACTCGTATGTTACGTGGTAGGGGGGAGCCCTACATCATCCAGAGACCGTCAAGGGCGATAAAAATCAGGAAACCTGACACGACGACCACCGCGAGTGGTATACTCCTGACTACTGCTAGGTGGAGTGGCTTCGCTTGGGTCAGCTCTCCGCCCTTGCTTAATATTAAGACTGTGTACGCCGGTTGTAGTGGGCTACGTGATGCGTCTTCGCGAAGGAACACGTGATAGGCGGTCTGCATATCCTTAAATATGAAGATGCTGGTCTTGCTGTGACGGGATGCTGGAGTTGGTTGCAGGTTTTGAGCAAATTTTCGTATGCGCGAAGTGAAATCTGTGACGTCGGTCGTTCCTTCGTCACTATAAGTGAAAAAATCCCCCGAGAGCCTTAGTGGTTCGCCGTATACTGGTTCGGCTGAAGACGCTTGGATATCCTGTTCGAATACGCTCCTTATCCCAAGCAATACCCATGGTAGGGCCACCGTCCACTTATCATTTGCATGTCACTTGATGGACGCCTTGTGTTGCCGGTGATATCGCTCCACCATGCCATTACATGCCGGGTTGTATGCCGTTGATCGCTTGTGCTGAAAACCAGCCAGTTTAGACAATTGTTCGAACACGGGCCGACTCGAACTGTCGACCCCTGTCCGTCACAATATCTGTGGGACAGCCAAGTCGGGAAATCCATCTGCATAGCAGTGCTTTAGACACTGTCTCGGCAATTATGTCGACAATAGGTATAACCTCTGACCACCTGGTAAAACGGTCGACTGCCGTCAAACAGTATCTAAAGCCTTGCAAAATTGGGAGCGGGCCCACAAGGTCGATGTGGACAGTGGTGACCCTTGCACGTGGGAGGTGGTACGACCCTAATGGCGCAGAAACGTGTCGGCTCACTTTGGCGCGCTGGCACTCTAGAGTCTAGACCAGCTCGTGCCCACTCTCTGCAGTTCTTCCTGATGCCTGGCCAAACAAAGCGCTCCGCGATTAGTTACGCAGACGCTGAGACGCAAGGATGACTGAGGGAATGCAGGCTGTAGAAGATTTAGTAGACATGTAGAGACACTTGACTTAGTAGACTTGGTCTGCGTTGCGCAGACCGAACGTCATGTCCGGAAATTCGGTGTGGTGATTGCCGTCTTCGGAATGTCATTCGGACTGAGAGGTATCTGATTATACGCTTTCACTCGGTCTTTGGCACTGAAGACTCGGCAGCCTGAAATGCTGTGGGCAAAGTCGTGTATATGCCTAATCGGGTACCTGTCGGGGACGGTCCGGGTATTTAGCCTCCGGTAATCGCCACAGGGTCGCCAACCGTTGTCTTTTTTAGGGGCGAGATGCAGCGGGGACGACGTCATATTCGTTTGTAAGTAATTTTAAGAACAAGTACGCGTAAGAGGTTGCTTTGTTTTAATGTTAAAAAACGGGTTAACCTGTGGCTATTTCATTACTCTTTTCAAAGCTTTTAATTTAAAACCTAGACATTGTGTGAAAATAACTATAATTTGTCTTTATTATGGATCATTCAAAAAATAATTTAATTTTAGAGAAAAATCCTTAGAACACCAAATATTGACTATAAAATAAACAAATTTTATTGCCACATCTTTAATTTGAAGAAGAAAGTTACACCTTGATATCATATTTTCATGTTATGAAAAAAAAAAAAATTCAGTTTTCACCTTAAAATTGTGACAATGTCGACAATGCACCAATTCAAGGTAATAGTATAATATACTTGTAGGTATTATTCATTGGGCAGGATCTATTTGTGCAAGATTAATAATGAAGGTAAATAAAAATATACAACACAAGAAATAAAAGGTACCTTTGATGCATCTAAAAACAATATTTACACCACTTTTGTCTAATTCCATGACTGGAATGTAAAATAATTTTAAAAATTAAACCTAAACAAGTTAGAAAATATAATAGTAGTAATTTATGTACATTTAAATGTCACAATATGTACCAACAGTACCCATTCAATTTTGTTCAGTACATAGCATTAATACATTCATTTACCTTAACAACAATTAACTTCACCCAAGATACAAGACTAACATCATTGAACATTTATTTATCAGATTATCAGTCGTAATATCTTAATTAAGTACCCATAATAGCTAAAATTTGGCAATGAATTTAATCTTCTGTCTTGATGTCGTTCTTCTTAACATTTTGATTCATTTGATCATTCTCATACTCTACAAAATCATCAAAAAGACTTGGCCAAGCCTCTGTATCATCATAACTGGTGAGATCATCCCCAATAAATTCACAGAAATTTAAAAACATATACCATGTATCTTTTGGAATGCCTCTAATGTGGGGATTTTTTTCTAAATACATTAACCACCTGTCTAATATAGGAGGATCATTATTTGTGAAGACTAGACGCCACAGTAAGATAGCAATATCTGTTGGCAATATTCTTTGACCAGTACTTACATCTAAGCCAAATTTAAATGTGAATCTGTATAAGTCCTTAAAATGTTCAGTATCCCTCTTGAGCTCAGTGGTTATTTCAGTCAATTTCAATTGTATACCTTTGACGGAATCTGTTTTCATATTTTTTAAACCTTGTATAAACTCTGTTTTTGTAAACCTACACATTTGACTAGCATTCAACTTCCAAGCCAAAATTAACACTTTGAAATCATCAGGATTTAATTGCAAATCATTGCAAAGATTTTCTATACCTTCTGCTAATATTGCATCTTCCAACGAGTCCTTGTACTGATCAAACAGCTGATTGATCTTTGTTTCTGAAATACGGCAATCATTTGAGCCTAAAGATGACATTGTCCTTGGTATTGAAGGCAATTTCTGGTAGAAAGGTTTAGGTGTTTTGTCAGACATTAAAATAGATTTTTGTTGAGCACTGACTAACTCTCCTAAGCCCTGTTCTCTAGACACTTCATTTGTTACTTGTGAAGTGCTTGAATTCCTATAATTGTTAATACTATTTTGATTGTCATGCAGTAATGGTTCTTCTTGAGGATAATCGGATACCGGGGCAGCCACTTCTGTCATCTCTGCAAAAAACAGTCTTATTATCTATATGAAAATGTTACATTTAAGCTTTTGACAAATCTATGTTACTTACCCTCTTTTTTTCTATGAGGTGAAGTTGAATTGTCAGCATTAGCTTGATTTTTGAAACAGCTTAGACAATGGCCCATTTGACAAATTCTGCACGATTATCCTCAAAGTCATAAAACTCTTACAAAGCACATAAACAGACTTTACCAGTTTTTCATCATAAATGCTATAAAACATAATGATAGAAAACAAGATGATATGTATTCTTTAGATTTTTTGAAGTAATCCTGAAATAGGAAAATCCTATAGTATTTTATAAGAAATACTTGACGTATAAGATCTTATTGATTTAGCTCACCAGAAATTCATATCATAGTCTTCATACAACTGTGATCACGTATAAATAAAATGATTTGTCAACATTGAGTCTGATTTTTGCATTTCAGCATAAAGCTGAACGTTTAATTATAGTTGAATAATCTTGTTATTGGTGAGAAATTTATAGTTTACATCAAATACATTTTCTATCAGCGATCTTCATTGACATTTCCCCTATCTCACAGTCCTCACGGCACAGAACACACAACCACATTACCACAAGTATGACCTGTAAAGTGTTCAAGACAAAATCAAGTGATCGACTAAATGCAACTTAGTTTTTTTCTTCAATTAATTTTATTTATCTGGATCTCTAAAAGATATGAATATTTTATTCTGTAAGATATTAGGGTTTGTAGTACGCTACGGTACCACTCTTAGTTTATGCCCAGTCCATTAGTCGATTGTTAATGTGCATGGCCCTCATTTCAATATTTTATACAAAAAGGTAGGTAGTTGACATTGGAGAAAGCAAGAACCAATAACATGTTAAAGCTCCAATTCACATTGGCTAGTGTTGACCGGGTCCGTTCCAGCCTGCAGATATTAAAATTTCAAAATAATAAAAATCTCATTTTATAGATCTCAATTAGCCCTTTCGACCTACGTTAATTAATTTATAAGCCCGTTTTTCGTTTTCCCAGGAAAAATAGAAATATAATTTTCAATTTTCCTCTACTTAAAATAGCCATATCTCTTTGAAAAATGATTATTTTTTACTCTACCAAGCGTGAAAAAATTGCCCTTGCGCTAATTTAATTTGCCCGCGTGCTAATTCTAGAAATATTCAATAATTAATATTGTAAACAGTAAAAAACCGTTGTGGCATTTCCAAACCAATTATTTGCGCATTGCGCATGCGCGACAGAATCAGACAGAAATCAGCTGATGCTACACGCACGGAAGGACTTTAAAAAAAATTATATTACTGTTTCAGGCAGTTTTTCAGTACTCACACTTAGTGCTTAGACTTAGAATTAGCACGCGGGCAAATTAAATTAGCGCAAGGGCAATTTTTTCACGCTTGGTAGAGTAAAAAATAATAATTTTTTAAAGAGCTATTTTAAGGCTATTTTAAGTAGAGGAAAATTGAAAATTATATTTCTATTTTTCCTGGGAAAACGAAAAACGAGCTTATAAATTAATTAACGTAGGTCGAGCTAATTGAGATCTATAAAATGAGATTTTTATTATTTTGAAATTTTAATATCTGCAGGCTGGAACGGACCCGGTCTAGTGTTGGGCCTCCTCAATCACAGATTCTCAATAGGCCAACATAGCATAGGTGTTCACACCATAGAGATATAACCTAGAGAGATCGAGAGCCTCAATCTTGCAATATAGCCAACGAGAGAGAGGGATATTAGATATTAGTTGGCTGAGGAATATGAAGGGTTAATAAGTAGCCAATCGCAGTTTAGCCAATCAGAGACAGAGGGAATTATCGGGCATCCATGTTTCTCGTTACCTGTACCATTTCCACTTACAGGCAGCTGTACCCCGTATTCTCTCTATGGTTCACACATTGGTGAATAGCTCATTGTTGCCTGGCGAAACATTTGTCATGGACGTGGAAGTAATTACTGTCTCGTCTATGTTCTTTTTATTTAACTGGTGAAATTTAATACAGAGATGCACACACACTCTTATGCACATCTAATATTAGACATAGTAATACACAACTATAAAATACTATCTGCGCTCCGCTATTTTTATGGAAGAGCGGGCAAACGAGCGAATCGGTCACCTGATGGAAAGTGAGGACTACCCCATAAACACCTGCAACTCATGAGTCACAAGCACGTTGCGGGCTTTTAGGAAGGAGTACGCTCTTGCCTTGAAAGTATGAAGGTTTGAATACCGCTGATGATAACTTGTTTAACAGATTGATTGTGCGTGGAGAAAAAGTGTCTTGAAAAGCGCACAGTGGTGGAGTGCCAAAAGTCAAATTGATGTTGACTGTTTTCTTTGACTATCGCGGTGTTGTGCACTTGGAATTCTTTCCGGAAGGTTCCTTCAAACGGTAAATAAAGAATATTATTATTTCTTCTTCTTTCCCATCATTTTCTTCACAATCATATTCACTTTCATTATCATCATCATATCAAACAGTGTTAGATGATAATCTAATAAGGATTGTCATCTAACACTATTCTAGTACTAACGCTAACGCTTAATTGAAATTGCATGAAGAAACATGTCTGGTCTGGACTCCGAGGCATAGATATCCTCCGGTATTCTGTTATGATTTTCATACGTGTCCATTAATAATGTCCAGACACATATTTATAATTGAGGTATTTATAATGGAGTACGGCTTTTGTGAAGTATTTTTTGTTGAGCCTTCCTTTACAAATGCAATGTTAGTTCTTATGTTTGTTGTTGGAACGAAGTTCCTTATCGCGCGTTGTGAAAGGGGGCTAGACGGAAAAAAATCTCACGAAAAGTTGTAACGACACTTTTTATTTTGAATTGTCACTTGTCAGTCATTCAGCGCAATCTATCGAATAGATAGGAAATCATTACTTTTCATTTCAGTAAAATTAAAATTTATGTTCTTAGGTTGAGCAAAATATATTGTATTCGACATCATTTCTCAAGGAGATTTTACCACTGTATAAATTGTTTTAATTAGAAACCAACTGAAAAATATGTAGGTAATAGCCCCTTTCATAGATGGCGTTGTAATTAAAATCGTGTCGAATCAGTTTTACTCGATCGTCACAACTTCGTTCTTATCGGGTGTCCCACGTCACCATACGGCTTTTTATTCCTTTTTTTGGTCTCGCCTGTGATAAACTTATAGCTTCGCGTATGATTTACCTTATCATGGCGATGTGAATAATGACCCCGGGTCTAATTGCGCCCTACAACCTGTCAGTAAGTGCCTGGCTGTACCTATTTCCGCACTGCACATCATACAAACCTTTTCCCACCTTTCTTGGTTGCTTTGATCGGGGAGAGTCAATTGAAAGGCGTTGAGGTAAAATTTTAACAGGGCAGGTGACCAATCGTATAAAAATGTGCGCCATTACAAAGTTGGTGGGATTCAAAATTCTCCTAGAGTTCATTCTACATTTCTAGGTTCATTGCGTGCACTTTGTATGCCTCGTTTCATCTTGTTGTAGGAAAAAATTTGTTATCTCTTTGTCGGTCTGTCTTCTAGCATTTCTCAATCCAACTCTACTGGACTGCGTACCCACCATGAATTTCTTGTGGAATTGGAGCCGTGACTCGAGGGATCTAAGGATTTCGTCTTGTGATTTCGACAAGACATGCATTTTGGTGTTTGTAGAGGTCTTTTTAATTTGATTCCAAAGTTATTCAAGCCCCTGTACAACGTTGACGGGTCTGCAGATGGTGCTAGCCCGAGCCACGACTTCAATGTCATAGTGACTTTCGCGTCCAGTATTCTTAAGTGGTTCTGGTTTATATCGTATATCAGAAACGGCCAGTTAAGACGTGATGTTAAGTAGTTGTCGTAAACCCAAGCTTTTTTAAAGTAAAGGTACTAATTGGCTGTTCGTCTACCTTGTCAATGTCTTGTACGAAGTCATAGATTATTGCGTTCACAGATAGAGTACGACCTTTGTAGTCTATCTTTCTTCTAAAGAATTTAAAGGGCACGGTTTATGATATCATTGAAACACTTTCCTCACCAATAGTAATCCGTTGGTCATATGAGGTATAATAATAATAATAATGACACTTTATTTCTCTTCACAATGGTATACTTATAGCTAGTTACATTTACACAGTATAGTCTAGTTTTCATATGTGAAGAGCTGGTGTCTGTGATGGGCATGGAATGCATGTGTTACAAATCACCAGGTCTTCACCCCACGGACATACAGATACATTGTTAACCGGTGTATTATAACAAACGAGTACCTGGTACCTAGTAGTATCTGGTACCTCGCCGGCCCAGACAAATGCAATAGCATTTGCTAGGTTTTGTCCTCATTCCCTTCGTCCAGGTACGGAAGTCATCCACCTTACGTAGTAGTTCTTGGCACTTGGTGAGGATCGCAAGGTCGTCTGCGAATGCTAAGATGGATTTTGCTGTGATTTCAAATTTTAATTTACTGTAGTATGATGCAATTATTTCACAAACTATCGGCTGAAAGTTATACCATTTCAAGACAAATAACATGATTTCGTGTCGTACTGAGCCAAAGGCGTTTTCTAAATCTATCCAACAAACTGTAATTTCCCTTAAATTTTCCTAGCATCTTTGAGACTCTCAGCAAGTAATGAGTTATGTTCCAGACTTTCAAAGATTCCAGGCATGAACCCTTTCTGGTAATTTGATCTGAAGTAATTATTGTTGGACATAAACTGTATTATTTTGAATTGAAGACGAGAGAAAAATATTTTAGAAATTGTATTGAAGTAATAGATCCCAGGGACACTAGACCGATAGCCCATCGGTCTAGTGTCCCTGGGATCTATTACTTCACTTTTCTTAGAAATGAAGACAAAATTAGCTTTTTCAAAGATCGTTCGTATTTCTTTGCTCGACCAGATCTTGTCGAACAAATTTAAATGTGTTTACGCACTGATGGACATTTTCATATACTATATAAAGTATACCATCAGGCCCTGGAGCTGATTTGAATTTTTTTTTCTAATTTCGGTATCTACTTCTTCTAAGGTTGGCGGATTACATTTGAATTTGAAACGAGGGCTTGTTGGGTTTTGTGCACTTGGCACATTAAAGGTCTTCTCATGTGATGACACCTCGTACGTATTTTTATAGCGTTCGTAGATCTGGTCGGTCGTAAAAAGCAGTTGTCCGCGCTTCTCTTTAAAAATATTTCTAGAATCTAAGAAGCTAAGAATGCTTTGCTCTGTTTAAGTAGTCATTTTCGTAAGCAATTTGTACTGATAAGCCTTGAATTAGCTTTAGTATTGATCTTAAAGCCCTGGCCAGTTGGTGGCTCAGGTGGATATCTTTGGCATTCCGTAGTCGTTTGACAATTAATTTATATTAGAATACGTAATTATTAAGGGAATAATAATAAAGAAATAACCATAATGTACATACTTTTTCAATAAGTTCCTGTTGTACTGGATGTGAAGGTGACATAATATACATTCATTCCCATTCTTCAGGAATCAAAGTTTTGTCCAACCATATTTGAATCAGATAAAAATTCAGACCTTTTTTGGATGAATAAAAAAGTTTGAAAATTTTCTGAAAAATGTTTTTATAAGGTAGAAACAGATTAAAAACTTGCAGCCGAATCAAAAGGAGTCGGGGTAAGAAGTAATCAACTTAGCGTGGAATACCCCATATATTTATTTATTTACTTTAATCATTGAATGAATTAAATAATGAAAATAATAACTTGTCACAAAAATCTACTATTTTTGAATAATAGTTATGGTAATTTTATTGGTGTATAGTGTATATTGTATATTTGATTGGTGTGGTATGGTATTACATTCCTTATAAATTTAAATAAAATCAAGATTTCGAATTTATTTATTTTAAGAAAACTTTTAAAGAGTTGTACCAACAATTAATATCTGGGTCGATTCCTAGACGTGAAATTTGAAAAAAATAGTTGGTATATTTGTGAAAAAAAAGCTTCAAAATCAATCTTAACATGCCAATTTTTTTCCCAATCATGAAATTTGAAATTTCCATAAATTTACTAGGTGACCCGGCAAACGTTGTTTTGCCATATACATTATTTCTAGGAAATTTTGAAAAAAAAAATTAAGGATGGGTCACCCTTATCATTTAGGGCTATGAAAAATAGATATAGGCCGATTCTCAGACCTACCCGATGTGCACACAAAATTTCATAAAAATCGGTCCAGCTGTTTCGGACGAGTATGGTAACTAACATTGTGACACGAGAATTTTATATATAAGACCACAGAATAAGAGATATGTACATAGTACAGATAAGACACCTCCTGAACAAACGTCATTTCATATGAGTTTGAGTCTTCATGACGATGATCCGCTAGGGGCGCTAGTGAGCCGAACGTAGGCCAGTGCATACCATCAAAATCGTCGTATCGATATCGATACAATAGTGATGCGAAAAGTCGGTTTCCCTCATTTTGAAATTAGTCTTATTTTTTATTCTTATCATTTTTAAAAAGGTACAAAAAATTGAAACAACTTTTAGTTTTTAATCTTATATTTCCTTCTTTTCATAAACTTGTTGTAGTCTAATTATTGAACTGTACTTAAATTTGCCTATTTTACCTTTCTTTGAACTGTTCCACCCAAAATGAAGTTGATGCCTCTGCACCAATTAAAAATTTGTAATCGTGTTATGATCTTAATAAAATGTTCTTTTAATAGGTCTTTATGGGAAGAACAGCCCAACCATTCCAAATTTATTTCTTCTAAATATTTTTGTCTGACATTCTTGTATACGTATTTTTTATTGCAGTTATGTTCCAAGTATTAGTTTATTGCATTGTATTAGTATTAGTTTATTTATAAGACTATCGTCGGGAGTAGTCGGGACGATTTAAATATATTTTTTTAACTCATTGTTAACGAATAATAATATTCGTTTATAATTGTTTATATCACCAAGTAAGCAAGGATAACTTAATATATTTAAAAAAATAAAAGTAAGTAAAATTGAGTTAGAAAAATATGATTCTCCAATATTGCCTTCTCACTCGTACTCGGATCTCGCAATGTCAGAGCATGCGTACTACCCGTAATACTCATCGTCGAGCATCCGTACGACTAAGCAAGTAAGCAATAAAAGATTAGATTTTTTAAAAGCAATTTAAAAACAAATGCTCTCTTTTTTCTACTATCTCATTTTTTTTTAATTTACGTTCATCCCTTAAACTTAAAACCTCCCTAACTCGGTTAATTTTCTGCGAAGGAAAATAAAATTTTAATCTCTACACATTTTCTTTGAAACTATTTTATCTAACTTTTACCGTTTTCGAGTAATTGCGTGCAGTATGAACATAACGTATTTTCCTTAAAGTAACATTGGTGACAACAATTTTCGAGAACTCAGTCAGAGTAATATTTAACTAATAATTGAATCTTTTTTTTGAAGCCTTTTGAAGATGTGAGGTATCAATAGAATTGAACGTTTCGTTTAAGTAATCATTATTTTATTGAAAATTCATTTTGTTAGAATTCGAAAACTTGATGAGTTTAGTCAGGGTTTGATCTTGAATTAGATTACCCTGACGTCCTATTGATTCATATTATTTCAAATTGTAAATTGTTTTTTTGTTGGCAATACTTACTTCAAGAAACCGTTAAATTGTATGGCTAACGGCACGTCAATTTAAGTTGAAAATAAACTGTACCGGATTTTTCATGTTTTGAACTTAAATTGTTTACTTCTATCACTTCAATTATATAGCAGTTCAGCCTTGCAGAATGAGTGTTATTGAAGAAAATTGGGATACACAATTGAAAGCCAGCACTTTCGAAATAAACAGTTACAAGGAGTTCGAAGTAAAAGTGAAATATTTGCGTCAACATATTTTATATTTATTAGAAGACGGTTTTACGGTTTCAAAGCTGAATTTCAATGGCAGTAAAGTTCAAAGTAATGATGACGAACTGAAGACTCTTACAGAGCTAAATAAACAATTACGACTTGACATTGAAAACAAAGTAGAGGTATTTTCTAAGCAAAAAGTTCAATACGAAAACTTCAAAAAAGGTAATTAATCTTTATTAATTAGTATGTTGATGAAATACGCTGTATAGTCAACTGACTTTAATCAATTGCTTCAACTTCTAGCTGATTGTAGTAGTCAACTGTGAGTTACAGCTGAGTTTTAACTAATCTAATGTTTTCAGACCAAAAACTTTTATCTCAAGGAATAAAAGAAACACATGAAGCTTTCTTGATGGCAAAGAAACTTTACAAGAAATTTTTAAAAATTTATTATACTATTGAGTCCAAAAACGATGGATCACAAACTATTTTTCTACAATTTTTTACTGAGGCTAAGAAAGAATCAGAAAATTATTCTATCAGACTTCTTAGAGACATCAATATTGGGAAATATCATTGTGAGTTATTTTCAATTTTATTTGAATACTATGTTTCTCTTGGTAATATCAATAATTTGAATATAAGATAGATATAAAATTCTTAGTAACAGTGATGTCTGTTGATAAACTTTTAAAATAAATAAATATTATTAGTTGGACAACATAAAGTTTAAATAAAGACTGACTGAATGACACACAGAGTTTGCAGATTGTTAGATTTGTTTTTTTTTGTTTTAGACATTATGTACTTTCTATTATTGCTACTTCAACTATAGTCAAAAGGTACATAGCCTCTTAAGGTTCTGCCGGGTAAAAAAAGAAGAATGTGGCATTCACTGTAACAATCTCAGAGTTACAGACATCATTATGATTAGAACAAATATGTATGTTTTAGTAATTTTGGTAGGTATTCTTGTCAAAATTGGAGATCTTACAGAACTTTTTGAGTTTTTGAAGCACACATTTCTACATATATTTATAAAAATGTCAAGTTGGCATCCACTTGACATTTTTATAAATATATGTAGACTATGTTCTTCATAGCCGAATTCAGAACATCATTAGTTTTAGGAAGTTGTATACCTATATGCGAAGTATCAATTTGGCCACTGTACACAACTTATAAATACATTATACAATACTTTTTGAATTTAATAACTTTAATTATGCATATTCCTTTCTTTTATTTAGAGTATAAATACAATTTCTTAATAATTTTGGAATGACTTTTCTATTTTCAGTGATAAGTACAACTCCCAAACTGCATTCCATAAAGGACATACAGACACAACTCCAAGTAACAAATGATCTCCCTGGTGCATTATGCTGCATCAGGCAAGCTTTTATGCACTTAAAAAAAACAAAAAAATAATTTTGAATTTATTAATAAGTGAAACCATAATTTTAATGTAATTAATTGTTAATTAAATACAACAGAAAAGTAAATTTAAAAATTATGTCTAAGACTCATTTTGAAAATGTCTTAATCTGTTTATATGAAATAGTTATTAAAATTAAAAATTAAAGTTACTAAAATATTGATATAAAGTGTTGTACTATCATTTTACCACAAGCTTAAAAAGCGGTGTGCCTGTTGTTATATTCATTCTAAACTAGTTCTTCACACCTCTGCAATGTTATTGGTAGCCCTATCTATCAGTACCCCGCATAGAGATAGAAGTCATCCCCTCTATTGAGGTAACCAAAAAAAATATATTTAAAAAAATATTTCCACTTATATTTACCCGTAGTACGGTTACCATGACTTCGTCTAAAATCATGTTAATCAAATTATCATCTTTTAATGTATTTTTTATTCCCTTACTTATATTATGTGGAGGCTTGTTATAAACAACCTTTGTTATTGATATTTTTCTTTATGCAAAGTGTGTTATTAGTCTGTAAATAAAGTCCGAGAATTCCACAAGAAACACCTAGCAGTAATATCAAGTGACCGACCAAATGTTCGGTTTCGATCAGTTTCGGCCAAAAAATCTAGTTACGGCCGGCACCGAAACTCAGTATTCGTAAAGTGTCGTACGTCGTTCGGTTAATTTCGCGGCTAACTTGTGGAGACATGCTCTGGCTCAGTTCGCCGCCGTCCAGTGCTTTTTTTTTTATGGTGTTTGCAGCAGACTGAGCAGACGGGTCGAATGATGGTAAGAGGCCTGCAACTTAAGAGTCACCAGTGCATTGCCGCCCTTTCAGTCCCTCCTCCCAGAATCAGAGAAAATAAAAAGGTTTGGGCTCCGGTAACCTCTCTCACTCGATGAAAAACAACGAAAGAACTGCTTTAATACAAATTTTCTATCAGGCCGTGGTATCACTCCGGTCGAGCCTGGCGTGACCTCAAGCGTTTCTTGAGTTTTGAGTATCATTTTGTAAAACGACCCTTAGATTTATTTAATTGTTGTTGAACATTCTGTACCCCTAGTGTACCATTTTTAACCTCCCTAAAACGCATACTACGCATGATCTTCAGTTGCTTAGCTTCAACTGTGAGAAAACGCGAATAGTCCGATCGAATTACCTAGTCAGCCACATCGCCCCGTCCTTTCCCGTCTATCGCGGGCGGTACTTGTCTAGTTAATTTAGACAGGTGAATTTCTAGTACTTAGTACCTACATATTTTTCTTTAAATACCTACCTAAATACATTTTCTCTTAGAATTTAGAATTAATGCCGTGTGTCTACCTTATTACAGTGGTTTTAGCTGGTATGGAGGTATAAGCAGATAAATGGCTATTAAATAAACTAGATTTTAGTATACAATCAAAATTTTAAATATAATAGAGTTTAAATTTCGGCCGAAAGTTCGGTTTCGGTTGATAAACCTGTTTCGGTCGGACACTAGTAATATCGTCATGATCTCGTCACTTCAAATTTTATTCTATTCAGTAGCGTAGCTACTGAAGAGCTAGACGGAGCTGTGCACCGGGGCCCCCAAGCTTCGGGGGCCCTCGGACCCTGACCAGCACACCTCGTATTGTATTAGCTAAAAAATCTCCCACCTTTGGAATGTAAATAAAATAAGTTGTAATACGACTTTAAGGAAGTACTGCCGGTCAGAGTTGCCCTTTTTTTTTAATTTGGCAGTTTAGTAAATAATGATAAGATAATGATCTCGTTAAATTTTTGAAAAAGTTCAGAGAACCAGTAAAAATATATTGAACTTGGAAATTGGACCTTGGCGAGGTCCAGGAAAACATCCAGGCATTTGTATACTTGATCCTAAGTACTAGCTACGTGATTCACCAATTTAGTTACGGCGTCTTCAGTAGATTTTTTGGGTTGAAAGCCAAATTGAGCTTGTTGTTTTTGTTTATGTTATGTTTATAGTTATGTTTTCTTGAACAAAAAAAAATCATAAGGCGTGTATTAATATTTTTTTTCTAATAATTTAGAAATTCCGCTCAATACGGAGATGGGTCTATAATTTTCTACACAGTCTCTACTCCCACTTTTGTGTATTGGATGTATCAGTGAGCGTTTCAAACTACCAGGAAATACGCCGACTCTCAAACATATATATTAAAAATGTGTGCTAAAATTGGAGTTATTACATTTCTTATTTTCTTAAGAAATTTGACAGGTATACCATTCCATCCGGTTATACATTGAGAAATCAGTTTTAATTTCATTTTATAAAAATTACTCTAGTAATACAAACTTCTTTCGAAAATGGAGCGCCTGGGTGTGAGAGGCATTGTACTAGACATATTCAAGGATTACCTAAAAAATCGTACCCAGTGTGTTAAAATTGATATGTATCTGAGTGATGAAGAGCAGTTGACTTACGGTATTCCGCAGGGTAGTATCCTTGGCCCTACCCTCTTCCAGATATATGTTAATGATCTGTGCACGATGGACTTTCCAAACTCCAAGCTATACGCTTATGCCGACACGGCAATAATAGTTTATGGAACTACTTGGGATTTTGTTAAAAGAGAAGCAGAAACTACTCTTGCTAAAATAATGAGTTGGTTAAACTCTAACTTGTTAACCCTAAATTTAAACAAAACTGTTTTTATTCCCTTTCCCATTCGACGTAACACCTCCCCGCCTTCTTCTCTTTCACTAACTGCCCATTCATGTACAGACCAATCCGTGTCTTGTTCTTGCGCTACACTCAGTAGGACTGATAGCGTTAAGTACCTAGGTGTCCTTATTGACGATGCACTAAAATGGGATAAACAATTGGATGCACTGACTACTCGTGTAATGCGTCTCATTCACATTTTTAAGACACTCAGGGAGACTGCGAACAGCGCTACATTAAACTTAATATATAGTGTCTTATGCAAATCAATTATAGAATACTGTATCGTTGTTTGGGGAGGAGCAAATAAAACAAAATTTCTGAGAGTAGAACGAGCACAAAGAGCCATACTTAAAGTTATGACCAAAAAGCCCAGGAAATACCCAACTACAAAATTATATTCAGAATGTCGAGTACTAACAGTACGTCAGCTCTTTGTGCTCAAATCGATCCTTAGGAAGCATTCGAGACTACCCCCTGCGGACCCTACGAAGCGAACAAACCTTCTCCCAGGCACCCCACACAATACCACATTTGCTAAACACCAGTGCTATACGCAAAGCACTCACGTATATAAGCAAATACCTATATAAAAAGTTGGGTATTAGAGATCTTAACATATATGAAGTAAAGTCTAAAGTGACGAGTCTCTTTTAAAATACCTCTCATGACCCCCCTAAACACCCACATAAACACACATTCACACACACAACACATACACACACAACACACACCCACACACATACACACACCATAAATATATCCACACAAATCGAAAATATTTATATTATATAAAATAGATTAAAAATTGTTTGCCTTAATGAAAGATCAACACTGCTTCCAACCTGTTGTATAATTCTTTTAGTGTAAACTGATAGCCTGACACTAGCTCTTAAAATACAGGAATACCTAGTTTAAGAGATAGCGTTATTATTTTTGGTACAGATTATACTCGTAGCAACTAAGGACTAAGCACAATGCACTACTGTTAATTACAATCTAATCTGTTGTTCTTTTATGCACAAAATATATCTGTATTTTTTTCTGGTAAATAAAGATTATTATTATTATTATTATAAAGAAATATACATAAAACAAATATTTTTCAGCACCACACCATCGTGAACTTGTGACTCTGACCGAGTCGTCGCCACATTCAATTTCGTATTAATTATGCAGAAATTTATCTCTGCTTAAAAATAACAGGACTTCGTGGCAAGTACAAAATAAAATGACCAGTATTTCATGAGTTGATTTAGGACTTGAAAATAATTCAATCATCTTACGTAGGTCTTGTCTATGTCAAATCCATTCAAGGTTCTATAGCCTCATTATTGAGCAGTGTGAAGGATAGGATAATCGAAAAGCTTCTGAATTAAGTGATGTGATAGAAGAAAACGAAAACATAAACTGGTAGAATGGAAACAAAATAAATCTAAAATTCTTAGGAATTCTGGCGCCGCCTTCATTAATGTTAAAAATAAACATATGAGGGGTAAGTATATTATATCCCCATGCGGAGATAATTGTAGGTTAAAATGTAATAACAAGATTACTGATAAAGAGCGAAAACAAATATTTGAAGAATATTGGGGACTTAAAGACAACTCGTCAGAGACAATTTATCAATCAATGTATGACAGGCATAAACAGACAATATAGGTAGGTATACTACGACTGAAAAAGGGAGATGGCCAAATAATGCATATTTTTTTAATATTATGGGACAGAAAATAAGAGCCGGTAAAACATATTTCATGAACACTAGATATTAACAGTAGGGTAATAAATACGGTAATTTCTAAAAGAACTTCGATAAACACTATTGAAGAAGATAAAAGGGGAAAACACCAAAACCATCATAATTTGCCTGTAGGTGTCAAATATTTCGTACGTAATCATATAAATTCTATACCGCGAATTGAAAGCTACTTAAGGGTGAAGGGTGGAAAGGGCTACGAAAGGGTGGGAAGATTATCTCAGATTTGCAATGTGACTATAGAGAAGACTGTATTAATAGAAATGTACCTTATGCTAATTATGTAATGTATGCGAAAATATTTACTACAGAGTTTAATACCTAATTATAGAATAAATTGTTTACTCAAATACATTGAGAAAGTCATTAGTCCTGCTAACGACTATGATGCTTATAATGTTACATTTTATTCAGATAATTGTGCCGGGCAATATATAAAAAAAATATTATTGCTCTTTATGTTTATTGTGTCTTAAAATTCTCAAATATTCACTCTAACTCATAAATATTTGATTTCTGGTCATACACAAAACGAGAGTTATAGAAAAGAGCATTAAACGAAGCTTGAAATCGGGCCCCATCTACGTATCGTCTCAATATGCACAAATCTTAAGAAGTGCAAAAAAAACTGGCAAGAGATATAACGTAAATGAACTTTCATATCATGATTTTATATCTTTGAAAAATTTAATCAATGACATTTGAATGCCATTATTGGCAGTATGAAAATTAACGAAGTGAACATTTTGAAATTTTCCAAACAAACCCCGGATGTACTATATTACAAAAAAACTTATGATGACGATACTTTTTTGGAGATTAAGCTTTGGCGCAAGTCTCCCCAAATAACGCGAGTTAAAGTCAGCTTATGATAAACCTCTGCAGAAAAGTGAAAGAAAAAAGAAACGATTTGTCAAGTTTGGTAGACAATAATCATATTCCCCACTTTTATTCGCCATTTTACCAACATTTCTGTTAAATACCCTAAAACAATAGTAAGTTAGACGAAATTTGATGAAACCTTAACATTTTACAATAGTATTTACTACTTTTTTATTGAGTTTACAGACAGAAACATTATGTACAAGGTTTATTTTGTGATATTTTTGTTGACAGTTGTTGATCAAACTGTTTTTTACGTATGATAAGACTGATAAGTCATTAAGAGACTGATTAAGAATACGATATTACGGTACGATTACGGTATTTTAATAATATTACAAGTGAAAACAGGAATAAGATAGCAAGTACTTATATTTGCATGTAATAATTAGAAAAAATTTAAGAAATTCTCGTTTCAAAAAAATAAGTTATATTATTACACTATTTTATGGGAGGTGCGATATGTTCACACATTATCAACCATAATGTAATAAAAAGCGTTACTCATTAAAATATTTTTTTATTAACCATATAAAATACAATACATATAAAATTAATTTGTAACAAAAATAAATACAATTCTATTTTAGCTATCTTATGTAGCTACCACCCACATTAGTCACGTACCTAATTTGTTCGGCTACAACTTAAACATTGGTAGAATCTTAGATTATTAATATGTCTAGATCGACAGTCAAAGCTGTGAAAGCAGAGGAAAAAATAGCGTCCAACTGTTGGCCTTAAATGCTTTTTCCGCTTAATATAAGTACTTTACTTCACTCACTGGATACGCACACGTTGTATTCATATTTTGTGTTCTTTACTATGACGATTTGTGTGATAAAAGTCTATTGAAATCGTAAAGGACGATCTAAATAAAATAAAAAAGTCACCTAACATCGGTAAGTACCATTGTTTCAGCAAAATTTGCCATTGTATTATATCTAATATAAATTATTATTGTGTTCGCCATTTTGCATGTGTTACTAGTTTATGAACTCGTCAAAACTCTCTGAAAATTTTGGGGTATTATGTATTGTATGTAGTACTTAATCGTAACTTCACCTTACTCTGTAGTAATGTATAGTGAATTAGTGATATCCCAAATGCGTTAAAATATAAATAGATATCATTAACAGGGTTGTAATTTTAAAGTGAATACTTTTTAGCCGTGTTGAGTGATTTTTGGCAGAAGTATAATTCCTGGATTGGCGTTGACTGCAGTGATGTATATGTGTATGCGACTGCTGTGCAGAGGTCTCGGGTACGATTCCCGGGTCGGACAAAATGTTTGTACGACTGCAAATATTTGTTTCGGAGTTCGGAGTTCTCCGAAACAAAATAATATAATATGTATGGATTTACAAAAAAAACAACATTTATTCAATCTAGCTTTGCTTAGTTTAAGGCCAAATGGTGACGTGTCTGAAAAAAAAACGAATGACACGTGTTGAGCAAGACATTTTCAACCCATATCTAAATTTTGTTTTTCTTAAATATTTTATTTTGCTAGAATAAACATAGATTCAACACTTATAATTTTTCCTATTTTAAAGAAATTTTGCCACAACTGGCACACTAATATTGAAATCTCGGCTCATAGACATATTAATAATCTAAGGGTAGAATAACCAGTATTATATAATGTAGCTGCCTTCTTGCTGCAGTCTTGATGCGAAAATGGCTTCACTTGTAAATAACAATACCCGTATTTTAAAAGGATAGAACAGTAAATATGCCTACTTAATATTGTAATAAGTTGAATTGAATGTAAAATTGCGAAAATATATCATGCAAATCATAACTAAAGAGAAAGTTCCGTGTTGTTGATTGTGTAGTCATGTAGGTATTGTTGAAGAGTGGTACGCATTGTAGATGTGTAAGCAAAACCATAATGAGATTTCATTAACTCAGAGCGCGTACAACAAGCTCACGTTTTGACAACACTGAGTATACTATGACTCTGAAAAAAGTTTAATGCGATTTAAGAAATAGTTATAGTAAACCAATAAGAAGCAGTTATTGTAACGTCAAGTCACTGAATTTAGCGGTGATATACTTAATCTAGTGCGTTATGACTGAATATAATCGTTTGAAGGGAGCTATATGTTTAAAATTTAATTTGATATAATATTTTCGTATAATGATGGCATAGGTTATATGAAATTCTAACTTTAAATTGTTTACCGTTAGGTAGGGATATATTTTCAATTGACAAATACCTTAAAGGTATTTTAAGTAGGTTTCTCTCGCGTAACTCGGTACCACAGTTCAAAAATATTTGACAGTTGAACATCTATACATAAATAAAGCGCTCGGGTTTTTCTAAAAATGTTTAGAAAAAATACTGGCATACTTCCATAAATGCACAAACGTTTAGTATATGGAACCATCTTCATTTCGTAAATCCTTTTAATTGTATAAGTGTGTTAATCTAATATGTGTTAACATTAATATTTGTAACAAATTATATGATGTAGTATTTTAGTAAAGTAAAAGTAATATTATTTAATATAGTACCTAGTTAATTACACAAATAAGAAAACTAAATTTGATCAGTTTTTAATTAATGTAAAGTAAACAAATAATAAACGAAATCTTAGTTACTCATTAATGGAACAAAGTTAGCAAAATATTAAACTTAACTGAATTCTTCTAACTTTAACTTAGCCTTAATTGCCGTCTGCATTATCACGTAGTTGTGCGATATAATACTGCTTGAAAATATTTTTCAATATTTATACACTTATAGTCAAGTAACTGGCATAATTGAGAAAAACAATGTTTTCTATAACTAACATAAAATATATCTGTATTTAGCAATACATTTAAAAATGTCAAGCAATAAAAGCATGATTTAACCAAATATATTTGGAAATTTGTCAGGGTCTGACGTTGTACTGCTGTGTACATTAAAATCATTGTAAATCTACTGAGTGATGAGACTTATTTTCTTATTTTTTTTTTAATTGTGTTGAACTAAAACATTGTAGTAGCAAGGAGTATGCGAAAGCATCATAGGCTCAACTTTCCATTTATGTATGCCAGTGGAAAGTCGAACCGCATCATATTGTCTTTTATTTTCAACATTAATCAGTGCTGATATGCTAACACCTTGCAGGTCACTAAATGAAAAATGCTCACCTATATGACCTTCTGATATAATTTACAAAACCTTAAATTAGGATATAATAACTAGCTTTCGAGAATTCGTCGCATACAAACATTTCTTTCAGTGTAAGTGGCTGAAACACTAGTTCTTTTTAGCAGTCGTTCTGTTCATGTAAATTCACTCTTAATTTTATGTTTTTTCTCATTTAGCAGTTCGTACCTATGAACTTACAACTGACAATACAACACAATAAAGTCAAAAAATATAATGATTATATTTATTAATATTTAAAACTATTTTATAACAACTGTATGACACAATATTTTTTTACTTTATTGCTGAATGATATTTTTAATGTAGGTATATCACTATTGACTGCAACAGATAGTAGTAGAATTGATGATTAAACGAACACAAAATTATTCATTTTATCATCGTAATCAAACCGAACCAACGCGGACGCATATACGTAGTTTAATAGTATAATTATGGTAAGCATAAGTTATGTAACATGGCTATTATATTTTGTAACTTAAAAATTGTGCACCATTGTTAACTGTAGATAATCTGATTGACAAATGTATAATTTGTCAATCAGATTATCTAGATTTTTACATAATATTTTCTGTTTTTTTTTAATTGTGCATAACTGATTAAATTCATTACATGAAAATAAAATCAATTCCACACTCGTAACGACAAAACTTTGTAAACGTATGTAAATAAAATGGCGTAGGTAACTATTATCGGCGTTATCCAATCATGCATCTATTATTATTAAATATCAAATACTTATATAACACATATTTAATATTATTATCTTTAAAACATAGAAAGGAAACTAGTTAAATAAAAAAAAGTTGAAAAAGAAACATTTGCTTCACGCTTATTTTGTTTATCAACACTTGAGTGTAGTAAATCTTCACTCAGCTAATACATGTATTCTATATGCAATGGAGAGCAATAATCCGGGTCGGATTGTGTGAACATTAGCAGTATTGAGTGGCCAGCACTCAGTCCGGATCTCAACCCAATGGAGCATGCTTGAGACGAGCACGGACAATGAAAGCCTCCTTCTACTATGAGAGATAACCCACCATCGTATAAGAAACATGATGTATAGCTTGCCAAATTAGTACAGACAACACCAGCACAATAGCACCCCACGTGGTGGTAACACATGATAACCTATGTAAGTTTATTTTTGATTTAAGGAGTATTTAACTGTCTATTTAAAAACAAATTGCAGCTTCAGGTAGTAAATTTTCAGGTAGCCTTATGTGACCCAGATCATTGCTTTCAAGTGTATTTGTTATCATGATTATTCAAAAGCTAATGTAGTTCTTGTCTTTATCAAATGAAATCTAGTATTAAAATAATAACGTCATATTAATGTCCGATTAGAGTGGTTGGCAAAAGTTTGCTGTGTAGCATACATTTAGCATTGCACTTTCGGCTTCTAATTAACATTACTCCTCTGTCGATAGTGATGAGAGAATTTTCAATAGTTTTGAAGATACGAACCATGAAAATATCTTTAAGGAAGCTTGAATAGTTGCCACAAAAATAAACGCATTTATGTTATTTTCAGTTTACCGTTAAATTCTTCTGGTACGTGTTTATTAGATAATGTACTAGTGTTGGAAGACAGTTTCGGCAGCTCCGTATTCATAGACTTTGAGACGCTTATAGACTTTTCAGGTAACAGCATTGCGCCCAATGCAATAAAATGTATTGAATAATAAAATTTCCTGAAACATAAATAGGTGTTAAAATGTGGTAAATTTTTGAACGCAAAATCGAACACGGGTGTATCCGTGTTGTGTTTGTTGTATGTAGAAGTGATGTTTAACAACGTACCCGTAAAACGCAAGACTTGGCATTAAATGCAGTAGTATGAATGGCACGGTGGCGTATGTCATCGCAATTCGGGTCGTTATGAAGCTTATGAAATCGTAAAACACTTTCTTCAATGGACTACCCAAGAACATCGGCCGAATGACATTGCGTACCTGCAAGGCAAACTCCTATTAATTAAGTACTAATCACCATAATAATAAGAACATTAATACTTTGTTATTATGAGTTTCAGTATTAATAAAATCACTACATAGGTACTGGTATATCAATCCCCGGTATACAGAGCTATAATGCTATCCATAATCACATATCCCAGTAAGTTTAGTGTGGAAGATTGGTTGTGGGCCAACTGAGCTCCTTCCAGAAGCGCAGAAGCCTCTTGGGACGCTCATAGGCTTCTAAGGGAGAGCCAAGCTTAGGCACAAATGAAAGGATCGATACCACGGCCTCACAGAAAACCGGTGTAAAACAGTTTTTTGTTTCTTTTCACCGAGTGAGTGAGGTTATATACCACCCCTCGAATACCACCGGTGTCTATGTAAGACTCGAACCGACCAACAACCGCACGCCGGCTCGGGTACAAGTAGCCGGGGAACCAGGTGTACTCTAGAAAGGAAATCCCTGGTTCCCCGACGTACCTCAGATAATCTACGGCGGGTAGATGACCCCTCCTGTGTGGGAAACTTCAAGGTCCCGCTCGCGCGCGCTCCGCAAGCGTCTCGGAGCCACCCTGGCCTGCTTCTGCTAGGATGACTCACCTGTCACCCCCAGGCCTGCGCTTATGGAGGACGGAGTCTTTTCAGACAGTTATTATGAACTATTGGCCCATTAAAAGTGCTATTGACAGACACAACAATAATCAGGCTTGTTGCTTTTTACAGTGATTCACGTAGAATGAAATCTGCGACGACTGGTATTTAAAGTACCTACAGATTTAAAGGAGGTCTTGTGAGAGAACAATATCACATCTGCACTAGCATTATGCAAAACTCATTAATGTCGATGATTTACTATTATTTTTATATTGGTTTTTAAATTAAATATTTAAATATTAAGTGTGTTAGAACGACTTGGCTCTTAGCTTAGACAACCTTGCGTTAGCCTTCTTATATTTTTTTAATATAAAATTATAGAGATCTTTAAATTTATAATTACACATACAGGGGCCCTATATTGTGGTATTTTCATCAGTTTTTACCAATAATCTATACTTAGAAACTGTTTACAAAGTATTTTTGTTTGCAAATAAAAGTACTTTATGTCGTTTAGCAGTTCAGTTTTAGTCATTAATATTTTTAAGAATTGTTTTTTTTTATATATACTAATACTTCATTCCCATCCTGATCTCGCTCCTGACGCTCGATACTTCGTTCAATATTTTTTTGATGTAACATTGGAGTTAACTCAATTAAAACATTTATAGTTCCAGACTATCCCATCACTCAATTCAATTCGATTCCCACGCAAGACAAATATTGTGTGACAAGCACGATCATTTGTTCTGTGTCTAGGTGTAATTTATCTATAATATGTATGTATTTACAAATATATAAGTATGTTTATCAGCAGTCTGGTTGCTATAGCACAGGCTCTGCCTAGTTTGAGATCAGACGGCCGCGTGTGAGAGGTGTGAGATTTATTATTATTATTGGCCTGGAACCCCTCGATCACATTCAGTTAAGTAGAAGTTGACGTACCTTCCTCGCAGCGACGGTGAACAAACCGCCAGCGAAGAAGGTGAGGTAGTACCCGGGGTGGAAGCCGTGCCACACGGCCGACAGCGCGTACACGCGCGTGGTGCGCCACGCCGCGGAGCCGCGCTCGTACGCTACGCAGCGCAGCCACGCGTTCGTGTTCTTGTTCCACGACGCTATCGCCGACCGGAAGTTCTGTGCCAGCTGAAACATACATTCTCACTTACACACCTCAGTCGTTAGACCTAACTCGAGCAGGAAAGGTACACTGCTACTACCTTTCACCCGGAAACAGAAGTTTTTGAGGGATAGTTATAAAAGTTATAATAGTTATGCGAAACCTCAGCGCTGACGACTAAGGTTAAAGTGCATAAATTTATTAGGCCGAAGTCTTAAACCACCGATGTATATAATTAATTATGACAAATCTTACCTCGAAACCGAACATATCGATGTTAGACATTTTATCCCATTTAGGTGTGCCATCGTTATCATAGCCGTTGAATCCCATGCCACAATTATTGCAGATCGCTTCCGAGAGAAGCCACGCGTGATAATATTTGCAGCGCACTACTAGCGTAGACAAGTAGGCGTACCACAAGAGGTACAACGCTGACCATGTTCGAGACACCTCCGAAGCAGGGTCAGTTAATTCTGGAAATATATGCATAAATAATATAGCTGTGTTATACATACCAATGTCAAATGTAATATTAATAATATTAGCAAGAAGGTATACGAGGCCAAGGTAATACTCGTACGAACAATATGTTGAAAAAATAACGTTATCATCAGATTAATTTATATTTCCAAAATGATTATTGTAAGTACCTATCTTTACCGCCGAGGGTTCAAAACGGGCTATGTTTTGAAACGGTAAATATTAAGAAGACATTAGTTTTGCTAATCTTCTTCTTTAATGTTTTAATGTCACTACTAAGCAAAGATAAAAAATATTTTGTTCAAAAAGTAGTATGCAGTTAAGTTAGTTAGCCTTGAATACAAAGGACACACCTGTTTAACCATCTGTACTTTAATTTTTACCCATAATATATTTAAAATTTAAAGGTGTAGTCATAAGTGACATGCAAAGTATAATTTTTATATCACCTTCTAAAATAGTCAGAGGATATTTGTTTTCAAGAGTCAAATATAGTACAGCTGCAGTCACAGATGCAGCCACTTTGTAGAATACAGCACGACGTGGAGACGGCTCTTTCGCAGTTTTAGCGGCTTCATTCTGAAAATAAAAATCAAATTTTACAAAATGAACTAAATCAAGAACGGAGCTTAGCCATAACTCAAAGAGATAACCAGAAATGGTAGTCCTATCTACCATTGACTTATTTTAAATGGTATTTAAAACTAACAAAAAAACTTTTTTGGTTTTATATTACTTAACGAAAAAAGATAATACGTAAGACAGTAGGTAAACAGGTGCCCATAAGATCTCTGGCATTCATGTGCGCGGGCCTGAACGTGAAAGACAATGTTACCGGTATCAATAGCCCTAGCAGAAGCAAACCCGTGATGGCGGCGCGACGTATTTCGAGCGCACCTTTTTTAAATCGGGATTCGACACGACAAAAAAAGGGGTAACCCGTATCCTAGAAGACACAGGTCCAATAAACTGCGGAACATGTTACGCCTACAATGCTTTGTAAAGTCTGCTTGTTCTTCGATTGTTCTATCGCGGTCTTCACCGTGTGGTGACGGATTAAGAATACAGAGTGTCACCACCCCTTCATCCCGTGGGTGTCGTAAGAGCCGACTAAGGGAAAAAACTACATAGAATAATAGCACTGTTAAATTCTGTATATACACTTGTATAACATCTTGTTCGGTATGATGCTAATGGTGGTTACACATGTTAACACTTTATTACAATTTTATTGACCTCACGAAGCATTCAATGACATTCATAACTAACAATATTGACAAAGTTCCAGTCAATGACATTGTTTGGTTTTAGGTAGTTAATTGGTAAGGTTAATACATAACTGTGTGTGTAAATACATATGTAATAGGTAATATTTAAATACATATCGTTGGCATTCATTAGAATATAAATTATTTTTTTCGCTTATTCAATAGTATACTTACAGTTTTTATTGCGTTGGCAACACTAAGGCAGAATAGAATATTATTTATTTCATACAGGTACAGGTATTAAAACTTTTAAACAAGTAGTAATGTGTAACTTACAAGATAATCTGTTTATTTTGATACACATGTAGGTGTGTACAATAAAAAAAAAAAAAACAAAAAAAAATTACGCTGTAATTTATTATCCAACAATAACCATTGTTGTCTGTTGGTGAAAAAAATCGGTTTAGTTCAAATATGAGAGTTCAAAGAACAATTTAAAAAAAAAAGATGTTCATGTTCCTTATTCTTTTTGATTGTTTTTTTTATGGAATAGGTAGCAAACATGCAGTCGCATCACCTGATAGTAAGTTGACTACCGCTGCCCATGACCACACCAGTTGTGGAAGAGCCTTCGGCATATGAGCCCGGCTCGACCGGAGTGATACTACACTCACAGAAGAGGTCTTAGACAACCCCAATCGCTTGGTGAAATGCACCGAAAGAATTACTACTTGCCGTTTATTTTTGTAAGACCTTTCACAACATACAAAATAAATATTGATAACATACAAAGTAAATATTGCTAATAAAAAGTGCACTCAATTCAATTGAAATCTGGCCCTTATTCCTTCCTTACTTTTCTACCTACTAATAATGCGGTAATTGTTAGTTTTGTAGTAAATAGGTAAAGTTGTTACCTCATCAATGCGGGCACCTTCGATGAAATTAATATAATCAATATAAAATACGACCGGCCCACACATCAATGTCTGGAAAGCTAAAGTATACGCGAAGTACTCAAGCGGTGTTGGGATCTTTTCTATTTTCGCTAGCTCTTTTGTTGACTCTCCAGTTGAATTCGCATTTATTTCTTTTCGACTTAAGTTGTCTTGTAGTAAATAAGCTAGCGAAGTCACTCTTTGAGTTATTACCATGAATGGACCTAAAATAAATACATATTTATTTATAAAACAATTAATCTTAACTATAAGTATTATGGGGTAATTTATACACTAGTAAATTACTAAGACATCATACAATAAAGATTATATTTATACACACCCGTAATATCCAATGTGTAATCACCTGTATGATATATCTGTCTATGTAAATGAAGACAAGATAGATATAACATGGATACAGCCAACGTGACACTAAAAGAAAAGTACAAATAATTTTAATCATCATTACTTGAGTGCAGCTGGAGGAAAACTTGATCTTTCCGTTATTTTGATAGAATAATTGTCCAGTGTGCGTGTTGAGAATAATTCTACATATTTAATAACCCCAGTACATTCTACAAAAGTTCAGGGTATTTATTTAAATAGCACATTCTTAATAAAAATAGTGAATTATAGTTAGTTTGGTATAGTAAAATTAGTGGCATTTTGTGACATTGTTGTTGTGCAATAAATCGTAACATATTGTATAGGTTGTGGTGTGGCTGTTTAGTTATAGCATTACATATAGTTTCGAGGTGTATCAGTAAGTTCTATTTATTAATCTTAGAACAGCATAATGCATACACATGCTGAACAAATGAAAATAATTTTTAGGATGTGCAAATGTGTACAATGTTATAATATACATATAATTAATTAGGAAAAAACTTAAGTTAACTTAAGATACAACGTGATACAACGTTAAGCCGTATAATAATACATTAAACGTACACACGTCTTCAAGGTCTACAAGGTCTTAATGTTATAATGCATTGCTTTTGTATGAATAATATTATTTAATTAATTTTTTTCTAGCTGGAATTCGTATTAATATTGGAAATAAATACGGATTAATTTACGTATATATTTCAATATGTATATTAACTAATATTTTAGACACATTTCTGGAACATTATTGGGATTACCCGATTTGGACGTGATAAAAAGACTTAAATTTATAAATTGTAATTTTTACTTACTTGCCCATAATGTGATGGGGAACACTTTTAAGTAGGATATAAGTTATCATTGGCATCATAGGCAAATGGATTGATTGTCTGTAAAAATATCAATATTAAATTTAGATTTAAACGCTTTAATACAATGATCCAGCGTATCAGCTACCTACTTATCAAATCTTATCAAAATTGGTCCAGCCGTTTGAGCGACAAGAAGTAACAAAGATTCAAACACACACACAAGCTTTCGCCTTTATAATAATAGTGTGACTAAACATGAGTTGATTCACCTTGGTACATGAAATCAATATTAATATAGTTTTAAATATACAAATATTACAGAACGTTTCAAATAATAAGTCTTAATAAAAATGCATGCAAATAAATTAATACAAAAATAATAATTACCTTCCGAAACAGAAATACCCAATTAATAAACCTGAAACAAGGCACACAGTATGTCGAAATTCGGGCGAAGCGAATCTCATTGGTTTTCGAAACAGTCTCGCCAGGCATAGTGCAGCTACTTGTGCGATCAAAAAATTTACCTATTAAAACAAAGAAATGATGCTAATGAATAATGATTAAAGTGCAGCACGTAAATGTGATAAAAAAGAATGGCTTGTAAACGTAAGCAAATATGGCACTACAGTGAACTATCGGCAGGCAGTTTTAATTAAATTGTAGCTATACCTACATAATATCGTAGCGTTTACTTTTAGATAAATAGTTTAAAATGTAATAATTATTATATAACTACATCATCTACAACTTTCAAAATATTTGCTTTATTGTTTGTCTTAATATAATATTATAATTTATAATAAAATAAGTAAAAACGACTATTAGTTAATATAGCACCTCATTACATTACAAGGTCTTTGATGTTAATTTGTTGCAGTGTAACTCCTACATACATAACTTCTCCAAAGACTTTACTCAAGTCATTGCCGCGTAAGTTGTCGTTCTTCAAACAATTTTAGAGCCCAACAACACAACTGCGTGGTCTACAGTGTTGTTTTGCGATTTGTGAATAGTTGAAGTCCATGACAAAATTAAGCGCAACATCCTTCTATCAATAGTTCAATAGGCAGGCTCAAGAAAATCAAATGTCAGAAAATCGACCTACGCCAATTAAATACCAAGCGTATTAAAGAAGCTTTAGAGCAAAACAAAAGCACGAAATAATTCGCAAGAGTTCTGTTTGCTGGGCAGAGACAGATGTCGTTGTCGAGACCTGAGCTCTTGAGTGAGGTTGAAAAGTTCTATGAATACGTCAACGCTAGACTATGTTACTGACTTACCTAGAGATCCAAGGGCTAAGTTAAACTAGCAATATAGCAAAACATAGCAATATGCCTCCTCAACAACTCAAGAACAACAAGACACCGGGTTAAGACGGAATTAAGGCTGAGCGCCTGAAGGCAGGTTGAAAGCTGGTCGTAAAAGTTCTTCAGAAGATATTCAACTGCGTCATACTCGACGGGCAGCCGCCTGGGGCATGGTTCAGAGGTTTAGTGGCACTTTTCTTCAAAAAGGGGGTAACACAGAAGAATAAGACCCATCTGCAACGAAGAGTAAGGCAGGGAGATGTAATCTAAAACTGTTCACCGCGGCACTGGAAGATGGCTTCAAGCTATCAAGCGACATCAATTACGTATAAATCACCCACTTTAGATTTGCTGATGGTATACTTTTTTTTAGGTGTCAAAGCTGAAACCATGTCGAAAATCATGTCGAACATCCATGTCGCTCCCACTCTGGTGAAAATTGGAGACTACGCTAGAAGTTGTTGACGATTACGTATACCTAGGACAAACTCTCAAGGTAGGTAGGTCCAACTTTGAAAAAGATGTCAATCGTCGATTTTAACTTGGTTGGGCAGTGTTCGTGAAGCTGGGTGACATTTTCTCGCCATAAATACCGCAATGTCTCAAGGCGAAAGGTTTTGAGTAACTTACGTACAATACTACAAATTATCGAAAGAGACGGAGTTTTTCGTGGCCTTTAAATTAGGTTAAATTAATTTATCTCAGAAAATTTGTCCGTAGGTTCACGGTTTAACAATACGGAGTGTCACCACCCGTATTCATCCTGTGGGTGTAGTAAGATCCGAATAAAGGCGTAAACTGCGCATGACAAAACAGCACTGCAATCTAGCAAGATCCATCATAATTTTAGGGCCCTCGGGGTCCCGCAATATCTTGCGGATCCGTAATGCGAGTCTACAATCATCAGCCGGTGAAAATTTATTCAAAATGGCACCTTCAATCTACACAGGAACGCGTTTTACGAGCGAAGTTGCCGTTCATTACTTTGTTTTGCGTCTGAATTGCGCGCACACACGCACATAGCCTGTTTCGCGCAACCACCAGTTGTCATTTGACTCGTCAAGTCGTTAGTAGTCGTTACTCGTCAACGTGGTCTTGTTTTAGTCAATCCGCAAGGTAAGTATAATGTTTGTTTACTTGTCCTAGAATTAGGATAGAATAGTATTAACTATTATTATTACCCAAGGAAGATATCGTCCTTGTCCAATATTAATTTTTCCAATTTTATTTTTATTGCCGTTATTATACGCAGTACCTACTGTCATTTGTACTCGTACGATGTAAGCCATATTTATACCTACCATTTTACGACAAATTTTCAACCACTTTGAGGTTATTTTAAATTTGATAGACTTTCGTTAACTGATTTGAATTTGCTTTTTGATTTCAATTTTATTTCAATTCAACGGTTTGTACTAGCCACTAGTTTACAAAGTCAAAAATTATTGCTTTACAGGTACTATTAAAGGATGTTTCTTTCAAAACCTGTACAGAAGGATTTTGGTGAGAGAAATGAAAAAAACTTATTACATTATTTCAAAAAGTCTGAAGATGGAGGGAAAGCAAAATGTCTACTATGTTCTAATTTTTTTTAAATTAGCCAACGTTCTACCACTGGCTTAAAAACCAACTTGAAAACGAAACACTATTTAATATAAGGTAAATCATCTCAACAAAACACGGAGGTATTATCTAAAAAATATTGTTGAAGAAGAAGAACTTCCCAAGAAGAAAAGTAAAAAAAAAACTATCGATGGCTATTTGATAAAGGAAAATTCAATGCAAAAAATTGTTTCTAGAATGGTTTGTAATGATGGTTTTAGTCTTAATTCATTTTGTACGTCTTCAGATTTAACGTATTTTTTCTCGAAGAGTGGATTTCAACTTCCAAACTCTCCTAATACAATCAGATCAACGGTTGTAAATTTTTCAAACACTGTTAAAAATGACATGATTAGCAATTTTTCTCTCTCTTTCTGATCTCAAGAAACAATTACAAAGATTTTCACTTTGCTCTGACGAGTGGACATCTAAAAAAGCCGCCGATATTTGAACATAAATTTTCATCATTAAGAAACTCATTTTAATCTTGGTCTGATTCGAATACATTGTTCATGTACTACTGAGCGTTGTATTAAATCGGTTAAAGAACGCTTGGCGGGTTTTGGTCTTGACTTTGAAACCGATATTATCGGCATGACCACTGACGGTGCAAGTGTCATGGTAAAAGTTGGCAAACTTGTATCTTGCTATCAACAGCTTTGTTTTGCACACGGTATACAATTAGCTGTGGTCGATATCCTGTACAAAAAAAGGGTCGAAGGAGATATAGAACTTACAAAAAAGTCGTTGACCATTTTGGATATTGATGATGACGAAAATGTGGCCGAAATAAACGATGTAGAAGGTTTGACAATAACTATCGATAGACAACCCGCAGATGTGATTCGAGTATAATGAAATTATTACAAAATTTCGAAAAGTGGTAAAGATTTTCCGAGGGTCGCCAACTAAAGATGATACAAGAAATGAATTAAGTTTGATTCTAGATTGCCGTACTCACTGCATCAACTTGCTTGATATGTTAGACAGGTTTTACAGTCTCAAAGCGTGCATTGAGAAAGCTCTCATCGACATAGCATCTGAGATAAAATTAACGGAAGAAGAATGCTACAAAATCAATTATCTTGTTGACAGCATACAGCTCTTTAAATTAGGCGTTGAAGTACTATGCAGAAGAGAGTGTAACGTAATAACTGCAGACACAACATTTTGATTTATTTTGGAGAAGCAGAGAAGCAAGATACAGTTTTAAGTAAAGAACTTTCCGTGGCGCTACGTGCAAGAGTGAAAGAAAGACGCAGTAAATTACATCATCCAATTAAGTATGACCAAGACGCCCAATCCTACATTTGTAATGCCAAATAAGAATAAGTTACGGCAAGAAATGAAGAACATTTTATGCAGAGTCATTAAAGACGACGATGAGAACATGGATAGCTTGCAGAAGTTGTAGATAACGTAGACCTAGATGCAGATAATGTGCGGAATTGCAATCCCTAACACCAACTCGTCTGGCCAGCGTGGTATAGTAGGGGGAAACCTCGTTTCAAAGGAGAGGTCTATGCCCAGCAGTGGACTATTAAAGGCTGTTGATAATTATGATCTTAGAAAAGCTTTATGACGTTTATGATCGTTTAATAGAATTACAACATCGGCGGTAGCCTAGTGGTTAAGGCATTGGACTTGTGATCAATAGGTCGTAGGTTCGAATCCTGACCAATACACTACCGACGTCAACCCACTCCTAACACAATCAATTTAGCTTAGCTGAAGGGGTTAACGGGAATACTAGTAATTACGGTTGCTAGTAAGCCTATTTAAAAAAAAACAATTATAATTTAAAACAGTTTAATATCAATGCGTCAACATAATTAAGATGACGACTGGATGGCGTAGTGGTTTGTGTAACGGACTGCTATTCCAAAGGTTGCGGGTTCGATTCCCGCTCAAGTCAAACATTTGTGTGCATGAACATTTGATGTTTGATTTGGTCTGGGTGTCTCTATGTATAATATGTATGTATTTACAAAAAAAAAAGTATATATGTATTTATATCAGTTGTCTAGTACCCATAGTACAAGCTCTGCTTAGTTTGGGACTAGATGGCGTTGTGTGTATATGTGGTAGAATATTATTATATTATTAGAATATTATTATTATTATATTGTAATAAACTGTATTCTTCATTCCTTAATTTTCTAATCATGGTAATTTTTCTTCTTTGAATGGGACAAAACGGGAAACATAGGGTATTATTCCCAAACTCTGCCGTGGGGGTCCAAAGCCTCAGCAAATAGTCCCTGCGGGAACTAGAGAGGGGATCGGCACGGCCGCGACCCCGAACAAACGTAGAGGGCCGGTGATTCAGCACGAGAAAAGCACAGTTCCAGACCGAGACCTCCGGGGGACAGAAGCGTGCTTACCAGGGCCTCAAGCCGCCCTGAGTGTGGCCGCGAGTAGACGAAAAACAAAACCAATAATTTAAGCATTACTAAGTTATTAGAAAACTGAAACATACACAGCCCTTCTCAATGTATTTAAATCCCAGTTTCCAGACTAGGAACTATTAAAGTACCACAATTTTGAACTTGCAGACTTAAATTCCATACATAAAGTATTCCCAATATTGAGATTAAAGGGTGCTATTATTACTGGCAGCAAACTGTATGGAGGATGGGTAAAAAGATAACCTGCTTTACCCCTCTATAACCTGCTTAAAGACTTTGGATTGCCAAGAGCTTCAGTAAGCTCTTTTGTTGAATGAATATCCAGTGGCAATGCTAGGCTCGTATCAAATATGGTTAGGTAGAGGGAGTAACACAGCAGACAGTGGAGGTAAGTACTCCCTAAACCTATAACTGGGTCGCAAATGTTGAAGTTGCATGTGTTGTCCCCATCTATAGGGCGATGGACCCGGCATCCGCATATTTATGACCCCTATACAATAAAATCATTACACACATACATAATACATTGTCATTTACTTTTTAAACCTCATGGATAGCATTCTAATATGAAGAAGAAGAGAGTACGTGATAAATTTGTTTACTAAAATAAAGAGTACATATGCTGTTCCCTGTGCTAATGTAAGACAGTATAGAAAGAGTTTTTATTAATCTATTATTGAAAGTTTTACAGATAAGCCTCTGTAAACAACCAGCCTGCAAAAAACTGTTCCGTTTTATTTTGTTATCTATAATAAAAACTGAGTAAAAAACACTAGATTCTGATGTATCACAAGAATAATATTTAAAAATAAGCAGTACAATGTTGCTAAGCCAAAGAAAATTGGAAACTTTCAAACTTTTAAGATAAAGGTTAATTAGCAGTTTTTGTTTAAATAAACTTTTTTGAGTACTTTTTAATAATCTAAGAATGGCTTTAGAAAAATACATTTAAAGGCATTTACACACACTTTAAACAATATTTTTTAAAGGCATTCTATCTGTACAGAAATATATATTATCTTTATAGAAATATGTATCTAAACTGAAATAATACATGTTTTTGACTTCAGTTATTCCGATTATTAGAGTCAAGTTTCCAATCTACAACTTCTAATGTGTTATAAAAAAAATCTAAAGGAGTTAAAGTTATAAGGGTTAAAATACTTACTATATCAACTGGAAGACCAATTTTGTTCGATAAACCCAAGAAAACTTTACTACCATCGTAGTAATCGTGATAAGTCATTGTATTTGGCTATAATATACTGTAACAGAAACTATTAATCAGTTACAGTTACTTCTTTAATGAAGTTTAAAACAAATAATATTAATAAATTTGATGCATTGTAGCTACATTAAAAAATATTGCTTTATTCGTCTCACCGAGCGTATGAAGTGACCGATGT
Source organism: Arctia plantaginis (assembly GCA_902825455.1). Taxonomy (NCBI): domain Eukaryota; kingdom Metazoa; phylum Arthropoda; class Insecta; order Lepidoptera; family Erebidae; genus Arctia; species Arctia plantaginis. Next base: position 10,368,193 of record CADEBD010000171.1, on the reverse strand, counting down.
TATACAATTATTTTATTTGTTGAATACTCTTTTATAGCTTTATTGTCCGCCAGTTAACGTATCATACATTGCTAACATAGCTAGGCAAACAATATCTTTTCTACGATACCAGTCTCGGTTAACATTTTCTATTCTACGTTGATACTGCACTTGAAAGTCTATTTTAGGCAAATATAAAACAATATCAATTATTTACAATTTAAAATATTGTCACCGACTGACACAAACACTTAAACGTCACAGCATGATATGATGGGTCAGTCAGATCACTCAGATCAAGTCAGATGTGATGGGTGATGGGTGTAACTTGTAGTGATGGCAGTATACATCGATGTTAATCAAGCAAACATCGAAATTCTGACAGTGTTGTTTTGTTGTCGAAAACATCAAGACATCAACATCTTTCCCTGGAGAATCATTATAGTTCACACATTTGAGGACGTATTAATCTAACAGTACTGAGGACTGTTTGCCAAAATAGGCTATTGCCTGTATGTTGGAAGACACCTTTCAGACGTGGGATTTTGATACAATAAACTAACTATTACTGTTTAAGGTAAGTGACAAAACAAGTATTATGAATATATTAAAATTAATAGTATTATATTAATATTTTTTCTACACGTGGAAGCTTGTAAATGGCATCTAGATTATTAACATTATATGTATTTTGTAAATTTAGCCGTAAGCTCCCCAAATACAATTAAAAAAAAACATCCATGTACGCTTGTGTATGTGTGTATGCATGTGTGTCTATGTATGTGCGTTTTTGTGTGAGAGAGAGTAAGTGTGCGCGTATGTGTGGTACTAGCGACTCGCCCCGGCTTCCAGGGTTGCAACGTAGATACTGATGTGGTGTCAGTGTTGAGTAATTAATAATACTATTAATATAATTAGTCTATATTACAGGATATTTTATATCTGATACTGCGACAATCGCTCCCAACGGAATTTTAACAAGTCTTTCAGTTGTTGGGTTGTTGACACTCCGTCCGAATTCTCTAGAACACATCTCTTGAGCATGTCCTATGCGAGCTCAATGGGATTAAGGTCTGGCGATTGTGCAGGCCACGGCGAACCTCCGGGTATTGTTTTACAGTTCCAAGTACTCTCTGGTCCTCCGAGCTGTGTGCAAACGAGCATTAACATGCATCAGCATGAAATCTAAGCCAAGACTTTGTGTAAATGGGTGAACATAAGACCCGAGGACATCTTCCACAGGCTCATTTCGTCTGTTCTCCATAATACCTGCTCATAGTCACTGTAAGGGTGCACTTCCTAGCCGCATCTCAGGCATTCAGCATTTACGGGACGACGATACTACTCATGCAGCCTATTTATGACGGTTTCGTGGCTAACAACAACACTGCTTAAGAATTGTAGCTTTAAATATATCTCTCGGGTGGTTAACATCAGCTGAAGTCATAGAGTAACACAGACCACCGGCGGACCAGAGGGGAGTAGCCATAGCGCCTTTTTGCGATACAAAATAGTCTGTTATCCGAGGGGGTTTCCGCACAGAAAGGGGGGCAATCTTTGTCACCCACACATTCTTAGACTTCCATACAAAAACAATCGGCTGTCACTAGGGAACTCACACAATAATTAAAACAACACGTTAACAATTTCCCACACATAACAATAACAGTGTAATGATAAGATGCACTACTTTTTTTAAAATTATAAATAAACATTGATATGTTGCAAACAACTGTGGCTGTAACTACTATCTATGGAGCATTATCGATAAATTTGAGAAGTCGGTTAGGGAAATCAGTTTTAAAAAGCGATACAAACGACGTCAAAATTGTGAATATTACGTAAATATCCTATCCCTATCATATGTATTACGTTAGTTACTTACTTTTTTTTCGACCCCTTTATTATTAGAATGGAATGGAGATTTTTTAAAGCCTAAGCCTAAGAATCAAATCCAAAAAAATACCTTTAATAACTAGTGAAACATTATCTTTGATAAAATAATATAATAAATTTATATTCTTATTAAAATATTATCATAGACGAAGATATTGGTCCCATGATAATTAAACGAAAATGTTTAGACATAAATATCTAATCTAAAAAGCATGCAGAATCCAATACCGGTCCCGTTGGTAATTTATTGTCACTGAAAGTGTCCTTTTGAGCAATAAAAACATTTTGGAGGTCAACGTCTTATAAATTTAAGGAAAAAGTATCCTGAGCCTAATAGTCCCCGGCATTTTTTTTCTTTAATGAATAAAAAATAGAGTTTTGTGTTTGAACTCTGGTTTCCCTGCATAACGTATAAAGCTTTCGCCTTTTACTAAAGAGTTCCGTGGAAGAGAAGTCGTCACTGTTTTGTAAGCATTTGGATGCAACTTTACATCACTATATTAAATCAAATTTATGTCATCTTCATCAAATCAATCAAATTTATGTCAGCTAGTACACGCCTATTACGTCAGCTGGAAGTCATATTTTTGGAGGCATCCGGTAGTAACATTGTCGTTGTAATTCGCAAGTCGCCTGAAGTCATGATGATGTCAATTAGACGTCATATTTACGTCATTTATCTTATGTAAGAATCCTACGTCAGGAAGTGGGAAATTATGAGTCATATACGACTCGAATATGATTTATATCTTAAGTAAATCTGGTGTTGCTATCTATCTCCGGCATTACATTCCTCACAAGGTGGTTAAGTATGTCTTCACAGCCACCCCCAACAAATGCTGGTGAGCATCTATTTATAGAGGTCGATCTACACCATTCAAAATTGTTATTAGGCGTTTATTACTGTCCCTCTTTACGTATCAATTTTTTCTCCTCCTTCGAGAATATACTACAAATGCTTTTACCCATATATAGTCAAACTATTATTATGGGTGACTTTAATACTTGCCTTCTAAGAAATGACTCCCGCTCTTCATCTTTACGCTCCATTGCAGAATCTTTTAATTTCTTCCTCTAAAAACTCAACCCATAAATTTCCTAACTGTGCCGATACTCTTCTTGATCTTATCCTTGTTTCGTCAGTTGATCGCGTTGCCAAACATGGACAATGTGCAGTAGACGAATTTTCTTACCATGACCTACTTTTTCTTTCATACAAAACCCGTCCTCTTAAGGTAAAGTCAAGACTTCTCATGCAGCGTAATTTTAGTGGTATAGATCATGGCTTCATCAGTTGATGAAATGACTGAAATATTTAATGATAAGCTGGTAGCACTCTACGACATACATGCACCGGTTCAACCAATTAAGCTGAAACATTTAGCATCACCCTTACAGCTGGCTTACAGACGAAATTAAGAAAATAATTAATAGCAAAGCAGCAGCGAAATCAAAATACAAAGCGAGACCCACGGATTTCAACTAAGAAAAATACATAAACTTGCGGAATCACTGCAACAAGGTGTGTAGGAATGCACAACGCCAACACATTCATAGTTCCGTACAAAACGGTGATCCAGCTAGAGTCTGGCAATTTCTTAGGTGTCTAGGGATTGGAAAGTAGCGTCAAGAACTATCTTCTGACCAGATAGACATAAACTTACTAAACCAGCACATCTTTCAACACTTTCAACCCCTGACTACCCTCCATTCGTTCTTAGTCAAGTGTCTGCTCGTGATGTTGAGAAGAGTATTCGGTCTATTAGGTCTAATGCTATTGGCTCTAATTCTATCAGTCGCAACATGGTGCTCTTTATCCTTGATGATATTTTACCTATAATCACGCATATACTTAATATGTCCATTACTAGTGGTGTATTTCCATCAAAATAAAAAGAAGCCCACCTTATTTCTTTACCCAAAAATCACAATCCCGCATCCTACTCCGAATATCGACCAATCTCTATCCTACCCTTTCTTTCAAAAGTCCTTGAACGTATTATCCACAACCAGCTCAATTCTCTCTTAATATATCTCCATCAGCTATTGGCTGGTTTCGTGGTTACCTGTTTGGTCGTCGGCAGCGTACGCGCCTGGATGACAACTATTCTTACTAGTCAAATACGTCCGCCGGTGTGCCACAGGGTGGCGTTTTATCTCCTTTACTATTTTCAATATTCATTAACACAATCACTAATCAACTTCTCTGTTCCTACCACCTGTACGCCGACGATTTGCAAATATATTACCAAACTAATTTTAATGACCTGCCACTAGGTATTGACGTTATAAATAGAGATCTGAGATCATGCCCGTTTTCACCAACATCCCCTAAATTCACATGAGTCACATATATCAGTGGACAACAATGTATGGACTCAAAGTTAACTCTACAAAAACGTAAGTGACAGTAATCAGTAGTTCCAGACTTATCGCAAAAGATGAATGGCTTGCACTACCACAAGTATCTTTTGAAGGCGTAACAAATTAAAAATATCAGCCGTAAAATATTCGCCTCTGCCGCCTGTTTAAGAAGATTACGTAATTACCTTCCAACTGCTACTAGGGTTGAGCTCGCACAATCGATTCTTCTTCCCATCCTTGACTATGCCGATGTCAGCTATCTTGATCTGAACGAGGACCAATTCGATAAGCTTGAGAGACTTCAGAATCTCTGTATAAGATACATTTTTGGGTTGTGCAAATATAATCATATTGCCGAATTTCGTAAAAAACTCAAGTGGCTCCCAATTTGGCTTCGCCGGAATACTCACATCCTCTCTTTACTTTATAATATTTTATTTAATCCTGCAACTCCCATCTACTTAAAGAGACGATTTGCATTTATCCATGACACACATACACGATACACATACATTACACTAGAAATTCTAACACACTCCACAAATTTTACTGATACATCTTTTACAGTACAAGCAGCACGCCTACGGAATTCCTTTCCGGAACCTACATAAGGCGGGCACGGTCAGTGAGTACTTTTCAGAGACTCCTCAAGGATCACTATTTATCTGTGTAAGAACTATGTGTTATATATGTAATGTTTGTATATGCATGTATGTATGTGTATATTTATATGAATGTACGTATGTGTATGAATATGTATTTATGTAAATCTATATTATGCTCACCACAGACGACATATCACTACAGTATAGTCCATTTTATGTTAATATTGCATTGTATGTTTTCTATTCATGGTGTGCAATAAAGAGTACATATCTATCTATCTATCTAAATCATGCACGTCATGATTTAGATAGACATCATTCGTCGTCATTCTGAAATCAGTTTGACATAATTGTGTTCACCGGGTATTACCGATAGTTTTATCTATCACTGGTTTTCAAATTGGATCTATAAATATATCGAATACATTTCTGTGGGTTAGCTTTTTTATTACGAATGTGCCATCCTCCTATTGTTTGCCAACACTTAAAAGTCAGAAAATTATCTGAGCAAATGACACTGTTTCTTGTAAGTATCCAGGTAGGGTATCTGTTATTACAAAAATTCTTCCACAACAACAACAAATAAATAAAAACAATGTGTCGTAGTTCACACTTAGTAATTTTAATATAATGTGTTAATACTCGTGAATATTGTATTATATTTGATTGGACGCAATTTAAATATTAAAATAAAGCTCACAATCCACATAATTATATTAGTTATATCAGAAAACATAGTCTCAAAAATGATAATATGCATTAGAGACATTGATGTATTTATGTTTTATGATGTTTAACTATTTACAAACTGGTAACGATACTATCGCTTGGTGATAGCGATTAGCAACACGACTTATACAATATTCGGATCAGTCGGGGGCCGATCGGGCGGGCGGCCTGTGTTGGTAAACTAATCCAAAACAATACAACTATTATTTTCGAAAATTTTAAGTTTGAAAATGAGTGAATAGAAATAATTTGATTAAAAATTATTTACTTAGGTAACGCCATCTTTTTGTAATCTTGACGTGTCAGATCTCTTTTTGAAGCAAAAAACTGAACAATTTGTCATTTTTGTAGGACGGCTACTGTCGTCTACTCAACAGCGCAACTAGATTTATTCTAGTGAGCGGTCCGCTGTAACCAGTTTTATTGTACGCATAGGACCGTGTGAACTCATACTTTGGCAGAGGGGAACGCCTGCGTATTGCTACTCCCTTCCGTGTTGCATGGTTGACGTCTTGCAGTCAGTTGTCTGTATCGCTGAGCAGTTGTACTCCTTCCACGTCCTTGCTCAGCAGTATTCAATGTGTTAACATAACGCTGGCAAAGACGACTAATTATCACGCTCCTATTGATATCAAAATGCCAAGATGATGATGATGCTATTGATTTCCTACAGCTCTCTGCATTTCAACAGCAGTAAAATGGCGTCGCTCCATGACATTAAACATAACTCGCAACTCAATTTTTGCAAATACTCTACATCACAAGATGATAAAAGAGATAAATACGTAATTTATCAGGCAACGAAAACACAAAATCGCGAAAAAATAATTAGCTTTTATTTTAATAAAAACAAAACACACTTATAGTTTTTTATTTTATTATTTGCAGTTTTCGTAAATGACGCGTGTAGCTTAGACTCTTTTGATGTCTGTATAACAGATAAAAACCGTCCTCTTAACTCAGTCTCTCTAGTGGTGAATACTGTGTTAAAATGCGTAGTTTTAAAGATGAAGTTTTAATGAACACGAAACTAAATATGAAGAAAGGTACAATAGAGCTGGCGCAAAACTATAATTGCAATTTGAACTATCAAAACTTTCGTGTTCCTATGTTATGGTATCTTTATACGTTGTAATACGGTCAAACTTTAACCTATTCTCCATTAAATTCTTTAATTAACAACAAACAGATCACATTTCGTCCAGTGATGTCCTTCAGAGGTTATGTTTTGTCCCTGTACGGCTCTACAAACACACGCACCTCCATCACACATTAGACTTTGGCATAGTTGTCGACATCGGCACAGTTTGCCATAAACAATAAAAAAAAGTCACTTGTTGACACATGTTATTTTAGCATTTCATGTTGTTTTTGACTCAGTGATTTCCGATGGAGCCATTGAATTAAAGAAGAAGAAGACTCAGTAATCTAATTAATATAAATATTCACTTTGATTATCGTAGCATAACAGCATTAGTGGTATTATTATTCTAAGTTAAGATTTAAATTGCCTATAAATTCCTATTGTTTAAAAAATATTATTAAAGTCATGTCTATAGGCTCAATATATGAAGCAGCTTATAAGGGGGATTACAATCAAGTTAAATTAAAACTTGATGATGTACTAATATCTCCGGATGAAGTAAGTCTTACTTATTGCTGTTTGTTGTAAATCTCTTGTCTTTGAATGATTTAAATAGTGTTTATTTATTCCAGAATCAACGACTCCTTATACATTGGGCTGCATTAGGGGGCCACGAAAATTTAGTGGATTTATTGATTGATCGAGGCAGTCCTGTAGACCCAACTGATGACACAAATTCAAGTCCTTTAATGCTAGCTTCTTCTGCTGGACGAGTAGAAGTGGTTAAATTGCTTCTCGACAAGGGAGCAGATGTCAATAAAAAAACCAAACGAGGACAATCATCTCTACATTATGCTTGTTCTAAGGGCCATATTCAGGTAAACAGGCTCTTTCTATTAATCTGACTTATTTATCTGAATACCAGACGCCATTAAGAAAATCAAACTAGGGCAATCATCTTTACATTATGCTTACTCCAAGGGCCATATTCAGGTAAACAGGCTCTTTCTATTAATCTGACTTATTTATCTGAATACCAGACGCCATTAAGAAAATCAAACTAGGGCAATCATCTTTACATTATGCTTACTCCAAGGGCCATATTCAGGTAAACAGACTCGTTCTATTAATCTGACTTATTTAATCTGAATACCAGATGCCAATAAGAAAACCAAACGACTGCAATCATCTTTACATTATGTTTATTCCAAGGGCCATATTCAGGTAAACAGGCCCTTTATGTTTATCTGGCTAATTTAATCTGAATACTAGATGCCCATAAAAAAACCAAACAAGGGCAATCATCTCTACATAATGCTTATTCCAAGGGCCATATTCAGGTAAACGGGGACTTTGTATTAATCTGACTCATTTAATCTAAATATTTCCATACACATTATATGGGTATTTCTAAAATAGTTGTATTAATTTTCAGGTAGCAAAACTGTTAATAAGCTATGAAGCTAACATAAATGATACAGATATTTTGGGGGCTACTCCTTTGCACCGTGCAGCTGCTCAAGGAAGAAATAATATAGTTGAACTTCTATTATCTTCTCCTGGAATACAAGTTAATACACCTGATTCTACAGGCTCAACGCCCCTGTCAGTGTTTATACTTTGTTTTTATTACATTTACCCTTTTTATCACCACTTATAATGAGTACATGTGATTAACACATTAACTATGGCAACCAAATATATTGCCATACCTTTGCTTGCTATTTATGACCTTAGATATCTTCATATCCTAGGTATTCCTATCTGCAATGATAGGTTGATAGATCTGCTGATTTACTTCTAAGATTTTTTTTCTAAAGCAAATAAACAGATTTATATTGACTATTGCACAATATTCTATTATATTGAAATTGAGTGCATATAGAAATATATATAGAATTTGTGTGCATCATTACATATTTATATTTCTATGCTCTTTGATGTCTATTATCTTAATTTATGTATCCATAGTGTTTATTATAAAAAGGAATATATTGATGAAAGAAGTTTTTCTTCATTTTCAGTCATGCTGCATGTGAAGAAGACAGGGAATCAGTTGCATGTATGTTAGTGAAAGCCGGTGCCATGATGGATTTATTGAACAGAGAGAAAAAACTGCCAATTGATTTGTGCTCTGTTAAACTTAAAAAGATGTTGACTACTTTATTAGAATAAATTTACAAATATTTGCATTTTTACTACCTATTACATGATCTAAATAATATGTTAATTATAAAAAGACGATCCTCAAAGGATGTTGGCCATTCATTCAACCAAAATGCAATTTCAGCAAATATTTGTTTTTGAGTTTGTGTGTTTTCTATAATATAATATGTACGGATTTACAGAATTAAAAAAATATTCAGTCATATTAATAATCTGAGGCACGAATGTATGATATACTAGCAACCTGCCCCGGCTTTGTATGGGTGCAATGTAGGTACTAATGTGGTGTCAGTGTCTTGTGGAGTAATATTAAACATATTATTGTTATGTTTAGAGTATATTACAGGATATCTTAAATCTTCTAAATAAAAATAAACTGCTATTTGTTACTACCCACTAAATCTCTGGAATGTCTGGACTGTTTTGGGTAATTATGTCTTAAAATATTTGTAAAAGTCTAGGGTAAGCTTAAACGATGATAAATATGGAAAATGTAAGTACATGTAATGTACAAAAAAATTTAATGTACAAATGTAAGGAAAATAGTAAAAACAACAATATAGAAAAATAAGTGAGACTTCATTTTATGCTTGTAATATTAAAGAATTAAAAAAAAAATTGTTTTTTAATGTTAATGTAATGCTCATGTGTGTCTTTGTTCATATACATGAATAAACTAACAGTGCGGCACCACAAATTCTAACAAAACTAATAATCTCGGGCGCCAGGTGCTTTAACCTTATATGAACACAGACAACTAATAACAAATACAATGAATGCCTCGAACAGCTCGGTCAGCGCTAGACCTTTAATCTAGGGTGGGGGCAGCTATTAAATAAAGAGATGTTATAAGCTTAAGTGGCAGTTTATTATCCCGTAGTGTCTGTAGAGTACATGGTATATTATAGGTCTACAAATGTAATTCTTATACTCAAATTAGTACTGTCATTAATGCAATCTGTTTACCTTGTTAATACAAATTAACAGTGAAATATTTTTTGAAAGTCACATAGACTGTTAAATAAGTAAAGATTTAAGGGTAGTTATCATAACGACCAAATAACAGCCAAAGGGCTTTTCCTGCCATTAGAGGTACTTAAGAAAATAAATCCACACTCCGAAGCAAACTAAATCCTTGGGTCGGGCAGGTAGTGAGATAAAAACTAAATGTAACGTAAGGACATTACAATCTAATAAGAAGGAAACCCAAACTAATAAAAAAAAAACCCTGTTACACAGGGTTCCAAATCGTCTCACAAATAAATCAGAGGCGTTACCAATAATTCCAAAATAGATAAAATGGCAATTCCAATAAACAACTCGTTTCCTCAACAAGACTGGCCAACAATAAAAGGCGAATTAATCCTCTGATTATAACAAATGGTAAGTGGATTACCATCTTTTCAAAAATGGCCAACAGGCCTTACATCACGGCGTTGACACTTCATACATTGGCTTTTGACTCTAGGAGCTTGGGTATTCATAACGTAACCCCAGCAGAGGCCGCTAGTATGGGCCGATGACAGAACTGTCATGTGTATATGTCACAAATTTAAATGTCAAATAGTCTGTTACAGTTTTGAAGTTGATCGAAAGGTTTTGCGTTGATTAATTTCCGTAGCTTATTCTCTCAGTATTTAAAACTGTGATTACTAATATAAGTGCATTTGTTGTATAGAATATTTCAAAAATGCCGTTTATTTCATGCTGTATATCGTGTCAGAAGACGAAATACGATGTTACTTTGTTTCGATTCCCTCGAAATACAACATTACAGCAAATATGGCTTAAACAAGTAGCACCTCATTATCAACAAGCCAAGCAGCTAACTCCGCAACAATTGATAGAAAGAAAAATTTGTATAAGGCACTGAACAAAAGTTTCTTATTGGAAATAAAAGGCTATATAATGCTTGCTCTACATTAATGTCTAAAGAAGAAATAACAACAAGAATACCAACAAATCCTGTGAATATAGAAGGTTAGTGAGTGGTTAAAATAATTGGTCATTGTATTTAAATTAATATGATGTGTTAAAGTTTGTGTGTAAAAGTAGTTTATAATTTACCAAGAGCTCTAGTTATGTTACAGAATGATTTTTGTTATATACCTCGCTGTTTTTAAATTTCAGTTGAAAGTGATCACACATATGCCAAATTAACTACTACATTAGATCACAATTATTGTAAGGGGCCCTTAATGAATACGACTTATGCACAGCCAAAAAAAGTTCCTTTTGAAACAAATTAAAGGTTGGGCTCAGTTGATCAAATTGAAGCCCTCAACATCGATGGAAAATATCACAACAAGAGGTAAGATAAATTAACATATTTTTAGAATCACATGCTTTGTTATCTATTTAGTAAAACAACTTTGTTCAGTATTAAGGCAGCTTTTGAACTAGAAAGTTTCCTACTACTACTACAAATAACTACATAACTGTATATGTGATACAAGTATACACTCCATTCAAGAGTACAACTGAAAACCCTATGTGGTTTTTTCCAAAGCCATATCATAATACAAAAATGTATTATTGACTAGTTTAAAACTATTATATAGCTATTAAAGCAAGTATTGAACAATTTTGGACAAAAATAATCCTTTAAGTTTCAGGTGTAAAAGTAATAGTAAATGTTTTTTGCAGTTAAGCAGCAACAATAAAACACTACAGTTTTTATTGTTGTAGTAGTCCTAACAATAATTTTGTTTTTTTTGTAGGTCATCAAGCAGATGGAAGCCTGGTTAGCAGCACTGTAAGAAACACAGCGGATGCAGTTGAATTCTTTGACAAATTGTTTGATAGTTGCAATGGATCAAGAGGAGGCCAAGCTCCCGGAAATTGAGGGGCCCTGTGAAACTTAATTCACCACATGCAGTATTTTGGGCTGATGCAATTAAAACTATTAAAATTTATATATATATTAATCATGCTAGCAGAACACAAAAAAATAAAAAATGTTCCCACATTGGATAATGTGATGACAACCTTAGAAAGCCATTTAAGGTTAAAAGATGTCTTGTTTTCTAAAAAAGTTTTGTTCTATCATACAAGTAATTTCAACCAAGATCCCCTGAAAAACTTTTTTGGTAAAATAAGATCTCACAATTATGAAATAATAATCCAGATACATACACATTCGAAAATTCTTTCAAATCCTTGATTATGACCAATATGCTAAGTATTCATTCTAATTATGCAAATTGTGAGGATGATGTAGGGGCAACAATATTAAATCTAAAGTAATTGTTGTCCCCATGTCATTCATACCAAGCAACCACGATTGTAGAAAAAGAGCCAAATATTGTACAAAAGAATGCTGCAATATCAACTTCTTCTACTTTCATACAGGTTACACAATCAATAATGTAAGGGGTTTAAATGTATTAAATGCAAAAAAAAACAATGATTACAAAGGAGTTGACAAATGTGCATGAATTAACTTTGTATAGAGAACGAAAAAGTTTAAAAAACAAAAACTTAAAGTATCCCTGTACCCAATTATTGTAGCATTTTCTCAATTAATCAATGCAATAAACTAATACTTGGAACATAACTGCAATAAAAAATACGTATACAAGAATGTCAGACAAAAATATTTAGAAGAAATAAATTTGGAATGGTTGGGCTGTTCTTCCCATAAAGATCTATTAAAAGAACATTTTATTAAGATCATATCACGATTACAAATTTTTAATTGGTGCCGAGGCATCAACTTAATTTTGGGTGGAACAGTTCAAAGAAAGGTAAAATAGGCAAATTTAAGTACAGTTCAAAAATTAGACTACAACAAGTTTATGAAAAGCAGGAAATATAAGATTAAAAACTAAAAGTTGTTTCAATTCTTGTACCTTTTTAAAAATGATAAGAATAAAAAATAAGACTAATTTAAAAATGAGGAAAACCGACTTTTCGCATCACTATTTTATCGATATCGATACGACGATTTTGATGGTTGGCACTGGCCTACGTTCGGCTCCCTAGCGCCCCTAGCGGATCATCGTCATGAAGACTCAAACTCATATGAAATGACGTTTGTTCAGGAGGTGTCTTATCTGTACTATGTACATATCTCTTAATCTGTGCCTTACATCTTACTCCGACCCAGCCAAAATGCTAAAGTCCCGTTTCGCCCTAGAATGCGACAAAAAATGTTGCCTGAACAAGAAAAAACTAAAATCGAAAGTATACCATAGTCGATTAGAACAGACTAACAAATCTCGTCCGCGACGCCGTCTCTCGGAGCTTACTAAAACGTCAGAAAATCCAGCTGACAAACTAAAAACACGTCGATAATTAAATTTTCTGTAATGGTGCGAAATGCACCGTTACATGCTATATAAAGAAGATACTTGTAAATGCAGTGTTCCATAACGATTATTACGACAATTTTTACTTTTTACTTATTATAACTTCAAAACGGATTGACAGATTTGAACAATTCAAAAAATAATTTGCTCTTAAATAACTAGGCACGTGCTTAAGGATTGCCATTGGTCATTTGCCTTGGGGACAGTCTGCCACTGGTGGTTACATAATTGCACTTAGTGCTAAAATTGAGAGTTACTGCAATTATTTATGAACTTCGTGCATAACTTTATGCATCGGCGGCAAATATTATACGAGTATTATATAATAATATCATCATCATCATCAACAGCCTATACTAGTCCACTGCTGGACATAGGCCTCTCCTTATAATAATATAATACTCTTATAATATTTCCTGACATCTGACACACAACGCCATCTAGTTTTAAACTAAGCAGAGCTTTACTTTTTTTTATAAATAAATACATAGAAAACACCCAAACTCCAAAATAAATTTTCCTATTATATTATTAATATATATTATTTAGACCTCAGCATAGCTACCCGTACAGTGCTCTCGCGCTCATACTCGTGGTTGAATATTTTTTGTGTTGGTCATTATAAATTGTCTGACTGATTGAATATAACCTTGTAATAGTTATCTTAATAACATATTGTAAAATCAGATATTTAAAAATAAGTTAAGTTCATATTGACGACCGGATGGCGTAGTGGTTTCTGTAACGGACTGCTATTCCAAAGGTCGCGGGTTCGATTCCCGCTCAAGTCAAACATTTGTGTGCATGAACATTTGATGTTTGATTTGGTCTGGGTGTTTCTATGTATAATATGTATGTATTTACAAAAAAAAAAGTATATATGTATTTATATCAGTTGTCTAGTACCCATAGTACAAGCTCTGCTTAGTTTGGGACTAGATGGCGTTGTGTGTATGTGGTAGAATATTATATTATTATATTATATTATATATTTTTTGTAGCTTTAAAGCGTCTGACTTAAGTTCTAGTCCATGGAAAGCGTCTGAAACTTTTGATATTCCTTTAGAGTAATATTCCACAACATAGATATAAAAATCAGCCATAAAAATTTAAGTTAAAGTAACTCTTATTTTTAGTTACGTTTCTAACCATATACCTGCCCATTTGTCACAGAGCGAACTACACAAGCACACAGGTATTAAAAGTACTAAAGACACTACTCAGAACCTAAGGTTTCATCTTTTTGAAAATCAGTTATGTCTTAGGGCTCTGGGATCTTAGACTATATAATAGTTGTTAAAGAGAAGAGAAGAGAGATATCGGTAGAGAAGATCATATTTGACATGGGCTTTTTTTAAATTTAATTTAGAGTTCTTACGTCACTTCAGAAATACTTTCCTTTGGTCTTTAGGGTGTAATATTACTTACGGTTAGTTATAAAACAAACAATCCTGTTCACTGGTATAGCTTTAATGTTCACCGTACACACACAACACAAAATTTACAATATCCTTAGAAGGCACAATAAGATAGTTAAAACGGTAGGAAATATATACAACACAACAGATAGAATACACAGACGATTAACAATATAGAAATAACTGTAGGGATCGATATTATAATAACTAGGTACCAATTTATTTTGCGCACGGCACCGAATACTATATCTCGACGGTCGCAAGTTGTCACTCGTGGTAGGTACAACGTAAAAAATATTTTACACGTCTACCTACATTTTGTAATATCGTCGGCCGTGTAGAAAATGTTTATGGATAAATACTAATAGTTATAATAAGGTAACATTTGTTTGTTTATAATGTGTGTTGAATTATATATTGTACATTGTAAATAAAAATTAAATATATACGTATAAATATTGTTTATAGTGAAAATAAATAGTGTATGTTTGTATGTCACCTACATACCTATCGATCTCTATCGAGTTTATTTATTATGTAGTAACTACAACCTTGTCATTACAAATCAAAACTCAAAATTTTTGATAGTAACTATTAAGGAGTTCCACTATATTCCTTTTGGCTCCATCATCAGACCCTCATCACTATGCGTAATAAAAGGGGCTGGTATGATCTATAAACCAATGATACGAGCCCAAACACGAAGGGTTTGCTGGTAACCATTGAAGAGTTCCAGTATCCACGTCTTGGCTTCCTCATCAGATCAGCTTTGTTTTAATATAATGAAAACCAAAAGTTGACCATTTTGTTTTATTTTACAAAGTATAAATTTTACAAATGTGTGTCGTCTCGCCCGCCTTTCTTTTCCGCCTTCTTCTCTTCCTCTTTTGGCCGTGTTGCCATATTCGCCACAGATAATAACATCAATCATAACACCCTTCTTCTTAGGTTTTAAAACTATTCAAATAAAAGTAATGAAAAAATTTGTGATACATATTACAAATTTAAACGTTCTGGTTTATGGACTTCTCGTCCAGATTTAGTTACATAATTATTATGATCAGCAGTCACAACTATACGAGCTCCATTTGACTGTGGGACTGTGTCTTCAGTACTACAATAAGTCGCATCGGATGACGCGTCAGAGAATGTCTCCTCGGTGAGATCACCAGGAATTTCTAAGAGTGAATGTGTCTCTGTGCTGTCAACGAGTGTTTCTGTGACAGAGTCAGTGTCCAAACTTTGAAGACTTATTCTACTGGTAGACGGATCAGATTCAACTATCTCTAATTGACTCTGATCAGTGCTATCATTATTACAATTTGGAAATAGAGAAAACAACTTGTTAAATACATTAAATGGCATTACAGGAGGAAACTTACATGTATTAGGAGAACACTGAGTTCTTTTAACTAATCTATCCTCTACTTTTGTCTTATTATCATTATTGAAATTAGAATTACATTTTAGTAAATGTTGACGATTTCTTCTGTACAATCTACCATTCTGACCTTGTATTACATATGATCTAGGACAATTTAGCAGTATCTCGGTGACCACGCCAGGTTCCCAAGTACTATCTGGCATTTTCTTAAACATTACTTTATCATTTGTCTTTAACAAAGGTAAGTCCTTAGCATTTCTATCATAATATTTCTTATATGCTTGTTTATGCCTGGTAAGTTGCATTTTAGGTAAGTTATTGACATTCTTTGGTTTTAACAAAGTTTTGGATATAGGTAGATTTGTTCTTAATTTTCTCGACATGAGCAATTCTGCAGGAGATGGCATATATTCTTTGTCATTACAACGATAATGTAATAAAGCTAAATATGGATCTTTATTTTCATCAAATGACTTTTGTAAAATTCGCTTAATAATTTTTACAGCTGATTCTGCCTGTCCATTAGATTGAGGATAATTAGGGCTGGATGTAATATGTTCTATGTCCCATTCCTTACAGAACAGTTTGAAATCTTTTGAATCAAATGGCGGCCCATTGTCTGTACATAGTTTTAAAGGAATGCCATGACGTGCAAATATGGACTTAAATTGTAAAATTATGTTGTTTACTCTAGAATCAGTACTTAAATAAGCTAATTCTATGTACTTAGAATAATAATCTACTAGGACTAGGTATTTCTTACTGTTAAAATGCAATATGTCTGCTCCTACTTTCTCCCATGGAAAAGAAGGGTTTTCTGACAGAATCAATGGTTCCTTTGTGTTGGCCGATCTATACTTTAAACAAGTTGGACAATTTTCAATCATTTGCTCTATATCTTTATACATACATGGCCAAAATATTATGCCTCTGACTAAGTTTTTTGTTCTTGAAATGCCTGAGTGTGATATGTGAATTTGTTGTAACATCTCTTTGCGCATGGAACTAGGTATTATAAGACTATCATTTTTAAAAACTAAATCATTAATACAATGAATGTCAGCTCTGTAACTCCAATAAGATCTTACAGATAAATCTGTCTTGCTTTTATCATCAGGCCAGCCATCATAAAAATATTTAATTAAGGTTTGCAAACTTAAGTCTTTCTTAGTTTCTATTTTGATTAACTGCAATTTTGATTCTGAAACAGCTAGTGAATTTATAAACATATTAGCATGTATGGTGATGGCTTTGTCAATGAGATGCTCTTCAGATTCTGTTAATGCAGCCCTAGAAAGTGTATCTGGTATGTACAGTTTTGTACCAGGTACATAAATTACATTAATATCATACAACTGTAAAGCCAACATCATTCTTTGTAATCTACTAGGTACTTGATTTAAAGACTTTTTGAACAAGGTGACTAAAGGTTTATGATCAGTCTCCACTAACACTTTATGGCCATACACATAATGATGAAATTTTTGACATCCAAACAAAATAGCAAACAATTCTTTTTCAATCTGTGCATATCTCTTTTGACAGTCTGTCAATGTTCTAGAAGCATATGCAATGGGTCGATTTTCTTGTAATAATACTGCACCTAATGATGACTGGGACGAATCTACACTTAATTTTAAATCTTTTTTGTTGTCATAATGACGTAGTACTGGAGCTGAAGTAATTAAGTTCTTCAGTCGATTAAAGGCCATATCATGATTTTTGTCCCACAACCATTGGGAATTTTTTTTTAGAAGATTTCTTAATACTTCAGTTTCAGCTGACAAGTTTTTAATGTAGCTACCTAAATAATTGACAACACCAAGAAATCTTTGTAGACTTTTAATACAATCTGGTTTTGGCATTTCACAAATTGCTCTAATACGTTCATAGTCTGGTGACATACCTTCAGAATTGAATACATGACCCAAGAATTTAATTTCTCTCTTTGCAAAAATACATTTGTCTTTGTTAAACTTTAAATTTATTGATTTGGCTCTCTGTAACACTTTCATTAATGTTTCATTATGACTTTTCTCATCAGAAGCATATATTAATAGGTCATCAACATATATTATTACATTTGGTATGTCTGAAAATGATTCTGTGAGTATTTTACTGAAAATTTCTGTGGAACAGTTCAGCCCATAAGGTAAACGTAAGTATTTGTACCTACCATAAGATGTATTGAATGTACAGAGGTCAGAACTGCTCGAATCTAGGGGGATCATCCAGAAACCAGAATAAGCATCTAAATGTGAGAAGTATTTTGCTCCATTTAATCTACATCTAACATCTTCAATTGACATTAAAGGGTAATGAGAGCGTTGAATAGCTTCATTCAAGTTTCTGGGATCCAAACATATTCTTAACTTCTTATTGGGTTTTTCTACAATTACTATGGAACTAACCCAAGAGGTAGGCTTAGACACTGGCTCTATCACTCCCAACTCCGTCATGCGATCCAATTCTTCTTTAAGTTGTAGTTGAAGAGCATATGGTACTTTACGTTGAGCATCTATTTTTGGTTGTACATCAGACCTCACTGTCAAATGGCACGTGTTCGGCAAACATCCCAGACCCTGAAATACATTTTGATATTGACTTAGCATCATATGAAGTTGTGAGTTTTCAATATTTTGACTGTAAATTCTTTTCACAACACCCAATTCAGTACAGGTGTCAGCACCAATCACTGGCTGACAAGCCATTGAAGTAACCATAAACTTTATATCATAGCATCTGTTATTTACATGACACTTGAGTACACATGAACCTTTAGTGGGTATTTTGTCACCACTATATGAAATTAGATTGACTGGACTATATTTCAAATCATTCATAGGTAAATTTAGTTTTCTGAAAACATCAATTGATATACAATTAGCTTTAGCACCAGTATCTAACAAAAATGTGATAAAATTATTATTTATTTTTAAATCTATGAGCCAATTATTTGCATATTGCAGACTATTCCTATACATATTACTGTCAATTGTGCCCATGAAGAAACCATTGTCTGTATTATAAGATGATAGATACATATTACCTTGAACACTGGTACGCTCCACTTCAATACTGTTTACAGTTCGGCAAACATATGCAAAATGGCCAATTTTGTTGCATTTGTTGCATTTCTTCCCCATGGCCGGACACTTGAAGCGATGAACTTGTCCACATTTGTTGCATTTCGTTTGTTTGTAAGCAGAGTTGTTTTTCTTGATCACTGATATATTAATTTCTTTCTCTTCTAAGTATGTAGTATTCTGCTGTGACTCTTCCATCGTCTTGTAGGTTGACTGTACTTTTGTTAGTTCTATATTGTTTTCTGACAAAAGTTTTTGACGTATGTCTGTGTGTCGTTTATCCATATTACAAATAAACATGTCTCTTATGAGAGAGTCCTGCAATTCTCCAAACTCACACGTCTTTGCAAGCTTTTTCAACTTCGTAAGAAACAGGTCAAGGGAGTCGTCACCCTGGTGCAGACTAAAAAACTTGTGTCTTTCAATTGCTAGATTTTTCTTGGGAATAAAATATGCACTGAATGCCTTGATTGTCATGTCATATTTAGTTTTTTCAGTCTCTTTGAAGTTGTTGTAAATGTCTAATGCCTGTTCTCCCATGCAGTGAAGCAACATTGCAATCTTTCTTTGGTCCGTCTCTGCGTCGTATTTCATAGCCAATATGAAGTTTCTGAATAGTTGTTCCCATTTTTTCCATGCGTCCGCCAGATTCTCATTATCAAATGGGAAAGACGCAAACGGTTTCACGAAGTCCATCTTGTCTTGTAGTAGTCACGCAGTCACACGCCACGTGTTCCACCAACTTGTCCGAAATGAGTCTTTTACTGTGTTCTTTGCTTGAAATTTTTCGTTTTCCGCTGCCACCATGTTTTAATATAATGAAAACCAAAAGTTGACCATTTTGTTTTATTTTACAAAGTATAAATTTTACAAATGTGTGTCGTCTCGCCCGCCTTTCTTTTCCGCCTTCTTCTCTTCCTCTTTTGGCCGTGTTGCCATATTCGCCACAGATAATAACATCAATCATAACAAAAGTTGCCAATTTAAAGTATTGAGATGTAAACCACATATAACTGCAAAGTTTCAAACTGACAAGACGATCTAACTCGACAAAAACGAGCAAAAACTCATTTTTAAGGCGGAAAAATGTTTACCGCAGCGCCCCCAAATAAGGTACCTTCTCAACACCTATCTAAGAACCATCACTAATCAACCAAGAACCCATTACTGAAAACCGCATCAAAATCGTACAAGTAATTTGGGACATGAATGGCATCAAACAAATGTTTACTGCAGCGCCCCCTAGTAAGTTACACGGGGATGGACGCTCGGTGACTTTTGTCACGGTGACAAAAAAGATTTGTCACTGTCGTGTCACGTCACATCTCCAAAGTGGAGTGCACGCACAAAGAGTGACAGTGACAAAACTTTTTTGACATTTAAGGGCCTGTCCGCACAACTACATTTCTTTGCACGTTTTTCATTTAGAGGGGCGTCTCAGTCTCAGTCTGTCTCAGCCGAGAACTGCACAGAGACAGACTGCGAGACCGACCCTAAACGTCATAGGGCTTTAAAAATTGTCACAAAACCATAGAGGTTAAACTATAGAGAGAACACGGGGTACAGCTGCCTGTAAGTGGAAGCGATACAGGAAACGAGAGTGATTTATGCCCGCTATTTATCTCCGTTTAGCTAAGCTGCGATTGGCTACTTATTAACTTCTCATATTCACCCGCAAACCACAGAGCTCGACTAGAAAGAAATAGAGGGTTCTAACTATTACCCATCTCTTTCGTTGTGTTTTTTACAAGTTTGGGGCTCTGGGTTATATCTCTATGGACAAAACAAACAGTCACTGTGAGTACGGTAACAAAGTCATCCGTGCGCGCACCCTTTTAGACAAACTGTAACTATATTTCGAAAATGTCAAATATTGAATAGTAAACAATGGAGTACAACTATTGATTTTTTGAGTTTTTATAATTTAAAATACTAAGTTTGGTTTGAATTGTAAATTGCTCGTATTATATTAAGAATGGAAACCTTTTTCTATTTGAATGACGTTTTCTTTAATCACTACTTCATAATTGGAGCTGTGTTTTTAATTTATTTAATATATCGTATTGTTATTACTCTGTTTCCTGGTAATAATTATATGCAAACTAAATATAGAGTTCGAGGCCATACATGGAGAAGTATTCAATGCAATAAATCTATCCCTTATAACATAGACGTGAGTATAGTTGGTTCCTTACATTTAAACATTTCTTGCTCCTAACTGAACAAGATTAAATAATTTTAGTGTACAAGTTGTGGTGAGCTGATGTTGCCAATGATGGGACTATTCTGTGAATGCTGTGCTGTGAGTGCCTGTAAATTATGTCACAGAATTGTTGACAGACAATTTCGATGTAAACAGATTACTTCCCCAGAAGGAAAACCATTTTATCACCACTGGGTTAATGGTATGCAGCACTTTTTATTTATCCCAGATACAATTAACAACAGGGCTATTTTTAATATTAAAAACAATATTTTTTGTTCAGATAATAATATTTAGTTTAAAATTCCAAACCAGTTTAAGTTCAGATAGTTTGCAAAGATTAATAATAAAAAATAATTCATAATAACAATAAATTGTTATTCCTTTTAATATATTTATATCTACAGTGGGTACTGTACAAAGTGAAAATGTGGATCAGAATGAAGATTTACTGAAGAGATATTATTGCACTTGGTGTCAAAAGACTAAACTGTTAACTGACACACCGGTGGCTGATGCAGAGGTACTACTGACATCCTTTAAATTTAAATTATCATTCCAATTTTGTGTTTTAATTTAATTTTTAAGTTATTAAGTAATTTTTAAGTAATTTAATAAGTTTGATCTGAAATTTAAATAATCTTGTTTTATAAACCCTTTCACTAAACTAATGTACATTTCTTACAGATATGCGATTTTGAAAAATACAGAAGCATTATAATTCCTCCTGCATGTGTACAGTTTGAAAAAGGAATGGTAACAATAAAACATCCAGGGGATAATGATTGGGAACCCCTCATAATCTTAGGTATGTTCATGTTTAGAGGAATGTGAGTTAGTCATCAGTAGACATTTAGATTTCATACATTTCATTTAATTTTAATCTTTCAGCTAATCCTAAATCTGGCAGTAATAGGAGTGATGAAGTACTTTCCTTGTTTAGAGGTCTACTTAATCCTATCCAAGTAAGTATCAATAAGTTTTATTAATAATGGAAAACACAACCCCTCCCTCCTCCTGATTCTGGAAAGGGGGACACTATTATGTGACCCGTCTGCTTGTTTGCCCCCCTATGCCAAAAAAAAACACAATTAACCAGCTCAAGACAAAGGGGAAAATTTAAAATATAACTCAGGTGGTGATATAGACTGTAGAATACACTTTCGCCAAGTACCTGTACTTGGTAAAAGTATAGTGATTGTAAGCCATTCATACAATTTTTTACAACATTTCATACTTTTCTTTTATGTGTTACTTGCTTTGTGGGTTTGTTAATCCTTTGCTCATCCCACAGAAACATTTTTTCCAACCTCCCTCCATTTTCAAATTATATTAAAATTTGTCTTGAGTTTTAAGTGTAAAGAAGAAACAAACATACAATCACACACACTCATAAATTTTAGCCTTTATATTATTAGTGTGATACTGTCTACATTCACATTAAATAACTATAAAACAAGATTAAATATAGATTAACCGCTTGATTGAGTCCTCGGCTGCGGGGTACAGAGGTGCGGAGGTAAGACCAAAACGGAGACTGGTAGAGGTGCGAGCGGTGGGCGCTCGTAGCGTAATAAAAATGCGCTACTTTGTTATTTCAATTGAGCTGTGTCTAGTACCTTACTTGCTGAAATTGGAGTAAGAGATTGTGTCTATGAAACTACCAGACTAACAAACTTAATTTAATCCATATAGAAGTTACACCTTTCAACAATAGTAATATATTGTGCAATCTTCCCACGCAAGCCGTCAGCTGAAGAGCAGCGCTTGTTGTAGAATTTGTTTCGTGGTTGATACTTAATCGAGTCTGTTACGGGTGTACGCACATAAAGTATTCGATTGCACACGCACGTGTTCTTGTATGCTCTTTTACGTTCTTTATGCTTCCTTAAGTCTCACTTCGTTCTTTAAGCAGTTTTAAACACGAGTTCATACGGAAGCTCCATATAGTGATGAAGGGACTCGAGGCTAATAAACTTTTATAATTAAGACTAGCCTCGATTCTAAAGACTCGACTCCAAAATTACGAATTGAGGCTTGTGAAAGAACTCGAGTCATTAAAGAAGACTCGAATCAATAAAACAATAATAATAATATATTCTACCACATACACACAACGCCATCTAGTCCCAAACTAAGCAGAGCTTGTACTATGGGTACTAGACAACTGACATAAATACATATATACTTTTTTTTTGTAAATACATACATATTATACATAGAAACACCCAGACCAAATCAAACATCAAATGTTCATGCACACAAATTTTTGACTTGAGCGGGAATCGAACCCGCGACCTTTGGAATAGCAGTCCGTTACACAAACCACTACGCCATCCAGTCGTCAAAGCGGTTCAAGGCTTAGTCGCGAGTCTTTTAAGTAAAGAACTAGAGTCGTTTAACAAAGCGAGACGTTTAATATGAGACCATAATTAGTTTAATGTATATGATTATTACATATTTATTACACATCAGGAAGTACTGAATACTAATAATTTAATGTTTAAATAAAAGTGGCCGTATGCCACCCTTCAAGTGTAGGTAACAGTTACACTACGAAATGCGCTCTATATCGTACGGCTAAAGGGCATCATTCAAGGGCCACTTGCAAAGAAAGCATGTCTCAGTGGATCACTTGTACCCATGATATTGTACAGTAAATAACTAAATTGAAAATCATATATTCAAGTAAATCAATATATTTTTATCACTGTTAGTTTGAGCGATGAGGGGCTCGCGGTAAGTGGTAATCGAGCATTAGTTATCCTAGCCAGGTCAGTGTATGGATAGGTGACCATTCTTAACACCTTATGGGACCCCTCCGAAATGACATGTTACAAAGAACGATTGTTTGCGTTACCTACGTCAATTTATCGGATCGCTATATCAAAACACAAATATCAATATACGTAGTGGGATGGATTAGACTATGAGAAGTGATTTAAGTTAATAATAGCCTTTAATGAAATCTGTGCTTATTAACAGAAACTTAGCATCGGTCGGTAGCCCATTTTCATGTCATTATTTATTTTGTTTGCATGCTAGTAACTTAGACAGAAATAAATTCTAATTGTAATTGTTCATCAAATATCTTTATTAGGTCGTGGATATAAGTTCGACGTCACCTGAGAAAGTGGTGCGATGGTTGCCCACCAAATGCCGTGTTTTAGTCGCCGGAGGAGATGGTACTGTTGCGTGGGTGTTGAATACACTGCTATCTTTTCCTCACGTTAAGGTAAGGACCTAAATTGTTGAAAAATCTACAGTTTTTAACGTTATTCCATCACCATGACTTTTAATTTTTACTTGACCAATATTAAAGGGATAAATAAAACAAACTGGATCAAATGGGTTTTCTACAACTTTATCGGTCACTCGAATAGTCCTTGTCCCCAGTGGTACTTTAGTAGAACAAGAACCTTAATTCAGCATAAAGTGGAAAAAAATATTTTAATCTAGATATTTCCTATGAACCCCAGCGTTTTCTATCCCTTTGTAATAAAAAAGGGCTTAGTAAATTAGTCATAATCCTTGGGACTTTGATTAAAATGCTTTCTGCACACAACATTTTCTAAGAAACAACAGGACTATGCTACGCGAACCACGTTAATGTGATATTATCCTACATTAGCTGCTTGATTATAATACGAGCATTAAGGTTCACTTTCTAAAAAGCCATTCTATTAATTGACTGCTTCGCTGATCAATTTTACCTAGTAATCTACAATTTAAGTAATTAGAAACTTGCGGATGGCTAACTTAACAATTATAAGAAAACAGTTTAGCAATTTACCGAAACAGGTAGGTACTGTGATGTAATTATTTTTTTGAGGTCTCTATGAATAATTATGTTGTTTAGGCGGCGGTTGCAATTCTGCCTATGGGGACAGGCAATGACTTGTCCCGCGTTCTGGGATGGGGTACAGGCGGCAATTCGCAGTTGGATGCACATAGTATTATCAGTTCTGTGAAACAGGCCCACCTTCAGTGTCTTGACAGGTAACTTATCACAATTAGATACCATAAGAAATATTCAGAATCTTTTATCCGTTGATTAAATGATGAAGAATTCAATGATGTTTAGTATTCGACTTAGTAGCAAAATTTTGAATATTTTTATATTTACGTTTGATTTTACTTTATTTTTTTATATTTACCAGTAGTACTTTCTGTAAATATAAACATCAGTAACTTACTAGTGTAATATTTTGCCAAGGTTCATATGTAGCTTGTTGTGGATATTTATTTATGTATAAAAGAGTAAAAATGTTGCTTGTAAGAATAATACCTTAATACAATATACTCGTAAATTAAATACCTTAAGTCACGTTTAATCTCTCCTACTTAGAAAGGAACGACAGCTCGTAGCCGTGTAGCAATTTTTTTATTATTGACTCTACGATAGAAATATACAGAGTTGGACCACCGCTTACCTAACTCACTCGATGAAAAGTGAAGCTGAAGATGAAAAAAAAATAGCTTAAAACCGGCCTGTTTCTGTGAGGCCGTGGTATCACTCCGAGCAAACCAGCCCGTTATGTGCGAATATATATTATATTTTTTAACAAATCGCGTACGTTGTAGTACGCGCTCCATCCGGAATCAGTGATAACTGTCATCACACGATAGCGACTAAACTATCGTCTCATTAAATGTCATCATTAATAAAATAAATTTTATCTACGTGGGGCACTCAGAAAGTTTTGAGAAACTAAAAACCAACTTATATTGATATAATACTTTTCTTAAATCTTTTAAAAGTACTCTCCACCAGCCTCTATACAACGTTTCATGCGTCTAAACCAGTTTTCGAAACACTTTTTCCAGTCCGCCACAGACACCTCTTCTATGGTCTTCTCGAATGCTGTTAGCACATCTTCCCGCGACGAAAATTGTATGCCTTTCAGTATTTTTTTTATTTGAGAGAATAAAAAAAAGAAACACGGTGTCAGATCAGGGCTGTAAGGAGGGTGTTTTGAGTGATGAGTTCGCAGGCGAAGCAATAACCTGTTTAGTATTAGTTCACTTGTTGCTCATTGCAGTGAAAACTTCTAGCAGGCATTTCGTAGTATACCATTCGGCGTTAACTCTGCTTTGATTTTGTGATGAAATCGACACCAGATACCTCGGCAAAGTAATAAAAATAGCTATAAAAAATTTTACTTGCGCTTCTCGACCGCTTTAATTTGTTAGGCGTTGGTTCTATTAAAACAGCCAAATTGTCGACTGACGCCTTGTTTCTGGATCGTATTGATAAATTCAGGATTCGCCATATGGCGTAAACGCTTAGAGACCAGCCGGCTTCAAATTTATTAATCATACCACAGCACCATTCTACACAGGCCAGCTTCTGAGCTTCAGTGAGGTTGTGCGGTACCCAGCCCGAAACTATCCTTCTCACGCGAAGGTGCTCGTGTAGAATCTTGTGAACGTAAGAGCCGACCAAGGACGACCATTTCTTTCTTTATTCCCAAAGATAAACGACCGCGCTTGAATTCGTTATTCCAACGGTAGATGGTTTCTTTAGAAGGGCTTTCATCCATAAATGCCACTTAAAGTCGATGAAATAACTCGTCTGGTTTAGGGCCACATTTGAAATCATAAAAAGATCATAGATAGACACTAGGGTTTAGAACATCGATAAATTATTTTTGTTTTGTTATACTTGTTTGTACTTGTACTAATTCGAACACTTCTTGTCTGTAGATGGAAGGTGACTATAACTCCAAAACGCAGACGGCTGGGTCGGTTACGACAGCAGCGTGTGCTATATGCATACAATTACGCGAGTATTGGAGTTGACGCACAAGTCGCCCTCGATTTCCACTACGCCAGATCACAGTTTTTATATCGTTACGCTAGTCGGACGCTTAATTATGTAAGTATGTTTTATAACCCGGACAGACCTATTGTTTTTTAATCAGCCCTATAATAATAGGGACCTAATTGATTTTTGTATGCAAGTGACGAACCATTGCAGGCTATCAATCAATTTAGTAACTCTTACGATTGACTAGTTTTTAGTGACGTCCTTTCAGCACGGTTTAAAATTCAGTTAGCTATTTATGGTAACTAAATAAGGGCCGAATAGGACCTCGCTTTTTTAGAACCTTAGTAGATTTGTTATTCTTAAAATGAATATTGAATAAGATGCCATTAGATAGCATATGCCTTCCTGGGCGTTGGTCGTGCGTTAGACGACGGCGGGTGCGGAGGCCTCGAGCGACGCCTCCACGTGTGGCTCGGCGCTGCAGCCGACCCGCTCACCCTGCCGCCCATGCAAGCGCTCGTCGCTCTCAACATTCCCTCTTGGGGGGCTGGCGTAGACTTGTGGAGTAAGTTATAAGAGCGTGTTGTCTCACTCCCATTTGTACCTACTAGTTAAAAATGTAATTTGTTCAGATTCATGGTAAACCCAGGGTACGGGAACGGGCTAGGTACCGCAGGCGACTCAGGCGTCGGAGGTCGCAGAACGACCTCCGTCCTCCATAAGCGCAGGCCTAGGGGTGACAGGTGAGGCCATCTGTCACCCTAGCAGAAGCAGGCCGGGGTGGCGGCGAGCGCGTTGCGGCAGAGTTCCACGCACTCTCGCTCCGCACGATAGCCGCAATCAGGCTATCGAGCGAGAGAACTCCCACTCCGATGGCCGCCACGAGGTCTCGCCTCTGCTCACCCCACGCCGGGCACTCTGCCAGCGTGTGGAGAGCCGTGTCCACGGTCTGGCCATCGCAGTGGTGGCACTCAGGCGTTGGCTCCTTGCGGATCAGACACAGGTGATCCCCGAAACATCCTTTCCCAGTGATCACCTGCGTCAGTCGGTATGAGAGGGTCCCGTGACGCCTCTCGAGCCAATCCTCCATAACGGGTCTTACCGCCGCGATGACGGCGTGCCCGGCGCTCGGTTGCCCGAGTCGTTCCTTCCACTCCCCTATGATGACCTGGCGGAGTTGGGATTTCCGGTCATCGATTTCTCGAGTCTCGGGACACCGACCCAACTCCCGCGCCTCCTTGCGCCACTTATACAGAGCCGCAAGGGCTCTGGCCTCCAGGTCCCACGGTGGAGTTCCGGTCAGGAGACTCGCCGCCTCAAAGGAGATCGTGCGGTACCCCCTTATGATCCTGATGGCCAGCACTCGCTGCGGTCGTCGCAGTATCGCGACGTTGCTGGCCTTCAGGGCCCCCGCCCATACTGGGCACCCGTAAAGGGCCATGGACCGCACAACCCCCGAGTAGAGTCTCCTGCAGGAGTCATCGGGTCCCTTCATGTTGGGCAGCAGCCGCGCCAACGCACGCGCTGCCCCAACCAACTTGGGGACCAGACCTCGGAAATGGTATCTGAAGTCCCATCGGCCATCAAGTACGAGCCCCAGATGCACGGTAGGAGGCACTCGCATCGGCTCGATGCCGATGCGAGTGCCTCCTACCGTGAGGCTAGATCCCTCAGGCGGCTTCCTCCGAATCCCGTGGAAGAACAGGCCCTCGGACTTGTGCAGAGCCACCTCGAGACCCAGCCGCCGGATACGCTCAACGACTTGGGCAACCCCGGCCGTGGCCCTCAAGGGTTGCCTCGTGGTGCGTCTTGCCGCGCGCCGTCACGAGTGTGTCGTCCGCGTAGCACACGACGGCGACACCATCCAAGAAGGCACCACGAAGCACCCAGTCGTAGCCGATGTTCCACAAGAGTGGCCCTAACATCGACCCCTGCGGAACACCGCACGACATTTCACGCCTACCGAGACCGGTCCTACTGGGATAGACGACGGCTCTCTCCGACAAATATGCCCCGACTATGTGGCGGAGGTAGAGAGGCACTTCGTGATACACGAGCGCCTCCCTGATGCAGCTCCAGGGCACAGTGTTGAACGCGTTGGCGATGTCCAAGGACACCGCCAACACCACTTCGCCCCGGGAGACTGCTTCCTCCGCCAGAGCCGCGCGCATGATCGCATCCACGGTGGAGCGCCCCTGACGGAAACCGTACTGGCTGTCCGCCAGATCCGGCCCAACCATCACTAGTTGCCTGACGAGGCGCCTTGCAATCACTCTTTCAAAGAGCTTGCACACCTCGTCAAGCAACACTATGGGCCGGTAGGCGGACGGTGAGTCCGCCGGGCGCCCCTCCTTTCGGATGAGGACCAGTTTCCCCGTCTTCCACAATTTCGGAAACTGGCCCCGCTCGAGGCATGCGCTGAAGAACCCTCGCAGTCGGGGCTCGAGAGCCTCGTCGACTAAGGCCAGGACCCACGCTCGGCCAGGAATGCCATCGGGTCCCGGGGCGGTGTTTTTAGCTTTAAGCCGTAACACCGCCACCCTTAGTTCCACCCCAGTGACCTCAGGCACGTCGTCGTCATCCACGTTAGGCGCCTCAAGCGCCGGAGGCGGAGCCATCTGTGGCGGAGTATGGTCTACCACTCGCGTTGGGAACAGGGAGCCAACGACCCTCTCAAGCAGCTCTGGCTGAAGACACCGGGTGAGTGGCGGGGCCCATGGGCGCATCTTGCCCCTAACCATACGGTAGGGGCGTCCCCACGGATCCCGCTCCAGCGTCTCCAGCATCTCGCGGCGGACCTCGCTCTTGGCCCGGTTTATCGCTGCCTGAAGGGTCCTCTTGGCAACCCTGTAGCCCGCTAACAGCTCCGCCTCTCTCGCTGCCGCATCTTCGGGGCGGCGATGCCTCCTGCGGAACATGGACCACTGGCGGCGCGCGGTCACGCAGGCTTGACGCAGCCGTGCGATCTCCGGCGACCACCAGTAGACCTGGCGCCTCGCAGTATTGGGCTGAGCCCTAGGCATCGCCGCATCGCAGACGCGGGTCATGGCCTCCCGGAACCACTGTGCCTCAGCATCGACGTCGACAGGCCTGTCCGGCGCAGGAGCCCAGTCCTGTAGTAGTTAGACAGCCTAGGTCCGATCACACTGCCATGCGGGACACGTTTCTCAGAAATTGATATCCTGGTACCTAAAAACGATCACGACTTATTTATTATTATATTTTATTTTTACGTGGGGTTTGAACAAATTCTTCATATAATGATACTTATACTTTATCGATACCTTGATACTTTACTTAAATTGTAAAAACTTATACTAGGATTAAAATGAATAATTGTCGTGATTCTAATTTAAGGCATGGGGACTGAAGACGACGTAGCAGAACAAAGTATAAATGATGGCAAACTTGAGGTAAGCCGTAAAAACAATTAATTTCAAATTATGTATTAAGATGTTGAAAATAAAAGATTTGTGTATTCAAGGTGGTGGGCATTTCTTCGTCATTCCATATAGCCAGACTGCAGTGTGGATTAGCAGAACCTTATCGTTTCGCTCAGGCTTCAAGTCTAAAGGTAAATAATTCGCGAGTTGTCATGTATGTTTAAAAAAATTAAAATAACTATTTAATTAAATAGATCGATTGATAGAAAGCCTAAAATAATATAAATGATGGAATGATTTTTTTTCTCTTGAGAAACAGGATTTTCATTTCATTTTCACTTAGAAACTGTTTAGTAATAGTACAATTTTCACATTCGATTGACGCTGATACAATTTCATTTGCATCATTCATAGAGTTCCGATCCCTCAACCATAAACTTGATGGACTTAAATTTAAATTGTATGGTTTACCAGCACACAGGTTATGGCATATTGGCCATTGCTTCCTCTTGACAATCATAATCATTTTTAGTTGAACGCTGCTGCGAACGACCGTGGTATTCTAAAGGTCAATCAATTGTTAATCACGGTCGTTGACTAATTACATTTTCATAAGTGCCCAGTATCCACCGCAATTTTTTTTATTTTTATGGAAGAGGTGGCAAACGAGCAGACGGGCAACCTGATGGAAAGCGCCCATGATACAGGCGTTCATGGGTTCACTCAGGAGCCACAAGCCCATTCATATTTCGTAGTTCTTTTAGTACCTCAGGAAATATAACCTTTTTTTCTCAGATTGAATTAGAAGGATCCTGTGCAATGCAAGTAGATGGTGAACCTTGGATGCAGGGACCGTCGACTATACTTATCGAGCCAGCTGGACAAAGCCTCATGCTCCGCGCAAAAATTAAAATAACCGAATGATGTAATTGCCTTTTGAATTAGAGGCGACGCTAGTATATACGCGTTATAAGCTCTAGAAATAGAGTAAACAATCAAATAAGCTAATCATGCTGTTGGAATCTCTAATTGATTATTATGTTTGTTTTCACGAAATTTAGTGAGTTTAGTAAAGATAATGGCACATTCTTCGTTTTAATTGTTTATAGTGAATAAATATTTATCACATTTAATTAATATAAAACCAGAAAAGATTTTAAAGCATGTTCATAAAGTTTAGAATTTTTTAGATAAGACGTTGCACCAAAATGTGTTTGCCTTTTCTATAATTATATTATCAATGTCCTCAATCATGTAACAGTTTATTAGTTATCAAATAATAAAAGAAGCCAACGTTGTAAGCCATGTCAGATTGGTGTTCTCTTCTAGGTTGGCATAAAGATGTCTGCAAGAAAGCTATAGTGTACGTTGGGCAATAATGTTATGAGACACCAATCAAAGTGATATAAAACTACCTAAAAGTCGGTAGCTATCTACTACTATTTATCCAGATAAATAGGTGATAGCATACCAGTGTACAGACTATTGCCAGTTGATTTCTATTAAAGAAAAACTTCACAGTCGCAAGTGTTGTAATTGTGTTGTATTTGTGAAAATAATTGTAAAAATAAAGCAAAATTTCAATCTGAACTGTTTTTATTTTAAATTGACAACGTCTTGGACTTGTAATTTTTTTGTAATTAATCTCTGGTGTATGTGATGTACCGGGATGTAACGAACCCTCGTCTGCTCAATTTTAAACGGCAAGCGAACTAGCGCGCAATGCTATTTACACTTTCAGATATTCGTGTGGTGAGGATTAATAATACGGAATGTCACCACCCCCATTCATCCTGTGGGTGACTAAGGGAGCAAACTACGCAAGACAAAAACACTGCGAAGAGAAGGGAAACTTGACACAAATCCTATACCAACCCGTCTGGCCAGCATGGTATAGTAGGCCATAACCTCCTTACTAAGGATAGGCCTATGTCCAGCAGTGGACTATTAAAGGCTGCTGATGATGTTGTTTGTCATCGAAAAACAAAAAACTAATGAATATTGAAATTCGTATATTTGTGGTAAATAGCGTCTCAATTTTATTTCATAGGACTATAAATCCAAAAATTGTCCCTAGCTTTTACCTCATTTCATATATTAAGGATATTTTTTTTTAAATTTTTTACTATATTTAAACTACGAGTTGTTTTTTGTGTTAAGAAACAACAAAACTTGCTACAAAATAACCTTATCAATAAAAATATAATATTAAGAAAACAACGTTAATAAAGTGTCACTGAAACTGGCTTGGCCACTATCATGGATTTTTAGTCGCGATGTCGCCAAATATCAGAATTTGTCGGTCACTGGTTCAAAAGTTAGAGTTTATAGGTTGTCCTGCTGAGGTCAGTCCCCCCAACTTGACCACGTTTATATCTAAAGAACTAGGGCATATAGAGAAGATCTGTTTGTTCCCAAATTTAGTCGCTAATTGGTTGAAATCAGTCGCCAAATATCAGAATTTGTCGGTCACCGGTTCAAATGTTGTACCTAATCGTTTATAGGTGGCCCTGCTGGAGATAATCTCCCCAGGTTAGCCACGTTTACATCTCAAAAAAAGGGCACCTAGCGAAGATCTGTATTCTTCCACATTTAGTCGGAATTTGTCGATAAGTCACGAGATTTAGTCTGGTCTTAGTTTTTGAGATATAATGAGCTCAATTTTTAAGGTAGGTACCTATAGTCTAAGAGCTAGATCGCAGAGTTTACGAAAAATTACATTATAGTATAAGTCCATAGAAATGTGAGAGAGAGATGAATTCTTAATTAAATATATGTTTTAAATTACTAGATTAGAGTATATCAATTTATTCATAATAAAATAAAAAAATTTTTTTTTAAAATATGGAAACAACAAATACACAAACCAAAAATACAAATTAAAATGTTAAGCTCTAATTTACGTTTAGAATAATAAAAATGTTGCCGAAATAAGAATATATGTACATATCCGTTAAAATTATCGTAGCTTTAGTAAAATACTTAAACATAGGTATTGTAAGTGTATATATGCTACAATAATTGCTACATAATTCATTGCTAATATGCTACAAGAATCTATTGCTTGAAATATGCTACAATAAATGGCAAAAAACACTACCCTTACCCAATCTTATATCAGAGATAAAATATTTAAATACTTAATAATATTATGAGCATTAGGCTTTTATTAAGCTATGAATAATAAAACCTTTGTTTTGAAATATTAAACTATTTATTACTTTAAAATTATTGTACTTAAAAAGTACTTTACAGTAAAACGTTAAAAATACCTACTTAATTAAAGGTACCTGGCCACTTATTAGGTATATATTATATCTCTCAATAAAAATTACATTCATGTTTCTTCATTGGACGACCCTTCCCGAACGAAACCGATGCCGATAGATACCTATGCGACGATACGTCAACGACAGCTACATTCTTCATTTCGCCAGTACCACGACTGCGACCTTATATATATAGTATATAATATATAATACCTATAATACATATAATAGGTCTTTACCTATGAAATTGCCGTTTTGTAGGCAATAAGTGAAAGTACTTATTTTTTCAAACTTTTTTATTTCAGTTATTCGAAGTAATCACCCATGCAATCGACGCATCTTTGCCAACGCGTTGGCAGTTTATTGATGCCCTTCTTGTAAAAATCGTAAACCCAAGCCATTGTCAGTGAAACCTCAATAAATTTAATTTTCAAAATTATTGAGCCACACACAACACGTGTGGACCAAATTCAAAATTTGTTCGCGCAAGTGTAACATGGCTGTTTTCTGAACCAATTTAATTGTCAACTGATACATACCTATTGTTCATTTATTCAGAAACTTTCGTTTTAAAGAAATAAAAATCTTATACATATTAGTTTTACATTAACATTTATTTGAAAAATGTTCTCGTCAGAAAATCACATTGTGGTGTTTTTTTCCCCAACACGTAGGTACCTACATATATTCATACGGAGTGGTGACATTTTCCTAGTGCAGAATTATTCCAGGTGGTAGAAAAAAAAAACAATGGTTATGTATACAACGACAGTAATGTTTATATTGAAGCCTAAAAAGTATACATACGGTGTATAGTTGCTATTGAATTACAATAAAAGTATTAGGTATAATAAAGTACAGTATAATTGAACATGAAAATATATCCAATATATATTAACATATAAATCGTTACATATTCACAATTTTTCTTCGATTTTACAAAATATAAAGTTTCCATGATTTTATCACACACAACCAATAAAAAAAATTTATACCCAAGTCTAATTTCAAATGTCAAAAACAATATATTTTTATCTCTTAAAAAAATATACCTTTTAAGTATACAAGCATTACAATAAACTACAATTAGTTATAAACGAATTAAACAGGTGTCGAAACGTTAAAAATTGTGACAAATAATAAACAAACAAATAAAAAAATACGTTTCATGTAGACTTCTGTATCTCGTACAAAACATATACAAATTGCACTATATCGATTATCATGAAATTTACAATTTGTGTCTTTTCCTAAGCATGAGCTCTCTAACTAATACCAGAAACACTAATATCAATTGAACATAATTATGTAACTACTCAATACAAACTGAAAGCGTGTAGTGTTGCACGTATAATGGAACAACAAGGTTACTTTAGTGGTGGTAGAAGAAAAAATATCGAATAACAAACGAAGATGATCAAGTGGCACTTAGAAGGGCAGTCTGCCACGTTACAATTTCTAAGCATAAACAAGATTTCGACTTCACACTACCTGAGATATTCATTATTTATTCATAGTCATATATTAGATTAATTAGCTAAAACTTCAGATGTTTAAACAAGTTAACTAAAATAAAAAACGAGTTCGATACTGGAGTAGGCAGGTTACATAGCTAATGCCAGTGTGAAATGGTTCTTGCACTCACATATCGCTACTGAGAAATAATTTCATATTTTGATATCTTTTCGTAACGAAAAAATCCTAATTGTAAATTAATATCTCACAATTTAACAATCAATACTTAACAAATAAAAATTACCTACTTTGTAGGGATCAGTAAACATTTAACTAAACACAAAATGGAATAATGATGACTGTTTTATAAACAATATTCCTGGGGAATGTATATGTAACCATTGTAAAACGTACATCCAAAAATAAAGTGATAATAAAGTATAATAAACGGTTGTCAGTTTACTATTGAATTTGATTGAAAACGTATTTTATAATTTCCATAATAAGTAAACATTTTGGCACAATATAAACATATTAAGTTAATTTCAAATACCACAGCCTAGGAGGTAACTCTTAAAAATATAGACCACGACGTGTAACGTGACGTGTTAACAATATCAGTTAAACTATGTAATTTTTCATCTTTAATTGCAAAGTTGATGTTTGACTAAAATGCAACTCTTCAAATGGACTAGTCAGCTCATGTTTTAAAACGACAAGCTGCTTCAAACTGCTTGTCCCACCTGTTTATGTAACAATAGGAAAACTATCCTCACAAAGTTATTTAAAATTATTAATTTGGCTGGCAAAAAAATACAATTTGAAATTAATAATAGTATAATATAGTAGTGTAGTATAATAGGGAATATGCACGTGCATGATGTATGCAATATTTTTATTTGTAAACTTTTTTGCTAAAAAAGGATACCTATATAATTATTTTTGAAATTTATCATAATTTAATAGTAAAATTTTATTATCGAAAAATGTTTTTTTTTAATTCCCTCGAAAATTTCTAAAACGCAACTCTATTGGCAGAACAAAACGTGACGTCAAATTTCACTGTCAACAAGTTGTTTCTATGGTTTTTGGTGATTATTTTGTATTGTCTTGTGGTTGTTTCATATTACGTGATTCGTTTTGTTTTAAAGTATTAAATCTTTGTGAAGACTTGACACAATGACTGAAACGGTTTTGTCAAAATACAATCAGATGATCTTCCTAAATAGACGTGTTTATGATGATCATAAATTGTTTAATACATATAATTCTTTTTAATCTAAAACCCAGAAATAAAATTAGAAAGGTAAATAAAAATAGTTTAGAACTTCCCTCTTGCTCGAATAAGTTAAGTAGGTATATGTTTTCAGTTTTGTGACTTATTATACACATACACTTATTATATACATACTTATATAATTCTTAAGAATAAAACATAGCTATAAAATGTATTGTGAAAGAATAACAATAATAAATAAATAAATCTTTACTTACGAACTCTTCGTAAACTAGGTTGTTTTCGTCGAAGTTTGTAAAAAATATATGTGCAGAAAACTAAGTAAAAATGATCTTCACAACAGTATAAACAGCTAAAACACGATACATTGACTCTTCTTGCACTACTTTGCCCTTATACCTGCATCTTTTTGGCATAAGGAAATTTACTTTGTCTGGTGCAGTTTTGATATTATTTTGGCACGTAGGAAATGCACAATATTTATAATAAACTTTTCTGTGCTTTTCCATGGTAATAAGTTGATTTTATCACTCACTTTTTAACTTTGAGATCCGAACACTTCCTAGTTGACATGAAATTCTCAGTAATCTGACGTCACAGAATAAGCGTGCCAAAATCGCCGCGTTTAAATCGCCCGGCAATGGTAAATTTTTGTAATTTTTTTGTAAATGTTTTTCTTAGATCAATGGTTTATATTTCGGGTGTGTTATATTTATTTTTAGTAATGTAATAACTAGTAGAAACGTTATAAAAAAAAAGACATGCATATTCCCTAAAAACTAATTAGCATATTTTCTATAAATAGATAGAATGTTGTTGTAAAAACAATCATTAATAAATATGGAAAATAGCTATTGGCATTCCATAATTATTAAGCGGATAAAACCATTCGGTCTGCTGTGTGCTGCTATGTTTCGAAAGCAAGTTTGTTTGAGAGTAACTACGCATAAAGGGATTACCTACGTGCATTCGCAGGCCTCTAAGTGATTCTCGTAAGCAACTGCTGAATACCAATACGTAATAATTTTCGATGCCGACTGCCGCACAGTCTGTAACATACTATTATTATCTGTAACTACCCAGAGTGACATTAAAGATACCTTACCTTAGTCAAAATGACACAATGTCACAGTATCAAAATTACAGAAATAATTCACAAGTGTAGGATGGGAGTACCCTTGTGAACAGACAGATTTTAACCGTGGGGGAGTCATACTTCGGCACATACGGGCCGTTAATTGTTTAACAGTATTTACGTATCAACGAGGAAGACTGGTTATTTAAGGCGCCATTAGATAGTACTATTAGTACTATATCGACTTGTGCAAGTCGTTCCTATGATTACAGGAATCTGCATAAATCTACAATACAATCTATGTCTACAATCAGTAAAATAAATTAACAAATTACATCAAGATCATCTGCGCCATACTGCAATATATTGGATTATGACATTTCTATTTCGAAGTTAATAAATATTATTATAGTCCTATTAAAAAATTAAAGACAGATCGAGAACAAAATTGGTAAAAATACAAATGTGTTGTAGGCATATAACAACAAATAACGTATGGATGGATAATGAATATTAAGTACTGCCTTTTAGAATAACACAATTTGGTTTGCAATTATTTCTTAGATGACACATATTCGATTGGAGCTAGTCCGACTCTAAATTATTTGCATTTAAAAAACACTGACATCGTGTATTTCTCATAAAAAAACACACGGGTTAAATTTTTTAGTATGGCGATATTTGAAGAGGAAAGCTAACATACTAATTTTGCAACCTCTTTCC
The DNA here is from genome assembly GCA_902825455.1 of Arctia plantaginis. Lineage (NCBI taxonomy): Eukaryota > Metazoa > Arthropoda > Insecta > Lepidoptera > Erebidae > Arctia > Arctia plantaginis. The sequence goes on along the minus strand of CADEBD010000171.1, from coordinate 10,330,057 downwards.
TTCGACCATAAATGGACAGGCCCAAGGGTGTCGATTTTGAGGACATAGTTAGAGACAGAAATATATGCATGAATTAAGAGCGACAAGGATAACTATCTTTGTACGTTAACGCCCGACTAATACTAACGACTTGCGAATAGCCGATAACACAGGTATTCTCTTTTTCTCAATCAGATATTATATTCGCTGTCTCTTAATCGAAATGCGTATGATATTAAGAATACGTACTCGTATATTATATACATTACGTATATTATATTTGATTGTGATAGTGTTATTCAAATAAATCTGCCCGTAAAAACTACAAATATTTTGAGATTCATGTCCGAACCTTTACAGTTGATAGTCAAAATATCTCTCCATAGAGGACCTATGAAATCTAAGCCTAATAGTGTTACGAAGGTTCTAATAGAGCTTGACAGTATTTCAATTAATCATATTAAGTATAGGAAACTGAAATACATTAATCGCTAATTTAAGCCCAGCAGCAAGAGTATTTAATCAATGAAATGTCGCTAAAAGCGTCTTGATCATCGGCCAGCTAAAGGTGATGTGACGTAACAAAGGATTCAATGGCACTTGCAGAAATTGGTAAATAAGAATTACGATCAAGGTTTAGATAGTAGATTTAACTAGCTGCATACTTAAAAAATATGCAGCACGCGACCACGGCTACTCTCTGAACGGAACTATTTTTTTACTTTTCCTTACTGATAACTGGGGAAATACTGTTTATATATTACGCGTAAAAGAATTTAGTCATTTGTATTATAAATAAAGCATAAAAAAATAATTATCTATGCTCTGATTGTAAAAAAAGAACATATTTCGACTTTTTTAGAAACCTTATTAAATACCTAAAAATCATAAATTTCCATCAATGTAAAATCCTAAACAGTTAAATGATCTCAGCAATTACAGTATTTTTTTAAGCAAATAGTAGCTTTTACAAACATCATATTACAGTATGGTCTTAAAAACTTGGAATTAATCTCAAGTCACCTCAAACCTCACTATCACTCCTCTAGTCTTTGACTTAAAAGTAGAGAATTTGAGGGCACCCGTAACCATATCGAATCTAGTCTCTACATAAAGACAACAATTTAACGTCATAGATTTGCCTATTCTAGACACAATGTATGCAGGATTATATTAACACATACACAACTTTAACTAGTCCTAATGTAAAATAAATATGCAACAGGTTTAATTAGCTACATTCAGCATATAAACTATATGGTATCTAATGTTTTGTGCTTGGACTACTGGTAGTTTTTATAACACCAAAGTTCATTCTAAGTTGTTCTAAAAATACGAACGTTAGTATAGTGTGAGGCGCGAGCCTGGCAAATGCTGGCACGTAGCCCTTAAACAATGCAAGAGGACCCTCCTTAACAGTGCTAAGGACGAGCTTTGCTATACTGTTTACTTCTCCAGGCTTGGCGTTCATCGCGCGAGTTTTGAGTACATCGACAGGCTGCGTCATGGTTGTGGCTATCGCACCCTGAAATATAAAGCGATTAAGATTATAACAAAAACTTCAACATTCACGAAACAAATATATATCATCTATTCTATAAAATATATATTCATATATATTTTCATGTTGCTTTTTATCAGTAATAAAGAAGACATTTATATTATTTGTTTGTAACTTATGAGTTAAATCGTGTTGTTTTAATTCCCACTCTTGTTATCTAAGTTTTTAATTAAAAAAGTGTAGGGATGTACTAGTCATTGCTCCACTAGAAAGTGGCAAGTTCCCGTCAGTCGTAATGCATTCATTCTCATTGTCAATAAACTGTTTTTTAATTAATAAAAATAGGAGGAACTCAATTCAGTTGTATTTTTTTCATGTTTGTTACATCAGAACTCGATTATTTATGAACGCATTTGAACCATTTTTTTTTGGTCAGGTATACATTTCGTTTAGTCCTGTTCAAATTCAAAGATAAAATAGCACCATTAAAAGCAAAAAATTATCATGATGTAGGCGCGCACTATAACCGGTGATACTCTTTTAAAAGTTAATTATTATTTCTGGACACTCTTCATCATCACGTCCTTACCATCCATATTCAGGTATTGAAAACAACAAGAACAATGTCTATTCTAAAAAAAACTATACACCAAGTGTTTGCTAGTAAAAATATTAACCGAACAAGACGATTAAAATAGGAGAACATCATCTAACAAAGATTAACAGTCTCTAACGGGACTGTCCTCTAAATTCAAAAACGATCATAAGTCATTAATAAATTTCTTACCGCTGATAAACTAGAAGAGACGTGTGTGAAAACATTATCACTAAAGTAAGGAGTCACTAAAAGTATTTCTTTAATTTGGTCATAAAATGCTAGTTGTCCAATAGTCATAAGCATAGCCCGAGAGCAGTTCATTGAGGATCCAGTCCAAAGTCTGAGTACCCCTTCAGTTTTTATTACTTGATATATTCCATGAAAAGCATTTTTGTAGCTGTAAAACAAACAAAAAAAAACATCAATATATGTTTCACTTTTTACTTTAATATTTTTTTTAACAACATTTGTAGAATATGTTAGTCTTTCCTCCAGAGGCGTGTAACAGCTGGTACGTTGACACGTGTGTGCTGAGTGAGTGTGTGTGAGTTATAACAAACTGCGTTTTTGTGTACACGCAATAGCCTCCATCTTCGTAGGTATCAGAAAAAGAAAGCAAAGAAGTAGTGGCAATTACGTAATATAAATCCTAGATGTCAACCTTAAGCGTATCTTTAGAATTAAGGATTTTTTTATTTTGTGTAAGTATGTGCATACTTACTGACACAGTTCTTTTTATGTTAGCCATACATTTTTCTTTGTAAAAAATTCTGCGCGCGCGCTTCTTTGTAACCTTGCGCCCCTAGGCACGTGCCTACTTTGCCTTAGGGTTAATCCGCCACTGCCTTTCTCTGCTTTATAGTTGTGATAGCGACCCACCCCGGCTTCGGACTGGTAAAATGTAGATACTAATGTGGTGTCAATGTGAAGTAATAAATTATATTATTATTATGATTAGACTACAATAGGATATCTATATTTATAAAAGGAGATGTCCTTACTGATTGACTTATATGTAGACGCCTCCGTGTCCTGTCGAATCGAGAATTCTGGATATTTGTTTTATTTCGTAATATGGACGCACACTTTGAAATTCTCTACTATAATATCCATATATTATACATATAAACATTCCTCTTGAATCAATCTCTCTATAGTTGAAAACCGCATTAAAATACGTTGAGTAGTTTTAAACATCTAAGCGTACAGGAATGAAAAGCGACTTCATTTTATACTGTAGTGTGTCTAAACACTAAAATTTTCATTTTTATCCTAAAATATTTGTTAAGTTCTTGTTATTGCTAAAAACCTATTTATATCCAATTAGTATGGTTAACAATCATAATATAAATTAACTTCATTCAAAATAAAATTTTTGTTCTGGTATAAAATAAATAAACCTCTTGCCTAGGGTGTACACTGTTTCGATAAATTACTGGAGGGTAGTCAGTAGTCGCGCGCTTGGGGAGTGCGATACGTAAGGAGAAATAATTAACAGCGGTTTATGTTTTTGTACAAAATATTCTTGTAAATAGATTGTTTACTCGTGAATATAAACTGTATACTTAGTGTTAGTGTTGTGAAGTGATAATAAACTGTACAAGACTACTTCTTGGGACTTTTACTTGCTGCTCATGAGATTCATCGCTCGGCTACACACTAGAAGGTACGGTCCTGTATAATTCACTTCATTGGTGACCCCGAAAAGTTTGAACACGTCAATGGCGCCACCGGAAAAAGAAAATCCACAAGGATATCCTCAAGACCCATCCTCGGCGGGTCTATTCAAAGTTGGGGTGAGAATACCCCCCTTCTGGCCAGAAGAGCCTCAAGTTTGGTTTGCGCAGGTCGAAGGACACTTCGCACTATCAGGAATCACCGTAGATGCAACAAAATTCTATTACGTCATAGCACAACTTGACAACCAGTACGCCGTTGAAGTCAAGGATATCATCACTTCGCCCCCAGCTACCGATAAATACGAAACCCTGAAATCGGAGTTAATTAAACGTCTGTCTGCATCGGCGGAACAGCGAGTGCAACAGCTGCTCGTTCACGAAGAACTGGGAGATCGAAAACCGTCTGCATTTCTCCGACATCTCCGCTCCCTGGCAGGACCTAAGGTACCAGATGATTTTCTTCGTACTCTATGGGCTGGTAGGTTACCTCATAATTTACAAACAGTGATAGCAACGCAACCGAAAACAACTCAGCTACAAAGCCTTGGTGATCTAGCCGATAGTGTGTACGATCTAGTACCGAGCGTACCCCGCACCACACAAGTTGCGTCATTAAAAATTAATTCTCAATCAAATAATGACGTCATGACTGAGATGGCAAAACAAGTTGCAGAGCTTACTAAGCAAGTTGCATCGCTTCAGGCACAGCTATCGCGCTCTCGCTCACACTCGAGATCTCGTCGTAGAAACCAGAATCGGTCTCGTTCTAATTCGAAGTACGGAGGCATATGCCGTTATCATGCGAGGTTCGGCAATAGAGCTTACAGGTGTTTGGCTCCCTGCAGCTTCCAGCCATCACACTCACCTGCGGGAAACGCCAGCGGCAGCCGACAGTAGCGGCTAACGACTGCCACACACACACCGGCCGCGTCTTCGTCACCGACAAAAACACCAAGGTACAGTTTCTTGTTGACACAGGATCTGACCTGTGCGTCTTTCCTAAATCAGCGATCCCGGAGCGTCGCCCGATAACGAAGTACGAATTGTTTGCGGCCAATAACACCGTCATACATACATATGGATACATAGATCTTTGCCTCAACCTCGGACTGCGCCGGGATTTCCGCTGGAGATTCATCGTGGCCGACATTTTAAAACCCATCATAGGTGTGGACTTCTTGAGTTATTATAACCTGATCGTGGACTGCCGCCGCCACCTCCTCATCGATGGATTGACCTCACTCTCCGTTCATGTGCCACACTACAGTACATCGGCTACTCCAGAGTCAGTGACTGTAAAGGCTGTAACAGGGGACTCACCTTACCATAATCTCCTACGCCAATTCCCGGAGATCACAAGGCCAGCGGGTGCTCCTAGAGAGATAAAGAATAAGACACTACATCACATACGTACCACTCCTGGCCCTCCGGTCACAGCACGTCCTCGTCGTCTAGCTCCAGATAGACTCCAGGTGGCTAGAAAAGAGTTTGAAGATATGCTTACCAATGGTACTGCGCGTCGTTCACAGAGCTGCTGGGCGTCTCCACTCCACCTGTGTAAGAAAAAAGATGATGGTTGGCGTCCGTGCGGTGATTATCGTGGCCTTAATGCCAGAACTATACCGGATAAGTACCCAATAAGACACATACACGATTTCGCTTACCAGCTTTCGGGAGTCCAGGTGTTCTCCAAAATAGACCTGGTCAAAGCCTATAATCAGATCGCCGTCGCTGAAGAAGATATCCCGAAAACAGCCATTACCACTCCTTTTGGGCTTTTTGAGTTTCCATTCATGACCTTTGGATTAAGGAATGCGGCGCAGACATTTCAGCGCTTTATAGACGAAGTATTACAAGGCCTGGATTATACTTTCGGATATATTGACGACATTTTAGTATTTTCCCAGTCACACCTGGAACACCTGGAACACCTGGAAGCCGTATTTACCCGTCTTAAGAAATATGGATTGCTGATAAATACCTCTAAGTGCATCTTGGGCGCTACGGACATCACATTCCTCGGTTACCACGTGTCTTCAAATGGTATACGCCCTCTCGACGATAAGGTGAGGGCCATTCAAGAGTTTCCCGTACCAAGAACCGCAAAAGAGCTTCGTCGTTTTCTGGGAATGACAAATTATTATAGACGATTTGTCCCAAACGCCGCTAGAATTCAAGGCCCGCTCAACGCAGCATTGTCAGGTCCCAATATGAAAGGATCGACGCCTATAAATATGACCCCAGAGCTTCTACGCGCCTTTGAAGACTGCAAGCAGAGCCTTTCACAAGCAGCGCTTCTGGCTCACATCAATTGTCGTGCTGAGCTAGCCATCTTCACCGACGCCTCGGACGTAGCCATTGGCGCGGTACTGCAGCAAAGGTCTGACACAGGAGACTGGCAACCACTAGGATTTTTTTCTAGAAAGCTAACTGACGCTCAAAGGAACTATAGCCCCTATGATAGGGAGATGCTGGCTATTTATGAAGGAATTAAATATTTTCGCTACATGGTTGAGGCGCGAACATTCTCGGTGTTCACCGACCATAAGCCTATAACGTTTGCCTTCACTACTAAACGCGACAATTGCTCACCTAGACAGCTGCGATACCTTCACTATATCGCACAATTTACAACAGACATCCGTCACGTGGCTGGAAAGGACAACGTAGTCGCGGATAGTCTTTCGCGAGTAGTAGCTATCACCGACATGGTAGATTACAAGAAACTCGCAAAGGATCAGGATACGGACCCAGAATTACAAGCCCTTCTCGACCGCGGTACTTCCCTGAAGCTGCAGAAGGTCCCCACTCCAGAGGCAACTCTCTACTGCGACCTCTCAATGTCGAACCCGCGTCCATATGTCACGCCGGCGTTCAGGAAGCAGATATTCCTCAGTCTCCAAAGACTGAGCCATCCTGGCAGATCAGCTTCAGCTAAGTTGGTTGCTCAACGGTTCGTCTGGCCTGGCATACGCAAAGACTGCAGAGCCTGGGCCAAGGAATGCACAGACTGCCAACGCAATAAAGTTACCCGTCATACCCGTTCTCCTCTTGCTACATTCCCTGTCCCTTCCCAACGATTCTCCCACGTTCACCTGGATTTAATCGGTCCTTTACCAATATCACGTGGTTACAGGTACTGTCTCACGGCAATCGACCGTTTTACTCGCTGGCCTGAGGTATACCCAATCACGGACATTACTGCAGACACCTGCGCTCGCGCCTTCGTGTCGGGCTGGCTGGCCCGCTTTGGCTGCCCCCTCAACATAACCACTGATCGCGGAAGGCAATTTGAGTCACAGCTGTTTCGGTCCATGGCAAGCTTCATTGGTGCTAAATATTGTCCTACCACGGCCTATCATCCAGCCGCCAACGGATTGGTGGAGAGAATGCACCGACAACTGAAGGCAGCAATCATGTGCCACAACCACTCAAACTGGTCTGAGATCCTTCCCTTAGTACTCTTGGGAATAAGGAGTGCATGGAAAGAGGACATCAAGACTTCAGCGGCGGAGCTCGTCTACGGGGAACCGCTGCGCTTACCAGGCGAATTTTTCGTGCCGCCTCGTCATGACCTACCTTTAGACCTCACAGATTTCGCCAGTCGTCTTCGCAATCACGTCAGCAGATTGTCTCCGGTACAGACGAGTACTCACAATAAGAGCAGAACTTTCTACTTACCCAAGGACATATTTACCTCTGATTATGTGTTCTTACGTTTGGGTCCTATACGAGGGTCGCTTGAATCGCCATACTGCGGGCCCTACAAAGTTCTCGAAAAAGGTCCTAAAACCTTTAAATTAGAAGTCCAAGGAAAGGAGATGACTGTGACGATCGACCGAATCAAACCAGCACACATGACCAGGAATGACGATACCATCACCCTCACGGACACTACCACACCTCCACCTGACACCACCACACCTTCTCCTGACACAGCTGATGCTCCAAGAAAAACAATTGTAGTGTTTAGACACACTACAATACTATACTATGGGGAGGCCTTCGTTCAGCACCGACGGCAATAGGCTGATAATGATGGACGAACTCATAAGGCAGATATAAATTCGGACGAAGCGTTTACATTATATTCGTGTCGAACGATCTTATACTTGTATTTCCAAAATTCAAACTATTGGCGACAAAAGTGGTTTATCCGCAGGTGGCTTTTTTTGTCTTCTTAGGCAGGCGATTCCATCCACTCATGTTAGAATGATTTCTTCCCTTTTCAAAAAATACACACAGGCATTTGCGCTTAAAATCACCACCACGCGATCGCAACAACATTTTAAGCCATCATCAATTAACCACAAAGCAGTTGAAGTGATTTTCAGAACAATGGATGGATGACTTTTGGATGGTGGATGGATAATACAGAGATTTTGTCCCCGCATTCCATAAGAACATCCACTAGGTCATAGCCTAGAGAACGATAGACTTTACGGGCTGGCCACGGGACGGGCGGGGCGACAATACGCGCAGCAGAGTTTGCTCGCCACAGGCAATTGCGTTTGCAGCCGCGACCAGTACAGACCGAGAGCAAGATGTCTTTATCAACGTTGTCTCGATAATGTTTGGAGAGTAGTCGTTTTTTTATTCAAGATATTTAATATGTCTTATATTTAAGATATATAAATAAAATAAACAGATATAATGTTTGGAAGGAGTTCAAGATTTAAATAAAAATTGAAATTGTAAGTTTGTTTCTGGCCATAATCTCTTCACTACTTGTTTATATTTATGTTATGGAAGACTAGACTTTCATAGCTGGTCTAGCTAATATCTCTGCAATAGTGGCGTGGCGTGTACAATGAAACTATTTAGTTGTTCCACTGTTATATCTACCCTCTCTACTCTACTCTACTACTCAGTACTTTTTCATACATTTGTTTTTGTCGCTATACGGTCCGCGTTATATATACCTATATATATTGATAACTTACTTTCTTCTTTGCTCAGGGGGAAGCTTAATATCGTTTTGCATTCGCACGTTAACTAAATCCGCTGGACTACCAACTAGACCTCCGGCAAAACCACCTAGTCCGGCTAAAAGCGAAGATGTCAAAAATCCCATTGGTTTACCCTGAAAAGAATAATATATTAGTTAATAATAAGAGTCTGAGGACATGGAACTCTTGGATTGTGAACTTATTAAAATCGATCTCAAAAATAATATAATTACTAGCTGAGACCCGCGGTGTTACCCGCGTTTGATATTGAATTGTAGCTTATATGACACGTTTGTCGGTTTACCCTAGCAGTGCCATCTATTTATTACTTACTCAATCCAGTCAAAAAGTATCGACATCTGTTAGAATCTTTTGGAGTTAACAGATAGGTAATTGTGACTGTCAATTAATTATAGATCAATAATTTGCAATAAAATAAAATTGCGACTATAATTAAAGATCTAAGCTATCCTATCTCTTAAGTTGGACCAGACTGCTCACGGTGTGCCAATTTAATTTAAAATCGGTTAAGTAGTTAAGAAGCCCATCGCGGACAAACATCGTGACAGGAGATTTATATATATTAAGATAGTAATAAGAGTTCATAGCATGACTTCCCACGTCCGTGGAAACAAGAAGAAATGAGCAACTTTATCATGTTATATACATGATGAAGTTGACAATAATAACTTTATAACTCTCATAACTCATAAGATACAGTAGGTTACTGAGTTTCGTATTACATTTATAATTAAAAAACACAAATAAATACTGAACCATATGACACATATTAGCATGTCTCACGCAAAAACAAATACTTAACTGGTTAGTTAACACATTCTAAAATAAAAAAGAGTGTATCGTGATTATTTTTTCTAAAATTTAGTAAACTTCTTCACGTGTGCTTAGTTTAGTTTTCCGTTAAACCTTGATTTTTTTCTGGGAATCTAGTTGAAATACTAGAAAGTATTTCAAGATATAGCAAATCTATATATATATATATATATATATATATATATATATAAGAGATTTCCACGTATATAGTCACTCATCACGATATCTCTGGAACCATTAAAAGACTTGAAATTTGGTAGGAATATTCTTTTCAACGATTAGAGGTCAGCTAAGAAGGATTTTAAGAAAATCAAAAAAATAATAATTAAATAATGAAAATAGCAAAACAACGTTTGCAGGGTCAGCTAGTAGAAAATAAACAGTAATACAGAAAAGTGAAAGAATATGAATAGTTCTGTGAAATCCATCAGGTAGCTACTGAATCATAATCCGGAACTCTAACACTTGTCTATATTCAAGTAGGTTATAGACAAAACTTATACAAAAGTAATCATTTAAATGAGTTCCTTAGTGAGATATGAAGTCTATACTAGGCTCGAAACCTGTATGTCAGATCTCCAAGCCATACGGCCTAAAAAAAATCAATTTTGAAAAACTTAACAGTATTACTGCGCCTACAAAGAAAATACACACGAAGGCAGAATTAGCGGTACACAAAAATATTGGGGAATATAAAATAGTTCATTTTATTTTCAAACAGATAATAATTGAACATGAAACAACAAATAAATTAACATGTTTTGACATTAATTTGCAACACCATACTTAGTTTAATGAAAAAAAAAGTAAACAAAATGCATTTTTCTTAGATTAAATGACAGAGAAAGTTAAAAATTTAAGATTTTTTGACGATTTACAATTAATTAAATGAATGTTTACCATCGAGTGTTTCCCCCCGTGCTCTGATTATTGTTTACATCTGTCTGGGCATGCTGCGGATGATGTTGTCAATGATTTCTTGGGGCAACCTCTGCCATTCTTTAAGTAATGCGTTTCGCAACTCGCTCAGATTGTAGGAAGGAGGCATTCTTGATTTGACAGTCCTCTTTAGCAAGTCCCACATGTGTTCAATTGGATTCATATCCGGTGACTGGCCACTCCGGCCAGCACGGTCACCGGATATAACCGTTACACCAACATAGTTTAGGTATGCCTGTACTGAGCGAGCACTGTGAGCCCGATGATCCTGCATTAGAATGAAGTCGTTGCCAATAAAGGGGGCAAATGGCACAACATGTTCTTCTAAAATCTCCCTTATATACCGATCAGCAGTCTGATTCCCGCCGTCGACTACCACCAACTCCGTGTGAGCTCCTAAACATATCTCTCCCCAGACCATAACTGAGCCGCCGCCATATGCCACTGTGTTTTCAAAATTGACGTAACGGATGATTTAACGCTATCCTTTGCGTCTCCATACTCGCTGCCTTCCATCAATCGGATTTAACAGAATTCTGTATCATCAGTGAAGAGAACCTGATCCCACTCGTCGAAGTCCCAATGACGATGTTCACGAGCAAAATCTTGTCGGTTTGCGCAGTGGTGTCTCTCAAGTTTTGGTGCTTTGACGGGCAAAAATGAGCCTATACCGACTTCCTTGAATCTTCTGCGAACTGTCCGCTCTCACGCGAACTCACTCTTACTCCTCGAACCTCCTCCAATACATTTCGGGCCTGCACCGCCGTTGGACTCGTGTTCCGACGAACTTGAAACTGTAGAAAACGGTCATCGCTCCTTGAAGTACACCTTTTCCTGCCTTGTCCTTTCCTCCTTACTAGAGAATTCGTCAATCTGTACCGTTGCATGCTACGATGAATCGTTGATAACGATCGACAAAGTCTTGTAGCCATCGATCTGTAGGATTGACCATTTCTTCTCATTTCATCTGCCCTAATGATTTCTGATGGCGTTAAATCAGGCATACTTTAACGTTCGTAACTGATCAATGTGCGAGAAAACACAAAAGCCTCATAAAACTGCAATACAATATTTTTCAAATGAAATTTACGAAAACAGAAAATCAACTTCGAAGCAGTCGATAGAGATGTACCTATGAATGAAAAATTAAAACAAACGAATGAAAAAAATGACCGTCGACTAATGTTCCGTTTACAAATTAGACCTAAAATTAAAAAAAAGTATTGTAACCGGCCAGTGTTTTGAAAAAAATACATTTATTAATGTATTTTTTCACTTCCTTTTTCTTTGTGTTAAGCTAGTTCTGCCGGGGTGTCTTTAAAATATTAATAATAATTGAAATCTAAGTGTTATGAATTTATTATTGTAGGTGATTTCAACATGAGCAATATCCGTTGGGTGCCTAATAGCGAGGCTTCATTTTCGACAGTTAATGTAAATACCGTCCGTGGTCCGTGTGGTGACGGATTAAGAATACAGAGTGTCACCACCCCTATTCATCCCGTGGGTGTCGTAAGAGGCAACTAAGGGAGCAAACCACGCAGGACAACAGCACTGCAGAGAGAAGGAAAATTTGACACAAACCCTATACCAACCCGTCTGGCCAGCGTGGTATAGTAGGCCAAAACCTCCTTTCTAAGGAGAGGCCTATGTTCAGCAGTGGACTATTAAAGGCTGTTGATGTGATGTGATGTGAATGTAAATACCTTCGACCAGCATCTCTTGATTAAATTTCTTAGCCAACTGAGCCTATTGGCTTAGTATCGTGCAAACAACCATATTAGATTTTCTTTAACACAATTTTATTTATATGTGTAGGTTTTAGGTCACAGACAAAATTACAATAACAAATTGATTCAGCTGTAGTGTTTTTGGCAATAAAAATTTATTGTATAAGGGGCAAACGAGCAGACGTGTCACCTGATGGTACGGAACTATAGCCGCCCATGGACTCCTGCAACTCAAAAGTCACAAGTGCGTGCGTTGCTGCCCTTGGAGTCCCTCCCGCTCGAGTCAGTGGGGGGATTTGGGCTCCGGTAACCAGGTTACCGTAACCTCACTCACTCACTCAATGAAAGGCAACAAAAGAATTGCTTTAACACCGGTTTTGTGAGGCTGTGGTATTACTCCGGTCGAGCCAGTCCATTTGTGCCGAAGCATGCCTCTCCCACGGTAAGTTTTATTAATTTTTTAAGATTAACATACATACATTTAAATAAGAATGTAACTATTTTTGTCAGTACAAAAATAAGTTTTGGTATCACATCAAAAAATTTGGTTACTTACATCTTTAGGGGCAAATTGCTGTTTAGCCATCTCATATATGCCAAATCTTGCTGTTGAATAGGTAAGCTGGCGCATCAAGGAAGCTGATATTCCATTATACAGGCCCATAATACCTAGAAAATAGAGTTAGGTAGACAAGTAGGTATTTTTGGTTCTAAATCAGTAAATATTATCAACTTTTATATACATCTTGTACTAGTGGCAAATAGAATATTCAGTTGGTGCGGCTGGTATTATGTGCCGCTTCGTGAAAGTGTGAGGTATAGCAGTGCTCAAATGTGACTTTAAAATATTTCCCAAGCCCTCAACCTGTAGCACTAGTATAATGCATGTATGAGTATGTTTTATTAGGTTTTGATGATGATGTTTAACTAAAAGAGATACCTTTTTAATTGGACATTATAAAACATATTCCTATTATACCCAATATGCCATTTTTCCTAGATACTTATTTCATATCCTTCGTTCTTAATTTTCAAGAGTTGCTATTAATATATTTTTATGTATATAGCATATCCACACCTACATAATAACATTAACAACAGTAATGCTATTTGTTATATTTTAATGAACAAAAATAAAATAGTGTCTAGTTATATACATATATATGCTGCAATGTTTATAAGCTATTTTGTTTTCCAAAATTGTGTATGGTCATTCATACAGCCTGCTCTAGATGGAATCAATGAAATATTCTGTAATGTACACATAATGCAAAGCTTTCCCCTCTAACAAATAAATTATATATGTTTTGTTGTTGGGATATAATGTTATTGTGTTCTGATTCTTGGAATAGACAGTTCTCATATTTCTAATTAAGAGTGAGTGAACATATAGATTATATTTATTTACCCTGTTGTTTTATAACATTTGACACTAGGGCCATCATTGATACATTTTTTCCGCGTTGAGTTTGCATTTGAACTTTCAATAAATCCAAAGGATGTGTAACACATGCTGCTCCTGCTGATGCCAATCCACCAAAGTACCATTTTGATTGTCTAATCTCAGTACCCATCCCAGTCTGAAAAGAAAAAGGCATTACAAAATTGTGTATTGTAAGGCAATTTGCAATGGTCTAGGTCTGTATCATCATCATCATCAGCCTATCGCAGTCCACTGCTGGACATAGGCCTCTCCCATTGCACGCCACTTAGATCGATTTTGGGCTTCTCGCATCCAGCTCCTGTATAAAACTATAATATTAGATTCAAAAGAAATTTTCTCTTGGGAAAATTGTGCGTTTGATTTAAATGCAACTGACTCGAATCAAAATATTTTAATTCGAGTCAGTTATTCAAATCACAAATTGGTTATGGGTATTTGGTGAATAAAAAGCTAGTGTAAGGTACCAAAAAACATTAAAGTAATTGAAAACAACCTTTTTTTTTAATTTTAATCCTGTCTCTCATGGGGGCTACTTCGTTATTTAACTAATTACATGTCCCAAAAGTAAAAAATTAAGAGCCCAAAAATAACAAATTTTTAGTAAGACAGATTCAAATATTTAACTTTGAATCCATATTGGACATTTTTTTTCTTTTGTAGAAATCTTCCTCCTACATTTGACCAAATTAAATATGATTGAATTGGAAATTTTGAATATGATGTTGTCGACATGAGATTTTGACACATTATATTTTTACAAGTGACAGGAACAGTGTTGCCGTTGAACAAAAATAAAAGTCGCTAGCTGGTTTCTAAAATTCCTCTAGATTAGAAAAAAACCGTTCCCCTAAAATCTGCTAGAATACATAGCGGCAGTCGATCTTTCCGGTAATATACAAAGCTAAGGTACACTCAACTCTTGCTAATGGCTTACAAGTTTTCACCGATCCTGTGAATAATGTCTTTGCTTATTTTTTGAAATCAATTCACTTTTAGCTTTATGTTTTTTAGTTTCTAAATGCTTCTTCAAATCATTCAGTTTTGTATACAGTTCTAAGTGGCAATAGCTACAAAATGCTTTCATTCAGTCACCAGGTATAGGTTTTAACCAATGTTTGAACTCCTCGGCATTTTCCCATTATTTTCTGTAATATACCTTTTAACTTACATTTTTTAACCAAGCTTCCATGTTTCCTTAATTTCAACTCGTAGAATAAGAAATTATTATATCAACTTTCAACTATGCAAACAACAACGAAACTTTGATGGACGCAACGAAATAGTTTAATTCTTTCAAAACAGTGTACCAACGTAACCTTTGACCTCTCTCTCTTGTTAACTGCGAACCAGAAAAATCTATACCAATGTGTGTTATTGTCTATGGTAGGGGAATTCCCTTTTGCAATAAATCATAACCTGATTTGCCAACTTAGGAAACCAAAAGGCACGATTCGGTTGTGTTTTGAGATTAGACAAGTCTTTAGTTTAAGCTTAGGGGTGCTAGCTTAAGGATGACTTAGCGTCATTTTGATTAGTCTTAAAGTCCCTAAAAATCGCTAAAAATATATTAACCGCTAAAACAAAAAAAATCTCCCTAAATATTCTTAAAGTGCCCTAGATCTAGGGGTTTTGTCGCTAGAACGGCAACACTGGACAGGAATGACATATTTAAAAAATTCTAATAGGGATGTTAATAACCAATAGTCTTATTGAAATCTCGATATTTAGTTTTTAAACTGTTTGTAACATTTTTTTAAGTAACCTGAATATTAGTTTGCAGAAGTGGAGGAAGTTTAAGTTAATATTACTATAGTTTTTAGGAGTGATCTCACACCCAAAAGATCAGTTAAACGTTATAAATACAGGCATTTTGTCACAGTCACAGTCCGTGATGTTATCACTCCTCGACGAGGATGCTTCAACGTTGTAGTAGTTACGATATTGACAGTGAAAACTACCTTAGTGAACAAAATATTAAAAAGTATGTATGATTAAAAATACTCATACATTTTCTATCAATCTATCAATCAATCAAACTATCAATATAAAATCATGAAATTTTCATGTAAGTTTCCCTGATAGGTTGTTAAGGTACAGGACTTTCTAAATGTTAAATGATTTCGCATTTATTTTTTAAATTGATTAAGTTGGTATCAGTATTTCCCGAAAAGACCTCCCTTTGATGATGTAAATTTTAATAATGTGTGTTTAATTATTACGAATTTTCAGAATGTCTGATCAGTTATCGTCCGTTCTTAAAACATAGGATACATAACACTGTACATTTAGTAAATCCTTAAAAATAAAAATTTAACATAATTTCTAAAACAACAATGCGCAACATGGTCCATTGTAAAAAACAGTCATTACGTAAACTCATATTTATCATCAGTTTTTAAGTTTTAAAGAAAATTACATAAATAGGCTAACAGAAACCGTTAATCTAAATTAGTAATTTATAAAGTGAAGTGCCAAGGTTCCAAAATAATTAATAAAAGAAAATAAAATTGACAACAAACAACTCGTTCTAAACATTCATTAACAATACATATCATGGCTGCACGGATGGCTTAGTGGTTTAAGAGGTCGCCACGGCGCTTCCTACTACGCTGAGTGTTGTGGGTTTAATCCCCACGTGGGACGACACTTTGTGTGATCCACAAATTGTTGTTCTGAGTCTGTATATATTCCTAATGCGGGAGTTGTCTTAAAAAAAAAAAGAAAGAAAAGATATCAAGACTTTGCTAAAGATCGTTATTATTGTCAGACTTTAATAAGGCTTTAAAGGATTTTTTTATATTAATCATTAGATAAAATATTTACCTACTAGAACTTCATTTCTATTTCCCAGAAATATTTTTTTTGACCGTCGCCATTTATTCTTAATTATCCCAGAATTACGGACGGATGGAAAAATACTGTATGTTTAGTGAATCCTTGAAAATAAACATGTAACTGATTGAATTTCGAACTCTATTAGGCTAGTTTGCAATGATTGAAATATTTTTTTACAGTTCTCGCAAACAATTACTTGTAGTTTTAGGTTTAAATCATTTTCCTAAAATGAGGGAATAGTTTACAAAGCAGAATCATACTATTAAATCGAATAACACACATATTACACAGTCTAAGATGACTTAATATTGAAAGAAATGTTAATTATTTGACCCGAATCACTGCTCTCCGCTGTCCATTGTGTCAGGAAGCCTATTAGTAGTCATAAATTAAGATTTAAACTGTCTATCTAGGTCACGATCAAATTAAATTTCTTTAATAGCAATCCATTTTAACGGCCTTTAGTTCCAGAATTATTACTCAAATAACTAGATGGTGTATTACGAACACATCGTATCGATGGTGTATACGTAACATCTAGAAGTATTCTACTACTTTAGTACTACTTCTACTATTATTTTTATAAGTATAATAGAGTACGAAGAGATATAAGTAGACTCAAAACCGCCAACGTTTTTAATTTGAATTTTTTTAAGAGAAATACATTTTAAGAGTTTCGTTGATTATCACAACATTTTAAATATACATGTTGAAAGCGAGATGCGACAAAATTAACGATTAAATAAATTTGACCATCAAAGTAATTTAGTTACATCTTGAAATAATGACTATCCCAACAGTGGAGTTTAAAAACGAATTAACCACAGTTGTTTTATAAATCTCATTGGAAACAACATTTCTAAGAATATCATTTTTAAAAACGTTGTTTCTCTAATTTTGAACTAACAGTAAAATACATAACCAGCCGAGAAACCATAAACTAGGTACCACCAAAACGTAGTCATGCAAATAACCTTCAAAACGGTCATTTGTCAAGGCTGTAATATTTTCATTAACTGACAGTTTCCTGTTTTCCTGTACCTATCAAGTACCTATACCTATTTACCTTTCCATTGTAAATTAAAAGTGTAGTTACTTCTGCTATAAGGTACTTACTTTTTAATTTCACTTAAATTGAACTCGGTCGAAACAACTAGTTCACTCACTCTCCACGTAATACTAATTAAATAAATGTTTATTGTAGTAGTATTGATTACATAATATTTCTTGAGTAACGCTGTATTACCGGAAAACTAACAAGTATGGACTGCGGTCGCACGGTGTAAATCGTTCATGTGCTCGCGCGGCGAGTCTAAAGTAACCATTACGTGCCAAGTGACTGAACGACGCTTATCGTCCGTCGTTGAGTAACAAACTGGAACTATAGTTTCTAATCACCCGAAAGTATTGTGTGAATTTGAGTGTTTAATGTACGCTTAGTTTAATTTTGGCTTAAACGTTACAGGATGTCATCAGATATCATAGCATTGCTTCAATTGGATAGAACTTTATCAAGTAGAGTAGTTGTTGTAAAAGAAATAAACAGATGTGACAGCTCCTTTGTTACTAGTTGTGTTCTTAATCATTGTATCAAGAAAAAAGCTGCTTTATGTGTGCTTTCAACTCATAATTCTTTTCAACATTACCAAAATGTAGGCCTTCGAATGAATTACAATTTACAAAAGCATGTGGACTCTGGACTTGTTGATTTCCACAGTTTAGGAGATCATTGTGTACACAATTTGCTGTCCGAAAACTCTTTGCCAGAATTATTTCATAAAGTGAGAGAAAGGATAACCTCCATGCAGCAGAAGAATGATGAAGTCAATGTTATCATGGATGGTGTTACACATTTATTTGACTTGAATTATTCAGTGCAACAAATAAATAGATTTTGTAAAGAGTTGATTGAGTTAGTTACTGGTGGCAACAACTCATTCATAGTTCTCCACTGTCACAAGGCTAATGAAGATGATGTCACAAGTGTTATGTCAAATCTTCTGTGCCACAAAGCACACACTGTTTTAGAGGTTGAAAACTTGCCATCTGGCTTGAGCGCAGATGTTTCAGGGCACCTAACAATTAAATATCCAAGTTTGAAGTTTGATACAGATCATTTGTATACAATGGACATGAAGATGTCTCGATACCTATTCAAATTGTTTGATAGAGGAGTTAAATTATTTGCACCTGGTACTGTGTAAGGAAGACTTATGTAAAATAGTGTATTTATAGCTTTATTTTGATTAAAAATAAACTAATATTTGTTTGCAATAAATAAGCCGTTTTTTTTGCCTATGTTCTGGTAAAATTAGAATAATATATTCAATTTCTAATCTCTTTTTTTAAAGCATTGTGGAAGTGAAACTTGCTGATCAAAAAATATTTAAGAAAATAGGTGTAAAGTCAAGACATTGAATACTTTCCATGTCTTTAATAAAGGGCTGGTCATCTTAAGGATAACTTGAACACCAATTTGTTTCTACTGCTACCAGTTACAGTATGTATACACATGCATACGAATGCTTAGTCCTGTATGCTGAGAGAGGTAGGCAAACATGGATAAATTTCGTCCCTTAGCTAACTACACCGCATAAGTCATTTTTACCAACTTTACAGGAGACGAAAAAAACTGTCTGTTTAAAATATTTTTGTTGTTGAATTTTTCTGTTATTACTTAATAAATACCCTAGTTAGCGGTTAAGATATAATTATTTTTACTTATTTTGACGATTTACTATATTTTGACTTTTATTTTATGACGAGCTGTTTTTCTGCTTGATATTTTATTAGATTAAGGTGGTGTTGTTTGTGGAAATGTCAATTTCTACAAAAAAAATCCACATAATGTTTTCAACTAGATGGTAATATACTTTTTAGGTCTTGCAAATCTTCATACTTCCGCTTTGTAATTTGTATTCTAGCTGCATACAATTTCTGCAGGTGTTTTATTTGTTCAATGCTGTTAATTGGCGTGGGACGATGTTTTAACGGCTGAAGCTCGTCATCAAAACCAATTTTATTCCAAATTGTGCCACTTGGTCTGTATTCTAGCATACGCACATCTGTGACGACTGGGTCACCTGCGTTTTAACCATGACGTTTAGATTAATAAACTGATTCTTTTGCAAAGTCGGTAAAAAATGTATAGTCCAAATAATAAGCTTCGTAAGGCATAGGATCACTCCTAGCAGTTTTAGTTATAGCCATGTATTGTTGTGGAAAGTAAATTTCTTTACCTTTTAATTTACACTCTTGCACTGTGTACGGAATCACATTCCATGTGGGTATGGCCTTTTTCCAGGTATTTTTGAGAAATCAATATTTTTTCAATCGCTAAACGAAATTGCATTGCTTAAGGTAACATTGCGATTTTGAGCACAACAACCATCGGAATATAAAATCACGGGCATCATTTCTGGTCTAATAAGCATGAAGTAAAAACAGAGGCAGCAAACGTGCTTATTTGACTTTGACAATAACACATTAGGTACTTCCTTATTTTCTAAATTGTATAATATGAAATTATGGACGTATAATTTAGTTTTATAATAAATTGCACTAGCTTGAATATACGGGGCTAATTCTGAAAATATTCTGTGTGTGCGTGCGTGCAAAGTTGTTACCTATTTTGGTAGGGTTGTCACAATAGGTGAAGACAAATTAAACAAAACATTTATTAAATAGTTATTATTCAGTATTACCTATAGAATACTTTACAAATTACTTACTCTAATAATTTCCTTTCTATAATTTTTGTGTTTTAATCATTTATAGTTTTAAATTTATAGTTTCTTATGGTGTCGTAAATTCTGAATCTAACAAAGTTTTTTCAAAGTAATCTAACAGGAAACACTCACATGGCTTATCAAATTTACAATCTAATCCGTTTAAGTA
Organism: Arctia plantaginis; assembly: GCA_902825455.1. NCBI lineage: Eukaryota > Metazoa > Arthropoda > Insecta > Lepidoptera > Erebidae > Arctia > Arctia plantaginis. The sequence continues at coordinate 10,309,672 of CADEBD010000171.1, read as the reverse complement.
TTTTGTTGCAAACATTATCAATAATTATTTCAAGATCGAAATATTCGCGAATCTTTTGCTCGAGCAATTCAACAAATGCAATAAAATTATCAGGAGGTATAAATAAAAACCCAATTGTACGTTACCATAATTAAAATCCTTGTAATCCTTGTACATGGCCATTTACTTGGAATACTATTGTATGTATAATCCTGAATTGGTGTACAATAAAGATTATTCTATTCTACTTGCTTGAAAAAGTAATAATCAAATATTTACTTACCTATTTTACTCCTGGGTATAGTTAAAGTCAGATATATTTTTATTTTTTCTAGTATTATTTACACACAGTACTGATATTGTCTTCGAACGGCATCAAGCAGTGGAGCAGTTTGCCACAACAAATGGGGTACTCCTCCAATGGATTAAAAAGCACAGTAGTTCACACGAGAATGACGCTGCAGATGATTTAGCAAGGACCCCTTCTTGCTAAATCATCTGCAGCGTCATTCTCCTGGCCACCGGCCTAACCAAACTCCCGCCACTGCCTTTTAACCAACTTTGGTCCTGGGTTGGACAGCGTACTCGTAAAGCGCACAACCGAATGTGGAAAACCTCACCCGGCTGCAGACAGTCCAAACTGGTGCTGACTGAAGTCTCACCACGACTTACTTGCAGACTGATCAATCTTAGCAGACTTATACTTAACAATCTTTATCCGAATAGTTGTAGGAACCATAATAGGACACCTAGCCCTAAACCGACAACTAATTACCATTAATTGCGACGGACAGTCCACACAACGGGCAAGTACCATACCTGGTACAAAATCGCTCCTAGAAGTCTGTGAACGCCCCAGAAGTCTTCTGCACTTCTGGAAAGAACTTGGTTGGCTCACCTAGCCAACCTCTTCTAGACGAAGAATACCGCGTTTTTACATTGAAATAGACAGACTGACAAGACCCTAAGATTGTCCACTGACTGTGCCAGCGTAAACCGGTTTTGTCCAGTCTCGCCGCGTACGTGAAAAGCGGCCAGTGGTCACGCACACATGCCCCGCGTGCTTGTAGTAGTGCAACCGATTCGTTCGACTATAGCTGGTAGTGTAATTTGGTAGGGTGATGGGTCAGAAGGGCGATTTGCCGACAACACCGCCACATCTGGTTTAAACCTTATTTCTACTTGATTAGCTGTCATAATATTAACTATGTGACTCGCGGGACGCAGTGGCACGCCGCGGCAATCTGTCGAATGAAATAGCATGACACGACATGCTGCGGCGTTCCTGCTTGTTATGCCAAGACTTGCAGCGGAACAATTGTATCTAAATACGTCTGCTTTACGTTCCCAGCTGCAATGGCTCCCAATTCGTCAGCGCCGCAGTTTACGAGCACTGACTTCTCTCTTTTCTTTCCTCAACTCTCCATCGTTACCTGAATACCTCGTACCCCACTTCCGTTTCCTATGCTTCAATCACGATCGAAAACTTCGATCAACCAACAATATGCTTCTTCTATGCCCCCCTCACACCTCTAACTTCATCAACTCCTCCTTCTACGTCCAGTCAGTTCTCCTCTGGAATGCCCTCCCTGCCGAAATCAGGATGTCAACAAATCGCCTTGCATTCAAGAGAAAAGTGCGCGATCTTCTTCGGGGTGAATTGGCGAAATAGTTACAGCTCTAGTTCCCAACTGAGTATTTATATATTTTATTAAATTTATGTAGGTTTATGTATGCATGTGTGTTTTTATATTGTGTATGTTTCTGGACCTAAATTATGTTAATATCATATTTTATTTTGCACCTACCGCATCATATTTCTACATCACCTGAAGGTTGACTGGGAGAGAATGCCTTAAGTCCGCCTTTGTACAATATGTGCATTATGTTTAAAATAAATAAAGTACCACTAGGTACTTCAGATTCATTAGTATGAATCCTAAACACATTTAAATAAGGATAAAAAGAACTCGATCAGAAATAAAATCCTTTAACATGCATCCTTTGCGTCCCGTGTTTCCTCTCGAGCCAATCCTCCATAACGGGTCTTACCGCCACAATAACGGCGTGCCAGAGTTAAGCCGCCCCAAAATGTCCTGAACGTAAAATCATCACCACCAGGTATAGGTTATATATATTTGGTATCCCGTGCCCGCGTTTCTAGTGGTTGAAATTACACATAAAGTAATGCAAGCCTAAAAACGTTTGCATTTATTTTCGTAAAGCGATCAATAGATGTTACTATAATGACATAATAAAAATATATTTAGTGGCAGCCCTGGTGATGTATGCCTAGTGTATGTGAAAGGAAGTAAGTGAAATAAAAAGAAGATAACACATTGGTTTAAAACCAGTAATCGGCATAGAGGAGCTAAACAAAAACCTACAGATACTGCTCTCAATTTACAAGGTTCTAATATAGTATAATAATAAACAAAGTTATATTATAGTTTGGCAAACGAGCAGACATGTCGCACATAGACCTGCAACTCGTGTCACGAGTGCGTTGCCGTCATGTATTACAACGCCCCCCTATGCAACGCGTCACGCGTCTCATACAAGACTCAATCTAGGAAGAGCGTGTGCCCAATCTAGGAAGCGGCTGATAAACATACTTATATCTTTCTAAATATCTAGGTATATATAATAGAAAAATAACACCCAGACAGAACAAATTGATAATGCGCATTATACAATTATTTGTCCTGGGTAGGAATTTAAACCACGATCTCTAGCTGGCCTGTCATATACATTGTTTTAAATAATTTGTGTTAAGTATTAAGAGATATGTATGTACATACAAGAATCGGTCAAGTTTAATCTTTCGCAATGAATACTACCTATGCTACCTACTAACTCAGCTAAGCTAGGGACGGAGGGATGGGCAGACAGACGAACATGATGAAACCATAAGGTTTCTAGTTAGAACTATGAAACCCATAGAGAACTACTCATTTTTAGGTCGTCGAACCCTACACAAGAAACGTAATATTTCCGGCTTCCGCGTCTGTGTGTAATAAATAGCAAGTTGTAAATTTTACAGATTGTTTATTTTGTGGCAACTTCCATAGGCAGAGTAACAAAAACAAACTACAGCGACGAAGACGCGTCTAACCACAGATTAACTGCTAATCCTTTATCGCGATATAAATAATTATAATGTAATATAAGAAACTTTCAACATCAGCCGTTGGGCCACGGCCCGCCAAGCATGTTCACCTCGCCTGGTCGGAGGATCCTCCCTTTGTGTTGGAGGGACATGATATCCGTTCCTCCAAAATTTATATTGTCACCATAAAAACTTAGTGGTAATAGAGCAACACGCCCTTTTCCCTCTGATCTCGGACACGGCGGAGCGGCTCCAAACGGGGAAGGCAACAATATCCACTAAGATTTTTATTTTAGTATTAATTTCAAGCTTATTTCAGAGAGCAGCATAATATGGTCTGCTGTTTGACATTATATACACCGGAAGTGTGTAGTTTAATATATTTAGTAATTTTGACGTAACTTTAAATAGGTACATTTAAATACATTTTAAGCATTCCGAATACCGCCATTTTTCCATTCGGAAAAAAATCAAAAAAAAAAACGCGTACAAAGAATTCTCTACGTATTAAAATATAGAATACTATCGATCCGCCCCGGCTTCGCACGGGTGCAATGTAGATACTATTAATACTACTAATATGGTGTCAGTGTAGACTAATTAATTATACTATTATTATGATAGGACTATACGAGTACTACAGGACATCTTTAAATGCAATATTTATAGGCCCGCTCCGATCCTACCGGCCTCTGCCACCCGGGACGGACGTACGGCTGGAAGGTCGTTGGACCCCCCCATTTTAAACCTCTAATATCTTCTAAAATATTCATAAATATTCAATTTAAATCTACTTTAAATGCACAACGTACCTAACGTATTTAATTGGATAAGGAATAATAATATAATATATGGTTTAAAATAGCTTTGTAAATAACCCATTATTGTTTTGTTATATTTAAAAGATAAAAATGGTTACTGTGGGTTATCGTTAGGAGATAGATATATGCCAGTGCGGGCTTTTTGGTAGATCTTTTTAAGACATATAATTCTGTAATACATTTATTTTGGTCTATCTCGTAAGGATTAGCCAGGGTTTGCGATGTAAGCGCGAAAAACCATGTTTTTTAAGATAAACCTTTGAAATTCTCGAATTTCCTCTACATAATTTGCATGTCATGAGGAAGGCTTATATGTTTACATATAAACCTTCCTCATGAATCACTCTCTCTATTGGTGACACCGCATTAAAATCCGTTGCTTAGTTTAAAAACATACAACACAAAAAGCGACTTTATTTTAGACTCGTACTATGTAAAGATTAGCTGTTTCCTGCCACGCTTCGCTGCAGCACATTGCGATTGCAAAAATAAAAACCACCTTGGCAGCGTTTTGTATATCGTGTCAAAATTTCAATATAATCGTTGAAGAAGTTTTTGAGTTTTTGAAGCGTACACAAACCAACCTAACATTTTTTGTGTATAGATGTAGTAGGGGAACCCGTGATGCTAAATGGGGATTTACTCGAGCGTCATGGGTACCTACTGCATTTGAAAAATTAGGTAATAGAATGAATCAAAGTTATAAAATGTTTCCACTTTCAGTGGTGGGAAAAGCTTCTATAGGTTTTCAAAAATGTAAGGAGAGGAAATCGAAAAAAAAAATCGGGTGCATCAGATATGTTATTTGGGGATATGTTATTTGGACGCCAAAAATGCTCTCGTTGAAAAGTCTAACGATTTTAAAGTGACACAAGCTACTTTAGTAGCGTATTATCGAAAATGCTAACTGTAAATTCGAACAATCGCCATTTCGAAATACATGAGCGTGTTAGATTTTATACAGACGGTTTAGCTTGATTTGTAATTCTATTGTTGCTTACGAGTAAAAGACGCACTAGGAATAAATCCTGTGTCGCGGGGGACTTTACAAACATACATGAAACGGACACAAAGAACACCCAGACTCAGAACAACAATTTGTGAATCACACAAAGTGTCGTCCCAGGTGAGGATCGGACCGCTCCACACGCCTGCAGAATGCCCGGCGTGGGCGGAGCAGAGGCGTTGCCTCGTGGCGACCATCGGAGTGGGAATTCTCTCGCTCGGTATCATGATTGCCACCATGGTACGGTGCGAGAGTTCGTGGAACTCCGCCGTCTCCTTCTGCGAGCAAGTTATGCTTGCAAAGGAGGGACCGGGAGAGGTTTAGAACTCTCCCGGAGCGTCAGGACTGGCAACGGGCCATATACCGCAGACGACTCAGGCGCCGGAGGTCGCACAATGACCTCCGTCCTCCAGAAGCGCAGGCCTGGGGATGGTAGGTGAGGCCATCTGTCACCCTAGCAGAAGCAGGCCGGGGTGGTGGCGAGACGCGCTGCAGAGCGAGCACGCCCTTTCGGGAGCACAAAGGGGACATAGGGGTTCCCACACAGGAGGGGGTCATTAACACGCCGTAGATGGCCCGAGGTACGTCGAGGTATCAGGGATTTCCTTCCTAGGGTACACCTGGTTCCCCGCAACTAGTTCCCGAGACGGCGTGCGGTTTTTGGTCGGTTCGAGTCCGAAATAACCACCGGTGGGTGGTATCCGATGGGATTTGGGACCCTAGAAAGGAAGTCCCCGGTGCTCCGATATACCTACATATCTACAACAAGTAGACGACCCCCCGCGTGTGGGAACCCCATGTTCCCTCTGCTCCCTGGAAGCGAGCGCGCTTCGCAACGATACTGAGGTGCCCCTGCATAGAGATGAGAACAGTATTCCATATGCGGCCGGACTTGCGCCTTATAGAGCTGAAGGCGGTGGGCCGGAGTCAAATACTGCCTCGATCTGTTCAGCACACCGAGCTTCTTCGAGGCCAATTTGACCTTACCCTCTAAGTGACCCCGCAACTGGACTTCGCTCGATATGTCGATGCCTAGGATTCTGATGCTAGCTGAGGCAGTTAGGGAGGTGCTCTCAAACTGAGGTGATACCACAAATGGTATCTTTTTTGCGGTGAACGCGCAAACCTGTGTCTTTTTTGGGTTAAAATGGACTAGCTTTAGTCGGCCCCAATCATCAAAATGTGACAAATATAATAAATGCACGAAAAATTATGTAGATATTTAACCCTTTCTGACCTGACGTACACAATTCTGCATATTAGGTTTAGAAAAATATTTTAAAGAATATTTCTTGCCTTTTTTATATATGCATATGCCAAAAATATGTCAAGTTCAATGTGTTATTTTTTTAACTTTGTAATCCTCCCACTGCTTTATGTCACGCTCAAATCGTCTGATTTTTTAAAATACATACTAATGTGTAGGTATGTAAATAACTCAACTTACCTTAATCTTACGTGCTTGAGTATTTCTGACCATCGATTTTTTTTAACTAGTCTGACGGTCTGCCCTAGACGGTCCCCCCTATACGTAGGGCTCATGTATGGTGGAGGTACTTAACCGGGTGTAAGGTATTCCTCCCATGTTAATCTGCCAGGCTCCAGTAAATCCCGAAATCCCTTCTAGGGCTCACCTACTATTGGTAAGATGTTTTAAATGAATTAATTTTATATATTTGCACGAGGAAATTTGGATATAAAATAAATTCTAGTTTGAAAAATAAAAAAACACGCTTTAAAGAAAAATTATTTAATGGTAAAAATGCGTAGGGTGCTAGATCTCAATTGTTGAAAAAATATTTTATTGACATATATTGGTAAAAGTAAAGTTATCTATATTGAAAAATGTCTTGAAAAGCACCCCATGATTTTTTACGATAAAATTATCATTTATTTTGAAGTTAGTGAATATTAGTCCGTGTGGTGACGGATTAAGAATACAGAGTGTCACCACCCCTATTCATCACGTGGGTGTCGTAAGAGCCGACTAAGGGAGAAAACTACGCAGAACGACTCAGCACTGCAGAGAGAAGGAAAACTTGACACAAACCCTATACCAACCCGTCTGGCCAGCGTGGTATAGTAGACCATAACCTCCTTTCTAAGGAGAGACTTATGTCCAGCAGTGGACTCATAAAGGCTGTTGATGATGATGAAAATTATTTTCTACTTTTTAGTTCGGCTCATTATAAAAGCCTGTTTTTTTGTTGTTTTTTATACTGATTTATTTTTGCTTTAGTTCACAAATGCAATGGAGGACGTGTTTAAGACGCTGCACTGGAAAGGGCGTGGCATCAATATCAATGGCGAATACATCTCTCACTTGCGATTTGCAGACGACATCGTCATCATGGCAGAGACGTTGCAGGACCTACAGCAGACGCTGAACGACCTAGCTGACTCTTCTGTACGCATCGGCCTACGGATGAACTTGGATAAAACCAAGGTCATGTTCAACGCACATGTACTACCGGAACCGATTGCGGTACACTGTACCGTTCTCGAAGTAGGTCAAAATTAAGTGTACCTCGGGCAGACATTGCAGTTAGGTAGAAACAACTTAGAGGACGAGGTGAACAGAAGAATTCGGTTGGGTTGGGCAGCGTTTGGGAAGCTACGTCGAGTCTTCTCATCGTCAATCCCACAGTGCCTTAAGACGAAAGTCTTTAATGAGGGCATCATACCCGTCATGACATACGGAGCTGAAACGTGGACACTTACGGTACGGCTGGTCCACAAGTTCAAAGTCGCTCAACGTACTATGGAAAGGGCTATGCTCGGCGTTTCTCTAAGGGATCGCATCAGAAATGAGGTGATCCGGCAGAGAACCAAGGCCACCGACATAGCCTACCGGATCAGCAAATTGAAGTGGCAATGGGCTGGCCATATTAGCCGCAGAACTGACAACCGTTGGGGAAAACTAGTTCTTAAGTGGAGACCGCGTCTCGGCAAACGTAGTGTAGGACGACGACAGACCAGGTGGAGTGACGATTTGCGCTAGATGGCTAGCAGGAGCTGGATGCGAGAAGCCCAAAATCGATCGAAGTGGCGTGCAATGGGAGGGACCTATGTCCAGCAGTAGACTGCGATAGGCTGATGATGATGATGATCGGTTTTTGATAAGTGTGCGAAGTTTCAAGTTAATTCGACGTTTTGAAGTGGTTGAAAATCACGTTCGAAGATTTCGTTACATACATACTTACCAAGCTAATAAAAGCGCGTTAATAAGTATTCTATTCAATATTCATTTACTTTTCGGGCTCAGTTATAAAAATGTTGTTTTATATTTTATCCAACAGGTATCTGCAAAAGCACGGATGCTGTTTATTTTATTTTATTTAAAGATGATGCCTCTATGATGGATTTAAAACTGAATTTTTTGTTACGAAACGATATGACGTTGAGGTTGAATTTGATATACTGATACATACAGATAGATAAGGTAAAGCTATTACCTAAACGTTTGTCAGTACCCAAAGTGATTTTTCAAAAACTCTTATTGAACTTATGTTTCAGTATTTTGTATTTCTTTCTAGACAGGAAGCCCTCCCATCGCCCATTTGCTAAATTGACTTTATGATAAATAATAGATTTAATGACATCAAAAATTTCAAGACTCAAATTCGTGAAGTGTAATTAAATGTTGTAAAAGAGTATAGGTATCTGAGTACGTGATTAATAACAGTTGACGTGACGGCGCATGAAACTTTTATTTGTGTGGTTTAGTTGTTGCCCCAGCGACCGCCCAAAGCAAAGCCTGTATTTTGACCATCGTTCAGTCCACGTGAAGCTACGAGGGCGGGCAACGCTTAACGCCACACCCCGAATATATTTATGTGATATTTAATCACATCCTTTAATTAACATCATTACTTATATTTTACTTGGTTCTAAAACTATAAAAAATATTTTCTTACTGTTTCACCTCATTAATTTAAACTTTTTAAGTGTATCGACAGTAGTTATTTTAGTTTTGGATGCACTTGAGAAGAGGGAGTAATGCCATGACTCAGAGCACTTTATCCAACGCTGAAAGACCTCATGGAAATATCCGCACAGTCACCGAAGAGAAACTAATGGTATTTACTTTTCTTTTTCTGTTGCATTTCGTGTTTAGACAATTTTGAAGTGTCCCTATGTCAGTGCTTATATAGGTAATACTAATTGTTACAGAACTTTCAATTTGTTTACATATAAATATTTATTAATACTAATACTGTAAAACCCCCTGTATTTGATGACCATGATTTAAGGTGTTTACTTTAGTCAGAAAATATGTTTTAACTTAGTTATTTTGTAAAAGATTTTTTATTTTATGTACTGTTATGCACTACGTTTGAAGTCTCTCTTTTTACTAGCACTTTCTTTAGAGTTTGGTGGCACTAAATAAGGTGAGATACTTAGTAGGTACTTCGTAAAATAAGATTAGATAGGGATATTGTAATTGGATATCTACTTACGAAATTGAACTCGAGAGGATTACCAGATTTCCGGTTTACGCAGGCTCCCGCGTTAATGGATGCCTGCAACTTAAGAGTTACAAGAGCGAATCACTTATGACATGGACTCGACTTTTTTTGAGCTTTGTGAAGCATTTTTGAATGATGATGTCTCACAGTCACAGTCTCAGGCAATTCATTTGTAGTGTAAGTAGGCTCTATGCATTTACGCAGAATTTTTAAAATTCCATAAGTAATTCAAAACTTATCGAGTAAGTAGTTCCCGTTGAGATTAATCTTACTAGTTACTCTAGTGACCAGAGTAGACTTTAGTGAAAAGCAAGGTTTTATATTATAAGTAAATAAAAAATCCTCAAAACAGAAAAGGACAATGGCAGGTCCCCATACATAATTTTATTTGAAGTGAAATGACAGCGTTTAAATATCAAAAATGCCTATAACCCTTGAGAATTTATTCTTGAACATTCTCATAAAAAAATTACTAGCGAAAGAAGTCTAGGAAAAAAGATATTGGATTTTGAATGTTTCGAGGTTAAGTACTAAAATATTGTAAATGTTTTGTTTGAAACTAGATGGCGTTGTGTGACATATATTCGAAAATATTATTCATCATTATTATTACTTATAAGCAACCCTATTTTGCTGTAGAAAGTGTTAGCCGACTCTCTAAATGGGTGAAGGAAGGAAGGGTATTTGCTTGGCATGTATTGGTAAACAATAGAAAAAAAATCTTCGCTTACATAGCAGGTGTAATACTAGCCATAAATATATAAATTATTAATAATCATTTGAATAAATGTACTTCAATACACATTTACACAAGGCGGGAGCATTTATTTAATTATTTAGTTATTCAACAGTCAGTAGTTGTGACATTATTTACTAAAATCTAAAGCATGCATCCATTATATTGGGATTAATGCACAACATTTTAAGGCATCACATCATGCATAATGGAGTAACACTATATAAAATCAAAATAAACATATATGAGAGTTTAATACTAAACAAAAGTAAAACAACCAAATAAACTACAATTGCCTTGTGAGAAATGGTATGTAAGTCATGCGTGTAAGTGTCAAACGACAAGACTATGGTCCATCAACGTCGTGTGCGACCGTCCTGAGGGGTGACAGACGGTGGCGGGGACGAGGTACTCACAATGTCAGCGGGTAGCAGGTGGTGTAGCGGGGAAGGGAATCGTGTGCTAGAATGACGCGCTACCTCGCCCCCGCCACTGTCTGTCACCCCGCGGGACGGTCGCGCACGAGATTGCCGGGTTATAGTAAGTGCGACGACGACGTATCGACATTTTAAAAATATCGATGCATGTCTATTTACATGTCCTTTTCTCATCACACTAAGCAGTATATTGTTTTAGTATTTTTCTGTAGGAAAATAACTTAACTATATTCTATTTATATTGGTGTAGCAAAAATCTTTTAAAAAGAGTCAAAAATATTCTAAATTATTTCTAATTAGGTTGATTTAGTCACTACAGTACTATAGTAGAATTATTTTCTCCGTGCAGTTTGGGTCATAAACCATAGCTCGGCCCCGGCCCGGCTAGGGCGGTGAGCATGTTGCGCGGGCGCAACGCCATTATCGATAAGAACAAATGAGTCATCAAAGGCAGGTACACGGCGGCGGGGCGGTATACAAAGGTGGTGAGACATTGTTATGTTATGAGTCATTTGTTGTTTCCCACTGCAAATTATAGTACATATGTCGAAGAGAAATGTGTTTTTGTGCATTCGCTCTCTGAATTTCTTTAGTGACACAATGGCTACTCCTTTGTTTTGTACCAAAACGGCAGAATTTATTAAAAATAATATTTTGCCTGTTGGCACCAATATACCAGCACAAGCACGTGTTGTTATCAACAATGTTTTAAAATTTTTCACTGAAATGAAAATAGATCCCCAAAAGTTACAAAGTGTTAATTTCTGCCGTTCTCGTGAACTTGCTGCGGCGATATGTGGTGCGAGTGTTAGAACGGTCGACAAAATTAAAAAAGAGTGTACAAAGGGTGTGTGTGTAAAAAGTTCATTTTTATATTATTATTATTCTTATTTTAATAAATACGTTGTTTTATCTATTTTTTTCTTTAATTTTTGTCACTAACCCACAAAATGACAAAACTAAATACACTATCGATAACGCTTATCGACAACAATAATGCGCATCACTATGCCCGCCCATAAGGCTCGTGAGTGGAAGAGAGAACGAAATACTCGCTTCACCGCTCCAACTATTTATTACCCAAACTGCACGGAGAAAATAATTCTACTATAGTTACGGTAGCGTATGAGTAAACCCGTGGGCAGAAGCAAATTCATAATCATAATAGGTGAACCTTCGATAGATATTTAAGCCAAAGTTATAACAATCGCTTATCGATAAAACGTTCCATAATATAATAATGTCATCACGCATCCCTAGTCAGTTCGTGATGGCGATTCTGACATTACGTACTTAGGTCAAATAAAATCTTTAAAAATATCCAATCTCTTATTAGACTTATACAACACATGGCGGTATAATGATAAATCATAGAAAAAATATTAGTTAGTTACTGTTAGTCAATTTTTTAAACGCTTCAGTTTTAGATAAATATGTTTCTGCCATTGTTCTTTATGTTAAATCCGAAGATCGTTTATGTTTCTTCTTGGATATTTATTATGTATACAAATCATAGAACAAGTTTATTTTATTTTACAATTCAATGTTTGTAAAATTACTCATAATTTATAAGCTCTACATAATAAGAATTATGGATAAAGTCTCATTCAATAATTACGTGTAGGTACAGATTAATACGTTGCTATGGTATTATCAAAGTTTAAAATGAAATAATTTCTTAGTGTTAAGATTAATTACAATATTTTTTACTCAATATTAATGTTTTACACGTGTTATAAGTAAATATTCGTAAAAAAATCATAAAGAAATAGTTCAAAGCAATTTATTTAATATTTTTTTAAACTATCAGATTGAAGCGGACGTTCCTAGTAAGCTCTCTCATTAAGATAAATGGCAAATAGAGGCGGATTTAGTATCGAGAGCGCCCTATGCACGCATTTCATCGGCAACCCCTCCCTACGTGGGTAAATAGGCTGTCACCCCACCGGGGTTTGCGATGGGGCGGTATATCAGAATCGAACCGACTTAAACCACACACTGCGTCTGAAATAGGAGAGATCCGATAACAGCTTTTATAAGGACCTCCCGGCCTTTCTTTTTTTTTGGTGACAGATGGCCTTACCTGTCACCCCCACTACACTTATGCAGGATGAAAGTAATTCAGCGACCATCGCCGCCTGAACCGCCCGACCTGCCCTTTCCTGGACCTGGTGGATCGGGCGAGTTCTAACCTTCTTTAGTTCCAGCTCCACCATCTTCTTCTCGAGTATAGCTTGCTCGCAGAAGGAGGTGGTGACGTTCCACGCGTCATTGCTTCGTACCAATGTCACTATAATGGTACCGAGCTAGAGAATCCTCAATCCGATAGACGCCGCGAGACCATGCCTCTGCTCCACCCACGCCACTCCGGCCCTTCTAGCAGCGAGTGGGGCGCCGTGTCTACGCTCTGGCCATCACAATGGTGGCACCTAAGCATTGCTTCCTCTCGGATCAGCCACAAGTGATCTGCGTCAGGCGGTACGAGAGGGTCCCGTGTTTCCTCTCGAGTCAATCCTGCATAACGGGTCTTACCACCGCTATAATAGCGTTCCTGGAGGTTGGATGCTCAAGTCTTTCCCTCCCTTCATTTGTTCAGAGACACCTTGAGTCCTGGATCCTCCCGGTGCGCCTTACCGCAAGCCGTGTCGTCCGTGTAGCACATGACCACGACTCTATCCAATAAGGTACCGCCGAGCCCCCAGTCGTTGCCGATATTCCACAGGAGTGGCACTAATACCGACCCCTGCGAAACACCGCGGGACATTTCACGCTGACCGAGACTGGTCCTACTTGGTAGAGGATGGCTCCTGACCCCTCCTAGCGCCTGCCCTTTAAAAGAGCGGTCACCACTATGGGGATCTAAACTTTCATTTAGAAGACATTCGCCACACGAGGACGTCACCTCCTCGCGTTTCGTTCGTTCGTTCGTTTCGTGGTGATGGGAGGGGAAAACCCGGCCACCTGAGACCACACTCAGGGCGGCATGAGGGTCTGGTAGGCGCACCAGCCATGTCGTGTGTAACGGCTAGTAGAGAGAAATCCTCTCCGATGACTGCAATGAACACCCGACTCTACGCGTGCTTGACCGTTGGTGCTGAGCCGAGTTCAAACTGCACTGCAGAGGTAACAGGCGCAACTTAATTCACTCCTAGCGATTGACTGCTGTTACCTTCCTAAGCGGACACGCCCAGAAAAGACCTGCGTCAGTCAGTCAGGATTAAGCATCTCTACAGAATTAAGGAATTGTTTATTTTGTGTAAGTATGTGCATACTTACTGACAGAGTTTTTTTTTGTAAGGCATAATTTTTTTTTGCGCTCCTAGGCATGTGCCTACTTTGCCTTAGGGTTAATACGCCACTGCATATAGTCGCATCTACTTCATATATATCATCGATATTTTGATATATTAGATTGCCCCCGTAAAATGTATGCCAAATTACTTGCTTTATCATCTAGCATTATAAAAATATGATACATTGGATGATACAGTAAAATTTTGCCTGTTTACGATGAAACCTGCGTTTTGCATATTATTCAGAGGCTCTTATCAGGGATTATCGGCAATCAATCGTCCGATAACACCTTTATTGCTTTTTATCGTAATCGATAGCACAATAATCTTACAAAAAATCCTGTTTGTTGTGATCAATCCAGTCGTTACCATACAATAAATACTATCTCAAGCTGAGGATCGTACCTTAAGATAGAATATGCTGATTCCAAATCGATGGACCATACTGTTAATGTTGCCCCAAGTTAAGATATTTGGAACCCATCGAATGTACTAGAATATTTCACAATGTCTTAGAGGTTTCCAGAGGGGTGTCCAGCCAAACGGGTTACTTAAAGATTTTTAGGGATACGAACCTCCTGGAACTTCCTATGAAAGAAGCTCGTCCTTGTATGTATACGTACCATGATTCGATCATTCTGCGATACAGCGAGTTAGCAAGTATAAACAACAGAGAATAGCGAACAGTACAAGTGAATATCAGTGTGACCTCACTTCCATCCATCCATCCACGAATACATTCACCCACACGACCCACACCTATACTCCCAAAGGAGTAGTCAGAGGCATATTAAATTAATTGAAATAAAATGTCTAATTCACGTGTAAATCGGTGTATTCATATCTAACTACGAAACTCAGCTCCACAAAAATTTGTTGACGGAAGTAGGATCAGATGGATAAAACAGGCAGTTTTACCTAAGGTTATATGGCAGGTGTTAGGCCCAGAGAACAACAGCAGTATCATGAATCAGAGGCGATTTATCGAAAGGGAGGAACGGCGAACGGTCGGCATCAAGCAATGGAGCCTGTCAATTAGGTTCTTGGTAATTTTCAAGCATTCTATCTTGACCTGAAATTTCTGGCGAGTCTAGCGACCATGTTTATGACAATATATAATTAGATTAATTACAAATGGCCGCTCTAAAAATGTAGATTCAGTACATTGAATATGTTCTTAACAGGTAGCGGTGCGCGTGCGACCACATCGAGCAGATGAAGGTCCCCGCATTGTGCACGTGGTCAGCGATAAGGTTACATAACACAATTATACATTACATAAATCCCAACTAATAATATAATAAAAGCGATTGAGAGTTTTTTTTATTACTCTTTTATGTTACTACGAGTAAACTTTGCATACCGATCGATTTTTCATCATCATCAGGTCGATCTAAGGTGTTCTTGTCTAACATGTTCTTTACATGAGGTAAACTTCTTAGTGACAAAACATACATACATATGTACCTTCCTATCTTATCCCTTTGTGATAAGCAGAGACATCAGTCCGCCAATTATTTGTATCCTTAAACATCTCACGAGGATCTCCAACAAGCCCATCGGTTTTCTCGCTCTGACGTTCTGTATCAGAGTTTTTTACGCTGTTCTATATATATTTATCTTTCATAAATTACTTTTATTTCAATGTACGTCGGTGATTAACTCTGCCTCAAGTACTAAGGCAGTTTCTTATCTACATGTTGCCTGTAGTGAATTGACACAATAAAACATGATAAATGACTGTTCTATTGCGACATTAATCGATCTCTCAATAATTTAATTGGATAGATAACTGGAGTGAATTTCTTTAAGTAATTTGTTACTGAGATCACATTTAAACCGTGTAATAATTCCATCGGTGAGAAACAGCGTTTTAAGGGCAAGGGTGTAATAAGATGATAATGTAAACCGTGTGTTATCAGATGTTGGTGTTAGAGGAAGAGGCGGACAGTCGACGAGACGTGCTACGTCAGCGGAGGTTAAACGACAAACATTACGTATACGACAAAGTGTTTGGCGAAAATAGCACACAAGTACGTACAAAATTACACAACTTTTATGTTCCGTGATACATAGACATTTTACTAGATGTATTGTTCTTTTAAAAAATAACAATATATATTGGAAACTGTGAACGTTATAATATTCACTGATAGCAAACAAATAACATAAGATTAGTTTTTATGTTTCAATGTGTCAAAAGATTTTTGTTTATAACTTTATATACCTACCTATGTTCACTCACGTTTCCGTTTATCAAGATAAAAATGATGGATTCTAGTACACTTATTTTTTGCTTCTGTCAAAAACCTAACTACTTCCTACAAGCGTAAAAAAACTACATCGAAGATAAAAAGTAGGTACCTAATGCTATATTAACATGTAACAGATTGCTGAATTAACAAACTGTTTTATTTTTTTAAGACTGTCTTGTTTTGTTTGCAATATACATAAACTGTATCGTGAGCGTCACTAAAGTCGATAAGATAAGTTATTTTTATCATTGCAATCGTTAGGTAACAAACAAGGTATGAATTTAAGACATAGTAGATAAATGTGATTTTTTCGTCTTTGACGTCCACGGTCAAGTACCCTGGTATCTACTTACGTACACATCGGTAATATCTATGTATTGCATAATTTTATTGACTACAAAATATCAAGGAGACTCCATAATCATCCCACACTGCTGTGTCTATGATGATATGACAATTATTGGAAGCACCAGCAGCAAAATATAATAATATATGTATGGCTGTGCTTCTTTTCTATGCGATTATTTGGCAATGGTCTACATAGTTATATACCTTGATAAATGGATTAGTTTCTCAACCCCCCTCCCCCTCCGTTTAGTATAGTCTTGTTTGGTTTTATTACTATTATTTATAATATTGTAGGTGAGTTAGGTGTAATTGTACAACCCGCTATTTAAAAAAAATGACATTTCCTTCATCAGTTGTGGTGCACATTTGTATAAATAAATAATAAGGGAAATACCTATATAATATTTAACTAAGTACACTATAATCTACTAATATGAGTACTAATTAAAATAATAACACATAAAAATAAAGAAATAGATGAACATCAACGCAAATAGTGTAGAAAATATAGTTAACTTTTATACTTTCGTGTTTTATGATATACTTATATGTTAAAATTATGTATGTTACATATATACGGAAGTTCACATGATCACGTAACAGATTTAGGCCACGTTTATTATTGTATCAATAGACTGTCGATGGAATGTCGACGGAACAGTTTTGCACTTTTCTTATTCTACTAACTATGTACGACCAATGATCTCCCAATGACTTGTCACTGATAAAAATGTCGTCGATGTCTTTGTAATAGTTTGTTGTATATTTTAAATTTGTAAGAAAATGATATATTTAATTTTCATGATATGGCAATGTTGTTGATATAACCATTGATGACCTGTATTACTATATCGACAGTCTATTGACACTTTGAATTTATGTTGGTAGAATACCGATATTTTGACCGATGTCAGTGGCATCTCAATGGCATCTCAATAGCGTGTCAATGGAATGACAGTGGCTTGGCGTTTACATAAAATAGCAGAATTGAGGCCCTGGCCACATGACTCCAACCATTTTAGTTTACGTACATAATTAAGCGTAAAAAAATTTTTACATGTCAGGAAGAAGTCTACGATGCAGTGTGTGCCCCTCTGGTTGGTGATACCTTGAAAGGGTTTGCGGGTGCTGTGTTTGCATACGGAGCAACTGGTGCTGGAAAAACATACACTATGACCGGCCTTATGTCCCGAGCTCTCAGCCATCTCTTCGCCGGTATAGCGGCCAGTGAACAACCTGACTCTTTTGAGGTAAACTGCTACATTATTGCCTGGCCTCATTAATTTACACGCATTTTTTTATACTTGCAGTAGAGATAGAAACAAGTTTCTTGAGGCGAACTTAATAAGCTGCATACTAATTAATAGAGACCATTCATTCGAATACAGTATCAGCAACCAATCAATAAATTTTAGCATTAACGAACACCATGTTAAGTATAAATATACTTTGAGAATAGGCTTGATTATTATATCCCTGTTATGATTATATAACATTTTTTTAAACTTCTGTATCTAAAAGTAATCTATAAGTATTACGGAGGTAGCCACCGCTATTCAAAATACTAGGCATTAAGGCTAAGTCTCCATAACCCGATCTGTATAATCTTACTGTGAGTTGTAAATATACACTGAGCTCTATTTCTTCTCATCTTTCAATATCTCAGAAGACATGTAATACTACTACAATTTACTATTTATCAGTCCAGGTCCAGAAGTTATATTTTTTTTTGCCGTTCTTCGTATTCTTATGCCTTGAAATAAAAGAAACGATTGCCGGGACACTCTTTTGTAATTTATTAGTAACGTGCTACAAAAGTACAAACCGTACCTACTAGATATTTGCATTCTGTGGAGGAGAAAGTATTAAGAATGTTTTTTTTATACGAACAATACGACCTGTGCCATTATTCCAAACACAAAAGTAGTAATGTTAGAGACTTTGAGTATCCTCTATGATCAGAGGTCGTGTCGAGGTCATGTCATAGCATCATTGTTGGTTTTAGTTTAGCGCGGCCTTCTCGCGATTCCCATTACCGATGCCTTTGTAGAAAGTACTATTCAGAACACCTAATGTTAATGTTGTGTTTTCTGACATTGATTAGTTCGTAGCATACTACTTGACTTTAGATTCAAATGGCTAAGATGTCCGAAATGAGATGAAGAGTTTTGCACGTTAAAATTAGAATTATATTTTGTAACATAAATACTTTACTTTCTTTTGTGTTAAAACTACTTAATCGGATCCAATCGGTAGTGTATTATGTCGAACATGTTTACATGAACCGACTATCACCACAAAATGTTTCGTCTTAGATAGAAGATCCTTGTGAACCCTGGCAGACTTAGCCGCCTATTGAGTAAGACGATCCCACTGTCATTGCCGAACATCTTCCGCATTCCTTTTCCCTCCAATTCAGAGAGGTAGGCATGGAACACGTCGCACATCTGTATTTACCCACAGGTTCCCTTTGGTAACCGGTACCCAGGTAAACTTATTGTTATTTGCACTTCATTTTACAACGAAGTCAATGAAACGGAAAACGTAACATGAATAATAAATAACGAACGGTGAATGTCAAAGTGTAAATCTCGACCTCGCTCTAGATGGCTGCAGTGAACCTAATTATCCTGAAGCGGATTTCATAAAAGTTATTACTATGTGCAATAAGTAACTTTAACGTATAATCAACACTTAGTGTATTATACAAAAAGTATTTTTACCGAATTTCTGAAAACCTTAATGTAGATCCATATTATATAGAGCAATAGAAAACGCTTATAATTAAAAGACAGCAAATTTCAATTGTATGTACATTGTACCTACATGTTGTACAATGTAGAACCAGTTTTATAATGTTAACATTACAATCCATGTTAACCTTGCATATGATAAATTAGCTATATCATTGGTATCATTAAGCAGTAAAAGCGTGAGGTTGCAAATATGATGGATTTTCTTTTGCTACTATAAGAAAATATTAGATGTAAATCGGAACATAATTACAAAGCAGAATATCTATTTTAGACACGTGTGGACCACAGGCGGTGCAGTTCGATCGAAACGTAAGGACTATACTTAGTTAGTGAAAGTAAGTGGTAAAATATTCTAAACAAATATACTACAGAACATGCAGAAGAATTGCATACAAACTACGATAAGTATGAAAAAATGCTAAGAAATACTCGTGGCTGTCTGAAATTTGGTTAAGGCTATTGTGATTTTTTTTATATATTTTAAAACTACTTTATTGACAAGTTGTTTCATGTAGAAGATTTTAAGGTCATTGAGTTTATTTTTTGGCTGAATGCTTTAGAGGAAGTTACGAACTTGTATATTAAGTTGCTTAATTCAAATATAATAAGAGATGGTTCTTTGAACCCCCCGCACCTAGGGGGTAAATGGACACTCAATATTACACTTGAACCCCCAATCAGGGGTTCTAAGAATCGCTCTCTTCCCGACTATGCGTCCCACATGGTGGTGGGGTTAGCCCTCTTCGTGTAGGTACTTCTTCCACTTCGCCATGTCCCTGACGTCGTCTTCCGTAACATTGCATGCCTACATGTTTCTCCACAACACATCTGTCCATGTGGTCTTGGGTCTTCCATTAGAGCGTGCTCCGGGAACGGATAGTTCTAGTGCCTGGTTCCGACGTACTCAGGTAGTCTCCTTCTGACATGTCCATACCAACTCATCCTTCTCTCTAGTAGCTTCTCCGCTATGTCGCGGACTCCCAACTATGCCAAATGTATTGCGTACACATCCAATACTAGTGAAAAATTTAAAGATGTCGACTGAGGTCCGCTCCTAGTTTTTGATTACGGTAGAGCGAGATTGATTTTCAGCGACCACTTCTTATATTACTTATCATAAAAAATTTAACTGTTAGATATCGCCGAATTTCTAACAACCTCATTACATGTATTAACACGTATTGGAAATAAATAAAATCAATCTAATTATAATACTCCTGCTCCTTTAACATTAAGAAATTGCATCAGGCACTAAATAATAAAATCTATCACCCACCTAAATAAGTGCGGTAAGGACTAATTAAAGGCCAGTCGCGCACCCCAAGCCTCACAAAAAGCGCCATAACAGTTTTATATTCCGCTGTTAATTGTTTTGCGCATTAGGCCTTTTGGCGTTCCTTACCACGGTGCCTAGAGACACCGCTTCACGCGGTCAACCTACTATAATATTTTTAATTTATACTCTGAGTCTAAACAAAAGGTTAACTCATAATGATACTGTAAATTAAGCTGTTAGAGTCAACTTATACAATTATTACTAAGAAAATCATAATTAATGCGAGCAAGGCGTTAAATTCGCTTGTTACCACGGTCAGTCCAAGCTCGTCGAATCGACGGACAAGTACAAAGGCCAAACCTTTTGATTGCATTAATTAATGCCCATTCGTTAAATAATTGTATAAACACCAATGTTTCAAAGTAAAGTTATTTTTCGATCAAATCATACTCAAAAGAAATTATCATAGCCAGAAAATAGGCTTACGAAGCCTAGGCCTTTATCCGACGAATAATATAATCAAATTACATTTATCCTCACGTTTAGTTAACTGGTAGATAACCTCGACTTGATGAGATAAACTTAGATATCTTTTTATTCCCTGTTGCCTATTAGAAGCGTACATATTCATTTATTTTATATTTTATTAACATTCTACGTCTGTCCACCGCCGCCGGTACCTAGACTGTAAGGAGAAGCATTCGACTCGAGTTAAAGATGACGCGCTTAATTAGATAATTAATTAGAACCGCAATAAGTGTCTGCCATAGCATAGGAAAAGGCCCTAAATGTGTATAATAGGTCTTTACCTTTGAAATTGCCGTTTTGTATGCAATAAGTGAAAGTAGATGGCTGGCAGGAGCTGGATGCGAGAAGCCCAAAATCGATCTAAGTGGCGTGCAATGGGAGATGCCTATGTCTAGCAGTGGACTGCGATAGGCTGATGATGATGATGATGAAGTGAAAGTACTTATTTTTTTAAACTTTTTTATTTCTGTTAATCGAAGTAATCACCCATGCAATCGACGCATCTTTGCCAACGCATTGGCAGTTTATTGATGCCCTTCTTGTAAAAATCAGCTGGACGGGAGGCAACAAACTCTTCAAAGGCATTTTGTACTGCCTCTCGGGAATTGAATTTTTTACCCACTAAAAAGTTGTCTAAATTTTGGAAAAAGTAATAGTCGGTAGGTGCAAGGTCTGGTGAGTATGGCGGATGAGGGAGAGCTTCGAACCCCAGCTCTTGCAGCTTGGGGACTGTCTGTTGCGCAGTATGGGGTCACGCGTTGTCGTGAAGGAGCAGTGGGGACGACCGATTGACCAAAGCTGGTTGCAGATGTGCAAGCTTCTCCATCATTCTCTCCAGTTCTTCACAGTACACATCTGCATTAATGCTCATGCCGTTTTGTAAAAAGCTGTGATGAATCACACCCGCACTAGACCACCAAACAGTGACCATCACCTTTTTAGGGGTCATTTTTGGTTTAGGGCATTGCTTTGGTGCTGAACCAGGGTCTAACCAACTTGCTGAGCGCTTTCGATTGTCGAACAGAATCCATTTTTCGTCGCACGTAACAATTCGTTTCAAAATTCCTTCATTTCTTTGCCTGTTGAGCAGCGTAAGGCAGGTCTCGACGCGTACGTTGCGCTGGCGATCGTTAAGGTCGTGGGGCACCCATCTATCAAGCTTTTTTACCTTGCCAATTTGTCGCAAATGGATCAATATTGTTTTGATGCTTACATTAAAAGCTGCTGCTAGCTCAGCTGTAGATTGAGTTTCGTCAGCTTCCACAATCGCCGTTCATTCATTATTGTTAACCAAAGTCTCCGGACGACCACGAGCTTCATTTTTCAAGTCAAAATTTCCAGAACCGAACCGAGAAAACCAATAACGGGTTGTGTGTTCGTTTGTACAGTTCTCTCCGTAAACGTTTTTGATGTTACGTGCCGTTTGTGTCGCGTTGGTGCCACGATGGAACTCATATTCCATAATTACACGAATTTTTAAAGTATCCATTATGACGAAAAATGTTCAAATGTAATGAAAATACAACGCTAATCAAAAAACAAAAGACTGAGTTTGTAAATAGAATGTCATGGTTTTAAAACAAAATTAATTTGAATTTAGAACACAGAGCCATTACAAACGTTTTTTTATTTGAAATGACCAGTACTGAAGAAAGACAATTTCATAGGTAAAGACCTAATATCAGTACTCATTACTTCGCGCTTCGGTGCCGTGATCTCGTTTTCAGTGACGTTCTGCTTGGTGATGTGTAAAAGTTTTTATACTACTTACATAGAGCCATTTCTCTATAGTTATGAATACTTGTATTTATTTGCATTTGAAATAATTTGAGGAAGTTTAATAATCAATTTGTACATAAGTGTAATATATTCAACGTTATTAATAGAAGTTACTAGCTGACCCGGTAAACGTTGTTCTGCCATAATTGCGATTAAAAAATGGGGGGTGGGGGTAGGAGGGTGAAAAATAATTTACGATCTATTCTCATACCTACCAATTATTTTTAATATTAAAATCGGTCGATCCGTTTGGGAGGAGTGTGCTAAAACACACACACATGACACGAGACGAGATATTTATATTAGATTAAACAGGTTCAGTAGATGTAACTAAAATTAGCCTTTGGCTTTTTTTTTGTATATATCAGGTAAATATTTCTCTTTTGGCAACATTTTTGGTCATCACTAATTGATTACTCATCAAACATTTAAAAGAGTATTTAATGTTCTAAAACGTACTAGTATCCACTAAAATAGTCTATATGCATTCTTATATGGGCAAGTTTACATAGATTATCTGACTATACTCGTAAACCACATTACAGGCATTATAAAGCGCTTAAATTATTACGTCAACAACAAAAAGTATAAAATCGATGTTGTAAGAACATTCACATAGCTTTTATTAATATGAATATTTTCAGTACGTATTTTCACATAACTGTGCACATTGGGTGCTATAATACCTATTACAAATATAGGGAAACGTAATGCTCCACGCTCACGGCAACTTCGACCTTGACCGACCGGATGTTCTAAGCGATTTTCTTGTGCATATATTATGTAAAGTCAAGCCATAGAACTTAGTTACTTTTAAAGGCTAATTTAATAAAGTATTTGCATAAACTTGTCTAACATAAACGCTACATATTCTGTACTGACCTTGCCTGCCTCCTTCGTCTTTCTAGGATACTTAGAGATTAAGTTAAATTATTAAAGAGAAATTACCTACCTAACTATGAACTTGAGTGGTTACAACGCAGAGGCAGTATGGTATTCGTTTTAGCTGCATCATAACAGTCCCAAGGCAAGATTTTTTACCCATTTTGCCAAGGGTATAATCGACCATTTTAAAGCAAACAGTAACGATCTCTGCTTTAAGTGAAAATACATTAAGCTGTGTACCAATTTATGGTTCTTTACGAGTAAATTGGGAAATGGATAAAACTCTTAATCCTATCAATCTTAATCAATTTTAAGTATTTTTCTTTGTACTCTTTAAGTTATGATTTACGCATTAGTAATGATTTCATTGACCGAACTAAATTCTATCCTTATAATTATAGCTTATCCTTTTCGGCATTTTATTACATATCTACTGTATTTTTGAATTATTTATGAAGTTTTCTAATATCCAATTTAATATTTAACTCTCGATATAACATTATACAAAAGTGCCCATAAAAAATTATGTCGTTAATACGAGTCAACTTTCTATCTTATCGATTAATCTATAGCGCTACGTATCAACGTTCAACGAAAAAACTGTTTTCAATATCAGAAAACAGTTTTTTTCTGTATTCTTTTGCTAAACGACAGTAAGTAACTATCAAATATACGTTAGGGGTGTTCTGTGGAGTGTGTGTAGGCCACGTTATCCACCTCGGTTCAACCGCAAGGTCATTGCCGAGGCGAGGGGCGCGATACTCGCTTGACTCACGTGATGACACCAACACCAAACCTATTATTACTACAAATGAGTCTTTATTTAATAACCATCTTTACGTTGCTCTGATTAACCATATACCTATACACCTCGTGTAATTAGCTTAAAAGTAAGTTCGACAAAACCACGTACAAACGGCAGTCATTGCCTACTTAATACCACCATAATATTGTTGATTTCTTTTAGTTTATAGTAAGACCTCGACTGTTAGTTTTAAATCTAGAATCAAAGAAGATAAAAAAGTCACAGTACAAATGTTATAGATCTTAAATAATAGTTACATGAACTTAATGTTGGGTGCTTAACATAATATTTTAATTTTATAGGTAAGTATCATTATGATTTATCACAACCGAAACTTTATATTTTTATTCGTGCTATTGAAAGCTTGTGTGGTTTTTTGTTTTAGATTTGGTTCATTAAATTGTAAAAAACAATTATTTCATAGCGATAAAGAATTCTTGAAAACACAATGGAGAAGTTACTAGTAAATAAAGTGTAGTCCAGTGCCGTGAAAGTAGCTACTACGTAACAATTACGTCATTGTTACGTTGAAGAAAGAATCGTTTAAGTATTCAGGGCTATAGTGAGACGAGGCATTCTATTAACCGGAGTACCATAGCGTGACCTGTCTAATGATAATAACCATAGGTAACGAGTTACAAACAGGTGTACAAACGCCACCCTGATAGATATACGGAAAATTCATATACGGACAACGTAGGAAGTTTTTGTCAAAAGTTTGGGTAGTGGTGTAAGCTATTACAGATAATTATATGGTTTATGTTTCGGAAAAAAACTAATTACTTTTAGCCTCAAGGCCCTTTGATGAGGGAGAAGTGACCTTTCATGTCAAAATAGTATAGATATAACACCTATTTACAGAAAGTGTTTTCACGTATTAATGGCCATCATCATACACGAAACTCATGATTGCGGTTTAATTTGTGGTAGCTAGTAAAAGTCTGGCTTAGTTCTAAAATTATATCTTGGTCTTTTTTAAGCGAGTAGACGGATCACTTGATGGTAAGTGACTACTATGGGCACTATGGCCAAAAATACAGAACAGTAAATAAACATTAGAAGTGCGATCAAATGTAAATCAGAAGAGTTCCAGTGTCGCCTAGACGCACGCATAAAGGGTAAATAATATTTTACACACATAAAAAAGTTTACGCTAATTCGTCGCACAGGATTTATTGAATAATCCTAAACGCCACTTATAATGTTACTAAATATAACCTTAGACCCTTCAAAATAAGGTAGCGTTTTACGAGATCCGTATTGTTCTGGAGGCGGTGACGCAAGACACCGTAGTGATTTAATACTTTCGAAAAAACAATACGTGGATAATTTTAAGTAAATTATTTATTTGACTGATAGTCTTATGTCGCACATTACTATTCATGAACATTTCATTGTAAAATAATACTTACTATATTATAATACGTTATATATTCAATAACTATAAAACAGAATTAAATAATGCGATTGAATTATATTATTTTTAAATATTAATTGACCCTGAAATAAAATGTGTTTATTGTATTATTTGTGTCTTTGTATATTATAATTTGCCAAAATAAAATAAGTACATTTGAATAATAATGTATTTTTCAAAAACGAATTTTATTAAGTCGGATAAATGATTTGATGATAGGTAATATGTTACTATCTACTAACAGGCATAAGACTTGCAGAAGTATACAATTTTTATTTACGCACTTTAGTTGGTCAGTTGGTCTTTTCATTTTCATTAAAACTAATACTATGATTAAAAAGATTTTCAAAATAAGGTAATTAAAAAAATTATGTGATCACATAAAAACCACCTCTTTTTTTGCTCTCGGTTAAAAATCATAATACAAATAGAACTCAGTGTACTAAACAGAAAATCATTGTAAAAACCAAAATCATCGATAACTATAATATTGCGATTTCGAACGAATTAAAATAAGATTGGCTACATCATTATAATTATCGGAACCAAAATTGAAGCCTCCGTCCACTACGAGTAGGATACCCAGCTTAAATCCCCTGGGGGATTTATTTGGATTTTTTGTCCACACTGATTCCCTAGGAGATCTGTATCGAATTAATATTAATTTTGATTCCCAAGGGGATTTATTTTGAAGTTTTTGTAAACAGAAAGTTCACCCTGCTTAAATATCCTGGGGATATATTTGGATGTTTCGGCGGAGGCATTTTTTCTAATTTCACTCCTATGTCCAGCAGTGGACTATAAAGGCTGTTGATGAGTATCGAGTTTAGTTATTAAAAACTTTACAATAAGTAACCGAAAACAAAGCTCGTCTATTACGAGTATGAGTTGATTGCAAATATTAAGATAGCCGCAATCTACTTATTTCAGACGATTAATTGCTTCTTAAAACGATGTCGCGATAACTTTGTTGCTGTAATTTACGAAATAAAGCACTAAAGCGGACTGGATGAGCTATATTAGAACTAGTGGGCTGCATTGTATGTTCCATCTGATAAGAGTTTAATAACGGTGCATTTCTATTTATTCCTTACCGCATTTACTCATCAAGTGCGGCTATTTCGTTAAAGTCACTAGCCATTATTAATTAAATTACTTAAAAAGCCATTGAAAGTCAAATTCATTAGTATACAAAGTAGCATCTGCCATTTAATTAATAATTTCCCATGTACATTCTGCTAATAACTAAATACGGTATGGAAATGTTTGACTGATATGTTTCATTTTTATACGTATTGTTCTTTTTCATATGACAATCGCCCTATGCTTTTACCTTCTGCCTTATTCATTATTATCTATATTTCGACTTTTAAAATGTAGGTTTGTATTTTGAAAAATTGCACACAAATTAAACACCGATTTCAAAACAAGGCAAACATATGAGAAAATAAATTATCGTTTAAAAACACGCTGGGTAAATAGCAACAGAAATACAAATGTTACTAAAAGTACTTACGTAATATAGCCGTATTTAAAAAAATGTAACACAAACGTGTGTTTATATATTGTTTATATCTGGACTTCAATATTATGTTAAATTTAATATTTCATTTTGCACCTATCGCATCATATTTCTACATCACCTGAAGGTTGACTGGGAGCGAATTCCTAATGGCATTAAGTCCGCCTTTGTACAACATGTGCATTAAGTTTTAAATAAATAAATAATCCTCCGGCATCAGAAAAAGCGGTAGGGTAGTACCTACCTAAACTACAGTGTAAAGGGTTATACATAGTTGACGTTAGTCATCTGGATAATGCAACTCTTAAAGATGTTCACTTCTAACTCATGAATTGGTATTTATGCAAATTATTGCAAATACATGTTGTTCAACCTTCAACACAATATTGAAGTTTATTGTTAGACACTAGTCACACTAGTGTTTACGCTCAAAATATTTATTCAACCTGAATGTCAAACCAAATATTAGTGCAAATTATCTAGAACTGGCTATCTACTATACTAACGTTAAGTCTTATGTAATCAAGCACTCTTATTTCTGTATATGGCACTTTACATACACCTGTTAGCCTTTTTAGTTAATGTGGCATAACTGCGCGATTACTGAAACTTACGTTGCAGCCACAGGGTTATCCTCCGAGTTTCCAACCCTGTAAATAGCCACATTGATCAGATAATATTTGTGGCTGTTCTGATAGCGCCACCTTCTAGAACTCTTATTTGACTTAGAGATTTACTTATACATATTTAGAGGAGCATTTTATCCGTGTCATTCCTAATTCATACGTATCGTACGTACGAATTAGGATCGTACGTATTGTACGTACGTAGATAGAGACTCTTTTTTGCACATCATGAATAGGATACACACAATGTAGAATACATCGTAGGCTAAAATAAGAACATGAAAATAGGCATACAAATCCCGTTTTCCTCATGGACCAACTATGTACGCACAACTAGTTGTGCCATCCCAGAATATGTTCTTAATGACACAACTATGCACAACTAAGCACAACTCATTTACTATAACCATTCCTTTTAGCACAACTACAGGAGGAAATAAATAAGATTATTACTAACCTCTTCAGATATTGATGATTATGTTGGCCACTTCTGTCATATCTTTGTATATTAACAAATAGAAAATTATAAATGCCATTTCATGTCATTTATTATCAGTAATTATTTAAAAAATATTGATATATTATTTTCGTGCATACGCTGGCGTATATCCTGACTGTAAGCATGTCTATGTCTACGTCAGAAGAGGAAGAACTTATAACCATAACGATGAACCTTTGTACACCGATTGTAATTAGTTGTGTATCTAGGAACAAATATTATTTGAAAATTATTTACTTGTGCCAATAGGAATGATTTGAAAAAAATATTCCTCATGACACAACTAGTTGTGCATACATAGTTGGTCCATGAGGAAAACGGGATACAAATATGTATTACAGAACGCACACACGGTAAATACATATTTTCATTTAAAACGTTGTTCCCAATACACATTTGACATGCCTTCATTACTTTTAATATTTTATTTGATCATGATAGTGTCTTTGTAAACTATTTCTTGAATTAATTTTCAACATAGTTTAAGGATTTGATGACCTTATATTTTGTTGTAGATAGTATACAATGATGTGAATCAGTGTTCAGAATTTGATCACACTGACATATATTTCTTCTAAACAAGCACACAACTTATATACTAGCCAGAGATTACGCTTTGCTCCTGAATTGTCTTTGTCTATTTATAACAGAACAAGCTACTTAATTATTAAAACAAAAACGAAAACCCCGAGTGCATGAGAATGTGTAAGTACTTAAAATTTACAAACAGGTGATTTCAATTTTAACATTTTCATGTTCTTAATGTCACTCACAAAAAAGGCGAATCTAACGATACCTCAAACGCCAAAGACCATCAAGCTGTTGAGCCTACAAAGCTGGTATGCCAAAGAAATATACATACATACATACACTCGAAAGACAACCTTTCTTCTAGCGCGGTCGGGTAAAAGTAATTGATACTAAGCTACTACTAAGATACTACAGCTGATCGAAGCTGTGCACACCTACGTACTTAAATGAAAAGAAATTAGGAATTTTTAAAAGTACTACTACGGTTCAAAACTAATTAATATGGCTGACATTAAACAACTAATGTTTGCGCCAAGTAATCGCTCGGCCCACAAACCTTGGAAATATCATAGATGCTACTGAAGCATCGCTAACCCTATTCCACTCTCTGTAGATTTGCGATAGACTTCAAATTTGTTTTCCAAAAATCCAATAAAATTTAGGAAAATACGTACGATTTAAAAGTAAACTTGTAAATCATGTCATTTCGACATTTATGTCATCATGACTCATATGGGTGACTCACTAGACTGTAGCAAACACTAGGGTCACTAGGCGCGACATTGTTTGACGAGCACTAAACCAAAAAATCCATACTCATTCAATAAAATGTTACTTATTAAGGTAATATAATTAGAATTCAAGATAATAGCAAATTTCTTGGAAAAAATAATATAAATGCTGACAAAGGAATGTGCAGTTAAGCCTTAGTTGACTCATAATTCAGTGAGGAGTAAGTGACATGAAGCTTTATGTATTTTTTCATGTAACCATGTAACTATTTTTTTAATTTCGAGGGGCCTGCTGGTCTAGTGGCGGTCTAGTATAGTAGGTCTGACTGCTAAGCCACAGGTCGTGGGTTGGATTCCCACCTAGGACAAATGTTGCATGATGAGCACGACCATCATGTTTATCAGCAGTCTGGTAACTATAATACAGGTTCTGCCTAGTTTGGGATCAGATGGTATTGTGTGAGATGTGTTTTATTACTGTTTTGATAGGTAATCGCTTTAATATCATACACAACTACAATTAGTTGTGTATGATATTAAAGCGAGACTATAATACAAGCTTTAAAGCTTTTGAGTCTTGAATATTTGTGTGTTGCAATTCCAATCGCCGATTAAACACTCGACAACTTATTTTAATCATTCATTTCCTGAGTCGTGGCCGAGATAATTATTTTGATTTTGATGAATCAAAATCATCACGTTCTTACTCTCAACCGAAAATGAATACCAGCGTCAAATATTTTCATACTTATCAAAATGGGCCTTTTAAAACTCTACGGTGTGGGGAGCTACCCGGAGCCGAAAGCCGCCTTTACAAAGGATGTATGTATGATGTAAGGTTGCCTTATTCATATTCCGTAACCCTTTAGAGAGCCTGGGTTTCGGCTCCTGTGCTGCTTAGGATAAAAGGAATTTGAGAAATTAATCAAAGCACACCTCTGAACTGAATTTCAACTCAAAAACGAAAACGAAAAGTAGGTTCATATTATATCCTATTTACAACTAAAATGACATCCTGCCAATTTACATGCGATTGTCCTGAAAATGAACCTTTGGATGGACTTAGGATGGAAATTATGAAATTGTTGTTGTAATCGAACCTAAGTTGATACTAATCGTCCGATTAACGGACGATTAGTAACTACAAACGCTGATACATTTTCAATAACATCGTTTTGTCATTATCAACTGATATCTTAAATTATCTGATGACGTATGGTATCAACACCTACTTAGATCTTCAGAAGACATGGTCTCCATGACATCATCCAATATTTCACCTCTATTCAAAACATTCTGTGGTACAACATCATTAGCAGGTTATTTTTTCTTAAACTCTATTGTTTATATGTCTTTTTTTATGTCCTAAATGTAAGCTCTCATTTATATTTAAGGTGCTTGAGACATATACAGCCTGTTATAGAAAAGTGTAGTCACATTTCGTTTCGTGATTTTTATGTAGAAATCTTGTTGGGAAATTTAAAATGGACTTAAAAATTTCATAACATAATTGAAACTATGGCTTTTTAATGAATGAGCTATGGATGCTGACAATCATTTCTAAAGATTTTCAATGAAACATAAATATATAGATATATATATAACATATATATATATATTTATATATATATATATATATATATATATATACCTACCTATACATATTTATTATTTAGTAGTAATAAAGTTAATTCAATTTACTTAATTTTATTTATTCACAAATATGGCAATCTGCAACTTTCTCTAAAACATAGGTACTTATAGCTTGTAAATAAAATTCAGAATGAATTTCTTTGATTAACTTCATATTCTTATAATGGGATCGGATGTAATAGCTCTCTATAAGTATCTACTGAGTTGACATAATTTAATAAGACAAACAATACGACGAGCCCTTTCATCATATTATTTGAGTTCAAAATGATAATTTGTCAAATTGGTAGGTCAAGGATATTATGTTTGTTTGAAGTTTTGTTGTTTCATCATCAATAGCCTTTAATAGTCCCTGCTGGACATAAGCCTCTCCTTAGAAAGGAGGTTTTGGCCTACTATACCACGCTGGCCAGACGGGTAAACATTAATGATACACTTTTTAATTGGTATTTGTAATCAATCTTGTTACATACCTTTACGTCTTCTTAAGCAGATTTTCGTATTACAAAGTAAACTATATGTATTATACTCATAATTATGTGGACGTATTGAAAGACAAACGAACGAAATAAATAGCACAATTAAGTCGCTGTAATTTAAAAAATAATTTGCTTAATAATATTACATCCTATAAATTAATATGTATATAAGTTTATGTGCAGATGAAGTTCAGAACATAAGTATCCGTAAAACCCGTAAAAGTAAGAAGAAAGAAAGAAAGAGTAAGTTTATTTTGATGACATTGCAACACAATTACAATATTTTGTAGAGATTTAGAACATTATTTATGTTCTAACACGTAACGAATTAAAAAAGAATACAGTATTAAACACAGTAGTAATTAAAAATTTTGTAAATATTTTTTTTACAATTCATTTAAATTTCTATATATTCTTACACATAACACAAAAACATAGTATGTACCTATACATAAGATATTTGCTGTACAATTGCGTCGCAGTGTTCATTAAAAGGAGATGTTGCTCAGCATAATGCTGCACCATTACGATACAGCGCTGATTTTCAGCAACACCTCGATAGAGATATGTGCGTCTAAAACAGTTCAAATATTTCAATTTATGTTTCGAAATAATATTGGTAACACGCAGTGTTTTGAAAAAAAAAAGTATTTACTGAGTATCGCAGACAATTAATAACTGTCGTATACGAAAAATAAATGTACCTACATGTCAATGAAGAGTTAATTACTGGGCGATATTAAATAAGGATTCTATTTGTTGCTTTATTAAATATTTTTTTAACTTAGTCTGAAATGTAAAAGTCGTTCTAAGTTCTCGCATAGGTGGAGGCAAGTCATTCCAACATTTTGTGGCCGCGTATTTAAAACTTCCCCTAAACGTTGTTGTGCGATGACTAGGTACATTCAAGATGTGAACTGACGACCTAATGGGATGAGTGTGGCTATCTTGTGTCCAAAACAATTTTTTAAATAAATAGTTAGGTTCTTTATTATTCCAAATAGCAGGGTGGCAAAGTGTAATTTTCTTCAGGATGCCATTTTGAGGCTTTCGTTATAATTTAGAAAAGGCGTCACATGGGTCTTACGCGGTATATTGTAATAAAATCACGCACTCGCATTTTGAATCCGCTGCAGTGGCTTCTCCGTACGTTTCATAGTAGACATGGTAGACACTACGTCACCATAATTGAGTTTGGAAAGCACCAGTGTATCAACCAGGTTCTTACTAAATTTTGAGTCGATAAAAGCAATTACTTAATATGTACCTAAAACAAAGAAACAAAAAAGATTATGTTTTACCTGTATATCACTGCTGGAAACTGTATTTTATATCAAATTCAACATTGGTTTCTTCGTAATGGCAAATCTCCTGAAGTCCTTCAGCGATCGTTTTTAAAATTTTACACAACTTTATGACAAAAATCTGTCTAACAGTTTACGTAGAGAGAACAGAGTATGTAATTTGGGGGAGGGTAGGGAGGTGTATATAGCCTGTCTCAGGGCATCAAGCTCCTCCATCAAGTACGCATTCAAACTCCTTGTACCACTGTAACCAATCAATCAACTTGTGATAAAGATTACTAAACAAAGTCGGTTAATACTATTTGCTAGGTAATTTATGTACATTTTATCGTTGTTTCGTATTAATAAAGAGCAAAATGTCCGTATGTTTGCTTTGCGACGAAAGCAAAGAATCAATATCGATATGTGAGCGGCCCATGTACACAGGGCCGCCGACTAACGACCTTTAATGATCATCGATGTTTGTCATTCTCTGGAAGACAAACAATACCCTACTCAATGGTACTAACAAATTACTGTTTGGGAGCAAACAAAGTTAATAGTCACCATAAATGACATTATAATTGTCATAGGTGGACGATTGACCTCAAATTCGGGCTATGTGAGGTGGTTTACCAATTCTGAAGAGTGGCAACCCTCTACACTTGTACTCTAGATTCTTTTCATTTCTGTTAATACTACTTCCATCTTTCGAGTACTTACTTCAGAATGAGGAGTGTTACTTAGGTAGTTTACCTTTCTCTAGAGTAGCGTCGATGATGTATCCGATAATACTCCTCATCATCATGTTAATTAAGGTAATAATGAACCTTTATTGATATTAATTATAATCATTTATTTGTTCTAACTTGCTGATTTTCAAATAGTAAGCTATTTGAAAATCAGTAATAATAATTTACAATGAAGTGCAA
This sequence comes from Arctia plantaginis, assembly GCA_902825455.1. Classification (NCBI taxonomy): domain Eukaryota; kingdom Metazoa; phylum Arthropoda; class Insecta; order Lepidoptera; family Erebidae; genus Arctia; species Arctia plantaginis. The sequence goes on along the minus strand of CADEBD010000171.1, from coordinate 10,275,517 downwards.
AATTACTTTTTTAAATTATTATTTTTTATTATTATTACTAGACTATAGACTGTCATTACAAGTTCTCAACCTAATACGGTAGTACAGCTATATATTTATTATTATTAAAAAAAAAATACAATTCAATTTACACTATATGAAAAGATTAAATTTATAAATAGCAACTAATGGTAACTAAGTCTACAATGTTGTTAAATAAATAATTAATAATGAAATTTCCGTTATTTAATTACTAATTATTTATTTGGCAACTAGGCATTGCAATTGTAAAAGTAGGTATATTATTTACTATTTTATTCATTAATATGCATTCAGTTTTGTATATCGCAGTTACATACACTATTTCTATGCCAGTAGTGCCCTTACTAGAGTGCTGTCAATGGCGCCTATGCACTAGACGGTGCTGGTGTGGCGCAGAAACTTAAGAGGCCATTTGTACGAAAATGTCTTTCCTGATGTTAACATCAGGCGTATAAAATGCTATTTATGGTACTGTTTCTATATAAAAACAAAATATTTACATTTAAGGAGATGAAACTCGTTGTAACAATATTGAAGTGTTAATGCTCAACAATCAAATAAGTATGATCTAGAAAAACACTATCTTGAAAAACATCTAATGAAAATGATTAGAAATCCTCCTCTCTTTTCAAATACATAAACGTTTTTTTTTTATAATACATATAATAGATATTAATTGGCTGTCATTGGCATTATGTATGTGACCACTTTATGGATGGAATTGAATTGAATTTATTTCTACACAACAAAGTTCAATTATTGTATTCATATGTTTTGCCCACGTGATATCTTCGATTATCTGTCTGTCTGTTACCGCTAAACCGATTTAGATGAAATTTGGTTTAGAGATAGTTTGAGTCCAGGAAAAGGACTTACCTTTACCCCAGACACGTTAGTTTTTACCGCGATAACTGACATACACGTAAGTACATAGCATAGCAACCACGGTTAAACACTATTAAGAGATTGATTAGTAATTTTAGGGAGGTCACCTTTAAGATTATAATAATTTTTAACGTTAAATTTTGTTATGTTATAAATTAGACAAACGTTCTTCTATTGACCGCTGTATATCAAGTGAATTTTGACATTTAGTATCTACAGTATGTTATTTTAGAGTAAGACTTCTCTGCGAAGCATAAAAGAAAAGAAAAGAAAAATGTTATGTTAATTAAAAATGTAATTATATGTGGCTAAGCCTTCCCAGTAAGTAGACTTTCGATACTTCTGTATGGAGTGACTCGCAGTATTTTTACAAACAGAAGTAATTTTACAAGTGTAAGCGAGCGTAGGATATTTTAATTGTGCGGTTTATTTTATCATAGATGTATGCAGACTGACATCTAAATTGACGAGCGAAAGTGGGAAATGTCGGAGGTACTTTATCTTTTCTTCTTGTCTTTTGTATGTCATGATCAAATGGAATCAAACTTTGAAGGGTTAATATGAGAGTGTACTGTGCTCGTAAGTATTTGGATTCGGCCTCTGACTGGTTTAATAGCAATCTTAGTTCAACATTGTTATCCCCCGAATTCGCAGTAGGTATGGATACTGCGAAGGCCGGGGATAACAATGTTAAACTAAAATTTCATATATCCTGACTAATATTTAAAAAATAGTTAGGAGTCCATAATAATGATCGGGCTGTAACGTAGTTATAGGGCCGATTGGCAAGAGTTTATGCTAGCAGATGGGGCTTTTAACGACAAAAACTACACAACCAACTAACGGCTGTTTTCAACATTATTATTCTTGCACTCTGTGGCAAACGGTCAGTCAAAACAACGCTCAAGTAGCAATTATTGTTTTCATAAAGTTATTGTAGCTATTTTCAAAACAAAAACTAAATTCGTGGCGATTGTTCAAGTCAAAACCATTTACTGAACTCTTCAAGATATTCTGAGGATATTCATTAAGACAGAGTTAAGTGACAGGTTTACAGATAAAATTAGATAAAACTTCATTCTAGGTAATTCACATTCAATTCATACTGTTTTAATGCAAAAATCAGGATCACGTGTGTCAATATAATTTTAGTAAGAGTTAGGAGACAATTAAATGATTTGGTATCTGTAGATAATGCTACCATGACATGACAAACGTTTTACTTAAGTTCCACTCACGGTTACATACTATGTACTTAGGGTGTTTAAGTAGTAAAAATAGCATGCTAACGATAAGTACTATTACATAACATTTATGTTATTCTGTAAATCTATTCACATAAAATTAATTGCCCAGACTGACTGACTGATGTATCAACGCAGAGCCTGAACCCCCGGGCCACAAAACTTGAAATGTTGGCAGCTGATGCTTTTTATGTTAAAAGCACCTACTAGGAAACGATTTTTGAAAAATTTAACCCCTAAAGGGGTTTTTTTAATAAGGGATGAACGGTTTTATGACGGTTCGTCATTTTTAAAGCTAATAAGAAATAATCACGGGAGCGAACCAACGGCATTACCTAGTATGAGTATATTTATTTCTTTATTAGGGATAACAAACAATAGTACAATATTCAATAATATAATATTAATTTACCGACCATCTTTCATTAACAGCCTATAACAGTCCACTGCTGGACATTGGCCTCTCCTTAGAAAGGAGGTTTTGGCCTACTATACAACGCTGGCCAGACGGATGGATATAGGCTTTGTTCCAAATTCAAATTTTAGATTTTTGTTGTTAAATTAGCACAACTGTTTTCCATTGTGGCCCGGAGTTTGAGTTGCATCTGTTATTTTTATTAAATACAGTGCTGTTTTTAGCTATATCATATCTAGTGTGTATTGCGAATTTCATAATGGACAAAAACATCGAACAAAGAGTTTGTCATAAAATTTGAGTCACTGAAAATGTTACAGAAGGCTTACTGTGACTTTATCAAAAACATGTGCTTATGAGTGGTACAAAGCGTTCAAAAGCGGTCGAGATGTGATGGAAGATTTGCCTCGCTCTGGTAGGCCATCCACGTCTACAACTGAAGTTAACATCGCAAAAGTGAAAGAAATGGTGACTGAAAATCCTCATTCAACTTTGAGAGAGATAGCCGCCGAACTTTCTGTAAGTATCTCATGAGTCGATCCGTACCATTTTAAATAATCATTTGGGTATGAAACATGTTACCGCTCGGCTAGTCCCAAAAGACCTGAATTTTCACCAAAAACTCAATCGCATGAGTCACTGAGGACATGCTAGATCGAGTCAATTCCGACCCAAAATTCATGAAACGCATTGTTACTTGTGACGAGACGTGGGTTTCATCATCATCATCATCATCATCAGCCTATCGCAGTCCACTGCTGGACATAGGCCTCTCCCATTGCACGCCACTTAGATCGATTTTCCATCCAGCTCCATCTTCCATCAGCATCCTTCTCGCATCCAGCAAAGATCCAAAAATTCAACGCTTTGTAACGTGGGTTTACGAGTTTGAAATGCAAACTAGTCAACAAACTTCGGAGTGGCGCCTTCCAACTGAACCGAAACCGAAAAAACCACGCCAAAGTCGATCAAAGTCATGTTGACCGGAAGGTCAAACGGTATATAAAGAACATTATTTGAGCGTTACGCGTTAAGACAGCAAATTCGACGAAAAAGGCCAAATTTGTCGAAAGATAATTCTTGGATTTTGCATCACGATAACGCGCCTTCGCACAAGGCCATCATTGTGAACGAATTTTTGACCAAACACTCAACAAATACCATCGAGCAACCACCATATTCACCAGATATGGCTACAGCTGGCTTCTTTCTTTTTCCTAAACTCAAATTACCACTTCGTGGCACACGTTTTCAATCGGTAGAAGACATAAAGGAGAATTCTTATCTTATGATACCGCCAGCAATCTTATTTTCTTAATGACCAATAAATGACGATTTCATTTAGTCCAATACACTTTTATTATGTCAGAGGTGGCAGATGAGCAGACGGGTTACCTGATGGAAAGTGACCATCGCCGCCCATGAAGTCTGCAACTCAGGAGTCACAAACGCGTTGCCGGTCTATAAGTTTTTACTATTCGAATCGACTTCGCTTTAAAAGAGAGACAATGTAACAGTTCTATACAATGATTGGTTACGTACCAATTGTTTATGTCCCACTATTAATGAACAATGGATCGGATGAAGAGGAAGTTCCTCTGTTTATAAGCCGCAGTGTGTTATTGTAAATATTACTAGGTACCTTATACCCATTTACACTACGAACTGGGAATAAATTGATACCAAATAGACATAAACTGACGTAATAAATCTGTTTTCCTGTCGCAGTTACCGTAAATGTCAGTCGTACATAAAAATACATGTAACATACATACTCTTAATCTTTACAAATAAATAAAATTAAAGTGTCCGTTTGTAATGTCAAAATAATAGGTTTTTTCGTGCTCATACGGTTATTTGCATGATACATATGCCTAAAACCAGTTTAAAATTGTTTTGTCTGTCTGTTTGTTAAGGGTAATCTTCGGCTCCACCGATTTTGATAATATTTTACTACCAGGTAGCTGCCTATATAAGGAGTAACTTAGGCTATTTTTCCTCTCAGATAAACCCCAATAAAATTTTGCCCGGTCCGGGAATTGAACCATTGAGGCATCGCTTTTAAAATTACACGCGAACGAAGTCGCGGGTACCAGCTAGTCTTTATATATAAATCGGTTATTGTAACATTATTATGTCTTGTGTCAAAAATTATCGTTACTGATCTGAAGGTCACTGACATGACAATGAGATGGTGGTGATTACACCCATGGTGGTGATTTTACAACCATAATTTTTTTCTTTTGTGTTCTTCTTGATACGGTCTTACCGTATAATCTTTTGTTTGAGAGTTAGTAAGCAGTGGTGACCTTGCGTGAGCAATAGTCGCTAAGTGTGAAATAAACACATATTAAATTTTATCACAATATCAACCACAAAACTTTGGCTTTTATAAAGAAATTAACCGTTTCCTGCTGTTTTATCTACAGTTTTATTTTATGGTCCCTATTTTGCTTCTAAGGGCTGTAGCGTGATGTTACGTAGTCTGTAATCTATTTGAGTGATAAATGTGTTATTATTCAATAAGAATGTTTTTATTATCTGTCTGTTTATTAGATTAGTGCATTTAAATTAATAAAAAAAAGCTTTTCAGCCTTATTACTTTTTTATTTAGACGGTGACTATTGTTGTACTAAAATAAAGAAAATGATACTGTAATGAACATTTTATTACACGTGACTTAATCAATTTGATTCGATTATCTACGTAATAGTAAAATGGTTGCAAAAGTGGTTTATTCCCAGTTGCTGCACGAATTCAAATTACGTAGCTTGTTGTAATATAATTTATAAGATATGTAAACCTTTTCCTTATTTTCATGTGCAATAAAAATATTTTCAGAAAAATTGTTTAATCTAAGATCCATGGCAGCAAGAGTACCAACTTGTCATACAAACTCCAAATACTTGCTGCCAAGCTACTTTGAGTAACAGCATGATAAAATGCCCTATTTGCTACACAGGACTACAGTTAACGTAAATCCAAAGTGTCATTCAAATTCGTCTATCGGATTTTACGTGAATCGCACACAATTGATACACAGACAGACAGACGGACAAGAAACGAAGTCTACTAAGACCCCTGTGCTTATTTTTTTATTTGTCATGTATAATATCACTTCTTTTACAGTTCTATTAAATGTGTAGATAGTAATTTATTTTCTAACGTTCAGTAGTTTTCCCAGACTTGCTTTTGTTATTTTGATAAAAAAATGATTGAAAATAAAATATTTTTAATTTAATTACTCGTAATGTCAGCTGTAAAAGTAGTATGAAATTACATGGAACAAATTTTACCAAAATCACATTTTAAGTTTACATCAGTCCCGTGTTAACCTTATTATATGGAGCTACTGGGAATAAACCGTAAAAATATGTTTGGTATTGAAGCGACCAACTGCCAACTTTGGGAAGTAATACATGTGCAAGGTATATATGTTTTAGTATTCGAAACCAAATCACTATGTAATTAGTAAGCATATCCCTTAATAGTACTTATTCAAACTTATAATATCTGTTAATTGAAAAGAATGATAAACTGTTTATCGGTTACTTAATCAAAACAGTTAACTAAATATTCTCTGTTATGATTTACATGAACGTGTCCACAGATTGGTGGAAAAAGTGTTATACATGAATAAACGTTTTATTAACGGTTGTTATGTTTATAGGTACGAAATTTCGCACAAAGTGTAGTTATTATCTTCACAAATAAATAAGATTCTACTACAGAGCTGGGTATAGTTGAAGATATAGTTTAGACTACACAAAATTATTTATGTATTAGTAGGTTACATTAATAATTTATGTGTAAAATATCCCTGGGAATGATATCGTACAAAGAAATTACTACCCAATAGTATAAACTGAAACTAAGGTAACATATCGTAATTATTGTACCACCTGTTTAACTATAATTTAGACCTATTGTAACGAAGATTAACTATTGCTACCTGACACGAGCCCGTAATCTATACTTATAAGATGTACAAATATATTTGTGATATTTTCTGTATTTTAGGATATTTTTTTATTAACATACTTTATAATATACATGATTTGTAGCTGACATGGAAGGACCTGGACGTATTATTTCGTCTGATTGATAAAATTTGAGAAAATAAAACCTTTTGTAGTCTTTGAACATACTGCTTGGTTCCACACATTTTGATGGTGAACCGACGAGCCTTTTGAAATGTTCTAATTATTTACAGGTTAAAATGTCCTACTTAGAGATATATAATGAGAATATTCGTGATTTGCTGAATCCTGGCCCGCCTTTGGAGTTAAGAGACGAAGGAGGTAGTGGAGCGCCGGTGGTTGCAGGACTTAGCGAGTTGAGGGCAAACAGTGCAGCTCATGTTGCTGAATTGCTGGCAAGAGGCGATAGAGCGCGCACTGCGGAGCCCACACACGCAAACCAACATTCTTCCAGAGGTCACGCTCTACTTAGGTACGTTTAAGAATTGAGTCGTTAAGTTATGCATTGTTACTAGGGTTCATATTTGTTTCAATTACTGCGAAAAACTAGATTATTTAGCTCTTTTTTAATTAAGAATCAACCTACCTTATGATACGTGATTTGTTGTGATAATAACATCAATAGCGCATTGCGAACTCTGATGACTTGAGCCTTACTGAAAAAAAAACCTTATGTTAGCTAACATCTCATGGTAACGTCAGCTTTGTTTTCAGTAAAGATCTACTGAATTACGTGGTGAGAAGAGCTTTTATTTAATCAATTTAAATAAGTTTTATTATCGTTCGTTTTTTGGAAGAAATACGATTTGACTTATATATTTCTCTTTGGATTTCGAAGATATCACGGAATTGTGATGCGGCAGGTCGCCCTTCAATGATTTATCCTCGAAATACGAAAGTGTCTGTGTATGTGTGTGTGTGTATCCGTGAATCTTGTATGTGTGTATAATACACACATACAAGATTCACACAATAAATATAAAAATGCTAAAGGTATATAAACGCAATGCTGCTCGTTACTACATAGTAAATTTGTCTAATTATTTCAGAGTCCGAGCAAGAATTTTAGAACAAAATTTTAAAAATATCCAAGGATATGAGGCACTGGGTGGGTGATGATGAAAGAAGCATGAAATTTAAAGAGATTATTGAAATATTGCCAGGGCAACATGTATTTGATTCGCTGATCTTGTATTAATATACCTACATACTAAGTACTAACGAAATTTGCTATTCCAGTTCATACATTTATATCATTATTTTTCATTCCCATCCAAAATTACTTAAGAAATCAAATAACTAAATACCTTTCCATCATCATCATCAGCAACAGCCTTTACTAGTCCACTTCTGGACGTAGGCCTCTTCTTAGAAAGGTATTTAGTTATTTTATGATGATTACTGAATATACATTACCAGTTCGTTTTTATGTCACATTTGTTATCTTTGTTCTCCAGTGTGACAGTGAGTCAACAAGTAGAAGACGTCACACAGCGTGGGAGGCTGTTTCTCATCGATCTTGCGGGTTCGGAGCGCGCTGGGCTACGCGCGCGCCGTCTCGAGGGCGCACATATTAATAGATCACTACTCGCGCTTGGCAACTGTATTATGGCTCTTTCTGGTGGCGCTAGGTAATATCAGTTCAAAAAAATACATTCTTGAAGAGCTTATGTATTGTATATACAATACTATTTACATCCTATCGTGAATGTTATTTAAAGAAATATACAAAGGCTTTTCTTCTTTTCGTTTGTTACAAGTGAGATTCCAGAAGTAAACGCAACCCTATTGCAAGCTACCAATAACTTGGTTTGCATGCCAAATTATGTATCTCGGATTTAGTATTAATATTGACTACCTACCATATTTTTTAACTAAAAGCTTAATTTTTCTTAAGATCTGTGTTAGTAATATAAGTTATCGAATGAACAGCAATAAAAGGATTCGTTAACAAAAATCAACAATACTTTCTAAATTCTATTCAATCTTAATTGCATGTTACGAGGACATAAATTCATCTAGTCGTACAGCCCTTGAACTTTCAACCTGTTAATGAATGAACTATTTCTATAAAAAATAGGTATGGGAAGGTGTTATACCTGTGGACATTTGCCGGATTTTGAATGAAAATATGGTTTAATAATTTAATTGTTATTTATTAGCCGTAAAGTATTACAAATGTTGTTCCAGGATTAGTTAACACTTAAAAATTAGCAGTCTTTAGTTTTGTACGAATTATGTTGATTAAAATAAACCAGTTTTTTTTAAATCACTAAATTTGTCCACAGGTACATCTTATGATTGTACCTCTGGACAGAAATACTTGTACCTATGGACGGCAATGTACCTATGGACAGATCACTTATCCTTACATAATAATCCTATAAAAATAAATAGAATATCTTTATAAATCAACTTTAACATTAAAGAATCAATTATTCTTTTTGGTTTTGGCATCTAAATAATTTTGATATAGTTCTAAGGCAGAATCATCAGAGGCATCTGAATCACCATCATCTAAAATATAACACTTTTGATATAAGAAGTCTGACTCATCATCTGATTCAAAATTATCTAAATGTGATCTTGATACACATTTCTGGTGATATTTAAAATCGCATTGAGAGCAATTGAGCAGTTTGTAAACATTTTCATGTCTTTTACATCCCATACACATGGCTTAGGGTAACTGGTCATCTTGAAGAATTGTGACCCTTTTTTCTGCAGATTGAATTTTTATTTTTATCTAAATATTCTGCAAGCTGTTTTTCTTCTTCCTCATCAAATACTTTCTTCACGTCATTTCTCAAAATAACTACCCTGTTCTCGCTCAGATCATTCTCCTTATTCATGTGAAGGTATTTAAATATCGTAGATTTTGGTATTTTATATTTTTCTGCAACTTTTCGCAATGAACATCCACTAATTGCCTCTTTAATTGCCTCAGATAACGTCTCTGAACACACCTACGGCGCGTTTTTCCGTCGAGACACTGAAAAATGAAAAAAAATTTGTACCTGTGGACAGTCCATAGGTACATACACTTCGATGTCCACAGGTACAAATCAGACAATACAACCTAAAAATCTATTACCGGCATGATAGGTACTAGTTTACACCGTTATACCGATGTAAATGGATTGTTAACTACATGTACTACAGTATGACTAAAAATAATCATCTATATTCTGCATATGTTCACAAAAAAATAGGACGAAAAAGAGACAAATACTTACTTTTTTGAGCGAAAACCCTTAACGGTCTGTCACCGGTCACACAACAAAAGATACAAAATGGCAGCAAGTCAACGTTGCCACACATCAAAAATACTTTACGGATGCGTTAAATTCGTTAAATTTCTGTGTTTATTTTTTGAAATATCAATGATGTCCACAGGTAAAACCGTTCATAGGTACAACACCTTCCCCTACTATTTAATCGTCACACAGATTTTACATTTAGAGTATATAGGACCCTATATAGAATTACTAGTGGTAACGCAGAGGTCATTTATTTACCTATTTTTATTGATATTATTTAACAGTGAAGCTAATAATTGAAGAAAAAACATATTCATTGTTTTTTGATAATACTAATGGTTGTCAATATCTATTAATAAAAAACATATACGAGAAGATACTGAAGTTTCTCTACCTTTTTAAAAAATAGATGTTTAAGAGTAAACATATTGCGTATAAAGCACCCCTGAAATTAAACTATCATTTAATTTAAAGCAGTTCTAGGCCTATGTATGTTTAAAAGTTTATCAATTTATCATTGTCTCACCTCACACACACAATTCTTTAGCACAGTCTAACGACTTTGTGCGGAAAATACGTTAGCGTGTCATTATAGCTCTAAACCTCCTTATAAATTGCTTTTACACATATTTTATCAAGGGGTATGATATATTGTAATTTATAAAGCTTTCTTAATTATTCAGTTACACAGGTTTATTATTAGCCCTTAACACGCTAAACAGTCTTGAACTGAGAATCTCGTTGGCGCTACTCATTGCAGTTTCTGAACAATAAGGCGTAAATTATCATTCAGGCTCAAAAAAACTTTGAGATGTCGTGAATTCACGCTTTCATTTTCAATATATTTTGCTAACCTTAACAGGAGTTCCTAATGTTAAAAAGATCTTGACCATTGAAACGTATCTAGTGTATTCGTATCACCAACAGTTAAATAACGGTTGTTTCTGTAACATTTGTATTGCTCATTCCTAATAAATTGTAGAGATGTCAAATCAACAAGAAAATTTTTATTATATGTGGATACCATAAAATCAAAATCAAAATCAAAATCATTTATTATTTGCATAAAACAGGTATAAAGGTGGTAGAAGAACATCATATAATACATAGGTACGCTGTAATATAACCTCATAAAGGTGTGCAAATATTTAGTCATAGATATTTAAAAGATTATTTTTTAGACGCTCAACATTACAAATACAATTTGAAGAATATATTCATATATCACCATAGATTGCTCTATGGTGGGTTACCTTAAAATAACAAGCAAGTGAATTTGAACTCTAAGAATTTATTATTTTGATATGATATACATATGTTGTATATCATATCATCTCTGTAATAACTATGTGCTATATTGTATGTATGCATATTTATTAGACTTGCAACGAATAGTATATTCGGCAGTATACCGAATACCGAATATTCGGCGAGGCCCCTGACCGAATAGCCGAATATTAGGCAAAAGTATTCGGCTGGATTTTAGCGCCAAAAACTTGTACAGACGTGAATTAAATTATGTACCTGTTTTATGTACCAATGACTACTTAATAAATGATTATAAAAGAAATGAGAACCTTACCCTTCTAAATTTTGATTACCACAATAATTCAAATACATAGAATCCTCCATTTTTCCAATTCAGAAGATGATTATGTACCTGTGTTATGCACCAATGACTACTTAAATGATTATAACAGAAATGAAAATATGAATATATACGTAATCAATCGATTTTAATTTTTCATTTTACCAATTATTTCTCAATGTCAAAATATATTATTTAAGTATTCGGTATTCGGCCGAATAATATGTAGATATTCGGTATTCGGCCGAATATAATAAAATCAGCCGAATAGGCCGAATACCGAATAGTAACCGAATATTCGTTGCAAGTCTAATATTTATATATGTACTAGCTGACCCCGCAAACGTTGTTTTGCCATATCCATTATTTCTACGTAATATTGAAAAAAAAAATTAGGGGTCAACCCTTGTCATTTAGGAATATGAAAAATAGATGTTGGCCGATTCTCAGACCTACTCGATGTGCACACAAAATTTCATAAAAATCGATCCAGCCGTTTCGAATTGGTGTGCAATAAAGAGGTACTACTTATCTATCTATCTATCTATCTGTATGTTTTATTATTTTGATGTATTATCTTATGTTTTGTCTTATTTGTACAAATGACTGAATTTCTGTTTGGATATATATGTTGTAATCAAATCGCCTATCCCTATCCTGTTAAGTTTTGATGAAGTTCTGAAAATGGGACGCAAAACTATGCAACTAGTGTTCTTAGGCTGTTGCTTTCTTTCAGACGGAATTACTTTCCCAACTTTCCTAAATATAATAATTGGACCTAAACTGTAAGGTTTACAACCTTACAGTTTAGGTCCAATTATTGTATTTATTGTCACCGATTTCTTAGATATTGTATTGTATAAATCGTTTATACTTATTCTTGTTGTCTTAAAACAGATACGTAAACTACCGTGATTCGAAGTTGACGCGTTTATTGCGAGAAGTACTCGGAGGTCGGTGTCGCACTGCCATGGTAGCACACGTGTCTGCTGGTGGCGTCCACAGAGACACCACGCGTTCTACCCTGCACTATGCACAAAGAGCTGCATCTATTACGAACAGGGTATGGAACGATAAACTCTACTCCTACGGTAAAAAGTTTCGTTTTGAATACTTAACTTTTAAATGTTGTGTTTTTAAGGTGTTTTAAGTAAAATTGAATAAATACCTTATTCGAATAAGAGCTCTTAAAATCATATACTGAAATTAGATCAAGTCATTTGCCTCAACACAACATTCAAACCGCAAAACTATTGCGTTTTTTCTAGTTTTGCTGTTTTTACTCACTGGATGGTTTGATTTTTGAGGCTAACTTGAAGCCAAAAAAATACAGGGGTCATATCATCCTTTTATCTATTTCAACTATCCTAAGAATAAGCCAAAGAAAAATATTTCATTTATTTCACAAAGAAAAGTATAATCATAGTGAAAGGTGTATTAATACGATAATTATGTATTTCCAGGTGGAACGAGAATTAGTGTCGACTCCAATGCACCTTTCACAGTACAGGACAGTTATTGGCGAGCTTCGTGAGGAAATCTCTCGACTTAAAGTTAAAATGAAAGACGATCGGACAAGGTATATTTTAGTTCTAATTTAAGTAGGTACCTACGTTTATACATAAATGCCAGTAGTGTTTACATTATCATTAGGCTAAGGCATCGGTTTAAGTTTTACTCAGAATACTAACTTCGTGAATCTGCTCTTAACACAGCGAATAGCTAGCTAGTATAGGTAACTCACCATTTCAAGTGATATCTACGAATATTGTACAAATAACATGTTATGTAAATAACGCAGAGGTGTATTTGGGCGTCATAGGTAGGTAACTATTTTAAATCTGATTTTCTATAAGATTCAGAACATCAGACGGCAGGATAAAATAACTATTTAATTTTTATCATTTGTCGTCTTGTCTTCATCACAGTAAACCAGACGAGTTTCAAATTCAAAATCAAAGAGTTACCAAAGAAGACAGTACAGAAAAAGTAAACAAAGAAGACAACGCGGAAAATGCAGCGCATCTGAAGTCTTTGCGAGAAGCGATTGTATCAACTTTCAAACAACAAATGCGATTGCGACGGCGTCTCATGGAACTGGACAGTCACTTGCTCGGCTTGTCTCTCGACGCTGAACGACAACATGCCGCTATATCGCATTGGGAAGCACGTTTTAATCGCCTTTACAAGCCAATCAATCTTCCTGGATCTCGACTAAGCACACAACAAAGTTACAGGTTAGTCTACAGCCCGATGTCAGCAGTTTGAGTTTTACAATTGAAGTCGAGATTCAGAATGACTGTAAAATTTTAACATTTATTACGTATCATAATAATGTTAGATGCTGGAAGGGATTAAACTTTTGTAATTTGTTTGTTGTAAAATTATATCTATATCAGTAGTGGCCCAGAAGACGAAATTCCACCGTAATTAATTAAATTATTGTGCTTCGGTAAAGACAAAAATACTTTTTCACCATAATTAAAAACATATTCACCACTCGTCAATAATTACTAAACAAACAAAAAAAATGATAATCAGTTGATAAACACAGAATAAAAGAACTGAACTATAACGTAGTTGCCTATTTCGTGCATGTTTATTGCGCTATTTGTAGATTCAATTTTGAGTGGTTTCGTTTAAGCAGGGGTGGTACAGGGCTGTCGTCGAGTAGTAGCGAGCGTGCCGAAGCCGAGGTAGCGGTGGAGCAGGCGTGGGCCGAGCTCGCCGGTGTTGAGCGCGAGCAGGAGGCCGCGCGCGCCGAGCGGGAGCGCGTCGAGCGACAACTCGAGCAGGTGCGCCTCCGCGGCGCTCAGCTTGAGCAGGTACATTCAAATACTAGGCTTGCTTAGCTAGCCAATTTGGTAGTTACCAATTAAAAATAAAATAAAATTAAGCAATATTTATTTTACATTAATAGAACTTATAATTTTTCTCAGAGATTTTATTTTCTTCGGCGTTACCTTTCTATGTCGATACCTTTCTTTTAAGTTTTATTTGTAGTCTAGGCGTTTGCAAACGAAATAACCCTTTATTTGTCTGCTTTTAGGACTGACCGAATAGCCCCCAGTACGTCACCCGGGTACGAGCGCTAAGCCTCTAGGCATTGATATAGTTGTTTTAACTCAATGCCTCTAGGCGCCTAGGGCGCTCTTAAAAACGTAATCCGCCTCTGCCTGTAGTGGTCATGGTTCTTTTAAAATGTCAAAACAACGTATTGCTGATGTTTTCTTTTTACATACGTTTTTACATACCAGTGAGCACCAATTATCACCGAATTCAGGAACGTCATGAATCTTTGTTCGATCGAATTTTGAAATTAGGTATCTCTAAATTTATCTATCTCTATGTTCAACCGAATCATTTCCTGTTTTAAAGGACCTTATTAGCACTTAATTATTAATTTCATCACATACTTGATTTCGAAATCATTATAACTTTTGGAAGACCTGATTTGTACATTTGTTGTGTGACCGTATATTTAAATAAAAATAAGTTACAAAAATACTTGTTACAAAAGTGCTACTATACATTGCAGGCGTTTTTTAATGATAAAATATTGTATTCTATGAAAAAAAATATTATTAATGCAATTTAATCTTTAATTTATATTTTAATTAGAGTTATTTAACTTGTACTAAGACAATGGATAAAGTAACATCGATGAATTATTATTTTAACTATGAGTATGTATAAAACGAAAAAATATTCTTATATATCCCTATTTTAATCCCTATTATAATATAATATATATAAAATAATATATAATCTATTATTATCTTATAAATAAAAACCCCTAATTTTGGCATTTTTTAAATGCAAATTCCTGACTTTGCGTTGCTGGCGTCACAGCTTTAAAGAATCACTTCTTCTGTCGGACAGTTCTGTTTTTTATAAGTATAAATAGGTAAATAGGTAAGTACCTATTGATAATTATGCGCTGTATGATTTTTATTATTTTTATTCGTATGAAACATGACCTCACTAACATGTCACATTCGGGCTGTAGAAAACGCAGCAGAAAATTTGTCGGACAATATCACCGCTGTATTTTATAAGGAATTGGGAATGAATAGTGCAAAAATGAACTATGTATTTGACGCTAAACAAAACATCGATTATCCCACATGTTTGCGTTGGTAGACAAGCTATTTGCGATAAAAAAATTGTCGGACACAAACTAGCAACACAAAGTTTCAAAAAAAAAAATTTACTAACTATTTTGTTAGTAAATTATGCATCTAATTTGATAAAATGGAATACGTATTTGTTAAAAAAGAAGTAATCACGAATTCGACACACTTTGCGCGTGCTACCACCAAACAGCAGCACTTTCGACAATTGTCGTAATAAGAAAGTTTGGTAAACTCTTTAAAATTAAGCTACTGACAAAAACTTTTGTCAGAAGCCATTTATCAGTTAACAGTAGCAGTTCATTTTTAATTAATCATTTATAAATTTGGTGACGTACTGAGGCCTAGTTCTACGCGTTCTTGTGCATCACCCTAAATATTTTGGCAGGCGTCGTCTGCAATGATGGTTACCATGCTATGCTTGGGTTTATTAGACATACAAAACATGTAAAACTGAGTGTCCTTTTTTTGCACAGAGGAGGAAAACATAAGAATAGTGACTAATAATAATTTTGTATTTTACGTAGCTATGTATTATTTACTTCCTAACAAAAAATTTACAGGAGTTACCAGCAACAATCAGTAGTGGTCCGGAGCGAGAAGTCCTGGCTCTAGTGTGTCGCGTGCATGAGCTGGAAGCAGATAAATTGGCGCTGCAGGGGGAACGAGCGGCTCGCGCTCACGAACTGCGGCGTCGAGACCTCGCGCTGCAGAGGAGAGACGCGCAGAGGAGATTATCTGATGAAATTATTACGAGGCAGCGGAGAGCTCTACAAGGTAATACAACAATGACATTAAATGCATTTCGTTTATACGAATATTTAAATGTATAAACGAAATATAAATATTTTTAATATAATTTCTGAAGGTGAATATCATATACTTCGCCCTGTGTAGCACCTTTTAGATAAGACACCGGGTCATTGTTAGGGCGTTAATGCATGGTATTGGAATGTGAAAAAAGACTATCAGCGAAATATACCTACATATTTGTTAATATAAATTCTTTAAGTAATTTTCACGTTTTAATTTAATATTTATCAAATCAAATCTTAGATTTTTTCACCTTTGTAGGTAGATGGATCGCTTACTAAGATTACTACGATTTAAAAAGAAATTTGTTACACTGTACAGAAATAAGAAAAAATAAAAATATATTGTATTATGATGCCAACAATACCCACCGTAAGCTGAAACCTTACGTGGGCGGTGCAGTGATAAGGCTTTCTTTAGCGATTAACGAAGTTGAACTTCAACTATCCAACACTACCTATACACAAATGTAACTTCGCATAAAACTACCTTACAAAATAGTTCGTTGGCCTGAATGGGTTATATTCCCTATACTCGAAGGAGTATACTATAACCCGGCAATCTCGTGCGCGACCGTCCCGCGGGGTGACAGACAGTGGCGGGGGCGAGGTAGCGCGTCATTCTAGCACACGGCTACACACGAAGAGAAGCGTTTCCCTTCCCCGCTACACCACCCGCTACCCGCTGACATCTTGAGTACCTCGTCCCCGTCCTCGTCACCCCGCAGGACGGTCGCGCACGACGTTGATGGACTATAATGCTTCGAACTAACTAAATGACACTAACTTACACTTAGTGTAATTTAAACCATCACAAGGGTATAAGCGTTTTTGAGGGTTCTTCATAATGTTCTCAAAAGTTTACGAAGTCACTAGGCCAGTGTGATGTACTGGCCCTATATTTCAAGGTTTGTGTATGTGTAAGATATAAATAATCGAAAGAACGTGTTTTCTTGAATCTTCTCAGAGATCGGCGTGGGCGTACCACCAGAGCTTGCTCAACTGTATGAGTTATACCAACAAGAGATACACGCGTCCACTTACACAGAAAGTAACGACATATACACTCCACCCTATCGTTTACCGCCAATATCCACTAGGTAAGTAGAGATTACTTGAGTTAGGTTTCTATATTTAGGAAGAGTTTAGTGTAGAATTATATTACTTGCTTGCTTTAAATTTGAAACAAGTGTACAACCAAACCATCAACGGTTATTTTAAATCTGTTCTGACAAAACGTATTATATTTTACGTAAATGGAGTACAATACAATATCTAAGCCATTTTAATGTATAATCAAATACAAGGTATTGTTTACACCATGTAAAACAATATAATAACATAAAGTTCTCTAAACCATCATACATCGTGTCAGTATTTATTGCCTCCAATTATAGAAACAGAAACTCGAAAATTCATAATCCCTATTGTTCATAAGTCTAATAAACGAAATAGCTTGAATAGTAAGTATACAACCTTAAATAGTATTTATATAGTATCACACATCACATCAACAGCCTATAACAGTCCACTGCTGGACATAGAAAGGAGCCTCCTTAGAAAGGAGGTTTTGGCCCACTATACTATTTATATAGTATACTCGTATAAATAGTATAGTGATAAGTAATTTTTGGAACTTATGACTGAGTACCTATCAACTCAGTCATCATCGAACAACATTACAACGAGCACCGGCGTTTAACGAGTGGTTCATTATACTCGAAATCGAACTAATTAGATAATTTAAAATGCAAAATAAATAAATGAAAAAAAAACTATAAATAAAAATGATTTCCCCTTTCAAACTTTTGAATAAATCCGAAGCAACCCAAAGACGGAAATAGGTATCAGTACTTTTTCCAGCAATAAAGTATTTAATGTTATGAAGTTAATTTCTGTACTTATTTGATAATTTGATGATTAGTCTCTCATACTTTTAAATTAAATATCAATATTAGAATAAGTTCCAAAAATTACTTACCACTGTACTATTTATATTGAGCAAACTGTTGTGTGATATTAGTTTATTTACCTCAAGCCAGCTAGTCATAATTTACAAAAGTACATTTCTCATATACAAGCGCCAACGCATAAGGAAAATGACTTGAAATGAAAAGGTACACTATTATGCAAATATTAATATTATGAATAGTAGATGTGAGATTTTTATTCAATTTTTTTCTTTCGTATAAGTTTTCGAATTTCTTACGGTCTTGTTGTTAATAAGACTATAATAAATATAACATAAGAACTTTTCATTGTAACAAAAATGTTCAATGACTAGTCAATTTAATTAAATTGGCAGTGGGGCAATTTCATTACCTTTCAAGAATTGTAATAAGTCCAATAGAGAATTAAATTACTTTATCCCGCACTGAATTGAACACCCTCATACCATTGGTATTTCTTGTTGATCATTTTTATTTTTCAATTTCAAGCGTATTTCACTGCCACTTAAATGTAATACATGTGTTTCTAGTAGGTGAACCATGCTTCGCCCCAAATGGATGGGCTCGACTAGAGTGATACCACGACTTCATAGAAAACCGATGTTAAACAATTGACGGAAGGAGGGGGGAGGGGGGGAGCTTTAAAGGGCGACAATGCACTTGTTTGTGACTGTTGAGTTGCAGGTGCGTCCATGGGCGGCGGTGTTAAGTTACCATCAGGTGACGCACTTGCTAGTTTGCCCCCTATATCATAAAAAACGCAAAATGCTTTGGGTAGTCTTTAAAGAGATCGAATGCCATAAACTTAGCTTCTTTAATATTTACGAAAGCATGATGCTGTACCTATACGTAAACAATGAATTTTTTTTTGGATTTTTTTGGATTCGAGTAATACTCTATGAGCTTTTCAACATTTTTTAACAATGTGTTACAGTCTATCGGAGTTAACGTGGTCGGAGAGTTCAAGCGGTTCGGGCCGTGGCTCTAGCTCAGGCTCAGGAGGCACATTGCTGGACTACCGTCTGCCACCTCTTGCGCCCACGCCTCGGCCTCGCACCAGATACAGGTACTTTTAATAACTACTACTTAATTATTGAATTAATTTGAATTAGCTCTTTATGAAGTGAACTAAATACCTACATAAAAATGACATTTCATTGTTATCCTTATTATTAGTATTCTTTTGAATGCATTCACCACAATGTGATAGTAATCGGCATAAAAGTGAAAAAACAAATGCCTCAAAATTTCGAGATTGTCTATACATCCACCATTGTATCTACATATAAACTGTGCTTCGGGGATTCACATTAAATTCAGTGACATTTGTATATTGTTTTCAGCCAAGGTAGTGCAACCACCCTGAAACGATATGCGAGCGATGAAAGCTTGGTAACAGCGGCACACCGGAGGGACCCGGCAGCTCCTTGAACTACAAAATGTTGAAGATTTATATCGACTGTGACTCCTATCCATTGTTTCTAAATTAAATTTAAAGCCAATGGGGTTTCTTAAAGATTTTAAACGGAGTTGATAAATATCTTTGATTTTATATCATGTGCTAATAGGGAATTGTCTTATTATACCTATTATAAATACAAAAGGCAGAGTCTTAAATTAGTTATTGTTACTGAGTGAAACTTCAGTTTCACTCAGTAACAATTTAAGAGTGACAGATAAGTGAAGATGGAAACGTGTTCTTACAAAAAATATGTTATACCTAATGTTATTTTTCGTATGTATAATAAAAAAAGTTGTAGTAAATTAATTCCACATAATTACATTTTAACAGGCTAAGCCATTATAGTATTGAAGATTAGTTTATAAACTTTGTAGAATAATTAATTTATGACCAAAATTTATAGATGCTGTAGATGTATATATTTCGTCAAATTATGTAACGAGTGTTTTATGCTGTATGCATATCTAGTTTTTGTAACATGAGGATGAGGTGATACCTAGAATTTTACCTCAGGTGATGATGGATTGGAAAATAATTTTGAACTTCTACATATTACAATTGGTAACTCAATTTTAACTATTTTAACAGTTTTTTCTTTTGACCGTTCTTTTCAAAAAACTATATAAAAATGCCAAGTGTAAAATAAGCCTAAAATGCTTAATAATATATTTCTAAACTGCTTTAAGGTATAAGAGACAGACGTACATTTTTAAACGTAAATAATCATTTCGAAGCGTGTTAGATATTTTCTTGCTAATTTCCAAATAAATTAAAACCAGCTGTGGCAAACTTTATTTTTAAATTACTTTTTGTAGGTATTTTAAACATTTTCCGGCCGCAATTTTGAAAAAAATGTTAAAATTGGGTATTGAGATCCTTATTCAGTGTCAGTTTAATCTTTTCCTACTACGACACTATGTAACTAATAAGCAGTAGGTAAGCTGTGATTTCTTTTTCCAAAAAAACTTTTGAAACCAGTTACTACAAATATTTATTCTGACGTTAATATTCTCACTATAAAAAATCTGCATATCATGAAACTTTAGTACCTGCATAAATTTTATTTAGGTTACATAAAAGTATCTCTCACTCTCAGAGTTATGAAAAGACCGATTTCTAGCGCGTAGATTCATCATTCATTCATCAGATCATTCGAACTCTCTGTGTGAATTTGTCTGAGATTCAACATGTCTCGTTGTATAACTGCCGATTGCTTAATATGGTGATTGGGATGCTGTTATGTTTGCGCGCTACGTAAACTCTAGTATTAACCATATTTCTACCCCGCAGTAATTTCCATGAGCGGTAAACTAAGCTGCTTTGTCACAAATTTCATTCCATATTTTTTTTTTTTTTTTATTGGGACTAATCCCACCCACACGCCCACCACTGTAACTCCTGTACACCAGGATCCACAGCAGTGACCCACGAACACACCGAGTTATGACACTCGGGAAGTAACAGGAAGAAATTAAACTGTCTTGGAACCCGCAACGAAATTAATCAGAAGAAAATTGGAGGAGTTGGAAATACAGTAAATCCACTTCCCTCCTTAGCAAAGCGGGAGACAAAATGAAGTAAAATAGGCATACACCCTTTTAAACAGGGAAGCACCACGGCCACAAAATATTACGGGTCCTACATGAGCTATATTTGATTTCTATAATATGTATGGCAGAATCGCCTAAACGCACGGAAATTCACCCTAGTTGACACAAGATCCCCATAGTATACCGCCCCAGATGTCACCTGCAAGCTATTCAGCATTATACTACGTTCATTATACCAAAGACTACATTCCCAGAGGATATGATGAGCAGATTGTTCATAATGAGAGTTAGGTGTAGAGCATTGACACAATGGTGACTCGACTAATTTAAATGAATACAACTTGCTCCTAAAGTTACCATGACCCGTAAGAAATTGAGCGACACAGTGATCCACCTCAAGCCATGTCCTCGACAACCGTTCGCGAACTGATGGAAAAAATTGGTAAAGATGGCGCCCCTTGGATGATTCGTCCCAGCGTTGCTGCCATTCGTCTATGAGGTCATTATAGACATCGGACTGCTGTTGAAGCAATCTTGTAATTTTACCGCGATCCCGCGCGCCCAAGAAATCGCATTCCATGTTTTGTCTTGAATAGTACATGGCTGCACGTCTCTGCACCTCGAGATCGACCGGAAGCACACCCGCCAACACCGGCAAAGCCTCAGTGCTAACCGTCCTATATGCCTTGCACAAAAATATCAGTGCAAGTCGTTGGCCTTGTAACAGTTTGCGACTTACAGCGCCTACGGTCGCCCTATCGGCCCATACAGGTGCACCATAGCACATAGAACCTAAATAAGTAGCTCCGTATATGATCTTTAATGTATTAAATGATAGACCCCATGTCGCAGTTGATATCCTTGTCAATGCACAGAAACTCTTTTTAGACTTTTCATTAACTGTTTTAATATGTTCGATAAATGAAAAGTTTCTTTCTAAAACTAATCCTAGATAACACACTGCGGTTTTATTTTTTACAGTAACATTGTCAAATCTAATGCTCGGCGGTGATTTGAGGTTACCTTTTAAAAGTAGCTGGAAGGTTTTGTTGGGTGCAAAAGTTAAGCGATTACGTTCACCCCATTGAGATATCAAGTTCAAACATCTATTGGCTAATCTCTCAAGCCCCGCCCTAGTATCAGATTCCACTAGTAATAAGCCGTCATCAGCATACGCGTTCAGAGTACATCCGGATGGTATTGGTATCGCAAGAAAATCGTCGAAGCCGATATTCCACAAGTATGGACCTAGCACCGATCCCTGAGGACATCCCATTGTAAGCGCCTTCGACACAGAATGATGACCAACTCTTAGTTTAGTTGTACCGTGTGAAAAGTACGAAGAGATAAGGGAATAAATATTTTTAAAGCCCCGTGATTTTAATTTCAGCAACAGCATGGGCCACCATGCGTTGTCGAAGGCGCCAGATATATCTAAGAAAATAGCCAGCACGTATTGAAATTTTGACCCTGTGACAAACTTTCTAACCGATATAACAGCGTCAGTTGTCGATTTACCCAACGTAGATCCAAATTGTCTATCATGAAATTTGACTCCACCTGGCAGAAGCCGGGGCACTACAAGACGTTCTAAAAGCTTTCCTAACGATGGTAACAATGTGATTGGTCGGTAGGATTTAGGATCATCCGGTGGCTTGTCGCCACTTTTTGGTATTATACGAATATTAACGCACCGCCATATACGAGGAAATATTCCTTCAGCAATGCAACGTTTAAAGACAGTGAAAATCGTGTCACCCGAAAGTTTACAAGCTTCTTTTATCATTTTGTTAGATATTTTATCATCGCCCGAAGCCTTGTTTAGCAAGGATCTAATGATACCGAGAAATTCGTCTGAAGATGGTAAATCAGACATTGGAGACAGTGGTGGTTCGATGGCCCACTGCCTGATCTGTCGGTGATGATCAGTGTCGTTTTCCGGTCGATCGTCAGGAACGAGTGAGTCTAAAAGATATTCTGCTGTTTGTTCTACTCCTGTGGTATATCTGTTATTAATTTTGATGTTCTGTATGTATGCAAGGTCGATTGATCTATTTGCCTTAAATTCGTGATACAAAGGTGACCACGAGCCCTCTCTATCGAGTTTATCAACAAGTTTCTGAATTAAGTTTCCTTTGGATTTTTCCACAGCAGCTCTGTAGTGGGACCTGGCAACTCTAAGAGCAATGAGAGCATTGTTGTACAAATCTCCTGTTACGTTATGTTTTTTAATAGTGTTTAATTTTCTACGAGCTTTCCGGTAGCTTCTACGTAGTTCGGCTAATCTATCATTCCACCAATCACATCTACGAGTGTTAGTGATAAATCCGCGACCAATAGTTACATCAGCGCAGTATGTAAAAGTTTCTGATAGTATTTCTGCGCTTTCCTCAGCTGATAAACTATTGCGACTGAAGTCTTTGTTATGAGTTGCAAAGAGTGAACCAAACAAAGCCCAGTTCGCACCTTTAGTTTTATATCTAAAATTATAGGGAGCCCTTTGTGGATCCTGTGCAACCCTTGGTATGAATTCGTACACGATCAAGCGGTGATCACTACAGAATGCGTCCGGAAGGACACGCCATCCGGATATCGAGACGTCGCCGCGCGTAAGCGTCACGTCAATAGAAGACTCACCCATTGGGTTGCAAAAAGTTGGTGGTGCATCGGGGGTATTGTGAATAATAAGATTCATTTCCGCAATGAAATCTTCAACCGCACAACGTCGAACCGTGTCGGTTGAACGCAACTTGCCATACTATAATGAAGATGACGCATTGACATCAGCGCCAATGATAATTTTATGTCCCACGAGGAACTGCAAGACGTAACGTAAGTGATGTAAGTGAGGATCAATAGGATGTGAATATTGAAAATAGCAGCTCACTACGTAAACCTTACAGGTAGAGGATGAGATCTCAGCAACGGCGCAGTGTGACGTCATAAGATTACGCAAAGATGTTACCGTAAAATTAGAACTTGCAACATATATCCCAGCCTGCGAACGGCAGTCAAGCTGTACTACATTACGACGCAAGTGAGCGCTCTGATATTGTTCTTGTAAAAGGACAATGTCTAACTTTTGTTCTAAAATTAAACGGTTAGACCTTTTAATTTTTTAATTCTGATGTAGCTATTTTATCGTTATGAAGATTTAACTGGCCTATCGAAATATTATTCATTACTTAGTAAGTTACTCTTTAAACTTTTTTTTTTTTTAAACTAAGTTAAACTATTCAGTAATTGGTATTTAATATTAGCTGTTCCAGTTTTAATTTGTATGTGGCACAGTCGTATGAGCCGCATCGATGGTTAGATGGTTTTTTGAACCGCTTACACTGTGCGCACGTGGGCTTAAAATCTGGTGTGTCTTTATCGGGACAAGCTCGCGTTTCGTGTGCGGCGGCGCAATTAGCACAAGTAGGGGTTTTAATGGTGCAAAACTTTCAAAACATTCCATATTCCCAAATAAAACGTCAGTTTCTTGTAAAATGCAATACAACTCATCCAAATCGTACCGCTTGAAAAGTTTAAAATATTTTGGCACCCCTGATGTTGAGGTTAATTTTTTTGTTACTATTTTAAAAATCTTCTATATACTCGTAGATGTTTATTTTTATATTTGTATATTGTTGCTAAATTTAACAGTATAATGAGTTGTGGTTATTTTTCATGATTCGAAGAAAGTGAATAAATAGCCAAAAAATTGCTCTAGTTTTATAAGTTTTGTTTTTGTTACTAACTGTGTGCAGTTTGATAGTATAATCCTGTATTTATATTAAACTGTTATAATTTTAGTTGATTCTTGTCCGTCCGTTGTCACTTTAGTTTTATACTTAGATTGTGTGAGTTAGGGTTAGCAAAATGTTTTGTAGGATTTGTAAATTTATTTATGCAAAACTTATTGAGTTGGTTTTAATAAAAAAATATTATTAAAAATATTTTAAACATTGTTGTTTTATTTTTACTGTTTCTTTTTGTGTTGTTTGTATTGTAGTAAACCAACGTCATGCGATTTCATTCATAGGTTTTGGAATCTGAGTGATTAATCCTGAGTCACCATATTTGATGTTGTGGTTTATTCAATGGTAGGTTTTAACAAGGAAAACTTGAATATAAGTAAATAACATCACCTCTGTGGCTATAGGTACCCGGTGACTATTAAAATGCTTTCTTAACACGAAATGTGAATGTGGCTATAGTTCAGCTAATTAAATAGCTATTTGGACAAGTTATTTATTAAATAGCATTGTACACCGGTCACACTATCGTCCTTTTAACACATTCCTTACCTGCAACTATAGTTAAACCGCCGTAAGCTTGGCCCTCCTGATGGTTTGCGGGACGCGGGGCGGGTGATGCGCTCGGCTATACATGACACGATGTACTAACTCGATATCTTCAGATTTATTTGTTTGAGATTTAATCTACACACGATGTAATAAAATCGAATTTATTTCCATGTATTATAATGTCAGTGTATTGTAAGTTTTTATGATTAATTGTAAAATGTAATACTGTAAAATAATTTTAATAAAATCACCTTATCTTCATCATGTAAATTATATTCAGATACAATTTAAAAATTCAGTAAAATAATAAATATTCTTTATTAGAACTTTAACAGTAGAACCTCTGTAAGCCGAACTTCAAGTTTTTAAATCTTTTTGTGACGCAGAGTCGGCAGATTATCCATGTTGCAAAATAATACCGTGTGTAGCAGTCTTAAGAAAAATAACACGTACGGCCATGCTTTCACGTCAGTCACTGCCGGCGGACAGCGACGCACTAGCTAATTGGTTGAATGCATCCCCGCCCCGCGTCCCCCAAACCATCAGGAGAGCCAAGCTTACGGCGGTTTAACTATAGTCGATTAGATACTACCACGACCAAATCGGTACACGTCCTTAGAAAAAACATTAAGATTGATCTATTTGAATCAGCTGATTCTGTGAATCAGCATACATGCTGCACGTTTTCTATATACCTACTTATGATTTGATGGTATCATTTGTTGGGTTGTTCGTGTAGATACATGCAACGTGCAGCCTATGACTATATTTTGACGATCATATCGCTTCAGTTCAAGTTCGTCAGAAACACTTTTGATTGTTTAGTCATGTATAAGTTAAAGTAACATTGAAGTGGTCGTATCTGTGTTTGAAATATCCTTTAACATTTTAATAGTACGCTAATCGTAATAAATATGTTTCTTATAGGGTGTGCCCTATGTTTGTAAAGAATTATTTATTATAGATAGCTGTTCCTCTTCCACATGATTACAAGTTGCTTTTATCCCTGTCACCTGATGGTAAGTGACTATCAACCCCTCTTCTGGTGTTAGCTTCCCGTTCACTCATTTGATATAAATGAACAAAAATAATTGCTTAGCGCAGGCTTTTCTAAAAGCTCTATCATCTAGAAGCATCTAGAAGCTATCACTACGGTCGAGCCGGTTCAAAAGTACCTAAACACCACGGCAAAAACAGACTGACAAACTGATGAAATAGAGACGATGATATCGGTAACGATAAAAAAACACAATCACAATTATCTTTAAAATTTATATTGAGATTACAAATGTTTTTAAATCAACTTTCATTCTAACTAAAAATCTCTCACGGTTCCTAATTATTGCTACAAATTACAATATTACAAATATATTTACTAAAAATAATATAGTGTATGACGCTAATAATATTAAGTATATTAATGTAGTTCTAATCCGCTTGAGGAGGAATAATTTACAAATAATTTAATTCAAGCGATTTTATACACTCATACTGCCTTTTATTATCACATAAACATCAAGAATTGATTCTATAATTTTACTATTTTATGAAACGTCTTAAATAAAAGTGATCGATATTATTCTTTTCTTTCAACAATTCAAAATAATAGATGTCACTTCTGGAACGGAAGTCACTAGGTTTATTTTACAATTGATTTATTTAACAAAAAGTAGGTACAGAAATAACTGTAACATACAATTTGACTTCCGGGGCTTGTTCAATATTTTTTTGTTCCTTGGGTACTTTTTCAGTTAATAAGTCGACGTCATATCCTGCTAAAGAGATCGGTCTGTAAACTCTCAGACAATATAGGGGACAGACGTTTGACTGTTTATGACTACAGTAAAGTTCGATTAACATACTTAAGATCATGATATCATTTAACTTGTAGTTACTAATATATCTTGATGATTGCACTTTCAATATACTCATTCAATTCAACAATCACTTATACCCACGAGAACGTCTACGTTAGTAGTCTTACTGTGTACCTAATACAAATTATTAAATAAATGTTTTTATATACGTCTTTAAATATTCATTTGACTAAACACAAATAATCTCATTTACAAAAAGAAATAACATAGACTAGTATTTCCCAATCTTTCAGCACGAATCTTTAAGAATTGAAGATCAAATTGCCACAAAACTTCTAATGAAGGGAAAATTCATACATCAAATGGATTACATTTTACTTCAGTAACGAAATAACAGAAATGGTCGCCCTTTATCTTGGTACTTAGTATTTTTATAAGACTTTTTTGAATATAGTTCCTTCTATCGTATAAACAGCTGAGTAAGCATAGGAGACGCCAAAGCCGTGTATGGCTTTAGTATTGAATAGTCACAAACAATAGGTTGAGAAACTCTTCTAGGCAATCACTAGGATAACAATACAAGAAAGAATATCACAATCACAATACTCAAGACTGACATTTTATCTTATATTACTTCCCTACTTATTATGTAGCTGATTTAGCTTGTCGCTTTACAATCCCTACTAAATACTTATTTATGTATCGGCTTGTAAATAGTCCTAATTTATTGCTTAGTTTAGAAAATAGACAATATATGCACTAAAAGCACAACTTCACTGCCTTTAATGAACATAGTATAAATAGAATATAATATAACAAATATTTTCAACGTAGTAAATATATTTTCACAGTTCTTAGATTCGTCAATAAATGATTAGTTATGTTCTGAATTGTTCATTTTTAGTTACGGTTTCTTTCAAATTTTACTATATACTGTGAAGCTATTTTCGTCATAAGTTCTATTACCTAGGCAAGTTTAATGAATTAAAAGAATATAATTATCCCTAACTCGTTCAAACTTAAATATGGCCACTGTTTTTAAATACTGTAATGACAAAGATTTTCTCTCATTCTTTGCATATTCTACTATCGTTATTGCAGAGTGTTTCCTAGTGAAACATCAAATAACGAACATAAGTTATCCGCATAACAGGTGTTCTGGGTCCGTACACAACGTTAATTGATCCCTCTTAGTAATACATACATATATTGAGCTATTATAGACAGTACACGAATGTCCAATAGATGATGTTGAAAAACACGAAGAGTATCGGGAACAGTATTCGGGAGCGTTTGTCGATCCAAATGGCAATTTCTTGCGGGGTCATGGTGGTCCACGTATGCTTTGGTAGCTCTTCGCCAGATGTCACACTACCGCGTCCTTGACCTGGTTTACCCGCTGTTCCTATTAAATCGTCGAAGCTCTGAGTCGTGATCGTTGGTAAGTTGACTGCAGATGGGAAGCTCTGAAATTAAAACGTTTTTTTTTAATACTAAGCAATAGGAAGACAGTTATTGCGCGTATGGTTTGATGGGTATATTTAAACTATTGTGATAGTCTCGGCAGTTTTATCTTAGTTCATTCTGTTAAATCTAAAACTTAAACCCAACCCAGGTTGATGAATATATGTAAATTGTATAAAAATTATCGTAAATGTTCTGTTATCTCGACAAAAGGACGGGCCACCTGGATGTTTAGTGGCATGTGTCTATCGCCGCCCGTAACAGGACTTGGCAAAAAACAACAATTAATGAACACCAGTTAATAATTTGTTTGGTCAAAACTATAAGTTTAGTAGGTTGTACAGTCCATATATTAAGACTTTTATTAAAGCTATATATCAGATCAAATATACAAAGAATAATAAAGTTAAAACTTAATAAGAACTGTAATAGAGAAAGTATAATGCATAATTTTAACACGTACATGTACTGTCAGATAATTGTTGTATCCAGGGCCTGCAGGATCTGTACTAGTCTCTCGGTTGAGAGATGTGCAAGATCGCGATTTAGAGAGTTGCGGCGACGATTGCAATTCCTTCTGGAACTCTTTACGCACCAGTCGCGGTGTCAATGTGCTCTTCAATATGTACTTACTGTTTACTTTCTTCAAGCTTACTGCCTTCCTGCACGCCAAAATTTTTAAAAATAATTAATATTTTACAATTATGAATAGCATGTGATAAAAATATATAGACTTAGAACGTACTTCCTACGCCATATCGTGTTGACAAAGGCAAACTCGATGAGAGCTGAAAAGATAAATCCTATGCACCCCAAGAACCAAATCTCACTAGCTTTGATGTAAGAGACCTTTGGTAGGGTTTTCGCTTGTGAAGATGCCAGGGTGATGAATGACAACATAGTACTTGCTCCTGAAATAGTTAAAAGAATTGCATGTTAGAAAAGGGGAAAAATAAATATTTATTGAAAGAACCCATAATACTTAGTTCTGACTGTGGTTCTCATGTTAATGGTATGTATTCTTACCTAAAGTAATTCTAGGTGCAGCAGCATCAGCTTGTAACCAGAATGTCACCCATGACATAGCCACTATCATCATAGATGGAATGAAGTAATCCATAAGATAGTAACCCACTTCGCGACCCAGCTTGAAGGTAAATTTCAGGGCACTGTAATTGCCAGCTGTAAAATAGATGAGTAAGTGTTTATTTGTTATTAACATATAAAAGTATAGTACATCAATTATAATATATAAGTAGAAAACGACATTACATCTACCGCCAAGTCTCATATTGACTATATCTCCACGTACAACAGATTCATTTGTCCAGTAATCGAGGAGCGAATACTCTGTGAGATGTAACTCCGAAGATAATCTCACTGGGTTGTCCTTTTCCCACATTAATCGTAAGATAGATGCGTTGTATTTCCCTGAAATTATAATATCATTTTTAAGGCACATATTACGTATTCCAACATTGTCATCAACATTCCCAACTTTTGTGATTCATAATTATGATAAATTATTTATATGATGGGTACTAGGTACTTTGGTTTTTACAAATTGCGTGGTTACAAAACATTACATCTGTAATGAACATCATCTTAAATCTAAAGCTTTGGACTTAATGATGCCTCCTACTAGAATTCTAATAAAGATACTTACAACTTTCTAAGTTCATAGCACAGGTTTGATCGTCAAAAGGGAATTTCTGTAAGTTCATCCAACAGTACAGTACAGCCTGCATTCTGCGACTGAAAAGCACCTCGCCATCCGGTGCTATGGATATCAGGACATCTTTGCTATCGGTGCCCATCAGGCTCGAGGACTGCTCGTTGGACATATAAAGGTGAGGAACCCAAATTCGTTCCCTTAAATCACTCTCACCGATAATTTTAGATCTCTCAGGTGAATACAAAGTATATGCCAATCTTGGGTCGGTCCATCGAAGTTGAAGGAGGAAATGTAGTTTGAAATTCTGAAATGAAATTATTGGTACGATTAGTACAGTGAGAACTTCAATGTTAGCAACTTATTCATATATAATGGCATTTGAGTGTAAGAATGTGTGCACTCAAATCACTCCTACACTCAAATGCTACTCAGTATTAAGACTCCTGTAAGTCTCATCTATAATGCACCTGCACAAAAATCCGAAATAAAGGTTCAAGATCAGAATCAAAAGCACAAAAGTCCTTACCAAATCGTGGGCTTCAGCAGGCTGTATGAAGTACACGTAAGCGCTTGCGTGCACGTAGACGACTTCACCGGTCTGGTATGTTGGTAGCAGCAACCGATCATACCGGCACTGGTTAGCCAATCGCGATAGGAACTCTGATTGTGTATAAATGTCTCCGTTATCCAAGTTCGGACAATCAGGAGCTATGCTCTGTCTGTAAGGAAAAATAAGTGGTAATTATGACATTTTGACAATAGATCATTTATCAGCGTATCACGTACTCTATCAAAGGTCTTAATCGAGGGCAATATGCGAAATTCTTATCATTGATTTTGGCTACTGCGTGTTTTCCTTATCCTAAAAGTAACCTGGCCTTTACACGGAACCGAAGTAGAGGTCGTAGTTCAGGTAGTGGAAGTCTAGTAATCACTAGAGCTATTTAAGAGACTGAAATTTTAAATACCGACATGGAGTGTTAAATGTTAATCAGAAGAAACACAAACTCTGCTCATAAAATTATGAAATTATTATTTTTTCCTTTCGAATTCATGAATCAGTTGGGAAGGTATTTAAACCGTAACCTGTATTACTCATCTCTTCTTCTTCTTCTGTTATTTTTTGATATTGTTTGGGTGACAAATGGGTATGTGAAAAAGATTGACGGTTTCAAGTAAGCTTAGAAGATTGTTGAATGAATTTTCGTTAAAGTCAAATGTCCCCACAATCCTCCGTTCTAAAAGTGAAAGTTTGCTTGTGAATGTGAAAAATATGTTGTTAGATTTTTTTAGGATTTATTAGGAAAACCATGACACCTTAGTTAGTTAGTTCTAGTAGTTAGTTCTGTTTTCTTTAGAGTTATAGTCGCCCAACTTTCTGTTGCAGAGGCCAAAAATGTTGAATCGACTTCAAACAACACTAACAAAGAGCACTAAAAATTAAAAATAATTATAAATCTAATTTCATCAACAGCCTTAAACATAGGCCTCTCCTTAGAAAGGAGGTTTTGGCCTACTATACCGCGCTGGCCAGACGGGTTGGTATAGGGTTTGTCTCAAGTTTTCCTTCTCTTTGCAGTGATGTTCTAAGTATTTAGCTCCCTTAGTCGGCTCTTACGACACCCACGGGATGATCGGAGGTGGTGACAATGCGTATTCTTAATCCGTCACCACACGGACAAATCTAATTTAAAAAATCAATATAAGTGCGACTCTCAATATAACAGGTAACATTATTACAGCAATAGGGTATCTATCTAGTCAAATCTAGTCTGTTTATAATAAAGTCGTAAACATTTTTTTTTTCTAAATGTTTTGTAATCTCATTTATTACTTTCTCACGGACATATCTCTATAACCCAACACAAACACCTCATAAATATCTTGAAAGAATAAAACAAGGTCAATATTGAAAGAGTTATCTTCTAACTCTTAAAGGTTAAGGACCCTCCATCATCAGCTCAGCAACATGACATAACAGTACCAAACGCAAATACCTGTGTAGCTAGAGAAAAAGGCTAAAACACGTTGGTTAGGGCTGTCTGGGCTGTTAAATTTGAGGGTTTCTCTTGTTTTCCCTGGGACTAGATCGTCAGATCCTGATTTGGTGGTAATGGGATCACCTCAAGAGTATGCCGTTCCGATTACATTTCTTTTTTTTAATCAATTTACGGCGATATCGCGTAACAAACATACAAAAACAAATAGACGAATTGAGAACATCCTCTTTGAAGTCGGTTAAAGAAAAAAATTAATTCGTATTGTTGATGGGTAGAAATAAACTACGGAACCTTACACCGCGCTTAACCCGGTACGCACTTGACTGGTTATATTTAATCAAAATTCATCACATTGTAGAGCGACCAAGGAAAATGAACTGTTTTTCACTTTGTGATTTATGTGCATACATAATTTTAACGGTTGACACAAGAAGGTTGACGATCTTTGTGTTATTTTACTAAAACAATGACCTAACAAACGTACTCTCAATAATTACATCCTACATAATGTGGTTTAGGACCTAGTCATAATTTAAGATCGTTATAAATAGCGGTATGGTTATCAATAATGAAGAAACGATATCAGCGTAGGGTTCATCTACATTTACTTTTAAGACTTACATAGGTTATTGTTGTCATCTTCAAGTGTAACATCCAGGGCGCCTGCCATAAATTTCAAGTTATTGGGATTTAATTGATTCTATTCTTTTCCTAAACATTTACTCGACGTGAACTCCTGATTTCTATTTATAACATTATTACGTGATTTATTCAACAAATTTTGATTTTGATACGAGTATTGGAATACCTCAGGAGTAAATGTCAAAAAAAAAATTGTCCGTCGAATATGACGTCGACACCTCTATAGCGCAAACAAATAGTGCGATTAGTATTGCTAAAAACCTATGTTCTATGTGACAATGTTAATGGCCTGGGATGACAATAACAAACTTTTTGGACATTGACTGCCGTCGAAGCATCTATGACAGATAAGTTTTAAAATTTACCCATTCAAAGACTACTTAGTTAATTTCAAGGCGAGAAGCGACGATGCGACGCCCACAACTAAATAAATAATACCACCGAAAGAACTGGACATATAAAAATAAACGACGTGAATACAGTTTATCTAAAATGTGTATTGTTCTACCGATGCAAATTCTTAAGTTCGATTTTTCTTAAGTTCGAAAATAATTATTTTGTGTCATTACGAGTTTAGAAGGTGTTAAACGACAACTTGTCACGAAGTTGCGAGATCAAATGAAGGCTATAAAATTTTGTCATTGTAGACGTTATAATGATAGTTCATTAATAAATCACTGATACGCTATCAACAAGTAGGTAGTCTACGTAAAATCATAACCTTGTAAAGTAACAAGTTTCTACGAACCCTATTGGCAATTTATTAAAACACTTACCCTCAATTACAACATTATGTATGAACGTACTCGTATGTATATGTCACTGGAAAATAACAAGAACTACGAAATTTTATAAATTTCTTAGGCAATTCGCAGGATTCTAAACGAGAGAAGAAAACCTTTTTTTTTTTTTTTTTTTTTAACGTGTGGAAATCCCCTCGGACCGTCACCCCTCCGGGGTTTGCGGCGGGGTGGTGTGTCGGACTCGGACCGACTAAAACCACACGGTGTGCCACTCTGCGCCTGTAACAGGAGGGATCCGGGAACAGCTGTTGTTAAGACATCCGGACCCCTCCTAGCGCCAGCCCGCTCCTGGTGCGGGCTCCGTCTCGATGTTGATGTTCCTCTCTTTAGGCGACGTCCGGCACACGCGGACGCCGCCCCCTCGCGGCTGGCCAACTAATGCGGGTGGAGGGGAAACCCACCCCGTCCACCCGCGGCCACACTCAGGGCGGCATGAGGCTGTGGTAGGCGGGCCTCCGCCGCCCGGTTCGCCGGCGGCGGATCGGGTCCGAGTGGAGGTCGTCCTCCCGGGCCCTCTCCGCCGCCTCCTTCCGCGAGATTACTACCTCGCAGAAGGTTGCGACCGCGGTAAAACAACTGTCGCTACCGGCCATGGAGCGTACTACGGCCGGTAGCGAGAGATCCACTCCGATGACTGCAGTGAGGGCCCGGCGCTGCGCCGCCCATGCGGGGCAGACCGCCAGCGTGTGCTGGGCCGAGTCCTCACTGCAGTCGCAGTGGTGGCAGGCGGGACTCAGTTCCCTCCTAGCGACCGTGTGCAGGTACTTTCCGAAGCAACCGTGCCCGGAAAGCACCTGCGTCAGTCGGAAGGAAAGGGTCCCGTGCTGCCGCCCTGCCCACTCGGCGATGACCGGCTGGAGAGCCTCCACGGCGGCGAAGCCAGCGCGTGGAGTCTCCAGCCGGAACGACCAACGAGCCATCGTGGCTCGGCGAGCGGCTTCGCGCCACTCACGCACATCCTCGGGCGGAGGGCGAAATCCGCTCTCCGCCCGGTAGTCAGCCACTCGCCGATAAACTTCGGCGAGCACTTCCGCCTCCAAATCCCACGGGGGAGTTCCGGCCAACGCGCACGCCACATCCGTCGAAACGGTGCGGTAACCGCGTATGGCTCTGACCGCCATTACCCTCTGAGGGCGCCAGAGGCGTACCCTATTCTGGGCGGTCAGAGCCGCCGCCCACACCGGTGCACCGTACAGCGCCATTGACCGGACAACCCCCGTGTACAGCCGTCTTGTCGCGACGCTGGGTCCACCCATATTGGGCAAAAGTCGCCCTAGGGCAGACGCAGCGCCGACCAGCTTTGGAGCAAGCTGTCGGAAGTGCTCGTCGAAGAGCCACCTCCCGTCGAGGATCAGGCCCAGATATTTCATCTGGGCCCGAACCGGTACGAGGACCGAGTTGACCACGATTGAGGCGCCAGGGGGTGGACCACGACGGGGCCCATGAAATAACAGGGCCTCCGTCTTATCTAGGGCCACCCGTAAGCCCAGCGCCTCAATGCGCCCGACCACCAGGGAGACTCCCCCTGTGGCCAGGCGCGCCGCCTCTTGGAAGTTTGCCCCCCGGGCTGTCACCAGGGTATCGTCTGCGTAACAGATTACACCTAGCCCGGGGGGGAAATCGGCGCGAAGGGCCCAGTCGTACCCTATGTTCCACAAGAGGGGTCCAAGAACAGACCCCTGTGGAACACCGCACGACATGGGCCGACTCCTCAGATTACCTTCTCGGTCCTCGTACACGACGGTACGCTCCTCTAAATAGTCTGCCACCAGCCGCCTCAGGTACTTTGGCACCCCATGATAGTGGAGTGCTTCCCTGATGCAGCTGAATGGCAGACTATTGAATGCGTTGGCGATGTCCAATGACACCGCCAACAGCACGCCGCCACAGCTCACGGCCTCTTCGGTCACGGCCCTCAGGCGCAACACAGCGTCGACTGTCGAACGCCCCGCCCGAAAACCAAATTGGGCGTCCGACAGATCGGGGCCCACCTCGCAGAGGTGCCGGACGATGCGGGCAGAAAGAACCCTCTCAAACAATTTGCCCGCCTCGTCCAGCAGCACGATGGGCCTATAGGCCGCGACCGAATCGGCAGGCCGTCCCGGCTTCCTCAATAGGACCAGCTTCCCGCTCTTCCAGCACTCAGGGAAGCGTCCCGACGCCAAGCTAGCGTCGAACACCTCCCCGAGGCGGTCTGCCATGTGGTTGAGGGCCAGGGCCAGCACTCGGGCCGGTACCCCGTCTGGCCCAGGGGCGGTGTTCTTGGAACGGATCCGTAGAACAGCCGCCCCTACCTCCGATTCCCGGACGGGCGGAACATTATCCTCCCCGTGCTCCCCGTCGTCTCCGGCCAAGGAGGCCATCGACGGGGGAGTGTGTTCCGCCCGTTGTGGGAAAAGGCCCTCAACCACTTCTCGCAGGAAGCTGGGCTGGAGAGTCTCCGTAAGGGGGGGGCCCGACGCGCGGAGCTTTTGTCGCACCGCGCGGTAAGGGCGACCCCAGGGGTCACGATTAAGACCCTCCAGCATCTCCTGTCTTTTTTCTTCTTTGGCGCGGCTAATGGCCAGCTTCAGAGTTTTCCGCGCCCGTCGGTACTCCTCATGAAGCCGGTCCTCCTCACCGTCTCCGCGGTGACGCCGCCGACTGCGCGTGTAGGACCTCCGGGCACGTGTACAGGCCGCACGGAGGTCCGCCAGCTCCTGGGACCACCAGTAGACCTCCTTCCTTGGAGGCCGACGACCTCGAACGCGGGGCATGGCCGCATCGCATACATGCGTAATCGCATCGCGAAAGCGGCCAGCCCCCACGTCGACCTCCTCGGTCGGAGCCTGAGGAGACAGCCACGAGTGAATTATGGCTGCCTCCTCTAGTAGGTCCCGGTTCAGCCTGGCAACAGCCCACCGCGGAAAGCGGGATAAACGCCGCGCCACGTGACCCCTACTGGAGTCCTGGGTCCGGGAGAGCTCAAATCGGATATACAGGTGATCCGAGAGCGTCTCAACCTCTTCCAGGACACGCCAGTTCCTTACTCGTGCGGCGAGGGCAGGGGTAGCGAACGAACGAGTGTAAAGAAAACGGAGAGAAGAAAACCTAACCTAACCTAACCGGGTTGGCGGGGTAATGAGGGAGCCGACCAGCTCGCCAAGGAGGCGGCTCTGGGACTGAAGAAAGCACCGGACTAGAGTTCGGTAAGTTTATCAATTTGCGGAAATGTGGGCGTAAAATAATATAACTACAATTATTTTATTATGCCTTGCCAGTCTAACGATACCCCATTAATCTAAAGCTCAGGCATTTAGAAGTTATGATAAAAAACAATATGTGAATTTCTATATTCTAACGTGTAAATGTATACCTACATGAACCCTGGAAACCTTACTGACACTCCTTTTTTGGGTAGTCGTGTAAAAGGGCCAGTGTCTAGGTCAAGAAGTCGTGAAGAGGTCAAGTCGTGAGAAGTTCGCGAAGTTCTGTATATGATATGAACCTTAGATGTAATCTCCCCACGGCACAATGCCGTGCTACAATAATGCAAGACTAGTCAACAATGCATTTTAATGTACATTTGACCTGAAAATACGTTATCTACTTGATTGTAAACTACTAAACCTTCATTACATTTCAAATTATCCGATTTGTCACAGCCGATTTTTCGATTTGTATAATCGAGGTGAGTGGTATCACAATTCATCCCGTGTGTGTCGTAAGAGCCGACTGAGGGCGCAAAACAATGCAGTACACCAACACTGCAAAAAGAAAGAAAACTTGACACAAACCCTATACCAACCCGTCAGGCCAAAACCTCCTTTCTAAGGATAGGCCTATGTCCAGCAGTGGACTATTAAAGGCTGTTGATGTGATGATAATTATGATCCTTACTCAAAAGAAATACGATGTAGGTACATCATTATTTCCAATTTTATTTAAGTTCAGTGCAAATAAGACCAGCTGGTCTTATTTGGGGCCTTTCGCCTGCCTAGCGGCAACCCTTCTTGGGAATATAATAGTTTTCGGAGTTTTGTTCGCTTTTTTATACAAGTCAAAGACAGCAATTAAAATTGTGTAAAGAAAACGGATAGTTCCGGTGAACTAGGGTATTAGGATGATATACGGGACTGAGACTTGAAGAGGGTGAACAAAGTCCTCAAATGTCCATCAGCAAAAACTATAATATACTTACGTTAGGTATGTTAAAAATGAAAAAAAAAACAGCATTATTAAATATAAATAAAACCTCCGCATTAAAGAAATAATAAATAAATATTATTTGAAATTGAGAGTATGAAGGTGGGCAAAAGTGAACAGTGACATTAAGTTTTAAAGTTATCAATAAAATCTCGGTTAGTGTCAAGCTCTATCTTCTTATAAGTTTATGAATTATTGACAATATCAGCATCAGCAATATAGTAAACTCTAATACACTGATAGTCAAATTCGCCGTTTACTTCTCTAATAAATGAGATTTGGAACAAGCTTCTTATAAAATTCCTATACCATAGAATTAGACGAGCCATACTCGTATTCCTATACATTCGATGACAGTTAATTTTTCCGTGAGGGACAGTGTGCACAGTATGGTTGTAAAGCAAGTGACTGATATGACAAGAGTAATGAGAGTAATCAATCATAATCAACCTGCACAGGTACGCTCAGTCTAGTATTTAAGCAATATATTATGTACTGTTAAAAACTATTAAAGTTTGACGCATGTTACACTCACAGTTATACGGTGTAATCGTGGGTGTAATAGTGGGTCACTAAACGCAACGGGTATTTCATTTTAACAATATAATAAAAAAAAATACAATTTGCACACTACAATTTACTCGACAATATTAATAAAATAAAACATATAATTTTATCACACAAGTGTATCACATAGTAACAATTATTGTATAAAGTACTGATTTTTTTTTGTGTTCATAAGTTATACAGACCATCAATTTTAAAAAACTTTTTTTTATTTTCAAATAGAAAGTCTACAAATTGATATCTACCTAACTGTAAAAACATGAGTAATAGGAAAACACTTTTTGCCTACAGTAGAATAACTATGTTTAAGGTAAACGGAACGAGTTTTACATTTAATAACATAATTCACATCGTATGTCTTAATATGGTAAACATATTTCTAGATAAGTATATAGAAAGATAACAATACGAATTTGAAAGTCCAGTTGTGGGTACATTTAGATTTTACATTATTGCTAGACCTATATATTTCATCAAGCAGTTGAAAAACTGCTTAAAATTAGGTATTAATTACATTTTTATTTAAGCGGAACAAAGAAATTGCTAGCTGCTCCTTGACATGTATTTATTTTATCTATGCAAAATCATGCAGAGAAATGTGGTGGCTTCTGCTTGTTAATCATACTCTCTTTTCAATAACAATGCCTAATTGTTTACTAAAATATGTTGTATCAGTATAATATATGGATTCGTGGTACCGCAAGGTCGGACTGGGAGCTGCTAACGACAACAGTGCTAATATTTGTGGTGCCTGATAACATTATGAACCAATTCTCTTGCGATATCAACAAGATTTACTCTAAGATTACCGCAAAGCCATTGGATATGTCTACACTTAGCACACTTTACGCACGTATTCGATCTCAAAATACAATTTAATTTTCTTTCAACAGTTTACTTTTAATAGTAAAAGATGATTAATTCTGATAAGAGGTGCTTTAATTAAGCCTTTGTATACTTGCACAATTTTACTTAGTTTACATTAGTGTTTAAACTTTGTTCAGTATGTACGTCTATTTGTTTATGTGTTTACACATTCGGTAGCCTGATTCATTTCAATTACGCACTTAACTTCGCTAACCGCTTTTCACTGACCAAGTTCACCAAGGCAGTTAGTGTGGTGTTTCACATGGATCTACACTAGGGTTAGATTTTTATAACCATAATCATCAAAATATAATCGAGGACCAAAGCCATCAAAGTAGTTGTCGGTTTTGTCTCAAAGTGACGCACAAGAATTTTAAAATAATAAGGTACTGTATATTTATAGTGGTAGGTATATTTTAAATAGGCCAAAGGCCAATATTACCTCTGTTTAAGTGATTTTTAATAAAAGTTTATATTTTTTTTCTTAATTATTTAAAATTATAAATTTTAACCAAAGAACCTTGTTTTTATTTATAACCTTCTTCAAATATTTATCAAGATATGAGTGTTTGAAATACGGTAGGCCTTATTTGCATCTCTTACCTTACCTAAATACTATATTTTTAAGGATCTCGTTAGAAGTAAAGGCTTAGCCGCAAGATGCAATATCATTACACGCTTATTATTGTTTACTTTTATAAAGTATATGTATAATATGCAAATCTAAAACAAACGCAATGCTAAAGTTACAAAAATTAAACACGACTTGTAGCGTAAATCATAAAAGTTTGCCTTTTTTATTGATGAGCGCATGACGCGAAATTTATCTCACAACCGGGTCCTTTCATCATTATGCTTCAATAATTCGAACGAATCATATTAGCATTACACAGTATGTGATTGTTTCAAACCTCTCGATCTTATTTAATAAAAGAAGAAACTACAGAATATTCTGCCAAATTTTTAAATGGCAAACACACGCAGGTACCACGGTATTTCTATTAATTAGTAGGTAATTATTAGAATGTTAGAATAAATTATTAGAAATGATTCAATAGAAATTAAACTGCATATATACGAGTATATACATTTATGGATAAGTACAGTGAACTCAAACTACTTACGTGTAAGCTGATTACCAGCCATCTGTTTACACTTTTTAACCGAATGGTATGTAGCCATGGGTTTATCTGGGGATGTATGTTTGCAGTATTTATCCGTAAGCAAAATAGGTTGTGCTACATAAACTATAACTACGGTATCGTTAAAATCAACATCAAGTGTACTGTTTAGTTAAGTTAACAGAGTGTATTATTTCTGCATAAACAATTTGGGTAACCGTTAGATGAGAATTGCGAAGCGTAGAATGATAATAATAAAAGACGATGCGAAACCATGTAATTA
Organism: Arctia plantaginis; assembly: GCA_902825455.1. Taxonomy (NCBI): domain Eukaryota; kingdom Metazoa; phylum Arthropoda; class Insecta; order Lepidoptera; family Erebidae; genus Arctia; species Arctia plantaginis. The sequence goes on along the minus strand of CADEBD010000171.1, from coordinate 10,234,502 downwards.
TGAATGAAATATGACAATATTTTGTAAATTTCGGGTAAGACATACTCCACCTACCGAATCAAGAGATACGATTGGTGATTTAGGCGCTTCAGTGTAATGAAGCTTGCAGCGCATATTAATTTCAATTAACGAATGTAACACCAGGTGTGGCTGCTTGCATCACACATCCCATCAACAGCCTTTAATAGTCCACTAAAGAGGTTTTGGCCTACGGGTTGGTATTGGGTTTGTTTCAAGTTTTCATTCTCTTTGCAGTGTTCTTGTCCTGCGTTATCTCCCTTAGTCGCGTTTTACGACACCCACGGGATGAATAGGGGTGGATGGTAGTGTTGTGACGGATTTGTTGTTGTGTGTGTGGTGATGGATTAAGAATACGGAGTGTATTCTTAATCCATCACCACACAGATGAGGCTCCATTAAATTGACTTCTTTTTATTTGAATAACGCCTGTATGCTGTATTAATACCTGTATGCTTTATAAATACGAATATCATTCCTGGAGGTTGTTTTCTGACTTAAGTTATTAAAAAGTAAAAGTTATTTAGTTCGAAAAGATATATCATGGAATACTAGATATTAAAATAGACTTTAGCTGGCATTGCTACATTCTAACCAGCGGGTATTAGCAGAGTGATGGATTTTAAACGAGCTCAACATATCGGTTACTGCAGGCACTTAAGTTTTATGTCTTGTTACTGGAGTTTATTTAAATGTTAACTCATCTGCGGCAAAGACCGCAATTATGTTACTTATTTGTTCATTTCTAATTCCGATTGTTAGAAGACAATTATTTTTAATTTTAACATACCAAGATACTTTATTTATAACTATACGGATTTACATAGATATGCTTTGTGATATAGTTCGTACGTACTAACAAAGTACTCTTCATTCTATAGCCTTTTTATTTTTTGTATATTTGGCAGTCTCCTTAACTTTTTTATTTATTTTATTTACAATTTATGTGGCAATACAGCACACTTCCCATAAATAAGTCACATAAATAGACTTATATAACGTATGTAATGGTAACAAATGTGTCGTATGAGCAAGTCCAATGACTCTACTAACTAACAGAAGAAAGAAAACCTACAAGCATAGTGCTTCTATAAATGTTATGTACAAAATTAGTTCTTTAGTAACGAACTCATTTTATCGTAGAAAAGCGTGTGTGCTTTTCAAGATATTTTGTACTAAAATAACTTTACTTTTACTGATATCGGTTAATAAAATATTTTTACCACAATTGAGATCTACAACCCCACGTATTTTACGATAAAATGATTTTTCTTTTTGAAGTTATAGAACATAATTTTCTGCTTTTTAGTTCGTTTAGTTACAAAAGCGTGTTTTTTAGTTTTTTAAACTATAATTTATTACTCTTTAAAACAAAAATGATCAGTTTACATCATAAAGATCAGACACTTATTTGTCTTGTTTGTTTAATTTCTGAAAGGAAGCACTACAAAAATTGTGTAACTTTGGGTAAACCTTTAAAATATAATTGTCATGAAAAATACCAATGCATTGGCACATTTAAATTAATTTGAAAACTATCCCTCTTACAAATTGCAGTCAAAGTACTTAGTTTTACAGCTGAGACTATTAGTTAGTACCTAGTTAAGAGTCTACGAGTTTGGTACAACCGGAAATACGTACTTACATCACGTACGAATTATCATCTATCGACAAATACAATGTCATTTAATGATTTTTATACACGTTTATCGACTAGTCAAGCATACATATGTATCTTCTCAATTAGTACCATCTACCAAAACGTGTCTGAGTCTGAGAACAATACGAAATAGGAACATCATAAAAGGAAGAACCACCTTTTGGGTAACAACACTTTTAAGTAAAAAAAACCTACTTTTAAACAAAATTGTACAAATATTACGAATTTTTGAGATGACGTACGTACGTACAGCTATAAAGCTGTAATAAGTGCTTAGCGTCTATTGCAACAGAGCCGCCAGATTAAGGCTCTCGGTTCACCTTGTGGTTTCCTACTATGCTGAGTGTTGTAGGTTCGATCTCCACATAGGACAACACTTTGTGTGATCCACAAATTGTTGTTTTAAGACTGGGTTTCTTAATGCACGTAAAGTCTTTCGCGACACAGGATATATTCATAGTGCGGGAGTTTTCTTTAAAAAGACAAATATTAAGAAGTTTTCACCTTTCGACAGCGAGGAATAGTGCTCTCTCTCCCACCGCACAGAAGACACACAAGGTTCTAAAGAACGTCAGGCGATCTACATTTATTTTGCCGGAACAGAACTGGCGCGAGTTTCGAAAAATTAAAAAAGAAATGCCATTCTCTAACCCAACTGATTTAGCTATGTACCTAATCGTAAAATGTCATTTAATTACATAATATTTATCAGTTCTTTTGGATGGAGCTAATAGATTCTATAAAAAATCACTGCATGAAAAAGTGAACGATATTATACTACTTACATAAATTTATTAAACTTCTGTTAACACGCAATATAAATATTTATTGCCGGAATTAAATTCAAATTCTTTAATTCAGACATGAGTCAGGTTAGTATTAACAAAATAACTAAAATACACAGAAGTGTTAAAACACCAGAAATGTGATTAGGACTATAGACACTAATTGTAACTGTAAGTCAAACCAGAGGGTCAACAAGTGTGTACTTACACCTTTGAAAAGTAAGTTCTCATAACCTAAGTAATTTATTATAATCTGTAAATCATGTCCTTCCATTCTCATTTATCTGAATAATTCTACAAAGATGAAAACTTCCTATTTGTGCGCTAATTATTAATAATATTTTCCGCAAATAGGTCACAATATGGATTACGTGTAGTCACGTACGGTTACTCACGAAAACTGTTATTAGATATTAACTTTCATATTAACGTAATTAGCAATTATTACAAATAAATGACGCAAATCTCGCCTCATACAAAGTAATTGTTAACAACTGTGTTCGTTCCGCGATTTGTATGAATTTATTATAACGCATTCTGCAACACGTATATGGTTCTGACTGAATACCAGTCTCTTTTGACAAATTAAATGCAAGCAAAAATAGGGTTTTTTTATTCTATGAATTAATAGATAGGAGGTAGGAGGATAATTTAGACAACACACCACAAGCCGCCAGGACATTGTATCCCTAAACAACTGAATAATTGCTCATGTTACTGTTGTTTTGTGGTTGACAAATATTTTATTCATCCTCTGTATTTTACTAAAATATTAACATGGAACGTGGTTTTGGTGAAGACAGAAAGTATAAATCGTCCCTGAAAAAGATAGATAGATATATACTCTTTATTGCCCAAAGATTTAGGCAATATATAATGTAGGTATGCTTACATTGTACATTGCCTAAATGTTTGGGCAAAAAACAAACAAAAAAACAGTGATACAATAGGCAGCCTTATGGGCATCGTAGGACTTTTTTGCCATAAACACCGAATTTTGTTACGGGAATTTTGAAGATCGACGTGTTCTGTATTATATTTTATTAAACTACATCCATCACACATCATTCCAACAGTAATTCATTTTGAATAAGGCAAAAATGGCGTTTTTACTATAGATATGGCGTCGACATGGCGTCTAACGCTTTAAGAAAATTTAATGCTAGTTATTGATATTATATAACAGAATAATTTTTTATTTGATTTGTCAACAATACAGACAATTGTTAAAAGTATGGTCTGGCACAGATTGCTACTGCCAGTAGGGATGTAGGTGAAAATGTATCGATAGGAATTAGTGGATTTGTTATGCACCTGTCTACTAGTTCGAATATGATGATAGCAGTAGATAAACTAGCCGGTATAAAACTTGTATTGGTCTCAGGTTATTGTCATCAATGATGAATACATACCCATATAGGTTTAACGTACATATGTCTCAAATGAGTTTTACTGCTATGTGTACCTATCATACAGATATGCACCTACATATCACAGTAGGTATTTCGTACATCAAATATTTAATGTCATCTACATTTCGAACACACAAACTAAGCTCGTCAGGTTTCTAATCTTTTCTTAATAGTATAGCATGCTGTTTTCGTATATTATACTCGTACGTAGGTACTATGTAGGTATATAAATTGCAACGCGCCATAGATAAAGATAAGAATTTTCAAGTGTTATAATATTACATACAAACAATATATAGGTAATTACCATTTTGCAAATTGCATTCTTAGATCTTTTTTTGCTTATATCCTGCTTTACGTGGTGGAGGATATTTTTTTTTATAAATGAAGCAAATTAAGTCCAAAATAGCCATGCCTTTAATTTACTGGACTTTTATGTCCATATACCTTAGCTTATGTCAAGAGTGAACAAATTACATCGTACCGGTTTCCATGCTTGAAAAAGCGACATTTAATTGATTCACAGTGCGTATTTACCTCAACAGCAAGGTCACAATATCAAGATAGAGGAAACTCGATTTGGAAGTTAGTTCGATTATATTCATCACACTTTTGCGAAAATGACCTTGCTTACGACAGTATTGCACTATTGATACGTTCTCGGTAGTCCAAACTTATATATGAAATACTAATAATAATAGTTAAAAATTTGTGCCATAAACAGTCATAAAATAAAACTAATAAACCGACTGCTATTATTTATTGTACACCAGATGGATCTTAAGTTTATGACTATTATGCCCGTTTTCACCAACTATACTTAAATCATCTCCTTACTAGGAGTTCCGTAACGTAGGTAACCCCTAAATACAACTCTTATCTAATTTCGTTTTCACCATGCTAAGTGACACCTAACTAAGGGTCTCCTATTTTGTAGGGGTTTCATAAACCGTAAATTTGCGTAAATGTTTTCCGATTGTATTTTTTTTGCAATATAAAATTATTAAAATAATAATTATTACTTAATAAGAAAACATTATGTGAAATGAAATACTTTTTCTATATTTAAAGATTTAATTATCATTTTTTGGTAATTTGGTGCTGAAAATGTAAATTCCAATGCTTCGAAGTGTCAAACTGACAATTGACAAAATAAATAGTCGTTAGGGTCTTAAAGTAAATATAACCACAAAGCCATTAACCAAAAGTTGAGTTGAGTTGAGTAAAGTTTATATTTTTTAATACAATGGCCGAGAAAAGGAAACGTAGTCAAAACTTTACATCGGAAGAGAAAGACAAACTCGTGAAGTTATTAATGGATCATAAAAATACAATTTTAAACAAAAAAACTGATGGATGTACGAACGAAGCCAAGATCTTAGCTTGGAATCAGCTTACGGCATCTTTTAATGCTACTGGCACTGTATACAGGTATGATGTAAGATGCTTTTTAAAGTTATTTCATTGCGTTTGAACTTTTTATCTTAAGTATTTGTATTTTTTCCTTTTTAGGACAAAGGAATCACTTATAAAAGTATGGGAAAAAATGAAGAGTGAGAGCAAAGTGTATTATAACTCCTCACGAAGGAGTGCAGTTCAAACTGGTGGTGGACCATCTTTAGTAAAGACTGACCCTATACTAGAACAGGTGTGCAGTATTCTAGGTCGGGGCTGTTCTGGTATAGATGGCATAAATGACAGTGATGCTCCAACTTGTCTAGCTGAAACCACCATCAGTGTAGAGGAAAGTGTTCCTAAAATCTTTGTTTTTGATGACTTAACAAACAGTGGAACTATAAAGCTAGCAACTGAAGTTCCAGAAACGCCAAAGGTAATCATTCTATAAAAATACTTCTTGTCCCGTGATCTGAGATGCACTCCAATAAATGAACTTATTTCAATGAAGGTTTATTAATATTTTTTGTGTTGTAAATTGAATTTAAAAACTATTGATTTGTCAACAAGAATAAAATTTTACTTGTATACCAAGTAAATTTACATAAGATGTTATTGTTTTAGGATGAGGTTCCAAAAGAAAATTTTATTACCAGGACACCAGTGTGGTCAAGAAGACGGCCTGTATCATCTCATACAAATGAGAGATCTGATGCAATGAATACAATTTCTTCTAGTTATAAGAATGTAAATAAAAAAAAAGAAGATGTGGAAAATCTTAAGCTAATGATTCTCAAAGAAGAATTAGAAGCCAAACAAAAATTGAACCAATTGCAGCTTCAAGCGGCAGAAAAAGATATCATTATTAAGGATCTAGAAATAGAAATAAAACAAGCTGTACTGGACCAAGTTAGAGGTAATTTTATTTATTCATAATAAGATATATTAAAATTAATTCATACTTTCAAAATAATTTGTAATTTGGCTCCTTTGATAGCCGTATACTGGGTCATTATTAATCAAAGGTGGTAGAGGTATCTGTCCTGCTTGTATTAAATGTTCCAAATTTGGTATTACTCCATCATTTACTGGCTCAGGTTCTTGTCTTATAATGCATATGTTGTGCAAAATGCAGCAGGCTAGTATGACATTAATAGCATTTTGTAATTTGAGCCTTAATCCCAAAGCCAGTACCGGGAACCTTCTTTTAAGAACACCATACTGACGCTCCACTACATTTCTGGTCTTAATGTGGGCTGTATTATAGCGTTGTTGACCTACTGTGGCTGGGTTCAAATATGGAGTCAGCAAATGGCTCTGAAAAAATGTAATATGACCTATGAGTATTATTATCTATATTAACAGATTTAATTTCAAAGTAAAAACATACACTGATTTTTATAATAATAATAGTATTATTTGTTTTCAGGTGGTGGCTTAGCTCTTCAACATCTATTTGGGACTCAGGACAAAGATTTAAAAAAATAATTATAAACTATAAATTACTTTTGACTTTTATTTACCTTCAAAGGATATCCACTATCTCCTAATAAATATGAGCCTTGGTAGTCTCCTCTCTCAAATCTCTCATACCGTCTGCTATTTTGATAAATAGTTGAGTCATGAGTAGACCCTGGCCACCGGGCAACAATATCTGTGATTAATAAGTTGGGAGAAGAGATGGTTTGCATATTAATGGACATGTAACTCTTCCTGTTTCGGAATAATTCAGCATCATCTCCACCTATTAAGCATAAAATTATTAAAATTAGAATGATTTCATTGCTCTAGACTTAAATATTATTTCAATACAATTTTAGATGTTTACCTGGTGATTGTATTTTTATGTGTGTACAATCTATACAACCTAATACATTGGGGAATTTGCAATTTTGAAAAAATCTGATTTTACTGTAACTTGCTCTTGTTCTGTTTCTGGAAATACTATGATTTTTTTATATAATGTTACAATAGCTTCAGAGACTCTCCGTATAATACGGCTGCAACACTAACACTGATGCCGCCCATATCAGATACTGTTTGCAAATGACTACCCGTAGCGTAAAACCTCAGTGCACATAGTAATTGTTTTATAGGTGGCACTGATTTGTTCCTGTAAAATAAAGAAAAACCCTTGTTAAACGGTTTGACCAGGGTAGGGACCATCAACATTTCAAATAAAATATATGTATAGACAAAGTCACAGTGCCCGCACCAACTGTTGTGTTTCTTTGGGTGAAATCAATGTCCCGGAGCCCTTTAAGTATTCCCATCTCTCCCAAAACCAGTAAGTACACTCTCTGTGAACCACACACCTCAGAAAAGCCTTTGTCTGGCTGCAGGCGGTCCTAGTTACGTGCTACTCTTCATTCTTCCTTCTTTTCTTATTTCTTTTTAGGCAAACCTAGCTTTCGTCCAAACTTAATATAACTAGTCTTACGAAAATAATAATTGTATCACTTACCTGTCATCAGGATATTCCAATATGTGTTCAATTTTATTTAATAAAAAGATAACACCCCTTGGTTAACCTAAATCTTGTAACAAATCTTTATCGTCATATTTTGTAAATAAATCCGGTCTGTCACGGTAAATTCTCGGTTTATTGAATAACCTAGGATTATTCATCATCTCTAAAGTCTCAACAGTATTGAAAATATCCCATAAATCGTCCATTTCAATAATTTTAAACAAAAGTTGCGTCAAATTGCTCTGTCACTTTGTTAGGGGTTAGTTAGGTGGTCAACATTCGGGCCCCTAAGTTTTAAGAGACACCTAAGCACTTAGGTGTCCCCTAAAGGTTGGTGAAAACGAAAATATCACTAAGGGTTACCTAACTTGCTCTAGGTGGCCCTTAAAATTTAGGGGATGTTGGTGAAAACGGGCATTAGTCTACCAAGCTACCTTCGGATGGATTTAGCGAGTGGTTCGAGTGGTAGCTGATGATGTACTAGTCGTATATGTATAACAATACATAATAATATGCGTAACTAAATGTCTGCATACGTACTTACTGCAATAATATGAGTAATCATATATTATACAGTCATAATACATATCAAACAGTGAGTTAATTAGCTAAATTCCAGCGAAGGCATAATGGTTTGAGAGAATTCTGAGAAAACTCACTTATAAGCAAATAACTTAATTAATTGTACTACACAAAGTGTCGCCAAAACCATTTCATTATGATTGTTTATTATTATTTAGCCATGTCCCAGGGCCCTTAGGTTGCCAATGATCATATAAATCCACCCAGTCGTTTACATAATATGAGGCAATAAAGTGTATTAATATAATAATTTGACACTTATACATGTTATGTTTATAAATCATTATCTATCTTTCCTTGGTAGGTAGTGTTCTGCTTGCTTCTCTTAATCTAGAGGTCCTTAAAAAATGCATGAGTGATCTTTTTTGGAAGAGCTTAGCTAGACCGCGACGGGTCTCAGTGGTAATTTATGTTAGTAAGCGCGAACCCGCTAATAAGAGATATACATCCCTATTGGTATTTCCTGCTTTTTCTCCATTTATTAACTTCATACGTCTTTAATAAAAAAGATACCTTTAATCATTGGCTCAACACTATAGGTGTTTGTACATTTATTGGCGACCTAGACGTTGTGTGTTAAATGAATATTTCACTTCTTTACAAGGTTATAAAATTTGATAATGGAAGAACGTCAATGACAGATTCAAAGTGTGTAGGTAAGTGAAATGAGTGCTCTTGTGTTAAAAGGCAACTGACTGACACAGAGCTAGATATGAGGTGTAAGGTAAGAAATTTGTAATTGACTTGATTGACATATTTCAGATTTTTCAACCCCAAGTTACGTACCGAAGACTAAGCCAAGGAAGAGTTTTTGGTAACTGTGATACATTGTATCTATTATTAACACCAAATTTATCGGAAGAGCTGTGAAATGTCACAGAAACAACCATGATTCAATCGATTACTGCAACTATCGACTTTCATAGTTTACGCTGAATATAGTATTTATTAATTTGAATAATTTCAAATTTATGATGATCTAACGACTCGTGTCCCTTTTTTTTTTCTTTTTTTTTTTCCCGTGCGGAAATCCCCTCGGATACCACCTGTCGGTGGCATGTCGGACTCGAACCGACTAAAACCGCACGCCTTCGCCGGGTACTAATAGCCGGGGAACCAGGTATACCCTAGAAAGGAAGGCCCTGGTGCCCCGACATACCTCGGGTCATCTACAGACGAGTAGACGACCCCCGCCCCGTGTGGGAACCCCATGTTCCCTGTGCTCCCTGGAAGCGAGCGCGCTTCGCAACGCGCTCGCCGCCACCCCGGCCTGCTTCTGCTAGGGTGACAGATGGCCTCACCTGTCACCCCCAGGCCTGCGCTTATGGAGGACGGAGGTCGTTCTGCGACCTCCGGCGCCTGAGTCGCCTGCGCTGCCTGGCCCGTGCCCGGGCCTGGCGGGCCGGGAGAGTTCTAAACCTCTCCCGGTCCCGCTCCGCCGTCTCCTTCGCGAGCATAACTTGCTCGCAGAAGGAGACGGCAGAGTTCCACGCACTCTCGCTCCGCACGATAGCCGCAATCAGGCTATCGAGCGAGAGAACTCCCACTCCGATGGCCGCCACGAGGTCTCGCCTCTGCTCAACCCACGCCGGGCACTCTGCCAGCGTGTGGAGAGCCGTGTCCACGGTCTGGCCATCGCAGTGGTGGCACTCAGGCGTTGGCTCCTTGCGGATCAGACACAGGTGATCTCCGAAACATCCCTTCCCAGTGATCACCTGCGTCAATCGGTATGAGAGGGTCCCGTGACGCCTCTCGAGCCAATCCTCCATAACGGGTCTTACCGCCGCAATGACGGCGTGCCCGACGACTCGTGTCCCTGAATGGAGACTAATAAAATTAAATCCTTTTTTACTATGGACTCGATGGTATATAATCGAAGTGGGGCAACAATATGGCGGTTATGGGTAGGTTATGGATCGTTTGTATGAACGGCGGAATGAAGACTAGTATTGATATTTTGGACAGTTGAAACCCTATATTAGGTCGATATAGTAAAAGGCATTGAACAGAAATTGTTATTATTAATAGCCATTGGGGAAAATAACAAAAGCATGTGTTTTATTCAATTACCTTATTAAGCCTCTGGAAAAATGTTATCGACATTGTTGTAACAGTGTAATAGAGAATGAAATTAAATAATTACATGTGGTAAAGAAACCATAACAGGTATAAGCGATATAAAATTTAAATTAAAGAATTATATCTTCAAATATAAGTAGCTTGCGTTCACGTTGAATATCCGCAACATAGATAGGCTTTCTTTTATATGATCGTGTGGCATAATGGCTAAGTCTGAAAATGAGGTTGAAACTTTTGTAGCGTGGCATATGCTAAACTGGCTTCTCAAGCAGATCCGTGTAATATACTCAATTTCATTGTTATACATTACTATTTACCTATACTTAAATATTTTAATAGGTAAACATATACATTCGTTTAAGTCTTTGTTCAAGGAAATTTGGTTAAAATACCATATATTATGTCACAGTACCGAGTCCAGATCACTAGTTTATCTCAAAACGAATAATATTTCTTTTAAATATTTTTTTCTGTGATCTATTTACTAAGTACCTATTCTGTTTTACCATAGCAATAATTAATTAGGTACGTAATTACATTTCATGTTATGTTTAATCTTTAACAATTTAAGTGTGGTATTAGAGCGGTAAGGTCGTACACAAGTGCCAGCGCACGCGCCTACATCTGCATCAGAATAGCCGGCGCTTGGCGACGCTCATTGTCATCTCCCAGATGTCAATGAGTGACGATGCATCTTCCTTCCAATATACTATATTAGTATTCTACAGTCGCATATACAGAGTCGTGAGTAAAAATCACGCAATACCATTTACTGTACAATTTATTATTCTTAATTATGTAAGGACTCTTAATTATTCTTATGCGTAACTGAGTATTTAACGAGACATGGGTAAAAAAAAACCGAGTAGCATCTGCCTGGCGTCTTATTAAGAAGCAAACTAGGACTCAAAATACATTTAAAAAAATATTATTGAGTTATCTAATGCGATACATCATTGAGCTATTAAAGACAAACAGAAATAAAGCTAGTTTATCGCAAAAACAATTTTGATACTTTCGTCAATAAAACAATCAAGATTCTTCTTTCGACTTCACATTCCTAAAACTTTACCAACACAAGCAAAGCCACACTGTAATATCTATAGCAATCCTATGGAAAAAGATTTCAATTCAGTAGGTACTGTACTTCTTGCTGTCCTTTAGATTGCTTTCAGGGTTGCCACACATAGACATGCCGTTACATATTTCCTTATTCTAAATATAAACTTTCTTTATTCAAGACAAATCTTGCCTATTTAAAAAAAATGTCTAATATTATAACTTATGTAAGACTATGACATATTTATGCGAAAATTATGTAAAAAATAAAGTGACACTCAGTTTCAAGGTCCGTAACAGCTGATTATAACGCTTGACTTGAACTTAAAAAAAAAAAACTAATAAGTAATTTGTACTGCTTGGGACGCATCAAGGGGTTTTTTTTACTTTCGTTTATGAATTAATCAAAGGCTACTTGAGAAAAGGTGCGTAATTGCAGGGCCAATGTCAAGACCATTGATTTGCTTTGACTCTTTTCGAGCTTTTATTGGAAGTCTTAAATTTATTTATGTAAATTTTTACTAATTACATCCAGTTTCTATCGTAATTAATTAAAAATGGTTGCTGAGTGACTTGTTAAATTTCGACTTACTGTTTTTGGCAAGTGTCAGGAATAGGCGTCAGTCTACCTTGAATCTATGCCACGTGACTGAGAGACCGCCCAGCGTTCTTTTATCATTCAATGAATAAATTATTTCCTTTTATGTATTATCATCAACAGCCTATAATAGTCCACTGCTGGACATAGGCCTCTCCTTAGAAAGGAGGTTTTGTCTTATTTATTATAACACTACAAAATTAAAAGTTATGGTACCTAACTTAAATATAAAGATTTGTTTTTAAACTTATATAATCGTATATTGTATCTGAATGGAATCAATATTAGTTTTGTTTATAACACCTTTTTAAAAACGGCAGTAAGTGAGGAAGTATTTGTTTCGTTCCGTGTCGCTCCTATAAATCGTTACGTGGTACTGTCAACTTATGATTTTCTTAAATAACTTCCAGCTCATAAAAAAGAAGACATTCGGTATAAGATAGATTTTGAGTGGTGAGTTTTAGCCCACATAATGAACAAAGTGAATTTAAAAAATAATTACAAAACATATTTCATGTAAGATCGTTACAGAAATTTGTTTATGACAACAATCAACGTAAAGGCTATCAGTAATGACTGACACTTGACCAAATCATAACACTACATACGAGGCTTCATTTCACTGCGGGATCTTGCTTTTTGTTTTTTTTAGATAAGCCTGCTCTTGCATTAGGAATATACCAGTACACACAAGTACCAGTTGCACCATGTGGGGATCGAATCCAAAACACTCAGCGCAGTGGGAAGCGGCGAGATGACTGCTTAAACCCGCCATCCGTGCACTTGAAATACTGATGGTACCGCGTTCTGATATTTTTAACTTTTACATCTCAAGCACGGTGTATTCCACTGTGTAAACCATAATATTGTCTAACAAGCCACGATTGTAAAGCAGACCAGTAAAGCATAACCGATAACATAGTAATTAATCTTAATTGATTATTTACAGGCTAATGTTGATTTATTGAAATAATTAAAAGAGTTTCATGATGTGTCTTTAAGAACTGTCAAACAAACAAAAACAAGAGACCGGTAATAACGTCATATTATATACACTATTAGACTAAACTTAAAAAATGGTTGACCTACCTTTGTGACGTAGACAAATAGATAATATTATAGCAAGAGACGTTGCTTTTTAAATAGGTGAGTTAGATATAATCTAATACCGTTTGCCGCGTGTATGGGTCATGTTGTCATTCCTCCGAAATGGTAAGAAAAGGAAGGCTGGCTCAATCCAAACTAAGTATTGGTATTGGTGTGTTATTTACTTTAACATTCCAAATAAGCAATACAAAAAAGTATTGGTGAAAGGTTTTATACCGATTTCGAAATAATTTATATCGTTTTATAAACATGCAATATTTGTTGCCATTGTAATTGTTTTACTGCGTAAAAATAATCACAAAGTCTAAAAATGGTAATAAATTGTTTCATTAAATGAAAATCGGTAAGGTAAGGTAATTTATATTTTCCTAACAGCACATTTCAAAGTTTAATTTTACGAACTCTGGCATAGTCATGTTCTCAAGCGACTGTTAAAAAAGATAATAAAGGAATGGACAGAGTATACGAGTAATTATATATCAATAATGAAACACGAGAAACTGAATTTTTCCACTTAGCGTGGCCCAACCTATAAAGATCTTCCTTTAGGAAATTCATAAAAACAGCATGAATAATAAAACAGCCACGTAGATAAAAATCATGTAATTTATTCCTAGTGCGGGAGTTGTCTTTTTAAATTTAAAAAAAAACACCTATAGGTTCTAATAATAATGTAGAATCATACATTTACGTACAATTAAAAATCAAGGCAATTTTATTCGCAGTGGTCACAATCATCACGGCAAAAGTTTAAAGTTCCGACGCGATTTTTCGATAGCTTAGTTACTTTTATGAGCTCAAAATGTCTTATTTTATTTATACGAAATAGCATTTTGAGCTTATGAAAAACGTGTACTGGAAACGCATAAGAATTTTCCCGAGTTGATGACTACTGCAAATAGAAACATTTGTTCTATCACCCCCTTAGGTACCTGATTAATAATGCATGGGAGTTTAATATCTGCATGCCAGGACATAAAGTGTTATTACCTAATGACCTATATAGACCTACCTACTAATTTAAAGACAATAGATAGTAATTACCTACCTTTATAATCAACAGCAATTTTAAAATAGAATATTATTAATCATTTATAAAATAGAGTACCATTTTACAAGGGTTGCGCTAACAAGGTTAGTTCAAATAATAGCATGTAATTACAGGTAATAATGTGATATACGGGTCACACATATTTTACATAATAATGTGGTTTGGCATTGTACTTGTAGGCCCTATAACGGTTTCTTAGACAATGACTTTCAAGAACACGAACATTTTAAATAATGTTTTCAAAGAAAAAACCTATTAGATCAATTCTCTTAATAAGTAGTATGAATACCAAGTTACTGAATACTAAATTAACTTTATTTCTTACAAGTTATCATGACTTGAGCGTTTGCACTTGATTTAACCTGGCGTGAACATTTTCGGAAACATCTAGAACCTAATCTAGAAAAGACATGATTACTTTTTGTAGGAACATACCTAAATAAATTGGAAGGCGCATTCGGAGTACTTGTTTACCTATGTTTACAGTGACAGACATTTACTTGAAAGCACCGAACTATCAATGATCCATTAAATCGGCGCCTTGAGATGTAAAAAACTTAGTAAAAGGTCAGTTCTCTGCTTCCTCGCTGTATCATGACAATTAGTTGTTTTGTAATTGGTTTTCTCATGTATAAAAACATTAATTGCCGAAGGTACCTAGGTGAAAGTATGCTCTAAAAATATTACTGGATTAGACACAACCTTTCAATTCTTAAATTAATTACGTTTTTAACAGCTACGGCTATCAATATGGTAGGACTTAGGAAGTATTATTTATATATTCTAGGTAGGTAAAACTGTGTCTAGGAACAGCACAGAGTAAGATTAAATAGAACAGTTAAAATAGATGTATCATCCTACCTATAATGGATACCTATAATGGATAGTCTACTAAGATAATCTACTACAAAAACACGCTTTAATAGAAAAAATAACTTTATTGTTGAATGTTAAAAACTTTATCTTTATGGATGTAAAATTAGATGACAGGTGAAAGACCTTATTTATATTTAATGGCAATGTTAATTTTACAAAAATAAATCATTTATTATAACTTAATTATAAAATATGATTGGGTTACATTTTTCCAGTAGTTTCCATAACTTGCCTTATTTAAATAACTTTTTTGGAATAATACCAATTAGTTTTTTTTTAAATAAATAGTTTAAATTGCTCTTCTGGCAAATTACTAAAAATTTGCTTCAAACAAATAGTAGGGGAGCCATAGAAGGGATTTCGGGCTTTACTCGAGCGTGGCAGATAAACACAAGGATGAATGCCTTACACCTAGTTTAGTACCTCCACCATACATGAGCTTACATATAGGGGGGAGCGTTTAGGACGGCCTATCAGATTAGTAAAAAAAAATTGATAACCAGAAATAAGGTAAGTTCAGTCAATTACATACACATTAGTGTGTATTTAAAAAATCTGACGATTTCGGTATTTCGATATTTTATTAAATGACTTCAAAGAGGAAGAAGTTCCATGTTCCACTATATGTATTATTATTATTTTCTTTATGTATGTTCACCGATTGTATCCGTCAATCATTTTCAAAATTTGATTTTTGTTAGAAAGGGTCCTGAGGTGGTCCCATGGTCACTAAGTCGGGATCAGATCCCGACTTAGTGACAATGGGGGATGAGCTCCCAGGGAAATCGAGGGCACCCCTAAAATGTTATAGGCACGCACTATGTGTTTCATATATTTTCTAAAGCTATTGTAGTATTTGCGTCTGGTAGTCATCATCTTGTGTTGATGAACTGGTGATGGAAGGTACACCTCCTTAACGGTTAGGAGTTGGAGGATAGTTTTTTAAATACAATATGCATGTTTAGACTTTTAGTTGTATTCTTTCGAGTCCTTTAGGTGAGCTGATGATTAAAGCTGAAACTCCTTAACGGTTAGGAGTTAGAGGATAGTTCTTTAAATATCATACGTACGTATACACATGTAGTTGTATTCTATTAAATTAATTAGTTGAGCTGATACTGGAAGGTAAAATTAAACAATGCCGATAAAGTCACCTATACTTATTCTATAGGAAAGATAAGACATGCAAAGCTGAGATTTGGATTAACGCGTAACGCTTTTTTTGGCTTTGTTGGTTCTAAGTCGCAAAGACGAACATCATCATAACGCCATATTTTCGCGACTTAGCGCAATATAATCATTGCCTTTGGGAATTTTAGGGTAGTGCCCTAGAGTTTATGTACCGTAACCACCCAACGGAGGTTTAGCCGTTCTCCGTTCAAAAACTCCGTAACTCTTAGTTGCAAACAACCTATCAGGGTTGTTAACTAACCCCTCAGTGTCTTTTGATTTTATGGCAATCGACTCGTCATCATTTATAATATTTAAATAATATATGGGTATATAATAATTGTAAGTTGGTTTCTACACGTACACTTCAAAAAACAACAACACAACTACAAGTACACTTCAAAAACTCAAAAAGTTCTGGACCGATTAAGCTCAAACTTTGACACGATATACAGCTTCAAATAAGGTTTTTATCTATTCTCTGCCACCACAATGTGCCACAGCAAAGAATGGCAGGGTATAACTAGTGTTTTATAGAAACTGAATCGGGTAACTCGCCTAATTCTATTTGATCAGGGCGAAGGGCAGGCCATTTAAACTGGAACAAGATCCCCAATGTCCCGTTGAACAGACCAGGCCCTTAGTAACAGAAATGTTGCGTTTCAACATAACTCTGCAGCCTATGCCCAGTTTCAATACATGCATCAAATCATGACAGTTATTGGCATCAGTAGGAATAACATTTGAGGATGGTCGTTTTCCTCGCGCGACTTATATGAAGTAGTTTAACTTACTACGTACTTATGATTATATAACTAAAAATGGAAAAATAAACAAATGCATAAAAAAAACAAACCGACAAAAACACATCAAACAACAACGCCCCACATAAAAACACTAAAAGCGAAAAAGAAACTGAATTATTTATTTATTAAAAAATGTGCGACTTTTTCTAACAAATTAAAAACAAAAACTTTACTCAGTACCCAATATTATTTACCTATGTTTACAGTGACAGCAATTTTAGCATGTTTACAATACACAATAGTATTTTACTTAGCAATCAAGTTATAACGTAATTACTTGCTTATTTACAAATTACAATGATTTATTTACAAAATTACTATGTTACAATTCTTGTCTAAACGTAACTAACTTAAATGGAACGTAAGTAACTTAAATATAATGTGTGCCAGGTACCTAAAATCTCCGATGGGACTTCGGATATCATTTCCGAGGTCTGGTCCCCAAGTTGGTTGGGGCAGCGCGTGCGTTGGCGCGGCTGCTGCCCAACATGAAGGGACCCGATGACTCCTGCCGGAGACTCTACTCGGGGGTTGTGCGGTCCATGGCCCTTTACGGGTGCCCAGTATGGGCGGGGGCCCTGAAGGCCAGCAACGTCGCGATACTGCGGCGACCGCAGCGAATGCTGGCCATCAGGATCATAAGGGGGTACCGCACGATCTCCTTTGAGGCGGCGAGTCTCCTGGCCGGAACTCCACCGTGGGACCTGGAGGCGAGAGCCCTTGCAGCACTGTATCAGTGGCGCAAGGAGGCGCAGGAGTTGGGTCGATGCCCCGAGATTCGAGAAATCGATGACCGGAAATCCCAACTCCGCCAGGTCATCATAGGGGAGTGGAGGGAACGACTCGGGCAACCGAGCGCCGGGCACGCCGTCATTGCGGCGGTAAGACCCGTTATGGAGGATTGGCTCGAGAGGCGTCACGGGACCCTCTCATACCGATTGACGCAGGTGATCACTGGGAAGGGATGTTTCGGAGATCACCTGTGTCTGATCCGCAAGGAGCCAACGCCTGAGTGCCACCACTGCGATGGCCAGACCGTGGACACGGCTCTCCACACGCTGGCAGAGTGCCCGGCGTGGGTTGAGCAGAGGCGAGACCTCGTGGCGGCCATCGGAGTGGGAGTTCTCTCGCTCGATAGCCTGATTGCGGCTATCGTGCGGAGCGAGAGTGCGTGGAACTCTGCCGTCTCCTTCTGCGAGCAAGTTATGCTCGCGAAGGAGACGGCGGAGCGGGACCGGGAGAGGTTTAGAACTCTCCCGGCCCGCCAGGCCCGGGCACGGGCCAGGCAGCGCAGGCGACTCAGGCGCCGGAGGTCGCAGAACGACCTCCGTCCTCCATAAGCGCAGACCTGGGGGTGACAGGTGAGGCCATCTGTCACCCTAGCAGAAGCAGGCCGGGGTGGCGGCGAGCGCGTTGCGAAGCGCGCTCGCTTTCAGGGAGCACAGGGAACATGGGGTTCCCACACGGGGCGGGGGTCGTCTACTCGCCTGTAGATGACCCGAGGTATGTCGGGGCACCAGGGCCTTCCTTTCTAGGGTATACCTGGTTCCCCGGCTATTAGTACCCGGCGAAGGCGTGCGGTTTTAGTCGGTTCGTGTCCGACATGCCACCGACAGGTGGTATCCGAGGGGATTTCCGCACGGAAAAAAAAAAAAAAAAAAAAAAAAAGGTACCTAAAATCTGTTTGAAGTCTGTTTGTTTTTTTTTGCACATGAGTTATTAACGCTTATTTGTAAACACCATTACCTACATTTTTCATATACGCCATATTTATATAATAAATTAATATTGTGAATTACTACTGCTTGCTTGTCAACTTTCTGACTAAACTCGACTAACTCGGCTTTTTGCTAATTAATGTAATACAACTCGAGAGGATACTACTACTTATTATTAATTTTGCGGTATTTCTAAACCAGATGATAATGGTGAACGTGGATTAACCGTGACGTTCCAAACTCGTCACTGATGACGCAGTTGTTGATGTCTATTGTACTTTCCCATGAACATTCGTTTCGATTTTCACAGAGCCTCCCTTTTTTTTAATGTGCACATGAAAGCTAGTTTTGACAGCACTTTGCAAAGATTCGACCAACATTTTCGTTGCCAACTTAGACAAAACGAAAACACCACAGTTTGTGCTTAGAAGGCGTTCTCTGCATAGCTTGTTAATTAACGATAGTTTCAGGGCGCATGAAGTTGGAAGTCTTTTGTCGAAATTCGCTGCGTAAAATTTGCCGATGCCGAATTGATGTTTTCGGGATTCCGGCGACACTCTCGTTTACAGCAGCAATGTTTTCAAGAGACCGACCGGTACGTTGACGCAAAGGATTCTTAATATACATAACGGACAAAGTTTGCATGAAAGAAATTGATTCTAAATTTAAAAAGTGCACTCTTACTGAGACACCTTTATAAAAAATATTTCACACTGTCAATTTAATCATTTACCCATTATTAAAGGCTGTGTACCCACGTTAAGACTTTTAATAAGGCCTATTGACCATCCTATTACCTCCTTTTAATTCCAAGGTAGATCTGACAAATCAAATCAAATTTTCAAGAATTAACTATGGATGCAAATGCTTTCAATTTATGATCTGTCAGCTGTATTTTATCTAAGTGCGGAATCTTAGACAATGTTCAACGTGCGGTCACGGTCAGTTATCGGACCGTGTCATAGAGACGCTCTTGTTAGTTTAAGTAACTTTTTATGAGCTATTATCAATCATCTTTGTCTTTCTATATCTCTGGTCTCTTTCGATAACTAATACAACGTTTTTAATTATAGCTTGATTATAGCTATATTGAAAATGAATGGGCTACTAGTAATAGCTTAACCCCTCCAACTAAACTTATAGTTTCGGAGGGGTGGTGAGTGAACGTGAGTTTAAACGCATAATAACGTAGCTAATCGTATCAGCCATTATGCATCACGTTAAAAATGTATTATTTCTTTCAATATTTTGCACAGTATTTTTTGAATAACGTTTAAGTAAGGGATTGATATCTGGCAGTCCAAATTCGATTTCATGGATGGGCTTGATGTAATAATGTACTGCAAAATATAATAAAATATATTATAAATAATGCAAATTTTATTTACTTTTAACAAATACATATATAATAAGGTCCGTAATCTTATTCTGGAGTTATCGCCAATAGATACTAATCCATAGCTTTCTGACAGAAAAGCGGAGACGGAAAAAGGTCTCTCCTGTTTTATATTCCTCGGAGACATAAAATTACTTTTAATAAACGAAATCAACAAACTCACAGCCCCAATAGCTTTTGGTTTATAAAATTAACAATGTAAGATTTATAATTTATCAAGTTATACTATTTTTGACACGATTACTCGATTATTTTTACTTATACACTATATATTTCTACTTATTGAAATTTTATTGTACATACATGTCACATAATACCTTACTATTGTAATATTAAAGATATGTAATATCAATGGCAAATTAAATAAGATTGTAACGATTCTTGAATATGATTGGTATTATTTTTCCTTTTGGAAAATCTATTTAAAGAAAAATGTATTCCTTTCGAGAGACGTAGACGAAGTTCACAAAAACTGATGAATAATGACAATTATAATAATCATCAACAACCTTTAATAGTCCACTACTGCACATAGGCCTCTCCTTAGAAAGGAGGATGGTGCCTACTATATGTGGGTACCACGCTGGCCAGACGGGTTGGTATAGGGTTTGTGTCAAAGGACAATGGCAGGTCCCCATACATAATTTTATTTGAAGTGAAATGACAGCGTTTAAATATCAAAAATGCCTATAACCCTTGAGAATTTATTCTTGAACATTCTCATAAAAAAATTACTAGCGAAAGAAGTCTAGGAAAAAAGATATTGGATTTTGAATGTTTCGAGGTTAAGTACTAAAATATTGTAAATGTTTTGTTTGAAACTAGATGGCGTTGTGTGTCATATATTCGAAAATATTATTCATTATTATTATTACTTATAAGTAACCCTATTTTGCTGTAGAAAGTGTTAGCCGACTCTCTAAATGGGTGAAGGAAGGAAGGGTATTTGCTTGGCATGTATTGGTAAACAATAGAAAAAAATCTTCGCTTACATAGCAGGTGTAATACTAGCCATAAATACATAAATTATTAATAATCATTTGAATAAATGTACTTCAATACACATTTACACAAGGCGGGAGCATTTATTTTATTATTTAGTTATTCAACAGTCAGTAGTTGTGACATTATTTACTAAAATCTAAAGCATGCATCCATTATATTGAGATTAATGCACAACATTTTAAGGCATCACATCATGCATAATGGAGTAACACTATATAAAATTAAAATAAACATATGTGAGAGTTTAATACTAAACAAAAGTAAAACAACCAAATAAACTACAATTGCCTTGTGAGAAATGTTATGTAAGTCATGCGTGTAAGTGTCAAACGACAAGACTATAGTCCGTCAACGTCGTGCGCCACCGTCCTGCGGGGTGACAGACGGTGGCGGGGACGAGGTACTCACGATGTCAGCGGGTAGCGGGTGGTGTAGCGGTGAGTAGCCGTGTGCTAGAATGACGCGCTACCTCGCCCCCGCCACTGTCTGTCACCCCGCGGGACGGTCGCGCACGAGATTGCCGGGTTATAGTAAGTGCGACGACGACGTATCGACATTTTAAAAATATCGATGCATGTCTATTTATATGCCGTTATCAACCTCCAATGTCTTTTTCTCATCACACTAAGCAGTATATTGTTTTAGTATTTTTCTGTAGGAAAATAACGTAACTATATTCTATTTATTTTGGTGTAGCAAAAATCTTTTAAAAAGAGTCAAAAATATTCTAAATTATTTCTAATTAGGTTGATTTAGTCACTACAGTACTAGTTACGGTAGCGTATGAGTAAACCCGTAGGCAGAAGCAAATTCATAATCATAATAGGTGAACCTTCGATAGATATTTAAGCCAAAGTTATAACAATCGCTTATCGATAAAACGTTCCATAATATAATAATGTCATCACGCATCTCTAGTCAGTTCGTGATGGCGATTCTGACATTACGTACTTAGGTCAAATAAAATCTTTAAAATATCCAATCTCTTATTAGACTTATACAACACGTGGCGGTATAATGATAAATCATAGAAAAAATATTTAGTAAGTTTACTGTTAGTCAATTTTTTAAACGCTTCAGTTTTAGGTAAATATGTTTCTGCCATTGTTCTTTTCCTTCTTTATGCAGTGCTGTTGTCCCGCGTAATTTGCTCCCTTAGTCGGCTCTTACGACACCCACGGGACGCGGTGACGCTCCGTATTCTTAATCCATCACCACACGGATTATATCTATTATAATTTTATATCTAACACATTAGTTATTTTAAATAAAATGTTAAATTTGCATGCTATTTTGACGGCTAAATGGGCCTGTTCGCATTATATTAAGCCTTTAATACCATAATACGTGCCACCCCATTTATACCACATATATCTAAAATTTGAATTTGAATTTGGGCGGGTCAGATGGTATTTGAATAACACGGCTAAATTTAACTCACTAGGCTACTTAAAAAGAAATTAGACTTTGTTTTAGTCGAATCTCATCATCCACAACTAGTATTACCCAAGAGAAGAAAGTCCTAAGTTTATCCATTTACTATCGAACGCACACATATACTTCGTCTTTTGGACGTAACATACGTATATGTTAAACCTACCTCCTTTTTGTCGGTATCCTTTTTGACACTGTTTATGAAGATTAGAAGCAACTGAACTTACAAATTCTCATTGCGTCCACAATTTAATTTCATAGTACAACACAAAATATTTCGGTTTTACTAAAAAGTGTCGGCGACGGACGTTTACAGAGATAATGAAGAGATTATCACAGTTAACGATGTACAGATAATCTGATTGTTAATGAGATTATCTGTAGTGGGAAAATTAATCCTGGGATAAAAATTGTGAAATTAAGAATTTCACCTTAAGAGATGTACGGTCATCTGCC
Source organism: Arctia plantaginis (assembly GCA_902825455.1). Taxonomy (NCBI): domain Eukaryota; kingdom Metazoa; phylum Arthropoda; class Insecta; order Lepidoptera; family Erebidae; genus Arctia; species Arctia plantaginis. The sequence goes on along the minus strand of CADEBD010000171.1, from coordinate 10,211,425 downwards.
CATCTGACTCAAACTTACTTCGTTTTTCATTAACTTTTAAAGATTTCCCTACAATACAATTTCAATACAATATAAAAAAATCAAAACTAGATGTCTAGGAGGGTTTTTTAAACCGGTGAGCTTAAAACGAAGCAACTGCTGTCTTTAAGATTAAAGTCTCATTGGGTACGTTTAGATTCAGATAATGTGTTCAACTTCACATGAAAAATATCATTTCGTTACTATTTTAAAGTTCGAGCGCTCCTAGGGAAGAACCCTACTAAAAATATTTACTACTGATGTGAGGTAAGAAGATAAGGGGGATCTTGAAGTAGAAATGTGCAAGAAACTTGCAAGCATTTGAAACATTACAAAATGACGATTATATAACATCTCAAAATATTTACAATCCTAATACGAGTATATTATACAATACCTATAACATAGGTAATTATTACATTTATTATATAGGTATAAGTAATATATGTGATACAAGTTATAAAAAGATTACAGATATTCATTTTATCCATAGATTTATTCAGGAGTTCGTATCTAACCTCGACGTACCTATACTAATATTATAAAGCTGAAGAGTTTGTTTAGTTGAACACGCTAATCTCAGGAACTAAAGGTCCGAATTGAGAAATATTTAGAGTGTTGCATAGCCCATTTATGGAGGAAGACTGCAGGCTATACTCGTACTAAAAAAACTGGGATTTTTTTGTTAATTTTGAGAGACGCAGACGATGTGGCGCGGTTCAGCTAGTCCCTAATAACTAGCCATTTTCCGTACCTACGTTTATGGATTCTGCTCAGCTCCTAAGATTCTTCGCGTAATGTTACACAGGCCACACTCATATTTTTTTTAAATCTGACTGATATTTTATTACTTAATTTAATAGGGGGTAATAAATTGGATTTAGGGAAAAAATTGGTACTTTAAATTAATTCTACCACACACTAATCATGAATGTTACCGCAAAACCTAACCTATCGAGGGTTTAGTTGTTTTGTTTTTGTACAGTTTCAGACCTTCCTGGTGAATTTAATGAGCAACAAACAGGGAAAACGGAATATGTTAAAAATACTTAGAAATTAAAACTAAATATTTTTTAAACACGGTATGGTCGTGTCAACTACTTCCAAATGTATATAGAGAGAGAGAGAGTTACCAGCTCGAGGTATGTGTGAGAATTACTAAGGCAAACATATCGTTGACAGATTTATTTCAAGTTGTAAAAATAATAAGAAATGGGAAAAGAGGGTCTAAAATCGAGAATATAAATGGATTTGTTGTAAATGTGTATTCTAATTTTATATCATTTTTTATGGCATTGTACTACAAGTTGGGTGGTAGTCCCCAGCAACTTTTGACTCTGTATATTTTACCTTTTGAAATAACTGGCTATTAAAAGTAATGTATTGTATCTTAATAGTGAAGCAAGCATATATGGGAGTACGTTGACGCATCGTCGAGTACAATTAACAAGCTAATTATGACAAATATGGTATTAGCAACGGTTATAAAATGGTACCTTACCTATTGGTCCATAAGATGTTATGCAAATTTATATATGTATTTAGACCGAAGATGTAAGATAAAAATGATTATCATACCACCTATTTTTTTTATATTTTAAATATGTTGTAAATATTTTAAAAAGGAGACATATTCTTTTATAGTTAAATTAACATCTCAACACTGACTTTCGTAAGTTTTATACGATATAGACGGATAAGCACAAACCTCCTTTCTAAGGAGAGGCCTATGTCCAACAGTGGACTAGTAAAGGCTGTCGATGATGATGGAAATATTACGGGTTAAGTTTTGATAACAATTACAGCTTTTACTGCGTCCTATCTGTTTGAGTTAGCTGAAGGCCCAATTCTCGTAAAAAAGTTTGCTCACAAATTGAATTATCCGTCTGTATGCTTGCTTTCTACATTTCTGGCAAAAATCCTAATCAATGACTTTTTAGAAGACAAGAAAGAAAAATCCTATTTTTGTTATTCCATTATTGTTGTCCATTATTTGTACGCATAATTGAACTACGATAAATTAATACTAAACCATTAAATTTTAACTTACTAACTTACTAAGCAACAAAAATTAAATAACATAATATTACCTATTATGATTTTATTATAATTTCATCTCAATTTCATTCATCTATCTAACGTATAAATGATGTGCCTACTATTAACTGATTGTTTATTTTTGTGTTATTAATATGTTAAGAAAAATTATTTAGTTAAAATAAGCCATTATAATTAGAATTAAGATTTTTAATTAGAATTAATTAATAAAATTGGTATGCCTATGGGTACAATGTAGCGACCTATTTTAAACATGCTGTAAATATTTGTTTCTACGAAAACTGTGTATTTTCGACTTATTTACTCCTGCCTCAATTTTAAGTACCTAAGTATGAGACAAGCAGTACGTGTTCTAACATACTTGTATTTAACGTTTTGAATTTGAACTCGGTCACATCAAAAATCTTTATTATATCGAAAGGATTCCCTACCTATTTACATATGGACTATCGTCACAAAATAATTAGATTAGAATTAGATACACGTAAGTTTAGGCAAATGCTTTTCTACTTCCTTTTTTAATAGTCAATATTTAATCGAGGTCGAAAACTAATCGAAGGGTCGCGGCCAAGGCTGGTCGACGACACGTCTTTACGTATTACGAATCCTAAATACTTCTCATCAAATGTATGTGTGCTAAGGGTAATCGTAGATATCTAAATATTTTCTACAGATAAAAAATGGCTCTTTTAAGATCCTAACCCTGTATTGTGGAGAACCCTATAAAAATGTAGGTACTTAGTATGGATTACAAGTAACTGCACAGGTACTAATACGTGGTTCTACGGCCTATTGTTTGCACATCTAAAATTAGTTTCGAAGTAGATATAAGTATAAATTGAAATGTTACATTATCCGCTGATAGAAGTCGAGTTTGTTATGATAAGAAAATGTTTTAGCAGAAGCTCTCAAAAACCATATCACAACACTTGTTCCCTTCAATGCTGTCATTGGTTATACTTGTACATGTCACTTATTAATATACACGTCACAGGGCTAGAAAATAGCTAACATTACAATACTTCGCTAAATAATAAATAAAATTAACCTATTAGTTAAAGCGTTTTAAATAACTTTAAAACGCTTTAAATACATTTGATGTTAGAATATTTTTAGGAAATTTTATTTAAAATTATATTTAATTACATAAAGTAATTAACTAGACCGCAAGTTGCGCTTAAGACTTTTTTAAGACTAAGGATTTATTTGATTTTAAGCTTCTAACCAAAGAGTAGTTTCAACTTTAAACGATCTGTAACATTTTTTTACTACACAGGTTTACTTTTTGTTTAGGCAAAAAGAGCAATTATGTCATAGATCACATATGTCAAAATATAGTGGTTTATCTTCATTAATTAATCCAGATCTATCAAGTAGATTAACCTTAAATTAATTAATTAAGAAACAATTAGAAACGAAGAAAATCAAACAATTATGGAATTTAAAAAATATGTACACATTGTATACTTACAGCTGAGTTTTCTGTCCGTGTGCATTTTGTAAACTTACAAGAAGTAAGGTGTAAATTAGAAAAGAATTATTAATTACATTCATGATTAAAAACTTAACAGTCGCGATTGGCGGAAAACACTTGCGTTTAATTCGCGACCGGTCTGCTTCGCGCGATCGATTCACTACTACTAGACTCTGCGTGCACGCAAGCGGAACTTGTTGTCCGTGGAAAAAGGCTGCGCAAGCACTGACGATTACGTGCTCTAATGTCTAAGCTTTTACACACACTACGTACAAATTTGCATTTCCCAAACTGTCGAGAAATACTTATTTGTTGTGTTATATATACCGAGAACCAAGAACTATGACTAATAATGAATATAATCCATGAAATTACAGAAGCAACCTAACCTTTTGGAAAAACCTTGTCCAGCAAAATAAGTCATCACGTAAGAAAATGAAGTAGTACGATGTTTTTTCCTCTTTCATCACAGTTCAAAATTTCTCTAAATAAAATGAGGTAAAAAATATGTTTTAAGAGAAAAACTTTTTGTCATTATATGTTTATTGATACTCTTACTGACTAGTAACATGAGGCTGCATACAATTCACAGTGTAAGTTATGAAGTTTAGATCTTGCAATAAGTTCGTTAACCTTTCAAAATGTCTTTCTGTGTAAGGTAGGGCGCCTTCAAGAAAACTAGCTAAGCTAGGCACTTTTAAATGGCCTGATATTATTTCCGGCGCCAATATGTTTAGTACTAGTTGCGCAGCGTGACAGTTTTTATTGTTAGTGTTCCATTCTGCAGCAAACTTTAGTAAGGTTTCTTTTTGCGTATGATTAATTTCCTTTAATGTTTCACTTAGTTTAACACTACTATCTTTTAGAACTTCATTCACTATTTTTAAAACATGTTTTGGTCTTTCCATGCGTAGGGCCAACCTCAAAGCCTTAATTAATTGTTTATCATGTAACAGATTCATAAGTTCTTGTTCCTGCAATATCACTTGTTCTCTTTCTTTAGCCATCTGTTCTCGTTTCTCTGCTGTTACATCATTTAGTTTAACTAATTTCGAATCAGATCCTCCCGTAATTACTATATTTTCACTCTTGTTAATCGCAAGAGACCATACTTTGCCATCATGGTTGTCTAATGTCATTTTACATTCAGATGTTTTTATATTCCACAATTTAAGGAGACCATCTGCTCCACTTGACAAAATTTGCTGTCCTCTACTAAGAAATTCTATTTTCAAAACAGAACTTCCGTGACCTTCAAAAGTTTTCAAGCAGCTAAGATCGGCTATAGACCACAGTTTTATTGTACTATCAGCTGAAGATGTTAGTACAACCTGGTCAACAGGAGAGAATCGCACACACCAAACTCCTCTCCTATGACCTTTTAATACACCCAATAATGTAAGCTCCTCTGACCAAAGCTTGGCAGTTTTGTCTTGAGAGCCAGTAGCTATTATTTTGTCATTAGGAGACACTGACACACAATTTATATCCGTTTGGTGTGCTAATTCAGTGTAAGTAGATTTAATTTTTTGGTCAGTCGCAATAAATTCCTTAGGTACACCCCAGACTTTTAAACAGTTATCCTGACTGACAGAAGCAAAAAAATCATTTGATGTTTGAGAAGTAGACACTGATCCTACAGATGCTGTATGTCTCGATCCTACTCCAATACATGTTACTCCTTTTTCAGCATCTTGCCTCCAAATTCTTACAGAGTTATCTTTACTAGAAGACACAAACATTTCAGGTTTCGTTGGGAAGCATGCTAGAGCTAAAACTATGTCAGTATGTCCTTTTAATATTTCACAATTCATATTATCAATTTCATAGTATTTCAAATCTTGGCTGTTTGTAGCTACTACCATATGTCTTTCTTCTTTACCAACAAATATTATATCCAACACCTCATCTGTGAAGCCAATTAGCTGCTTTTTACACTCAAATGTTTCTAAATCGTGGATAATAATATTATGATCAGCAGTGACAACCGATAAGACATTTCTTAATTCATTAAACAGCAAATATGTAATGGCTAGGCCCCCCTCTTCGGACGCTGGGGAAACAAGGCTATTGTTTTGTTCAAACATAAGACGGCTCATCAATACATTCCATACTTTAACAATCCCTTTTTCACCAGCACAAGCAACATAAATACCTTCAGTCTCTGACTTTTTTTTAAAATTTGGAATTTTAAATGTTGATGGCAGAAGTACAGTGCTTTCTATACTTTCATAAACAGGAAGTACTCTGATTGCCTTGCTTTCATTTATCTTCCATAAGATAAGCACTCTATCTCTTCCAGAACTAATCATATGTTCACCATCTGACGTGAATTGTAAGGAAGTGATCTTACTAAAATGCCCTGAATATATTACATGTTCTTTACCATTTTTTGAATTCCATGATCTAATTTTTGTATCATCCGCTGCCCCAAATATCAGCTGTTTGGATAAATCAGGATGATATTTCAACACAGAAAATACACCCATTGCACCTCTTAAACTGCTTGTACAAGTGTTGTGAGTTAAATCCCACAATCTAATATTTCCATCAGAACCTCCAGAAGCTACATTTTCATCTATAGGATCAAAAACCAACCTAGCAACTGGTCCTTTGTGACCTGATCTCCAAACCTTCTTTTGTAATCCCGTTTCTCTATCCCAGAGCTTCATCAGTCCACTCTTGTGTGCAGTAAGAACCAAATTATTACTGTGAGACATTTGGAAAGTATAAATTTGATCAGGCTCACCATCTTCTTCTGTTTCTCCAATAATATGGGAGGTAGAGAATGTATTGACATCAACAACTTTGATAACATCCTCACATTGACACAGCAGGTGTACTCCATCTGCAGTCCACTGAATGTCTCCGCCCGTATAAAATGCTGTATATTCTGCAGTTTTCTCATATCTGGAAATATTTCAAACACATATTTCAATATCTTGCTACAATTTTTGGTATATGCATGGACATGATCTTCACATCTGGAGCTTGTCTTAGACTTGAGCATTGAAAAACCTCAAACACCTCTTAGTTACTTTTTGTAATATATATTTAAGGCCAGCAAGTATAAGCACTGTAATTTATTATAGAATTTGTTAATGGAACTTGTGATACTGTAATTTTTATTTTGTCTATCTATCTACTAACAACTCTTTTATCACACAGTGTTCTTTTGTTTTAAGTTTCAAACAAGTTGCAAGAAGTGGTTTCGAGCAGTTAAGGTCTTCACAGAATTTTTACATTTCAAATTAGAGCTCTATATCATGATACTGGTCTAAATGGTGTAATCTTTATCAAAGAATTAAGATTTCTTGACAAAGCAAACCTAAATCAAACACATGTTAAACAATAATACACCACACAAACCGAATTACAAATATGCTAATTCGAGGCTAATAACTTTAAATTTATTTATTTTAGCTAAATAGCCCAATGGATACTTACATTTCTTTTAACAAACTGGTCATGTTTATTAGTTCCTAAGCCAATAATATAACCTTAACAGATGCTCGAACGCATTGACAATTCTTAATCAAACGTGATAGTTACTTGTTGCCGACACTTATTTAGATCACAAACCGACTACTGAAAGTTTTAACGAATAGCTCGTAAAGTTTTAATTCAATGTCTAACTTTAGTTGTTACTATTGTCATTACTGAACCACACTTTGCAATAGCTTTGCAACCATTTATTTTGTTTTGATAAATATTAAATTGAGTATTGACTTGTTGCCAGTGTTGCCAACAGTTAATCTAACACCGCCAGATTCAACATCTAAAACCACTAATGAAAAACAACTCTACTTTCACTATTATGTTTACAAAAGAAAACAATAAGTAAATTAATAAATAGTTTCCTTTATTATTATGGAATACAAACACTAACAATCAATAAATCAACATAATTTATAAATAGTATAACACAATCAAGAAGTCAAGATCAGGAACATAAAAAAAAAAACAAAAATAACAGGTACTTATTTTAAATTGTGGGGGATCAGTGCAAGTATGTAACCGCTTTTCCTATCAGGCGGACTACTCACCGGCTGACCCAGTGGAGAGATTCACAAGATTACCTCAGGGCGCCTTTTAATAAACAGAAGTGTGTGCGTGTGGGATACCCATGGGACCCCTTAGAGGAAAACAACTTACACCTCAGTCATACATACATGTATATTAAAATAAAAAAACAAAATTAAGGTTACAATAAAAAAAAAACAGAGGGTATAAGAAAACCCGCAGCGGAGCGCGTCAGAGCCGAGCTGATGGTGCTCGGTGCCTCCTCGTCTTCACTCCAGGAGGTTACTTCCCCTTCCGCCTGAGTCGGCTATTTATATTAGATATTGATAAAAGTTAAACAATTTGCATTTATAAGTTTATAAGTATAAGTCGTCGTGAGCCGCGCAATCACCAGCTTGCCAGAGGGTACCGAGAAACTTGAGTCTGAACCAGAAGGCCACAAACGAGCAAGCACGCCGTCTGAGACTGACCGTCTTGACCCCGAAATCTGGGACCCTACGAATGGATTAGCACTCATATAATTAATCAGGTTCCAGAAACAAATAGGTACATAAGAAAATTAAGACCATACTCACCACTCTTGTGGGTTTTGAACACCACTTTTGAACAGATAATATATTACGAAAATCAAATCACACAGCAATCAAAACACTATTTAAGATTGGAAGGCACGAGATAGCAGTGTCTCCCGTGGCTGAAAGCCGGACTTATATATCCTCGGTTCCCGAAGCTTCCAGAAATTACCCCTACTCTGTTGACATTTAAATTGTTACTCCTCCTACCTACCTACCTCTTGTTACTTTGACATTTAAATTGTGAACGAAGACAACACTAACAAAATCAAAAGTAACTTGCTTTCTACCATAACAAAACACTCTTAATACCTATACAATTTGTCATGATAGATCAATACTGACTTATCCACTAACAAAAACGCCATCTAGTGGTCCGACAGTGAACGAAGAAGATCAATACTGTAGTTATACACTACTTTAGATAAATCAACAACAATGCGACGCGGCCAATAGATGTCGCTTTTAACAAGACCGTACGCATTACAAATATACCAAAAAATAACTGTTACAAGTAAAACCGCATAAACGATGATATCGAAACACATTTGATATGGATATTTTATTTTAACACCTATGACATGTTCAATTCAATAATCAGTTGTTTTAACTTTACGACACATATATATAGCTTGTAGGCAGGCATAGATAGTGGCTACGGAGGTGTGCAACTCCTTACAGCTTGACCATAAAGAGTTGACAAAAAATGACGGCGCCACTATCGTTTATATGGTAACATTTATACTAGGACCTTAATGAATTTGATACTTGTAATTTTTATATTATTTGTAATTCAAGTCTTTTAATTTTTGACTGGCCAATTGATAGGATAGGATGGTGCATTTGATAGGGACCCTGCCTTGTCTAATCGTGGGTTCGATTCCCATCCAGGACAAACATTTGTGTGATGAACATAGGTGTTTTTTCTGTGTCTGGGTGTTAATCAGGTATCTATTTATAGGTTTAAGTATGTGTTTATCTATATATGTATAGTATCTCAGTCTCTGATACTCAGAGTTTTTTAAATTTATTTATTAATATTGCATTTCTATTTTTTTAATTAGGAAAACAAACAAGAATATAACAATAACAAAATATTTATTGAATAAATCCTAGTCTAAATCACTGTCTAAATACTCAACACCAGACATAATATCATCATCTTGATCATCTTCAGTATTTGAGCTACTGTCACTACTTTCCTCTCCAACATGAATTACCAGTCTGTCTATATCTTCATAGAGTGTTCTTCCTCTTTCAAAGTAATCTTGTTCAATTTTCTTTACATGTTCAACACATTTATTCCATGTTTCAGGAGTAATGTCTTGAAAGGCTTCCTCAGTTGCTTTTTTTATATTGATTGCTCCAATGTTACATGCAGCCACTTTTTGCTTTGCTATGCCCCAGATGAGCTCTATAGGGTTAAGGTCACAGTGGTAAGGTGGAAGTCTTACCACTTCGTGACCATGTTCCCCCAACAGCTCATCTATTTCGTACACCGGTTCTGGCTTGTGCTTTTTAACTAGCATTAATAATCCAGGTTTTCTTGTAGCTGGATCGAATCCCAGAAGAGGACGTCGTGAAGCTCAAGGCTAGCGAGCGTAGAGTATACTACAAACTGGGTAACCTCTACGTCCGCTTCCTTGATGAACGTCCCGCCCCACCAACTAACCCAAACGAGGAGCCATTCGAGGGAGGAGGAGAATCGGCCCTACAACACCCTAAGGACGGCAATGGAGGGGATCCTCTGAGACCCGTTGAGGAGACAGCCTGCCGGGGTCCACCTCCTAAGGAGTTGGAGGACCTACCGGTGGGCGAGAGTGACCTCGACGACATAGAGGATATGCTGAACAGCGATGATGGCGCTGTCTGCACCCCCCCATAACACCCTTATAGCCATCCAAACCAACCTCCAGCACAGCTATACAGCAACGGCTACCCTACGCAGAGAGCTGGAGGTAAAAACCAACACCGTAGCCCTAATCCAGGAGCCGTGGATTAGGAAGGGCAGGATCTGCGGTCTAAATAATATTGGAGGTAAGATACTTCTCAACACTACCATTGATAACCCGCGCACTTGTATTTATACACCAAAACATGCGTGTACTACCTTAATGACCGAGTTCTGTTCCAGAGACCTTACCTCTATTAGGTTAAAGGAACCCTCATCAAACCTGCCTGACGTGGTGATAGCATCAGCCTACTTGCCGGGCGATGCTGACATCCCCACTCCGGAGCTGGCTGCGCTGGCACACCACTGCGAGCGCGAGGGTCTGGAGCTGATCATCTCTGCCGACACCAACGCGCACCATGCGCTGTGGGGCAGCAGGAGCAACAACCGGAGAGGTGAGGAATTTGTATCGTTCCTATTATCAACTAACCTTAACATTATCAACGTGGGCTCGGAGCCGACATTTGTCACGTCCAGGGCCCAAACTATAATTGATCTTACATTAGCAAGTGAGCATGCATCGCAACACATATCGAACTGGCATGTTTCGAACGAAGCATCGTGCTCAGACCATCGCTGGATCAAATTTAACTTTGAAATGAAACTTAAACTACCCGATCCCCGACGGAATCCCCGCACGATGGACCGGAAACGGTATGAACATCTTACTGCGGAGAATCTGCGAAGCATCAACCCAACATACGCTACGGGGACTGTTAAGGACATTGACAGTCATGTTGTCAACCTTACACAGACACTGATCGATTGCTTTGAACAAACATGCCCACTTTCCACACCCAGAACTGGACCACAGAACAAACACCAATGGTGGGGTCCGGAACTGGAAAGACTACGTCGTAAAGTGAGAAAGTTGTTCAATAAAGCAAAAAACTCGCGACTAGACCAACATTGGGATGCCTACACGCAGGCCCGACAACAATATAAGAAGAGAATCAGAACCAGGAAAACTGAGTGCTGGAGAAACTTCTGTACTAACATAGAGAACAACAACCAGGCCAATAGAGTCAAAAGCATACTGTGTAGTAGAGGCGAACACAATCTTGGCTCACTGAAGAAGCCTGATGGTAAGTATACCAAAACAGACTCGGAAGCCTCAGAGCTGTTATTAAAAACACACTTCCCTGGATGTCGCATATCAGATGTGATGGAAAAATGGGAAGACAGATGGGAAAAACCACCAGATGATACAGACTGGGATACGGCCCGCAAAGTTGTCACCCATGACAAACTAAGATGGGCAATTAACAGCTTCCTACCATTCAAGGCGCCAGGACTAGATGGTGTCTTCCCAGGCCTACTGAGATGGTGTGATACGACATTACTGGACCATCTTATAAAAATCTACAGGGGCTGCCTGGCGCATCAGTACATCCCCTTGAAATGGAGAGAAGTTAAAGTAGTCTTCATCCCCAAACCTGGTAAAGGTGACTACACACAACCCAAATCACACCGACCTATTAGTCTCACATCTTTCCTACTAAAGGTTCTTGAGAGGCTAATAGATAGGGAAATCAGGGAAACTGCGTTAGTCAGTCATCCTCTACACCTCAATCAACACGCATACTCGATGGGTAAATCAACAGAATCTGCCCTACATCGAGTTGTTTCATATATAGAAGACAATCTAAATCACAAAAGGTCAACACTGGCCACCTTTATCGATATCGAGGGAGCCTTTGACAAGACCAACTTCACCAGCATTAGCCAAGCTCTGTCTAGGCATGGTGTTGATTCCACAATCTCAGGGTGGATCGACAGCATGCTAAGATATAGAGCTATACAATTCACTGTGAGCGAAGTGACTAGAGGAGTGGTGGCTAGAGGTTGCCCCCAGGGCGGTGTACTCTCCCCCCTTCTATGGAACATTGTTGTGGATGAGCTCATCGCACAACTTAATGACCAAAGATTCCTCACAATAGGCTATGCAGACGATCTTACCATTCTCATCAGCGGTCCTTTTGAGAGCATTACATGCGATCAAATGAGACTTGCACTGAAGATCGTGGAACAATGGTGCGCAGCACACAACCTGACAGTGAACCCATCCAAAACAGAGATGATCATGTTCACAAACAAACGCAGCCTAGGAAATCTCAGACTTCCCAAGCTATTTGGAACACAACTTACTCTTACCAAAGAGGTCAAATACCTAGGAGTAATACTGGACAGTAAACTCATGTGGAATAAGCACCTCGATGAAAAATTGAATAAAGCCTGCATTATTTTCTGCCAATGCAAGCGGCTACTCGGCAAAAGCTGGGGACTATCACCCAAAATTACTTTATGGCTATACAGGACAGTCATAAGACCAATAATCACTTACGGTGCTGTTGTCTGGTGGCAGAGAACAGAGCTAAGCACCGTCATAAACAAACTGCAGCAATTCCAGCGACTCCCATGCTCCGCGGTCACTGGCTGTATGCGCACAACGCCTACTGCCGCACTGGAGGTGGCTCTTGGTCTGCCACCCCTGGATCTATTCATACAGCAGGAGGCCGCCATGGCGATCATTAGACTCAAACACCTAGGTCTATGGCACAAAAGGGAGGGATCGCACTCTAAATTATGGGATCAATTGGTGGAATACGAACCACTGATAGCAGCTCCATGCGATAGAATCCCAAAACACCATATCTTCACAAGAAGATACTACATCCAGATACATGGAAATGACCGAGATCAATCCGGCATTAACGAAGTCCGAATTTACACGGACGGTTCCAAGACTAGGTCAGGAACTGGAGCCGGCGTTTTCTCGCAAGACCTAAATATAAACATATCACTAGCGTTAGGCCAACACAGCTCCATATTTCAATGTGAATGTGTGGCAATAACTTACGCCGCCACAACGGCCATGTCAAGGGGTATCAAGGACTACAACATCCGAATAATATCCGACAGCATGGCCGTCTTAAAGGCATTGGAGGGCAACACAATGACCTCTGGTGTTGTCCTCGAATGCCACCAAGCACTGGAACAGCTCGCTATATTCAATGGGGTACTCCTCCAATGGATTAAAGGGCACAGTAACTCACACGGGAACGATGCCGCAGATGAGTTGGCAAGGAGGGGCTCGGCAACCCCAACCTCTGGCCCAACCCCACTCCTGCCCATATCGTTTAACCAAATACGATGCTGGGTCAGGCAACGGACCTGTGAAGCACACAACCGGAGGTGGAAAAACTCACCCGGCTGCAGACAGTCCAAACTGGTGCTGAATCAAGTCACGCCACGACTAACCTGCAGACTGATCAGTCTTAGCAGACCGGAAATCAAAATGGTTGTCGGAACTATTACAGGACATCTAGCCCTGAACCGACAACTATTCATAGTCAATGCGACGGACAGCCCCCTGTGCAGGGGGTGTCTGGAAGCTGAAGAAACGGCCGCCCACGTAGTCCTGGAATGCGAGGGAGTGGCCCCACAACGGGCAAATATCATTCCTGATATAAAGTCGCTCCTAGAAGCCTGTGAACGCCCCAGGAGGCTTCTGCGCTTCTGGAAGGAGCTTGGCTGGCTCACCTAGTCAACCAATCCCCGACGCATAAAGGACCACTCTGAGTCTAAATGCGGAAACCGAGGCCCACAACCAACCAGCTGGATCGAATGGGATATTGTTTTCTAACAACCACAGTTTTATATCACCTACTCGGGATGCTGAAGTTGGAGCCTTGTTCCGAACCACACTATGGTATGGCGCATTGTCCATGACAATTATGGAAGCTTCATGAAGGTTTGGGATCAATTTTTCAGTCACCCACTTGGTGAAGTTGTGAGAATTCATTTCTGAATGATAATCTTCCATTTTGTTTTTGCCACTAAATATAAGTGAAGCATTGGGGACAAATCCATTAGCGGTTCCAGCATGGACGATAATCCAACGTTTTCCTTTTGAAACATCATGCTTTATGCCTTTGATATTTATGGATTGCCAGCATTTTCTCAATTTATAAGAAGCATGAATATAACTTTCATCCAAGTAAACTATTTGTTTTTGGAGCTCCACAGGCAAATCCCTATTTTGTTTGATTGTGTGCAAATATTTTTCCCTCTTTGCTGCTATATTTGTTTTTTCTATTAGCATTTCTCTATTTGTAGAGCATTTTTTATATGTAAAACCTATGGCATGTAAAACTTGCCTTAATTTCTCACGGCCCCCTTGAAAACCTAATTCTTCTCTTGCTACCGCTATCAACTTTCGCAAAGTTGGTGCTATTTTTTGTACAGTGTATGAAAATTGAACTTTCTGACGAATCGCACAGATAGTGAAGTCATCTAATTCTATTTTTGGGTGGCCCTTTCTATGCTTTGCAGGTGTTGAAAACTTGCCATCGTTTTTAAGCCCATCATCAATTATGCGTCGGACAGTACTTTTCGATTTGCCTGTAATCAAAATGAAACATTGTATGTAAAGTGTGTATCGACCAAAATATGCAGTCGCGCTATACAAAGCTACTTTTCGCGGATCTAAAAATAACCTCTAAAATTAGATTAAATCTGTAGAAAACGTCGATGTGGTGATTTTTCTTACTCATTTAACTAACAATTATTGTAATTTATATCGTAAATTACGTATATTATATAAAATTTGAGTGTATAAATACCAGTCATGGAAGCAATTCTGTTGTAAAGGTCATCCAATTCAGTAAGAAGTTTTCCAGCATGATATTCCGCCAAACATCTCCTAAAAACATTAAATATCACTTCTCTGGCGCCACTCTTTATTGTTTTACCCATTTCAAACAACGATTCACTAAATAAAACGTATATTTATCCAAAAATCACAAAATAAATCTCAAACAAGTCGAAAACGGCAAACTTTGACTGACGTTTGACAGCTGATGTAGTGTTGTCATTTGCGGAAATATTTTAGTTCCTCCTTAATTAATTTCTACTCTTGTTGGTCAAGCTGTACGTTATCACATAAATTAATTCATCTTCTGCAGATAAATCGTTTTTGTTTTTACCATCATCGTCAGTTTCAGATTGATGCGATTCTTTGGTACTGATTTGTTTTACAACCATATCTTACACCATATCTTGCACATGATATGGCAAATAAATCCTCTTTAAGCATTTTTATTATCTTCTACGTTTATTGGAATTTCCATTCATGGGGACATCAAAATATCATTCAGTCTGTTTGTTCCAACGCTTGGTAATGACGTTAACCGTAGTATCATAGTTACCATCATGAATTACGTTTTTCAAATTATAGCCCCCATCATCGACTTCTCTCTCGCCCCTAGAACCTTCCCCTCTCTCTGACATAATGCCTACATCATCCCATTACTTAAGATAATAATCCTTCTCTGTCTGAGTACTCCCGTTCATTCTCCAGAATCTTCAAAATCATTCTTCCTAAGAATCTCACCTAAGACAGAGAAAATGAATTTATACATTTCTTCGATTGGTGCCTTTTGGGTTGCGATCAAAGATCTTTCATTATTAGAGAGTCTAATGGCTTGGTTAGTAAATATGATATAATATGATACATTGAAAATTCTATTTGACATCAATAATTGTAATTTAGGATTTGGTTACGCTTTCGATATGATTTTTAATAAATTGCAGCACATGAAGTTGTAGTTTAAGGAACTTGCTTTATTTAAAAAATATTTTTTTTAGTGAAAATAATTTAGCTAAGACACGGTACTATTATAATACAGTAGTGTAACTCGGCCGCATGATAGAAATAAATGCCTACAGCCGCGCGGTACGTAAACATGCGTTAGGGCTGCCCGTCTCCAGCATTTTAATTATATTTGCCTACTTTCTGTTTCTATTTAGATTTGTGATTGTAAATATCCTTTTTATATAAATAAATGAAATACTTTGCATATTGAATAGGCAGTGTTCAATAAAAATGCGTGTGGTTTTTTGATTGGTAGATTTAATTATTTTATTTTCTTTCTACATTGGAGGAGTTTTTAGTGGTACACACACACAGTGTATATGTTGTTATAGTAGCAGCAGAAACACTGTGAAAATTTCGAAAACTATCTAATGACATGATAATAAACAAATATTATTAAAAATAAAATAACACGTCTTTACTTTGAATTATGCAAAGTAACAAAACACACATGCACCGAAGTTTTAACACAAGCGTAAGTAAGGTAAGTAAGGTAGGTACCTACCGTATCATGATTCATTCAGAACCTTATATAACTACCTATTTCACTCGTCTCAATAACTTTCCGTTACTCTATTCGCTTTATTAATTAATCCAAACACCTTTTTTTTCGTAAGATAAAAGGAAATACTTATCCATGAAAAAGACACACATTATGTACCTACCTACTAGTAAGTAAAATTATTTTATAGTCTTACCTTTCAGAGTTTCCAGGTAATTTAAAAAAACCTTATGTCTGGATGCGTTATTGACGAATTCATACAACCAAAAACAGCACAATATTTCCTACTCGTCATATTAACTGATTTTTAGAGAAAAAAAATCGCGCGGTTATTGTTAAAAAGAACAACACACCGTCCGTTCGACACTGCGGTACAGCCGTGACTGTCTGCGCCCCGAGCGCACCCCGAGATCGAGGCGCGTAGGTATAGCTCGCGTTTCGTCCGTTTGTATGAAGTTGGAGTACTGTATTATAATTGTACCGTGGCTAAGATATCCAAACCATTTTTTTTAAATGATGGACTAGATATTTTTAAAAACTGGAAAATAACTTACACATGAGAGTGTAAAGCACCTACAGAGTAAGGTAATAGAGCTGGCGTGCCCGCGTGGGCAAAAGCTCCTTCCAAAACACTAGAATAAAAAAAAAGTATTCAGCAATATTATTTAAAAAAGGCCCCGTGCACCACAGATAACATTGTAATATACTGAAACTAGCTGTGCACCCAATGACATAATTAACCATTGTCAAAATCATCTGATTTTTGTGGATTTGAGGTCTGGTTTATGCCATAACTTTAACGATTAGGAAGTTGAATGTTTATTAATGCATTAGTGAATTAATGACAATGTTTAGAATGTTATTGAAACATACAAAGATATCTCAAAGCAAGATTAAACCTTATTCAACCGTTAAAGAAAATGTATCACAGCAGACATCTAGTGAATTCGAAACCGTTTATTCATTTCCTTTTATTAAGTATATTTCAGTATTGAATAGGATGAAAATTTATCAAATATTAGGTACTTCGATAGCTATACCTGGTTGTAGTATACTGGAAGCACTAAATGCTCTTCCACCTGGTGCAATTTTGTCAGCATCTTACATAGGTAAGTCATGATATTTAGTGATAATGGTTGTATCGATGTTTTTTAAATAGTCACATTTATCTACAATCAGTCTAAAAGTAATGACGAACACACTCATAAGCACTAATCTGTGAGTCATACAAATATGTAAATAACATATTATATATATATTTAACTTTGTCCGACATTTTTTTCTAAATAGGTTAATTGCCGTTTTAGCTGTGATAGGGCTAAAAATCTTTTCTATTACAATTAATAATCTTCACAAGCTTATCTGTATTTTATAAACAACCTTAAAACTTGCACAAACATTAGTTGCTGAAGATATTTATATATTGCATGGGTGATACTTACCAACCATGACTTTTACTGTTACAGGTCTCACTGGATCAGCGCTACTTTCATTAGTTTCATTGCCTTTTAGAAATACCATTGGTTTTTTATATGTGAGTAAAAATAATGAAAAAGTTAAAATATCTTCAATGGACTTTTGGGGACGAAGAAGAGACAAAACCATACCAGTTGATGACTGGATTCCATTACTTGAATTGAGCCCTAAGAAAATGGATCCTTTGTATCTTACACCTCAAATTGCAGATGGATCAAAATATAAGTTATTTATTAAGTTTGGAAATATTATGAATCAAACAAAAATGAGTCTAGTTTTAGAATAAGATTATTTTAAACATATTTAAAAATTACACATTTCTATGATGTATATGCTCTATCTTAAAGTCAAATAATAACACATTTATTATTTTATGCCTCCCACAAAAGCTATCTTGACTACTGTTTTTTTCTTACTATCTTCTATAGAAGGCATTTAAGGAATCTCTTGAGGATGCACTTTACCACCTTCCACCTAACAGAATGATTTGAATAAAGCTGCCAAGTGTTAACCTAAATGCTGCCCAGTTGAGATCAGTTTTTTTACGGCACATAGAATACCCAAATTTTAGTAGACCAGACTGATTAAAAATAAATCACTAACAAAAAACGACAAGCCACAGCTAATTGTGTAATGATTCAATTCATCAATCAATTCAATTTTTTACCATTTATTGTAAGTACAAATAAATATATTTTAATGATTGAATCGAGAAATAAAATATGCCTTTGCAATTGACTGATGTGACGTTTCAAACAAGTTGCATGTTGAGGAATTCAAAGGTATGTAATTGATTACCCTTTATTTCCGATTTAATTAATACCAGGGCCCTGTTTAATAAACGTTACAATCCGACAATGACATATTTTTTGACGGGTCTGTCAGTCTAGTGGTTAAGTAAACCCACGACCTCCGGCTTAGCAGTCAGACCCTGACTGCTAAGCCGGAGGTCGTGGGTTTGATTCCCACCCAGGACAAATAATGTGTGTTGAGCACGGTCATTTGTTATGTGTGTGGGTGTAATTTATTTATATGTATGTAGTTAGAAATATGTAAGTATGTTTGTCAGTAGGTTCTGTCTAGTTTGGGACCAGACTGCCGTGTGTGAGGTGTGTGAAGTTATTATTATTATATTTGTGAAGCAATATGACAATTGCTGTTTAAAAACCTAACAATTATGTAAGAATTTTACACGTAAAAACGTTAATAAACGTTTACATGTGCAAAATACGCCTGTAGATTTCTATAACAATATTGTATCTACAAAATTTTACAAATTACATAAGTTTTTGTTAAATATTCTTAAATTGAGGGAAGATTTAAAAAATCTTAAAGTTTTTATATGTTTAGAGTTTGGTTTTAGCAATTGGTTTACAGAGTAGGTACTTTTATTCATAACTAAAGTCATGGAGTCATTCATAATTTTTCGGTGAACGTAAAATCGGATACATCAAAAGTAAAGTTTATCCTTTTACGAAAAACTCTTCGTTGCAGTTCATTCATATATTCATTATCACTACTGTATCTACTTGCGCTACTAGTTGTTAGAACCATTTTTTATGTATTACAATCAAATTTCTTCACTTAATTAATTGAGAAACAAAATTAATAAGTTCTGACATAAGGCGAGTCGTGTGCATTGCCTTAGCGGCAAAAGTTCGAATTTCATTATTTGAGTTTAACAGATATTTAGTGTATGGTAAGTAAAATTTGTGAATCCAACCATTGAGGAGTTATTCACGAAAATCCATTCCATCCAACGAGAAATACATTGACGCACAGATTTCATTTAAACATGCACAATTACCTCACGACGTCAAACACTATTATCTGTTAAATTCAAATAATTAAATTCGAACTTTTTCCGCTGGGGTAATGCACACAGGCGAGTCCACCTTTTTTTCTTCTGCCCCCCCCCCCCCCCCCCCCCTTCGGATATAATCCCCTCGGATACCACCCACCGAAGGCTTTATCGGACTCGAACCAACTAAAAACCGCACGCCGTCTTGGGTACCAGTAGCCGGGAACCAGGTGGACCCTAACAAGGAAATCCCACGTACCTCGGGCCATCGGCCGGCAACGCGTTTGTGAGTTGCAGACGTTCATGGACGGCGATGGTCACTTTTCATCAGGTGGTCCGTCTGCTCGTCTGCCCCCTCCAACATAAAAAAAAACTACGGCGGGTAGACGACCCCCTCCTGTGTGGAACCTCCATGTTCCCTTTGTGCTCCCGAAAGGGCGCGCGCGCTCCACAACGCGTCTCGCCGCCACCCTGGCCTGCTTCTGCTAGGGTGACAGATGGCCTCACCTGTCACCCCAGGGCTGCGCTTATGGAGGACGGAGGTCGTTCTGCGACTTCCGGCTCTTGAGACGTCTGCGGTACCTGGCCCGTTCCCGAGCCTGGCGGACTGGGAGAGTTCTAAACCTCTGCCGGTCCGGTCCGCCATCTCCTTCGCAAACATAGCGAGAGAACTCCCACCCTGATGGCCGCCACGAGGTCACGCCTCTGCTCCACCCACGCCGGAAGCACCCTTTCCCAGTGATCACCTGCGTCAGCCGGTATGAGAGGGTCCCGTGACGCCTCTCGAGCCAATCCTCCATAAGGGGTCTTACAGCCGCGATAACGGCATGCCCGGCGCTCGGTTGACCCAGATGGCCAGCACTCACTGCGGTCGTCGCAGTAGTGCGACGTTGCTGGCTCTCAGGGCCTCTTGGGGACCAGACCTTGGAAATGATATCCGAAGTCCCATCGGCCATCGAGTACGAGCCCCGGGTACCTCATCGAGGACTCAATGCCGATGCGAGTGCCTCCTACCATGAGGCTGGATCCCTCAGGTGGCTTCCTCAGAGGCCCATGGAAGAACAAGGCATGGGTTTGTGCAGAGCCACCTCGAGACCAAGCCGCTGGATGCGCTCAACGACTTGGGCAACCCCGGCCGTGGCCCTCAGGGTTGCCTCACGTGACGGCGACAAGATCTAAGAAGCACCATGAAGCACCCAGTCGTAGCTGATGTTCCACAAGAGTGGCCCTAACACCGACCCCTGTGGAACATCGCACGCCATTTCACGTCTACCGAGACCGGTCCTACTTGGGTAGACCACGGCTCTCTCCGACAAATATGCCCGACTAAAGGCGAATCCACCTGTCGGTTTTTTTTTTAATTTACAAAATACATTACAGTTTATTATAAGTTCAATAAAACAGTTTTTCCTACAATTATGTAAATCGTCACTTGTAAAGAGAAAAGTTTTATTAAACAGAAAAATGTAAAATTGTAACGTTTCAATTTGTAACGTTTATTAAGCAGGGCATAGGTATTAAAGAAAACTACTCAGTTTTAGTGTTATCAATCTACTCTTTAAATGTACAGTAGTACCTATATGAAACCAATTCTTTAAATTTAGATTAAATATACTGTTAAAACAATTGCAAGTGACTTTCTCTTTTACTTAATATACATGTTTTATAACCATATCTACCCGAGGTACCAGCAATAAGATAATCAAAAGGATAAAAAACACAAAACAAAAGTTATTTTAGTATTATTCATACCTAAAATTTATCCTTTTAAAAATATTCATAAGTTACTTGCTCAGGAAAACGAGTGCGCTACGATTGCTCCACCACGTTATCGCCATAGAAAAAAAAAATGTCGAAATTTGTCAAAGTAGCAATAAAGAAGTTATTTTTTTTCAAATTTAGGGCATACAGTAAAACTGTTACAAGAAGAAAGCTCTTAATTTGTCAAAATCAATAAAAGCAATAAATACTACCAAAGTTTAGTTCATCATCATCATCAACCGCCTTTAATAGTCTACTGCTGGACATAGGCCTCTCCTTAGAAAGAAGGTTTTGGCCAATTAACTTTTCAATAATTTAGTCGGAAAATGAATAAACTGCCAGAAATAAACGAATCGCAATCATTCCTCAATGCGAAAAGGATTCTCCGTCAAGACTCAAAATTACACGCAAGTAAAGTAAGTTCATTAGGGGTTTTTTAGTACTATGGTAAATTTCAGAAATCAAATATGTAGTTTTTATATTATAAGCTCATTATCTTCATAAATAAGGAAGCCGGTAAGCAACAACATCTTCAGCATGAAAATGTAGTTAAACAAGTAGACAGTACTGAACGAAACTGGTCAACAATAACATACAATGATAAAATTAAAATATATAATAATAATTACATATTATGTACAAATTTTTGAATCTAATTCCATTATTCAAATAACTGAGTTAGATAAAGGAGTTCACTAAAAGCAAACCACACGAAATTACAAATTCCAAACTATTGTGTAGTGTGTTTCTTTTATTACAGACTAGCTGACCCGCGCAACTTCGTCTGCGTCTCTCAATAGTGATAATTTTTCTCAGTTTTTGAAACATTCTTCATTGGTGCTCCGCTCCTATTGGTCTTAGCGTGATGATATATAGCCTATAGCCTTCCTCGATAAATGGGCTATCTAACACTGAAAGAATTTTTTAAATCGGACCAGTAGTTCCTGAGATTAGCGCGTTCAAACAAACAAACAAACAAACAAACTCTTCAGCTTTATAATATTAGTTTAGATTAGTTGGGACATTAGAAAATGTAGACCAACTAAAAACCTGTCTTGGACCTGACCTGAAACCTGCCACTTGTCTTGGACTTTGCTCGCTTACACTTTGCAAACACGTAACTGAAGTTTTTATATATAATGATGATAAATGAATTAAAAAGATGTGAGCGACGACGCGCCAAATGAAGTGTCGGCAAAAAGTCTTGTTACATATTTTTCCGACCGTGTGGTGATGGATTAAGAATACAGAGTGTCACCACCCCCTAATCATCTCGTGGGTGTCGTAAGAGCCGACTAAGGGAGAAAACTACGCAGAACAACACTGCAGAGAGAAGGAAAACTTGACACAAACCCTATACCGGCCAGCGTGGTATAGTAGGCCAAAACCTCCCTCTAAGGAGAGGCCTATGTCCAGCAGTGGACTAGTAAAGGCTGTTGATGATGACATATTTTTCGGTCTCGTTCCCACCAGATCGTGTAACGTCCGATAAGGAACTTCGTTCCAAAAGTTTCAATATTAAAGCCCGTCGGAGCCATGCGTGAGCGTGGCCTGCATAGTAACCGCACAAATTGACCACATAACATTATTTATTACGTTTCTTCACCAGAACCGTGGCGCCGAGGCGTAATAATGCTACGTGTGTGTGTATGTTCCTAGTCTAAAAATTCCATATTGAATCTCACAGCCAGGTCACGACTTAGTATATAACCTGTATTAAGTATCCGATTTTGAAATGCAATGGTTTCCTTGTTAATTTCTTAATATAAATCAATTGTCAGCTTAATATATGCTTTAAAAAGGTGGTTTGTAGCAATCATAAAGAAATAAAACTAAAGTATTGTATTTTAATAGAAACAGAGAATAAATAAATGAATATTTGTACTATAAGAATAGACCTTTTCAGTTTAGACTAACACATTTTTCAGTGGAAAAATTGTTATTTTATTAGAAGTCATTTTGATAATCTAAAACTTATACTGTAAAAATTTATACTGTAATTCTTGGTAAAGTCCAACGCCTGGGATTGGACTTTACCAAGAATTACAGTATAAATTTTTATTCATTGCTGATACTTAATAGTGCACAGAGTAAAATGACATCACTATTTCAAACGCATTCCATTTTTTATACAGCAACGACATTTTACAGGGTCATAACGATGACAATTGCCTTAAACATCCTCTGGAATACTGACTTATTGCCAATCGGTGACGCCAGAGCTTCGATCAGAGTTCTTCTTCTTCTAGCTTATTTTGCACATGTTTATTATAATATTTATTACTTATGCACTCTACTTACGACCTTACAGATGTATAAACCAATTCTACTAACGTCTTAATAATACCGGTAGTCATGATAATATAAATGGGCTGATCGGCCCAGTTGATCCCACTCAATGACATTGTGACTTCCTGTTGGCAAGCAAGCCTCCAGCAATATGCTATCATTAAATATCGTCTTCAGTCGATCGAAGAACCCCGCGCCTTAGTAACCCCTTCTACCGTCGCTTAGTTATATAATAGCCTGCTGAGACGACACAATCTCTAGTAGAGCCGGTAGTCAACCCGCTACGGTGCGGCTTACTATAAAACTAAATAGTAACAATAATACTAGGTGTATGGTTAATACAGATATTTTTATTTTGTACGGTATCTTATCTATACGGTACTTAAAATCGGTAAAAAATCGAGCAACTTAACGATAAACGAATTTTAGTGCAGTTACTAGTAACAATCCCTGCTTAAACATCATTTTTCTCACTTATGTTATAAATAGACAAATAACTTTTACCTAATAACATTTCGCGGACAATACTTGTCAATCTACATTTATGATGATATTTAAATGAAGTGTCTATAAATGTAGAAGGATCGATTTTATACAAGCAGATAATCGTTTTTATTTGAATTATTATTTATATAAAATCAAAAGGCTATAAACATGTAACATACATTTTGTTCTTACTTGGTCTGATGAACATTACTCAGATCAGGTTTGCATTCCGGTATTCCATAATTTACTCTTATCAGATACACCATTATTTTATACGTTCACAGAAAACACTATCTCATTTTATTTTTACAAATATCACGGCAATCAACGATTCTCTACTTTTCCTTACATGTACTACACAGTAAACGTTTTGGTGCCTATTAACTTAGATATAACTTGCATCTAGCATGTTTAATACAGTGAAATTTTAGTGGCCTGAAAATCACAAATTTAGAGAACACTAAAATTCCAGAGATTATATTCTCATAGAATAAGACAATTATTTTCATAAATGTCCATCGGAAAACAAAATAATTTTCACTCGTGATTTCGGGGATTTGTAGTATATAATACAACCCCTTACAAGAACAAATGTCCATTTCTAAAGTGCTCACACATGATAATTGAACTTTTATTGTCCAAAAGTTTACTATTCAAGGGATACTCTAAAAACTGTATTTGAGTGATCTTTAACTTACCACTTTTAAATAATCAGTACTCATATCAATTAGACACAATTATTACTAATTTCAACCTGTACTTAAATATTTTCAAGGCTTGTTGTAAGCATACCAAATTGAAATGAATACGACACACAATATATAAACGGATGAAGAACCTAATATTCGTAGTATCTTTTTTTGAATTAGTATCACTTTGATTTACATATGTTAATATCAATATTAGTAAAATGATTTCATTTATCAATAATATAAAAGTAACAACATCTTCCCAAAGTGGATTCAAAAGTTAGAACTACTGTATAATCCCAAACCCAAAACATAGAAAATAGCCAAACACCGACTACTTAAATGTATTATGTCCTTTATACATTACCTACATATGTTATGGACCCACTGAAAATAATTTAGTTAAAATAAAAAATAGGCAGGGGCTAATAAACCAAATTTCCTATTTTGTTTTGTATAGAAATCAATTTTAAACTTCCTAGTATATACTGCATGTCTATTTTTGTTTATCTAGCCATTTGGTGCCTTCGACAAAAGCACCATTGAATATCCCTTGAACAGAATTATAATTTATAAAATCTAGGGTAATATTGCATGAGTGTTTTGGTGTTATTAAGTTTATGTTTAATAACCACAAATATATTTAAGCTTAATCAACCCAAGCTTGTGCAGGCTGGTCTGTGGTGAAGGGACTGACTCCGTTGCGTTCCATAGCCTCTAAAATTTCACAAACATAGGCAGCAACATCAGCCCGACTCGTGTCAATGCCTTTGATAAACGGATGCTCCAATAACCTGTTATATTTTGGGCGCTGATTTTCTTCTTTTATGAGGCTGTAATCATATATTGAACATATTAATTAAAGCTAGCGATGTGGCAGTGATGATGAATCATCTTCAGCAATTTCTATAAATCACATTGATTACATTTAGTGCTTAGACGGGAGTATATGGTAGTCTGATTGTACTGACCAAGTATTGACAAAGTTGACGAAATTGTTAGAGAATGCGTTGTTGGTATTTGTGAGTCTAGGTGGGTCGCCTTGCACGACCTGTTGCAACTGCTCGAACACAGAGCCCCAGCGGGGGTAAGGGAATGCGCCGGTCGCGACCTCCATTAGTGTGATACCGAGCGACCACACGTCTGACCGTACGTCATAGCCTCGCGCTCTCCCAGGATCTATACGTTCTGGCTGTAAATAAATATAAAGGTTAATTTTCAGAATATCTATTTTAAATGTACTTTAAAAATAGCTTATATCATTATATATATTAATTAAGAACGCTTACTGCCATGTAAGGTCTGCAACCAGCATCACGTGTGCGCGCTATTGAGTCCACAAGTTTCCCAGATATGCCAAAGTCACAAAGTTTTATGTTTCCTCTTCTATCCATTAATATGTTTGACGGTTTAACATCTCTGTGCAGAAACGTTATATAAATAAGCAACATCTAACATTGTATAAATTACTAAATAAAACATCACATTTTTTTGTAAAATAATAAACATTTAAAATTGGTATGCCATCCAATAACAATAACTATAAGTATAGAATGCGCCAAATAAATCTACGCCAATTTCTCTGATTTGCTCTAACGCACTGTTATAAATATAATTGTTATAGTTTCTGTTAATATTGTTATGTCTTTTATTTGTGTTTATCATCTTTTTTATTTGCGTTTGTTATTATAGTTGTACGCGTAGTGTAGTGTATAAATATATGTTTCTCAAAATACCCAGACAGAACTCCGTTTTAAAAAGGCAGGCCAGTTTTTTTTAATGTAGGTACTATATAATACTACATAAGGACTACTACTACGTACTATAGAACTATTTGTATATTAAAAACCAAAAAAGTATTTTGAAGTAAATTAACAACATAATTTATAAATTTTTATATATGTAACATATTAAAAAAAAAATTACAACCAGTGATATATTATAAGAACTCGGAAGGCCAATTCTCGTAATAAAAATTAGGTCAAAATTCAGTTCAGATCTACTTTCGATCTCACAAATGTCATAAAATGTACATATTTTCGTAGTAAAATAGTAAAATTACTAAAACAAGCAGACTACCGCTTCAACTTTCGATCACTACGAATAATAATTTCTCTAACTAAGCCTAATAAATGGTTCCACGAAATATATGCCGTGGCAGGCGGGGCTTAAAATATGCACATGCTTAAAATAATCAGCACCCCGTGACACTCGGGTTGAGTGGTTGTATTACGGGAAATTTTGATTGTGATTATTTTGTTATCCCATACTTAACGTCTCTGGCAAGTGTTATGCAACATGTAAGATTATTTTTTCTAAAAATGATTGTTGTTAATATTAAGGGTTATATTACGCAAAACTATAATATATTACAATACCACAGATTCAAATTAAATAAAATCCAGCGTGAAAAATAATTCTGTTTGTTTGAATGATTTTATAAATTGTCATGTTAATCGCTGATATTCCAAAATCGTTCAAGAAAAAAGAAACTGGACCCAATTCTGTTGAATATCAACAAGACATACATTTAAACAAAACCGTAGCAGAAGTTACTGGACTATCGGAAAAGCCTGTATCTAGAATCGTACATCAAGGGAAATTAGAATTTAAGTTAGGGAGTTATTTTTGTATTATCATTAATAATTTTTCATTTAATAAATCACTATTTCTTTACTATGACGTCACATATCTTAGGAACTATCTAGGCGCATTTCATCTCGTGTGTATCTCACTAAGCGCCCCCGCCGCCCGCACCTGTCTCAGTCACCTTTGTCGTCATACCCCCGCGCCCCTGTTACCGCGCAGGCGAGGACTCAGATAAACGGTCGGCCTATAGTGAGTACATTCGACAAACACTAGAAGAGTTACTGTTGTAGAGAAAATATTATTCTATTAATACAATATAATCACATTACAGTCAACGTTGGATGTTTAATACCTTACTACGAAAGTACCTTTTAAGACTAATCAAAAGAAGGGTAGATCGGAACTGAATTTGGTCAAGGTACTCCTCGGCATATCTCGGAAGTCTTCGGCAGCTTAAGGGATACCTAAGGACGCCTCGGTATACCTTAGCCCTTAGTGACCTTAGAACTTCGAAGCTACCCTTAGCTAGTTTCGGACGTTTTCGGGACACCGAGTCAAAACTGGGAATCGTCCGCATCCCAATGTAAGTTTATCTTTTTCATCAGCAAGATAAGCAATGAGCACTAGGCCCCAATCTAACATTGTGAATACGACTGTTCGGAGGCAACGTTGCCATTGTTCTAATTAAGCTCGGGAGCAGGCTGTTGCGTGCATGCCTAAGAAGAGAACTCCTCGGCATTCCTAAGCACACCTCGCCATGCCTGAGGACTACTCTTCAATAATATGATTGCCGTCAGTGTGCGTCTGCGTGTAGGTATGCCCAAGTATCCCTATGCCGATAGTGGGCGCCGATGTGAGAGACCGACCAGTGGAAGGAGACACATATTTTTAACTAATCTTTATCTTTAAAACTATCTTTATTTATTGTATATAATAAGATATGCAGAAAAATTGAAAAAGAAGTGGTGCACATTATAAAGGATCTATAAAATAATAATACCTGCTAAACAAGGCTTCTAAAATACATGTTATAAAAATAAATGGTAACATAACTATGTTTGCTTAAGTTATAGATATGGTAAGTCAGTATATAGTCAAGATGTATTCAATAAAAGTTAATTTATACCTCTTACGAATCAATACAAAAAACATAAATATCTCACCTATGAATAATTTTTAATTTTTCTTTTAAGTAGTTTAAAGCTTTGACTGTTGCAAGTGTTATTTTAGCTAAGATAGTTTCAGGTATTCGAGTTTGCATCCTTTCACATATAAACTTATAAAATTTGTCTAAAGATGTATCCATTAACTCCATGCAGATCCAGCAGTCACCCTGGAACCAGTCAAACACTACTTATAGTTTTTAGTATTAATACTAGGATTCTATCTCAACATTTTTAATCTATTTATGTAAATGTTAAGTGCGTGTGAGTATGCTTCAAAAATTAAGAAAGTTCAGCATTGATTGACCTCAAATTTTGACACAATGTGTTTTTATTAGACTTGCAACGAATATTCGGTTACTATTCGGTATTCGGCCTATTCGGCTGCTTTTATTATATTCGGCCGAATACCGAATATCTACATATTATTCGGCCGAATACCGAATACTTAAATAATATATTTTGTCATTGAGAAATAATTGGTAAAATGAAAAATTAAAAAGGATTGATTACGTATATATTCATATTTTTATTTCTGTTATAATCATTTAAGTAGTCATTGGTGCATAACACAGGTACATAATCATCTTCTGAATTGGAAAAATGGAGGATTCTATGTATTTTAATTATTGTAGTAATCAAAATTTAGAAGGGTAAGGTTCTCGTTTTTTTTATAATCATTTATTAAGTAGTCATTGGTACATAAAACAGGTACATAATTTAATTCACGTCTGTACAAGTTTTTGGCGCTAAAATCCAGCCGAATACTTTTGCCTAATATTCGGCTATTCGGTCAGGGGCCTCGCCGAATATTCGGTATTCGGTGTACTGCCGAATATACTATTCGTTGCAAGTCTAGTTTTTATCCATTTTTCGGTTCAATTTTGTTCTTCATTTATCATCAATGCAATTTCAAAGTGCCTCAGAGAACCATGGCAGGGTACAGCTAGTATATGATATATTAATAACTTTTGTCTTGCAGGTGTTAATTACCATCATATAAGCTATGTAAGTATGTAATTGGAAAAAAAATATAAGTAAAACTATGATACCATCCAGTTATCTAACTATGTGCATGTTGGTATGTAAAGTTAATAAATGCAAAAACACTTTTATGAATACAAAAAAGTGTATAACAATGCTGTGTTGTTGGTTGATGTAGAACAGTATACACAAATAACTAATACTTTATTAATATTAATAAAATGAGGACACAAGGTACTTTTTCTTCTGAAGAATAAATAGATAAATAAAAATTAAAAACAAAGCTGTGTGTAAATTGAAATTTAAACATACTATCATCTTGGATACTGTTACAGATATTCTACCATTTTTAGAGATTAAAGTTATAATGAAACATGAGCAAAAAATATATATTTGAAATAATATAATTTAACACATGTAATTTATAATTTTTATAGAACTTTTTTAAATATAGGAATGATCTGATAACGAAATAAATCTGAACATGATAAACTACAAAAGTACCAACAGATTTTCATATGGTTATCACCACTGGACAGAGTGAGTCATGAAGAAAATGCAAGTGTATGATGACTTTGATTCATGAAGATTAAGATATGATTAGTTACACAAAAACTAATAATAATAATAATATTCTACCACATTCACACAACGCCATTATAAATACATTTTTTTTGTATATACATACATACACACTTATTATACATAGAAACACCCAGACCAAATCAAACATTAAATGTTCTTGCACACAAATGTTTGACTTTAGCGGGAATTGAACCCGCAACCTTTGGAATAGCAGTCCGTTATACAAACCACTATGCCATTCGGTTGTCAGTTTTAATAACATATAGAGATGCTATTTGTCTGTATCTTAAGATTAACACAATAATGAAAAATATGCTAGAAAATGATTTGAAACCTTTCTCAAATTCAGTCATTTTGTGCAGTATATTAATTAAATCAAATTCTCCAGAATTGACTCTATCCCAAACAATACAGTCGTTATTTTTTATAATTAGGGCAAACAGACTGATAGGTATACTAAAAGAAAATAAAAAAAGGTATTTATGCATGGTTACTGGTACTAATTTAAATAAATGAATACCTCTTTGAAAAGTGCACCATAGAACTGCACTATGAATACACAATCATTACTTTTCATGACAACTTCCAGGTCCATCAATAATTGTTTCTGCTCTTTCTCATCAACTGTGGAGCGTATGCGCTTTACAGCCATTACACGATTTGTTCTGAAACAAATGTACACCTTGGGTGTAAATGTAAAGTGTGTGGCTAAAGTAACACTATTTTCAAATTCAGGCTGTTTTTTTTTTAATCAATAATGCTTAAAAGGTGTACTCATTTGATAACCCAAAAGCAACAGTCAGCAAGTTGATATTTACCCAAATGGTGAGAACTAGAATAATATGCAATATTTAATAACTGTCTATAATTTGATAGATATTGTAAAATTATTTTTGATATAATATGCATCCAGCGATATCATAAATTAAAAAGAAACAATTCTTACTTTCTGTGAACCATTTTATTTACAGCTCCAAAAGCTCCTCTTCCTATTTCTCCAAGATCTTGTAAGTCATCTGCAGTGAAATCATACACTTCAGTAGCAGACAGTTGCAATTTCCCTGATGACTGCATAGATGGATATATCCTACATCTGTCTCTGAAATATTAATCATATAGTTAACTTAATTAATTTATAATATGTAATACTAATTAATGAGTCTGAACTTAAACAGTCAAACAATAAATAGTGACTAGTAATCCAACATTAACATAGTGGTACCTTGTGTTTTCAGGCAATACATCTCTTATAGTTCGTGAAGGCAATCGAGGTCTTTGAACTGGAGCAGGGTTTGCAGTAAAAGGCATGAAAGCTGCACCATCACTAGATGAACCTCCTCCTAAATGTAGATTTAATCCCTTGCGTTTTTCCACCCCAAATAAATTCAATTCGGGTTTTGGCATAGTTGGTCTGCTTGGACCTAGAGGAGTATCTACATTTAAGGCTTTTGTACATAATGTTGACATTATTCAGTATAGTATGTCATTAAAATAAAACGCATAAATTTTACTAACGATTACCTTGGTTTGCTGACACTTCGCCATTCTTCGACATCTTTAATTTGTACAATAATGGGTTTTATATTTTTAGTTTTCACTATTCTTTGGTGTAAATAACAGTTTCCAAATTCTCCATTTGAAGTTTTAAATTGTGAAATTGGTCACGTTTCCATAATATGCCATGTAAATAAATTGACGAATGTAAGCATCGTACATATTACCGACAACAGATATGAAGGCATATGTTTGACAGCTTGCGTTTTAATCTGTGGATTCCCGATTCAGTCTTAGGTATTAGAAATTCATATAATGTAGATATGAAATTATTATGAAATCTTACCAACTAAAGTAAACCATGAAATAAACCCAAGCAACCTGAAGTCTAAAAACTCTGAACAAGTTCAATAATAATGAGTGCACACTCCTTCCTTATAAAGTTTAATTATAAAAACAAATCAAATAATTAAATTCGTAAAATCCAATACCAAAAATTAATTGTAGAAGTTGTCTATCATGTTTTAGTGATTTTATAGTTCTCTTTTACGACTCCGAGTCTGGTCTAATGTTACGTCTGTCTGGTCTAACGTCAGAGATTTAAAAACAAAAAATGTTACTGTCAAAATTCTGTCAGGATTACTGAGAGGTTGGCTTTGGTTATTTAATGTCCCAATGTCAAAACATCAATCATAAAATAATAATTTTATTTTGGTTTGTTACCTTTAATCAGTGAATTATAAATTACATATGCCGTGATAAAAATGTCAACAATAATAAAATTCGATGCAAAAGAATTAAAAAAACTAGCTAATGATAAGACCTCGTGTATTGTGGAAAAAAAAGTGACACAAAACTTGGCATTACAACCCTGGTGTTTAGGGAATTTGAAAGAATCTGTAAAAAACATATTAGATTACAAAATAGGGAAATTTGATAAAGTGTAAGTAATTGTGTAAGTTATCATTGTAAAAACACAAATAAAACTAAAATTTTAGTTTGAATTTTAGTCTGAGTATGGTTTTTCGTCTTAATTTTTATAATATGTTCAATGTCTATAAACAAATATTAGATGTCACATGCAATTCTCTAACTTATACAAGTCTCATTCATGTTATTATTTATTTCCATTATTTTAGGTTTCTTGATACACTAAATAAAATTTACATATCTTTTAAAATCTAATCATTACAGGTTCAATGGAATACTCTTAAGTTATAAGAACCTCAGAATACTGCAGAATGTTGGCGCAATCAGAAATGATAATTCTGACATCCATTTTCAAGTACAAGCTGATTATTTCATTTTTCGACCTCATGTTGGAGCCACTCTGACAGGAATTGTTAATAAAAAGAGTATTACCCATTTGGGCATTCTTGTGCACAGGTATGGTAATTAATTACTATTACAAATATTGTGTAATATACAACAAACAGGTGTTACAATTTTGCTTAATATAAAAATGGCAAAAACCTCCCATTGACCCTGACTGTTAAGCTGGAGGATGTGGGTACGATTCCCACCCAGGACAAATTATTGTGTGATGAGCACAATCATTTTTCCTGTGTGTGGGTGTAATATGTATATATTTAGAAATATTTAAGCATGGTTATCAGCAGTCTGGATACTATAGTAGAGGCTCTGCTTAGATCGGGATCAGACTATGGTGTGTGAGGTGTGTGAAGTTATTATTTATAGTATTCTCAACCAAAGAAAAGTACCCCC
Source organism: Arctia plantaginis (assembly GCA_902825455.1). Classification (NCBI taxonomy): domain Eukaryota; kingdom Metazoa; phylum Arthropoda; class Insecta; order Lepidoptera; family Erebidae; genus Arctia; species Arctia plantaginis. The sequence goes on along the minus strand of CADEBD010000171.1, from coordinate 10,178,129 downwards.
AAAATTTTCCCTATGTACTGCATACTTTAATAATATTTAATTTAGTTGTATAATTTTTTTTGCTACTCTTAAAAGTATTTCATATAAATGTTAGGGACAGTAGCTATTAACACAAGTTACTGTTAAGTTAAATAAAATAAGAATTTTATACATTAAAAATCCAATATGAAATCCCAAATTACATATGTAGTCAAAAGTGTAAAATAAAAAAGACAGGGCACAAGTTGTCAATAGAGCAAACTGCCTAAAGTATATCGTAATTATCCTTTTATCTATGATCTCATTATGAAGTAGTAGCTGATGAATAAATGTTTTGTGTATTTCAGAGTTTTTAATGTAGTAATTCCAAGGCCCACAGAAGAACCTGGTGATATCTGGGTTGGTTCCAATATTCAAGAAGGTCAAAAAGTAACATTCAGAATAGTAGTCTTAGATCTTTATGGAGCCTTACCATACATCAGAGGAGAACTGGATGAAAGGTTAATATTTGTTTTAAAGTACAATTAATTTTGAAATTAATCATTATAATTCTGCTGCTATGGTGGTAATCTATTAAGTATAATATCATAAAGATGTCATTACGAGGAGTCTTGATTTACACATCTAATGGGTTAATATTTTAGACTAGTTAAAGAAAAACTAATTTATTGTCAAAAAAGTGCAATTGCCGCTTCCATACTTTAAGTGCTATTACTTAGAAGAAACATATTAAAACCTTAGATAATTTATATGTCTAGATAGAGTGGCAATTAAAAAACAACTAAAACAAATGTGCCATGCAAAATGCTAAAAACCAAAGTAAAATAACCACCTGCAACTTTATAAGGCACAGGTTCCGCCGCATATGGAATTCTGTTCTTATCTCTGGACAGGAGTACCCATGCATGCAGGTCAACTCAAATAGTTGATTGCCAAAATATTTCGTGATTGCTTTGACCCCGCATGCCATTGCCTAGAGATGTACCTTCACTTTACATTCTCTATCACTTGCATTATGAGGAATTAATTTATTGCACCTTAGACATTGTTCGAACTTCTACCGGCCGCAGTTTTCCGTACGCAACGCAAAATATCCATCCTCATGACTTATCTAGCAATCCACCACTGGCACTGTGCACTTTTCAAGAAACTGTTATCCTCGTACAAGAATCTGTCGAACAGAATGTTACCTGTAGTATTTCCGGATCGATCTTTTCTAGGAGATCATGAGCGTACTCATGGGGTTTATCTCCGCTACAGGTCCATATCATATATAGGTCGGGACGGCGAAGAATGCCGAAGGGAGGTCACATGCGGGGTTCACAGGGGTCGGTTTTAGGAACCCTTCTGTGGAACCTAGCGTATGATGACGACTGGGACTTTGCCCAGCACACGCAGAAGACTGCCCTGCGTGGGCGTCTGAACGTGAAGTCCTGGTCGACCAAATCGGACGAGAGCTGTCCCCGCCATGCTGGCAGCAATAATTGATTTCTGTGAAGCTGTAAGGCTCCAGAAAGAGACCGCTGAACGGGAACGGGAAAGGGTCGATCCCGAACGTAGAGGACGTCGGTGGCGATACCAGCCGTCGACGGGGCCGCAGGCTGCCAGGGGGAGGGGACCTCTTGTGGCAGATTAACTTCTGCGGTAGGCGATAGGATGGCGTCCTGGTTGCAAAAATACGATCGGGCCGCAACATATTATAAGGATTAGGCCAATAGGCAGTGGAAGTGAGAAGCTTCCCCGGGATAGGGCTTTACTAGGCACGGCGTCGATCCGGGGGAGATCTGAAATAACATGGTCCGGGTCCTCCTCAGAGTACGTCTGAGTCGGGTTGGTTTTTAGTGGAAACACCACATACTCCTGGCTCCTACATCCCCAAAGAGCCGGAGATCCGAAGGGATTTGCCACCCGTACACAAAAAAAATATTATTATTATTATTCTCTTTATTTACTTTATATACATATTATTTACATTTTTAAACATACACTTTATAAAAAATAGTAGACCACCGACATCGGGACTCCAAAGATAGGAACCTCCTCACTATACGAGCCGTGTCAAGGAGGACTGCCTTCTGCATCAGACCCTTGATCCAGCCGTCCAACGTGAGCCTCTTAAGGTGTTGGTCGAGGCTCTTGGCTATCAATCCGTGAGCAGATACGACTATCGGAACCATGATCACTGAATCAACATTCCACATATCGACAATCTCGTGAGATAAATCCAAATATTTAATTTGTTTTTCTTTTTCAACTTTCACGAGATTCTCGTCATGAGGAACGGCGATATCAACAATCATTGCGCGGCGCTCTAATCGATCTATCAGCACAATATCAGGCTTATTGGCAACAATAGTCCTGTCTGTGATAATAGATCGATCCCAATACAACGTGGCCCGACCATTCTCGAGAACTGGGTCGGGCACATACCTGTAGTATGGCACCTCTAGATTCACAAGATGGTATTTAAGGGCAAGCTGTTGGTGTACGATCCTGGCTACTTGGTTGTGCCTGTGCAAATATTCTCCGTTAGCAAGACGAGAACAACCAGATAATATGCCTGATTGATTCACCAGGACGGTGGCATGCCCGACAGATGTCAACCGTACCATCTTTCAGGATATATTTCCGATAGTTATTCGTCATGATAACTTCGTCCATAATCGCACAAACAAAACCTTCAGTTTCTCCGAAGAGATCACCATACCGTAGCCAAGTCGTAGATGCTTTTAAATCTATATCGGACCCGTTTAGGGCCCGATAAAACCGACCATGGAGCTCTTTGCCCTTCCATACTTCCCTGCGATTCCCTTCTTATTATTATTTCTAATATTATTATGGAATTAGTATGGACTCGACAATATAATAGTGCTTGACATTTATACCTACATACAAACTAAAATCATGACCCACCTTCGGTTTTTTTTTTTAAATGATTAAGGTAGGTATGCAATAGCCGTCGTTAATAAATTACAATAAGATCGTAATTTTTAATATACTTAGGGTGGGTCAAGATTGAATTATAGTTTTATATTCATGTGTTACATTCTATCTTTTTATGACAGTAATATTAAGCTGGGACCCGATGGAGACGATGATGCAGAAGAAGACACTAAATCCATTAATGTATCCTATGTAGACTTTGATAAGACTAAACCATACACTCAAAAGCAAAGTGGAGATGGCTTGCCAAATTCCGCTTCTAAAAGTATGTCACGACCAAATCAATTAAAAAATCCAGCAGCAACGGGAGAAATCCAATCACCGAATGGCAGATCTGGCCCTTCGAAAATGAATTATCTTGAAAGTGATATCAATATCGTAGAAAGAAACAAGGTTAAACGACAAAGCAGAACACATGAACCTGATCAGAAGCTAATGGAGGCTAATAAGCCTGTTAAAAAACACAAACGTGACGCACAATTTTAAAATATTATTCCTATTTTTTAGTATTTTATAAATTTAGAGTACATATTATTTTATATATTATTAAAATATACTTTTTGGTATATTCATTTATTGTTTTATTCGAGTCAATCGGTAGGTAAAACAGTCTACCCTCGCTTCGAAGCTCGGCCCTGGATTTCGAGCCGTGGCTTCGCCCGCAGCGCCTGCGTAGCGCGTTCCGCCGTAGCATTCCGGGCCCATGATCCTCCTCTTCACTATTCCGACCGGCAGAGCGAACTTGGTCATAGACCATCGCGTCCATGTCGGCCAGAATGTCGAAGGGTGGATATCGCGCCAGAACCGTCTCAAACGAGATCGTAAGCTAGCCCCGTACGATCCGTATGACCATTAACCGCTACAGGCTACTGAGTAGAGCCTTGCAGCGGAAGGCACCCGCCAGGTCATTAGACCAGACGGGCGCCCCATAGAGGGCACGCACGACGCCCATGTAGAGGCGCGGAACTTCTTCCTGTGATTCCCCAAGATTGGCGATGCAGCGCACCCACTACCCCTTCGCACTCGGCGGACAATCGCTCGACATGCTCTTCGAAGCTCCACCGACTGACCAGGATGAGGCCTAAGTACTTCATGTACCGGCCCACCTGGACCCACCCGGAGGCGTGAGCCTGTTGGTCTCTGGCGCTTACGTAGACCATGGAACCATATCGCCTCCGTTTTCTGAGGCGGCACCCTCAGGCCCAGCTCGCGAATCTTTCCCACGATACAAGCCAACCCCTGCACGGCAAGCTGAAGCACCTCCTCGAAGTGTAATTAGGCCCGAAGGCAAACTGGTGCAAAGGACCGGATCGTATGCGAGGTTCCACAAGGGATATATCAAGCCTAACTACTTACGCCACCCCCACAGGTGCCCGCTGATACGGTCTGAGATAACTCTCTCAAAGAGGTTCCAGACTCATTCGGCACTAGTCTCACTTCTTTCCAGACGACGGGGAAGACACCGAAGCCGAGACAATCCGTGAAAATTCGCCTCAGTTTGTCCTCCAGTACCGACAGAGGTATCACCAGCGCCCGGCCTGGAACACTATCAGGTCCGGGCGCGTTATTGCGGGAAGCCAGCCACCGTACGGGCTGGCTTCCCGCAATACCGCTCTATCGGCTCTCCCTCCGTCACCTTATACTGGTCGGACCAGAGTTGCGGTCCGATTCATAATTTTTAATATGTCGAAATTTTATTTTATTTATTTTATTTCAAATTACATAAGACCAAGAGGAGTGATAGTAAAAAATCCTAGGAGTTATGGAATGTCCAGATTCCTCTGAAAATCAATGTTTAGAAATTTGTAGTACTAAGACTAACAATAGTGTACTTCTGTAGTAGGTTACATCCCTATTCGAGTTAAAGAATCATTTATTGGAATCCCTGTTGATCAAGGGTTCCCAAACTTTTGTCTACTGCCCACTTTGAGAATAAATATTTTTTTAGCGTCCCCTTTTTTCGCCTACTTAAAAACCACTATAACTTCAAATTAAATTAATTAAATAATTAATCATTCATTCGCAAGAGTCAACTTGAGACCTGAACGCAGTACATAACGGCGCTCAGGTCTCAAGTTAACTCTTACGGGCTACACCTGCCAATGAGAATGATTATTAAAACGCAACTTTATAGTATTCAGAGTATCTTTAAAAAAAAACAATCGATTCTTGTATAAACACTAATGTGAATGATGAATCTGATGCTGTTTTATAACTTTGTTGATATCAGGTTCCAATTTACTCAAGAACAGTCGCAAGTCGCCACATTCGGTAAAATACAAACGATTTCTCTTTTTAGTAAGCAGCGTTGCCACAGCACTAAATCTACGTTCACACAAATAAACTCGGTTCCAAAAATAACGGGTCAGTCAGATAAACCCGAATATCTCCCGAACTACGCATGCCATCCTAATGAAACGAAGACTGTTCAATTGAGAATTTAATTATACAGATAAAAAATAAAATAAAACTTAAATCTAAACTCTCCAACTCTTAACTTATCTCTAAATTAAAAAAAATAAACTAAAGTAGTCATATTTTTCTTAAGATTACATTTTTTTATGATTGTTTTTTTGCTGTTTTTCATCACTTTCTTCATTTAATACTTTGTATTGCCTCCACGAGCTCTTCTGACAGCTTCCAGGCGATTAGGCATGCTGTACACCAAATTTCGGAGCCGGTGCTGAGGAATACCTTCCCATTCCTCCACCAGTGCTTGTTTGAGCTCGGGAAGCGTGATTAGTGGGGGGTTTCGACCTTTCACGCATCTCTGAAGCTCGTCCCAGGCGTGCTCGATGGGGTTTAAGTCAGGGCTTCGCGCTGGCCACTGCATGAGTTCGATACCGACCTCTTCAAGGTAGTCATGTACAATTCTGGCGGTATGGGGACGCGCATTATCATGCATTAATATGCCATGCCGGTCCATCCTGGACATGAAAGGACCTACATGTTCATTGAGGATCTCTTCCACGTACCTCTCTGCATTTAGAGTTCCATTTTGAATGAGTACCAGCTCGGTGCGGGCCTCAGTAGAAATCCCAGCCCAAACTTGTACGGAGCCTCCACCGTACGCCACTTTTTCCTCCACACACGCTTGATGGAAGCGCTCCCCTGAACTTCTGTACACCAACTGCCTACCATCATGCTTATAAAGCATGAATTTAGACTCGTCCGTGAACATTACCCTAGACCAATCGTCTAGTGTCTAGTTTAGGTGCTCGCGCACGTATCTCTGTCTTGCAATTCGATGTCCCCGTTCCAGTTTGGGGCCATTTGCGGGCCTCAATGGTTTCAAATTGGCTTCAGCAAGACGTCTTCTTACTGTTTGAGCGCTTAAATTGCCACCTCCAAAGCGAATACAGTGAGTTTTTAGACCAACAGCAGTTTGAAGACGATTTCGGAGCATTGTAGCCACCAGTTGTATGTCTTCCCTGGCCGTTGTGCATCTTGGTCTGCCATTTCCTGGTCTTCTAAGGTGTGATTCGGTCTCTTGGTACCGCTGGACTATCCGCTAAACAGTCGACAAAGATACACCAATGTTTCTGGCTGTTTCACGCTGGCTCCGCCCAAGTTCTAAAAAAGTTAGGATTCTGGTACATTCCTCTATGCTTCACCTCACAGAATAATAATTATGCACGTGGAAGACGTTCACGATAAATTTTTTTGTGACAGAATAGAAATGGAAAGCATCTAGGTATAATGAAATGAAACAAAAATTTTGTTTTTAAAAATAGTTATTTTTTTAAATTTTGTTTTTCTAATGAAGTTTTTTTCATCAATCAGTTTAAATAATATGCTATTAGAAGCGCAACTAAAAAGTCTTAATTCTGTTTTTTATTTCATTGATCTAACTTTTACAGTACTGGAGGTATTTCAATTTTTGTGACTGACCCGTAATTTTTGGAACCGAGTGTATAATATGACGATGGGAATGCTATAAAGAATCGTAGAATGATTGACGACAATCCAGGATACAATTGCGGGATCGCTTTTTGAAGCCAAAATTCTTGCCATTTTTGAACTTGATTTTTAGGAAATAAAATTAGTTTGATGATGTCAATTCTATAAGTTCTTCTTCCAGCTGAGGTGAATTGCTGTGTTGACATTTGAAAACTAATCCAACACCCAGTCTGGTATTTCCAAGTTCTAAATGTCCTGGTATCATTCGGTGAAGTCAATGTGGAGGTTTTCCAAATGTTGGCAGTAGGCAAACAAGTCGTCGTTACTGCAGGATACTGTCGTTACTACACGTCGTTACTACAGTGATAAATTCGGAAAATTGTGAAACTCACGTCTGACCATATTCTTTTTGTGTAGAAGCAGTTTGGCTGCGAAAGCAGCAACGACATTTTTTGTTTTAATTAAATTTAGTTCATCAGCTTGCAGTTGGAGATTCATGTCGTTGAACAATTTATACAAGTCTGTCTTGTAAGCTATATTATTCTTTGATGTAATGAGCTTGTTGCGCAATTCTGTATCATTAGTTTCCAAGAACTCTGTCACAGAGTCAAACAGGTTTTAAAATCGAGGCAGACAATTGCCTCTTGATAGCCAAACTTCAGTTTAAAACAACAAACGGTTGAAATCTTAGTCATTAGTAACACAAAGCTGATGAAATAATCTTCCGGCGCCTGAGTCGTCTGCGGTACCTGGCCCGTTGCCGGGCCTGGCGCTCCGGGAGAGTTCTAAACCTCTCCCGGTCTCGCTCCACCACCTCCTTAACAAGCATAACTTGCTCGCAGAAGGAGACGGCGGAGTTCCACGAACTCTCGCTCCGTACCATGGCAGCAATCATGTTACCGAGCGAGAGAACTCCCACCTCGATGGCCGCCACGAGGCAACGCCTCTGCTCCACCCACGCCGGGCATTCTGACAGCGTATGGAGCGCTGTGTCCACGGTTCGGCCATCGCAGTGGTGGCACTCAGGCGTTGGCTCCTTGCGGATCAGACACAGGTGATCTCCGAAGCATCCTTTCCCGGTGATCACCGTGAGAGGGTCCCGTGATGCCTCTCGAGCCAATCCTCCATAGTCAGGGCCCTGAAACCTCCATACATTTGTCGTCACAAATTACAGAGAAAGTTCGGCGATCTCCAAAAACTGGTACTCAAACATAACTATTCATAGCTACCGATAGGTGGAGCTTTTTGATTAGTTGATATAACTTTAAATTATTCAAGTGCTTTCTTCAATATGATAATTATTTATTGTTATGAATTCTTAATTTATATTTTACCAAGAAAAATATTTTTTAACATGCAAATAATTTCAATTTTTACGCAATTTGCATTTATAGTCTTTTATCTATGAAAATAGTCGTTCGCAATGTACAAGGACATCTGGCATTTTATTTTTTAAGTACGAATAAGAATCTCTTTCTCATCACAAAACTTTTCCAATGTATTGAATATGGTTTCGCCTTTTGTATCGGTCTCTAAATTTTGTAGCAAACAATAGTTCTTCACATATTTTATCATCTTTAATAAACCTCAAATAAGAAAGCAACAATGTTTTATTACTTGGTAAAGTGGACTCATCGAGCTGAATTGAGAATTGACTAGTACTCAGATGATCGCACAATGATCCTTCAATGTTTTCAGCCATTTCATCAATTCGTCTTTGCACAGAATTATTACTCAAAGGAATTTTTCGGATAATATCTGCGGCTGTGTAAATTAAGGACAGTAGTTATTACTTTATTGCTGGCAAAGTTAAGTCTTCTCCGATGTTGTGTGGTTTGCCTATTTGAGCAATTAACAAAGAGATATTGTACGAAGCTCGAAGTCTGTCGTCATCTTGCTTAGCAGCCGCCGAAAATAGTTTTGCTCTACTTGGCTGAGTATTATGCTTCTTCTCTAGGTCTTGAAAATATGCTACATTCTTGTCTTTCTTATCTTGATGCATTTTATTCAAATGATCTTGCAGTCTTGAAGGCTTCTATGCTTCATTCGATAATGTTTTTAGACATAGAAGGCACAAAGGCGACGATGGGTTTGTGGGATTTTCAATGAATCCGAATTTACTATATTCCGCACAGTATTGTCGTCTCTTCTTTTTTACTTCCGACATTGTTTTGATTAGAGAAATACGTAAGTAAGTGTTGAACTTAAGTACTGCTCATCCATTACGCGCGAAACCGCAAATGAAAACAAAGTAAATATTACGTTGTTTATATAGGATTGCATAAGCAGCACGCATGCATAAACTAGTTTATCTCATTTGACGCTCAATCGTACTCAATAAGTAATTACAATATTCAATGAACCAGCTGATTGATACAGGAATGCACAAATCAGGTTATTTAACAAAAACTTGTTAAAACATGATTGCCCGCGGTCTATTATCTACGAAAAATTACCTAAGTATGTCTGTTGCCTTTTTATTTGTTTGTTTTTGTCTACTTTCATTTCAAAACGATGCGACCGATTGACATGATTTTTATTATATTTATTCAATAAAACAGGACAGATAAATGAACTACGCGGAGAGAAATATCGAACCGAGTTTGAGCAAACTCTTAATTGATATTAGTTGATGTTCACAAGTTGTAGTCGAGAGTCGGAAGCTCAGTCGGTGTCTAAGAGTTCTCGTAGCTAGATGAAATTACAAATCGTCCCCAAAGCCTCTACACAACGCCCTCATTTTTTTTGGGTCTCTTACCTTTAGGCCTGCAGCGCCCACAAGGGGGCGTTATCGCCCACTTTGGGAAAGGCTGCTGTAGATTCTGTGTACTTGCTACAAAAAGGCAAGGACATAATTCTATTCACGTATGGGTAGTAGATGCGCTCCGGAAAAGCCCTTAGAATTTTCGTTAAACTCGTTAAATAAGTGAATTTTATTACCAACTGAAGTGCCTAGTTCACAAACTAAAAAATCGGTAAAAAATAAAAATTCAGGAAGTGCAAACAATCAGGGATCTAGGAGTTATATTTGACAAAAAGGCTACCTTCTTGCCACATCTAGATAGCATAACTAAGAAAGCATCTAGAATGATAGGATTTATACCAATATGATATATGATAAAATGGGCCGTTATGACAGGTTAACTTATGTAATAGTGATCCGCGTTCTAAAATTAATTAATGTGTTTAAAACTGGTATATTAGTTTAAAAGTACTGTGATTGTGTGGAAGAACTTTGTGAATACTTGTGGCATTGTTAGTTGGTGAACATAATCAAGCATAATAAAGTCTATAAAACCATAGAATTAAAAGTGAGATTCGCGATTCCTTTAGGTTTTAAATGTGGGTTCCTTTTTTTAAATGTGGGTAAACCAACAGCATTGAATATTGAATCAACGTTGTTGACATTGAGGAGCAAAGAATATCTACTCTCTTACGAGAGTTGAGGAGTGACAGTCAGTGACACATTCTGTTTAATTCCATACGAGACTTTTTGCTTAGAGACATTTGGTAAAATTTACAGTGTTGCCAAAAAGTAAAACAACTACGCTTTGGTAGCATTTTCTTTTTTGAGTAAAAATAATAATTTCCTCAGTAATAGAAATGAGTACCAATGTCACAGGAAGGCCTGGCAAAAGGCAGGCTTCTAATTCACCTCAAAACGTCAATCCTGGGGACCAACTTACACCATCTGTGGATAGCGAAATAGTACAGAACGCTGTTGCAAAATAAATTAGTACTTGCATGAGTAATTTGATGGGGACTGTCTCGGATATTTTGAATAAAGAGTTAAAAACCATTAAGAAAGAAATAAGTTAAATGAAGGAGTCGATTCAGTTTATGAGTTGCCAATACGACAGTATTGTGAAGGAGCAAGGACATACAAAAGACTTGGTCAAACGCCCCGAAAATGAAAATACACAACTGAAAACATCTCTCCATGATTTAACAAAACGAATAAATCTTTTTGAACAGCACGCCCGCGCTAGTAACGTGGAGGTCCAGTGTGTCCCAGAAAAGGCGAATGAAAACCTACTCAACATAGTCTCAAACCTGAGCAAATCAATCAACTACCCTGTCAAGGAATGTGATATTATAAGGTGTACGCGCATTGCTAAACAAAACCGGGCTAGTGATAGACCGCGCTCGATTGTCCTCCAGCTGTCTTCACCGAGGATGAGGGATAGCTTCCTTTCGGCTTGTATAAATTAAAACCGGATCCACCCCAAAGACAAGCTTAATGCAAAGCACCTGGGATACCCTGACTCTCAATCTCCCGTATTTATCTGCGAGCATCTCTCACCTAAAACTAAAGCTCTGCACGCCGCGGCTAGATTGAGAGCAAAGGAGAAGAATTACAAGTTTGTTTGGGTTCGGCATGGCCGAATTTTCTTAAAGAAAGAAGAAAACACAGAGTCCATCTTCATCAACGATTTAAGTGCATTAGAGAAACTAGTTAAGTGATCTTAGTACTCGTAATAATATTGTTTTTTGTTTTTGGAACGAAGTTCCTTATCGCGCGTTGCGAAAGGGGGCTAGACGGAAAAAATTGTTACGAAAATTGGTCACGACACTTTTTGCTATAGTAAGCTATTGTAAGCTGTGCGGCGTCGCATGTTTCTCTGTCTGTCTCTCTCTCTCTCTTATAGAAAGCAAGCCAGATATTTTCATTTCTATTTCGCATTGAACAGTGTGGTGTCGCGACGATTATTTTTGTTGAGTGTATACAGGTTTTTTTGTAAATAATAAATAATAAAAAATATTACAATTCCTTCACTAATTAATCGAAAGGAACTTCGTTCCATCCGGGTGACCCTTGACACCTCTCAAGTTTTTTTTTTTGTTTAAGTATTGATAGTAAAATTATATAAAATTCGATAACTTAAGCATATACTACCAAAATGTGCGCGGATTAAGGACTAAAACCCACAGTTTCTATAGCAATTTATGTTGTTGTAACCATGACATTATAGCATTAACGGAAACATGGTTGAATGGTAGTGTCTCAGACTGTGAGCTCTTTGAGGCGAGATCGCGAAACCTCTGCAATTTGTATAGATGGTAACAAATACAAGGGTGGTGGCGTATTGATAACTGTTGCTAAAAAGTACAAATCTATGCGTTTAGAAACAAAGCAAAGTAAATGTGAGGACTTGTGGATCACTCTTGATGTTCTAGATAATAAGAAAATTGTTCGTCAATTAGCAATTTGTATAGTATATTTACCACCTCCAGTAAAACAAACAACTTTAGTCGTCTTTATGAAAAATTGTAATCAGTTTTTTGACAGTTGGAATGGTTCTACATGTATTATAGGCGAATTCAATCTTAGCTTAATTAATTGGTCTCAATTATATGACAGATCTGTAACTAATATTAAGTTATCGTCACTGTTTCAATCATTTGTTGATTTTCTACACATTAATAGTCTCACACAAAATAATAATGTTCTAAATCATAATAATAAGGTTCTTGATCTAGTCTTATCGGATATTGAAGATTGTCATGTGGGTGTGTCCGGCGATACTCTGTCTTCTATTGACCCTTACCATCCACCACTTAATATTTCTATTTATGATGTTATACATGATGTATTTAATGAGTTTGTTTCATATTGTAAACAAAAGAGTAATAGATATCCAGTCTGGTTTAATAGACAACTAATAAAATTACTACGAAAGAAAAATAAATTAAGGCAACGTTTTAAAATATTTAAGAACCCTCTGGATGAGATTGAAGTCAGAATGTTAAGAACAGATTTTGAAAAGTTATCCCTGAAATGCTACAATAATTATATCAACACTATAGAGAATAATATGAATAGCGACTGCAAAAGTTTCTGGTCATTCTAAAAGGCTAAAAGGGGTGGGTCAGGTATTTTATCCGGCTAATTTGAGCAATTTAGTTGAAAATACTAATAATGGAACTAAAATAAGTAACTTGTTTGCTGCGCACTTTTCGTCAGTCTACACACAGGACAGTTAAATAAATTGCTTTAGTAATGTATCCTCTCTAAATGAAAACTTTTCGAATGTTATGCCAATTAGCAATTGTTTTACTTCATTAACTATTGCGGCCAATACATTGTTAACTAAACTTGAAAATCTAGACACATCGAAAGGGGCTGGACCTGATGACATTCCTAATTTATTTCTGGTTTCATGCGCAAAAAGTTTAATTACCCCTCTCTGTATGATTTATAATAAATCGTTAAGTACCGGTATAATTATTCCCAAACGTTTGGAAAGCGGCCAGAGTAGTACCCATACCTAAGTCAGGCAACAGCGCATAAATTCAGAACTATAGACCAATTTCTATTTTGTCCAGTCTCGCGAAGGTTTTCGAGTCTGTAGTGAATTTACATGTGCAGCATTTTTTTAGGCTTAGTCTCGCAGATCATCAACATGGTTTTATGAAGACCCGGTCTACTTGCTCAAATGTACGTTTGTGGAGACTTTGTCAGAGGCCTTAGATAAGCAGAAACAAGTGGATGTAATATATACTGACTTCAGTAAGGCCTTCGACAGCGTTTCCCCACGAAATTCTTTTAAAGAAATTATCACAATACGGAATAGCGGGCACTTTTCTCAAATGGATACAACCATATTTAACGGATCAGATCTTTTATATCGTATTGAATGGTTATACATCAGATACTTATAGGATTACATCTGGCGTTCCGCAAGGATTACATTTGGGACCAGTTCTCTTTAATATATTCGTCAATGATGTTCCCAATTGTTTCCTAAATTCGACTCCATTTATGTTTGCCGACGACCTCAAAATTCTTAAAGTAATAAATAGCCTAGACGATATCAAAAACCTTCAAACAGACTTGGATGCACTCTCCAATTGGTGTTTAAACAATAAAATGCAACTGAATGTATCTAAATGCCATTACATTCAGGCTGCCAAATTGCAAGAGGTTGATTGTTTTAGGGACTTTGGACTTTAAGTGTAACTTTGGATAGGAAATTAACATTGGTGCCCCACATGGAGAACATATTGAGGACAGCCTCCAAACTGCTGGGTTTTGTGATCAGAAACAGCAAGGTTTTTAGAAATCCAAACACTAAAATATTGCTATATAACTGTCTTGTTAGGAGTACGTTGGAGTACTGCAGTGTAGTATGGCGTCCGCACTATTGTCTACACAGTCCCCGCATTGAACGCATACAAAAGCGTTTTATGTGGCATTTAATAAATACATCTGGCATGCAAAATACACTTAAAAAGTCTTCATATCGTTTTAAATTGAAGCATTTCGGTATTGATTCACTCGAAAAGCGTAGGAAAGTACTAGACCTTATATTCTTTTACAAAGTTGTAACGAATAAAATTAACTGCCCAATGCTTCTTAGTAAAATTAAACTGCGAGTTCCAACGAGATATCCACGTTCAATAATCACTCCTTTCTGCCCACCCCTACGAATTTGTCGTCTAACTAGGCTTGCTAATGAGTACAGCGGCTCGTTGGATATATTCAATGATTCTTTGTGTAATTTCCGAAAATGTATTAACTCCGTAATTGACAATTAATCTAACATTGAACTGGTGAACACAATAGACATTCTTCTTTTGTATATGTTAGTAACGTTGAATTTTTATAGTTTCGCGTGCCAAGATGATATACATATATAACTAGGTCTGAGGGCGGGAGTTAGCGCGATCGCGTAGTTGGTGTTGCATGCCTCTGTCTCTGTCGGAGTGCCGGGCGGTCCGGTGTGTGTGGTGCCCTCGGATCATGCCAACAACCTTGTTTGTATGATCTGAGGTGGTGCCTGTTGCGAGGTCGCTTTGATTCCCGCTCGCATGCTTTCGGATTTTAATTAGACATATGTTTCCTGTTTTCATTTCTTAACACTATGCATGTTGTGTTTGCTTAAAATGGTTGTACATTAGCCAATTCTACCACATGTAATTTATTATTATTAAGTACCAATGTTACGACTGGAAGCAAACCATAAATAAATAAATAAATACTGCGTAATTCTAGAGGTTTTAAGAGTAGCAAAACAAAGATTGTGTTATACAATAGTCTTATGCGGAGCATCTTGGAGTACTGTAGTGTTGTTTGGCGACCTCACTATGTTGTACATATGCTGCGACTGGAGCGCGTTCAGAAACGTTTTCTTTGGCACCTTGCATTCTGCGAGGGGAAAACTAAACAGTTGCCGTCGTACAACTCACGTCTGCAGTACTTCAGGATGCAACCATTGTCGGTGCGGAGGATGATTGTGGATGCATTGTTTGGATTTAAACTTCTGCGTAATCAAATTAGTTGCCCTTGCTTGCTTGATCTGATTAGATTCCGGGCTCCATCTAGATATCCTAGAAACACTCTCACGCCCTTATACCCACCTTTACGTAGAACAGTTTTGGGTGCTAACTCGCCAATTCCCAGACTTTGTAAAGTAATCAACGGCTGCAGTGGCATAGTAGATATTTATAGCGATAACATTGGGAAACTTTACAGTACCATTGTCAACTTTTATAAAAAAAATTGGTTAATTTATGAAACGAGTGTATTTATAAAATTATGTTGCATTGGTTTTATTTATTCATTGTACTAAATTTCTAATTTGTTATTGTCATTATTAAAAAAAATGTTGTTATAATTAAGTATTTCTCTAATTTAAGATTTATTTCATTTTTAAGCTGTATACTTTTATAATATTCTAAGCATGCGGTGTTAACCTTTAATAAATTGTTACACTTATATTAATAATAAGTTTGTAAATAAATTGTAAGGTGCAGTGTACACAATTGTTGGTTAGCCATAAAATAGATAAATAAATATGAAGAGTACTTTCGCCGATTAGCATATTAACAACTGCCCAAAATCAACCGTTGGGCCGCGTCCCGCCAGGCATGATCACCTCGCCTGGTAGGAGGATCCTCCCTTAATGTAGGAGGGACATGACACCCGTTCCTACACAGTGGTGACCCCGACGTACGGCTAACTCATTACAAAAGAGCGTCCTGTTAGTCCGTTCTAACGCAGTGGGCAACGATTTATCTAAAGAAGACGAATTTAATTAAAATAAGTCTGTTGTTATAGAAATTTTTTTATGTGCCTGATCTTGACTTGTTGATGTATTATTTGTATGTTGATTTTTTTGAATGTCAATGTTAGTATTACGTAATAATAAATGAAACTAATTATTATGCATACGTAATATACAAGAAGTATATTGTTTACTTTCGTAATAGCTAAAAAATGAATATGATTAGTGGAAAATTTAGCGACAATTGGAGTAGTCCCGTTTTTCGATAGTGGTTTTCTGGTGGCACGGTACTATTATAATACAGTACTCCAACTTCATACAAACGGACGAAACGGGAGCTATACCTACGCGCCTCGATCTCGGGGTGCGCTCGGGGCGCAGACAGTCACGGCTGTACCGCAGTGTCGAACGGACTGCGTGTTGTTTTTTTAACAATAACCGCGCGATTTTTTCTCTAAAAATCAGTTAATATGACGAGTAGGAAATATTGTGCTGTTTTTGGTTGTATGAATTCGTCAATAACGCATCCAGACATAAGTTTTTTTAAATTACCTGGAAACTCTGAAAAGTAAGACTATAAAATAATTTTACTTACTAGTACGTAGGTACATAATGTGTGTCTTTTTAATGGATAAGTATTTCCTTTTATCTCACGAAAAAAAAGGTGTTTGGATGAATAAATAAAGCAAATAGAGTAACGGAAAGTTATTGAGACGAGTGAAATAGGGAGTTACATGCGGTTCTGAATGAATCATGATACGGTAGGTACCTACCTACTTACGCTTGTGTTAAAACTTCGGTGCATGTTTGTTTTGTTACTTTGCATAATTCAAAAAAAAGAAAATTCAAACTAAAGACGTGGTATTTTATTATTAATAATATTTCTTTATTATCTGTGTGTATGAATAATACTAAAAAAAATTTGTTACCGTCTGTGTGTCATTAGACAGTTTTCGAAATTTTCACAAAGTGTTTCTGCTGCTACTATAACAACATATACCACTAAAAACTGGTTTTATTTTCTCGGTATTAACAACAACAGCTAGACTCATATATAATATTTAGATGTTTGAGGGTTGTGATTTTAAAACATTCGTAGTCAGCTGTTCAGCTTTTTAATAATTAATTAATTGGTGACCAAAGAATTTTTGTTTTGAGTTGTTGCGAGTTGTAGGTAGGTACCTAATTTATAGAGACGTTAATTAGCTGAGATAAAAAGTTACTTACTCGTCAGCTGTTTCTTGCATTCTAGTTGAGTAGGTGGTAGGTGTTGGAGTTTCTAAGGATTGGAGTTTTGTAACGCGTATGGAAAAAGCACATTTATTTTATTTTATAGAAGGATTTTTTTCGGTCGCTAATTTATAAGCCCGATTTGTTTTTCAAACAAAAAAATGTTTTTTAATTAAATCTACCAATCAAAAAACAACACGCATTTTTATTGAACAATTCCTATTCAATATACAAAGTATTTCATTTATTTATATAAAAAGGATATTTACAATCACAAATCTAAATAGAAACAGAAAGTAGGCAAATATAATTAAAATGCTGGAGACGGGCAGCCCTAACGCATGTTTAAGTACCGCGCGGCTGTAGGCATTTATTTCTATCATGCGGCCGAGTTACAATACTGTATTATAATTGTACCGTGCTGGTGGTTTTGGAAGGTTTTGGATGTTCAATCTGCTGGAGAGTTCATTTAACTGTTGGCAACACTGGTCAGTGAACTCGTCAAACTAAAATATAGTTGTCGCAGGTTATGTTGGTTAATTATTTATAAATTGAATATTTTGCTGCAATGGCTAATAATATGAAAATTATAAAAAAAATTATGGCGTGGTATTATCCTAATTATTTACTGCCCAAGTAAGTTTGTTTCTTTTTTAAGTTTGTAGAATTTAAACATGTTAAAATTAAATAATATTTTTCCAATAAACGATAATTAAAATACTGACCAGGGCACTGTTAATCATTGCAGCCTCGACTCCAATGACGGGGTACATAAATTAAATTGGTAATCAATTTTGCCAATACAGGTATTCCTTGATACCTTACATCTCTTGGGGGATCTGGGATGACGTGTTTTTTTTTTAAATTTGATAATTATTGCTTAACCACTTTCTGCTTTTAAATAATTAATATTTTAAAACAGCAGAGCTCTTTGAAACAGCTAATTGGGCAGTAACATGTTTACTTCTGTTTTTATCTGATTATCTAAACACCCATACACTGCATACATTACATTTTATAAAATACTAATAATAAAGCAAAATATTTATCTTTCTTCCACAGAATCAGAGGGGTCATTCAGTGCAGAGATTATGCAAGGAACACTACTTTTCCAAGTTACTATCAAAATCCAGTGTTTAGAAAAGAAGATCAAGCAAAACTTATAGAGAGTTCAGAATTGTCTAAAATAGCAGCGTTCCCAGTTAAACCACCCGCTGCATGTGAAACTAGTTCTGTATATCATGATCCAATTGTAAAGTATGTTTATCACTAGATACCAATATTAGATTGTACAGTTGTGTTGTACGTCCACTATCTATAAGTGTCAGTACTTAGTTTAGTTTATATGTAGTACCTACTTTATAAAAAGTAGTATTTAACTTATATAAAGGTATTACTGTGTTCAATGTAATTACATTATCATCATCATAAACTGTAATAAACTGTAGCCTTCACTCCTTAATTAGTAAGTGTTTCACCATTTCAAACAAAAAAAACTTACAACAATGATACACAAACATAAAAATTGAGCCAAATTCAGCAAACAAGCAAACGGGTCACCTTATGGTAAGCAATTACTGCCGCCCAGGGACACCTGCAACTCAAAAGTCACAAGTGCGTTGCTGCCCTTGGAGTCCCTCCCGCTCGAGTAAGGGGGACTCACTCAGTGAAAGGCAACAAAAGAATTGCTTAGCACCAGTTTTCTGTTAGGCCGTGGTATCACTCCGGTCGAGCCTGCCCATTCGTGCCAGAGCATGGCTCTCCAACAGTAAAGTCAGTTAAAAATATCATGAATAAACTAATATTTTCTCTATTCTATTTCTAGTTAAAAATCGTTTACTGTTTACATTACTGTTATATCACTGAGTCCTCAATAAGTTATTACTCTTATTTTCTTAATTTCAGTAAAGTTATCAATCATATAATGGAAATGGGAAAAAAATCATTAGCACGATCACTTATTGAAAAAGCATTTGAGAATATAAAAAGAACACAGATTGAACGCTACCATTTGGCTTCAACACAACAAGAAAAGGATAAAATAGAATTAGATCCTAAGAAAATACTGCATCAAGCTATTGAAAATTCCAAACCTTTGCTTCAACTAACACCTATCAAGAGAGGTGGTATAACATACCAGGTTAATATTTAAACAATATTGCACATATTTTAAATACTCTTGATTTAATTTTTTAAATTTTGCTTTCCATTAAATATAATTATTACTAACGAAAGTCAACTAACGTGATAAATAGGTAGGACATTCTTTTTGAGGATGATTCGACCAGGTTGTAATTTCTAAGGTCACAGAGGGCAGTACATAATGATACTCTACATTACCACTAAAACTGTGACAAGAATAGTGCCAATGTTTAATAGTATTTTTAAGGAGTACCAACATTTATTATTATTTGAAATTAATATTTCAGGTTCCTGGTCCTATAACAGAAAACAGATCCCTGTTCTTAGCAATTAAGTGGCTTTTAGAAGCTACATATGAGAAAGAAAGAACAGTTCATTTCCCTGAACAATTTGCCTGGGAACTTTTGGATGCTGCTAGCAACTCAGGGAAAGTTGTAAAAAGAAAACAAGATTTACATCGTCTTTGTGAGGCAAACCGTGCTTACGCACACTACAGATGGCAATAGTAGTGAATAATGTATATATACTTTCGTGTATTGGCTTTTAACCTATGAACCTATTATAAAGTAGTTTACATATGTGTAACTTTTATTTACTTAAATCTAAATCATTATCATCATCATACATCATTAACACTCTGTTTTTTGAGAACAAATAATGTTTTATACTAACGTAGACTAGACACTAGCTACTTTAGGTTAGGTTTATACGACCATGGGGTACCCTAGTACCCCATGGTCGTATAAACCAGTACCAGTACCAGAACCGGTCTGCAACTAACTGCCTCAAGTACGTACGTAATGTACCTCTGTACATGAACGACTCAAAACTCTATTTCAGTCTCTACTGAAATAGAGTTTTGAGTCGTCGGCCCATGTCGTCTGGTGTTCCACAGGGGCCTGTTCTTGGACCACTCCTGTGTAACATAGGCTTCAACTAGACCCTTCGAGGTCACTTACCCCCCGGGCTCGGCGTAATCTGTTACGCTAATTACACGTTAGTCACAGCCTAGGAGGCAAACTTTTAAAAATTGGTGGGCCTAGCCACCAGTGGAGTCTCTCTGATGGTCGGGCGCATCAAGGCGCTGGGCTTAAATAAAATGAAGGCTCTTTTATTTTACTCTGTTCGAAACCGACATAACACTCACTGAAAAATTCGGTGCGGCGAGGAATAAAACTATTCGAGCCAACCCTACCTTCCCAATCTTAGTAATCTAAATTACCTACGGATTTACATAGCGTACGTTGCTAATGTATTTTACGTACGTACGTGTCGTAAGAGACATTACTAACGATCTCGAAAGTGACCATGGCGAGCAAAGGCATACTCCATAAGTACGTGAGTCGCTGTTTCCTCTGCCTTCATGCATACTCTATATATTGGGCTGTTGGTAGTACCTATAATAGAGCAGCCCTAGAAAGGGTTTCGGGATTTACTCGAACGTGTCAGATTAAAATTGGAGGAATACCGTACACCCAGTTGAGTAACTCCACCATACATGAGCTCTACACATAAGAAAAATATTCATTTGTTCACAAAGTTTAGCGACATTCATAATATAAACACTAGAAATAAAGTCAAACTCGTGTTGCCAACGACTAGTCTAAAAAAGTAAGCAAGTCTTCGATGTCAGGGTGTGCGATTCTACAATAAAATGCCAAGCAAATTTTATGAATTAAGTATTAAAAAATTTAAGTCCGTTAAACAAAAACTATGTGAAAATGCTTACTATACGGTTACAGATTATTTAGATGACAAATTTACTTGGGATTAATGCTGCTCACTCCCACATTTAAAAGTGATGAACATTTAATTGTTTGTTGTAATTCGTATTTCGTTTGTTTTCAATTTCTTTATTTGAAATTGAATTGTATAGTTTTTTTTGTGTAAGTATGTAAATGTGACTATAGAGTATAGTGTAGGCATGTAGTTGGTTCATATTTTAGTAACTTTCTGGTGGTATTGAGTGTTTCCACGGCCCACTCACGGTAGTGTCGTGTTCCGGGTTGTTGATCCTGACCACGGTCCTGACTGTATCGGTTAGGCTATACAATGGCTGGGGCTCGTATTGGAAAACATAATCTCAAAAATGTTAATATGCACGAGAGACATGAATGTATTTGTTTTATCGATATCTATCGATTTAAAAACCGGTAACAATACTATCGCTCGGTGATAGCGTTTAGCAGCATGTACAGGCCAGTACACTGTAGGATAGTAGTTGAGTAGTTAGTAGTTTATTGAGTACGCCGGAAAGATTGCCAAATGTAGTAAGTATATTTAAGCAAAGTTTATAAAAATGTATAGAGTAGCGATTCTTTCTTTGATTGTGCTTTGCAAGTCTAAAAGTTTGTGGCGTGCTATAAAGTATTAATAAATGTATTTATAATAAAAATAACGCGCAGCCAAAAGCAGGCAGCTGCGTGTGCACAAAATTATCTATATGTAAAAAGTAAAAACTAGATCGTACATACAAATAATCGACACAGATCGGTCGCTTGACGCTGAATGTACCTATAAGAGCGAGCGGCCTGTGTTGGTAAACAAATCCAAAACAATACAAATGCTATTTTCGTAAATTGTAAGTTTAAAAATCAATTAATATGGATAATTAAATTTTTAAAAACTGAACAATTCGGGATTTTTGTATGTCGGCTACTGTTGTCTCCTCAGCAGAGCAACTAGATTTAGTCTAGTGAGCGGACCGGCGGCAACTAGTTTTATTGTATGCATGTGTGGACTTATACTTTGGCAGTGGGGAACGCCTGCGTATCGCTGAAGCTCCAAAATCGTCAGACCCTTTACCAGAATATTTACTGAAAAACCGTTTCTTAGCAATCAATGATGAACAGGTCGACTGTGTAAGTGAAAAACAGATCTGCAGTTTTTGGTAATTTTGAAAACATAGAAATAAGTAAGACTTAAAAATCTAATAAATACTTTCGACGCGGCAAGCTGTCGTAAACACAACTCGTTTTTGACTCTTTTGTAAAATTTGTCTTGTGTCGTTTCGAAATTGCCGAGCCGAGGTGTTAATAACTGTTTGTAAATTGTATACCTATTTCTATAAATTTTTGTAGTCATACTTAAGTAGGAATTACTTTTTTTTTGTTTCTTTTTTTTATGACCATCGATGGAAAGTGACTCTTTTCTTGAAGGTCGTTGAAGGTCGTAATGGTCCGGAAATACCGCAGACGTGCCACGACCCGTTCCACAGATTGGTTGTGCGGGGTTTGCCCTTTTTTTTTTTTTTTTTTTTCGTGCGACAATCCCCTCGGATACCACCTGTCGGTGGCATGTCGGACTCGAACCGACTAAAACCGCACTCCGTCTCGGGTACTAATAGCCGGGGAACCAGGTATACCCTAGAAAGGAAGTCCCCGGTGCCCCGACATACCTCGGGTCATCTACAGACGAGTAGACGACCCCCCCCCCCCGTGTGGGAACCCCATGTTCCCTGTGCTCCCTGGAAGCGAGCGCGCTTCGCAACGCGCTCGCCGCCGTCCCGGCCTGCTTCTGCTAGGGTGACAAATGGCCTCACCTGTCACCCCCAGGCCTGCGCTTATGGAGGACGGAGGTCGTTCTGCGACCTCCGTCCTCCATAAGCGCACCTGAGTCCGTACCTGAGTCGCCTGCGGTACCTGGCCCGTTCCCGGGCCTGGCGGGCCGGGAGAGTCCTAAACCTCTCCCGGTCCCGCTCCGCCGTCTCCTTCGCGAGCATAACTTGCTCGCAGAAGGAGACGGCAGAGTTCCACGCACTCTCGCTCCGCACGATAGCCGCAATCAGGCTATCGAGCGAGAGAACTCCCACTCCGATGGCCGCCACGAGGTCTCACCTCTGCTCAATCCACGCCGGGCACTCTGCCAGCGTGTGGAGAGCCGTGTCCACGGTCTGGCCATCGCAGTGGTGGCACTCAGGCGTTGGCTCCTTGCGGATCAGACACAGGTGATCCCCGAAACATCCTTTCCCAGTGATCACCTGCGTCAGTCGGTATTGCGGGGTTTGCCCTGTAGGTAATGAGGATGACAATTTTGCCGTGATGAACGATGGCGGAAAGTTGCGTCTGAATCCTCGGAGCACTCTCCATGATATATGCGATAGAGAATGCAGAGTGAAGCCACATCTCTACGTAACACCAAGGATCGAGCCGATAGATGTTTGGGCTATCGGCAATTTAAGTCGCTCTTCGTTGAATGCGGTCCAGAGGGAGAAGATGGTGCCCCTCTATAGACATGAGAACAGTATTCCATATTCCCCCGGACTTGCACCTTATAGAGCTGAAGGCGGTGGGCCGGAGTGAAATACTGCCTCGATCTGTTCAGCACACCGAGAGAGAGAGAATATTTTGAGGATATGTTATTTGGACGCCAAAAATGTTCCCATCGCAAGATCTGACGATTTTAAAGTGACAAAAGCTTGTAGCGAATTGTAAAAAATGCAAACTACAAATTCGAAAAATTGCCATTTCAAGATGTCGAGCGTGTTAGATTTTAAACAAACGAATCAGCTTGATGTTCCTCTCATACTAGCCAAAAATCTGACGATGATTTTGCAGGGTATTTTAAATTTGACGGTTAGAAATATTTTGTTTTTTATGAAATCATGTAGAAAATTATGTAGACATTTATTGAAGATTTCTTTCAGTTTGCTTCAGAATAAAAAAAAAGTCAAGGTCATGGGTTTTTTTGGAACTTTGCGCCCTTTGGACCTTTGAAAAAAATCTGACGATTTGAAGGTGCCATAAAGCAGTGGGAGCTTTATGGCACCTTCAAATCGTCAGATTTTTTTAAATACACGCTGTGTTGCGTCAATTACATATACATTGTGTAAATACACAATGTGTATGTAATTGGCTCAACTTACCTTAATCTTATACGCTCGAGTATTTCTGGCCATCGATTTTTCTTTTTTAACTAATCTGATGGGCCCTGCCTAGAAGCTCCCCCTTATGTATATGGCTCATGTATGGTGGAGGTACTCAACTGGGTGGTACTCGACGACCGTATCGAGTACTGGCCATCAGGGTCATAAGAGGGTACCGCACGATCTCCTTTGAAGCGGCGAGTCTACTGGACGGAATTCCACCTTGGGATCTAGAGCCGAGAGCCCTTGCGGCTCATTGCGAACGAATTTTCGACCAAACACTCAACAAATACCATCGAGCAACCAACATATTCACCAGATATGGCTCCAGCCGAATTCTTTCTTTTTCCTAAACTCACCACTTCGTGGCACCCGTTTTCAATTGGTAGAAGACATAAAGGAGAATTCGCGGCGACAACTGAACTCAATTCCGTAAACAGCGTTTAAGAAATGTTTTGTTGATTGGATTGTTCGTTGGCGTAAGTGTATCGTTTCTGAAGGAGCATGCTTTGAAGGTGATAAAATAAATTAGGATGAATAACAAACATTTTGTGTATTAGTGATCTTTTCCCGGTACTTTCTTGACAGAGTAGTATATATTCGGTATCTGAAAGATAAGTTATTTTTTGATATTCTTTATGAAATTTAATTTTCAACAAATCGACAAAAGTCGAAATATAGGAATGTACAGAAATTCTTCAGTTATAAGTATTTATTGATCAATTTGGACATAATTTATCCAATTAATTAATCTTGGTTGGTCGGTGCTTTGGCGAATTTTACATTGAGAATCATAGTCGTCGTAATAAAACATCTCATTCTTTGTTGGGTAGTGATATGTATAGTTGTCCCATGCCAGCGTCGCTAATTGGAGGACTAAAATTCTGTAACACCTATTATTATACTACCTACTACCACCTATTTTTGCCACGTTTTGTATCGATAAAAAATCGGTTGTCTGTAAAGTCGGTTTACTGACGATAGTTGAACGTGACAACGTCATAAGAAAATACTGATGGAATGGTTGCATTTTACGAAAACATGTAAATGTATTATTGTATAGCAGCTGTCCACGCGGACGCATCGCTCACTCAAGTAGGAGAGAGACAGATGTCAAACGCTGCCGAAGGCGGAGGCCGATTGTGCCTCTTTGTCGCTCGTTCCGCGCTCTCGCTTGCACTTCAAGCCTTAAATGGAACGCCTCAGAGCGAGGTAACGCCGCATGAGTCATGTTTTTTCGTGCGTGCAGCCGGCTCCATCGAATTATAAGACGTTGTCACGTCATAGTCCAGTCATTTAAGCTTAAATTAGGTAAGAATCTCGGAATTCGAGATACCTAGCTGTAAGTCTGTAAATACTTGTATATTGACACCCTAAAAGTTGTCTCAAAACCTACATATGGTAGGGTGTAAGCAACTATTAAATTTCAAGGTCAAAAGTCACAAAAATCGGTTTATTGCGCTTTTTTTGGAAATATCCCATTTCCTATGGGTTTCTGCTATTTGTATCCATTATCAATATTGTAGAATACAAAATTCTCTACAACTTTTGTTTAAAAAATTTTTTTATACGGTGAACCGTTTTCGAGATAGAGGGCGGAGAGCGCGCGGTCACAGCATCACTTCAGGTCAACCGGTGCCTCCGGTCGAAAACGCGCGGTATATAGTTGATGAACTATCGATAAATCAATGATTATAAATATTTGTCAATTTTTATTAACTATAATTAACTAAATATTATATTTTATCATTTTTTTTCCTAACTTATCCACTTTTTATTCAGTATTAATTTATTTAACAACACTTACCTGCCCATGTAATTGCAGAATTGTTAATGAAAATATAGGATTTATATTTGAATTTTAACCTAAGTAATATTAATAACTTCTTACATGATGTAAAAAAAAACAAATAAATTATGAATTAATCTTTTTATAAAAAAATATCATTGAATACATTTATTTTGTACCGTACCGTACAAAAATTTTTGTAAGGAAATTAAAGAACAGCTTCAGCAAATCAACTTCGTAGATACTATACTTTTTTGTGACTGGATACGTACATTTAATATAAATTTATACATAATAAGGATGTTTTATGTTCTAATTTTTTATACAAGTATTAGTATATTAGAGTCGAATCTATTTACCGAAGCATCTTAACTGAGGAGCCAGTTAAAATGTGCCATATCTCTTAATTCACTCGTTTTTAATCACTGACTCTTTACACTACAAATTTAATATACTTACTACTAAATGATGAAGAAACTGCGCATCAATTGAAAGACTGCTTCCTTCAAAAATAAAATATAAATATATAATATAAATAAATAATTTAAAATGACAGTCGTATGTATGGTCTGAGGAGCCACATATAAAGTATGGTAACTTTTCTAATTTTAACATTACCGAGCTCAGATTTTGTCTACTAAATACTCTTAATTACTACAAAATCATACTAAAATAAGATAAATATATATACTATAATATACATCCATGTTCTGGCTAGGCTCCTCAATCTAAATGTTTTGATACCACCTTTATGTACTTAACTTTAACCACATAACTTTAAAAGTATTACACTACAAAATCGAGGAAAGAGGCTAAATTTTTTTATTTTACTACTATTATATTACTAAATAACCATATTAATTACATTAAGATATGAAAAGTGGCTCCTCAATCCATACGGACATAAAAAAATTAACTCGGCAAAGTATCTCGGCGGTTTTATTCAACCTCCCTTAAGATACTCTTTTTAAATGTTTTGAAAGCTGATTCACCGAAATGCATAAGTGCGTTGGGGTTGAAGGCGAATTTTGAAAAGCAATAAATAAACTTTTTTCACATTCCAATTATTTTGCATTTCATTAACAATTTTTAAAACAGCTCACGTGTCCATTATTATTGTAGACTAGGTGTTGTTCGCGACTTAGTCAATGGAAAATAAATTAAATTTAGTTAGCAAAATACGGCAAATCAAAAAAAAAAAAATTACCTAAGTACATGGAACCTAAGAAATATATGGTAACTGATTTTTACGATCGGCATATCTCCAACGACCAACCATATTTCTAATATTATTCCTATTACTATCGATAATGAAAACAAATTCTCAAAAGTTTACAAATCTCAATGAGAGGTAACTTACTGCGAGGCGCGAGATTAATGGACGATTATTGATTGTTGTTGTAGACAATGACTAGTTGTTGACGGGCCTGTGGGTGTAGTAGTTAGTGATCCTGACTGCTGGTCGTTATTTTTCAATTAATGAGTATAAACATTTGTTTTGTGTCTGGGTGTAATTTATCTATAATATCGCACCTCTATTCATAAACTGAATTAACTTAGAATTTCAATATTTTGGGAAATCGCATTTAAAGTTTGACATTCATGTACGTGCGAGTTCGTCAAAAAGAGAACGACGATCTCTTATCTTTGCCATTTTCATGGTATCGAGTCGGCTGTTGGATTGTTCGTGTTCTACTAATGAAGTTGATTTGGTATTTGTTGAAAACTCGAAAAACGTAAATTTTGAAATTATTCACTTTATTATTAAAGGTGCGATATGTATGTATTTAGAAATATATAAGTACTAGCTTTTGTCTGCGGCTCCACCCGCGTGTATGTCGGTTATCGCGGTAAAAAGTAGCCTATGTTACTCACTGCTAATGTAGCTTTCGATTGGTGAAAGAATTTTTAAAATCGGTTTAGTGATTTAGACGTGAAAGCGTAACAAATAAACAAACTGACTGTCACATTATAATATGGGTATGAATGTTTATTTAGAAATATAATAATATGTCCTAGCGGCAATTGTAGTTGGTAAAATACCCCTCTGTCTACCTTTTTGGGGATAAAAAACGTGAGTGTGATTAAGTATAATTTAATGATGAGAGAGAGAAAAGAAAAACGAAAGATCTATATCGCTTGTCGTAACTTTCAATTAATTAAATGACTACTTAATGTTTATTATTTTTTTAATTATGTAGGCTGCTTTATATGTAGGTTTACATAGTCATGTACGCAATAGACCTTTAATGATTATCTAACTATAAAACACATCCAACCGAAATATCGACATTTTACTAGCATTGTAGTGTTAGTGTGGTGCGTGTAATATAGTGTTTGTTAGTACTATAACATTTCTTCGGACTACACAGATAATATTCATTTAAAAAGTTAAGATCTATCTATCAATTAAAGATCTATCAAGTATGAGTCTAACTCTTGGGTTATTGGATTCCTGTATAGTTTTGGATCAAAGCATTTCCTCTCTACGTGGTAGAGGAAGTTAAGTATGATGCTTACAAAAACTGGCAATTTGCAGATTAAAAATTAGGCAGACATCTATAACAATATAATTAAATTGGTGAGTCATTTTTTTTTAAATTTAAAGGGTGTCATGACTTGTCTTCAGGCTGATAGTAGCTGGAGTCGACATGTGTTAGACTTCAGACCACGATTAGGCAAACGTAGTGTAGTGTTTCTTGGGCGCCCTGCGTCACGATGGACCGACGCGACGACTTGAGGAAAGTGGCATGGCGCTCCTATGGGTGGAGGCTTTCGTTCGTTATTACTTTTTTATGGAAGAGGGGGCAGAGTCACAAACGCGTTGCCGGCCTTTTAGGAACGCTCTTTTCTTTAGGGTTCTTGAAGGTCGTATCGGTCCGGAAATACCGCAGACGATCATTTGTTCCACAGACTGGTTGTGCGAGGCAAAAAGTATCTTGAAAAGCGCACAGTAGTGGAGCGCCTTTTTATTCAAGTGAAAAAAACCCTGAAAAAAGCCGATCGTGACCGTATTGATGCATTCGAGATGTGGTGTTGGCGAAAGATGCTGGGTATTCCCTGGACAGCACATCGAACCAACGTGTCAATCCTGCAAGAACTCAAGATACAGACAAGGCTTTCTACCATCTGCCTGCGTAGAGTTCTGGAAATCTTCGGCCACATTGCCAGAAAGGATGACAGCAATTTGGAATAGTTAATGGTCGCGGGCAAAGTGGATGGAAAAAGACCACGAGGTAGAAACCCGACACGTTGCACTAATCAGATCCGCACTATTCTCGACACCACAGTCCACGATGCTCTACACTCGGCGGCGGATAGGGACGGGTGGCGTCGAGTGGTCCACAGCAAACTCTTACTGCGAGGAAGCGGTCACGACCCTCAGCATTGAGGCAACCGAAGCGAGGAGGAGGAGGAGGATGGGGATGATTTTTTTTGAAATTAGTCCGAACAATTCCTCGAAGCACTCGCCATACTATATTATATACGACAGAGAATGCAGAGTGAAGCTATATCTCTATGAACCGCCAAGGGATCGAGCCGGTCGGAGACCTTTGGCGTATCGACGATTCGAGTCGCTCTTCTTTGGATACGGTCCAGAGGGAGAAGCTAGTACTGGGGTGCCCGTGAATAGAGATGAGAACAGTATTCCATATGCGGCCAAGATTGCGCCTTGTAGAGTTGGAGGCGGTGGGCTGGAGTCAAACACTGCGTCGATCCGTTCTGCACATCGAACTTCTTCTGGGCTAATTTGACCTTACCCTCTGAATGAACCCGAAACTGGATACCGCTCGTGATGTCAATGCTTAGGGTAGAGGCAGTTAGGGAAGTGCTCTCAAACCGAGGTGATACGACAAACAGTATCTTCTTTTGTTCATTGTTAAAGGATACAGACTATTTATTATCATACTACAACCCCCAGTAGAAGAGCCGTGACGTAAGCAAAATTGCAGTTAACCGTTAGTTTATTAGTAGTGATTTCTCTCGTATAGTAATTTGTTTTTAGGGTTCCGTACCTCAAAAGGTAAAAAAGGAACCCTTATAAGATCACTTTCTTGTCCGTCCGTCTGTCTGTCCGTCTGTCCGTGTGTCCACCACCGATTTTCCCAGGAACGGGTATACCTAACAAGTTGAAATTTATACCAGATACTGAGTTCTATGGGCCCTATTAGGTGTATAAAAAATCAAGGTCCTGAGTCAACACGATAAAAAGATATGGGCAAATTTCGATTTTCGCGAAACTTGTAAGTACCAAAATTTACCTTAAATTTCAACTTTTTTTATTTTTCAGAATTTTCTCTTTACTTGTGCTGTAAGACCTTGCTTTTAACCCAAATTGACAATTCTAGGTCCACCGGAAGTACCCTATAGGTTTTGGGTCGAAAACCTATATGGTAGTTCCCGTTGACCTAGCATCACGAAATTTGGCAAAAAGAAACGTCTTATACCACAAAAAAAGAAATAATTCCAAAAAATAAAAAAGTTGAAAATTAAGATAAATTTGGTACTTACAAATTTTCGTGAAAATCTACGTAAAATCTGGGTAGGTACGGAACCCTCGGCGCACGAGTTCCCGTTGTTGTTGACCGGTTTTTTTAACAAACCAACTACTATTTAAGAGTACATAATTAATACTTATGTTAGTGACGAATATGTGTGTTTAAAGAGATTCACTAATTAGTGTAAATAGCCTTGTGATCAGTAAGCTCGTTATAATAAAACAAATAAATGATATAATATATATTATATTCTTTTTTCGGCTAAAAATACTCTTTAAATATTACGATATTTAGTAAACTGATAATTTTGTAAAGGACGCAGAAAACGGAAGTTTTAAGATTTTTTGCTTTAATTAAAATAAAAAGTATTTCTGTGCTTAAGACTGGGTAGGATTTACTATTTTTAATATACATAAAGTCCTACTAAAGTCCGCGGATATTGTAGGTAAACAGTACTTTACAAGGTGTTCCTACCTAAATAATATGTGCTGTAAGGGTGTAGGTATAACATGAATGGAGCTAATTCTGTATATTTAGATGCCATTGAAAATAATGCGGTCAGCCATTTTAAATTTAAGTGGCCAATAGAAAAACTACACCTAGTTTTAAGTACCTATTAATGCTTCCTTCATACGATTTTTCAACTGAGAGACAGACTCGAGTTAGTGCAAGTGTTTGGTTGAATGAGGATGTCGCGTTGTCGTGTTCAGTGAATTTAATAATATTACAATGATATAACATAAATGTTATAGAGTAATATAGTTAACTAATGAGTGAACGATTTATCGCATGTGAATACTGTAGGGAATTCAAGTGTCTTAAATATTTCGTAAATTTAAAGCCCATGTTTCGGAACGCAGTTTTCTATGATACATAGGTGCTTTAATATGTTGCTTAAAGTAAGTGCCTGAATTTTTTGATTGTAAATATTTAAATATTTTATATTTTAGAATTTATTAATAATTTATTTATTTATATAGGACAACTTACAAAACATACACTAATACATAATTTACAAACATGTTTTACAATTATTTTCTGAGTGTTGTCTTACTTACAAGTTGCCACGGCATGGTAAGGGACAGTTGCATCTAAGATTACAATGCAATATCTATAATAATACACAAAACATACAGAACATCATCGAAATTAGTTAATAATAATATATATAATATTAAATATATATAATATATATAACAATATATATATAGTATAATAATAACTTCACACATCTCACACATAGCCGTCTGATCCTAAACTATACAGAGCCTGTGCTATTGTATCCTGACTGCTGATGAACATATTATGTATAAATTAAAAAACAGACACAGAACAAATGATCGTGCTCGTCAATTATTTATCCTGGGTGGGAATCGAACCCTGATTGCAACAGCAGCAGAAGCAGTTGGGGTTACTAACCACTAGATCAACAGGCCAGCCCAATATGTAGTCGTAGTGTGTATGTAGTCCAATGTGTAGTAAAACAAACAGACATAGAAACAAACAAATATATTTTCGTATTACCTGTTTAGTGTGTTTATTGGCTTAGTCTAATACAGAGTGTCTAGGAATAAAAAAATCAGTCAAGCTGAATAATATTTTCTATACCCTATATGGTTCACCAAAAGAAGGATCGATCTAAGTTGATGATATTTCTGAGTGTGATGAATTTGGTGATATCAACAAAATTGTTTGTTTACTAAAAGCAGGAAATGGTTCCTGCTTTTTGGTGAACCATATATGGGGGAAAAGGGTATTACATGCTTCAGTACATGGGTACTGAAGCATGTAATACCCGTTCCCATAGGAGCATCTAGCTGGCGCTCTCTCATAAAGGTACCTGTATACTACAATAGAGGCATCTATACAAATATAATATATTGCTACAATAATATCACAAATAAAATCATACGGTCATATCACAAATATACCTTCCTTTACTATATAGGGTAAAGAAAATATTATTTAACTTTGGTGATATTGTGATTTCTACACATTCATATTAAACTAAGTTAATGAAAAGTTGTTAGTAATGCGAAAATAGTTTTGTTTTCATAGAGGTTTTGTAGATTACGTTTTTTTACTGATATTGCCGAATATTATTAACTTATTACTTAGCAGTAGTTATGTGGGGTGTCGACGACACGCGCACCATAGACGTACACTTATGAATACTATTGACTAAATATTGTGTCCGCGATAAACTATTAAAAGTTTTCAGTTTATTAAAGATTTAAAGTTACAGACACTACAGAAATGACGATTTTCGTGACACCATTTACAACATTAATGCACGAAACCCATTTTAAAATCATTAACTATCCTGTAAACGTATATATTCACTATATTTAAGTATTAGAAGGCATTAAATTTAATATCATAATAAAAATTTATAGGTAGGTATAGTAATAAAATTGATGAACGATATAAAGTAACTACTTCCACCATTACCTATGCTATGTCTTCAGTTTTTATAATACATAACATATTAAACTGATATTTATCTGATACTGATACTTGGGATGTTGACTACTTAAAGTTTATATGTAAAAGAAGTGAAGAAAATTAAATGTTTAAAAAATAATTTAAAAAAATTAACACGGCTACAACGCACTACCAGTAAATTGTTGACCTGTATGTCAATCTATAAAATGACAGTTAAGTTTACATAGATCACTGAAGTAAACAAAACCTTCAAAATTTATTCAATTACTATGAGAATTTAACCGTCAGACTATTTCTGGTTTACATTATTGTTATTGTACGTTGTTTTCACACATGTTCTGAATGAATTCAATAACAATTAAACTAATGCGACGATCAACTGCCTTCGTAGTCGCTGTAGCGAGTCGTAGGCGTCATTAATGTCATCTACGTCACCTCGACAGTTGCTGCCGCATCATGTTGGCTGTCACCTTGTGTGTACTGTCACCATCGAGGCACTATAAACCACTTTATTATACTGATAACACTATATATTTTAATTTATTAGCTAAGTCTTCAATATATCGGTAAGGAATATGCCTTTCCTTCCATCTTTTAAAATAGTCCCAAATGTTCCATCTTATATTCTTGAAGCACCTGATTGTCGGTATAAGATTAGGTCTCTATCGGGTACGTGAATGGGACCAAAGTCCGCATTATGTAGGACTTTACCTACTAACGTACCTACTTATTCCTAAGCTTTAATCAAATTATTAAACACCCAACTCATGATCACCCAAGACACCTAAATATGAAAAGCATTAATTTTCATTTTCCTTATTAAACTGTACTTGGACGGGACTGTTGGTCTAGTGGTTAATGATCTTGACTGCTAAGCTAGAGGCCGTGGGTTCGATTCCCATCCAGAAGAAATAATTGTGTAATGAGCACGATCATTTGTTCTGTGTCTGGGTGTAATTTATCTATAAATATAGATGTATTTAGTAAGTATGTTTATCAGCAGGTCTGAAATATATAAAGATATTCTTTCAAAAAATACAGGGAGGTTTACATTTCAAAAGTGAACAATTGCTAAAAAAAAAATTCTCGACGCAAAGTGCAATGTGTATCAAATACAAATGCGGTATCTTAATAGCAGCCTTTTTTTTCTAGAAAATTCTACCACTAGCACTTAGAATCTCAGAGTTTTATCAAACTTGCAATCAAGTTCTTAATCATCTCCTAAGCATTTGTTACGGGGCATTACTTGGTACATGATTGACACAAATCAGTCGGCAGGTAACCAAAACTTAAAAGTTGTTGTTACTTAGTAACTGTATCATCGTTTGAATTACGGTTTAATAATAGTTATAACCCTAGTGCCTGCCTACTCTGAGGTAGAGGTAGCAGCCTTAACACAATATATGTTAAGTCAAAAATATTCAGTAAAGCTTTTCGAAATAACTTTAATTGATAAATAATGATAAAAAGCAAAACGCTTCGATACTAGTGTTATACGGCAAGATAGCCAGAATATTTTATCCTGCATTTGCGAATAGAAATAAATGAAAAAAAAATTACTTTTTTATTAGAACGTCAGAAATCTTTCTTATCTCTAACTTTTTGTCAGTGATATTAGTCGCGTCTTTATCATTTGCTTTATAAGTTTACATTTGAAGTACCGCCTATTCAATTACTTCAACCCTAACTCAGAAATATACATAAAGTACGTTTCGGTTTTAACTCGTGTCCTTTTTAAGTCGAAGGCTTTTGTAATCTCTCTTTTCCAAATCTCATGTACGAATGCATTAATAGTTCCAGAAAAGACTTCAGGGTATTTGGAGGACCTCATGTTGTCTTGTTGAATAATAGCGAAAAGAAAATCATATACTAAATCATCATTAATATTCACTTATTGCATTTATGTCGTCTTCTAATCCGTGAAAATGATAAATAGCTCTAAAGCGTCGATTTTCATTCATCTTGATATCCTGTAAATATAAATACTAACGTCGATGACTGTCACGAGGTCAGCACATTGAGAAGTTCAAGTACTAAGGCCATACCGCCAGAACGTGAACTGTGGTATCATCGCGGCGGCCTATATAAAAATGATATTATGCACAGTTTTAATTACAATTACAATGATCAAAACATGGGCTTTTGGTTTCAATTCGCAATAAATTCAGTAACTAGTCGTTATTGATTATCACTATCGCAAGGATGTTATCTATTGTGTAGATAACAGGCAAATATATCTATATTATGAGTCAGTTGCCAGTTCCATTTTCACCTGTGAACATAAAACAATAGCCTAGTTTTAAAGTTGTGTACAAACTTTGTGCTGCCTATGTCTTTAGGAAAAAATATAAACAGGTATGCGATTTCTTTGTAAATTATATTTCTCTCTTCAAATCCCAGATATTAATTTAGATTATTAGTTTCTGTTGTTAATTAATTTTTCAAATAACATTTATAAAAGGAATAATGACAAGGACTACAAAAAGTAGTGAGGTGGCACTTTGACTGTGTGTAGGTCCATTATTTAAATAGCATTTTTAGTTTGATCTTTATTTTTTAAACTAAAGTAGGTGTTATGAGTGCCGACTCTAGTTTCGTCGAGGTACCTACATCTATGTTTTGATGTGCCTGGTTGTTTGGAAACGAAGTATAAGGAATAAAATATTCTTTTGTCTTTTTTTTATTCAAATTATTATTTGTAGGTACAGTCTTTGAAAATAATTACGTTAAATTATTGTAACGACGCGACGCGGTGATGTTCACAAAAATACATATGAGTATATTAATACATACTACTACTGCATATTTAAAAATCGATTTAAAGTATTTGTATATTAGTGTGAAAAATGTTTTACAAATATGAATAACACTTGTGCACACATTCTTCATACAAAATTAAGAGAAGAGCAGGTAAATATGATGATGATATAAAAACCACTTGCTCAATAGAATAATATATAGTTACAGCTCTACAGTTCCTTTCACTTCAAAAAACCTAGTTCACCAAAGTTTCTCCAAGTTACATACATATACGTTAAAAAATGAGAAATTGCAACTTGTAAGATTATTAGAAAACTTGCAAATGTAAATTCTAGTACATTCTACAAAGTTCTAGTTCTAGTACATTCTACATAACATGACCCAACTCAACCGGAGTGCTACTGCTGCCCCACAGAAAACCTATGTTTAGTAATTCTGTAATTACTTTTCAACCTCTAACTGTGAGAGTTTACCAGAGGCTTAAAGCCCTCCTTAAGTTTGGAGTTTGGGCATTTAAAGTCCGGCAGAGCATGTATGTCTTTTAAGTTGCAGGCGTCTTTAAATTTCATTTGAATAGATTCAGCGGTTATTGATTCCCCATACAACTTCCAACCTCCTTTTTACCGCCCTAAAGAATTTCTTTGATAAAAACTATCCTATGTCCTTTCCCGGGACTCATACTATCGCTATACCAAATTTCATCTAAATCGGTTCAGCGGTTTAAGCGTGCGTTTAAGCGTTTAAGGTAACAGACAGACATACATACAGATAGACAGACAGACACACTTTCGCAATTATTAGTATCCATATATTATATACACGTATACTTGTACGTACCTACATGTAAATGTGACTATGTGGGTAATACATTGATACATTATCTAAGCGTTCTTAGCGTTTTTTGGTGTACAATCTTACTAATTATAATAATCTTAATCATTATCGTCGAAAATATTAAAATATATTAAAATCGACAATAACACGGGTGAAACCGCGGACGAAAGCTTAGCCAAAATGTTTACTTTTTTTTTAATAAACAGACAACTTCCGCACAGGTGTGCGGGGGACTTTTTCAAACATTTATGAAACGGACACATAAAATACCCTGACTTAGAACAACAACTTGTGGATTACACAAAGTGTTGTCCCATGTGGAGACGAAGCCACAACACTCAGCTCAGTTGGAAGCGGTGAGGTGATCGCTTTAACCACTTCGCTATCATTGCAGTCACTCGAGATTAGTACATAAGACTAATATTATGGACTTAAGAATCTCATATCATACTACATGAGACCAATTTGAAATATTATTGGCTGACATAAGAAAGAACCCATTATTCTTTGTTTCGATAACCGACTTTGGCGATTTCCAAGGGTAGACTTTAGAACGGCAGGTTTCACACCGCACCGCAAATTCACCCCAGATAAACCTGGTAGTCAACGCTTGCCCCATAACTATTAACAAAGTGGTGTATGCACAAGGATAAGACAGTTTCGCCCTTGACATCATATAATATAAAAACCATATTTGAAGTAACCACTCAATAAATTACATAAAATTAATTTACGTATTTCGATAAGAATTGTCAACGTGATGGTGACTGATAATACAATTAATAAAAAAGAAATATTTTTTTGAATGCGCAGTAGTGATAAAATAACTGATTGCGAAAGTTTTTCTTCGTTCTTCGAGAACGACATCCTGCAGTAACGGATAATGAAATGGACTTGGGTAAAAATCTTTGAGATTCGTTTCTGCCACTGCTTGATGCTTTACCTGAAAGTCTTGCATTTTGTCAAGAGTTGATTTGAACATGTATCATAATATAATACAAATAGAGAGGCTCGAACCATTTTACTATCGACTATCGAAATACTGCAACTGAGACGACATCATTAGTTGTATTGGTTAGAATGTTAGATAGTCGGTTTGACTGTTATGTAAAGTCATAAAGTCTGGAGGTAGTGACTAACAAGAGGGCGTCACTAAATATATCCTCCGATAAAACTCAAATATGTTATATATGTAAAGTCCATTGAGGGCTTCTTACAAGAGCCTAAAAATCACATAAAATTAACCTTGTTTTTAAGAGAAGAAAAATTTAGATATTTGGCTTGCTATTGATTGAAATGAAAATCCTAGGTTTTTTTTCAATGAATAGATATGATTGGTCGTTTTTGCTTAGAGATGTAAATGAGTACTTGAAATTATCGAGTTACTATTTTAAATTATTTAAAAATGGTAACTGTTTTTGTTTTTGACGCAACTACACATATCCGCCCGCATTCTATTATAAGAAAAGACAAGAAAGGTTGCCCCTTCCTCTTGCCCCGTAAATAAATAATGTAATCCATAGACAGAACATTCTTAAATTACCAAAAATGTGTTATGAAAAGTAATAACAAATTGTTATCTTTTTACCTCATTTGAAATCAAGTTCACGCTTATTAGAAGTGTACGTTTGGATAAAAGTTTTTTGCTTCTTTGTTATCGTTGTTATGATTATAACTGATTAATGGATTATGCTTTTTATCTATAAAAACATTTTTTTTGTTAAGTATGAAGAAATGCCAAAAACTTTTAATGTAAGTACTTAAAGTAATGTGTACTTAATATGAAAATGAACACGTTTTACTCTCTCATATCATATTGCAACTATTACATATATGGTGCTTGGCAGAACAATGTTTCTTCAGAAAAAGTATTTACAAAAATATGCAGATATGGTGGCATTAGTTGGTAGGAAGTTTGACTCAAACGCAACTGCTACATTATTTATTTATCTTAGTCAATGAAAGCCAAAAAAAATTTTTTCTGTGTATTTTTATTTATTACGTTTGAAGACGACATAATTATGTATGTATATTACGTATTCCATCATTTGCATTACGCTAGTACTATGACTCTTATCAGATCCCTACAAAAACATTGAACGACGTCATGCACTCGATGAGCTCTAGTGAAAATAGATAATGGGAGTGCTATAAAACGAAATACCAATGATTATTATTATAGGTTTCAAAGTGAGTCACCCAAAATACGTCTTAAGCGAGAAAGCGAAAATTAAATGTTTTACGTACTAAAGATGTCCCCTATTTGATCCCGAGTAAAATCCATTATGGCTCAAATTACACTGACTTAAAGCAGCTTAAATTAGGAATTGGAAATTAGTTATGTAACAATTTCTTTTTATCTGGAATCGGTAATAATAGTTTTGTTCGTATTATGCCTAAAATAATTTAAAGTAAAAACGTTGTAGTAAGATGTTATCTTAAGAGTTATTGGTTCTTAGGAAGACTGTCCAAAAATATTTGGTACATCGCTACCGCAATTTTTTAATAATGAAAGCCCTTTACAACTCCTTTATGTCCGTATCACAAATTACATATTTATATTGGTCTACTGTTTAGTGACCTTGACTGCTAAGCTAGAGGTCGTGGGTTCGATTCTCACCCAGGACAAATAATTGTTTGATAAGCACGGTCATTTGTTCTGCGTCTATGCGTATGTATTTAGCAAAATATGTTTATCAGCGCGCTAGTTACCATTTTTTTTAACGTGTGGAAACCCCTGGAAACACCGGGGTTTGCGGCAGGGCGGTGTGTGGGAATAGAACCGACTAAAACCACCTTCGCGCCTGAGATAGGAGGGGTCCGGGAACAGCTGATATTAAGACATCCGGACACCACCCAGCGCCTGCCCGCAACAGCGCGGGCACCACCTTTGGGTAAACTCTCGATTTACACGGCACACGCGGACATCGCCTCCTCGTGGCTGGCCACTATAGCGGATATAGGAGAAAACCCGTCCCGTCCACCCGCAGCCACACTCAGGGTGGCATGAGGGTCTGGTAAGAGCGCCTACGCCGCCCGGTTCGCGGGCGTCGAATTGGGTCCGAGTGGAGGTCATCCTCCCGGGCCCTCTCCGCCGCCTCCTTCTACGAGATGACGTCAGAAAGATGCTACCACGTTGAAACATCTGTCACTGCCGGCCACGAAGCCGGTATAACGGCCGGTAGCTAGAGATCCCCCTGATGACTGCAATGAGGACCAAGCCGGTCAAATTGCCAGCGTGTGCTGAGCCGAGTCCTCACTGCAACTGCATTGGTGACAGGCGGGACTCAACCGACCAATGCGCACGCCGCCTATGTCAAAATGGTGCGGTAACCGCGTATGGCTCTAACCGCCAAAATCCTCTGAGCGCGCCTTAGAGGGTGTCTGGCCCGGGGGCGGTCGTCTTGGAACGGATCCGTAGAACAGTCGCCCCTACCTCCGAATCCCGGATGGGCGGAACATTATCCACGTTCTCCCCGTTTTCTCTGGCCAAGGAGGCCATCTACGGGGGTGTGTGCTCCGCCCGTTACGGGAATAGGCCCTCTACAGCGCGCTGGTTATCATAGTACAGGCTGTGCTTAGTTTGGGATCAGACGGCCGCGTGAGAGATGTGTGAGGTTATTATTATTATAAAGTTTTTAGAAACTTATCAGATCCCTACAATACATATAATGGTTGATTACAAAGGATCCACAAAAGAATCGTTTAAAGGTTGTTTGCCTTTTGTTATGACATTTAATACGTTACAAAGTACCGTTAAATACGCTGGATTCGATCATCCTCATTACAATTACGCTTTAGACGATTTTCTCCCTAATACCGTTTTTACCGCATTTTAAAATACTTCATCATAGTAACGCGTGTTATCTTATAAAACAAATAGGTGATTACTTGTGCATTAACACAACAAAAAGTAATCACTTATTTATTTTTAAGCATGATTAACTGCCATTATAATGCCGTATTAGGGGTGTATTATTCGCAGCGAGTGCTGGCCATCAGGATCATAAGGGGGTACCGCACGATCTCCTTTGAGGTCGCAGAACGACCTCCGTCCTCCATAAGCGCAGGCCTGGGGGTGACAGGTGAGGCCATCTGTCACCCTAGCAGAAGCAGGCCGGGGTGGCGGCGAGCGCGTTGCGAAGCGCGCTCGCTTCCAGGGAGCACAGGGAACATGGGGTTCCCACACGAGGGGGGTCGTCTGCTCGTCTGTAGACGACCCGAGGTATGTCGGGGCACCAGGGACTTCCTTTCTAGGGTATACCTGGTTCCCCGGCTATTAGTACCCGAGACGGCGTGCGGTTTTAGTCGGTTCGAGTCCGACATGCCACCGACAGGTGGTATAAGAGGGGATTTCCGCACGGAAAAAAAATAAAAAATAAAGGGGTGTATTATTAAACAACGATGTGGTAAGAGTTTTTAATTAGAATTTGAAATGTCTACTTTCGTGACTTCTATTCATAGTAATTTAAGATACGATATGATAGGTATGTGGTTATTCTCAAGTACTTAGGGAATGGACGACTATTATCTTGCCTAAAGAGGGCCTATAGGGCTATCTCGTCGGATATATTACTCTCCTCTATGCTCGTCGGTATCAGCTGAAACACTGGCTTCAATCCAACGTTACGCTGACTTACGCCACGACACAGGCGAGGCCCTTAGAGTCGGGTGCTTAAGTAAAAGGTTTATTGCTTACGAAAGTAGTCGGTCATCCCCTCAATACACATGGAACACAACTGCATATCTCATGTACGTATTTTTTTTTCTCTAATAACTCTTTACGCACGTACGCACTTGCTATCTACGTGCTATCGCTGCAGTACAGTTTGTAATCTAAGTTATTTTTTAACTTTCCTGCTTCTGGGCTTTACAAATTTAAAATCATTATCAGATAATTCACAGTTGACGTTATCTATAACCTAAAACTTTGTGGTTGTTTGATGTATTAAATATATTTAGAAGTATATATTTGAGAAGTTTCTTGTTATGCTACTTTTTTCTTGTCAGAATTAAATTACTTTAACATATACCATAGAAAACACAGTAGAATATCTCTTGGGCCCGATTTTAACCACCGATCGGATAGGAATTACACCTCGGGCAAATAAGCCTCCAACTTCTTCACAGATTCACCACCATCTAAAGTATCCAATCTCATTATTGTCATGATTAGTTCAAGCATTAGTTCTAATGTGTGGAGGAGTTTAACATTACGAAAATCTGTATGTAGTTTAAGTATCAAGACCACAAAAGAATATTTAGTATGATATAATGATAAAAATAGTCTAGACTATCCTAATTATATTCACTAAAGTATAGCCAATATAAAGTCTCCAAAATTTGATTATTCAAATTTAAATTCACCAATAAAAAACCACCACAAGAAAACTCGGACATACTCTCGCTAAAAAAAAAACGATGTCACTCATAGTCGGCCAATTTGCTGTACGTACATGCCGGCAGGCACACATACATATTAGTCAGCCATTACGCGCGCAAACGTGGAGACAGCGAGACGCATTACACGGCGAAAAATATAAATATACAACATGTTTCTGAAATGCAGTAAAAACCATAGTGACCGCAATAAATAATCCAAGCAGCACGTTTCATAGTTAAATTATTAATTCAATCTCTTATTTCCAGATTTTATACATTGAAATCAATCTGCATACGCTAGGACAAAAGAATTCATTATAAGCCATCTTTCACGTTTGCAAATTACCCGAAATATAGGACATTTTTGGTTTATTATTAAAAGCAATTTATTAAGGTTATTCATTTAATAGTTACTACTAGGTATTTTATTTCAAATTCTTTTTACTAGATTTTCTAAGAAAATTTGAGTATGAAGAAATTATTGCATTCAAATAATTAGAAAAGGTAATGGTGAAAATGAAAAACAACACAAATATATTCTCACAAAAAATCTAGAAAAGTTTGTTGGCAATGAAATGGATTTTTAAACTTACAATCCTAGCATACTTTCGCCGGAATAGAACACAAAATAAGTCTCATTAAATTTTTAGCGGAAAATATTTAACGATTTGGTTTCAACACATCTCGAAATTTAAGGAAATTTAAAGAACCTCTCGAAGTAAAAAATACTCAGCTTTTGGAATATTAAACAGTAGAAACAGTGAAATTTAGAACCAACAAAACTATTTTTATTTATTGACTGTGTTTTTAGGGCATAAATTTGGGAAACCCCAAATTTATTCACACATAGAGAGCTGCCACCATTACGGTCTTTCATTTCTTAGTGGGAGGTCATCTCGGTCTTAGTGGGAGTTCCCGCTCACTTTTTTTATACCTCCAAAGCCCATGCAAAACTACAGCTTTCTAGTACTAACAGTTTCTAAGTTAGGGCACGGACGGACAGAAGCACATGGTGAAGCTATTAGGCTTCCTCCTAGTCCTACTACGGAAACTTAAAAAGGATCGCATACGATTTTCGAATGAATGTAACTTTTTATAGTGGCAGAAAAACGCGAAGACTATTGATCTGACCTATTATATAACGACCCAACTTAAAAGTTAAGAACTAAACAAAAACAATTAAAGAAGTTGAAAACGATAGAATAGAATAGAATAATCTTTATTGTACACCAGTTTACAACATTATGCATAAAATAGTATTTCAAGTTAATGACCATGTATAAATAGCGGCTTTATCGCTAAAAAGCAATATTGATAAACATAAACTGTGAAGCTAGAATGTTTTACCACCGTGACATTGACAGTTACAGGGCATCAGCTCCAATGTCGATGTCCGTATTTAGTGTATCATTTATTTACAATATTAATTGAAAATTGCTACAAGACGAATTGAGTGAATATAGACTC
Source organism: Arctia plantaginis (assembly GCA_902825455.1). NCBI lineage: Eukaryota > Metazoa > Arthropoda > Insecta > Lepidoptera > Erebidae > Arctia > Arctia plantaginis. The sequence goes on along the minus strand of CADEBD010000171.1, from coordinate 10,134,887 downwards.
CGAGCCGATGTTGCGTTTAAAATAATGAAGTACGTTATCATCATGTTGCCGTCTACTGTTGACCGAAGGCTTCGTCGAATGACAGTCAACCATACTGGTCATGGGCAGTCCGCATTATTTTTCTGAAAATTTTTGTAATGTAGTCGAGTTTTAAATAAGTAAAAATGATTGTCTATGCCCGAGCGTTGTCTCTGCGCTCTCTTCCTGGCCAACTTGCAATAATAATATGTAACTTGTGTACTTGTATTGAATAAATAATAACTGAGGCTATCCATATTAATATGCAGTCAAGTTTCTATAAATCTTCAATAAAAATAAGAACCCAATTCGCAGTCAGCCATTTTCCTCAAGTCGTCGGTCCATCGTGCTTTTCTATGTAATTAAGTACATTACATAGAAAAGCACTAATAAGGTACATTACATAGAAAAGCCCTAGTGCTTTTCTATGTAATGTACCGTAATGTAAGTCGAATTTATAAATGTTTTTATTAATCTGTACCTGCCGTGGTTCGTAACCGTATTATGATTACCCATCATGACTGAATAGTCTTTTCAAAATTTCGAGTCACTTAAAAAACACAGAGCCCTTAGAAATAAATTTAGGAATGAAAATTGCAATTGTAAATTTTCATAAAAAATTACTGATCCATAGTAAAATAATACGAGTGAATTGTTGTTAATGTTTGCACTGATTGAAAACTTTGCGTATTGTTAAATTTTTGTTTACATAATCGATAACAAGATATCGTTACTTATGATATCGATATCTAAAAATGGTTCTCAATATTTTGATAACGCAATGTAAAAAAAATTTAATGTAAAATTCATTTATCCACATGATAACATATATTTTCTTTACCCAGAAAATGACAGAGATGCGCGGTGGGTGCTGCGCAGGTGCATGGATAAAGTTTCGTTTGTTGATGTGGAAAAACTTTCTGCAGCAATGGAGACATCGTTTACAGACACTGATAGAGTTATTTTTACCAGTAATTACAATGGCCTTGGTACTGTTATTACGATGGCAGGTAGAACCCTCGCAAGAGCCAATGCGCACATATCCTCCAATACCTGCATACGGATTGAACCTTTCTAAGGATGTGCTGTAAGTATTTTTCTTTGTTTTATACTTAGAAATCTGATCACTTCTTTTTTATTTTTCGACCGCTATTCTTCATTCAAAATCTGTCCTTTCTGGACAGATAAATGATGATAATAGAAGAGATGACAAAAAATAGGCTTGTTCAATCTTTTCGTCGAATTCATGAACAAATTATATCACTACAATACATGTAATAGAAGAAAATTACCATATTTTGCCAGGCAATACTGCTATAATCTCAGTAATCTTTAGTTACATATGACGATAGTTTTATTTAAACGAATAGATACCTGCAAATTCGGCCAAATCTTAGACTATGAAGAGTTTTAGTTTTAGATTAAGTATATAATATATTTTATAGCTTAATGTACAGGTTATTTTTGATATAATTTAGATAAATAACACTGATTGATTACAAGATATTAGACATTGGCTCATATGAGGAAAAAGAAACAAAATTTACTAAGTGAAATCAAACACGTGGAATCGAATTAATTTATTTATTGTATCAAGTGATACATGTTTTCTAAAGAGTTCATACATAGTATTATCGAGTCAATACAAATTAGTATTAAATGAGAACTCGCCATGTGTCTCCGACAGCGATTGCCATTTGTTTCCTTGCATAATGCGCCCTGAGATGATTTTGAGTTTGTTTCTTGGTTGATCACGTTTTCAATCGGAATAAAAAATAAATAGAGTACAACAAAAAGGTTGTACTCGTATGTTAAATAATTTGTAATATACGAGTAATGATATTATCAAACTTCAAAATCAACCGATAAACCATCCGGCACTGTGACTCCTTATCACAGGCTGCTCATTAGCCTATCTAGGAGCGCAGTACTCAACCCAAGTTTTATTTAACAATGCGAAAATTATTATTAATATAAAAAAAATCACACACACTGTAGGAAACACCGAAATACTCCGAAATATTTTAATCCTAATTTTGATGTTGCGATTTTCAAAAGGCCGGATTTCATAATACCATATAATGTCTAATATTAAAATTCACGAAATTCATTTTACCGAAAGTTGTAAATGCAATTTGTATGTTTTCCGATTTTTATACGTTCTAAGAATCAAATGCATGATGGGTTCTCGTTCCGAAAAACGATATTCTGATTTTCAATACTTCCAATAAATTGCTAAAATTACGATTCTAATTCAGTTAGTATAATATTCAGTTTCACATATCGTCTACTTTGTGTTTTATTTGTTTTCTTCTTCTCTTAATACCTGCGTCGCGTATCATCTATTGTTATTGAATTCTTTGGGTTAGATTAGAACAGTGGCGATTAAAGCGCCAGATCCGGGCCTCAATTCTGCTATTTTATGTTCACGCCAAGCCACTGTCATACCTCTGACACGCTATTAAGTTGCCCATCGAGTGGCCATTGGCATCGGTATAAATATCGGTAGTTGAAAATATATTACGTTTTTTGAGGAAATGTTTTTTTTTTTTATTATAAATTATTACAATAAATAAATAAATTAAAAAAAAATATTAAAGAAATAAAATATAAAAATTATAAAAAAGAAATAAATAAATTATTAAAAAAATCAAAATTAAAAAATAATAATATTTTTTTGTAAAATTTTATTTTTGTAAATGTATTGTATTTTTGTAAATAAATCATTCCCTCAAAAAACGTAATATATTTTCAACTACCGATATTTATACCGATGCCAATGGCCACTCGATGGCATCTCAATAGCGTGTCAGTGGTATGACAGTGACTTGGCGTAAACATAAAATAGCAGAATTGAGGCCCTGCTCTATTGTTGGTGACTGGTGAATTTTAGATGCTTCGAATTATCATTAATTGGGACTTTTTGTTATTCGTTCTATTGAAGCTCGGTATTTTGAGTATAGTTATTATAAACGTTTATAATATTGAAATTTTTAATTATAAACTAGGATTAATGATGAATCGGAGTTGTTATATTCGGAATTTTGAACCATTCGTAATTATGAAAATCGATATTTTGAAATTCGTATTTGTGACTGACGGAATAAAGTTTTTCGTATTTCTGTAGTGTACCCCACACTATGAATCATGGTTGTAAAAAAAGTGAGAAGCACTAATGCCACATCTGCCAGTATTTTCCACTGTCATCGGCTGCGTGATACATACTCTACGCATAAACTAAGCGATTTATCTACATCAAGCAATGAATAATTCATAGCTGAGGTATAATAGTAAAGTAGGATCCGATTTGTTTCTACAGTGCTATTAGTTATTTTATAGTCCCAACTTCCAAATAAATGTGATAAGATTACCTACAATTACTTATGTAGCTATTTAGTTATAATCTTATCACATTGTAGACTTGGGGCGATATACATATTATGTATATTATCATCTCTAGTCACGTCAAGCCAAACCAATAAACTAGTTTATTTAATCTAAGCATCAAGCTGACAATTTCCTGAAATTAACTCAACTATCGTCATTATAATTTAGGTACTTACTTAGATAGTTTATTCAAATATTATACGCAATTTTGTAATTTCAATTAATAAAAATAGAACGTTAAAATTATAAGGTAAACGTACAACACTCAAGTTTATGCAGCAGTCAGCATTTAAGTTATGTAAGTATGCAAACTAGTCAAAATTATCTCAAGAACAAAAAAAATGCAAATTTATATATTTTCTAGCACAATAGTCAATTAATATCCCTAGTTGCCTTTCAATCACAGGTGAACATTGGCATTGAAGCTCGTCCTCTTCCAGCTGCTGTAGTCCCAATCCCGGTTCTCATCGAAACTTGCGGTATCTCTATCTTCCTCATACCATACGGGACAGCAAAACTTCATACTCTTCTCCTTCTCCTTGCGTAGTTATTTTCAATTCTGAGCTCTATTCTGAGCCTTTCGCTCTAGAGCAGTGTGTAGGGCAGTCCTGGATCGTAGTGCCGAGAGTAGAGTAAACTTGGTCTGATCAGGGCAACGGGCCCCGGCCTCTTGGTATTTGCACTTCGCTCTCTTGCCCGTCACCATCAAGGTTGTCGCCTTACCTGCTCGCAATTTGACCGAAGTATTCGAGGATTCCTTAAACTGTACGGAACCGGATATGTATTCGTTTTTAGATGGGACACATGAAGAAGGGAAATTGGTGTATCGGGGAGTCAGTGTCTCTGTACGCCGATTCCTTTTTCCTATCTGAAACGATTACTTACATTACCGAGGAGGATTGAAGGCAGGTGGCCGGCAATAAAAAATACCCACCAAAACCCTTTGCGATAGCAAAGCAATTTGCTGACACATTGTGTCAATCCTAAATTAAATCTGAAAAAAGGAAGAAATATACTTTGCCACTAGGTCCCTTAAAAGAGCCATTGCTAGGGCGAAATCGGAGCACATCAGCCGGATCGGTGAGAAACTGGTGAGACTTCCTTCTGGAACTCGTGAATTCTGGTCTTTTGCTAAGGCTGTCCAGGGTAATTTCCGAAGCCAATCCTGTCCACCCCTGCAGAGGGGAGATAATTCGTTGGCCTATGATGCCAAGGAGAAAGCCGATCTTCTAGGGAACTTTTTGCATCAAACTCGACTTTGGATGACGGGGGAAACTTAGCGCCGACTATACTGCGGTGCCAGAGCTATATGCCGGGTATCCAGTTTACACAAAAATCAGAGCGTAAAGAACTCTTTTCCCTCGACATTCATAAGTGTGGGCCCGATGGAATCGCTCCTATCGTGTTAAAGATGTGTGCTTCAGTTTTAACGCGCCTTTTTCGAATCTCCTACTCCCAAGGCGTTGTCTCGAACTCCTGGAAGCTAGCTTTTGTGCACCCAATCCCTAAAAAAGGTGAACGCTCTGACCCGTCCATGACATGTTGCAACTAGTAGCATCCATTGCTATGCAGATGATAGCACGGGAGATGTCCTTTACATTGGCCGCCCCAATATTTCTCGGGAAAACGTCATCGAGAGTCGAAACAAACTTGTGTCTGAAATTGAAACTTCCTTAGCGGAGGTTTCGGATTGGGGCCGACTAAACCTAGTCCAGTTCAACCCAAAAAAAAAGACATAGGTCTGTGCATTCACCGCAAAGAAGATACCATTTGTCGTATCGAAGATAGCATATGGAATACTGTCCTCATCTCTATTCAGAGGCACTTCAGTACCAGTTTCTTCCTCTGGACAGCATCCAACGAAGAGCAACTCGAAGCGTCGATAGCCCAAACATTTTTGATCAGCTCGATCCCTTGGCGTTACGTAGAAATGTGGCTTCACTCTGCATTCTCTATCGCATATATCATGGAGAGTGTGTCGTTTCACAGGGCGTTCCAAATTTTCATACTGATCACCTGGATAGTTGGCGCTCCACTACTGTGCACTTTTCGAGAAACTTGTTGCCTTTTTTTCACGTACAACCAATCTGTGGAACGGGTTATCGTCTGCGGTATTTCCAGACCGATACGACCTTCAAAACTTCAAGAAAAGAGCGTACTTCTTCGTAAAAGGCCGGCAACGCGTTTGCGACTCCTGAGTTACAGACGTTCATGGGCGGCGATGGTCACTTTCTATCAGGTGACCCGTCTACCCCCTCAAAATGATTACGATGATATTTTACAGTAAAATTCGTCAATTATGGTAATCATTTAGAGTCGTCACTATTATTAGTCAAAAATTTTTTAGTGATACATATATTATGTTATATAGTACATTTTGTTATTTTACTATAGCATGATTTATAATCATATAGACTAAAATGACATTTGATGGGTTGCCGCTATGGAGAGTAGAGGCAAGAAGAACCATCTCTGTGTATGAAATGTGTCCAACTAGGGTTTCGCTGCGGTAGTCTCTGCGGTAGGCTGTTTCTGGTATCTTTACATAGTATAAAGTAAAAAACATGTTTTTGTGCGCTTAAGCCTACGAGATAGACCAAAATAATGGACTACGGCATTGCATATCTAAAAAAAGATCTACAATAAAGCCCCCGATGGTATATGCCTGTCTCCTAAGGATAACCCACAGTAACCATTTTCATATTTTAAATATTCCAGAAAAAAATGGGTTATTTACACAGCTTTTTTAAACAATACATATAATAGTATAATTATTTAGGTACAACATTAGTAGACACTGGAGCGGGATCCGTGGGGACGCCCCTACCGTATGGTTAGGGGCAAGATGCGCCCATGGGCCCCGCCGCTCACACGGTGTCTTCAGCCAGAGCTGCTTGAGAGGGTCGTTGGCTCCCTGTTCCCAACGCGAGTGGTGGAGCATACTCCGCCACAGATGGCTCCGCCTCCGGCGCTTGAGGCGCCTAACGTGGATGACGACGACGTGCCTGAGGTCACTGGGGTGGAACTAAGGGTGGCGGTGTTACGGCTTAAAGCCGAAAACACCGCCCCGGGACCCGATGGCATTCCTGGCCGAGCGTGGGTCCTGGTCTTAGTCGACGAGGCTCTCGAGCCCCGACTGCGAGGGTTTTTCAGCGCATGCCTCGAGCGGGGCCAGTTTCCGAAATTGTGGAGGACGGGGAAACTGGTCCTCATCCGAAAGGAGGGGCGCCCGGCGGACTCACCGTCCGCCTACCGGTCCATAGTGTTGCTTGACGAGGTGTGCAAGCTCTTTGAAAGAGTGATTGCAAGGCGCCTCGTCAAGCATCTCGTGATGGTTGGGCCGGATCTGGCGGACAACCAGTACGGTTTCCGTCAGGGGCGCTCCACCGTGGATGCTATCATGCGCGTGAAGGCTCTGGCGGAGGAAGCAGTCTCCCGGGGCGAAGTGGTGTTGGCGGTGTCCTTGGACATCGCCAACGCGTTCAACACTATGCCCTGGAGCTGCATCAGGGAGGCGCTCGTGTATCACGAAGTGCCTCTCTACCTCCGCCGCATAGTCGGGGCATATTTGTCGGAGAGAGCCGTCGTCTACCCCAGTAGGACCGGTCTCGGTAGGCGTGAAATGTCGTGCGGTGTTCCGCAGGGGTCGGTGTTAGGGCCACTCTTGTGGAACATCGGCTACGACTGGGTTCTTCGTGGTGCCTTCTTGGATGGTGTCGCCGTCGTGTGCTACGCGGACGACACACTCGTGACGGCGCGCGGCAAGACGCACCACGAGGCAACCCTGAGGGCCACGGCCGGGGTTGCCCAAGTCGTTGAGCGTATCCGGCGGCTGGGTCTCGAGGTGGCTCTGCACAAGTCCGAGGCCCTGTTCTTCCACGGGCTTCGGAGGAAGCCGCCTGAGGGATCTAGCCTCACGGTAGGAGGCACTCGCATCGGCATCGAGCCCTCGATCAGGTATCTGGGGCTCGTACTCGATGGCCGATGGGACTTCGGATATCATTTCCGAGGTCTGGTCCCTAAGTTGGTTGGGGCAGCGCGTGCGTTGGCGCCGCTGCTGCCCAACATGAAGGGACCCGATGACTCCTGCAGGAGACTCTACTCGGGGGTTGTGCGGTCCATGACCCTTTACTCTAGGGCACCCGCCCGGTATGGGCGGGGGCCCTGAAGGCCAGCAACGTTGCGATACTGCGATGACCGCAGCGAATGCTGGCCATCAGGATCATAAGGGGGTACCGCACGATCTACTTTGAGGCAGCGAGTCTCCTGGCCGGAACTCCACCGTGGGACCTGGAGGCGAGAGCCCTTGCGGCACTGTATCAGTGGCGCAAGGAGGCGCAGGAGTTGGGTCGATGCCCCGAGATTCGAGAAATCGATGACCGGAAATCCCAACTCCGCCAGGTCATCATAGGGGAGTGGAGGGAACGACTCGGGCAACCGAGCGCTGGGCACGCCGTCATTGCGGCGGTAAGACCCGTTATGGAGGATTGGCTCGAGAGGCGTCACGGGACCCTCTCATACCGATTGACGCAGGTGATCACTGGGAAGGGATGTTTCGGAGATCACCTGTGTCTGATCCGCAAGGAGCCAACGCCTGAGTGCCACCACTGCGATGGCCAGACCGTGGACACGGCTCTCCACACGCTGGCAGAGTACCCGGCGTGGGTTGAGCAGAGGCGAGACCTCGTGGCGGCCATCGGAGTGGGAGTTCTCTCGCTCGATAGCCTGATTGCGGCTATCGTGCGGAGCGAGAGTGCGTGGAACTCTGCCGTCTCCTTCTGCGAGCAAGTTATGCTCGCGAAGGAGACGGCGGAGCGGGAACGGGAGAGGTTTAGAACTCTCCCGGCCCGCCAGGCCCGGGCACGGGCCAGGCAGCGCAGGCGACTCAGGCGCCGGAGGTCGCAGAACGACCTCCGTCCTCCATAAGCGCAGGTCTGGGGGTGACAGGTGAGGCCATATGTCACCCTAGCAGAAGCAGGCCGGGGTGGCGGCGAGCGCGTTGCGAAGCGCGCTCGCTTCCAGGGAGCACAGGGAACATGGGGTTCCCACACGGGGCGGGGGTCGTCTACTCGTCTGTAGATGACCCGAGGTATGTCGGGGCACCAGGGCCTTCCTTTCTAGGGTATACCTGGTTCCCCGGCTATTAGTACCCGGCGAAGGCGTGCGGTTTTAGTCGGTTCGAGTCCGACATGCCACCGACAGGTGGTATCCGAGGGGATTTCCGCACGGAAAAAAAAAAAAAAAAAAAAAAAAAAGGTACAACATTAGTAGTATGTAACTACTAATGTGGTGTCAGTGTAAAGTTATAAAGACATATATTTATCAGAGCTCGAGCCAGCCTCCAATTCCACTAGAAATTCATGGTGGGTACGCAGTCCAGTAGAGTTAGATTGGGAAATGCTAAAAGACAGACCGAAAAAGAGATAACAAAATCTTTCCTACAACAAAATGAAAATGAGACCTACAAGGTGCACGCAATGAACCTAGGAATGCAGAATGAATGGTTAACTCTAGGAGAATTTTGTCATCAAAGCAACCTAGTAAAATGGGGAAAAGCTACAGAAAAGGTTTGTTCGATGTGCAGTGCGGTAGTAGGTACAGCCGGGCACTTACTGTGAGTTTGTAAGGCGATATTAGAGGCGCGTCGTAAGGAGTACTCCCTAAACCTATTCCTGGGTCGCATTTCCCAGGCTCTGTCGAAGTCGCATGTCCCATCTATCACGCGATGGACCCGGCACCTTCACGTGAATCCATGGAATGCTAAGAAATAGGTTTCTTTCTGTTATAACGACATCGAAGGGACTACTCATATTTGGTCGTAAAAACCGATAGTCGTAACAGCCGGTGATGATACCGTGCCGAGCCCGGAAACGTAGAATCCAACAAGACGAGCAAACGAAATCTTAATCAAAATCGCTTGCTTTTTGTTTAAGAATTGGTCTATTTATTAGCACATTATTTCTCCTTTGATATTTAAACCACTTTAACAATCTTCGTATGCTTCGTTATTCTAGCTCGATTCATTTTCAAAAAAATGCTGTTATAAAGAGTTTAAATTTTTCCCTCTCTTTTCAAATGGTTGCAATTGTCGAGTGGTGATACACCATATTCTTTTGCCAAGTCTTTGTTTAGAATTCAGCTCTCTAGCTTTGATATAATACGCGATTTTTCCTCTATAATAATTTGTTTTCTTTGTCGTTCTAACAGAAATAATTCTCCATAGATATTAATTGATTTTTACGACATTGCTTATTATGACATTCCTCATTAGGCGCCTTCGCATGTTCGCAATGTTTTTAATAAAACGGTCATATAGCATTCAGCCGGGACCTTTGATTTTGGTCGATATAACTGGTATGTTGTTCTAAACGATGTCGTCATAAACTGTTTTAACTGTATTTATGTAACATAATCCTTGAACGTGATCATCATTAAAGACTAAAAAAAAAAAAAAGAAACACGCTTTTGTAACTAGACCAGGGATTCCCATTTTTAGGCAAGAGACCTCTTTTCTAAAATGATCTAATACCTGAAACCCCTATAGCCAAATTACTACATGCTCAAAATGCGAAAAAAAATCTTTGTCTTGACCCTCCCAAAATGCCTCTACTGCGGCCATCACTTCACTATTGTCCTCAAATTTGTTGCCCCGGAGGTGTTCTTTGAGCCGAGGAAAGAGGTAGAAGTCACTGGGAGCTAGATCTGGCGAATAGGGAGGGTGTTTGAGCAGTTCGAACCCCGTTTCTTCAATGGCAGCCATCGCAACTGCGGCTTTGTGAGCCGGGGCGTTGTCTTGGTGAAACAGCACTCCAGCGCGCAGTTTACCGCGTCTTTTTGACTTAATAGCTTCTCGCAATCTTCTTATTTGGCCTGCGTAGTAAGAGCCTGTTATTGTGGCCCCCTTTTCCAAATATTCCACCATAATAATTCCTTCTGCATCCCAGAAAACAGACGCCATAACCTTTCCCGCTGAACTTGACACTTTGAATTTCTTCGGCGTTGGTGAGGAAGCTCGTTTCCAAGTCATTGATTGTTGTTTGGTTTCGGGATCAAAGTGGTGGATCCAGGTCTCGTCCATGGTCACAAAACGCGACAAAAAAAATACTTTATCGGCCTGGAACTTTTGAAGATTCACCGTCGAAATGTCGACTCGTTTCTTTGTTTGCTCGTCGGTTAACATTCTCGGTACCCAACGCGCAGAGACCTTTTTCATATGCATTTTGTTGACAATGATTTTTTGAACGCTGCCATAGGAGATCCCTGACCTCAGCTACATGCCTTACGGTCACCCTTCGATCGGCCAACACGATATCTTCCACTTTTTTGATTTTCTCCAGTAAGGGACGTGGAAGGGCGTCCCTCGCGATGTTCATCTTCAGTGGAGGTTCTGCCCAGCTTAAATTCCTTTGCCCAGCGTGCGACTGTGGAATATGGAGGAGCAGACTCCCCCAATGTTTCCTCTAAGTCGCTGTGTATGTTTTTGGTAGACATTTTTTTCAGGCAGAGGTAATTGATGACAGCTCTTATTTCATTTTTCTCCATTTTGATGTTTTCTCTTCGGCAGTTCGTATTCAAATGAATGTATCTCCCGGTAATGGTGTCCTATTTATACATTTTTTTGAAGCTGAAGTAGTGGATATATAAGCAAGCAGAAAAAAAATAATTTGGGTTTTTGTGCGTTCTAGAAATACTCGATTATCATTACTTATTGATCACCCCTCGTACTAATATTATAAAGCGGAAGAGTTTGTTTGTTTGTTTGTTTGTTTGTTTGAACGCGCTAATCTCAGGAACTACTGGTCCGATTTGAAAAATTCTTTCAGTGTTAGATAGCCCATTTATCGAGGAAGGCTATAGGCTATATATCATCACGCTAAGACCAATAGGAGCGGAGCACCAATGAAGAATGTTTCAAAACGGAGAAAATTTACTACTATTGAGAGACGCAGACGAAGTTGCGCGGTTCAGCTAGTTTCTACATAAAATACTAAGTGGTTCCACGGACTGTAGTGAGTTACTAAGCGCCTTAAGCATAAAAATACCTTTGCGTCTTCCAAGAAAAAGCAATTATAATTTATTTGAAATTCCATTTTCGAGAACTAATCTGGGTCATTACGCTGCTGTGCCGAGGATTTGTAGGCTGTACAACACTTTATCAAAAGCTCATGATATCGATATTTGCGAATCCTTACCCCGATTTAAAAGACACTTGCAAAAAGTTCTTTAAGGTTCTCATTTATTATTGTTTTTCTTTTTTTTAATTTTAAAATTTGTCTGTTTATTTGTATTCAGAAAGAAAGAAAGAAAAAAAATTAAATATTTTGTCATATTTAATGTTATTTAGGAGGTTTTCTCACTATGTTACTTTTGAATTAGTTTTGTATTAGGTATAAGTTTTTTTGGGTTTAAATTTTAAATCTTACTACCTTATCAGATAAAGTAACGGACATAAGACTAGACGGTATCTACTGCTATTATAATGTTACCTGTCACATTGAGGGTCGCACTTATTATAGTTTCTTCGATTAGATTTGTAATTATTTTTTCATTTTTAGTGCTCTTTGTTAGTAATGTTTGAAGTCGGTTCAGCTTTTTGTTTTAAAGGATTTTTTACTTAGACACCAATATCCACTTTATTATTCGACATCTATTAGACATGGGCATCTGCCAGGTCTACATACCATCTATTTTTCTGATTTATATTTTTTCGTGTAGGTATTTATATTGCATCGTATCTTAAAAAGAACGTGTCTAATCAAAAATTTTGATTAGACACATGTTCTACCTGGATTGAATTTTGATTCAAAACTCAATCCAGGTTTCACTTACGCTCCACGTTAGTTTTTACATCGTTTAAGATTAAACTTCAAAATTTCATGATCTGACAACATTTGGCGAACTTCATGCGTTGCGTAATTCATTGAGAAAGAAACCTATTTATTGCCTTGTTATCTTCCCTCAGGATAGGGTTTGTAAAGCGCGACGTCATTAGAGGAGGACTTTAAAATCACATGGTACGGCCGGCCTTAGGCGCTCTATTCTGAGGAGGACTCAGAATAGGGCGCCTAAGCCGGCCGTTAGGGTGGTTTTTTATTTAAACACAGTTAAGTCTAGCTTCTGCATAGCTGCGATGGCATCCCCTGGGAGCTGGATATCCAAGGGTATTTTCCACCCAGTCACCAAAATAAGGCCTTCGAGGTATTCCTTTAATCAACGTTCTATGATATAGTCACTTTTACTCTATGTTTAAATCCTCGAAGAGGTACACAGAGGAGTATTAAATATTTTAGGCCTGCTATGGAGTAGTCAAGCCTATTACCGTACTACGTACCGTACCGTTGGGTACTTTAAGAGCTAAATGATAAAACTGAGAGTAAGTATAATGAAAGGAAAACGATGTTGGAACTAAAGAAATATTTTGGGCATACGGGTAATTTGGGAGAATAAGCTAGTAGGTCAGGGTCGAATACATAGTATTGGATGTTGCTAGAAAGTCCAAGTCCTCAAACTGTACGTTTAACATCATGTAAAGTCTTTATTTTTCCCATTTTATTATAGGTCATGCGTTTTAAATATTTTCAGAAAAGAGATGCGTGTAGTAAAGATTTCATTTTGAAAATTATTGTCAGTCACAGTACTATATTGAATATAATTAAGTAATATAATATACATTTGGTACATATAACGAATATATACATTTAGCAATTTACGTAATGTTAAATAGGATGCGTCAGCAGATGATACAAATTAACATGTTAAGTATACAAAATATACGCATATTATGTATACTAGATACTACACACTATATACTACACTAACTATATAGATATGAGAACGATATGACTAAAAAGATGTTAGTTATGGTAACATCGATTCATGTAATAAGCGTCATAAACAAAAAACTAAAGATATTGAATGAATCATCCTTATCACGAACCCATATTCCTTCCGACTTATCTGTATTGAGCGTTAGTCATTTTCCTAACACATATTATATTTTAATTAACACATATTATATTATCCCTTATTATTGTTGCGCCATAGGATTAAATGGTTCGATTGTATGGAATGTGGAGGACAGCGCCATCTAGTATCGAGTAAAGTACATCTATTAAGATTGTGGTTTATATTAGTTCTGATCCTTACAGCGCTAGATGGCGCTGCAAGTAACGCATGACTGATTCTGGAATATTCTTGTTTGTCTGGAACGGACTATCGAATACTAGGGATCTTTCTAGTAAAATTCGTTAGCGCTATAAAAGCGGCCGTTCGAGACAGTATTATTTTACGACACAGCGAATTAACATCAGAGTCAATTTCTAGTGCGACTAACGAGATATATAATGATTTCTAGTTTATTATAGTGAGTGGTTGTAAATAAAGTGCAATAAAGTAATTAAACCGACAACTTTTATTTATTATATACTCCGCTCGTAACAATTTGGTGTCAGAAGTGGGATAAAAGTATGCCGGTTTTACCCAAAGAAGACACGGAAGACATCCGTACGAGAATTCAGCGCCAGCAAGAGGCTGACCAGAGGCAATTTGGACGTGCACAACTGTCTACATTGTAGGGTCAGCAGCCAGCAGGCCTGCCGCTTGGAAGAAAAGCTGCAGCGCAGCAAGGAGGAGGAGGCCCGCCGACAGAAGGAGCAGGCCCGCCGTCAGGTGGAGCAGATGCTTTTGTTAAAAGGCATTCATGAGACCTTAGGCAAAGAACTCAAGTTAGTGAAGGATTAGGTTCTTCAACACGAGAACCGTCTCACTGAAGCCGAAACCCAGATTGCAGACGTGAAGAAGGCCTTAGTTCACAGTTACCTCACAATTGGAAACGGGTAGGCGACTACGGTAACTACTGCTCCTTCGGTGCGGGGGTTCAAAGTGCCACCATTTGATGGAACATCTTCGTGGTCCGCCTACAAATCCAGTTTGAGGCTGTTATGATGGCGAATGGCTGGACTAAGGCCCAGGCTATGACTGCGCTTACCTTGGGTCTCCGGGATCAGGCCTTAACCGTCCTCGAAGCCCTCGGTAAGCAGGTAACGTATGAGCAACTGCTGGAAGCATTTGAGGCAAGATATGCTTCTTGCTCCAGGTGAGCGTCACCTATGAGGCTTGGGCACCGTGAAACTCTCAAGGACGCCCTAGCCCATGCTTTGGAGGTAGAAGCCGTGAGACAAGACCATCGATCTCATCACGTCTGGGAGATTGTGGCGTCACCTGTACGGGACCGTTTTAAGAGGTATAGCCCTAGATGTTACGCCTGTGGCGAAAAGGGTTATCTTCGGTCTAGCTGCCCCATAGGAAGTGAAGACGAGCGGCCTCAGGAGATTAGGGCGGCTAATGGCACTGTCCAGCAGCAGCAGGGAAACGAGTAAACGCCAGGACTGCGAGGCGAGTGCTGGCTGGTGTTCAAAGAGCCCCAAGGATTTCAATCTCGCAAACTCATGATGGGAACAGCCTGGTTATCAGAGGCGAAATCAACGGAACGCCATGTAAGCTGACGATTGATACAGGAGCTTCTCGCACAGTTGTCCGTTCTTAACTTCCAAATCAGTTTCTGAGGGTCATCACATTTAACCGTGAGCGAATAGATCTCGTACCACTGGTCAGCGCATACTCGTCCGTGGCAAACAGAGGGTGGAGTTAAAGTTGATCAACTAATTTTATCTGGATAACGTCATCGTGGCTGATATAGTTGACGATAGCATCCTTGGCCTAGACTTCATGAGGAAGAATGGTCGTCAGATCGAAATTAAGCAAAGTGTAATGAGATGTAGTCCAGAAGAACTGTTCATGGAGAGAGCATTATCAGGCAAAGTGTACAGCTTAAAGAAAGTTTTTCTTTCTCCCAGATCTAATAATAATAATTCTATTCTATTCTTAATAATTCTTTTTAGGTACTGATTAAATACGAATGAGAACGTTAGGAAAGGTGTGTTTCATTTTCTTATGCTTCAAAATGCGACAATTTCCAGATTCCGTTAACATTATGCTGCTAGTTATACTGGTAGTCCCAGGGATAGTGTGTTGATGAACCCTTGAATGAATTATCATTGTCACGAATCTATATTCTTTTCGACTTGTCCGTATTGAGCGTGAGTCATTTTCATCACTGGATTGACACATACACATATCTCCTATCATCATTAGACCTCAGCTCAAAGTAATCAGTTTTCACATTACTCAGTTTTTAAGTGACTTTGAAAAAGGTGGAAGTTCTCTTTTCAGTTATATTTCTTTCGTATTTGTCACCACAGAAACCGAGTTTTTAAAATTATATGTTTTTTTGTTTCAGGGTTGGCATGAATGTGTCACAACTATCAATTGCATATTCGCCAACGAGTGCTGTATTAGAAGATGTAGTATTATCAGCTGTAATTAAGATAGTTATAGAGAACCAAGATTTAATACCTGGAGTTATCGAAATGCTTGAAGAAAATTTCCCAAATTTTCCTGCCATACCGCCAGATTTAATATCTCAGTTAACTCCGCAAATTATTAACTTGGTAATTAGAAATTTGACTACGGTACATGCTTTCAATAATAGTGATCAGTTAAGAGGGCTCTATGGAAAAGAAGAGACCACTCGCATTGTTCTTGCCGCTGTGGAGTTTGATGACCAACTCTATGGTTAGTATCGACAAATACCTATACTACTTCACAATTAAAGGCTAATTCAAGTTCAGATATAGAAGTTAGATTAGGGAAAGATTTTTGGTTTTAATTCTAATAATTATAACATCCTAATACTATTTGCTACTGTTGGAATTATTCTAACGAAGAATCCTTTAATACACAGGGTGAATAATTAATTATATATTTAACATAATAAAATACAACAAATTAACTGAGTTACAAGATAGCATTATGACATATTCTGTATTGTAAAATGTCACTTTAATATGAATTGTTATAATAAAACGAAATATCTTTTAGATCTATGCGTTTGAGTATTCTTATATATTCCACATAAATAATCGACCTTCTTATTTGTTATGCCAAAATGTATATTATTGTTGCTGCATTGAATTAGACTTTATTATAAACATCTAAGTCCTAATATAGCAAATATCTTATGAAATGAATAGGTACGCAAGTCGATGAATATTATATTATTAAAGAATAGATATTTTAATAATGGTGCCCATTTAGACTTTCTAATAAATATTAAACATTGCAGGCGCGACGCAGTTGCCAACAATGGACTTATCATATGCTCTACGGTTTCCGAGTAGACCCCGATTGAATTCATTTTACCAGAGAGGTGCAAGGAATTGGCGAACTCATAGGGTTTTCCCTAACTTTGAATCGCCAGGTCCCAGGTTTCCATTTTCGTATGAAGGAGGCAATGACCCAGGTAATGTACATATTTATAGCGATAATAATACAGATTTTGTGTGGAAGTGGAAGTTGTTTAACTGTCGAAATTAGACAATCTAATCCTGGAATTAACTGCAGTAATATTTTTATTGTTACCTTTTTTGGCTCATTACATTCTAGGCGATAGGATGATTGGACATGGCCATTTAAATAGAAGTTGAAAAATTTAGAACAGTTTTTATTATTTATGGGCCCTGATCACAGATTACCCTATCTATCCTATCTGTGGTCCTGATAATATGCAAGGATATTTTACTTTATACTCATGTATTATATATGTATTAAATAAGTGTAAATAGTGTGTTGTATGTTGTTCTTTATTACAACAGATTTGAGTTACGACAATGGTGTCTTACTAATCTCGCAGGTTACGTGAACGAAATCTTCATAGCGTTACAGCACGCCATTTCAATTGAATTGGTATCCAGAGTGACGGGACAAGACTTGAGCTCATTTAGGGTTAAACTCCAGAGGTATCCGCATCCACCTTATCTCGAAGACTTAGCCGTGGATTTACTACAATTAATGTTCCCAATGTTCATCATGTTAAGCTTCAGCTACACGGCTGTTAACATAGTCCGGGCCGTTACTATTGAGAAAGAATTACAACTGAAGGTACGCATGCTAAAATGTTCACTAGAATATAAGCTTTCAGTGTTTACAGGGCCGCTGTATCAAATTAATTTATTTGCATCGTAAGTTACAATTAAATTTTCTTTAATACTAATGTGCAATTTCAAACTGCTTTTTATTTATGACTTCATGCCCAAATATATATATCAGCGGAATTAATGCCTACGGCATTCTCGACCGATTGGGCGATGCAGAGAAAGAATGAGGTAGGTGCAGTTATGGGGATGAATGATGGAATCCTTATTCAGTGACCACTATTGGTCCTTCGAATAGACAAATATACGAAGTAATATATCCATATACACACATAAATATATATACTCACACACATATACATATATAGATACATTTATAAAAAAAATATAATTATGGGTGACGAACTAAGAGCTCGTTGATTCTGCCAACTCATTCAGCAACATCTAAAGAGCTGTTGCTCAGTGAGTAGATATCCAGACTTCGACAGGATGCGTATTCCTCAAGAGGAATGCGTTTCCTGTCGAAGGCTTTTCTACAGTATCCTCCGTGGAGATCTAGGGTCGTTATTTTCTATCGAGGTGAATTTTAAATAATATATGATACGTTAATATGATAATATCCAGATAATATGTAATTATAACAAAGTACAACACTTAAAGATTTTAGTTTAAATAATTTAAAAATATTTAGATAATTTTATGCGAAGTAGTAGTAGGTTCTCCTCTAAGGCAAGTAAATTAAAATCTGTGTCAATATTTTAGGAAACTATGAAAATAATGGGTCTTCCCACGTGGTTGCACTGGACAGCGTGGTTCTGCAAGCAATTTCTTTTTCAACTAGTTAGTGCTGTGCTCATTACAATACTTTTAAAGGTGAGTCTATGTATTGTCTAATTAATGATATCGCATATTCCAAATGTGATTGATAGTCAAAATCATCAAAAATAAATAAGTACCTCTATAATAGCTATGTACCTATTCAAATATCGTCCAAGATAAAATCTTTACAAAGCTTGTTTATATTCTTCGGAATCCCTATTCTTCATTAAGGCTGAAATGAGACACATAAAATTAACAATTCAACATATATGTATTTAGTCAATGTTCACAAAAATATATTAATCACCATGAAGAATGGCGGGTTTCAGACGCTAATCGTCAGGGTTCCTTTGAAAATGTAAAGGCGGTAACGGCATATATATAGGGATTTTGCACTGGCAATCGAGCTATAAACAGATTTAATAGTCTCGACTCTACTTCCACGTAACCAACTAATTATTCAGAGTATAAATTGTAATTTTATCTTACAGTAGGTTATATTTTTATATTTAATAACACTGTAGTAACTAAATCAAAGTTTTGTAAAGTTGTTTTTACGATAGCAGAT
Source organism: Arctia plantaginis (assembly GCA_902825455.1). NCBI lineage: Eukaryota > Metazoa > Arthropoda > Insecta > Lepidoptera > Erebidae > Arctia > Arctia plantaginis. Next base: position 10,116,104 of record CADEBD010000171.1, on the reverse strand, counting down.
ATTTGCTTTGTTTATTTTTAGGTGAATTGGTTTACTAACGAAGACGGCTTCAATGAATATGCTGTATTTACTAATACGCCATGGACTGTTCTGTTCTTTTATTTGACACTCTATTTATCTTGCATGATATTTTTCTGCTTCATGATAAGCGGGTTGTTTTCGAAAGGTATGCTACTTTCTTATATGTATATAAATAACATGTATTTCGATCAATGACTTCTGATGTATACGAAGAATAAACTGCTTAGTAATTACTGTCAAAAAATTTGTTTTCATGGTTACAGGGCCGGTATGAGATATTCTACTTTATTTTAACACCAACTAAAATTGATGATTAGAATACCATTAGGTACAATTAAATTGTAATGTGTGTGATAAAGTCAACTCTGTCATAAAATAATACTTATTATAAAAAAATGTAAATAACGTGTTTATAAAAAAATAATCAAGTTAATAATTAATTCCATATAAAAAACATAGTGTCTGAGGTGATTTGAATCTAGTAAAGATTCCCCGATTTAAACATTGGTAATTGGAAAACCGATCGGAATTACCGAAAATAAAGCGTCATTCGAACGCACTGCTACGAAATAAAAAGTATTTTTTTGTCAGTTCACCATGCATACACAGTTGTATTTAATACTATTTTAATCGATTTTTTATGTATTACGTTTTCCTATTTTTCTTTTCGCTAAAATGCCTTCAACTTTCAATTTGAACATTTATTTTGTTGCTGTCATGTTTAAAAAATTTGAACTCATTCGTCTTATTCATGCCATATAATATTAGCGGATGTACATATGTACTAGTTTACTAAAATCAAGGTTTAATTACGTCTGTAACGATTTAAATAAATATACTCTTCGGGTGATACGTGGCGAAGATGGGTTTTCAAATAACTGTATACATAGGAGTCATTGATAACTGTAATTACATAGCTAATATTATTTTTTGTTGTAGGTAGTTCAGCAGCATTGTTTACAGGCATTTTCTGGTTTCTGACGTATATTCCAGCCTTCTTGTTAAGTATGGATATCCAAATGTCTACTACGGGGCAAATCTTAAGCTGTCTAAGCATCAATACCGCAATGTCGTTTGGCTTTCAGTTGATGCTTGCCAGGGAAAGTTTAGGAGGTGAGAGTCAATATTGAACTATAATCTAAAATCAAAGAATCATTGAAAGCATCAGGTACTTTAAATGTAGACTGTTATTACTATTACAATGATAATAAATAGCTTAATATTAATAAGTAGCCAATACATAAAAAGTTTCACGTCGTGTGTCTCAACAGGAGCTGTATGCTGTTTCTGTTTCATTATGTAAAGCTAGATGTCATGTCATTAGATTAGTGGCCATGTCAATGTCATATATCGGATATAATTACAACCTCAGGGATTATAGTTTTCTACAATTTCTACAAACAATCTAGATAAACAACCCAAAACGACAATTGATATACGATATACGCAGTAAACGTCATCCACGGTCTGATGCCGGCTCTGTTATAAATAATTACTTCAATAAATCAAAGTAACTATAAATTAAGACGGCACTGGTTTCAAGGTTACGCACACACAAATTTAAGTTTTTGGTTTTATTTGTATGTTTTTTTTAAATTATACATTTATGTAAGTCGGATAAGAAAACCCGAGGTCTCGACTCCATACATACACGTCATCGTACTACTGAATGCATAATGTACTCCTACGCCGACTGGATCGTCTCTAATGTAATAGCGTCTTTAGGTCACCCAGTGACCTCGATCTTTATTAAGCTCTCGTTAGCTGTAGTGTCTAATATTTAATCTAGTCTAGTATTTAAGATTTTTTCTTTCTTTTATTGTTTTATAAAAAGAACTCCCGCACTAGGAATATATTTTATGTCGCGTAGGACTTTACAAGCATTCATGTGACTGTTGAGTAGCAGGTTTCCATGGGCGACCGAAGTCACTTACCATGAGGTGACCCGTGTGCTCGTTTGCATGCCATAAAAAAAAACAGTTGCACTCCGGGAGTACCGACAGAAGTGAAAACTTATTTACTTATATAGAGGTGTCGGGGACGGTAACAGTGTCGCGAGTTGAATTGTTTTTTCTCATCTCAAAAAATGCATAACGCGCCTATAGAAGTTTTCTCTTCAACAGAGGTATAGGTAACGTTAACGGTAGCAGTGTCACGAGTTCAATCGTTTTTTTCCATCTCAAATAATGTGTTTTTTTGTTAAACCATTAAATACATTTTTTTGTTTTGTTTTCACTTCAGAAACATATGTATGTAGAAACCCAACTACAGCTCTAGCAACATTCCTATACTGCCGAACAGTATACTGTACAGGGATTGTATTCTCTATATGAAGAAGGTATTCAGATGAAGCAAGGGTCAACTGTTTCATCATATTAATTGAACTACGTATCAAATATCATATCGCCTTAGGCTTCGTGACACGAGAGTGGAACTAAACTAACTAGTAGGGGTACTCAGCGACCGTTATACAGAAGCGTGGGAGACTAAATTTTGCCAAGCGAATGTGGCACAATTACAAAAGTGAAACATATTTGATACAAAAGAGAACTAACACATGTTATCAAAGATTTTCAGCTATCTCGATTTTCCCACATAGGACTGAACCTATTTAAATAAATGACAGCTACTAAATTAGATATTTGTCTAGGCTTTACGAAGTCAATAATATTTATTCACCTTGGGTGGTCTACGCTTTCGAGATAAGAATGATCTTATATGAAATTTCTCATTAAGTTAGAAGATGGAAGTCTATTGTTCCGAGAAAATACTTTTTATTTCTGGAGTCATGGTTACTCAAACATTATTATTAATGTAATAGTAATAGCAGAATCATTCAATTAAGCTTAATAAAAATTTCGATAATATAAAAGTGACACACAAAATAATTGTTGTAAGGTCGTTAGATTTATTTAATTGTCTAGCTGGTTGGTAAGGTCAACTTGGGAAGATAATTGTGAATAGACTTATAAATTGCAAAACGTTAGAAGAGAAATAAAGTTTTTTTTTTAAAGTGAAATATTTTCCTACCGACTCTTTTTTACATAATAACTACCACTTGATTATTTCAATTAGGAATGCACTGGAGCGATTTCATGGCGTCACCTGCTACGGAGAGCACAGAATTTGTTTTTGGTCACGTGGTGATCATGTTGGTAGCAAACTGCGTGCTCTATATGTTGATTACTCTGTACCTTGAACAGGTGGCCCCAGGGCCATTTGGTTCACCTCGTCCATGGTACTTCCCCTTGCAAGCACGGTTCTGGTGTCCCGGTGGTAAATCTGGTGATTATATTTTCTCAAATATTTTTTACAATAGCATAGAATCTGCTAGTATGCATTTCAGTTGTATACATAAAATAAATCATAAAATTAATTTAATCCTTTATGTGTAAATAAAATATTACAGTTATCTATTAAAAATCAACTTAGATTTACTTGATATTACGAGTAAACAAACAACATACCCGTGAAGAAAACTCTTTGCATTTATTTTTAAATAAATATGGCGCAATAAACTAAACTTTTTTAACAATAAGTGCTGAAAAGTTAAATACTACGAAAAAACGGCTTCTGCACAATTTTTTCCTTTCCCAGCGGCATAAGTTTTTTTTTCTTTTAAACCTTAATTTAAAGATATCGTATATAATAAAATAGAATCCAGATTGCCGCTTTCTTTCCATTGTTGTTCAAAGTATGTTATTATTAACATTTTATGTATTTGTTTACAGCAACTGACATTATTTTGAGCAATGCTAAGAACTACGATGACGATATTATTAAAGAAAAAGATCCTAAGCGCCATAGTATTGGAGTAAAAATGCAAGTAAGTCGAAAACGCAGTAATGCATTTAAGTAATAAGTGTGTCAGGCTAATATTGTTACACTCTGAATACATAGGCTATATATTGAAGTCTATATATTCTAGGCTATATATTGAATTCGTTTTAGTTGTAGCTTGTTACAGTACAATTTGTTTTGCAGAATTTGACTAAAGTCTACGGTAATCAAATTGCTGTTAACCATTTATCTTTGAACATTTTCGACGATCAAATAACAGTACTTTTGGGACACAACGGAGCTGGGAAGTCTACCACTATTTCTATGCTGACAGGTTTGTAAACGAATATATAACTTAAACTGATAACTTTAATGTATTATGCGCGCGCTAGTAAATAAACTCCTACTCATAACTTTTGTTAGGCTAACTATAAAGTTTACCAACTTTGAGTTAATGTTAATTTATGTCATGAATAGAAAATAATAACAGCAGAAGGAGAAGAAAGACAGTTAAAGCTTAGGATGGATGTCGTTAGTCTTCTATTCGCATCCGACCAGCACAGTATTTACTTTCACTTCTATTCTAATGCGATATACAGAGCCCTTGTAGTCCTTTTAATTAGTGCTAAGTGCTAATGGTAATAATTTCTTTTACTATAAGTATCTTTTCGGCTCAGGTAATCTTGAAGCATCGCACGGAATAGTGGAGGTGGCTGGTTATGATATGTCTACACAAACTGAAGCTGCTCGTTCCCATATAGGATTATGTCCACAACACAATGTAATTTTCCACGACTTAACAGTCAGGGAACATCTTGAATTTTTCGCAAGATTAAAAGGTTTTACTGGTGCCAATTTAACAAAAGACGTGGAAACACTTATTGAAAAATTGGAACTTCAGGAAAAGGTTTGTGACCATAGCTATTTCTTAATATTAAGATGACAAAATAACACACTGAATTTTAAGTGGCTTAACATTTTTAGGTATTTTATAACTTTAATGTTCACAAATTAATGGTTGCACCAAAACTGCATTTTATGTAAAGTGCCAAAACGCTTGATAATAGCTAATTTATTTATTAACTAGCGATCCACCCCGGCTTCGCACGGCTGCAATGTAGATACTATTAATACTAATAATGTGATGTCACTATGGAGTAATTAATTATACTATTATTAAGATTTGACTATACTCCGTTCGGTGGCACGACGCGGCGATAGCCGCGTTGCCCCCTCATTTTAAATCTCTGATATCTACTAAGACATTTACTTTAATGATATATTATTTGAATAAGGAATAATACTCTCTGCTTATTGTTCAAAATAACTTAGTAAACTACCCATTACATTTTGTAAAAAGTTAAAAGATAAAAACGGTTGCTGTAGTTTATCCTTAGGAGATAGACATATACCATCATGGATTTTCTGGTAGATCGTTTTAAGATATACAATTCCGTAGAACATTATTTTGAACTATCTAGTAAGTTTTAGCCATCGTTTGCAATGTAAGCGCACAAAACATGATTTTACGACAAATCTTTGAAATTCTAGGATTTTCTCTACAATAATATGCAAGTATTGTAGAGAAAATCCTAGAATTTAAAAAAAAAAAAAAAAAAAAAAAGAAAAATAAGCGACTTAATTTTAAACAATGTAAAAATGTGTAATCTTTACATACTGATGATATTTATTGATAACGGAATGAAAAAAAAATATGATTACTGATTACAGAAGTGGATCCATGACTTTAATTTAATATAAATATATATGAATAAATACAGATTTTCTTTTATTTGTAGCGCGATTGCCGATCAAAAGCATTATCTGGTGGTCAGAAACGTCGTTTATGTGTTGGTATTGCTCTAAGTGGTGGAGCAAAGGTGGTTCTACTCGACGAACCAACTTCTGGCATGGATCCTGCCTCTAGACGCGGTCTATGGGACTTATTACAAAGGGAGAAAAAGGGTAATCTATTTACTTACTACGGATGATCTTATTACTGTAACTTATTACTATTATGTACTGTAACTTGTTAATAGGTTAGTCCTTACTAATGTTTTTGGTAAATTGAAAAAAAAGAGATGGAAAAGAAATCTAAAGAATTTAGGTATGTTTAAAGTCGAAAGTATATAAATTAAAATGATTTTTTAAAAGAAAAGAAAATTAATTAGAATCATCATCATCAACAGCTGATGCAGATGCTGAGCAGATGATTATATATCTCTATGCCTCTCCTTAGAAACGAGGTTTTGGCATAAAATGACTTATGTCATGTATTTATTTCTGTAGGACGGTCAATGATCTTAACAACACATTTTATGGACGAGGCGGACATTCTGGGTGACCGAGTGGCGATAATGGCGCACGGTAAACTACAATGTGTGGGTTCCCCGTATTTCCTTAAACGTCACTACGGAGTGGGATACACACTTGTCGTTGTGAAGGACGATGACTTTGATCAAAATAAATGCACCGAACTTATAAATGATTACATTCCTGGCACAATTGTCAAGGAAGATCGTGGTGAGTAATTAAACCTGAGAGGAATGTGGTGGTCTCCAAATATTTATTGTAAAAAACATTGCCTTGCTGAAGAATAAAGCTGGTATATAATTTTTTGAAAATGAAGCCCTAAACCCAAAAAAAAAACGATTGATCATGAATTCAAAATTATATCCTTCATAGTTATCTTATAATTTAATCTTGTGTGTAGTTAGTAGTGTAGTAGTGTGTAGTTTCATATACATATGTATATATCAAAACTTAGTACATTAAAATAAGATACACATATTTGTCATTTTTGTGCTATCCAGGATCTGAGATCACGTATAGTTTACTAAATGATCTTTCACACAAGTTTGAAGACATGTTGAACGATTTGGAAAGGAATGCGAGAATCATTAAGTATAAAAATTACGGCTTAATTGCGACAACGCTTGAAGATGTTTTCATGTCGTAAGTATCAAATTATTTAAGTACTTATTAAATTTTAAATTTAAAGTTCATAACCCTTTATTCCACAATAACTTTTCGTCCAATGTAGTAATGACTAGTAGTAGTAGGACGGCTTAGTAGTGTAAGCGGTCACCTCGCTGCTTCCTACTGCGCAGAGTGTTATGGGTTCCATAAGACAATACTTTGTGTTATCCACCAATTGTTTTACATGATCTGGATGTTCCTTTTGTCCGTTATATGTATATATATTTGTAAACTTCCCCGTGACACACGATATATTCCTAGTGCGGGAATTCTTGTATATAAAAGTAAGCAAGAAAAAAAAGTAATCGAATTCCTCAAAATTGACATTTACGTAATTCGATACTTATCTACATATAATTTAAACGCCTGGATTCGTTTTTAGACCAGTTTTAATAGGTAGGTTGTGGTCTAGAATAGGATTTGCAGCCTGTGACATCTCAGTCGAATGCACAACATTTACTCCATAGAGTAACGAATGTATATTACTTCTAGTGTTGGAGCAGACTTGGCACTCGTTAACTCAAATTCGGATTCCGATGACGCTGCTACCACTATAACGGATTCTACCACTGACGATGTGTCTAGAAATGAAATTGATTCGTCTTTAGAACAGTGTGAGTATGACCAATATTATTGAAAAATTCAGTTCTGGATTTATTTAAGGTTGTGTGAAAAGCAATAATATCAACTATTTAAATTCGTTAATAGAATCCCAAGGCAATGGAGTAAATTTTTGGATTACTTCCACATTTTTTTGAGCTATTAAACAATACTTACTTGCTTACTACACAAAATATCTACTAATAATAAAAGTTTAAGTTCTTCATGTTATTCACCTAGTCAGTTTTGGATTTTCGGGGAATATTTTAGATATTCATTTTATGAAATTCTTAAGTTTTCATTAAGTTTAAGTCTTAAGAAATAAATGTTATTTACTTGTTTAACAGTGGACAAGCACGATAGTTCAGTGACTGGATTCACTCTCCTCGGACAGCGCGTTTTAGCGGTGTGGCTCAAACTGTTGCTGGTGTGGTCACGCTCGTATTGGCTCCTGATTCTACAATTTGCGGCACCCATCGTTCTCATCAATGCCACACTGGGCGTGCTGCAATACGTAATGTCGAGGACGGCTACTATACAAAATAGAATTTTGTCTCTCACTGATGGGTATGTAGCAATACATCACTGTTTGTTTGTTTGTTTACAAATAATTGAATTTCAATACCTATTATTTTAATTTAACTTTGAAATGATAACTGTATTTGTGTTTGCTCTCGCATTTGAATGCTGCACACAGCCATCAAAATAATCAAAATTACGATGTCCATTTTTTTTTGAGTATTCATAATGTATAAAGTACGAACTCTGAACTCTAAAAGCAGTTTCATAAGAATTGACAAATGACACTAGAACCACTTAGCACAAACTAGTGCCTACTATCCACAACAACACTATCCTACAACAATTAGTACAACTACCTAAAATATCCACATCAAGTAGTTTAAAGTACCTAACCCATCGTCTTAAATAAACAAAAATGAATACATAAATATAAAAATTAAGTTACAATAAGAATTAATTAATTCTAAGGGAGGTATTTGAGGTAAACAAATGAATGTAGGTTATCTAATTTATGTGTTATATGCAGAGGAATTAGCCAGATTTACGTTACACATCGACTTGTGTAGTTATATTCACTGAAACACTGTTTGTCTGCCTCGGTGGTGCAGTGGTAGCGTATGGGCTCGTATGGTATGGTATGGTAGCTCGGGTGCTGTATCTGCAAATATTTGTTTCGGAATTTGAGTGTTTCCTATGTATAATATGTATGTATTTACAACAAAAAAAAGTATAAAGTATTCTATCAGTCAATCTAGCTTTGATAGTACAAGCTCTGCTTGAAGACAATGATAGTTAATTCTTTGAAAATACAGATTTGTGAAAACAGAAACATTGCTGAGTTATAATGGCACATCAGCGTCAGGACTGGGCGCACTCGCTGCTGCAGCTTACCAAAAAATGTTTGAAGCCTATGACAGAGATGATATGGCAATCACTAACATTGGTGAACAACCTATGGATGTATACTATTTGAATAGAGTAAGTATTAAATAGCCACATTTACATCATGAAAACATTGCGCCTAGTAAGTAAAAAGGTTTTTTTTAGTACTTTGACCTGAATGCAGATCTAGTCAATAAGCTTGACCGCCTTCTCAATAATTGCTCGATTCGATTTCAATTTACGCAAATATGATCACGTGTCTCAGCATCGCTCTCTTTTGGAGTGGCTTCCAATTCGCCAACGCAAAGAGACACGAGCATTAACTACCCTATATTATTTACTCTTTTCTCCAAGTTCTCCCTCCTACTTAACTTCAATATTTAGGTGCAAACCACGCTAAAAGCCTTAGATCTTCAAGCAACCTACTTCTTCACTGTCCCACTCACCGCTCTGACTTCGTACATTCTACTTTCCTGGTTCAATCTGTTCTGTTAAGGAACGCGCTCCCTCTCGAGATCAGGTTGGCAAAACTCGGCAAACTTTTAAATACCAGTTGCGAAAACATTTATTAAACTCCTTATCAAATCTACCTTAATTTTCTACTCTTTCCTCTAGAATTTATTTTGTGGGTATATATGTATGTGTATATATATATATATACATATATATATATATTATATGTATGTATTATGTGAATGTACAATTGACAAACAACATAACATATAAAATTCTCGTGTCACGGTGTGCGTGGTTGAACTCCTCCGATACGGCTCGATCAATTTTCGTGAAATTTTGTGCACATATAGGGAAGGTCTGAGAATTGGTCAACCTCTATTTTTCATACCCCAATTTATTTTTGACAATTTTTTTTGAAATCATGTATATATGGCAAAACAGCGTTTGCCGGGTTAGCTAGTTATGCTATATTTTTCATAAAATCACATTTCTGTGCATCTACCATGTTTTATCTCTGTATCGCCCTAAGGTTGACTGGTAGAAAATGCCTACGGCATTAAGTCCGCCTTTGTCACGTTTGTGCATAAAGTATAAATAAATAAATAACAGGTAGGTTCACATTGAATGTTTAGGTGTAAACAATGTTACCCTAATTTTTAGAAGTAAACAATTTTGTGTAAGTACAATCATAATAATATGTTTCCTTTTGAAACGAAGTTCCTTATCGCGCGTTACACTCTCTGACCGAATGGGAGCGAGACCGAAAAATGTGTAACAAGACTTTTTCTAACACTGTAGTAAAAGTCTACCTAAAAGCGAAACTTCGTTCCCACCGCGGGTCCATAGACCCCTCACGCCGATTTTTATAATTAGATCACATCTTTAAACTGCAGACAGTAAAAGCGTTAGGCAAATTGAAATATTGACTAGTTACCTATATTTTACTTCTAGACATGGGATCCCGTAGACATGGGTACTTTGCGCAACCAACTGCTAATTGGTTCTACTTTTACCGACGATTCTGCAACTGCCTGGTTCAGCAACTTCGGACACCATGATGTGGCGATGTCACTTGCCGCGGTGCATACAGCTCTTCTTAAAATGTGGAACCCAAATGCCTCTCTTATTGTATCTAACCACCCCTTGGAAGCCAGTTATTCAGACCAGGTAACGATTGGTTTAGTGTTCTATAAATTTTTATCATTATTTCAGCATAAAATTTAACTTTTTTTTATTCCCTCCAGCAAAGGACTGTCTATGGCATTATAATTATCAATTGGGCTATTTTGTAATTCTGAAAGTTAGTACATATTTTTTATGAACCCTAAAATTTTCAAGTATGCACTTAAAGTTTATGTAAATAGGACGCAGGATTTGATATTAAAATAAATATCAGATTGTCAATTTACCTAAATACATAAAATTTACTTTAATATTCCTATTCCGTTGTTAGTTGTTCAGTTGTTAATTATTAAATTGACTTCAACAATACCTTTCAATTCGACTGTTTTGTACGTGTTTTTTACGCAATATGTGTCTGTCTTTGCCGAAGTAATAAGTTTTTTTTAAACTAAGTTTTTTTTTCTTTAAAGTTTGGCTGGAATAGTCCTATTTAAATTTAAAAAATATGGATTTAGAATACAATGTATACAATTTATAATGATTTAGGAGCATTGACATAAGGTCTATTTTCGAAAAGTTAATTATAGTATTTAGATTCTGCATGCGACATTTAACCAAATCTTTCTATCTACAGACAGATATGCGATTGATGATCAGCATGATATCCATGCAGCTTTCTTCTGGTATCGGTAGCAGTATTGCTATTGTGAGCGCAGTGTATATCATGTTTTATATCAAGGTAAGATACAAGTACATAGATCCTTTCTTCACAAATAAATTTAAAAAAGAGGTCTCAGTTTCTAAAAAAGCTTTAACATCCCACTAACTTCTTTCGCTTAGTAAAGTCGCTCCTTTTAATCTACTACCCCTAATTCATAGATTTCTTCAAGGCGATGTAATTATTACAGGAAAATTTCTGAATCCTTGAAAAGTAATGGTATATTAAATATTTGTGACTTTTGAATGTTTCGCAGGAACGCATATCTGGCGCAAAGCTGCTCCAGAAGGCTGCTGGCGTTCAACCATTAATCTTGTGGGGTAGCGCCGCAGTTTTTGACTGGATTTGGTTCCTTATCATCTGCATTAGTATAGTTGTTTCTTGTGTTGCTTTTGGGGTTGTTGGATTCTCTACTGCTGCTGAACTGGGTGAGAAAACTAATTCGTTGTTTTTAAGGACTGGGTTGTAATTTGATTCAAAATACCATTAGGAAGCCTAAAATAGATAATTGGCTATCTGAACGTTATTTAATATGCTTTGTAACTATAACAATCTCCCAAAAGGTCGGCTGTACGTGTGTGTGATGGTGTATGGGGCGGCGATGTTGCCGCTGACTTATATCCTGTCGCACGTATTCAACAGACCCGCCATTGGCTTCGTATCCTGCTTCTTCTTGAATGTGGTGCTTGGTAAATATCTTTCTTAACTCTTTTATTGTGTTGTATTCCGATGCAGAGCCACCCTTATAAATACCGATCAATTATATCTTAAAAGTAAGGTAAGGTTGTAGGTAAGTAAGGTTGACATCTAGGATTTATATTACGTAATTGCCACCACTTCCTTTCTTTATTTTCTGATAGACAAAGACGAAGATTGAGGCAAGTGCGTGTATTATACACAAAAATGCAGTTGCTACAACTACAGCTGTAGTGAAGGATGGCGTGTGTCGCTGTAGTGTAGCGGATGTCTTCTAAGTTAGAGTTTATGCCTTCTAAGTTAGAGTTTATGCCAACTAACGCTTTTATAGAACAGGCGCTAGGAGAGGCCCGGCGCCGTCATCTACCCAAGTAGGACCTGTCTCAGTCGGCGTGAAATGTCGGGTAAACGCAGGGTCGGTGTTAAGGCCGCTCTTGTGGAATATCGTGGCTCGTTAGGATTCAGCGGCTGGGGCTCGAAATGTCTCTTCACAAATCTAATCTTTCATGAGACTCAGAGGGCGCCATCTGAGGGATCCAGTCTCTTCTACTGCACTACCATCAACATCGAGCCCTGGATGAGGTCGGGATCAAGGATCGGAAATTCCAACTCTGCCAGGCCCTCATGGAGAAGTCTAGGAAAAGACTTTGGCAACCAAGCGCCAGGCACGCCATTATAGCGGCGGTAAAACCCGTTATGGAGGATTGGCTCGAGAAGAAACACCACACGCTGGTAGAATGCCCGGCGTGGCGTGGGTGGAGCAGAGGCGTGCCCTCATAACGGCCATCAGAGTGAGGATTCTCTAGCTACGCACCATAATTGCGGCCATGGTATGGAGCGGTGGCGCGTGGAATTCCGCCACCTAATGACAGAAAGTTATTTTCCAGAAAAAGAGGGTGGAGCAGGACCTGAAGAAGCATAGAACTACCTGGCAGATACTGCAGGCGGCTCAGGCGGCGGAGGTGAATGGCTCCCATCCTGCATAATTGCAGGCTTGGAAGTGAAGTGAGACCATCTATCACCAAAAAAATGAAAGGCCAAGAGGTCTTGATAAAAGCTAAAAAAAAAAAAGTTTTAGTAAAGAAATAAAAACTAAACTTTGGATGCTTGCCTCTATTAGTACCCGAGACGGCGTGCGGTTTTAGTCGGTTCGAGTCCGACATGCCACCGACAGATGGTATCCGAGGGGATTTCCGCACGGAAAAAAAAAAGAAAAAAAGGGCGCTGTTTATACTTAAACCGCATTTCCTTTACTGTTATTTTCATAGAAAACGCTTTGATATTTTGTGCTAGCATTCTTTTTAATGATCTACTATTGAATTTAACTAAAAACATAATTTAGAACAAAATATATTTATTGTCGCAGTTTAAGCGAAACTTCAAAACTTTTTATTTTCTTCTCATTACGGTTAAAAACAACCTATTTATTTATATTAAAACCTTATTTATATTTAAACAGATCTTGGTTTAACAGATACTTTGATAGATTATAATCTACAGATAAATAATGCGTTAAATTGTAAGCGGTATGTTACTGTTAATAATCTTTTTGCGAGATAGATTATAATCCAATTGTATTTACAATTCCGTGTAGTGACGGATTAAGAATACGGAATGTCACTACCCCGATTCATCCCGTGGGTGTCGTAAGAGCCGACTAAGGGCGCAAAACAACGCCGGACACCAGCACTGCAAAAAGAAGGGAAACTTGACACAAACCCTATAGCAACCCGTCTGGCCAGCTTGGTATAGTAGGCCAAAACCTCCTTTCTAAGGAGAGGCTTATGTCCAGCAGTGGACTATTAAAGGCTGTTGATGATGATGATGATTTACAATTCTCCGGTGACATATACATAAATTAAGCCCGCCAGCGTTCGGCGGTGCACCTAGATCATTATAAGACACTGTCAGCATCTTAACTCTGAATCTCCCATTGTGACGACGATATGCCCCGTACGGCTGTTCGAATCAAGAATGACACTGTAGTCAATTCCCATCTTCGCATTCATTCAAACGCTGGCAAGCATAATTTACTTAATAAGGTGCATTGTAATTCGAAGCGAAAGAGAAGGTTACATCATACAGTAAATACTTAATGTTAATGATATGTAAAACACGTATGCAATAACACAGTTTTCATAAAAAAAACAGCTTTTATCTGTCCTGAGTACGTGTTTTCAGTAGGGCAGCTCATTATTTTGTTACCTAGTGTACGTACAGCGATACTGCCCTTAGGTAAATTATGAACGTTTGACGTATATTATTTAAAGATATAATTGATCGGTATTTATTAGGCTGGCTCTGTGGTATAGCACGACTCCCTTCTTTATATACATACCATAAACTCGTAAAGGAGTGTATGGTATGTATATAAAAATGGGTAGATTCGTAATTCAAAGCAATTATTTATTAACATGAATATTACGTGTACCAGGTATGATGGGCGCCCAAATAGTGGAGTCGCTAATGTCACCAGTAGTCGACACCAAATACATCGCGGAGGTCTTCGACTCGGTACTCCAAATATTTCCGCTATATAGCTTCATTACTGCTCTTCGGTAAGTAAAAACTCTTATAAGGAGAGACAAGCTTATGTGTAAGAGTAAGAGTAATTCTTTTTTAATTAATTAAAAATAATCTATAACACTACTGTTAGACTACATTAGCAGTCTTCTATTCCAGTGGTTTTTAGGTACCAGTACATGTTACATACCAATAGTGACAACACTCCTTTGATAGACCGCTAAATAACTATAAGACTGTCTCGACTAAAAATGTGCAAGGGTTGTCACAAAAACGATCTCGATCATAGGTAGCTAAGTATAATAGTACTTGCCTAGTTTAACTATATTTTACCTACATAGCAGTATCTCGGGTACCTATTCCATTAAAAATATTGAAAGGTTGAACAAATTATATAAAACATGTTAAACTTATACATTAGAGAAATATTTTAATTTCGTTACTTTCGTTTCGTGATTTGAGTTGGTGAAAATATTTGGAAAAGATTTTGGTAAAATTTTCTCAATTCTCAAATTGTGTTTTGTTTTTTATTATAGATATTTGAATCAGATCGGTCTTCGTGTGCATACTTGCCTTCAAATGTGCGAGTACTTGCAAGCTGTGTTGCCTAATTTCGAATGTACCATGGAGTCTCTGTGTGAGCGACAAGACGACTGTTGCGGTAATGTTTTATAGTTCATCCATAACCTTCCTGGCTTTAAAATTCTTTATGTACCAAAAGTTATTTTTCGCACAATCATTTTTTGAAATCGCGTCGAAATAAGTTCAACTTAGTTACGTTATTTTTTTAAACAGCATACAATTAGTGTTTAATTATGTAAATTACCTGGGGTGTGTCAGTGAAGCATCATGGTGACTGAAAGTTTATAAACAACATGGATGTATACGTAAAGTGGTGTAAAGGAGATGTAAAGTAATATAATGAATTCATAAGAAACATTTTATTTTTATGAGTTAAGTGTGTGACTGTAATTTAACACTGTAACTGTTTGACAACAACCATAATTTTTCCAGTATAAACCTATAATTTTTTTTCCTTACGTTAGGCATATCTAAATACCTAATGTTAGCAAAAAATTAGACCATGTCTATATATAAAAAAAAATAAAGACGACCGGATGGCGTAGTGGTTTGTGTAACGGACTGCTATTCCAAAGGTCGCGGGTTCGATCCCGCTTAAGTCAAACATTTGTGTGCAATGTTTGATTTAGACTGTGTGTTTCTGTGTATAATATGTATGTATTTACAAAAAAAGTATACATGTATTAAATCAGTTATCTAGTCCCATAGTACAGGCTCTGCTTAGTTAGGGACTAGATGGAGTTATGTATGTGAATGTGGTAGAGTTATTATTATTAGTTATATTCTCGTGGTTTTCTTAATTTTACTGTCGATATCGTAATTTATGTGAACTTATCTTTTTAGTACATTACATTTGTTACAATAACTGCATTTTCAAGAGCTCCGAAATCTTTGTTTAGAGATACTAAACGATATGTAGAACAAATATTATAATTAAATAATAATTGTTTCTATTGCAGTTCAGAAAAATCCATTCTTCTTATGGGAGGAGCCGGGTGTGCTGCGTTACCTTGTGGCTATGATTTGCATGTGCATCGTATTCTGGATCATCCTCATGATTATAGAATACAGGCTCGTACAAAAGGTATTTAACACACGAAAGTTAAAAGGCATCCGTAAAATAGGAAGTATGTCATACTTCCTATTTCTTTGCTATCACTTCTACTCAACCGGTTGTCATGAATGTTGTAAAATGTCGCTGGCAAAAGCTATGTAGAGTAACGGGTGTTATGTTTCTCTTTCTTGACTAGGCCATGTGACTACCCCGGCGTTTTGCGGCTCAATAGTTGTTATTGTGAAGTTGTATATTTTATACTAATCGTCACAAGAATTAGTAATTACTCTGTTGTTCGGTGTGTCTTCGTTACGTGGTAGCGAAGTATATTTTTGTTGCATGTGAAAGTTGCTACAGCAATGTCAATTTGGTTAACTTGGCTTATGTTGGTATTGGCAGGTATGGAATTTCAAGAAAACACCACCACTGATAGACGAGAGGACACTTGATCAGGACGTTGCAGCCGAAGCACAGCGTGCGCGTCAGGTGTATATGTCAAATCACAGTAACCAAGCACTACTCGCCACAGGGCTGTCGAAGTACTACCGAAAACATCTTGCTGTGGATCAAATTTCCTTTAGTAAGTTCTGCAGATATAATACAGATATTGAGGCACACCCTGATACAAAACCGCAAAAATTTGTTCGGAGGAGAGCAAATTGTCTTATATCTCGAGAAGCACGCACGCTGTGTGCTAATTACCCCGACCAATTCAAATATTCTTATTTGATTTAATTAAAATAGATGATTTTGATACTTAATTTGAAGGTGTGAGTGACGGCGAATGCTTCGGTCTATTGGGTGTGAACGGAGCTGGCAAGACAAGTACTTTCAAGATGCTAATGGGTGATGAAGCTATATCAAGCGGTGAAGCTTTTGTAAGCGGACATTCAGTTCAGAGAAATCTTAACAAAGTGCACCAAAATATCGGTTAGTAAAATATTTGTAGTAAATTAATTACAGTTGCTTGCTAATATTCAGTTACAATAAAAATACCCTTTTACACATATCTAGTTCGTACATTTTCATTAGATGCTTAACCTCAACACTGCCTTACAACACCTGACTGAACTAACGATCCCCACTTTATGATTTTGATGATGATGATGGTGGTGATTTCCGAATTCTAAATAAAAATGGTTTTCACTCAATTTTTATTGTTAAAATAATCCTGACAGCATTTGTCTATTTGTGTGTTACAGGTTACTGTCCGCAATTCGACGCGTTGTTTCTCGAGCTGACAGGTCGCGAAACCCTGCGCGTGTTTGGGCTAATGCGCGGCCTGCGTATGAGCTCCATCTGGCACATCTCTGAGGTGTTTGCACACTCGCTTGGATTTTATAAACATCTAGATAAGAGGGTGCGTATTAACGCTTTAAATTGTGTAATGACAAATTATTTAATTCTGATAAATTTTCACCAACCTAGAACTTAAACCAAATCTTCAAAGGTAAATTAAATAAAAATAGTATAAATTTTGTAATACCTGCCTATTTATTTTGATTTATGTTGACATTATCAGGTGCACCAATATTCTGGCGGTACGAAGCGCAAGTTAAATACGGCTGTGGCTTTCCTGGGAAAGACGCGCCTCGTGTTCGTAGATGAACCCACTACTGGCGTTGATCCTGCTGCGAAACGACACGTATGTAAATAAATAGATAATTTCTAGTAAATAAGTATTATATAAGTATTATATTACCAAACCACTACAACGACATCGACGACATTAACACAATTACAACATTACAACATTTTTCATCGACCACGATATAAACGAATTAATAACATTTTAAAACGTTGGTATAAAATAAATTATAACTAAGTAGTATAAGTAGTCTAGTAGTAGTAGTAAGGTTTATTTTATAGTATAAACCTCTTTTCTAAAGAGAAGTCAAGCAGTGGACAATTTGAGGCTGTTGATGTGAAGTAGTAAACAATAATAATAGTTTATGCTTATTAAATAACGTACAGTATAGTAGGTACACGCCACTTGGTTCGATCCTCGGCTTCTATTTCTACAAACTATAAATTACAACTTTAAATTAGAATCAAGTTATCATATTGATAGTCAAGTGTAACCCATGAGGGAGGATGTGTAGACACATTCTTAAATTCGGTTTCAAATTATTTCGAACTGCTGAGGGCCCAGAGGCGCGTAGACAGCCGATGAAATATTTTGTGTTAAGTTAGTTAGAAAAAGAAATCGGGCGTCTCAAGTTTATACTCGGGACTATACCGAGTTGAATCCTCTATGTAACGCACGGCGCAGGTGTGGCGCGCGGTGCGTGGTGTACAGCGCGCGGGGCGCGGCGTGGTGCTGACGTCGCACAGCATGGAGGAGTGCGAGGCGCTCTGCTCGCGCCTCACCATCATGGTCAACGGTCGCTTCCAGTGCCTCGGAACGCCGCAGCATCTCAAGAACAAGTTTTCTGAAGGTTTATTTTTTGTATAAATATTACTTCTTTACCTATGAAGTTGGCGATTTGTATAAAAAAATTAAAGTATACCAATTTTGGTTATTTTAGCTAATCAAAGTAGTGGCCCAAATTATCTATACAATTTTGACGTTTTAATGGCAGTTTCTTTATCACTCTACTGTAGAAATCTACTGCCTCTTGGCTGTTGAATTTTTTCCCACTTAAAAATTGACTAAATATTGAAAAATGTTGAAATCTGTTGGGGTAAGGTACGGTGAGTGTGGTGGATGACGGAGAGCTTCCAGCTGTAACTCTTTGCTTTGCAAAGTGTGAGCTAGCACGTTGTCGTGTCGACCAATGGGGAAGAGCGATTGACTAGTCGTGGTTTTTGAATTGCGAGCTTCTTTATCATTGTTTGCAATTCTTGGCAATAGACATTTGCCGTTACTGTTGTATTGTAATATTGCTGTTACTGTGCCATTCGGTAATAAGCTGCGATGTACAAGTCCAGCACTGGTCCACCAGATAGTCACCATCATCTTCCTATGGGTAATCTTTTTTTTAACGCACTGATTCAACAACTCCTCCTTCTACGTCCAGTCAGTCCTCCTCTGGAATGCCCTCCCTGCCGAAATCAGGATGTCAACAAATCGCCTCGCATTCAAGAGAAAAGTGCGCGATCTTCTTCGGGGTGAATTGGCGAAATAGTTACAGCTCTAGTTCCCGACAGAGTGTTTATATATTTTATTAAATTTATGTAGGTTTATGTATGCATGTGTGTTTTTATATTGTGTATGTTTCTGGACCTAAATTATGTTAATATCATATTTTATTTTGCACCTACCGCATCATATTTCTACATCACCTGAAGGTTGACTGGGAGAGAATGCCTAATGGCATTAAGTCCGCCTTTGTACAGTATGTGCATTAAGTTTAAAATAAAATAAATAAAAATAAAATTAGGTGCTGTACCAGGTCTTTCAGGATCAACTTTTAATCGCAGATAACAATTCGATTCGAAATTCCCTCGATTCTATGCCGATTCAATGGTGCTATGCATGCTTCGACGCGTAGGTAAATCTCGCTAATGGTCGCTTAGTTCGAGTGGCACCCACTTATCCAGTTTTTTATCATTCCGATTTGTGCTTCAGTGTTGATTTGACCAAAGCTCACAGCAAGCTGAGCAGTAGACTGAGTTGGATCCGCTTCCACTTTCACCCTTGAGTCGTCCTTGTCGACTCTTTTAAACTCGCATCGGCCGGTATCTATAGACATAGATACCGGCCGATGCTAGTCGTCGTCTGCGTTGTTTAAAAGAGTGTACAACTTTTTTTCAAATACTAGCTTTGGATCACCACAATCTTTGCAACATCCATGCGTAGTAGCAGTAAGTGTTAACAAGTAGGCTGTGGCCACTGACCGCTAACACAGCTACAGTCCCGGTGTAGAGGAAAGACAGAATCAGAGATGCGTTTATACACAATAGTAAAAGATTGTTGATTACTCTTACAGGTACAGTAATAGTAAATAGGTATATTTTACTTTTACTTTGCAGGTTTCACTCTAACTATCAAGTTAAAGACTGATGAAGCTGAAAGATCAGCCAACACGTTAACTCGACAAAGTAGTATCGTATCAGCCTCAGCGTCTGTCGTCAAAGATTACGTTAACTTGAATTTCCGTAATCCAAAAATAATGTAAGTTCCGTATTATAATCCTGTTAATTTTAGTTAATTCTGTATTATATTGGGCATTTTTCAAAGGATTTTTTGTTATTTCAGGGAGGAGTACCAAGGTTTTTTGACATATTATTTGCCTGACCGCAGCATAGCGTGGTCGCGAATGTTTGGTATTATGGAGCGAGCTAAGCGAGAACTTGAAATTGAAGATTACACTATCAAACAGACCACACTTGAGCAGATTTTCCTACAGTTTACGAAATACCAAGGTCATAGGGAGGTACAAGCTACAGAAACATTAATTTCAATGTAATAAACTACTGAACATATTAGGTCATGTTAATATAGGTAGCAATATTTGTATATATGTATAGCTAATCACACTCGACGTTGCGTTGGGAAAGTTCGATTTAATGTAATACGAGTAGTCCCTAATAAATACAGCTAGTCCTGCTGACTAGTCCTGTTTCACAATAGGCCTCCCTAATTGTTCAGAGGGCCAAAAGAGTTCTAATACACTTTACTCGATCAGTGCGTTACGTAACAAAATATGAAAATGAATAATGGTACTGCAGAAAGTACCGAATCTCAGAAGTTATAAGTACACGTATGTCATACAACGTAACACCCTTCAGCATCAACGTAACGGTTTATTATACCTCAAAACTGTGATAAAATGTTATTTAAAAAACTTCTATCCGGCACAATAGAATGTAATCGAGGGACGATAATAAAGCAATTTTTTGAAGTTAATTTTTAGGAAAGGAAACTGAAATCCTTTGAGAATTGTCAGTCGTCTCTTGCGATCTTGATATATTCGTGAACTATGAATATTATACGTATATTTTGCTATGTCCTTTTATATTTTAACATAAAGCGTATATTGTACAAAATATTGTGCCTAGCGTATGTTATTTGGGTAGAAGTGTAAAATGTGTGAAGTACCTAATCATCAGTCAATCAGGACCTTTATTTTAGATTGAATCATCCATGACATCATCATTTATGGTTAATCTCATCAAATATGGATAGAGATTTACGTTATAATATTTATTGATTTTTTTCCCCACATATTGTTAATCTTCCATAATATGTAAGTTGTAAAAAAACACTTGCTAGTTAGGAAGAGATGCATTTAAACGTCATAATGTAGTATAGATCTCTGTGAATTCTAAAGTTAAAGATAGAAATAAACCGGCAGAATGAAAATAAAGCACTTACGAGAGGTCCCGATACAATTAAACCTGTAGGTGCTATGTTTTGATTACTAATACAAGCATTCAGTTACTCTAATAACACTAGGTATATCAAATACTTGCGGCATGCATTGCAAACGGCACACAACTGCCAATGACGTCACATTTTTTGTCAATTGTTAAACAAAATATATAAGTTACGGTCGTATCTATTAAAGATTATAAAAATAAATAGGCTCAAGAAAAAGGTATAGTAGATATCTTACATAACAAACGCGCAAGCGGTGTGCGTTACCCCAGCAAAATAATGTCGAAAATGGTCATTTAAACGTTATAGATAATTAGTTGCTCCCCTTCTGTAATTGTTAAGCACATTTTTAAATTTGTTTCACTTAAACTTTTTTTGTTATTTCAAAAAAACATTTCCTGCTGGGGTAACATTTGAAACGTTACCGCAGTCAGACATTTTATTTTTTAATTGTAATATTGAAATAAATGTTAGCTAAATAATTAGTTATCTGGACTAGGTAAATGTTAAAACTTATTTGGTATTTGTATTTTCTTCGGCTGCGAAGTTATTCGAGATCCTGCTGGAGTAACGTTTGTGGGTTTGCTGGATCTCTGAAACGGGTAAGCGGATTGTAACCATCTTTTGTACATAACTTCTTAAGGATTAGTTTTAATTTGTTCGACAATAAAATTACAAAAATAATGGACCGTTTAAAAATTATTTAGGTTAATTAATTATTATCTATAACGTTTAAATGACCATTTTCGACATTATTTTGCTGGGGTAACGCACACGCGCAAGCGTTATAAAAATAATAACGACAACTACGACTATTAACCAACAAGTACACCCCAATCGAACAGATCTGGAGATATGTTGGATAGATTGTATAAAGGAGTCTCTTGATACCACTCTATGCACTTTCAGTTTCCAGGCATGTCATTGTCCTGGGGCAACCATCAGAAATATAATAACAAGTTTTTCCCGAAGTGTTCACATAACGAAGTGGCCAGGATAGTCCATGAGGGTCCGGATGTCTTAATAACAGCAGTTCCCGGATCCCTCCTATTACAGGCGCAGAGTGGTACGCCCTGTGGTTTTAGTCGGTCCGATTCCGTTTCACCACCACGCCGCAAACCCCGGTGGGGTGACGACCCTAGCGAGTTACCACATGTATAAATAGGATAGTCCATTAGAGACTTTCTGTCTTAAATATAACGTGTCAGACCTAGTTCTTGACTGGTCGTTCAACATTGTACTGGAATCGCTCTATTGTCATTGACAGGACTATTGTTGCCAATAAACCTGATATAGTGGTGATAGACCGATTAGAGCGCCAAGCTTCATCATGACATCATTCCCCATGAAGTCAATTTCTTAATCTCTGAAAGTAAAGGCATAATAAAGTAATTGGATTGGCCTGCAGCTTGTCGACGTGTGGGATGTGGAATCAGCAATCATTGTGCCGATAGTCTTATCAGCACGTGGGTTGATTGCTATGAGCCTCGCCTCACATCTTGAGAGGCTCACTTTGGGCAGCTGGATTAAGAGCCTGATGCAGAAAGCAGTACTTTTCGGTACCCCACGTATTATGAGGTTTCTGTCTCTGAAACCCTAACCACCAGTAATTTGGTTCCTGTAACCGATTCCTATGAGATTTTTTTTTTATATTTTAAATAATTTGTTTTGTTTTCTTAACATGTATATTTACCCAATAAATAATAGAAATAAAGCGGAAGGATGAAAACAAAGCACTTAGGGAGCTTTGGATTACATATTGACCTCTAAGTGCTGTAAAAAAAGTTCTGTTCTAATACTCGTAATGTTCTGGAAGTATAACACAGACATCAGCCTTACGAGTCTTGTTTAGAACCTAAGAGAAATGCCTTAAATATTAATGAGTATGTTATCTTATCTCCATGCGTTTTACGACGAAAAGGTTACGTGAAGGTGGTATGTAAATATAAAATAATAGCTTAAATTAAACCAAAAAAAATGTAATTACACACTAGTATTTCCTTTTGTAATTTTAATTATTATATTCTTGTATTAAATTAGTTTTCTATTATACTACAATTAAGTAAAGTAATTGTGTTTATTAGAATTAATGTAGGAATAAGGTATAAAAATAAAAATATGTGGGCAAAATGAGTTTCTTTTTACAAATTCTTTCATAAACACTACACAATACAAACACCGTTCTTATAAAAGACAATAGAAAACATCATGATTTATAGCAATACATTAAAGCCACAAAGTACAGTTAAGTATATTGTCCAAGCGTAGAAACTTAAATAGATAATTAAGAATAGGAATGAAGAATAACATTATCTGTCATTACAATTTGAGATTTAATAGTAACTTTACTGCTATTAACTGGGATTCTCTACATTTCATCGTTGAATTTGTACTTCTTTTAATTTTCTTATAATTAAAATTAGGACAAGCTTAAACCAAATTTATCTAGGCTTTAGTTTAATCAGAATAGCTTGAATGAAACTTCATTAATCAAACTTTGTTTCTTTGTAATAATTTTTTCTTAAATAATGATTATTATCTAAATACATGTGAAGTAGGAATAACCTATTTGAGATATACAAGTATAGTTATTAGCCGAGTGCAATCAGGCTTTATGATTAAAAAACTTAATGGCACGAATAGTATGTTGAATTTTTTAGTGCTAGTTCACCCATCGGATCTTTTTGCTAATGATTGATAAAATTCAACAAAAATAATAAAATACATTCATTTTAAATGAGTTTTGAAATTTCAACAAATTTGCACATGACTCTCTGGACTTTAAAAGTAATGAGAAATTTTGGATTTCTTAATTAGATATGTTTATTTTTTATTTTTCTGGCATTTCTAAACCTCATAGACTTTTGAATTTGATTTAACTCAATTTTGATTTAAGAAAATTATAATATTTTAAATAAAACTATATAACTTATAAAGATCTGCACCAAAAGATTACAAATATATTTGTTAGGAACATTATTTCAATACTGAAAAAAACATGCAATCTATTTGAAATATAGCTAGTTTTAACATGCACATGTAAATTCACAGTAGATATTACAGCAAAAATATGAACAAAAAAATGCTACGCAATTAATACGAGTTAAAATCTATGAATTATTTACAATAGTGGTTGATATTAGGTTAGTTATATTTAACAAAGTACTGATATCGACTTCCTCCAGCAATAAATCAATCTAAATTGATAGGAGGATGCGTTTAACTTAAAACGTATATGTTTTTAATAATGGCAACATTTAACACGAACAATAAATCACAAATGATATCACGAAAAATCACATATTGGACAATGTATGTATAATTAAGAAATAAAGCTATGAAAGCTATATTATAATAATATGCACCCTATGCCTAAACCTGTTTAACGTGCCACATGTATAAAAATAATGAATAAATTGTTAGGAAAGGTATGATACTTTAAGCATTTTTTATCTCCAATATTATGTATTATATTTTAGAATGTGTGCATAATTTCATCAACAGCCTACAAATAGACCACTGCTCTATGTCAAGCAGCAGCAGCAAAACCTCCTTTCTAAGGAGAGACCTATGCCTCTCCTTGAAGAGGGTTTTGGCATTATTTATGCCTGCTAATCAATAATAAATATATAGTTATGGTTTGCTTGGGTAAGGTGCAGCACAAGCTATTTAGATATGTATGAGTAATATGTGTACTGGTTATGTATATTGTATATTTCATAGACATTGTTTATTTCTTATCACATCAGGAAGTACATAATAAATATTTTTTTAATAAATTACAAGAAACAAAGTTTCATACGTATCTTAAATTGGCGATTGCTAACCGTACTTTAAATGTACTAACGAACCAAGTTAGTCACTTAAGACATTTTACTAATATAATAATAATAATAAATGATGTACTGTACTGTATGTTAAGTATGTATGATGTACTGAATGTTAAGTACGGCAAGTAAGTTATTTTCATTATAATACTGTGAGGGTACCATTATCACATAATGACTAACATTGTAGTCCTATGAGGACAAGCTTCACTTGCCCAGTGCCACATACATAGGCACATTATTAACAATTCCAATGAGGCATAACTAAAACATGTTTCCGGGTTATGTGTTGCCTATCAGTTATCTTTTTATACACTAACTGATTTGTGAGGCCCAGGGTTACAAAATCTCTGCAGAAAATGTTTGGCACGGTGTATATTCACTGACACTCTAGCTTCTGGAGTTGAGTACTTAAGGTGTAAAACCAGATATATATTGGCCTGTAACAGTTGCTATGGTGTATATACTATTCTAATAATCGTATTATAAACCTGAAGAATTTGTTAGTTTGGTTGAACGCGCTAATATCAGGAGCATCATAATTGAAAAATTCATTTAGTGTTAGATAGCCCATTTCACGAGGAAGTCTATACGTTATAAAACATCACGCTACTACCAATAGGAGCCGAGCATTAATGAAAAATGTTGTTGCAAAAACGGGTCAGCCTATAACATATATATACATACATATATATATAACGACGGGCCTGTTGGTCGAGTGGTTAGTGCCCCTCACTGCTAAGCCGGAGGTCGTGGGTTCGATTCCCACCCAGGACAAATATTGTGTGATGAGCATGATCATTTGTTCTGTGTCTGGGTTAATTTATCTATAATATGTATGTATTTAAAAATATATAAGTATGTTTATCAGCTGTCTGGACACCATAGCACAGGCTCTGCCTAGTTTGGGATCAGACGGCCGTGTGTGAAATGTGTGAGGTATATTATTATTATTATATACACGTGGCGCTGAATATGTTAAAGCGTTTGCTTATTTAATAAAGAATGAAGAAATAAAGAATACATGAATGAATTTAATAAAGAAGCTGCAACTAGGAGGACGGGTTTCTTGCCACAGGATTTATTTAAGGGTCTGACAAAGGTTTGCGTCTGATTAACGAAACTTGTAATCTTAAAAAAATACCGCATTAATCAGTATGTGTTAAATAAGAGCTTCGTACAGTTTGGAAAGGTCAGTCTGTTCATGTATCTAATGAATTCTTTGTGGATTTTGATCCAGTTTAAAAACTGTTACCAGAAATTAATGTCAGAAAGCAGGTTTCACTGTGACAACAGTGATAAGGCATAAAATCACTGGAATATAAGACTATAAAGACACGACACGACATGACATGAGAATTTTAGAGGAAATAAGCTTGTTACAAGACTTCAAACTTATACTTAAGTGTAAACAATTAATGTTAAATATATAATAAATAGGTGATGTTTTACATCTAGACACCGTTATTTGTTAAATCATATTCATATAGCAGATCTGGCGTTTTTTCTAGACATTCAATAATAAAACTAACTTTGCAAACATAATGTATATAAAACAAAAAGTGTGTGAGTCAGCTCCGACGCACGACTGGAGTTTACTCGTTAAGAACAATTCGGCTGCACACAAGTATACAAGTTATACACAAACATGTGAGAGGTGCGCACGATAGGTTGCTCTCAAAAAACGTAACGAGGTCATTCGATCTCAAAATTTTACTCTTCATATTTTTCCATATCGGGAGCCTTATTTGAAAATCGATTCTTAAGGAGCAAATACCAGTAACGGGTTACATTTATACGAATTTTAAGTATGTAATGGAACATATTTTATTTCTACTAAGCTAAATAAAGTTGCTTTCTGTTAAATTTAACAATATTTAAATTAATTATTATTGTTACAAATGTTGGACTTTTACTATTGTGTCAATAGTTATGTAGGTAACTATTAGTTTTAGTACTAGATATGAATACAAAATATTCGATATACATCAATAGGAACTTAATTACGTTAATATTCATTAGGTGTTGGATATCCATACAGTACTTCAGGAAATTTAGCTTCGTTCGCTTTCAATAAAATAGATTCGTTACTATTTTAAGTCAAATACGGTTAGGTAGACATACAGTGGAGGTGAGCGTTGGCGCGTCGCAAGTACTCCCCAAACTTAATCCTGGGTCGCAATTCCCAGGGACAGTCGAATTCGCATTTGTTGCCCCCATCTATCACGCGATGGACTCGGCACCCGCACGGTGAATCAATGGAACGCTAATAAATAGGTATAACTGTTGTTTGGTTTTAACAAAAGTAATTGAATCTTCAGAAGTTACCTAATTATCTAATTCAGAGAAGTTACCTAATTTATACCGAATATAACCAGATAGGCAGAATTTTATAATTGCTTATAAAAAACTAAAAACAATTTATTACAACTATTGCTTATAAATCATTTAAATCTGTTAGCGTCTTTATTAGAATTTATCTAAATAAATTATATGCTCATAAATATTACCGCCTTAAAGTGCAAAATAGTCATTTGATACAAACATTTTCAAAGTTCGTTTTCCATACTAACATACATTTCCGAAGCCGTGCTTAATATTGGTAATAATCTCGTCAATAATCGTCTAGTAGAACTTTAATTCTGTACATTAAACATATACTCGTACTAAAACAATTGTATACATCAACAACATTTAACGTTACACTTGCATTATATCGATTAATACGAATTTATTTACGTAATATAATAATTTTGTAATACATGTACTTTCTTTGTAACGTACGGTACTTACTCGTACTGATTTAGGTACTATTTATT
Organism: Arctia plantaginis; assembly: GCA_902825455.1. Lineage (NCBI taxonomy): Eukaryota > Metazoa > Arthropoda > Insecta > Lepidoptera > Erebidae > Arctia > Arctia plantaginis. The sequence goes on along the minus strand of CADEBD010000171.1, from coordinate 10,088,200 downwards.
TAAAATTTCATTAAAGTGTTTTGTCATTTTTTCATTCCAATCGTTATTTTATTTTCGATCAAAGCTCAAATTAGTTCAATATACTATGTGCTCACTTGCATTAAGACGTCAATTTAATATCTAAGCTGTAATAAAAGTTTGGTTCAGTTTTGTATTTACATTCTTCATTGAGTTTAGTCATACTTAACCGTAATAAATTACGATCAAACACCGAATTGTTTACTACATTTAGCCTTTACAAGACCAGGTCTGATAGCAACCAAAATGTCATGGCTAAGGATATAGATCTCACATTTCAAAATAATAACATGTCATTTGATATTGGGACTAATCCCACCCACACGCCCACCACTGTAACTCCTGTACACCAGGATCCACAGCAGTGACCCACGAACACACCGAGTTATGACACTCGGGAAGTCCCAGGAAGAAATTAAACTGTCTTGGAACCCGCAACGAAATTAATCAGAAGAAAATTGGAGGAGTTGGAAATACAGTAAATCCACTTCCCTCCTTAGCAAAGCGGGAGACAAAATGAAGTAAAATAGGCATACACCCTTTTAAACAGGGAACCACCACGGCCACAAAATATTACGGGTCCTACATGAGCTATATTTGATTTCTATAATATGTATGGCAGAATCGCCTAAACGCACGGAAATTCACCCTAGTTGACACAAGATCCCCATAGTATACCGCCCCAGATGTCACCTGCAAGCTATTCAGCATTATATTACGTTCATCATACCAAAGACTACATTCCCAGAGGATATGATGAGCAGACTGTTCATAATGAGAGTTAGGTGTTGAGCATTGACACAATGGTGACTCGACTAATTTAAAAGAATACAACTTGCTCTTAAAGGTACCATGACCCGTAAGAAATTGAGCGACACAGTGATCCACCTCAAGCCATGTCCTCGACAACCGTTCGCGAACAGATGGAAAAAATTGGTAAAGATGGCGCCCCTTGGATGACTCGTCCCAGCGTTGCTGCCATTCGTCTATGAGGTCATTATAGACATCGGACTGCTGTTGAAGCAATCTTGTAATTTTACCGCGATCCCGCGCGCCCAAGAAATCGCATTCCATGTTTTGTCCTGAATAGTACATAGCTGCACGTCTCTGCACCTCGAGATCGACCGGAAGGACACCTGCCAACACCGGCAAAGCCTCAGTGCTAACCGTCCTATATGCCTTGCACAAAAATATCAGTGCAAGTCGTTGGCCTTGTAACAGTTTGCGACGGACAGCGCCTACGGTCGCCCTATCGGCCCATACAGGTGCACCATAGCACATAGAACCTAAATAAGTAGCTCCGTATATGATCTTTAATGTATTAAATGATAGACCCCATGTCGCAGTTGATATCCTTGTCAATGCACAGAAACTCTTTTTAGACTTTTCATTAACTATTTTAATATGTTCGATAAATGAAAAGTTTCTTTCTAAAACTAATCCTAGATAACACACTGTGGTTTTATTTTTTACAGTAACATTGTCAAATCTAATGCTCGGCGGTGATTTGAGGTTACCTTTTAAAAGTAACTGGAAGGTTTTGTTGGGTGCAAAAGTTAAGCGATTACGTTCACCCCATTGAGATATCAAGTTCAAACATCTATTGGCTAATCTCTCAAGACCCGCCCTAGTATCAGATTCCACCAGTAATAAGCCGTCATCAGCATACGCGTTCAGAGTACATCCGGATGGTATTGGTATCGTAAGAAAATCGTCGAAGCCGATATTCCACAAGTATGGACCTAGCACCGATCCCTGAGGACATCCCATTGTAAGCGCCTTCGACACAGAATGATGACCAAGTCTTAGTTTAGTTGTACCTTGTGAAAAGTACGAAGAGATAAGGGAATAAATATTTTTAAAACACCCCCGTGATTTTAATTTCAGCAACAGCATGGGCCACCATGCGTTGTCGAAGGCGCCAGATATATCTAAGAAAATAGCCAGCACGTATTGAAATTTTGACTCTGTGACAAACTTTCTAACCGATATAACAGCGTCAGTTGTCGATTTACCCAACGTAAATCCAAATTGTCTATCATGAAATTTGACTCCACCTGGCAGAAGCCGGGGCACTACAAGACGTTCTAAAAGCTTTCCTAACGATGGTAGCAATGTGATTGGTCGGTAGGATTTAGGATCATCCGGTGGCTTGTCGCCACTTTTTGGTATTATACGAATATTACCGCACCGCCATATACGAGGAAATATTCCTTCAGCAATGCAACGTTTAAAGACAGTGAAAATCGTGTCACCCGAAAGTTTACAAGCTTCTTTTATCATTTTGTTAGATATTTTATCATCACCCGAAGCCTTGTTTAGCGGCAAGGATCTAATGATACCGAGAAATTCGTCTGAAGATGGTAAATCAGACATTGGAGACAGTGGTGGTTCGATGGCCCACTGCCTGATCTGTCGGTGATGATCAGTGTCGTTTTCCGGTCGATCGTCAGGTACGAGTGAGTCTAAAAAATATTCTGCTGTTTGTTCTACTCCTGTGGTATATCTGTTATTAATTTTGATGTTCTGTATGTATGCGTGGTCGATTGATCTATTTGCCTTAAATTCGTGATACAAAGGTGACCACGGGCCCTCTCTATCGAGTTTATTAACAAGTTTCTGAATTAAGTTTCCCTTGGATTTTTCCACAGCAGTTCTGTAGTGGGACCTGGCAACTCTAAGAGCAATGAGAGCAATGTTGTACAAATCTCCTGTTACGTTATGTTTTTTAATAGTGTTTAATTTTCTACGAGCTTTCCGGTAGCTTCTACGTAGTTCGGCTAATCTATCATTCCACCAATCACATCTACGAGTGTTAGTGATAGATCCGCGACCAATAGTTACATCAGCGCAGTATGTAAAAGTTTCTGATAGTATTTCTGCGCTTTCCTCAGCTGATAAACTACTGCGACTGAAGTCTTTGGTATGAGTTGCAAAGAGTGAACCAAACAAAGCCCAGTTCGCACCTTTAGTTTTATATCTAAAATTATAGGGAGCCCTTTGTGGATCCTGTGCAACCCTTGGTGTGAATTCGTACACGATCAAGCGGTGATCACTACAGGATGCGTCAGGAAGGACACGCCATCCGGATATCGAGACGTCGCCGCGCGTAAGCGTCACGTCAATAGAAGACTCACCCATTGGGTTGCAAAAAGTTGGTGGTGCATCGGGGGTATTGTGAATAATAAGATTCATTTCCGCAATGAAATCTTCAACCGCACAACGTCGAACCGTGTCGGTTGAACGCAACTTGCCATACCATAATGAAGATGACGCATTGACATCAGCGCCAATGATAATTTTATGTCCCACGAGGAACTGCAAGACGTAACGTAAGTGATGTAAGTGAGGATCAATAGGATGTGAATATTGAAAATAGCAGCTCACTACGTAAACCTTACAGGTAGAGGATGAGATCTCAGCAACGGCGCAGTGTGACGTCACAAGATTACGCAAAGATGTTACCGTAAAATTAGAACTTGCAACATATATCCCAGCCTGCGAACGGCAGTCAAGCTGTACTACATTACGACGCAAGTGAGCGCTCTGATATTGTTCTTGTAAAAGGACAATGTCTAACTTTTGTTCTAAAATTAAACGGTCTAATTCTGATGTAGCTATTTTATCGTTATGAAGATTTAACTGGCCTATCGAAATATTATTCATTACTTAGTAAGTTACTCTTTAAACTTTTTTTTTTTTTTTTTTTTTTTAAACTAAGTTAAACTATTCAGTAATTGGTATTTAATATCAGCTGTTCCAGTTTTAATTTGTATGTGGCACAGTCGTATGAGCCGCATCGATGGTCAGATGGTTTTTTGAACCGCTTACACTGTGCGCACGTGGGCTTAAAATCTGGTGTGTCTTTATCTGGACAAGCTCGCGTTTCGTGTGCGGCGGCGCAATTAGCACAAGTAGGGGTTTTAATAGTGCAAAACTTTTGTACATGACCAAATTGCTGACAATTTAAGCAACGAACTACTTCTATATCGTCTATGAATCTACATGTGGCCCAGTCTATATAAAGTTTATCTTTTGTGTTGGCTAGATGTTTCCGAACTGCTGCCTCTAATTCTAAGCCTATCCATTGACGCCCATTTTCTAGTTTACGATGCCTAACAATTTTGGTTGACTTAATAAAATCATTCTCACTTAATTTTAATTCGTCCTTGATATTCTGACGGTATAAAGCTGTTAGGAAGGCACGATCTTCCATAGAACCGGGTACGTCTTTTACAATTATACGGGGCCTACGGCCTTTCGGTTTTTCTAAGCGCAACCCTACTGATTTAATGGCGTCCACAGATTCCAGTTTCTTAAGCTGCCGTTCGTTAGCTACACGTAACACGACGCCTGCCTTAGAGGTTTTTTTAACGCCTACAATTTGAAATCCCTCATCGCTCGGTTTAATAGCCTTCATGAGAGCTTGTTTCGTTGCTGACGAGGTCGCATAGTCCGCTAAGCGTTCCGTAGTGGGATAGGCAATAACACAAGGCCTAGGAACGCGCGCTTCAGTAGGTACCGGGCACGGAGCAGATTTAGGTGGTAATCGAAGCTTAAGTTTGTCCGCGTACGTTAAACTCGTTTGTTGAGTTGCGATACCCTCCATTTGTCGCTCAAAATTCGCTAACTTCGTTTCGTTGCTAGAGGATTTTATTGCTAACAAAGATACGATACCGGTAATTCGTTGAGTAATATCCATAATTGCCGTTTTATTACCTACATTCATCCGAGATCCCTGATCATTAACTAATTCATTGATTTTTGCCAAGTACTCGGTAGCCTGTGAGACTAACTCGCAGTAATTGTATTCCCCACAGTTATCACGACCGTTAAGAGACGAAACATTTCCACTTAAATCCGAATTATTGATTCGATTACTTCTATTGTCTTTCGGCGAGAAATCCGTAGGTGACATTTCGTTAAATGTCCTTTTCCCGGTTGGTGTTAGAAATTCACTTGTACCGCCGGGGTCCGGCAACTCGCTAACGACCGACATAGCCAAACAAAGACACACCAAACAACAATTTCAAAAGGAACAAGTTTAAAAATAAACAATACGCAGAGAAAAATCAATATAAACAAAGGATACCTCCTACCCACTTTTAGAAAGAAAATAAATTTACTCACCAATAGTCGTAATAAAATAATTCAGCACTATATTTCTGTTTAAAAAACAATAAAAACTTACTGATATTCTTTAAAACACTATACACAACCTTTAGCCGCCCGCAAACCGGGAACTAGTCGCAGAAAAACACAGAAAACAATATTTAAATTGTTAGCATATGAAGTCACACGTTAGTCGCACAGTGCCGCGAAGGGATGTCATTTGATATCTGTGAAGTAGAATGTTGTACGTGACATTTGCGGGATCAAATTATTGTGGCAACTATTGGTCTGATATCCACACTTGGCAATACACCCGAAAACGTCACAGTATTAATCTAAGCAATACTTATCTCTGTAAACAATACACTTAATTGAGATTTTCGTTAATATTCCTTCATAAAATCTGTTTACTCGTAAAATTGAAACAAAAACTTGAAGCTGTATATCACGGTAAAATCGTGACGTTTACGTCTCCTCGTTACCATGGATTCTCGCAAACCTGAGAAATACTTGCTCTAGTGTTGTTTGTGAAACGGAGTAGTCTTCAATAGGGAACAAAGTGCGAGCTTGTTCCATGATGTGGAAAACTCGCCACCAAGGCAAGTCTACGTCGTTAAGGTAGTACGTGGTGATGCCGAGGTACGATTCACTGTGAAAATGATAAGAGAAGGCCTATCAAGATATATAAAAACACAATAATCAATTAATATGTTTAAAACAAGTAGCGCAGTAATTTAGATGTTTACAGATTACGAATAATGTTAGGTTCATTAAAATGGTAAAAGGACAAGTACTTTTTATAGACTAACACACAATTCGCACCAGTTTTCTGTTATACATTGTTATATATGTTATTTGATTGAAGCGACAAGGTTGTAAATTAGTTTAAAATTATACAAAGTAATAGAAAACATACTCACATTACTCTAGATCCTATGAAGTTGGTTGTTACATAATTATTAATTTCAGTGATATTTTCTTCTCTAGTTGGGCTAACACTAGCCTTGACTATTAATGTATAACCTGAAAACAAAATATTACCATTAAAGATGAAATTAACAAAATGACTTGACAACTCCCGCGCTAGGAATATATCCTGTGTCGCGAGGGACTTTACAAACATACATGAAACGGACACAAAGAACACCCACACTCAGAACAACAATTTGTGGATCACACAAAGTATTGTCCCATGTGGGGATTGAACTCACAACACTCAGCGCAGTAGGAAGGAGCAAGGTGACCGCTTAAACCACTACGCCATCCGTTCCATGAGAAAATATATACTAGACTACCTGCTACCCGCGACTCGTTCGCGTGAAAATTGAAAAGCGATGCCTTAGTGGTGTAGTATGGTACGCGACTGCAGTCCATGACGCCTCGGGTTCGATTCCGATTTTGATTTCACAACTGTCATAAAAGATATTTTCGTAGCTTCTAGCATCACAAACATGAAGGATTTTCATACTTTTACCTATAGTCCTTTAAATAACCCTTACGAAACGACGAACGAATGTAACCTTACTAACTTTTAAACTATCCTAACTGCCTACCTCCCTAACTGCCTCAGCCAGCATCGGAATTCTAGGGATCGACATATCGAGCGAAGTCCAGTTTCGGGGTCACTTAGAGGGTAAGGTCAAATATGCCTCGAAGAAGCTCGGTGTGCTGAACAGATCGGGGCAGTATTTCACTCCTATGTAAAATATATATTTATTGCGATTTTTGCAAAATAAATTTCAATTGCAATTCAACATTGCAAATCAACTTGCAATTTTTTTTATATTTTACGGGCCGACTGAAATTTGAGACTGTGATCACGGCCAGTGGGATCTGGTCGAAACGCGAGGCAAATAAAAGTTACGTGATACCTATAAAGTGAACGCATTTATTCTCATATGTCCACACATATAATTGAACGGATTACCTTGCGAGAATTTATTCTTCAAATGTTGTAGCGGTCCGAGACAGAAGAGGGTGCCGGCGACCATGACGGTGAGGCGCGAGCAGAGCGCCTCGCACTCCTCCATGCTGTGTGACGTCAGCACGATGCTGCGCCCAGCCCCCGCCGCCTCGCTGATGGCCGACCACACCAGCCGCTTGGACGCCGGGTCCATACCTGCCCGCCACATAGACACCGCTTATAGCTTTAGGTGGAACTGATGACTTGCAAATGAAAACTAATATTTGATGTTCTCATTTTGAATTTATGTTTTCAGCTCTATTAGAATACTCAGATACTACAGATATATTGGGTAACAGACTAACTAACTAACTACAGATATGTTGGTTTGTCCGTATGTCAAATGATGATCACATTACATAAAAATGTTTTAACTAATTTCAATGATCACTAAAGTAATTTCCTAATCACTTGATGATTACATATGAATCATACCAATATAAAGTAAACTAAACCTTTAAATAATGTCTGCGTAATACGTAGAGAATTATTAACTAAATATATAAAAGAACAAATAAAATTTATTTCATCGATTAGTGTGAGTTTAGTTTATAATGTTACCTGTAGTCGGTTCATCAAGGAACACAAGAGGCGAATCTCCCAATAACGCCACAGCAGTACTGATCTTCCTCTTCGTTCCACCGCTGCATTCATGTACCTAAAAATAGTTTAATTTCTTGGCATAAAATTTTATACAGATAAAGCTAACTCAAAAGATTGAAGATCATTAAAATGTAAGAAATTAATGTTTGAATTCAAATTAATGATAATTTTTAGGGTCAAAACATTAAACTTAATTCAAACAGTCGTATACTAGCAAAATTTATTTGAACGATCAGAACATTATGGCAAACAACAGATTTAAGGAACAAAGTTACGTGTAGTCAAAAAACTAATTTGATACAGTGACCAGTGAACATGATCTATGGAGTGATTACAATACTGTTTTCTTTTCCATAGTAAACTCGCCACCTCGCAAATGTGCTTCTGATTTTATCAGAAGCACATTTGCGAGGTGGCGAGTTCAGCATTATTATTCAGGGGACCTACCGCACTTTTTGTAATACTGGATGAATACACATAGAATATAAAGTTATTTTAAGTAATTATAACAGTTTATAAATATAATACCTTCTTATCATAATGTCGCAGGAAGCCGAGGTGCGAGGCGAGGTACAGCGCTCGCGCACTCCCCACCCGCGACGGTATGCCGCGCAGGAGACAGAATATGCGTAAGGTCTCCCGACCAGTCAAATTGTCGAACAATGCATCGAACTGTGGACAGTAGCCTGTTTAAAACAGACACACAAATTAAATAAAAATCTACAGCGCACTAGTAAAATAAACGTTCAGATACCTCTACTGCAGATTAGAAAAATAAAAATATTTAGACAGTATAAAACCTTTTTTTTTCTAAGGAAAGGCCTTTTTTCAGCAGTAGATTATTAAAGGCTGTTGATGTGAAAGATAACTAAAAAAATTATTTCTACATATATTATGCATCAGATTAAATAAGATATTAAGTTGGCTTGCACTAACACTTTTGGTTAATATTATTAGTTGGCACTAGTGAAATTTTGTCTTGGTGCTGACGATTACCTATATGTCTGTATACATCCTGTATGTGTGTCTTGATGGATAGTCCGTGTACGAAAGCATCACCCGCAGATATACGGGTATCACCCGTCAACATTCGGAAGGTACTCGTCTTGCCCGCGCCGTTTACACCTAGCAGCCCGAAGCACTCTCCTTTGTTCACGGCTGGTTAAACAATTACAATTACTTTATCTTAATATGATATATTCTATTATAAAATCTAAAACGTCGAATTCTAGACACTAGCAGATTCATCACATCCCTAAAGTTTTATATAGTGTATTAAATGTATACTTATGTATATAACTCAGCAATTATATATGTGTGTATATCTCAGTATCTATGTATGTATATCTGTCACACTGTTTCTATCTATATCCTTAATCACTATTATCTCGTTACATTTGAAACTTAATTTCAAGTGCACCTACTCAGACATTCCACCCAAAGGTAGACTGAGAGAAACTGCCCGTGGCATTAAGTCCGCCGCTGTAAAATGAATTGTTGTTTGTGCAAAAAGAATTAAATAAAATAATTTCTCAGGAAAATAATATTTTATATTGCAAAATATAAGCAATGCGTGGTTTGGGTCTAAGTACCGCCGCTCACCATAGCAGCTGCTCTTACTATAACTGTACAGATAGGATACACAGAGATAATACAGTAACCACTTACCAAACGTTAGTCTGTTGACTGCGAGGTAGTTTTTAAAGAACTTGGTGAGATCTCGGCACACTAGACTGTACTGCGAAAGTTGAGGACGCGTGAGACTTTGTACATTATACCTCTCCGCTGCCACGTCGCTATCTTCGTCGGTTATGGCCTTCGTAGGCTTATGGCTTGATGAGTAACACAGCTAAAATAATAAGTATTACAGAATAGATATTATTAGTATTTATTATTTCAATAGCAATTTAGGGCTTGTTAAGTCAGCCTAAGCATTGAACTTGTCAGCGGCTAGTCCACATCCGATACTTAGAATAATTATAAAAATACTATATACCTTATTCAAGAGTTCGTATTCCTTAACAAGTAAAATAGTGAAAGCTATGATCCCAACTGCGCTCATCATAAACAAGTATCTGCCGATACCGGGTTCACTCCATTTCAAGTATGGGTCATCTTCAACTGAAAAAAAATCAATACAAAATATTGTTTTTAAGGGGTGCTAAGTGATCATCTATAGCTACTGGGATTTAAGATTTTCTTATGTTAATATCATGCTCTAAAGTTGTGTGTTATCTTATGATGATACTGTTTTATTTTATATATAATCCAAGTTTTTGGCATGTTATTGTTCCATTGTTATATGACTTTCCTTTATAACAATTATATTGAAGACAAATAGTAGTGGCTTCTTTTTACAAGTATTCACGAATTGTAGCTATTTCTGCCATCCTTTAGCTAAAAAGGTTTTTAGATTTTTTTAAAATTGTAACCGACGTATATTGAACCATGTTATCTGTTTTTTGTGATAAATTATAGGACACTGCTTATAAATAGGTAAGTAAAAGCCCAGAAAATAGTCAACAGAGTGGGCAGCAAAAATAATATTTGAATTTAATGAATGAAAATGCAGTATTGGTTATTAAGTAATAGAATCATAAAATAATCAGTCACATAGCGATTTGCAACTTTAATATATTGACTAGATTACAAGTTACAGAAATTTAGAGCATTTTCAACTTTGTCACTTCCTATTTACAAGTGAAAATTTTCAATTTGATGAGAAACGGCTTTTTAGTTAAAGGTCGGCAATTATTTTAAAAGGCTGGTACAAAATAAAATAAATTTAAGTAAACTCTTTACTTAAATTTATTTTATTTTGTACTTGTATTTTATTTTGTAAAATAAATTTAAGTAAACTCTTTACTTAAATATATTTTATTTTGTACCAGCCAGTACCCACTGCAAAACGAGAATCAGTAGCCGATGTGCGAACACAAAGCGAAAGCGATATACACTCCATAGCCAGGGTATCTACAAAGGGCTTATTTCACATCAACTTGCTCTATACGGCGAGCGCGTTTGGCCTTGCGACTAGTGAAGATTTCAATGCGGGCCAATCACAATGCTGACTCTGTTTACTACTATTTACGTAACACACAAAGACATAACTCACTTACTACAACACACGGAGAGATTGAGCTTGTTGCAGATCGTATGACGTGTGCATCCTTCCAAATTCAACTGTTTGCAGAGGCCGTCACACGCCAGCATAGAGAACGCTGACACGCTCATGTCCCTAGGATGTTAATAAAACTGTTTCCTCTTTATTTGTTTACATTACACTTGAACGTAAACAAAATCCCTATACGTTGAATAAAAATGCTGTCATTGTTTTGGATTGAGGAAAAAAGTCGATAGTTAAACATAAAAACTAGGATTAGAAGAAAGTCCGCAGGAGGAAGTTCGCCGCCTCTACTGTGCGGTGATACGATCCATGGCCCTCTACGGAGCGCCGATATGGGCAAAGCGCTTATCGGCCTCCTCCCGCTGCCGAGCTAAGCTCAATCAAGCGCAGCGGGTAGCGGCCATTCGGATCGTACGGGGATACCGCACCATATCGTCGGAGGCGGCGACAGTCCTGGCACGTTTCCCGCCTTTTGATATCCTGGCGGATATGGACGCTAGGGTCTACGACCAGACTCGCGCGATCCGCCTGGGTGAGAGCGGGAACGACCAGGACGAGCTCGAAATGCGGCGAAACGCTCACCGACAGGCCCTGGCGCAGTGGCGCGCGCGGTTGGAACAGCCGCGGAATGCGCGCCAACGTGCTGTCGGTGCCGTTTTGCCTAACCTCGAAGCTTGGGTAGGAAGGGAGGGAGGTCGCGTCACCTACCGACTGACGCAGGTGCTCACTGGGCATGGCTGCTTCGGTGAGTACCTGAATCGGATTGGACGCGAGGAGACGGCACAATGCCAGCACTGCGCAGCCGACTGGGACTCCGCCCAGCACACGCTGGAAGACTGCCCCGCGAGGGCATCTGAACGCGAAGTCCTGGTCGATGAAATCGGACGAGACTTGTCCCCGCCAGCAATCATTACTGCCATGCTGGCGGGTGAGGAGGGCTGGGGCGCAGTGGTCTCTTACTGTGAAGCTGTAATGCTCCAGAAAGAGACCGCTGAACGGGATCGGGAGAGGGCCGATCCCGAGCGAAGAAGACGTCGACGACGTAATGAGCAGCCGACGGGACCGCGGGCCGCCAGAGAGTGGGGACCTCTGGTGGCAGATTAATTGCTGCGGTAGGGGAAAGGATGGCAGCCTGATCGCACTGAAAATGTGATCGGGCTGCAACATCTGGATAGGCTGAGAGGCAGGGAGAAGCCACTGGCTTTCCCTGAGATGGGACCTAGCTAGGTGCGGCGTCGATCTGGGGGACCTGAAATCACATGGCCCGGGTTCTCCCCAGAGCAGGGCGCCTAAGGCTGGCCGTCGGAGTGGTTTTTAGTGGAATCACCACATACTCCTGGCTCCTATATCCCCAAGGAGCCGGAGATCCGAAGGGATTTTCCACTCCGTCAACAAAAAAAAAAAAAAAAAAAAAGGATTAGAAGAAAGATTATAATAATTATTATTTAATGTTCAAGAATATGTATTTAATTTAATTAGGTACATACAGTTTCTATTTTTTGAAATTATAACAAGTATTGACATTAAAAACTAATGTTGGATGGGTTTGAATAAATTAGAGTAGGGTATAGTAACACTGATTGTAGAAAAATTATAACATTATAAAATAAATATACGTACATATTCATATTTTCAGTTATTATGATGGGAGTGTTTACACTACACATGCATGTATCTTTCAATTTAAATGTGTGTGTATGATTAACTAATGAAATATATTTTACCTGAAACTTCTACTGATGCAGTAAATAGGCAACGGAGAAAAAATCCAGTCGAACAGATGAGCGTAAAACGGACTGCCTACTTCTGGTAATCTCAATAATTCGGTGATTAAAAATGGCATGCAACCTGACAAAAAGAACATAATATCAAAATTCTGAATTTAAAATTAAACAAAAATTCTTTATTCTCAATTTTTATTTAATTGAAATAGCAAGCTTAAAGAAGGCCAAATGACTGCATTAATTAATGCTTTCTCTCGCAAGTAATGTGATTAGACTGAATATTCTAATGTTATTCGCAGATAAAACTGTTTCTCGTCGTCGCATCTTTTAAAAATTCAAATACTTTCCCATTTATATTGCAAAGTGCTCAACAATAATTGTGAAAAGGGACGGAACTGTGTAACAGTATGCAGAGAAAACGCGCGCAATACCGCGCGCACTGCTAGAGCTGGCCGTCAGATGGTAGGTGAGATGTCAGATGTTACACATTATATCATCACCATCATCCACAGTCTTTCATAGTCCACTGCTGGACATTTTTGCGAGATTTTGGCCTTCTGTACCACGCTGGCCAGATGAGTTGGTATAGGGTTTGTTTCAAGCTTTCCTTCTCTTTGCAGTGATGTTGTCCTAGTAGTTTGCTCCCTTAGTCGGCTCTTACGACACCCAAGAGATAAATAGGGGTGGTGTCTGTATTCTTTAAAACATTTTAATCATTAAGTTCCATAGAAAGCTCTCAACACCATTGTTGAAATAATTATGCCGGTTGTAATACATGTGCAAAAATCTTTTTTTATTTAGTGTAGTTTAGTTAGTGTCTTTAATGGTAAAGAATAGACAAATAAATGTACTTTTTTAAAGTTGTCTTGCCTAGTCTAGTTTTGTAACACATTGGTGTGATTGAAAAACGTCATATCATGGCAGTTTGATTTCTGTATCTATCATTGTATTCAATTAAAATTAACTAATTATCTTAAGCGGGTCAGCAAATTAACTCTAAAAGTCCTAAATGCAATATTCATAAAACTGAAATCAAACACTAACTTGGTAAATGCATAGAAGTATTTTTTATGATTTTTGAAAACATAAATAAACAAAAAAGCTATAAAAATGCTTATTAACTGAAATGTCGATAAACTTACCTGTAAATATATTCATAAAACACATCTTGGAAAAACCTGTAGCAGACGCTTCAAAATAGAACGAGGCTACATAATGTATAGGTATGGTGGCCACCGAGAATATCATTAACACTAGTAGTACTCTTCCTGAAACCAATGGAACTAAATTATTTATCGTTCAAAATAAATTTAAAATAAAACCTCAAGAAAAGACTGTTATTGGACTAATTTCATCCATTGCTTGTATAGAGAATATGATTATAAAATTAAATTAAAAAACTACTAAAATATTAGTTCTTATTGTTAAAATTGTTCTTATTTAAAATCCTTAGTAATTTATGATTAATTTTTTTTTCATTAAAACGAGTTAATGAGAAAAGAAAAATTATATAATTGTCTTCCCAAGATTGACTAAAGCTATCTAAAAGGTTAATTTTAGAAGTGTTCCCAAGTCAAACAAACACACAGATTACGTAAAAAAAGGATAGTTGAAATATAAATGATAAGTTATTTTATTATGTTCCTATTTGTCAGCAAGCTAGATCTTTCGTGTAGTAATAAATAGATGTACACAAACCTAACTCCGCCGGCGTGGAGAGAGTAGACTCTTGGAAACAAGCGAGTGTGATCACGATACAGAGATAGATAAGGAACAGCCAGAGCCAGTCCCATACGAGCGCCGACACCCACATGACGGCGGGCCGCACCCCCGACACGCGCTGCAGGAGCTTCGCGCCGCTTATGCGCTCCTGGTACACACATTAATATTAAGCTCAATAGAAAAAAAACAACATTTACTTGAAAGTTTTTTTTTATTTAGGGTGAAAGAAGTGTACAAAAAACATTTACTTGTTATGTAATAATATACTTTTTTTAATAATTATTCTTTTTCATGAATTATAGTCAGATATAGAATAAAACTTGAGTAAATGATTATAAACTCCATAAATCTACACTAATTTTATAAATCCAAAGAGTTTGTTTGTTTGGTTAAACGTCCCAGGAAATACTGGTTCCAGTATTAAAAAAAAAATTGGTGTTGGATAGCCTTTTTGTCGGGGAAGGCTATAGATTTTATAAAATCACGCTACTAAGCTACTAAAATATTGCAAAAACCGGAAAAAAAAACTGTTTTGTGAGACAGACGAAAATTCGCGGGTCCGCTAATTAGTTATAATTTAATTATGATCTGTTTATTAAATCCCACCACTTCTGAAAATATTTGAATGCTTACTTACCTTTATGACAAAAAGCATGAGGAACGCAGTCACGAATGCCATACAAAATCCTATGTTGAATGCAAATTGGAATCCCATACTGCTTCCAGACGCCATTACTTTGACCTGATAGTAGGATTAATAACGTTTTTATACAGAAAATATAAAATGACATATTTCTGCTGTACATAAATGTTTAAATTGTTCATAAGCTGCAATTGGGCCTATGAAGTTTTAATAGACTAGATTGTAAGCACTTTAAACATTTTACTCGTCTATTTGAGATCGACAAACTTATTTCAGCAGTCAAAATTCATGTATTATATTTAGAACCTTTTATGTAACTTGCAATTGTCGTATGTATGATAATTCGGCTCCTATCTTGAAGCTGAATTATAATGCCGGTTTTCTTGATCGATTTTGCACAAACTTTTAGTTTGAATGACACTAACTTCTTTAATACAGAAAGTTATTAAGGATAGGATGATTTCATCTATGACGTCACAAGATAATTATGTTAAGAGGAATTTTTCACAAACCTTACTTTGGCTTTATTTGATTTGTTAATTTAGTTAATTTGATTCGACTTTACAGTGAATTGCATATTTTGTACTCACCAGATTTTCAATAGAATAAGGTAGGGGATGGTTGACTATTTTCAGAGTACTTCCAGGCGAAAGTGCATTAAGTATAGCATTGTTGATCATCGCCAGAGATATAGCAGAGTCGTGGTAACCATAGTTGCTGAACCAGGCCGTTATATTATTGCGGCCGAATGTCGCACCCGTCAGAACCTCGTAGCGAATCCGAGGAAGATCCGCATCGCTCTGATAGACAAGGTAACAAAAATAAAATAATGATAAGTAATTTTCTTCTCCCCGGATTTTCTTCTAGTTTTAACAAGACTATAATATACGGAGACAGTGACAACCTTAATCTTTTTAATTTATTTATAAATTAGTTGACGATGAATGTAGACTAACTGAGTTCTTACCAATTTCAAATAAAATTTTGCCAAGTCCGATGTTCCAATATCAGTAAGCGTCATGCCGGGATATGTGGATGTCTTGAAAAAATTTTTGTACGCGTTCAACGCTTTTGCTTCCATTAAGTCATCAGTTAAGTTGGCTTGAGACAGAAGCGTTTCCGTTGTTCGGAAACCACTTTCTAAACTGAGCGTCAGGGGGGGCAATTGAGATATAAATTTCCAAGATCTAGATATTATCACAGATATTGTTATGTTAATAATCGGAGTCACAAATTGTATGAAAGCTGAGAGTTTGTTCCGCATAGAGTTGTACGCTAATTTTAGGAACATTGCTTTTATATGATTTCTGAGGAGTTTGTAACCTCGCACCTTTTCTATAGGCTCATTATCCACTGAAAAGAAAATATATTTTATATTAGAGACTGATAAAACTCGCAAATCCATTAGTGGGGGTTGGTGTGTTATTATTAAAGAGCGAGTGACAGCTAGTGTATCGAATATAAATGCCGATAGTCCTAAAATTTAGATAAGACCAGGTTTTCTAATAAATTCATGGATTGTTTTCTTTTATATATTTTGGAATTTTAACATGTCAGTAACAAACAGGAGCCATCATTAGCCTTATTATGCGATTAATGATACTTACTTAAATGGTTTGCATTAAAAGACGCCGGAACAACAGCACATTCATTATTTATTCTACAAGATTTGTCGTTTCTTCCAGCTGATGTTGTTTCTGTATCTTCTGCACCAGCTCTACAACCATTAAAATTATTGCTTAAATTACATTATATTTTATTTTTAGTTGTTTTTGAAAGCCCTGCTTTCAACAGGTGGTCAGAAAGAGAAACGATTATAATTCATCTCAGTGAAACAATGTGCTTCGCTAAATAAGCCAGCAAATCTTTCTTTTTTTTTGTTGACGGGGTGAAAAATCCCTTCGGATCTCCTGCTCCTCGGGGACTCAGGAGCCAGGAGTATGTGGTGATTCCACTAAAAACCACCCCGACGGCCGGCCTTATGTCCTACTCTGGGGAGGACCCGGACCATGCTATTTCAGGTCCTCCCAGGCCAGCAAATCTAAATAGGCCTCTAAACCTTTGTGTTGTAATTACTCTGAAAGTGCTTTATTCTATCTTTCTTGTAATAGTGTATTGTGTTGTGAACTTATTGGAGTTATTCGCTAATCAGTGAAAATTCAATAAAAAATATAATTGATTGAAAATTTAATTGCAATAAATTGTATCCCCACTGATGTTTATTCACAATAACTAATTCATTGCAATTTAAATATTTAGATTAAGCTTTACATTGCGTTGATTATAAATTAATCAATTGTTAATCTTTAATTGTAAGAATAGTTTAATTTGGCCTAACACTGCTATGAGAGCTGTAAAAGCTTGTGTCTTTTACACTTACTTCATGAAAACTTCTTCTAAACTGGTGACTGATAGTCCGTAACTACTCACGGACAGACATTCCTTCTTTGCTTCAAATTCTTTGAGCATCTCTGGAAACTTACTAACATTATCGGTTGGCAATATATATGTTAGTTCGGAACCTGGAATTAATTACATAATGAATCACAAACAATATATATATATATATATATATATATAAACAATACAGTGACATAGGATAAAATAACAATAATTTTATATAATTCTACATTTTCAGGTTTAGTGGTGTAAAGATTCTGATGGATATTGGTCATTATTTCTGTCTATGACAGCTCTTTGTTAGTGGCTCTTTTGTATTTTTCAGATCTCAGCCTTATTTACATGGCGGAGGATTTAATTTACTAATTAAATCCATCCGAAGATAAAATACCTTCACGGATTAAATATTAATTTCCAACGAATTAAGTTTAATGTTATCTTAGATTTATTATAGAGATCAATTTAATATTTAAAACCTTATAATATTAAATTATGTATTTGTATATGCACATTGTGATTAGACTTACCAATATTAGTGTTTTCTTTGATATCAGGCACATACGTTTTGAAAAACAGTGTGATATCATCGACTATACAGTTATCTCCTTTTACAATAGTGAGTTTATATCCAATGCCGTAGTGTTTTTTGAGGAAGTAGGGAGTGCCGAAGCACTGCAGTCGCCCTCCGGACATAATAGCGATGCGGTCGCCGAGTACGTCCGCCTCATCCATGAAATGTGTTGTGAGTATCATTGTACGACCTAAAAAAAAATGAAGTTTCATTGTATTCAATAATATAATTGTTGCGGCAATAAATTGTCTTCAATGCTTTCACATAGTTTAAACTGTATAAAGTAAATATTAGAAGTAGTCAGAAACCCAGAGGGGCTCGTGGCTAAGCGGTAACCAAGTAGGTTAGCACATTGCAAAGTTAAGCAATGTTAGCCAGGTCAATCTATGGATGATTGACCATTCTTAACACATTGAGGTCCCTCCGGTGCTTCCGAGAGCACGTTACATCTGTGGCAATCGCGACAGGTAGTTGGAGCCCTAAAAAGTCCGACAATAATCTAAATATAGAACTTCGATATCGCCTAGTACTTGGGTCGCGGAGGTGTGATGGCAGTCGCTCAACATAAAAAAATGAACTTCAGCTAATTCGTACTAGACTGAAAGCCAACCCCAACCTTGGCAAAAGGCTCGGAGCAAAAAGTCAGAAACCTGATTAAATATTACGCCATAATTGCAGGCAATCAGCGGATGTTTACAAAGTTTGATTTGATAAGAAAACCGTAAAGGCGTAAGGTTGAAGTTATAATACCATAACTTCTACAGTCAGTGAATGAAAATATTCAGTGAAGTACGTAGTACATTATTATTATTATCTATGTCAACAATCGAGAGATACATATGTCAATGACCGTCGAACAGTATAATATGTAATTTGTTGCATGCGCGCTTACCGCTTTGAAAAAACGCAGCAAATTAGTACCTATACCTATTTTCATATTAATTTAACTTATAAAATTCATAACCACTGAAATTTATTAAATTTTACATGTATCAACGTTGTAAAAGTATTGCATTAAGGTACCATACTTGTTGATTGAAGTTAGGAATAAGCAATTTGAGATATTAAACTATATGCATATTCGAATCAAGTTATTATAACAGTAATGTAACCCAAAAACTACACGAGATAAAGGTACCTGAACTTGATCAGGTTTAGTCTATTTAAATACGATGTATCCATAATAAATCAAATTTCACAGGAGCAATCTTACCTCGTATGAAGTAGAGACCTAGACGGCTGCAAGAAAGGTTAGAAGACTTGAGCCTAGTGCTTATCACTGATTTTGATTAACAAAAACTTAAAAACATTGACATCCAACATCGGCCAGAACAAGGACATTTGAATCGACATAACATTTTACGCAAAAATGGGTGTATTTATTTTTTCTGTCCGTGGCATCATAGCTATTTTTTTTTAAATTACATTTAGGGGAAGGTGGGGCAGCCTCATACAGTTTTTATATTTCGTGTTATAGAATTTACTCTGGTATCAATATCTGTATCAATTCATCAAAAACTAGTAGTTTAACTATCTGACTTTATTTCAAGAACATGTAATTTGTGTAAATACACATGTGCGACTTTTAATAAAAGTTTTAAAAAAATAATTAAAATGTATGAATGTACCCCGCATGCGGGGCACTCTCATACAGGCTATGGGGCAGATTCATACATGTAAAAAAATACACAAGTTTAGCATGAAAAGTTTAATTATTCATCAAAATAAAAGTATCAAACCACAACGTTCTCGAAAACAAAAGCAATTAGTCTATATGAGCAACTTATACTAAGTAATAACCAAATAATACTAAGTAAAAAAGAGAATAACATAAATGTAGGTAGTTTTTCTTTTTATGACACTGTAGGAAGTTAGTTAACCTAACAGTCTTTATTGATTTCTTTGATTATAAATATTAAGTGTTTTTCCTGGATTGGAAACGTGCCATGCATCATTGAAAGCTGTTTTTAATTTCGACTTTAATGGACCAAATACTCATACATCTAATGCTTGAAGGCGGCGAGTCGTGTGAGGTGGAAAGGAAAGGCACACAATCCCATTGTCACGGCAGTAGTTGATTGCATCAATAGAATTGTGACTTTCATGGTTGTCATATAAAAGGAATATTGGATTTTCTTTCGAACATATGGTGTGCCTCTGAATGTGCTTTAGAACATCAACAAAAATGCTCGAGTTTATTCAACCACTTCTCGTGGCTACACCTAAAGAGCCTTCTGGAGCATCGTCTATGAAGTAGTCCTTAAAATGTACTCGAGGGAAGATGAATAAGGGCGGTATGGTGTTTCAACTTGCTGAAATAATACCACCAAATGTGACCAGTTCTCCGCTTTCGACAGACACTATTTGACCAACCTGTTTTTGGCTCTTGTCATCAAAAATTTTTAGTGTGCTCAGAACAGTAGAAATACCAGATTCGTCGTTGTTGAAAATCCGATCGGCATTTAAATTGTGTTTGCGGTATATATTCTCTAGGATCTGGAAGAAATGAAAATGTGGGGCACATTCATACAGTATGAATGTACCCCGCTTGCTGCTGTATGAACCAACCCCATCACAAGAAAATGAAATAAAAATATTCCTAAAAAAAATCAACTATAAATATCATTATTCACGTATCAATTTACAAACTTGATCCTATTACCTTTTGAATAAAATAGTACTGAAAAATCTAGAAAAATGCTTTTATTAAAAAAAAGATGTTTAAAGTGAGGTTTGAAAATTACTTACGCGTGGCCGAATCACGTTTCATGTCACCTCATCGCGAATTTCCCACCGACTGTTGTCAAACTCCGTGAGCCAATACACACATAAGTTAGCTACGCGTACACGGATAAGTCGTTCAGTTGATATGCGCCTAACAACAGATGTATCTAGTGTATGACGGTGCCCCTTGTATGAATCTGCCCCACTTCCCCCTACTACTTTAGACTGTGTGACTCAATAATTTAATGAATCGCAGTCATACGTCAACACTTCGGCGACAGTAAATAAACTGAAAAGGCATACTCTTCTTACCTTTTTTCTCTTTTTGCAACAGATCCCACAGTGCACGTCTTGCAGAGGGGTCAAGGCCAGAGGTTGGTTCATCGAGTAGCACAACCCGAGACGAGCCGCACATAGCCGCTCCGACAGATAGCCGGCGCTTTTGACCGCCTGATAACTTGTTCGACGTCACATCTCGCTGACGACATCAAAGAACATCAGCATAATTACGTGAATTGAGAAAATAACAGAGTTGGACGAGGACGTACCTACTCATAATTCAAAATTGCGGCGGTTGGCTTGTTACATTGACTGTTTGTAATAATGGTAATGTACCAAAAAGACATCACCAAGGCTATACAAAAGCATTTAATGTCGTAATATTTTTCATTGAGCATCATTATTGACTACTTATCTCTTGAAATTTTCAAATCCAGGTGCCTAAATCATTCTTCTATTGGCATAAAAATATATATATAATACACACGCAACGTAAATATCCTTCAAAAAAATTAACAACATAAAAAAGTCCACTTTTTTGTGTTCTGTATTGCGTGTTACTCCGTGTTATTCCGGCTGAACATTAAGCCAGGGGCTGGGCTCATAATCACATGAGCATTATAAGCCGATTATTTACAATTGTTTAGTGCAGTAACCTTACTTACCTTACTACCCTAGGCATATCCATATTAACAACTTTTGAGTTCAATCACTCTAAATCACTGTTTTAATGTTTTAAAAAGACAACTCCCGCTTTAGGAGTATATATCCTGTGTGGCGGGGGACTTTACATACATTCACGAAACGGACAAAAATGACACCCAGACTCAGAACAACAATTTGTGGATCACAAAAAGTGGTGTCCCATGTGGGGATCGAGCCCACAACACTCAGCGAAGTAGGAAGCGGCATGGCGACCGCTTAAATCACTACGCCATCGGTGCAGTACCTACTTCGACTTATAATTTATAAGTTCCCATTCGAAACTATTTAGTCATTCCATGTAATATATATATTTCAAAAAAAAAACAGACAGGAAAGAAACAGAATATAAGTTAATAAATAGATTTTACTTTTTCAATCGGCTATTTCTTCTAGCCTTTACTAAAATGTTGCATGGACAATTAAAATGACCGTGAATCTGTAACTTTGCCAAAAACTAATTTCATCATCAATTAATCAAACATAAGTGAAGTATTACAATTTACAACAATTACTTTATAAAAATAGATTTGAATTCATAGGTAGAATATAGTCGACCTACAGTTTGTAATATACAAGTTAATAGGTATAGCGTGTTTATTGTAACAAATGCCTCATTTCACAAGAGCGAAGGACGTTTATGTTAGACGGTCTTAATTGTCTTTATTTTACAACTCAATTTTTTTAATCCATTGAATCTACTCTGATATCAAAAAGTAAACACGTAGTATGGTATTATCGTTTTTACACCTATCTTAACGCATAACACAGTCTAAGCTCTCCAATGCGAAACAGTACTAACCTTTTCTTCCAATTCTAGCAGTTTCACAAAATGATTAACTTCATCATCTATTTTGTTCTTATCAACTCCTTTCAATCGTGAATAAAATATTATGTGTTCGGCGACGGTCAGGTCAGGAAATAAAACGTTGTGTTGTGGGCAGATACCAAGGGACTTGCGGGCCAGAGCTGTCTCAGTTACTATATTGTAACCACTTATTAGTGCATTACCTGATGTAGGTGGCACTAAGCCTGGGAAAAACAAAATCTTAAGCATAATAAAAGAAATATTGTAATAGGTACATAGATACATACATTAACGCAAATTTCTTGTCTTACTTACGAGTATGTACCTAATACTATTAGGTACATACCTACTTTGGAGAATAAAAAGGGAAGGCAAAGTTGAAAAAGGATCTTGATACGGAACGGGTGCAGCATATATTAGAGAGCTTAAGCAATAGCTCTAGCAGGTCGGAGTCGCATCTCAGGTCCGGGAAGTTCGAGCCTTCTAACAATAATTTAAACAACATTTTTTCCCCTTAGCATTCAAATTATAACACTTTATCACTTTATCATGGGCGTTCAGAAATTTGAGTTTGACTCTTGAGTTGCAAATGTCCATGGGCGGGGATAGTCACTTACCATCAGGTGACACTCTGATCGTTTACCTCTTATACCATAAAAAACTTTGTATCGGAGTTTATACATTTCTAGTTCAGTACACACCTGTCAACATCGATATAGTGGTCGTCTTCCCAGCGCCATTGTGACCCAATAACACTGTTATTTCGTTTTCATACATCCTTAGATTTAAGTTATCAACTGCCTTTTTACGTCCTTTGTACATTTTTGTCAGATTCTGAAATAAAGAACTGACATTAACCCGAGATGATATTGCCTAATTGAAGTAAGTTAGTAAGATATTGCCTAAGTGTGTTAACGACTTAAGAACGGAGTATCATTTTCTTTACATGCTTCTAGAGTGCGTCAAAGGTTGTTAAAGGCGTTAAAGCAAATATGTCTGGAACACTGTCATAGATTAACTTATGACTAATGTATTGTTTATTCTAACACTATAACATATTCAACTTCTAAAGTCTCGTATAAACGTGAATATGCGTGTCTACAATAGGTACGTTGGCGCTGGCAATAGATGCCAAACTTTTATATTGTAACAAGTTACAATCTTTAAGCCTTTTTATAATAAACATTGTTACGAATAGCAAATATCTATTATAAATAGCAATAACATTGTAAACTTTATTGCTAAAAAAAGATACCTTTACAATAATTTTTGAAACTTATCATAATTTAATAGTGAAAAACAATCATCAAAAAGTGTTTTTTTAATTCCCTCAAAAAACGCAACGCTGGAACAAAACCTGACGTCAATTTCACTCGACGTCTTCTGTCAACAACTTGTTTGTATGGTTTCAGGTGATTGTTATTTTTTATTGTTTCGCGGTTGTTTCATATTACTTTATTAGTTTTCTGTGTTAAAGTATTAAATCCTTGTGAAGAAAGACTTAACACAATGACTGAAACTGGTTTTGTCAAAACACAATCAGATGATCTGCCTAAAATTGACGTGTTAGATGATCATAAATTATTTGTCACATATATTTCTTTTCAATCTGAAACTCAGAAATAAAATTAGAAAGGTAAATAAAAGTTGTTTGAAACTTTCCTCTTACTCTAATAGGTTAGGTAGGTTTGTGTTATCATACATAGGCAAGCATTGCCTATGCTTGCCTAAGAATGAAAACTCTTATGGACAAATATTATTAGATATTGAGAATAAAAATATAATTATTTTAAGTACTAGCTGCACATGTTTTGTGGCTTATTATACTTACACATCATAAATACTTATATAATTCTTAAGAATACAACATAGTCATAAAATGTTTTGTATAAGAATAAAACTTATAAATAAATTAATCTTTACGAACTTTTCGTAAACTAGGTTATGTTTTCGACGAAGTTTGTAAAAAAATTATGTGCAGGTAACTAACTAAAAATTATCTTCACGACAGTATAAACAGCTAAAACACGATACATTGTCTCTTCTCCTCGCCTTGCACCACATTTTTCTTATACCCGTATCTTTCGGCATAAGGAAATACACTTTGTCAGGTGCAGTTTTGATGTTATTTTAGCAAACTTAAACTTTTCTGTGATTTTCCAAAGTAATAAATTGGTTTTGTCACTCACTTTTTTAACTTTGTGAACCAATCACTTCGTTGTTGACATCGCACTATATATCTGACGTCAAAGAAAAAGCGCGCCAAAATGGCCGCATTTAAATCGTCCGAAATGATGGGAATTTTAGTAATTTTTTTTAGCTCAGTGGTTTATATTTCGGGTGTGTTATATTGATTTTTCGTTATGTGATCACTAGTCGAAACGTTAAAAAAAGTCATGCATACAGTATGCATGACTTTTTTTACCAGAGCGGGACATCTGCGGATTATGTTTAAAAAAGAAAAAAAAATGTGTTATACAAGTTTTTTATTATAGATAGAAGATAAATTAACACAATATAATCAAAGTATTGAACACAAAATAGTTAAGTAGGCCCGACGATAAGCCCCAGTAATGACGTGACTTCTAAGTTTTATTTTTGTATTTGTCGGCTGAACAAATTTGTTTCAAAATATCGGGCCTTGTTTTTAGATAAGTGTGGAACTCAGTACATGATTTATTTATATTTATCTTCGTAATCAAAATAGCTTTCATTACATTCATTACATTGAGTTTTATCACTTGTCCATATTTTGATCATTTGAGAAAAAACTCTTTCGACAGGTGCGTTACTTCCAGGCAGACACATAATGTACTCAATGATTGTGGAAAAGTTCGTTATATGAAGATTGTTGGTACGAAAGTGCTGGAATAATTCGACCCAACGGTTTTCAGTAGAAACATTCTCGGTATTCCAGCCAGAGATTTTTTCATCTGTTGCAAAGTTTGAAATAAGTGAAAACTCGTCAAAGACTTTTGTATCTTGGCTGCTGCTAATAAATCCTTGCATGATCAGTAAACCCAGCACTTTCTGTACCTCTTCCCACGTAGGTACTTTTGTTAAATTTGCCCATTCAAACATTTCTAGTTCTGTGTTGAATTGACACCACTGCTCCAAGTATTCTTTGCTTGTTTTATAAAACTCAGCCACCGCTGTTTTTACATTCTGCTGGTCAACAGCAGCTTCTCTTTCTTGTAATTTTACAAGTAAGTTACGGACGATGTGGGGAAGGAAAACCGTATTCTCTTTTAGTGCCAGGTTATCTCGGAGACGATTAATTTCTTTGGCTGACTCTATGGCCGAAACATTTTGCCCTTCGATTTTCAAAACAGCTTCATGAAAGGTCGCTGCTTGTGCGTGCAAAAAATGTAAATATAATTCTGAGCTGGGATTTTCGAAAAACGTTTTTAAAATATTTGGGCATTTGTCGATACTCAGAAAATAGTTTTTTAAAGGCTGAAACATTTTTATAACTCTCTCAAGCGCGGGCATTAACGCAAGCTATCTTGTCTTACTGTAGCCCAGCAGTTTCTGATACTCTGTCTCGGTAGAATCACAAAACTCTTTCAAAGCTTCTACACGAACGCTTTAGATGTAGAAAAATGAGTAAATTTTCACTATAATGCATTCGAAGTCAAGAGGAAGACAATCAGCGGCAGTTTTGATCGCGTTGTGGACTATGTGGGCTCCACATCCAATTCCAATAAGCTGTCTGCCGAGTGATTCGTTCAATTTTGAGTAAACATTATTGCTTCCTTTCCTATTCTTTCCCCCGAAGTTGCAGTTCGTGTTGTCTCCACAAAACGCAACAATTTTTTTATTCAAGTCATTGAAAGACAATACTTCCTTCAAATAATTAACAATAATATCCGATGTTTCACCTGGCTGTTCCCGAAACTCTAAAACCTTGACTTTCACGCCTTCGCATGGTAAAAAATAGCGAATCAACACTGGAAATAATTTGACTGAGCCATGGTTTGAAGCATCTGTTAGTAAAGTTATACAGTGGGCTTTGCGTAAATGCTCTTTTAAATCTTCGGTTGCCATAGTTGACAGCACATTTACAACAATAGCTTGAGACTTTGTACGTGCACATCTAAATTTTTGCTCAAAACATGCTTGAATTAAAGGAGAAGAACAGTCATTTTAGCGAAAACTGTGATTATGTTGCACGGTGTGAAACGCCCACGTACCCTCAGCTGCAGCTATATCCAAATCCTTGGCAGTCGGTAAATCGGTTCTTTTAAAAAAACTAAGCATTGACTAGCTTGAAGCAGTGGCTTGATCGGCAAGCCTGTGTTTTTCTGACTTTAAATGTTTTTCTATATCACTAGCACCACCATGTCCAACACTAAAATCAGTACGACACTTTTCACACGTTACATCTGCAGTATCATCTTTTCTTTGTTTTATAAATGGATACTTCTGTTGCAAACTAATATTAAAGGAACACTTGCGTTTAGGCATTATTCTTTTGTTACAAATCACTGCGTTGCCTTACACGTGTATATCAGGTTACGTCCGACTTGAACTAAAACAAAACATTGCAGTCGTTGACTGAACATCGAGTAAGCGCGGGCGCGGGAGGGGTTATCTTATTATCTATCCTACTCACACGCGTTAACGCGGCACCGCGCGTCGGGCGGCGCGCTCTCTCGTAATCTGCTGCCTTCCCGTGCCGACGCCGTATCACGCATTTCGAGCGAGATAAATATATTTTAAATTATCGTTTGGTCTGTTTGCAAAAGCGGGACAATGTCGGCCCCGCTGGGGACACCGGGACAGACTGCCTGAAAGCGGGACTGTCCCGCCCAAAGCGGGACGTATGGTCACGGAGTATGCAGCATACTCCGTATTAATTTCGATTACAGATACTATGTTTCACAGATATATGTGTATATTATGTTGTTCATTGTACTGAATTTAATTTCCTTACATGCGTCCTTGACGATATGGATTATGACCAGTCAAGGTGAGATGTGAGTGGGTCGTTCAATACTATCGATTATGCATTTCATTAGACAAATGTGTGTAGAACATAATAATAATGGTAAGTAAAAAAATTACAACTTTAATTAATATCATATGTCATTTTAAAAATAAATAGACGAATACTCTATGCTAAGATGTAATTGCACATATGCCATGTTTTACGATACGCTACCATTGATCAGTCATCGTTCATCGCTATCATTGAACGTTATACTTGATATGAGTATTAGAAAAATGTGGGTGTATCATTAGCTAATGAAATATTATTAATGAATAAATCATCACTTTCTTTTATTATGCACGTTGATAGATAGACAGGTTAGAGATGTACCTACTTTTTATTGCACACCATGATTATTATGAATAAGTACAATGTATAACACAAACAAAAAAAAACCAGTGATACAATGTGCGGCCTTATCGAAGTCTACGATCTCTTCCAGGCAATTTTTAGATTGACTATACTATGTAGTAGTAATATGTAGGGTGTGGTGCGCATTCACAAGTACGTAGTCCATTACAACTGCTAGAGTGCACGTAAATGTGACAGAAATCTCTAAAAGCGTTTATACAAAATACTATGAAACAGTCAGCAGTACATGTATATAAGTTTGAATTTAACAAGAATTAATTAGATGTAAAATGAACGATTTTTTCAAAATGGTAGGTAACATTCGTGACTCACTTGAATGTTGACGCCCACGGATACGCCCTTTGGTTCTTCGTCGTGAACTACCTTCAGCAGAGCATCGTTGTACTCTTGATCAGTCTTATGCTTAGTTATCTCTGTAAACGTTCAGTTTTATAAATAAGTATAGACCTTTAATTTAAATAAAAAAAATAGTGTTTTTTGATTACGTGTTCAATCATATGATAACAATTTAATTAGCAATATGAACACGTTATCCAATGTCGCGGACTTTGTAGATACAGAACCTTGCTTTTTAAGCAATATTATTTACATTCATGAAAGTATTATATAAAGGTAAAGGACTTAGTTTAAAATAAACTGCAGTTCATGTTGGTTAAAAGATATTTTTAAACACCGACAAACTTAATACATGAATCGTATCGTATAACCATGAAGATTGAGATGGGGAATAAATTAATTGAGTGAGTACTTCGATGTTAATAGGGTATTACACTACTTTCCGAGAAAATATTTTAATTTAATCCAACATCAAGCAAGCAGAAAGAACATCTTACAAAAAAATATAAATCGATAAGTTGTTCATTCGTTATGTCATGTCGGTAGTAAAAAGATAGGTCAGCAATTGTAATAAACTAAACTGTGTCCTTTTTGTATTAAAGGTATCGTAGTTACTTATCTTATATATAAAATTCTCGTGTCACAATGTTCGTTCCCGTACTCCTCCGAAACGGCTTGACCGATTCTCATGAAATTTTGTGTGCACATCGGGTAGGTCTGAGAATCGGCCAACATCTATTTTTCATACCCCTAAATGGTAAGGGTGACCCATCCCTATTTTTTTTTTGTTTGCAATACAACGTTTGCCGGGTCAGCTAGTACTTATATAGATCCATCATCATCAATCATCATCAACAACTTATATAGATACCAAACTTGAATTAGTTAGGACATTCTCCCAACTATTATTTTTTAATTTGTAAACATTCTGAGAAGAGGCCTATGTTATGTTCCGCAGTGGACTATTAAAGGCTGTTGATGTGATGATGTGAAACATTAATTAGTGTAAGTAAATTTGTAAGTAGAAACCTTCAAATGATGTCGTGATACAGTAGTGAACATACGGTGGTTAAAATTATGTGTAGCACAATGTAACTTCGACTTACCCATAACCTTCGACTTGTTAGGTCGCCAAAAACTCTTCGTGAAAGGAAAGTACCAAGGTAGTGGTACTCCATACAATCCTGGCCGTATCTTCTCCACATACATTGCAATTAAAATATATAGTATAGAATCAAGTATCAACATTAATACAATATGGCCTGGTTGCAGCTGGTCGTGGTATGAAATAGGAGTGAAGAATTGGTCCCATTGTAGACCTTGAACGTTATAAAAAAAATCGATGTTGAAAATACGAAAGGTGACAGGTGTTCCAAACGACTACAGTATTAAATTATTCAGTCCTATTGATATTTTGACCTATGTACATATATTAACAACATTACAGTTCGGAATATATGTCAATTATATAAATAGGCGTACTACCTACTAACTGTAAAAGGCAGTCATTTGCATGTAAAATGTTTATTTCGTTCAATTTTTTTTTACTAAACATATTAAGTAATCTATATATAAAAGAAAGTATTGTTAGTTACACTATTTATAACCCAAGAACGGCTTAACCGATTTGGCTGAAAATTGGTGGGGAGGTAGCTTAGAACCAGGAGACGGACATAGGATACGTTTTGACATTTTTTTTTACTTTTTTTTTACAAAGTCGTGATCAGAATACACAAACGCACATTTAACGCTCCAACAATAGATGAAGTTGCCATCCTGATTGTTGGTGAAAACTTGGCAACACGCGATATTGTGCTTACACGTCGTTGCCTCTAAGGCGGAACAAAGTTCGCCGGGTCAGCTAGTACTTAATAAAATGATAAATTAAAAAAAAACTGATCATGTACTTGCCGTCGAGGACTTACGATATACATTTTAGTCGCTAAGTCACTTTTTAAAACATAAGGAAAAAAAAAGATCATGAACAGGTATTCAGACGTCACGGCGCACCTAATAAGGTAACGTTGTCTGCTAAACGTTCAAAGTTCAAGAATGTTCAACGTAAAAAACTAAAAAGTACGTACCTACTGTTCAATTTTAAATCCATTAGTTGTAGTTCCATTCACATGTTCATAATTCACTATAATTCAGAATGAGGGGGGAAGTCGAGAGGGGGGGGGGGGGGGTTTATGAGTAGGCGGAGAGTTATCTACTCTTAATGCTTTTTAGATGATGCCTAATGACGAAAGTGATGCCTGAAATATTAGATTATGATCCCAAAACGGATGCATTTCACTCACTTATGCATTTAAAAAAGTTGACGACAGCAAAAAATGGACAAAACGCGTAAATTGGCGCTGAAAATAATAACAATTAATTCTGATTTGTACTAATTGACTCATTTTTTTTTAATTTATTTTTTTTAGGGATAACAACAGCTGCAGTTCTTAACTAGGTAGTAAACTATGATTACATGAGTAGCCAATAAAAGTTATCCACGGTAGATACATAGAGTGGATGAATATGCTAATAACAATACATAATATTAAAACTGATTGGCAAACCTTGAAAAGATGGGTGTATTGATGTAAAATATGAAATATAATAAATAACTGAAATAAATAACACATACAAATATATAAATATGGGGGAAAAATTAAATTGAATAAATACATTAAAAGATTTATATCATCTGGAAACCTATAAAACCAGCCATTCAGTGCAATGATGTTGACATTTTAGAAAGCCTATGATGATAGTAATTTAAGCGAAACTCGTTTTTTTAAATTGTCCTTAGAACCGATAAATATGTCCACATTGTCCATCATTATGTTATGTCTGTGGAATGTCATAGGTATTTAGTAGGTACCGCAACGCAACAAAAAAGTTTTTATTTTGTTTCTTTGTTAAAAGTTATAAACTTGAAATTTGTCCGAACGTCTTATAAGGCAGGAGAACACGTTTAGACTTATCAATTGGAGTATAGATTTACAAACTCAAAAAGTGCAAGACATACATATGCACGTATGGTACCTATGTACAATTAGTGATTTTTCGATAACTTTCATGCTTACAATGTAGAACGACAAATTATAGCGTAGGCATTGACTGTACAGCGATGTTTGAAAAACTCAAATTATTGCCTGCTTATATATTACTTATATTATTATAATGCCTATTTTGACGTGACAACGTCTTATAATTCGATGGAGCCGGCTGCACGCACGAAAAAAACATGACTCATGCGGCGTTACCTCGCTCTGAGGCGTTCCATTTAAGGCTTGAAGTGCAAGCGAGAGCGCGCAACGAGCGACAAAGAGGCACAATCGGCCTCCGCCTTCGGCAGCGTTTGACATCTCTCTCTCTCCTACTTGAGTGAGCGATGCGTCCGCGTGGACGTTTTCGTAAAATGCAACCATTCCATCAGTATTTTCTTATGACGTTGTCACGTTCAACTATCGTCAGTAAACCGACTTTACAGACAACCGATTTTTTTAATATTTCAAACTTTTAAAACTAGAAGGAAAAACTAGACTTGCAACGAATATTCGGTTACTATTCGGTATTCGGCCTATTCGGCTGCTTTTATTATATTCGGCCGAATACCGAATATCTACATATTATTCGGCCGAATACCGAATACTTAAATAATATATTTTGTCATTGAGAAATAATTGGTAAAATGAAAAATTAAAATCGATTGATTACGTATATATTCATATTTTCATTTCTGTTATAATCATTTAAGTAGTCATTGGTGCATAACACAGGTACATAATCATCTTCTGAATAGGAAAAATGGAGGATTCTATGTATTTGAATTATTGTGGTAATCAAAATTTAGAAGGGTAAGGTTCTCATTTCTTTTATAATCATTTATTAAGTAGTCATTGGTACTTAAAACAGGTACATAATTTAATTCACGTCTGTACAAGTTTTTGGCGCTAAAATCCAGCCGAATACTTTTGCCTAATATTCGGCTATTCGGTCAGGGGCCTCGCCGAATATTCGGTATTCGGTATACTGCCGAATATACTATTCGTTGCAAGTCTAGGAAAAACCCATGTGGACCGCCTAAAGGTACTCTGTCTTTGAACTTCAGCATTATATACTTATAAGTTGTGAATAACAACGATTTTTCATATAATTTTTAAAAATCCTACACTATAGCATGAAAACGAATGGAAGGTATTGTCACAATAAGATGTTGACCATCATTTGTTTTTGCTCGTTTCATGTTTTTTTTTAACAATACAAGGCAAAAAAAGGAAAATCCAAAAATGTTATTTTTAGTTATATGTCAGTTAAGAGTCATTTATGTTAAATAAATAAAAAAAAATAGGTTATATTTTATTTTTGTCCAATCTACTGTAAATATCGATTTGATAAGCACAAAATGATAACAAACTTCAAAAAATTGACGTTTCGTGACAGTAAGATTTCGTTTCGTTGTCTATGTCAGTCGGTAATAAGATATGTAATAATGATTATTTTTATAAAGCCGTTTAGTTAATACTGGTAGACCTAATCTGTACTATCACTACTATTACTACTTACTTTATTATAACCTACAATAATAATGTCGATGGCAGAAAGGTAATGTCCTATCTCGGCAATTGACTTATATGTAAAACTTACTAGTACGTAATTAATCAGAAATAAACGCCCGTGGAATAGTCTACGTTTCTATGCCGAATACAAATAATAATATTAGAAAGGTCATAGAGTTTTTATCATGTTTCGTCTTTGGTGTTTTTTTTATAGTATCAGAGGGCCACCTGATGGGTCTGAGCAGTGAGGGCCACCTGAGCAGTTGGGTAACCTGATGGTAAGTGACTACAGCCGCCTATCGACATCTGCAACTCAAGAGTTACAGGTGGGTTGCCGCCTTCAGACCTTCCGCCAGAATTAGTTGTAGGGGCAGAATTGGAGCTCCGGTATTCTCACTAACTCGGTGAAAGAAAGAACTGCTTAATACCAGTTTTCTGTGAGGTCTGTGTGTGATCTCTGGTCGAGCCTGGGCCCATATGTTTCAAAGCATGGCTCCCACGGTGTAATATTTAATACTTCGGGATACGGCGAAATCGCTTTCTGCCGTCGATATATGTACTTCAAACCTCGACAAACATTATACGAATAAAAGTTGAAGTTAGTACATCACTAGGTATATTATTCTAAGCATTATTGCAAAAAAGAACAAGTTTATATTGAACTTTGCATTCATATTTGAGAAGGTCAGGCATAGTATTTATTAAATAGTAATAAACATTATCTAACATCTGTGTTGAAATGAGTCGCATAGGACTACTGATCAAAGTCCACATGATTCAATCAATCTCATTGTTTAGACTAGTGCAAGTGGCTTAATAGTGAAACCGGACATTGATATACTCGTACATATATTATGTCGTGTAAAATATCCAATGTTTATTAAAATGATGACCCGTCAGTGTTCAGAATTCATGCAAGATAATTCAGGGAGCCTTTCCGTATAATGCTTTCAGTTTTCGATAAATAATATCACTACAATTATGGATTTTTAATGCCGTGAATTGCCTTCCCTATCTTCATTCTGTTCTCCTTTTATAATTTGCTACAGCGTGTATTAATATTTAATAATAATCTAACCTTGATTTAGAGTAATATGGCATTCAGTTATGTATCCTTACTTTTGGTTCAAAAATTTTACTTAATGCAATGTTTTAATTTTTGTACGCGTAATCGGTCTACTAAGCCAGGTCAAGGCTAAGCTAAGTCAAGGAAAGTCTAATCTAATAAAATCTATAAATAATAAATAATTGAAAAATATGTGAATAGCTTGACAGGACAATATTTCAGACAACAATTTTCAATAGACATTATGCATATTGCTTGAGTTATTAGATAATCGAAATACCCAATTAGGAACTTTAAATTTCAATAAGTCTTTGGTGAAGTAACTCGACAGCTTCTGAGTACTCAGTTACCTATTTAAGGAGGTAAATATCACGCTGCAAATAACAGGGCCGGAAGAGTAGTTATACCTTTTTAACATGGTAATAGTGCGACACACCTGTCACTGATAAAATATACTATATACGAGGGCTGCTATTTATGTATCCGAAACTGGCCAGTTACAGAACAATATTAAAAAAGTAATTATAACATTAAAAAATGGAACTCGTTGGCTGAAAAATACAATTTGTTTCATGTAACTGTCATTTGTAGCTTTGAACATTTCGTGTCTTTATCACTATGGATTTAACTCGTGAAATTTTTCGTGCTATGATTTATTACGATTTTCGGCGAGGGCTAACTCAAAAACAGTGCATCGATCAACTCACTTCGACTTTTGGGGACGAAGCACCATCAAAACCCACTGTGTATCAATGGTTTAGTGATTTTAATCGAGGGCGGTCTGTGCTCACGGACGAATTAAAAGGTCGCTCTAAATAGGTTGTTGTACCTCAAAATATTGATGCGGTGCGGGAAATAATAATACAAGATCGTCATGTTACATACCGCGAGATAGATACGTCTCTGGGAATAAGTATGACGAGTATATATAAAATATTACACGAACATTTAGATAAAAAAAAAATGTTCACGTTGGATTCCGCACAACTTGAGAATTGACCAAAAACGGGCTGTGTCGATTGGTATAAAAAAATGTTACAAAAGTAAAATCAGGGTGCGTCAATAGATGTCTATAATATCTACACAGGTGATGAATCTTGGATATATGCGTATGATCCTGAAACTAAACAACAATCAACGGTTTGGGTGTTCAATATGAGCCGAACCCAACAAAAGTCATTCGTTCAAAAAGCTGAAGCAAATGGTCGCTTATTTTTTTGGTATAAATGGACATGTGGCTACGGTGCCAGTCCTAACAGTTAAGAATAAATTACGTGGTCAACGTTTTTCGAGCCGCGAAGAGGCTGTTGATGATTGAAAGCAATAAAACTATAATAAATGCTATTTGTTTGTTTCACTTTGTTATTTCGGATACATAAATAGCAGCCCTGGTAATACATTTTCATAAGTTGTAAGTCAATCAAGGGTGAAAGTTAAAGTGTTTTTACCTCTAGAAGTTCCTTCGCACATAATCATCAGTTGGAATGCATATCCCATCGCAGTGTTGGATATGAGACTAAGCAACAGTTTCGTTGTGAGGCTTATATCTTCATAGAGTACTTGAGTTAACATGAACACAGAGTATGTGGTAAACCACGCAAGACCCATGAAGGAAGCGGCAGTGTTTGCTGTCAAGTATAATTTCCGATTAGATTTATTGATAGCAGAATTGTCACAAAAGATAAATTTAAAATAAGGCCTAGGTACCAGCATCACAAAATACGAAAGGAAAATAGTTACGGTATAGAAGACTTACCCCTGGAAAAGAAAACGCTGACCATGAAAGAGAACGTCAATGAGGCTACTATAAACAGCAGCATAAAAAACAGTAAAACGCTCCATGGTGTGAAAGTAAGCACTCCGTATCCATCGCCTTCAGGTGTCCGGTTAAATGGTATCTAAAAACATTGATATCATACAGTGTCTGTTTCTCAAGCATATTACGTTAAAAACTCAAATTGAAACATTTTAGTTATAGTCCTAACTGATAGGCCAGAACTAAGCTACACATACAATTGTGCTAATTTAAAAAAATGTCTACATCATATTTGACTGGCCTGTTGCTCTAGTAGCTAGTGACCCTGACTGCTAAGCTGGAGATGCCCCAGGAATCCCACCCAGGGTAAATTATGTGATCAGCATGATCATCAGTTCTGTGTGTGGGTGTAATTTATCTATGGAGATTACCATATCATATAAGTAATTTGGCGACGACGAGTATGAACCATTGAACGAAATATGTAGTTAGTTTAAATATTCAAATAGATCTGAACATGACGTAAAATTTTGCGTTTATCAGAATACTGAGGGCCTAGTCCAAGTTTATTTTACATCAACTCGCTTTCGGCAGTGAGCGCGTTCGGCGTTGCGATTGGTGAAGATTTCAGTGCAGGCCAATCGCAGCGCCGCAGTCGGTCACCTTGACGATCGAGTAGATGTGAAATAAATTCACACTTGAAACTCAGGTCTGTTCGCAAAATGCAAAACTAAGTGTTTTTTTAGTTAGGTACATCAGTAAGGTTCTTTAAATTCGATTTTCATTTTATGTTTTTAGATTTAGATGTTATCGTTATTGAAAAAAAAATAGCAAGTTCAGTATGTAACCAAAGGTACCTGCTACGTGTTTAGTAGACAACTAGTCACAATCGAGATGTTATATACTTAGGTATTTAAAAAAAATGGGTGACTGTACAATGTATAGGATATTTTACAGTAGGTAAATGTGTAAAGTCGATCGCTGCGAGCGTATCTCCTTTTTTGTGCGTGAGGAAACCCCACCGGAGTTTGCAATAGGGAGGTGTGTCGGAATCGAACCGACTATAACTACACGGTGTGCCATAATGCCTTAAATAGGAGGGATCCGGGCAGAGCTACGGAATAAACATACAATCCTAAAATTTTACTATCACCCAACAATCATATTTACAACCTTTTGAATGGGATCGTAAAAATGTATTCATAGAGTAAAAAATTAAAACTTACCTTAAACAATATGACAATTAGAACCACAGATATGGTTAGGAATGAAAACTGTTTGATGAACCAAGCTAGCCAGTGTAGCCATGACGGTAGCCCCATTATTGTCATTGTTTCCTATTAACAAAATACATCAACCGTTTAACAATGACTTGCACTATTATTCAACACTTTCAATAAGCAGTGAAAATTAAATGTACTGTTTTTTAGTTTGATATTTTTTAAATACAGTAGAGTAGTAGCAGTGGCATGCACAGAAGTGATTTGGAATTCTTTTATTAATTAAGTACTTGTATGGAATATAAAAATATTATAGATTTATACTAAATTATATATGTCATTATAGCATACAGGTGAAAACGTTTCTAAGTCGGACGCTGGTATCGAAATAATCGAAAGGAAACCAACTGTGCGCTTTATTACCTTCAATTGCAGCTCTTTCTCCGCTGTGACTACCCTCACGGTATTGACAAATGAGTATGCAAAACAGAGCATAATGATCATTGATATAAATCTTTCCAGAGCTACAAGCAATTGATCTTCTCTGTACGCTCTTTGAGGTAGTCGTTGCAGGTATACTTTCGTATCGACCTGCTTCCCA
The DNA here is from genome assembly GCA_902825455.1 of Arctia plantaginis. Lineage (NCBI taxonomy): Eukaryota > Metazoa > Arthropoda > Insecta > Lepidoptera > Erebidae > Arctia > Arctia plantaginis. Next base: position 10,050,910 of record CADEBD010000171.1, on the reverse strand, counting down.
GTCTTTTGTTTTATGATCTCTTGCGAGACGGCATGTTGCACTGCTAGGAACATTTCCGGCGAGTAACCTAAAATACATATACTTAATTCAATATACCTACGATTTGTAACTACGGCACGGCGCTCTCAACTATTTATAGATTTGTTTGTATGACAGACAAAGTCTGATCTATACTCTTTTTAAATTTTGGGTAGATTGGTGTGTTGTAAATTTTACGTTATGTCTTCGATCGTTTTAAAATTAAGAAATGTTTACAACTAATGCATATTCAGATAATATTTCATCAAAACTTTTCTTGAAAGAATGTAAGTAATATAAGAAGAAATTAAATCTTCAGAAAAATATTATCTTACTATGATATTAATTTAAGCTAACCACCGCACTATAGAGGCCGACGATGTTTATTAAACGTCAAAATTAGGCCTCAGCACGTAGAAATATGATGGGCGTGTATGATGAACTTAATAGACTAAAACTATTGGTTTATTTCAAATTCTAACATGTGGTCGAATAAATACTTTAGTATCAAAATATGTTTTTTGCTGAAAACTGAAGAATGACACTTCACCTATTGTGTAAGACCATGTGGGCAAAAAGAAAACAAGATTGAATTGAGTACAAAAGATTATAATTAATTTTAAATTTATTAGATCATACATAACGCGGCCTTATGCAACCCATCTTTACGATTGCATTTTATTGGACATTATGTGCAAGTACGTAGGTAACTGACTATATCTTTTTTCTGTGAACTAATAACAGATTGATAAAAAAAAGAATGCATTTGTAAAATTATTACCAGGATAATGTTTAATACCAGTTACAGACATAAACCTTGAAAAGTTTTACAGATTAAATAATTGAAATCAAATTGATTTCGTATAGTAAAATTAGCAAATAGGTCGGTATAGTTAAGCCGCAGGGTATGATTTGCCAAGACCACAATATAATATATAATAATTTCGAGTTTTAGAATAGGATTAAAAGATTTTCGGATTCTTTGAATGGTCCCCAATCGCCTCGCAATAAGCTGATGTTGGTCAAAGTGATCGCGGATATGGAAGGAGAGAGGATATTGCAAACAGATTCTGGAGAGTATTAAACGATCTCCGGTTAGAGGGCAGGCTTACTCGTCCCCGCATAACTAACAGAAACATGTCCATGATGTCGGCGTGTGCCGCGCCTTCTATGAATTAGAGGGCAACACTCCTTGCACTCTTCTTTACAGTCAGCTGATTATTCTAGAGACAGTCAACTCTAGGTCAGCAAGTAGGACTACGTGACAAAACACTCACCGGGGTAAAGGCAAAGTGAACATTTCACTTTGCCTTTACCCCTTTGAGGTGTTGACCCGTAGGTCGTAGGGTCTTACGCACATCAAAAATAAGATGCACATTTATAACATCAGATTAATTCAGTATAGGAATAAATGGTGTGCTCAATTAAGCTCACAAAAGATGTAAAAATGTTAAATGCATTTAGTTACTTAAGCTGTGCTATAATAATAATATTTTCGGATATCTGACACACAACGCCATCTAATTTCAACCTAAGCAGAGCTTGTACTACGAACGCTAGATTGACTGATAGAATACTTGTATACTTTGTAAATAAATACATACATATTATACATAGGAAACACCCAAACTCCGAAACAAACATTTGCAGACAAACAAACATTTAGTCCGACCCGGGAATCGAACCCGAGACCTCAGCACAGCAGTCGCATACGCTACGACTGCATCACCGAGGCGGTCATTGGTGAGTTTATTGCTAAGGTATTTTTTCGCATTTCAAAATTTTATTTTATGAACTTTGGCATGGATCTCAAGGAACTGTCAACAAGGAAAATAAGCGAATGAAAAGAGTTGGTATTAGGTAAACTAATGTAAGCGATAGACTTTAGGTACTAGTGATACCAAGGTAATCTCGGTATCGTAAAACGACTTCCAGGTGATGCAAGTTTTCTTTTGAATTAGATTTGAAATTGAGAGCTCGACAAGCACTGGTGCAGTGGCGCGCGCAACTGGAGTAGCCGCGGAATGCGCGCCAACGCGCTGTCGGTGCCGTTCTGCCTAACCTTGAAGCTTGGGTAGGTAGGGAGGGAGGTCGCGTCACCTACCAACTAACGCGTGATCGAGACGACACAATGCCAGCACTGCGCAGCCGACTGGAACTCCGCCCAGGATACGCTGGAAGACTGCGCTGGAAGAAGCGTGGGCGTCTGAACGCGAGGTCCTGGTCGACCAAATCAGACGAGTCCTGTCCCCGCTAGCAATCATTGCTGCCATGCTGGCGGGTGAGGAGGGCTGGCACGTAGTGGCCTCTTGGCACACCTCTGAACGGGATCGGGAGAGGGCCGATCCCGAACGTAGAGGACGACGGCGGCGATATCAACCGTCGAGAGTGCGGACCCCTGGTGGCAGATTAATTGCTGCGGTAGGCGATAGGATGGCGGCCCGATCGCAAAATGCGTTCTGCCTAACCTTGAAGCTTGGGTAGGTAGGGAGGGAGGTCGCGTCACCTACCAACTAACGCGTGATCGAGACGACACAATGCCAGCACTGCGCAGCCGACTGGAACTCCGCCCAGGATACGCTGGAAGACTGCGCTGGAAGAAGCGTGGGCGTCTGAACGCGAGGTCCTGGTCGACCAAATCAGACGAGACCTGTCCCCGCCAGCAATCATTGCTGCCATGCTGGCGGGTGAGGAGGGCTGGCACGTAGTGGCCTCTTGGCACACCGCTGAACGGGATCGGGATAGGGCCGATCCCGAACGTAGAGGACGACGGCGGCGATATCAACCGTCGAGAGTGGGGACCCCTGGTGGCAGATTAATTGCTGCGGTAGGCGATAGGATGGCGGCCCGATCGCAAAAGGCGATCGGGCCACAACACACATTGATAAGGCCGATAGGCGTGGGGAAGCCCCAAGTTCCCCGGGATAGGGCTTGGATAGGCGCGGCTTCGATCCGGGGGGGAGGGGGGCGGAAATAACATGGCCCGGGTCCTCCCCACAGCAGGACGCCTGAGACCGACAGCCGGTCTCAGGTGCCCTGCTCTGGGGGTGGTTTTTAGTGGAAACACCACATACTCCTTTGTTCCCGAAGAGCCGGAGATCAGCAGGGATTTTCCACCCCATCAACAAAAAAAAAAGATTTGCAAATGAATTCGCTTATGAATAGATTTGGGGTCTACAAGTAGGTACACAACTAAATCATTAGACGGATGTTTGTAAGCAAGGTAGTCTATAATATCATCTGATAGAATGCCTTAATTATACATCACTATATTAAAAAAGGCGGAAGGCATTCGCTCAGCCGCTCGGTAGCAGGCTAAAATAAACTAAAATTACAGTGTGTTTTTTTACAATTTTTGTCTTATTCTTTTGCGATCATTCTTAATACATTTCATTGTGCAAATTCCCAAGTTATATGGTACGGTTTGATTGGTTGCTTTAATCTACGTGAGAAGATGCCGTTACAAGTGTACAGATACAACAAATATACAGATACCAGATACAATAAATACAAAACCAAATATAGTACCAGATACAATTTTCTTTTATGTTATAGGACGGCAAACGAGCAGACGGTTCACCTTGTAACTAACGCCGCCCTTGGATACCTGCAACTTATGAGTCACAAGTGCGTTGCAGTCCTTTCAGCCCTCCCTCCACAATCAAGGGCAGATGTAGTTTGGGCTCCAGTAACACTTGGTGAAAAGTAACTAAATAATTGATTAACGCTGGTTTTCTGTGTGGCCGTAGTTTCACTCTGGTCGAACAGGCCTAATCGTGCCGAGGCAGGGCTCTAACACGGTTAAGCTAATATATACAGTGTAATTCATACCTGGCGTTTTACCGCCGTACATATCATCAGGATCTCGGGGCCCAGGACGTGGAAATAGTGGGTATAGCAAGTTCGTCCTCCAACTTGCCCTTAAAGGGTGCTCTACCATTGGTGTTCTCATTACAGCTGGAAACCTTAATGTAACTACAATATCGTCAGGCCATTTTGTAGCATCTGAAATAAATTTTCTGCTTGATATTTGCTAAAAGTGATTGCATAGACACTAACTACACAATATACAATCCAAATTTTAAAAAAACCTAATAAACATGTAAGCTCTAATTCTGTAACTAATTAAAAAAAAGAATAATAATCAAAATAGGAGGTAAGTGTTTAGTTAAATAACTGAAATGACACAATACTTACTAGCCATGCTCTCATCATACTGGATCCCAACAAGAATTTGACTCATCGCATTTGGCTGTGTTAACGCTAGCTCCATTTCTGAAGCATCTTTATAACCTTTTGGCTGAGGTAAAAAATCTGAATCAAATAGAAGAGAAAAGAGCACACTAAAATTATCATCAGCAACCATCATTATGGCTTTCCTGGTTACATCTCTTGTAAGTGGATTTTCAGGGGAGAATGCCAATGTTCCCGCCTTCGTTGTTGTCATATTACCTCTGAATAAAAATATACAAATACAAATACACAAATTTAATTAAAAATAAATTAATATAGGTATATAACAATTGATTGATTAAAATGAAGTCTACTTACAAATTTTTTCCTGTCATATTGAAATATGTGGGACGAAATGATGGGTAGGAAACATCTGGCCTTGTTCTTGGATCTACCAAGCATCTTGTCAATATTAAAAATAAAGAAAATATCACAGGTGCAGCAATCTCAAAGATTGTTTGCCATTTATGTCTCCTCTGTAGAAGAAAATTTTTCCAAATAAGGAGTTTCAGTTTATCATAGTTAGACATTATGCACAGCTTTGTGTATTTAAATTAAAAAAAAAACATTCATTAATCCTATGTAGTTTATTTCATTTATTAATCTGAAACAAAATAAAAGTTAGGTACCATTACCATTACAACAAAGCTTTATAGAGGCATGTAATGACAATAAGATGTAAATCATGAACAAAATGTAACCAAGACCTTTTTCTTATTCTATAAATTGTTTTATTTTATTTATTAACTATTGATAAGCATCTATCAAGTAAATAAACCCCTTCGGTAATGCAGGCATGATTACTGCCTGAAAACCCATAGACAGAGGCATATGAAACATCCACAATTTATCAGCTGTAATTTGACTCTGCTCACAAAAGTCAAGGTCATTGTCATTAACTAGGGTACTTTAGGATACTACAAATAGTAATACATTTGATTGGGGAGAGTAGTAATTGCTCGTACAATTCAGAGTAGTGTATCTGTAACCCGCAGAAGCTATATTGATGGGAATCTGAGTCGTCTATCATACTAAATTACATCAAATTATATTACAAGATTCTGATACTAAAAGCTATTCAGAAATTAATATTCAACTAGTAGTGAATAAATCAATTGTACAATTTCAAACAAAAATATTTTACCTTATTTTGGTACTTTAATACTATTTTTTTAATAAGTAATCATTAAATTTAAAAAATAATATAAAGCAATTTAAGGCTTCTTGAACAATTCAAAATATACTTATTATACGTAAAGTCATATATATTAAAATAAACTAAAAAGAAATATATAAATGGATTTACTATTTACCAAATATATTATAATGAGACGAAATCTATTAAATTAAAACCTTAAATGTAATAGTCTATCATAGGTACATCAAAATATCTTATTTAATATTTTAGAAGTAATATAAGAAACCAATTATAATTTATTTCTAGTTATTTTTATATCGAAATTAATTACTAACGTATTACGCAGACATGGCGATTACTCCAAATTTATTTTATTCTTCATATACAGTATTAACAGCACAGCCAATATGTGCAGTATGAAACTGAAGTACAATATTACACACTATCATTTTTATGTACTGAAAACGCAAAAAATCTATTACGAGCTACACGACATTAACCAGACAACAGTAACTCGTCACTCCCCGGCACCCCGCAACTCCCCGTCTGACGGAATTAGGAGATGGATATGGACCGACAGTGTTGCCATATTACAAAGATTAAGAAGCGGTAACTTTATTAGAGAATAAGACATTTCTTGGTAAAAAAACTCAGTTTTGTGTGCTTTAGATATTTCTATTATTATCTGAAATTTCGTTCATCATGCACCACCATCGTATTTTAAACAAACTATTTTAAACCGAACTTACCTATTTTCTGAAGGTAAATGGCTCATCCTCCCATGGCCCAGGCTCTCTTCTAAATTAATTATCTGTACCTATCTATTTTAGTTATCTATCTATTTTATAAAAACACATATTAAATAGACATTAATATGTCACAATTATCATGTGACTGCTAAACCAACCACATTCATGTTATAATTATTATGAATGACGAATCAGCTGATAGCTGTTAGTTGGTAGTTTGGTACTATAAAATGATTCTCTAATAATATTACCTACTGTAGGTTCTCTGTGAATATTAAAATAAATAATGCCTTTACTATTAAAAACATCACTGTCAATTTGTCAACTAGCGGATGCAAGTGCTTTTGCGGATAATTCAAAAGGGTTTTTCATTTTTAGGGTTCCGTACCTCTAAAGGTAAAGTCTGTCCGTGTGTCACCACTGATTTTCTCAGGAACGGGTAGACCTAGAAAGTTGAAATTTATACCAGATACTGAGGTCTATGGTCCCTATTAGGTGTATAAAAATCAAGGTCCTGAATAAACACGATAAAAAGATATGGGAAATTTCGATTTTCGTGAAACCTTACAAGTACCAAAATTTACCTTAATTTTGAACTTTTTTTATTTTTTAGAATTTTCTCATTACTTGTGCTGTAAGACCTTGCTTTTAACCAAAATTGACAATTCTAGGTCAACTGGAAGCACAGTATAGGTTTGGGTCGAAAGTTGGGTTGGTTGGTTGGAAAGGTTGGTTCTCGTTGACCTGATCACGAAATTTGGCAAAATAAAAGGTCTTACAGCACAAATAAAGGAATATCATCACATCAACAGCCTTTAATAGTCCACTGCTGGACATAGGCCTCTCCTTAGAAAGGAGGTTTTGGCCTACTTATACCACGCTGGCCAGACGGGTTGGTATAGATAGTTCAACTCAGTTGTGCGCGCGGCCCTATGTGTGCGTGGGCTTGTAAATATAAAACTTTCATTCGTGTGGCAGTGACGCGGCAGTCGTCGTCCGATCAAGACGTGTTCTTATCGCTTTTTCTTAAGGGTACAGTCATTTACGAAAATGTCTAGTTCTTCACGGAGAAAATGTTTAAGGAGTCAGGTAAATATTTTTTAAATTTAGATGTAATTAATATTTATTATGATTCTATATACGAAAAAATATATCCTTGTTGACGTTTACGTATTATTGTTTTAGACTCGAGAAACCATTGCTAAGGTATACGAATTTCTGAAAATAGATGCGAGAGATATATTGGAACTAGTAAGTGATCCAGTTTGCAGTGCAAGTCCAATTTTAATTTCGAAATTAAGTGAAAATTTAAATAGCGTACGGAAAAGAACAGCAATGGCAGTGGGGGTATCAGAGAGAACAATTACTAATATATTGGCTGAACGAAAAGAATCTGACTCTAAATTTAAATCTCCGCATGAAGACCGTAAAAAACGTTTAAAAAAGTTAGAATTAGACAACTTTAACGTTGATGTTATACGTTCCGCTATTCAAACTTACCATTTAGAACATCGCGAGTTACCTACCTTGCTAAAGTTGAAAAGAATATTTCAAGATAAACTTAACTATGATGGAAGTATTTCGACTCTGCGTACAGCTTTGTTAAAGTTGGGATACAAATGGCGAAAAACTGTGGATAACAGACGTGTTATTATAGAGCGGCATGACATCCAAAAACTACGATTTTCCTACCTAAAAAATTTACTCAGATACCGTCAAGAAAATCGGTGTATCGTATATACAGATGAGAGCTACATCTTAACTAATCATGTGCAAAACAAAGGATGGGCTAATAAAGATGGACCACCTTTAAAGAGAAACCTGTCGAAAGGACAAAGAATTATCATTGTGCATGCTATTTCAGAACAAGGTTTCGTACCTAACGCACTATTGACATACAAAGCAAATAGTGTTTCTGGTGATTACCACTCTAACATGAAAGCAGAAAACTATGAAAAGTGGCTAAAAGAACGTCTAGTACCGAATCTTCCACCTAACTCTGTGGTTGTGCTTGATAATGCCTCATACCATAACGTTCAAAATGACAGAGCCCCAAATTCTAATTCAAAAAAAATAGAAATGCAGAGATGGCTGACAGAAAAAATTATAGCTTTTAATCAAGATATGAAAAAAATTTAACTGTATGATTTGATTAAAAAAAATAAAGAAAAATATATATGTTACAAGATTGACGACATACTTCAGCCATATGGCATAAAAATTCTTCGACTGCCACCATATCATCCTGAACTAAACCCCATAGAAAATGTGTGGGGAATTTTAAAGAATTATATTGCTTCGCATAATGTCGACCAAAATGTGACGGAAATAATGAAACTCATAAATGAACGTTTAAGTCAAATTGATGAAGGGATGTGGGGTAATACTTGTCGACATGTACAAAAGAAAGAAGAAGAATACTATAGACATTTTGACATGGAGTCAGTATTCATAATTAACCTTGGTGAGAGCAGCGAATCCGAAAATTCATCATTTGATTTTTCAAGTAGCGATTCAGAATAATGTTCAATAAATAAACATTACATTATGAGATAACTCTTTTTTTAAAAACCCGTATATAACCCGTAAATAACGATATTTGTATTTGTACGACTGTACCTCTTGTCACGCACACAAAGTCACTGTATATGTACAAGGTTTACCCACACATAGGGCCGCGCGCACATCTGAGTTGAACTATCTATATAGGGTTTGTGTCAAGTTTGCCTTCCCTTTGCAGTGCTGTTGTCCTGCGTAGTTTGCTCCCTTAGTCGGCTCTTACGACACCCACGGGATGAATAGGGGTGGTGACACTATGTATTCTTAATCCGTCAAAGAAATAATTCTAAAAAATGACCGTTTTTTTTTTCCATCAATACCTTGTTCGAAAAATATTGTTTCTTGTGTTAAATAAAGGCCTAGCAAATTGGTCAATATCCTATATATGGGCCAAGAGTATGCAAATGCGTGGATTTTGTCTGCACGGATCGACTGACTGTAGTTAGGGCAGTGTAAGGAAGTTACCATATTAGTTTTACAATAATGAGGTGGGAGAGCCATAACTTCCAGAAAACCTGAGTACGGTTAATACGTAAAAAAAATGTCCGCACTCATATATTGAACACTGTGTGATTGTTGACGTACCTCCTTACCATTTAAATTTTGAATTTTGACTGCTGCTAATTTATAATTTATAATCTACAATTTTTTGCATAATTGATTGTTATAATTCTTTAATTGTTTTTTTTTTCTTATTTACAAAGGCCATTTGTGGCCACTGTCTTTAATCTTTTTTTGTAATGTCCATGTTGTGGTCTCCTATAATTGAGGAAGCACAAGACTTAAAATTTTATTGGCTTTATAACTAGCATGTAAGGTGTATTTCTTGTTGGAGATTCAATAAAATAAAATAAAAAAATATAAAAAAAATACGGTTAACGGAAGCATAACCTCCTCCCTTACTTAGGCCCAAAGGCCGGTAACGCACTTGTCTCTTGAGTAGGTGTCCATTAGCGGCGGTTGTCACTTAGCATCAAGTGACCTGACGGGTTATTTGCTCCCCCCCTCCCCTTATTAGATTAGTAGAATGTTGATAAGTTGTAGGTATAAGTAGAATGTTGCCAAATGATGTCCATATATGCTAATCAGTTGTTTTATGACATAATATCATAATCATCATACGATATTATGTGAGTATTTTTTGTGTATATTAATTATAACTATTTCGTTTTTAATTAAAATAAAATTTAGAGTTTTCTTTTGGCTGATAATGAAAAAAATTAGACCCAAGAATACCTACCCGGTTAACCTGATTCCGACAATCAATTGAATACATACCGTAAAATCTTTCGAAGAAAAAACTTAACGCTATCTATTGACTGCCCTGTTGGCGTTTAGTGGTTGGATTCAAGGACAAGTAATTGCGTGATGAGCACGACCATCGTATAGCTATAACGGCTAACAAATATACACTTACACTAAATATGCTTTTCTTTCACACAGTTGATGTTTGTGCGATCGAGAATAAAAATAGCAGCCATTTTTTAACAATGTTCATTTATTAAGATGGTCAAGAACTTTTTTCACGAAAAATTTTGATTGGATGAGGTTTACGTTGTTTTATATAAGGTTCAGTTTCATGTATATAGTTCTTAGTATCTGGTAGTCTTTGTTAACGATTAGATGTGTTTTGCGACGGCCCAGGTTGATCATGCTTTTTATCTCGTGTCCCTTGGTCGCGTTTTTGTGTAGTATCAGATAGTTTATCAGTTTTTACTTCATGCTCATGCTCTTGTCCCTGATATTTGGTAAACTGTAGGAAGATTTGCTCGAGAGTGGTCTGTGCGATTGAATAGTCTTCAATATTAAGGTCTTGTTTAGCGCGCTCCATGATACCGAACATCTGTGACCAAGGTATGCTTCGATCAGGTAGGTAGTACGTCAGCATGTCTTGATACTCCTCCCTGAAACAAAGAGCAAAAAGAGTTTGCCAGTATGTAACTTACTTATATTAATTCTGACGTATTATGGGGGGGGGGGGGGGACAAGCTTATTGTATTTTATTCTGTTATTGGGAGTGCGTGCTGGTTTGGCGCTCTAGCTGGTCATCGTCAAGTGAGCAGGACGCCAGCACGGATATCTTTCCTTCCAACTGACGCAGGACTTTGCCGGGCACTTCGGTAAGAATCGTACTCGGTCGCTAGGAGGGTCATGGAATGGGATCTGTCGCTACCAGCTGTCAAACGCTCCATGATTTATTGAACACAGATTATCTGAAGGCTTTAGGTCATTGTAGTTGTTCAATTTAAAATTAGTAATTACTAGTATAATCTTAACTTACATTAATCTTGGATTATTGAAATTGGAATTAACGTATTCTTTTACACGGGTGGCCGAATCTCGAGTAGTATTTTCATCTATTTTCAGTTTTAATTTTATTGTCAGTGTAAATCCTGTAAAATAAAATTAAGTGTCAAGACAAGTACACTTTTAAGTGCAGTTACTGTCAGGTATAGCTATTGATATGTTATGAAATGTGTAAGCAAATATTAAAGGACGGATCTTAATGAACTTTAAACTCGGCAGCTTCCCAAAAATGTAATTGCCTTTGCTTAATTTCCGTTTTAAGATGTGGATACTTATCTTCTCAGCACCTCACTTTTGAAGTACTATGATCATTTTGGAATAGTATCTACCGATTGAATCATGTCCCTGTCATGAAAAATTTGATGCCGCGCAATTGGCAAGTTCTTAAATTTATTTTAATTCAGCAGGTCCAAGATACTTCATCGTATTAGTTGCATGGGAAAGCTAAGTGAAGTTTATTACGGAAATATGAAACAATTCTAAGGGACTAATTTGTGATGCTTTATATTTTTACAATGAATAACATCCTGTTAGTCTATTATTATTTTATTCGTCATTGCTATGTTGCACTTTAATTTTAGACAGGAAAAATATTTGTTCATACATTTTGTCATGAGGATAATAAAATAAGTAGAAAAACAATGATAATAAATCTGCAACAAAGAACTAATTAAACTAAAAATACCTTGAGAGAATTTAATTTTAAGATGCTGTGGAGTGCCTATACACTGGAAGCGGCCGTTGACCATGATTGTGAGTCGTGAGCACAGCGCCTCACACTCCTCCATACTGTGTGACGTCAACACTATTCCTCTACCAGCACGCTGCACTCCGCGTACTGCACGCCACACCTGCACGACGTGACATAGATGTTAGTATTCTAAGTACAGCAGGATGTACTTACATAGTCAGGATTCTCTACAAATATCTACCTGCAATTGCAGCTTTGACTGTGTTTAATTTTCCCCAATTGAAACCCCGTTGAATGTTTATTATATAGACACAATTTTTGTTACTTTTTTCGATTCTCATGGATCAATAAGTATCACTTCTACCGTTATTCATCTACGGGGATTGGAGGGGGATTTGCGGGATATCATTAAATTTAAGGAACGTTTCTTAAATTTTAATGGTATCTTCTCTGAGCCTTTGGCCCAAACTAGGTTGAGGTCGGCTTTAAGTCTACTACGATACGGCTGAACTTTGATTTTTTTACAAGGAGAGGCCTTAAGAGATTTGGAGGAGGGGTTTCAATTTATTAAAAATGTTCACTTATCCATAGACTGATCTGGTTAGGATTGCTTTACTTTGCAACCTACTCGCTTAACACTTAACAACGAACTTACATGGAGGTTTTTCATAGTACATACTTCAGAATGTGTTATTTATATTTGCATGTCAAGCTGTAGCATTTATTTGATAAATAACTTATTACAAGTTCATCAACAGCTTTTAATAGTCCACTGCTGGACATAAGCCTCTCCTTAGAAAGGAGGTTTTGGCCTACTATACCACGCTGGCCAGACGGGTTGGTATAGGGTTTGTGTCAAGTTTTCCTTCTCTCTGCAGTGCTGTTGTTCTGCGTAGTTTTTTCCCTTATTCGGCTCTTACGAAACCCACGGGATGAATAGGGGTGGTGAGACTCTGTATTCTTAATCCGTCACCACACGGACCCGTTTTATTTATTACAAGTTAGTCATATATTATAATCACCTACCACCTTTTTTGTTGTTGTCGATAATAAATGTTTTTCCTTCTTCATTCTTTTTTTATAATTTAGTTTAATCATTACTTTACTCAATAATATCTGAATTAACTACTTTCTGCAGATCCTCAGTGGCTAGAGTAGAACATTTGTCTATGGACAACAAAATTCCATACAGCATGTGTTATAAGAGTCAAAATGTAACTAGAAATTCTTTATATACGTGTCTTTTTGCAGCGGGGTCTACGCCAGTTGTAGGCTCGTCTACGAATATCAGCCGCGTCTTTCCCAGGAAGGCCACCGCTGTATTTAACTTGCGCCGTGTGCCTCCAGAATATTGATATACCTGTCAATTCAAAGTCTAACTTAGCTAGTTTAGTTTAAGTAAATAATTTGATCCGTATCTTTTATAAATTGAAGGTTTGTTACCTTACTACATGGTGTAAAACACGGTGTGCATTTGTATCCAACCCCTAGTAGTTATGTTGTTAGTACAAAACACCTTCTTTTTATGTACTGAGGAGATAACTAAAAGAAACTGAGGCGTTTTGTTATTTGCTACGCAAATGAAGTTGATGGGCACTTTCATTGTTTAATCACTTTCGTTGATATTGCTTATCAATGAAAGGAGATGAGAATGTATTATAATAGTCTGCTAGTTGTAATTTAAAGTCATCTCACACATCTTTGACTGAGGTAACTTAATCATGATTGTTAAAGATTTTTCCATTTACTTTATATGTATGTGAAATTGAGCACCTTTTTATCCAGGTGTTTGTGGAACCCGAGGGCGCGAGCAAATACTTCGGGGACAGACGCGACAGAGGGAACACGAAAGCCCCGCATGAGCGCAAATACGCGCAGAGTTTCGCGTCCTGTCAGTTCCATGAACAGAGCATCGAATTGCGGGCAGTAACCTGCAAAACAAGAACAGGCAAGCATGAATTTGAATGTGTATATATACACAGAATACCCGATAAAAACTATATTGATACCTTCATATAGCGTTTTGATTCTTACGCATTAAATGTATAGTAAACTTACGTGTTTATAGTAATATTCTTTTTCTAAAATTCGCACCGGAAGTACTAACCTGAGCACATGTAGTTTAATTACTCCAAATAGTTTGATAGGTTAATTTTCTTTCAACGATATTACAAATGTTTTTAGTTAATTGGCAAGATAATGATAAACAAGGCGCAGTTGAATCATAGAGAGAAAGACGAGGCAAGCAGTGAAAATAACATTATAACAGTGATCAGCAGACGTACGAAGTGTCTAATAAGTAGACAGCTCAGTGAGACAGAATAGTGAGAATAGTGCAATTATTAAAAAAATACATTTGGGCGTTTATTGCGATGGCCATATCAATCTTAGGTGTGTTATTTCACACTTACCGATATTTTCATGCACTTTATAAATTGTCTTTTCAACAGAATGTCCGCTGACAAATGCTTCTCCGCTTGATATAGTTTCTTCTCCCATAAGCATCTTAAAAGTGCTAGTCTTCCCGGCACCGTTTACACCCAATAGACCGAAACATTCGCCGTCATTGACACCTGCAGTAAGCTTCAAGAGTTGTACTCATTATTTTAGTAAACTCCCCAACCTCCTTCTAAGAAGTCTTAGTAATTCTACTTGGTTAACAGAGAAAATCCTACTAAGCATGAGCCTTCTCTCAACATAATCGGGGAGAGGCCATACTCACAGAGAACAATGTGCCTATAAAAGAGAATAGTTAAAAATAATAATTCCATATATATATTCCATAATAATTCCATATAATTTCATATATTCTGTTTTCATTAATTTCTAATTTACGCATTACCATCGGCATCAAACACCAACTATCTGCATCTGACATTTAGCGGTAGACTGATATGCAAACTAATTACTTCTGAATGATACTAAATCTAATTTATTTGCGTAATCACTGATAATATACTTAAAACAAGACTACCTTACACATTAGTTTGTCTGTAAACAAAGCTATTATCATGAGATTTTTACGTTTTTCTGCCTCTTTAGGGTTCCGTACGTCAAAATGTAAAAAGGAACCCTTATAAGATCACTTTCTTGTCCGTCTGTCCGTGTGTCACCACCGATTTTCTCAGGAACGGGTAGACCTAGCAGGTTAAAATTTATACCAGATACTGAGGTCTATGGTCCCTATTAGGTGTATAAAAATCAAGGTCCTGAGTCAACACGATAAAAAGATATGGGCAAATTTCGATTTTCGCGAAAACTTAGTACAATAATTTTAAAGTACAATAATTTACCTTAATTTTCAACCTTTTTTTATTTTTCAGAATTTTCTTTTTACTTGTGCTGTAAGACCTTGCATTTAACCAAAATTGACAATTCTAGGTCAACTGGAAGTACCCTATAGGTTTTAGTTCCCGTTGACATAGAATCACGAAATTTGGCAAAAAGAAACTTCTTACAGCACAAATAAAGGAATAATTCCAAAAAATAAAAAAAGTTGAAAATTAAGATAAATTTTGATACTTACAAATTTTAAAATAAAATCTGGGTAGGTACGGAACCCTCGGCACACGAGTTTGACTCGAACTTGACTGGTTTTTTTCCTGTGAAGAGGTACTTACACTAACACGGAGTAAAATTTTGTAAGAAAACTTACAGAAAGAGATTTGATTAACAGCAAGATATGTTTTGTAATACTTTGTTAGGTCTACGGCAAACAGAGCTTGGTCTGCTCGGTTCGAATTGTAGACATTATGTGCGCGCTCTGACTCTGCGATGACATCATTGTCAAGTAAGCTCTGGTCTAAAGCGGGTGGTTCTTTCTTGCGTGTCAATATCTGTCAAATATGTAACATAAATGAAAATAATGTTTAATAGTAAACTAAATAATAGCAAAACATGATTAACGTTTTAGTGTTCGAACTGTGAATAGTCTTTAAACCAATTTCTCGCGAAGCTCTCATCTGAAGCTCCCTTCCTAAAGGCTTTTAGAAAAATTATGTAACTGGGTCACCAGTTTCCTTGCAAACAGAAGCATTAAGATCGTTTCCGACTTGAAATCTGTAAATGCTGGTGTCCCGTAAGGCTGTGTGCTAATCACCCACACTGTTTCTTCTGCCTATAAATGACTAGTAGCATCCATTGCTATACGGATAATCGTACGGGAGATCCCCTTTATACCGGCCGCCCCATTATTTCTCGGGAAAACGTCATCGAGAGTTGAAACAAACTTGTGTCGACTATTGAAACTTTCTTAGCAGAGGTTTCAGATTGGTGTTGACTATCGTATGGTCTGAGAGCGCCTCCCTAATTGCCTCCGCCAGTATCGGAATCTTAGGCATCGACATATCGAGCTAAGTCCAGTTTCGGAGCACTTAGAGGATAAGATCAAATTAGACTCGAAGAAGCTCGGTATGCTAAACAGATCGAGCAGTATTTCACTTCGGCCCACCGCCTCCAACCATAAAAGGCGCAAGTCCAGCCGCTTATGGAATACTGTTCTCATCTCTATGCAGGGGCACCCCAGTACCAGCTTCTTCCTCTAGACCGCATTCATAAAAAGTGACTCGAATCGTCGATATCCAAAGAGTCTCAGAACGGTTCGAACCGTTGGCATTACGTAGAGATGTAGCTTCACTCTGCATTCTTTATCGTATATATTATGAATAGTGCTCCGAGGAATTGTTCGGACTAACACCAGGAATCGCACAACTAACCTGTGGAACAAGTTATCACATAAGGTATTTCCGGACCGATACGACTTACAAACCTACAAGGAAAGAGTACTCCTTCCTAAAAAGCCGGCAACGCGCTTGTGACTCCTGGGTTGCAGGCGTTCATGGGTAGCGGTAGTCTTTTTCTATCAGGTGACCCATCTATTTGTTTGCCCCCTTTTCCATAAAAAAAAAACTGGTGGTCAATTTTAGTCATCGCTAGAAAATAGAAATGTAGCTCTAAACCCGACGCTTGATTAGTGGCTGAAAATTAATTTATCATCTCAATCCTTTTGGCTCGATCACTAGTAGAAAAAGGTCACAGGCCTTTGGTATTCAATACTATCTTAAGCGGCCCATGATTGATGAAGGATTCTGGATTGTCTTTCGAGGGCATAAGTCTTTCGAGATATAATAATAAAGTAATGATTTGATTGAGTATATAATACCTACTCCTCTTTTTACCACAACATTCAACTTATACAACTTTTTTTATGGTATTAGGGGGGCAAATAAGCACCTGGTCACCTGATGGTAAGTAACTACCGCCGCTCACGGACACCTACAACTCAAGAGTCACAAGCGTGTTACCGCCATTTGAGTCCCTTTTCCTAAAATCAGAGGCCCAAGTGTGAGTTTATTCACATCTCCTCAATCGTCACGGTGACCACGTTCGGCGCTGCGATTGGCCCGCACTGAAATCTCCCCCAATCACAACGCCATACGCGCTCGAAGTCGAGAGCGAGTCGTCGTGATAAACTTACACTACACACAGGGAAGGAGAATTTGAACTCCGGTAACCTCACTTACTCTGTGAAAAGCAACGAAAGAATTGCTTAACAACCGCTTTACAGAAAACCGGTGATATCCCTCCGGTCCGGCCTGCCCATTTATTCTGAGAGCCGTGCTTCGGCAGTACGGCTCTCCCCACGTCTCGAGTCTAGTGAAATAATCGATGTCCAATAACTACTGTTAAAAATAAACGATAAAATATACATTGTGAACATTACCCGTTTTAAGATTCCGTATTCTACAACCATGAGCAAGACCCAGAATAAGACGCAGGTCATCATTAAAAGTACTAGATATCGCAGTATACCCGGCTCGCCCCATTTGAATTGTTCGTTTTCAGAAACTATAATTCAAAAGTTAGCATTAAATTATTTCAATCCTCTTAAAAGTGCTGTTCGATACTCTTATGAATTGATGTTAATCCGATTTAACACGTTCACGGTCATAAAAACATTCTCAATAATCTATACTAATATTATAAAGCTGAAGAGTTTGTTTGTTTGTTTGTTTGTTTGTTTGTTTGAACGCGCTAATCTCAGGAACTACTGGTCCGATTTGAAAAATTCTTTCAGTTTTAGATAGCCCATTTATCGAGGAAGGCTATAGGCTATATATCATCACGCTAAGACCAATAGGAGCGGAGCACCAATGAAGAATGTTTCAAAAACGGAGAAAATTTATTACTATTGAGAGACGCAGACAAAGTTGCGCGGATCAGCTAGTTTCTGATATGACACAAACTTTCCATATAACGTGGCTACACGTCTGGGGGCGGATTGCTACATTACTCTGTTTTAAAAGTACGCGTTGCGGCAGTAACGGTCAGAGACGTAAACGCCTGTAGGCGGACATTCAAACCAAGTGAATTTTAAACAGAGTGTTACGGCACTAACGGCCACAGACAAAATCGTCAACAGACGAATTGTCATATCAAGTAAGGTTCTAGTAGCGTGTTGTGGCATTACGGCTAAAGGGTTGACCGTCTACACACAAACTGCCTCACCAAGCGTACTACAATAGATGTGTTATATTAACAAGGGCCACAGGCAAGTCAGGGTATTAATTCAAAATATCTGTAATAATCGAAAATAATCTTTATTTATCTCTTGAAATCAAACATAACAATCTTCTTTCGTTCACCAAAAATCGTGATACGGCATCATGCCGGAGCACGACGCTCGCCCTGACTCCTGCTGTGGCACGCGAGGACTGGTCGGTCGAATTTGTATGTAAATCGTCCGGCTACAAACGTAGTCTCACAACACGTATTGTTTCATTGGGTGCGTGACAGAGGTAACTTGTGTGCATGCGCAGGAGTGTTTGCTGTGACACTAGCGCTTTTTATTATTGCCTAAAACGGCACAGAGTCATATCCTACCTATAAATACTATAGAAAATAGTCGGCCGTTGCCGGAGTTCTCCTTTTGGTATATTTTAAATCGGCGCCTACAGCCGTAATGCCATATTATGAGGGGTCATAATTTACGTCTCTCGACTGTCCGTGAATGTGTTAATCTTAGAGGATAGAGTATGATCATTACAAAGATAATTACTACAGCAGGACTCGTCTAACTTGCACAACTCTTTCATGTTGCACTTAAATGTAGGGTAAAAAACTTCATAGTAGTTGCACATTTGAAAACAACTTCTTTTACGTAGTCCAATCTGGTTCATATACCTGTAGAAATGTAAATAGATATTGCTTCTGTAAGAAATACTAAAATAATCTTAATATAAATATTCCTATTGTATTATTTAAGGTATTGAACAAAAAAAAAAAACAACAAAGTGCCAGTTATGTCGATACTATACATCTGTCTTTAAGGACAGGACATTTAGAAAATAACATATATTTTTTTACATTTTGTTGTGATTTTCATATCGACTGTAGTAGGAGGTTTTGTCTGTCGTAAGTCAATGCAGAGGATGTGAGGCAACAGTTATGAAAAGTAAAGAATTATTTTTCTTATAAAACATGCTTGTACATAACTAAGATTTTAAATTAAATTAATAATTGTTTTACAGGCAAATTTGTTAGGTAATGAAAAATAATTTTTAATTATGAATTTATAAGAAACCATACGTTTACCTAATAGAAGTAACGAGGCTGTATAGAGGGTACATTTGCAGAATACTATCCATATTTTCCGCCGTCGCTCTGGTTTTTAGTTCCGGTGACATAAGGGTTTCCACTACTTGTGAACCCAACATTCCTAATTGATGCAATAATATAGATGTAATTAGAGTTTTATATTATTTATGTAGAGTTATCAGTACTTCTCGTTTAACAGCTTCTAGCAATGCATTCTATAGACGTGCAGTGCCATAACTTGCAGTGTAAACGGTTTGTCAGAAAACTTGTAGAATGGGTTTAAATTTTAAGCGTTAGGTATTTCGATGGTCCCTAGTAGCTATTATGTTTTTCTGTGATTCTGTAGTATCCTAATCGCAGTGTCTCTCGACAATAACTATACGTACGATTCTCGCCATCGTAAAACTTCTTTACGCACGCTTGACTTGGGGAGTAAGCTGGTGAATGCGTGACGAGAGCGATACGAAGAGTGTGATCGGGCGAGGCGAAAGTAGGTTGAGAGGGAGATATAAATTAGTGAAGATAGAAAGAGAGAGAGTACGTTTCGTATATTACTGTTCCTACAGTAATCCTGCTCCTGCAATTGAGGTGCGAGCACACTTGTTTATTTCTGTTACAATACTTATTAATGCCTTTCTCTCATTTTGATTAATTAGTTCACCAGCTTAAAGGCGTTAAAATGTTATATAATAGATATTATTTGAAAATAAACATTTAATTACTTACCTAATAGGACGTTCAAGAAGAAGTAACTGACGAATCCAAGGGCGGGACCGTTAAACACGTTCGATAGCAAATATGTGAGTGGTGTGCTGGCGGCACCATATAGTATCATGCATAGAAAAAGCCGAGCTATGAAATAAAACCAGTAATTGTGAGACCAATTATGTAATTATTTATCTACATAATATGAAAATGTGAAAATGGGCTCAGTGATTGAGCTAAAAATTTGGCACGAAATACAAAGAAACCGCTTTAAAAATGATGTTGTCTATTTTTCGAGTCAGTTTTGTTTTTCAGATTTCACATCAATACGACCACAATGTGCCTCAATGAAGCGTGGCAGGGTACAGCTAGTATTTTCTAAAAAATATATATTATCTGCACCTAATGAGAACTGCAGTATTTTACACCAAATGCAATAAATTACCACGAATGTATTCAGGACTAGAAAACTGATCGTATTTTGACACCATACTCTGAGTGTGTAGTAATATGAACCGAAAATACCATAACTGGTGTCTTAGTGAATTCAGACTGGCAATGTCATCAATATGTTATTTTAATAATTATCATCTTCAAAAGTCAAAGTAATTCCTGATACAGTTAAATTAGAGAGTAGAGCACTACCCAAGATAATGGGTATATATTTCGCAATTTGACAATATGATTCTAGTAAATATTGAATTAAACTTTTTAGATAAAGTTTTATTATACACCCCAAACACAACTTTGAATCCGCCTCTGATATGATCAGCTTAAGCGACTTATATGGTCTTTTGATATAGTGATTTTTTAGATTCGAGTCACAGAATTTATAAGGCTTGGCAGTACTGTCAGAATCCGTACTATGTGGTGGATTCATATAGGTAGGGGGAAGTCCCGTAGCGCCGGACGGCACCTAGCGCCGGACACTCATACTATTTTGACAAACGTTATCCAAAAAAATGAGTTTGTGTGTGTTGTGAGTAACGTGACGAAGCTGCCCTCGTCACGTTACAATGTTCCAAAAAGTACTCTACATGATAAAATAACGACATTGAGCAGTGGAAAAGAAGTCACGTTGCAACCAAAAGTTGGTAGAGTCACAAAAACCTTCTCACCCGAGTATGAGCAAGTTTTAGTGGACCACATAAGAGATTTGTCTAATAGATGTCTGCCCCTGATGAAAAACGAGTTTTTGAAGTTAGCTTACGACTTGGCTGAAGCTATGAAGATTCCCCATGAGTAAACAAACCAAACGTGGCAATAACGACAACAAAAAGGAGCCGTTAACTGAAGTATCAAATATAGAAAAAACGACTTGTGTAGTGTGTTTAGAAGACCACGACGAGGACTGAATACAATGCTCCAGATGCCAATAATGGGCTCATGAAGCATGTGCAGACGTTCCAGAATGTGGAGGTGCCTACATATGTGATAGATGCTAAAAGTTTTAGAATGTCCGGCGCTTGGGGTTTGAAGATTAACCCGTCCGGCACTAGGTGCCAATGTCAAAGTCCTTTATTTTTTTACCAAAACTTATTTAACATTCCTAAACTATGTTTACGCAGAATTTGTATTTTTGTTATTTGATTTTGATTTTATGTTTTGTTAATTTAAGTAATTCATAAATAAATACATATTTCTCGATGTAGTTTTAATTTTATTTCCTGAAAACCTTATGTGTCCGGCACTAGGGGACTTCCCCCTATTCTTAAAAATATGTGTTCTACAAAGAAATCACATAAGTACTAAATTCCTAAATCTTTAAACTTACATAGATCGGCTGCCGTAGAGAGTCCAGCAATGTCAAAACTTGCACAGGAGATGATAATAGGAAGGGAGATGAAAAGGAACCAAATCCAGTCGAAAACTGCAGCGCTACCCCACATCACAGCTGGTTGAAGGCCAGAAGATTTCTGAAGCAGCTTCGCACCTGAAACGCGTTCCTGCAAAAGTCGTTTGTTACTTGCATTAAAGTTTAAAACTAAGCAAAATTAAATTTTATAGGCCACCGACTATTACTTTTTCCAAAATTTAGACAACTTTTTAGTGGGTAAAAAATTCAATTCCCGAGAGGCAGTACAAAATGCCTTTGAAGAGTTTGTTGCCTCCCGTCCAGCTGATTTTTACAAGAAGGGCATCAATAAACTGCCAATGCGTTGGCAAAGATGCGTCGATTGCATGGGTGATTACTTCGAATAACAGAAATAAAAAAGTTTGAAAAAATAAGTACTTTCACTTATTGCATACAAAACGGCAATTTCATAGGTAAAGACTATATAAGTTCAAAAAAATACATCGTAAAAAACCGTGGGGTGCTAGATCCCAATTGTTGTATAAATATTTTACTGACAGATATTGAAAAAAGTAAAGTTATTATAGCATAAAATATCTTGAAAAGTTTACAGGATAAATATTTTTTTTTTAACATAGAAAATTATTTTCTACTCTGTTAGTTCGGCTAGTTACAAAAGTGTGTTTTTTAATATTATTAAACTATAACTTTTTTTTTGCTTTTTTAGTCATTAATGATCATTATTTTCTCATTAAGACTTAAAAGGAAACAAGTAGGTAAGTCTGTAAGTCACATATGGTTCAGCACACGTCTTTTAGTACGTAGCAAAAGACACTGCCATATTTTTAGCTACGGAAAAAGCCGTAAAGCCGTTAACCCTGAAGATCCTGATCAGGATAGCCGGCCAAATTTATTAAATTATTGTATTGTCATCGGTCCTTGATAAATGTACGAAGAATTGTGAACGCCCCAGGAGGCTTCTGCGCTTCTGGAAGGAGCTTGGTTGGCTCACCACTAACTAGTCCTCGATGCATAAAGGACCACTCTTGAGTCTAAATGCGGAAACCGAAGCCCACTACCAACCAATACCAAAATGTACGACGTTTCAATTTTATTAGACGTGTTGAAGTGGGTCAAAATCACGTTCGAAGATTCCGTTACATATTTATTTATATGTACATATTAAGCTAATAACATAGTGGCCTGTTGAAATACCTTGATGTAGAACATAATGTACACAGCGGTCATGGCAGCAACGCTGCTACCAATACCAGTAGAGAGTTGCATGGAGATTAAGCTGATCATCATCTGCAGATCTGTCTGAAAGTTAAGCCATGGAGTTAATATTGTCTTACGTCCAAGGTTTCTTTTATAAATGTGATTATAACAATGGTAAATATGAGATAATGTAATAATCATACGAAATAAAACCTTATACATATATTATCCGTGTGGCGACGGATTAAGAATACGGAGTGTCACCACTCTTATTAATCTCGTTGTTGTCGTAAGAGCCGACTAAGGGACCGAACTACCGAAAATGACATCAGCATTGCAAAGAGAAGGAAAACTTGACACAAACCCTATACCAACCCGTCTGGTCAGCGTGGCTCCTTGTAATGAGAAGCTTATATCCAGCAACGGACTTTTAAAGGCTGTTGATGTGATAATACATATTTTGAAAAGAAGTTCAATATCACCCGGTATATTGCAAAAAAGACTTTAGTTGACGTGTCAAACCGATTGCACTGGGCGTAGTTCCAGGCCAAAATAAACTCACTTGATCTTCATAATTCGCTTTCATTGGGTGATTGTATACGGTGAGTTTTGCATCAGGGATATATGCTTTTAGTAAAGCCATATGTACTGCAGCCAGAGATACCGCCACATCATGATACCCAAAGTTGCTGAAATGGGCAGTCACAGTATTTTCCGTGAATGTTGAACCAATTAACAGCGTGTGTCGTAATGATGCCATGACCATAGGGTCATTTGTCTGAAAAGTAATCGTAGGGTGAATGTTTTGAATTAAGTAATACCAGAATTTATATTGCACTTGTTCATTCATCTTATTTTATAATATAGGTT
Organism: Arctia plantaginis; assembly: GCA_902825455.1. Taxonomy (NCBI): domain Eukaryota; kingdom Metazoa; phylum Arthropoda; class Insecta; order Lepidoptera; family Erebidae; genus Arctia; species Arctia plantaginis. The sequence continues at coordinate 10,027,031 of CADEBD010000171.1, read as the reverse complement.
TGGTAGATACAACTTTTGCTGACTCTACTTATTGCTTTGCTAAGCTAGCACTTAGTATAGCACTTCTAATATTTGTAGTAATTTTGTAACCTAGATGAATGACTTATCATTTTGTTTCTTTGCGTTTGTTTTATTTAATTACAAATATTTTCTTTAAACATTACTGCAGATACAGAACTAAGGTATGAGCCTAAGCTTTGGGTTTAAATATTGATTTCACTATTGATTTCTGAGTGCAGTGTTTGAGAGGCTAATATACCTATTTCTGCTTAAAAATATTATTTAAATGCATCAGCAAGATACCCAAGCTTGATTTTTTACGGAATGTAAAAGTTCCTGAATCAAGTTTCCCGTATTCGCGTTTACACTATTCGCTGGTTAACAAATTACGAACAATGTCCTGTATTCACGGCAAAAAAATTCTTTATTAGCGATATGTTAAAATGATTTCTTATACATTATTTAACGAGTCAGCTTGTTTTAGATGATGTTCATAAAATATAATAAGAAAGATATATTTTTGGCACCAAGTCATAAGTACCAATTGCTTTTTCAAATTGTGCCATCATCATCATCATCAACAGCCTTTACTAGTCCACTGCTGGACATAGGCCTCTCCTTAGAAAGGAGGTTTTGGCCTACTATACCACGCTGGCCAGACGGGTTGGTAAAGGGTTTGTGTCAAGTTTTCCTTCTCTCTGCAGTGCTGTTGTCCTGCGTAGTTTGCTTCCTTAGTCGTCTCTTACGACACCCTCGGGATGAAATTCGGCACCACATCAGCACTTAAATAACTACTAATTGAACTATTTTATTGGGGCTTACTCTCTTCAAGTAGTATTCTTGTATCGGTGTATTGCCAATCGTAGTTAGTTTCATTCCCTTCACTTTAGAACTTTCAAAGATATTTTTATAAGCTTCTGCAGCCTGAATTGAAGCCGAATCACCGTCGTAACTCAGCAAAGTTTCGGTTTCATGATACCTAGACATTTACACCAGAATCGTCTTAGTCAAAGGGGGTGACAGATTCTAGGCTCACATATATTTCATACTTGAAAATTGTTTCTCTGAATGGGCAGTCAGATCAGTGATCGTTTTCCCCCATATAAAAAAAAAAACTGTCAATCTCGTCGGTAAAATATCTTTCAGAACCTGTCTGCAAGGGCTCGCCACATTCCTTCGGTTTTCATTATTTCATTTTAAAATTGTGCCATCTCTGAATTAGATTGTTATAGGTTTTGTACACGTTAGAATTACGGAAAAATTAAATGTATTAAAGAAGAGTTTGGTCCACGTACCCCGAACTAAGTGTTAGCAACCTCTTTTTAATAGTTGGGACCAGTGATAAAATATACTGCAGAATTCCTAGTGACACGTTCAGTAATATAATAGGTGCCATAAACTGCAGCAAAACATGCCACCATGAGCGACTCCAGACTAATATTAGCTTAAGCCACACCGCTCGCACACGCTGTTTGATAAGATCGTTTCCTTTGACAGAACTTTCAGGTTTATCCACTGTCGAATAAAAAATCCTCAATTAGTTATGATTGGTTTAATAAAAAGCTTAAGATAACACGTCAAGGTCTGACTTAACTACTTGTTATACAAGTATCTGTATAAATAACCAATTGGAAATTGCAAATCATTCCAATGCATGCAAGAAGTACTTACATTGTGCTAAAGCTCGATCGATTTCATTGGTATAAGCTTCATCGGTATTAGCAGATGCTGTGGAAGCGGGCGTGGGACATCGATCTGCAGTTTCAGTCTTTTTATTCACAGTAACAGGTGCTAAATCAGCGCCAACGCTGAAAGTAAGGCATATTTGTCAACAGATGACTAAACATCTCGATTGACTGCAAAAAACGACTACGTGGAAGGTTTTCTAAATGAAGCACAATATAAACTGTCTTCTAGAGATTTTGTCAAGTTTTCTTTTTGAATTACTTATTATTTTGATATTACATTTTTATTACATGATTATTACAATAGCAGGGTGTTCCTATATAGATTTTTTTTCCTGGGAAAACAGTTCTGCATACTTATTAAAATTACAGGTACAGAATTAAAATGCTGTGGCTTCAGCGCGTTCTTTGGTAAAACAAAAAGTGAGAATCTGAAGAGTAACTTTTGTACTGTTACAAGTGAGACGATATTTATGTACCTATTAAGAAAATATGTGTGAGGCTTAGGTTAAAGCTTAGCTTGTAATTGTATTTATATTTTATACTAACATTAGTATTTAAGCAAATTATTACTAACATAATATGGAAAAAAAATCTGAAATGTATAATTATTAATAGTACACTTGTACTACCTATTATTTTTTTGAAGTGAAAATTTCTTTAGGCGCGTTGGGCGTTTTTTGAGATGGGAAAAACAATTGAACTCTCGACACTGTTACCGTTACCTAAACCTCTGTATGTGGGGGCGAAGCGGGCGGTAGTCACTTGCCATCAGGTGACTCATCTGCTCGTTTGCTTCCTATACAATGAAAAGTCAGCCTATTTACCTAATACGCAGTATGCAGTGCAAATGAATAAAAAAAACAGAATTTTTATAGGAGCGCATTGTAGTTACTTTGAATTTTTTCATTTAAAATTTTAATTTTATAAAAGTTACAGATTTTGTACTTAACAGCGTCATTTACAACTATTAAACTTGAGTAGCTAAAAGATACACTCACTTAATGTAGTAGTCATTTTCCACTATTCTGGTAGAAAATGCCTACGCCGTTAAATTGTAGATGTAGGAATAAAATATAATAAAAAAATATGTAAATTATCTTTTGTTCACCACCGTAGTTTACTATAAGACCTGCTTTAAATAAATAGTTATAAGAAGCTCACGTCATGAATACATCTTCAAGTGTAGTCGCGGACAAGCCATAATTCTTGAATTTTATGCTTTCAGCATTACGTTCTAAATCGTTCAGCATATTTTCAAACTTATTAGAGAATTCATTTGGTAAACTGTAAGTTACTTCGGAGCCTAAAAAATTAAAAGTATTTAAATTTTCTCCTCCCCACGCAGCATGAGTCCTACCCACTAAAAGAGCAATAGACGCTTTTATTCTTTGCTCAGACATTAAAAAAACAGAAAAGCTAGATCACGAGTTCCTTCTATACTAAAAAGTACATAATACTTAATTAAATATGTAGGTAAAATAAAAACACTAGATATTCATTGTTTTTCTTTGTGAGAGCGCATAGATGCACTTCCTTTTTATTCCCAGAAATATTGAAAAACATTTTAATGAAAATGGTCTGTCGGACCGGATCGGACTGTCAAAAAGTTATCAGATCTCATGTAGTGCCTAACTTCTAACTCTACACGCCTCAACTCTACAACCCCTAATTCACAATCTCTACAGCTTAGTCAAAATTTGTGGCTTGGCCGTTTTGTTACTACAGCAACTTTAGTATAATAGAAAAGTAATGAATAGTGAATGTTTTGACGGGCCTGTTGGTTTAGTAGTTAGTGACCCTGACTGCTAAACAGGAGGTCGTGGGTTCGATTCCCACCCAGGACAAATATTGTGTGATGAGCACGGTCATTTGTTCTGTGTCTGGGTGTAATGAATCTATAATATGTATGTATTTAGAAATATATAAGTATGTTTATCAGCAGTCTGGTTACCATAGTACAGGCTCTGCCTAGTTTGGGATCAGACGGCCGTGTGTGAGATGTGTGATATATAATTTATTATTATAATGAATTTTTTTTTCACTATTCATTACTTTTTCACTACCTTACGCTCATGGGACGGTAACGCTAGCCTAAGAAATTTTGTTTAAGATAACTCACCTCTGTCTTCTTTGACAACAGTGCCGGGAATGTATTTATCGATAAGTGCAGTGCAACGTTCGGTATCAAAGCCATCGTCCTTTACTACGACAAGAGAGTATCCCACTCCGTAGTGACGTTTTAGGAAAAATGGGGTTCCCACACATTGTAGTTTACCTTGTGCCAATATGGCTACTCTATCGCCCAGAATGTCTGCTTCGTCCATAAAATGGGTAGTAAGTATAATAGAGCGCCCTAATTGAACAGATATATTTAAAAGTAAATAAAATGTTAAAATTGTTTTGAACACACACACACGTACAAAAGCAAGTGAGCAAAGTAATGATTGTCTTCGAGCACTAGCACACATACAAAAATGCAAGAAACAAAATAAAAGAAGGTGCGACACACTAGGTTGGTTTATTAGGAAACAGACCAGACCTTAGGTACAGGAAAAAACATGTTTTACGATTTTAATAATGTTTATTTAGAAGCTTGTCCTCAAACATAAGTTTTCAATGTTATTTATCTATTTGATACTTCCTCGCTTTCTAAAAAAAAATGTCATTGAATTACAGGCAGATGGCAATAATGGAAACTTAAAAACGAGGTATGTTTCTCCACAGTCATTTGTGTGAACTATATTTAGGCCACTAAAGCGCCTGATAGCAATGATAAACCTTAGATATTATTTACCGTATTTTTCCTTTTGTAGTAACTCCCACAGGCCGCGTCTAGAAGCAGGATCCATGCCAGACGTGGGTTCGTCTAAAAGTACCACCTTTGCTTGTCCACTTAGTGCAATACCAACACATAATCGACGCTTTTGACCGCCAGATAATCCTTTGGATGGATAATCTCGCTACAGTTAAAAATAATAACCGCGATTAAAGACAAAAATTGAATAACACAATCCCATGACTCAGCTAACCGTCACTAACCTTTGGCTCAAGTTCTAGTTTCTTGATGAGAGTGTCTATGTCTGTCCTTAGGTCTGCACCAGTAAGACCTTTCAGCCTTGAAAAAAAACTCCAAGTGCTCCCTTACAGTCAATTCATCAAAGAGCACATTGTGTTGTGCACACAGACCGATATGTGAACGTGCGTTTGCAGCTTGTGTGCTCATATCGTACCCAACCACGTTTACTGTGCCGAACGTCGCTTCTGTATTACCTGAAATATAAATGACTAAGTTTAAAAAATTAGCAGCTACCGAGAACCTTTCTCCCTCTACTGATATTATTAAAAGATCACAACAGATGCAATTCTCCCTGATTTTAATCTAAGTCTAATTATATATTGTCGTAAGTCTAATTATAAAGTTTCGTAAACTAAAGTGCTAATCATAGATTATATTTAATAGTCCGAAAGAGTCAGGAAACTCATAACGAAATTGCCAGCAGATTATTGGATTGCGTTAGGAATTTTCACTCACAATGTAACTCGTTTCACAGACTTAATGAGTATTCGCTGGAACGATTGCCAAAAATTTGACTAAATAAAACATTTAAGCTTTAAAGTTGTACATTGAATGTTTATTGGCAAAAAAAGTATGTAACAGCGACTGAATGTGAACCTTTAAGCATTTTGCGAGTTTGGTGGGAATTAAAATTATAGATCTACATAATTATACAAATCTTAAGGATTAAAATAGTATGTCAATAAATTTAGGGTATTTTTTTGTTTTGTTTTGTTTTTTTTTTGTTAAAAAAAGAAACGGACACAAAGAACACCCAGACTCAGAACAACAATTTGTGAATCATTTGAATTTGAAATACTCTATATGCTTTATGCTTCTATTTATTTTGTACTTTAGAAGTATGCGACTTAGTTGCAATACAGCAACAAAACTGTTTAGTACCAATTGATCTAACGTTCGCAAACCTGTAAGCATAGATATAGTAGTCGTTTTTCCAGCTCCATTGTGTCCCAAAAGTACTGTTATTTGATCATTATAAATGTTTAAATTCAAATTATTAACAGCTATTTGATCTCCATATGCTTTGGTTAAATTCTGTAGGCAGGAAACAAGTTAATTTAATTTTCATGTACAAAAGATCCTTGCGCGATCCCCATCACAACTTTATTCACAATGCTACATAGAGTTGGAAACATACCTATCTATGTTGTACCTACTTTTGAATAGGTGACCATTGTTTTAAAGATGAAAAAATATTAGTTCTGAAGAACAAATAATTGTTCAAAATAAAACGTAAAAGTACAATTGAATAGGTCAAATCGAATTCTGGAGTCGTTCTGTAGTATTATGAAAACTTGCTTACTTCCAATCTTACTCCAATAGTATGATTTTCAGGATCTTTTTCATGTATAACTTCATAATCGGTGATATTATGATGTGTAGTATCTTTTGAAATCTTTGTAAGTACTGGTAACAATATAAACATATTGTATTACTGAGAACGGTACATGAACGAAACAACAATGTTTTGAAAAGACGATTGCACAATAAATAAGGGGTTACTTTTATTTTACACTTTAATAATAAACAATTAAAATTTTACAAAAGCATAATTATTAAAAGAATACATAAAGTCCTAAACTATTTTTCTATTTATTAATTTTTATATTTAATTCTAACTTTTTATAACTATTTTTATTCATTTTTATAACTGCAAATACTTACTTGATTGGTACACTTGGTGGATGGAGGCAAAAAACTTAGCGAGCTTCGGAGGTACGGGAAGCTTACTTCTTCGCTCAGTCACATTTTCTGCGACATTAGGCTCTGCAGTTGTTTTTAGACCTATTTTAATATTAAACACACAAACACATTATCTTAATTTATGAAAGAGGTAGTGAAGGTATACTTATCATTTCACAAGAAGCGACAAAAAGCAGACAATCCTTAGTGAAAACATTTTTATTAATTTCATGCCACTATCGATCAGGGTCTTAAGTAACTTGACTAGATTCCTTTCTATAGGACGCTGATGGAAAAATCAAAACTTTGTAGTAATGATGATGAATGACTGAGTAGTATAAACCTTTTGGAATTAAATATTTTTATAAGTTTGGTGGTCTAATAGGAGAGGCTTTTTTTAACACAACTAATCACGAGCACTTTCGAGGGCATCTGAGTGTATAAAACCAATTAAGAAAAGGATAATTACCAGATTTCCTAGCGGGACACCAGAACTCCGATTGGATGGGAAAGTACCAGGGTCGAGGTGCGCCAAATGGTCCTGGAGATACTTGCTCGAGGTACAAGGTAACCAGCATGTATAGCACACAGTTTACAAATAACATCAAAACCACATGACCAAACATGAAACGTGATGACTCCGTAGCTGGCGATGACATAAATTGTCCCCACTGCAGACCTACAGATGTAAGGAGTTGTTAACTAACATTAAAGTATTCTAGGTTATTTCGATATGCGTGGACCACTAATGGGGATGGGGGAGTGGTGGGGGAGGGCTTTTATAACTTCAAAGATAATGTCGTTTTTATTTTGGTATAAAGGGGCAAGCGGACGGACGAGTCACCTGATGGTAACTGGCACCTTCAACTCAAAGTGTCACAGGTGCATTGCCACTCTCTGACTAAACCTCCGGGGTTTGGGATCCGGTAATCTCACCCACTCGATAAAAAACATCGAAAGGTTGCTTGACACCGGTTTTCTATGAGGGTATCACTCCAGTCGAGCAGGCCCGTTTGTCCCGAATCAGGGCTCCCTAATTACATCGTTATCATGTTTTTTTCATGTTTTTTTTAAATATTTATAGTATTATATAGTACGTATAAATGATATCTGCATTTATATATGTATCCATCTTGCAACCTACTACAATTTAAATAATTTATCTCATTATATACCTGCCATACACAAATCTCTGCATCACCCCAAGGTGGACTGGAAGAAAATGCCTATGGCATTAAGTCCGCCTTATGCAATGTATTTGCAGGAAGTATAAATAAATAAATAAATCATATTTCGTCGTAATCATATTTCTCTGACTAGATCATATGTCATGGACATTATCATAAAAGCAAATAACAGGTGTCCACTTTAGTATAAATTGACCATTAGTTTAGCGTTCACTCTCCAGTAATGACAAAATTTATTGAAGCTATAATTTATCATCATCTTGCCCTTTTCATTGCATTAATATTTTCCTTTGTTTCATTAAGAATGAATGCAATGACTAGGTAAACATGATAATATATAAAACAACAGACTAGAAATTAGATAGTTCCTTCCTTACTACTGGCGTATCAAGTATACCCCACATGCTTACATATACGAGTACGCCGATTACAGACGTTGATAGAAAATCGATTTTATTATGACGTAATCACTTCGACAGTACTCGAGGGTGTTTTTCCACAAAAAAAACGACTGACCAGTGGAGCATGAAAAAGAAAAATGGAAAAATATATTCGACTTACCTCCAGTACATTCATGGGATAGAAGCAGTTGGAAACCGAAAGCCATTGCAGTATTGACAATGAGGCAACTAAAAATTTGTGCAGTAGTTGAAATATCAATTTCGGAAGTCAGTAAGTACGCAGGCATATATGATAGGAACCAGATCACGCCAGTAAATAAAGCCGCTGAGCTACCTACAACATAAATTAATATGAAAGTTGTAAACCTGAAAAGATTTTATTGGAACTACTTTTTTATAAGAAGTAATAGTCATAGGATTATGTTTCATAGATTTCGGAAAAGTAAAAGTATATTCGGCATAGTAACAAAGATCATCATCATCAACAGCCTTTAGTAGTCCACAGCTGGACATATGCCTCTCCTTATAAAGGAGGTTTTAACCTACTATACATCGCTGGCCAGACGGGTTGGTATAGGGTTTGTTTCAAGTTTTTCTTCTCTTTGCAGTGCAGTTGTCCTGCGTAATTTGCTTCCTTAGTCGGCTCTTACGATACCCACGGGATAATTAGAGATGATGACACTCTGCAGTCTTAATCTGCATAGTAATCTGATAGTAAAAGGTACAATATGATAATATTAACAAAATAAAAAATAAAACCTCCCTTCAAAAGAGAGGCGTATGTCCAGCAGTGGACTGCTAAAGGCTGTTGATGATGATGATGAAAGAAATAGTTAACATTGTTATGCTAAATACATCTATAGTATACTCGTATGGTAGTTTTATTTCCTTTTTCTATGATATGACTGTTCACGTTTGCAGGAAGAAGATTAATATTATTAATAATCTTTTTCAATCGTGTCTATCGAAAACAAAAACTTTGCTAGGTAAAATGAACTCTGTATAACCTCTGACAATATATGCAAAACTTCAAAACGATCGGTTAAGTAGTTGAAAATATTACATTCGCATTTAAACCAATAGTGCGTATTTAAAAGTCATATTTAAACCTATATTTAAATGACGTAAACAAAAAACAAAACATACCCTTTGAAAAAAAACCACTCATCATAAAGCAGAAAAATATCATGCAACATAAATAAAGTAATAAAAAGAAGAACAGTACACTCCATGGTGTGTGAGTAAATGCAGCGTAATTATCATAACCTTCTTCGTTTGTAAACCAGTGCACCTAAAAGTTAATGTAAGTTATTAATTATGATAAAATGTACTCCAAAACTTACGACACGTAATAAATAATTTTATATCTGGACAGTTCCCAAAGGTGAAGATGATAAGTATAACGTAGCGTAGCCTAACGGCGTCAGTTATTTGCAGTCAGTTACTGTAACCTATGATCGCCAGATCTTCGGCTGGTCTAGTAGTGGCAATCACGGGCTCCTCTACTTTAGGACCATTACGTACATCTTAACCTGAGAATAAAAGATGAGAGGCGGCGCTGTAGTAAGTACCGAATTAAACTACAGATTAAAAATCTACTACTACTACTGAGTACTGAGTGAGTCTGACAAGTTGAGTCTGCTACGTACATGTAGCTTGAGACCTAAAGTGTCTAGCGACAATGTTTTATGTATAATTAAACGTTACTAGACATGATATACACGAAATACGACAATTATCTACTATTTATGGATCATGATCAGGTTTTCTGGTAACCAAAACTACTTTAAACCAAACACTACGCATTACGCATTTTGTTTTTAGTGTGGCATAAAGCTTTTTCTATTCCAATGTACTTAAGTTTTCAAGCTTCCAGTTTTAATTACGGATAATGGTCACAGTCACCTTCAGGAATATAATCATGACGATTGCTATTACTAGTTGAAAAATAAATTGTTTGCAAAACCACGCAGTCCAATGTAACCAGGTGGGAAGACCCATTATTTTCATAGTTTCCTAAAAATGAAAAGCTTTTTAACAAATTCAAAATATCTGTATTTCATCAAAAAATAAATTGGTTGAAATCGTTTTTTATGTAGATCTCTTACGAGTAGTAATTCGTAGATCAACACAGACACTATAGCAACAATCTCTGTTTTGTCAAATAGTACGGATTTTTTTTTGTAAAAATTATGCTCATGATTTATGACATGCCTGTGCCGATCCACAACCGCTACTTTCTAAGGGGTTGAGCCTTATGAGAAGAAAGGGCATAGAAACTCATGGGCACTTTTTTACAGATAAATATAATGGCATCATTATATATACCATAACATCGTTGCGATTAAAAGGTAAAAAGACAAAGAGAAAAATAAGATTAGGAAAAAAGATCAAGTAAATGAGAAAGTTTGGAGCACATTCTACTGTCATTATATTTATTTCTTTAAATTTCTGACTTAATGAAAACCAATTGCCGAAATTATAAAGCGCTCGAATACGAACAGATTTCATATTTCATTTCAATTCCAAATTGCTTTAAACAAAATAGAGAAGAATTGGTAAACAAGCGCATATATAAGTATAAACTACAATTTTGAAGGCACATTCTTCATTTCTTTGGGCTCGGAAGACTCTTAGCAATTAACTCATAGGTCGATATATGTGCCCTGGGGTTTTCATGGTCACCCTGGGTTGTGCGTCAGTCATGGCGTATGGCAGGGAGGACTCCAGAAGCCGCCGATGCATTCCTGGCGCTCCTCCCGACTGCCGAGGTAGGCCGCCGCGGGGTGTAATGGGTAGACTGGTTCTTCGGGTGTCCCACACACATCGTCCGTTTCCCCAACGGAGGGTATGGTGCGAAAAGCATTGCCCGCGTAAAGAAAAGGTCGAAATATGGGGCATTATCATCAATATGACTGCAGATTCCACATGCCACATGTCTGCAAGCTCCTGGTCTATGTACTTTTATTTTATCTTTTTAGTGTTTGGCTTTCAAGAGATTGTCGTCACTGGGATTGGATTGGACTTGATCGATCAATCCTAGCGCAATGTTCTCTGATCACCCAGGAACTGGGTCAGGCACTATATAGCATAGTATGGTAAATCGACGGTTACTATCCAAATTCTTTTGACAAGACCAGAAAAAACAAAAATTATATTTCTGAAGGTTTCTCCGCGACAATAACATGCCTCACAAATATCGATAGTGCCGTTCTTCAGAATATACTAATAATTATTTAACACAACCAATTCTGCGATTGCACAAACAAAATCTTCAGTTTCTCCGAAAAGGTCAGCGAGTTGGAGCCAGGCACTTATGCTAATAGATTTACATGTCGTCACCTAGATCAGTTTCAGTACATCTAAGTTTGCCAATGTAATCATGAATCCTAACGGACTCGTATGACCCAATCATTACATTAGGTTATAAACCGGCAAAAGATTTTTCAATGCTATTTTCAATCGGGCAAAGAGACTTTATAATCTATTCATTTACAGTTAACGTTTGTGACATACCTAAACAAGTTTTCTATGGTATAGGAGACAAACGAGCAGATATCACCTGCTGATAGTGCAGCGGTGGTTTTGGCTTCATTACCCTCACTTACTCAGTGAAAAGCAATGAAAAATTTTTTTGTGAGGTAGTGGTATCACTCAGGTCGAGCCCTGCCCATATGTGCCGAAGCATTTCTCTTCCACGATAGTAAAAAGTATGGGTTTTGTTGACGTACAGACATCTGAGGTGTTTGAAATCTGACAGTTCAATACCATCCGATTCCTCATTCCTACCTCCTTTTTACATTCATGACTGCACATTCATCCAAACCTATGTATTCTTATACAATTATCAAAGTTCAGTTACCTCAGGTAATCTCATTAGCTAGAAATTGCAGCAGGTCAACAATTTTCAAGTCATCATTATTATTGAAAACAATTAAGCTCCAAGCGATTCTTTGTATGCAGTTGTAAATGTTTAGGAAAACAGAAAAAAAATCTATTCACTCATATCGTTTTTTGTTTTTTGTCTTACATAATCCCCTCATATGCCATCAAATTGACTAAAAGACTGGTCAGGCTTGTTTTTCTGGTCAATGCTTTTTGGGCGATCTTATAGATACGGGTTTAAGGTGCTCTAGATCGGTACATATATTAGACATACAACATATTAGACAATCTATTCTAGATTTTAAGACTGTCAATATAGTTGTATAAAGTATAAAAAATAGTTACCTTCAGTTGTAACTCCTTCTCAACAACAATAGCTCGAACGATATTAATAGCTGTGTAGCTGCAGCTTAATAAAATGAACATTGGAAACAAAATCTTCAGTACACTCAGCGATTGGTCTTCCCAATAAGGTGGATGCGGGTATCTCTCGATGTTGATTGTGTATAAGCTCCGCATATTTTGTCCCGTCATTTTGGATATTAACTCCATAGAAATTGCGTGTTGTAATGGTATGAACAATTCGTTAACGTAACCTACGGGTAAAGTTATTTATAGAGTTTCTACAGATAGAATTTCGATATTGACTTCTTTTTAAATAAAGTTTCTAGAAAGCTGTAATATAATTACTACTACTGCCTACTCATTTTAAGAACGAAAATGTGATTTAAATGTGGAATTCCTGAACCCCTTTTTAAGTAAATTTCATGATCCAGGAAATGTGAATTTGATATAATTATTAGGTACCTTGACATATCTAACATGGTCGTTTGATGCCAAATTAGAGCCTGTGCTAAGGTAACGAAACTGCTCCCAAATATACTTACAAATTTCGAAATACGCATAGGTATATAAAAATGAAAAGGTATTTAAGTCAGACGCATGAGATATTTCACTTCCAATAAAACTAAATACGGTTGTTATTATTTAGTACCTGGATCATTGCCTCCCTCCCATGAGAATGGAAACCTAGGACCTGGTAATTCAAAGCTAGGGAAAACTAAGTCAGTTCTCCAATGACGTCCGCCCACACCGTAAAATGAATTTAAACGAGGTCTTTCAGGGAATCGTATGGAATATGACAAGTTACTTTTTGGTAACTCTGTCGCTCCTGCAATGTGAAAAATTAAATAAAGACACTGTTTATAAAGTTAGTAAGTAAGAAAATGTTCAGTAACGTTACACTTTACTGATTTAGGGCTTACTAATTTACAAATCGGTGTAGTGACGGATTAAGAATACGGAGTATCACTACTCCTATTCATCCCGTTGATGTCATACGAGCCGACTAAGGTAGCCAACTACAGAGGACAAGAGCACTGTAAAGAGAAGAAAAACTTGAAACAAACCCTTTTTTTTTTTTTTTTTTTTTTTTAACGTGTGGAAATCCCCTCGGACCGTCACCCCTCCGGGGTTTGCGGCGGGGTGGTGTGTCGGACTCGGACCGACTAAAACCACACGGTGTGCCACTCTGCGCCTGTAACAGGAGGGATCCGGGAACAGCTGTTGTTAAGACATCCGGACCCCTCCTAGCGCCAGCCCGCTCCTGGTGCGGGCTCCGTCTCAATGTAGATGTTCCTCTCTTTAGGCGACGTCCGGCACACGCGGACGCCGCCCCCTCGCGGCTGGCCAACTAATGCGGGTGGAGGGGAAACCCACCCCGTCCACCCGCGGCCACACTCAGGGCGGCATGAGGCTGTGGTAGGCGGGCCTCCGCCGCCCGGTTCGCCGGCGGCGGATCGGGTCCGAGTGGAGGTCATCCTCCCGGGCCCTCTCCGCCGCCTCCTTCCGCGAGATTACTACCTCGCAGAAGGTTGCGACCGCGGTAAAACAACTGTCGCTACCGGCCATGGAGCGTACTACGGCCGGTAGCGAGAGATCCACTCCGATGACTGCAGTGAGGGCCCGGCGCTGCGCCGCCCATGCGGGGCAGACCGCCAGCGTGTGCTGGGCCGAGTCCTCACTGCAGTCGCAGTGGTGGCAGGCGGGACTCAGTTCCCTCCTTGCGACCGTGTGCAGGTACTTTCCGAAGCAACCGTGCCCAGAAAGCACCTGCGTCAGCCGGAAGGAAAGGGTCCCGTGCTGCCGCCCTGCCCACTCGGCGATGACCGGCTGGAGAGCCTCCACGGCGGCGAAGCCAGCGCGTGGAGTCTCCAGCCGGAACGACCAACGAGCCATCGTGGCTCGGCGAGCGGCTTCGCGCCACTCGCGCACATCCTCGGGCGGAGGGCGAAGTCCGCTCTCCGCCCGGAAGTCAGCCACTCGCCGATAAACTTCGGCGAGCACTTCCGCCTCCAAATCCCACGGGGGAGTTCCGGCCAATGCGCATGCCACCTCCGTCGAAACGGTGCGGTAACCGCGTATGGCTCTGACCGCCATTACCCTCTGAGGGCGCCAGAGGCGTACCCTATTCTGGGCGGTCAGAGCCGCCGCCCACACCGGTGCACCGTACAGTGCCATTGACCGGACAACCCCCGTGTACAGCCGTCTTGTCGCGACGCTGGGTCCACCCATATTGGGCAGAAGTCGCCCTAGGGCAGACGCAGCGCCGACCAGCTTTGGAGCAAGCTGTCGGAAGTGCTCGTCGAAGAGCCACCTCCCGTCGAGGATCAGGCCCAGATATTTCATCTGGGCCCGAACCGGTACGAGGACCGAGTTGACCACGATTGAGGCGCCAGGGGGTGGACCACGACGGGGCCCATGGAATAACAGGGCCTCCGCCTTATCTAGGGTCACCCGTAAGCCCAGCGCCTCAATGCGCCCGACCACCAGGGAGACTCCCCCTGTGGCCAGGCGCGCCGCCTCTTGGAAGTTTGCCCCCCGGGCTGTCACGAGGGTATCGTCTGCGTAACAGATTACACCCAGCCCGGGGGGGAAATCGGCGCGAAGGGCCCAGTCGTACCCTATGTTCCACAAGAGGGGTCCAAGAACAGACCCCTGTGGAACACCGCACGACATGGGCCGACACCTCAGATTACCTTCTCGGTCCTCGTACACGACGGTACGCTCCTCTAAATAGTCTGCCACCAGCCGCCTCAGGTACTTTGGCACCCCATGATAGTGGAGTGCTTCCCTGATGCAGCTGAATGGCAGACTATTGAATGCGTTGGCGATGTCTAATGACACCGCCAACAGCACGCCGCCACAGCTCACGGCCTCTTCGGTCACGGCCCTCAGGCGCAACACGGCGTCGACCGTCGAACGCCCCGCCCGAAAACCAAATTGGGCGTCCGACAGATCGGGGCCCACCTCGCAGAGGTGCCGGACGATGCGGGCAGAAAGAACCCTCTCAAACAATTTGCCCGCCTCGTCCAGCAGCACGATGGGCCTATAGGCCGCGACCGAATCGGCAGGCCGTCCCGGCTTCCTCAATAGGACCAGCTTCCCGCTCTTCCAGCACTCAGGGAAGCGTCCCGACGCCAAGCTAGCGTCGAACACCTCCCCGAGGCGGTCTGCCATGTGGTTGAGGGCCAGGGCCAGCACTCGGGCCGGTACCCCGTCTGGCCCAGGGGCGGTGTTCTTGGAACGGATCCGTAGAACAGCCGCCCCTACCTCCGATTCCCGGACGGGCGGAACATTATCCTCCCCGTGCTCCCCGTCGTCTCCGGCCAAGGAGGCCATCGACGGGGGAGTGTGTTCCGCCCGTTGTGGGAAAAGGCCCTCAACCACTTCTCGCAGGAAGCTGGGCTGGAGAGTCTCCGTAAGGGGGGGGCCCGACGCGCGGAGCTTTTGTCGCACCGCGCGGTAAGGGCGACCCCAGGGGTCACGATTAAGACCCTCCAGCATCTCCTGTCTTTTTTCTTCTTTGGCGCAGCTAATGGCCAGCTTCAGAGTTTTCCGCGCCCGTCGGTACTCCTCATGAAGCCGGTCCTCCTCACCGTCTCCGCGGTGACGCCGCCGACTGCGCGTGTAGGACCTCCGGGCACGTGTACAGGCCGCACGGAGGTCCGCCAGCTCCTGGGACCACCAGTAGACCTCCTTCCTTGGAGGCCGACGACCTCGAACGCGGGGCATGGCCGCATCGCATACATGCGTAATCGCATCGCGAAAGCGGCCAGCCCCCACGTCGACCTCCTCGGTCGGAGCCTGAGGAGACAGCCACGAGTGAATTATGGCTGCCTCCTCTAGTAGGTCCCGGTTCAGCCTGGCAACAGCCCACCGCGGAAAGCGGGATAAACGCCGCGCCACGTGACCCCTACTGGAGTCCTGGGTCCGGGAGAGCTCAAATCGGATATACAGGTGATCCGAGAGCGTCTCAACCTCTTCCAGGACACGCCAGTTCCTTACTCGTGCGGCGAGGGCAGGGGTAGCGAACGAGAGGTCCACTATCGACCCCCCCTGCTGTCGCACGCACGTGTTGGTGGAGCCTCTGTTTAGGAGACAGAGGCCCACCGAGGCCGCCCACTCCTCTACGGCCTCGCCCCTGGCGTCCGCCCTGGGGGAACCCCACGCAATGGACTTTGCGTTGAAGTCCCCCAGCACAAGGACGTGCCCAGACGCTAGTCGCCGTATCGAGGTCTCCAAACTGGTTAGGAAAACCTCGAAGTCGTTCAAACTCCGGTTGGGGGAGAAATAGACACCATATATGGTGATCCCCCCCCACTCGACGGCAACATATCCAGTGCCCTTGTCTCTTAGCGACAAGGGCGGGGAATGAGCCGTCGTGGAACCGACGACTGCCACGGAGCCGTCCCAGTCACCCATCCAGTTTGGACGGGGAGGGACAGAATAGGGCTCCGCGACTACGGCAACACCTATCGACCACTGTGCCATGGTTTGCAGGAAGAGATCCTGCGCCGCGGCACAGTGGTTCAGGTTCGTCTGGACCAGGAGGTTGGAGACTTGATCCATTACTGGATCGTCTCTACAACCTCCTCCATGGGCGACGACGTCGACGCACGAACTAAATCGGAGGCAGCCTGGGTCGACTGGCTAACCCCCGACGTCTGCCGAGAACTGCGGGGAGGCTTGCAGCCTCTCTGCCCCATCTGGTGATTGGCGGGCTTATTGCCCGCCGCACACACTGGGCAGTGAGGGGCGGCAGAGCATTCTGCCGCCTTATGCCCCGGTTGACCGCAGCGGAAACACAGTCCGCCGCAGTCAAAACAACTGTCGCACTTGACGCGCGTGTGTCCCGATGCTAGGCATTTGTAGCATCTCATCGGTCTCGCCGCCAGGACTGTGATCCTGGCGCTCACGAAACCGATGAGCAGCCTGCCGGCGTCGGCCAATACTTTGGCCGACGCTACGGGACAGCTGACCCACACGGCGCCAAGAAACCCTGCAACAACCCGTCTGGCCAGCGGGGTATAGTAGAGCCTTTCTAAGGACCTAAAACCTCCTTTATAAGGAGAAGCCTATGTCCAGCCAGTGGATTGCTAGAGACTGTTAATGATGATGATGAATTCACATTTACATCAAGACAACATCAATTATTTTAAGGCATGTATTGACTAGAAGACATAACATGGCAGATATATTGCTGACTTTCACAGGATAAATCTCTGCAACTTCATAGAACGTTATCGCACGTCATTTACCAGCGCACTATCATCATCATTACTATGTGATAGATGTAAATGCCGTACAGTGATCTCTTCCACTTTTAGTAATTTTTGTGACCACAATATATTTTTTCTCCTTGACAAACTGAGAGTCGACAATTCTTATGAACTTGTGGAGGAACGGGTGTCATGTCCCTCCAACACAAAGGGAGGATCCTCCGTCCAGGCGAGGTGATCATGCCTGGCGGGCCACGGCCCAACGGTTGATGTTGGGAAGTTGTATATATGCTAACCGGCGCGGGAATTCTTTACATCGCGATACAGGATTAGCAATTCTTATTTTAGTAGTTACTCCGTAGTTCGGTGTGTCTTCATTAGATGGCGCTGGAGTGTGTTTCTGTTTCTTTGTATGTGGGAGTCGCCACAAACTACTACCATTTCGCAGAACACAGTAACACGCATCCTCATTATTCAAAAGTGAATATATACAGGTTGTGGCGTAAATAGTGGTCCACCATTAGGGATTCGATAAACCAGATAATTTACTATAACATATTAAAATTTTATCCATTTTTACCCAAAGGTTCCGGAAATATATATTTTTTTTTATTTTTTTTACGATATGTGTACCTCTTGTTACAAATTTGGTTGTAGTTTTAACAAATACCATTATTTTTTCATTTTGATTACTGGTAATTAATGATTCTGAATACTAGAGCTATCGTTAAATAACATGTTTTTAATTTAAATTTAAAGCTTTTGAAGAAAAAAATTGGTTTTACTCTACTTTTAACCCAAATTTTTAACATATCATGCTAATTCAAGATCGATTTTTGTAAAAAAAATGTACTAAGCTGTCAGTGCCCATTCATTTAAAAATATTCCTACTAAATACCAATTTCAAAATGGTATCACAATAGCAGATCCTTTTGTTTAACAAAAAGATATCCAATTTTAATTGAAGAAAAGAAGATTTTCATTAAAATACATTTCAAAATTTAATTGGGTGAATATTATTACAAAACGTATTAAATTCTATAAAACGGATAAAATATAACTTTTTACTTTTGAAATATGATTTTAGTCTGACAAAACTGGTTTTAAGAGCACAAACATGTCTCAGGTAAAAAAGCCCGACCCTTTTTTTACCTAAGACATGTTTGTAAACAAAAGATCTGTTGAAGCTCTCGCCAATTGAGTATCGCACGATACGAGTGATAAAGAAAAGATATGGTTAATGAATGCTATCCCTTTCATTCTTAACGTTGTAATCTCCAGAAATCTCGAAATAATTTAGTACGATCTCGTCACTCGTGCGTCGTATGCGTTTTGTTTTTATTATGTGTGTTTACCTCCGTCGTTTCTTTATCCCTGCCCCGGACTCTGCTTAATTTGCCTACTGATTGGATTAGTTGGACTTTGGCTTGCTCAAAGATTTGGACAAACGTGCAGTGCAGTGACAAAAATGTCTCGGTACACACCGCGCGAATATGCTGACATGCATTTTATTTATGGTGAATGCCCTCTGCATTCACCATAAATAAAATGTCGATAGAGAAGCAGCTCGACTTTATCGGGAGAGATATCCCGATCGAAGACATCCAGATCATCGAGTTTTTGGGAGAGTGCATAACGCATACAGCGAGGGGAGGACACCTGGCACAGGAGTAGGCGGTGCAAGTGAAGGACGACCGCAAGTACACACTGGTGAAGAGGTAATGAATTTAGTTACTGAAGATCCTTCAGCATCGGTCCGTGTCTTAAGTCGCAGAACGTGCATATCCAGTAGATCTGTACATCGCATACTCAAAAGACATGAACTGTACCCATACCACTATCAAAGGGTACAGTCATTACTACCAAGAGATTATCCCTTAAGAGTAAGATTTTGTAGAGAAATGCTACGCAGAATAAGAGAAGCAATTTTTTAACAAAATATTGTGGAGCGACGAATCGTCCTGCAAAAAGGATGGATATTTAAATCTACACAATCTGCATAGCTGGCAGCTAGAAAACCCGCATCTCATAAGACAAGACAGATCACAGTATCAATTTAAAATAAACCTTTGGACTGGAATCATTAACGGGCAGATAATCGGTCCACACGAGCTGCCAGAAACTTTAAACGCAGATAGATATTTAAGTTTTTTGCTAATTGACTTGCCTTTGCTTCTGCAAAATGTCGCTCCTGAAGTCCAAGAAGACATGTGGCTACAGAGCGATGGCTGTCCCGCTCACTATGCTGTTAGAGTACGAAGGCACCTTAACACAGCGTATCCAAATCGGTGGATAGGGCGCTTAGGTCCAATATTGTGGCCACCGCGCTCGCCGGACCTAAATCCCCTGGACTTTTTTTTATTGGGGTTACCTGAAAGAAAATGTCTGCAAGGAACAAATCACCTCTATTGACCACTTGAGGACTAGAATCCAGACAGCGGCTAGGAAAATCAGCGAGAGCGAGTTTGCTCGACGACTTAAACGGTCGTTTATTCGACGTTGCAGAGCATGTATAGCTGCGAATGGGGGCCATTTCGAGCATTTGGTCTAATTTTTACAGTGTTTGTAATCATGTCAAAGAATAATAATAAACGATGACTAGTATGACTAGTTTTTTTTAATGCCTTGTACTAATTTACAAGTTAGGTCAAGATCACTCTGTAACAGTAGTAAAAAATTGTTATTTTAAGTCTTTTTCAATTAAAATTGCAATAATTTTTTTATTAATGGGATGGCAAATCGTTTTAAAATCTGTGTTTAGTAGGAATACTTTAAAATGGATTGGCACTGACAGTGTAGTTACTTTTTTTACAAAAATCATAAGTATTAACGCAACTAAATTTTAAAATGTATTTTAATGAAAATCTTCTTTTCTTCAATTAAAATTGGATATCTTTTTGTTAAACAAAAGGATCTGCTATTGTGATACCATTTTGAAATTGGTATTTAGTAGGCATATTTTTAAATGAATGGGCACTGACAGCTTAGTACGATTTTTTTTACAAAAATCGGTCTTGAATTAGCATGATATGTTAAAAATTTGGGTTAAAAGTAGAGTGAAACCAATTTTTTTCTTCAAAAGCTTTAAATTTACATTAAAACATGTTATTTAACGATAGCTCTAGTATTCAGCACTAATTACCAGTAATCAAAATGAAAAAATAATGGTATTTGTTAAAACTACAAGCAAATTAGTAACAAGATGTACACATATCGTAAAAAAATTAAAAAAATATATATTTCCGGAACCTTTGGGTAAAAATGGATAAAATTGTAATATGTTATAGTAAATTATCTGGTTTATCGAATCCTTAATGGTGGACCACTATTTACGCCACACCCTGTATACACATATATAGTCATGTCTTTAGTATAAAATGAACCTTTGTTTATACTTTTCAAATTAATTCGTATATAGTAGGTACACGCTAATCAATAATTCTAAAATGAGTAGAACAAGATAGACAATCCATATAAATATACTTTCCATAGTTTATTTGGTGTAGATGGACTTAGTTTATAAACCATTTAAGTACTAACCATAAAGCCGATCATCAAATTCCACAGCGGCAAGAATTTCACGAGTAGTTATTTCTTTTTTATAAAGTCCGCTCAGATGCTCACTATTGTTAAAAGCGCGGATTTGAGATGTGCTCTGTGAGTATGACGCGATTAATGCAGCAGGAAAGAAATATTTATTCTCGAGTAACAACGTCCTCGTAGCCGATAATATTACTTCTTCCAATACTGGACTCTTCGGTGAATAAGCGATAATTAATATCTCGTTCATGCCAGATCTAAGCAAGAAACATCATATTAAACTTGTTTGCTGTCTACACTTACAGGATGTCCGCATAGTACCTTAAACAAGTGCGTTATATTCCATGCTCTATAAAATGGCGATACGTCGATGATACAGGCCTCCCCCCTACATAATAACAGGGTTTTTAATAAAAGCATTTTCAGATTTAATTAAATGTGGATTGGCAAAAGCCATGTTATTTTGATTTAAAATTCAGTCATTTGTTTTAGGTAGTGTTTTATTTTTCTGAAATTAGGGTAATCTTTTGGTGCCATGGATCAACTAAAAATTCGTACAATTTTCGAATATGAGTGCCTATGTGGAAATACCGCTGCGTAAACAACACGAAATATTAACGACGTGTACGGGCCTAATACTGCTTGGGTAAATAGGGTCCATTGTTGGTTCAAGGTTTTAGATCTGGAAGTTTTGAGTTGAAGAAACAGTCTCGCGGTCGGCCGGTAACTATATAGACGACAACAACGTGGAAGCGAATCCAATTCAATCTACGGCTGAGCTTGCTGCGGGCTTTAAAGTTAGTGTCAAAATAACATTGAACCACTTATGTAAAATCGGAAAGATAAAAAGCTAGACAAGTGGGTGCCATACGAACTAAGCGACCATCACTGAGACTTAGGCGTCGAAGCATGCATAACACTACTGAATTAACATAGAAACGAGTATCTGCGATGAAAAGTGTATCTTGTAAGACAACAAAAAATGGCCCGACTTGTACATTACAGCTTTTTAGCGAATGGTACAATCGCAATTCAAAAACCACAACTGGTCAATCGCTCTGCCCGAGTGCTTCTCCACGACAACCCGCGAGCTCATAGTTTAAGACAGATCATCGCAAAGTTACAAAAGTTACAGCTGGAAGCTCTCCGTGACCCACCGTACTTACCGGACCTTGCCCCAAACACATTTTTCCTTTTTTCAAAATTTAGACTTTTTTTAATTCGGAAAAAATTCAATACCCGAAAGGCTGTACAAAACTCTTTCGCTGACTTCATCGCCTCCCGTCCAGTAGACTTCTACAGTAAAGGAATAAACAAACTAAGGATATATTTATATCCATTATAAAATCACCAATTAGTAGGGTACCACTACGTAAAGTTGAATATTTTTTTTAGCTTTAAGTCTCTAATCCAATGTCTTTATTCAGTGACGTGATTAGGAGCCTCGCCTTAGCTTGTAGGGAAGAGGTTTCCTACAAGCAAAAGTGTCGGCTGGAAAAATAAAAAAACAATAGCATGACTAAACAAACTCTATTAGTTTAAGAGTACCAGTTGCCCAAGTTATAAAATGTAGGTACCAACTTGCCCATACAAAAAAGAAACTTTAGAGTTAATTACATAGATGAAGTTGTTAACTTATTTATTTGAAACCGTTACCTAATAAATAAGAAAATCAGACACAGCGCGTTGCTGAGGTGATAGTACTATTCGTGCCTAAAGCTAAAGCAAATGCTTATTTTTTTTTCTACTTAAAAATAAACGCCTTAGCCTTAAAATGTTATACCACTTAGAACTATCATACCTATACCGAATAAAATACCTTTCATCTCTACCATTTTTTTTTTAATATTTAAAGAGACAAGAATAACTTACAAGACTTTCAGGGCGAATTGTAATGAGTATGCATTCATTAATGGATATGTTGACTCATCCCTATGCGTAGGTGGTACCTGCCCTCGTATTAAAAGCACCAAGGACATTGTGATGACTGGTAACAGTATCTCTGCCACTGTCTGCATAGGGCGCCTCCATTGCTGGAGGAAGTTTTTCCACATCAACAACCGAAACTTTAGCCATGCGTCTAAGAAATATTTCTTGAACAACACCGTGTTTTTGTGCGTCCATAGTTTATTTAAGCCAGTTGTCAGTTTCTGCAAAAATATGAAATTATTTATTAGAAATCTTAGTCCTAGTAATACGAATACTTATTTAAGTTCGGAATTATTAGTATTTATCTATAAATAAATATATTGATTTTGATACATAGGTTTTTTTTATGATAGAGAGAGCGAGTAGACGGGTCACCTGATAGAAAGTGACCATCGCCGCCCGTAAACATCTGCAAGTCAAAAATCACAAACGCGAGTAGTAGCATACATTACAATAATTAATAACACACAAACATGAGCGGCTGATACTTAAATAGGTAATTGTGTTTTTTCTTTCATGACTATCATCAATCCATCATAGGCACTGTTACAATCTAATTGAACATGGACAAATAATATTTAAACTTACTTCATTTTTGGTAAATCCCTTTATATCGCACATTAATAATATATTCAAACGAGAATTGTTATATCACCAAATGTTGACATTTAAACGGTCAGTTTTAAGCTGGATAGGTACATCATGTAATACGAACATTTCATGACATGGCTTACATCATGAAGTGACCAATTCTAAGATCTCACCACAACCTTGTATAGGTTGTAGCTGTAATATTTTGAAACTCATTTAAATGTAATTAATTCATTAAACGGCAACGCGCTGGTGACTCCTGAATTGCAAGCGTTCATGGGCGACGGTTACTTTCCATCAGGTGACCCGTCTGTTCGTTTGGCCCCTCTCCCATAAATAATAACTTTCATTTTATTTTTCGAAGTCCGCTTTGATAAATTAAAAAAGCAATCTACTAGATATATTGAAAAGCGGTCTTGAATAACCGTAACAGCTGGACTTATAGGAATATCGCGAGATATTTTGTGGATATCGACGTGTGACAAAATCATAAAAAAACATACCTTGAGTTACATTACGAGTATTAGAGCTTTCGCAAGAATCACTTTGATAGCAGCTTACAGATGATTAGATAGAGAAATAGAGCACACTGTCCTCAGACATGAGGGATCGACCAGACAGAAAGAGAGAGAGAGAAACTATAGCTTATTATAGTGTAGTTCTCTACTATTCAAATAATTTAAAATTCAATCTGCTTTTTAGGTTTTTTCTTTCTAATTAAAAAAAACTAACACAAAAACAACAAATAAGTATTATCTAAACCTCCTTTCTAAGGAGAGGCTCATGTCCAGCAGTGGACTATTAGAGGATGTTGATGATGATGATGATGAAGTATTATCTCTTTATATTTTTAGTTTAGATGTAGACTTTAAGCTACAAGGATCAAAAACTTATGTATACACTTCGATCAGTATCAATACCTGTCGAAGAGTCTTAATTGCTTCAGTAGCACGGGCCGGTGAGACATTACAAATCTTTATGGTACGACTTGTTGGTGACTTTACAGGATCTTCTTTGGATCTGTCGGCTGATTCTTGAGGTGCAGAGGTTTCCCTTGAAGAGCCAGGGGAAGGGTCTTGGGGAGGAGTGTTGTTTGAATTTGCGGGCAGTTGCCTTGAACCCATGTTCACCTAGGACGAATGACGATATGAGTACTGGCTATAGTTTAATCTAACTTTTTCTAGAAGGATGGAAGAAGAGTGAATAACTGATACATTGAAATGTTTTTGCAGTTCATACTGTGTAACAAAAACAGTTTGCATTTTGAATGCAATATAGAACCGTAATATATTTTGTAATCAAAACTTATACAACAAAAAGAAGCATAAAAATAATATAAAGCACAAAATACAAATTCACAAAGGTTTATCCTTAAGTTAAAGCGATTCCTATCATTAACTGATTTTTACATTCTAATATATATATTTTGAACATTTTGTTATTAAATCGACTTCTAAACAGAATGTTAAATCTAAGTATATATGTGCAATTAAATTTTCTGGGCTATTAACTTAAAACAGAATACAATAGATAGGTGCAAGTTTAGGTTTCTATAACAAAAAAATGTACCAGCTGAACAACAAATTACATATTAATAATCGTGTTTTCAAAATAGGGGATGGACATGGGACTTGGTTACTTACAAATGAGTCCTGCTTGAAAGTAACAAAGATTCCATTGGGCATCTTTGTTACTTTGAAACAGGACATTTGCAATTATTATTTACATTGGTAAAGAATAATGACAAATGACAGAAAATAGAACGGAATCAGACGGCTTGTTTAAAACTTTGGATTCTATTGGTATCTGGGTGATCCACGACAATCTTATTATGAAAATTGTCAACAAAAACCTAAGCAATATTATTGGATTTAAATAAGGCGGCATAATTGCACATGAGGATATTTTTAGTATGTTAGTCTGTAGTACCTCTGTGAGTGCGACATCAGTATAAAGAACTTCAAGCTTTACAATAGGCAGACCATGCTCAAAATTAAAACAGACAGATCACCAAAAAAATTTATTCACCGATTATTTTCAGTTCATAAGAATACTCGGGCTCAAACCAAAATTAAATTATGTTTTAAGCAAGTAGAAAAAACCTTCTGGTACCAGTTCTGCCACCTAAGATTGACATAAGTCATTGCTGACTTCTACAATACAGACTATATCACTACATTAAATTAAATTAAAAAATGCTCGTTGTATATTAATAGATACTTTGAATAGACATAAAACCTTCATGGTGAGATTTTCGTGTTAAACTTTTTTCACATGATACCCATGAGGTTGGTTCTTCTTTTAAAAAAATGTGCAACATACGATTTTCGCCTTTCAATCGTTTTTTTGTTCAGCTTAGACGTGAAAGATGGATACTTCGAAAATCCGAGTCATTTTTGAATACTAGTTCCGACGCGGAACGAACGCGGCAGAAACGGCTCACAATATCAACGCTGCGTTTGGAGAGGAGACTGCTAATTAACGCACAGTGCGTTTTAGGTTCAAAAAATTTCGTAATGGAAACTTTGACCTGAAGAAAGAACAACGTGGAAGACTGCTGACATAGGTGAATAACGCTGAATTGAAGGAGATGGTGGAAGCCGATCCGAGTCAAACAACCTAGGAATTAGCAGCATGGTTCAACGTTACCCTACCTACAATATTGTCTCATTTGCATTAAATCAATAAGATCATGTGTCATACTCGTAATATACACATGAATGTCCCTATTGCAATACGTATTCTACGTGTGGTGATGGTTTGAGTATACGGAGTGTCACTATCCCTCTTCATCCCGTGTGTATTGTGAGAGCCGACTAAGGGAGCAAACTACATAGGTCAACAGTACTACAAAGAGGAAGAAAACTTGAAACAAACCTTATGCCAACTCGTCTGGCCAGCGTGGTATACCTAGTAGGCCAAAACATCCATTCTAAGGAGAGGCTTATGTCCAGTAGTGGATTATTAAAGGCTGCTGATGATAATAGCATTATGACAACATTATATTGAGGAAAAAAAAAACGTCAAGTCAAAGATTCCTGAAATATTTTGGTATTTTATACTATCAGGTCTTAAACTTAACAGATAGACAGACGGACGGACAAACAGTGATTTTATAAGGGTTCCATTATTGTTTTGAGGAATGGAGAAAAAAGATGGATAAAGATACTTTATTTGTACACCAGGGTTTTACAGATATTATAAAGTATTAAAGGTACAGCAAAAATAATGTAAAAAGGGCGGCCTTATCTCTTAGAACAATTTCTTCCAGTCGGGATTAGTTTTAAACTGGTGGTAGGTAGGTATATACGAGTTCGAGTAATAAACAAGGTTTTAACCTACGAAATATATATACTTACTAGCTATTGCCCGCGGCTTCGCTCTCGTGATTTTTTGTTATTTCATGTTTCTAACTTAGTAAATGACGAACTGCTATACAACGGTTCATCTCTTATTTTACTCCTTTAGATTTAGATTTAGCAACTCGAATGTCTCTTGTGTTAAAAATGACCACCGGTGGGTGGTATCCCGCATAGTAAAATAAAGGTTTATGCACTATAGTAACACTTTTTTTATAAGAGAGAAACATATAGTATATCCAAACGTTTATTTTCTGATTTGACATAATTAAATAAACACTTTCAGATCATAAAAAATGATGATTATAACAACAAAATAAAATAAAACATATTGACGCCATAGAACCAACAGTCCCCATCCATATAACATTAAAATTACTAAGATATTATAAGGTACAATACATTGTTTGAAAATAAAAATTTATTACAACTAGGTTTTTATTTAATTAGATCATAACCTTTATTACGTAAGGTGCGATATTTTTTGGTACGATCTGGTAAACTTTAAGTAGTATCACGCGTCTTAGGTAAATTAGGCTCCCTTTTCGTAAAATCAGGTAATTTCTGACTAGTATCCGCTGGTTTCTGTATAGGTTCCGATTGCTTTTCGCCAATTTTTGGTTCTTGCTCGTGTCCCTGGTACTTTGTAAACTGTAAAAATATTTGTTCGAGCGTGGTTTGTGCGATCGTGTAGTCCTCAATTTCAAGTTCTTGTTTAGCGCGCTCCATAATACCGAACATCCGCGACCATGCTATGGTCCGGTCCGGTAGATAGTACGTCAATAGACCTTGGTACTCCTCCCTACAGTGAAAAAAAATGTGTTAATATAGATACCGGTATAACAGTCCTTGCTTCTAGACTGTTCGCTCTTTATAATAATTATACGAAGAGTTTATTTATTCGTGTATATTGCTATTTGTTTTAATATAATTATTTTGATTGGAAGTTGCCTAGCTACTCGAGGAGATAGTGGCAATAAAGTAAAACTTTCGTCATTGCCTAGATTGTTTGTTTACTTTGTACTAGTAATAAAGAAATAGTATTACAGATAATTCGAATAAAATTTACATTACGAATTTCTATTGTGTTTGAAAACACTAATATAATCTTTACATAGTGTTGTGAATGGTTCATATTAAACTACGTGCTTGCGTCAATAAAAAAAAATGGTCGTTTTTAAATCTGAAACATCCATACGGATCTACATAAACGGAGATCATTGCCATATTTTCTGCTGCAATTAACACATGTTCAATGTTCACCGTTATAAAATAAAATAAATACTATTACTAAACCACTTACTTACTATTACTAATATGACTATTACTAAAATTACAACTTACATTATTTTAGGATCCTTGAAGTTTAGATTAACAAAGTCTTTGACACGGGCTGCTGGATCCAGGCCAGGTTTATTATTTTCATCGGTTTTTAACTTGATAGTTAGAGTAAAACCTGTAATAATAAAACAAGTAGGGAGTGGAATAAAAAGAGACTTTATCCATAATTATAGGTATACGAAAAATAATAATAAACTTGATAGTTTATAGGGCCGTCTTCAGAAGCGAGAGAATGACGATGATAGCGACGAAATGTTGTCGGAATAATCGTTCGTGGATATTACCCGACGATAGAAGTGTGGGTCCGTCACGATTCTCTCGCTCGTGGAGACGGCCGTTAGAAACAAATAATAGAGGACCTTCAGAAAACTTGTTCTTGAGATGCTGCGGAGTGCCGAGGCACTGGAAGCGGCCGTTGACCATGATGGTGAGGCGCGAGCAGAGCGCCTCGCACTCCTCCATGCTGTGCGACGTCAGCACCACGCCGCGCCCAGCACGCTGCACGCCGCGGACAGCACGCCACACCTACACGACGATCGAAAAATATTAAGTACCTGTATCATTTCAACTAATCGTTTCACTTACGTGTGTATTTCGGTGATGCCCGACTAGACTTGCGACCGACATGACGAAACTAGTCGGGCTCACAAAGGCACGTTTAAATTTATAACATCATTGTCATGGTTTTATGGTTAACGATAATTCTGTAGCGGTTTTATCGGAGTAGCGGTGTGAAGATCCAAAACAACAACATTTTCTTAATACTACTATGAACATGAATTTTGAATGGATGTTATTACTCCGTCGCGCCAGAATGGGGGTACGGATCTGTATAAAATCGGGCAAAAGGGATAAATTATAGTCTGAAACAACAAATTAACTTTTTAATTAGGAAAAATTATTGACAATCGTCATTAAAGGGAAACTGCTCGCAAAAGGTTTTTATACGTACATGTCGCTTCGCAGCAGGATCAACGCCAGTGGTAGGCTCGTCTACGAATATTAGCCGGGTCTTTCCTAGGAACGCCACCGCTGTATTCAACTTGCGCCGTGTGCCTCCAGAATATTGTCCGACCTATGAAATTCAACGGAATATTTGTATATATTGTGTGCCTAGGTGGTATTATCACAAAAGAAAATTTAGTTATTGCAAATACCCATAGTACATCGTATAATCAAATAAACTGAATATAAATCAAAATCGAGATTAAACAAGGAAATTTCTTGGGTAGTATTTTTTTTTACATTAAGAATTTTAATTGAATTTTAATAAGATTACTTGCATGCATACACACATAACATACGTAAAGACTGTTATTAAATTATTAAGTTACCTTTTTGTCTAAGTGTCTACGAAACCCGAGTGCGCTTGCGAAGGACTCGGTAATGGGTTCTAAATATTGCATTCGCAGACCTCGCATAAGCGCGAATACTCGTAGCGTTTCCCGACCCGTAAGTTCCATGAAAAGGGCATCAAATTGAGGACAGTAACCTTGGAAAATAGAACCACCAAAAATATGTAGTCTATTTATTGTCATGGTGCTAGGGAAAAGCTCTCGAAAACGAAGACAAACGTTATTATGTAACTACTGACACCTTTGATGAAGGGTCTGAAAAATCGATCATGAAGAATATAAATTGCATAACATAAGATAAAATGATGTGTTATATTACTGATTTATATGTTGATATTATATGTTGCACTTATATTACTGAAGTGTGAATAATGCTAATAAAAAAAGGCAATGTTTTTTTTTCGTCGAGATCGTTTCGATTGAGATATATGTATACATAAAGAAAATTATTCATACCCCATTTTAAACAAATATGACAAACAGTAGCATATCGTACTTGGAATACTTAAAAGCAAAATAAGTACAGGTAGCGAAAGACCTCTGGCTCAGACAGAGTCACTAGACCCACAGACCGTCAAAATCCATATGCGATTGTGCATTGTAGGAAGCACTGATAGCGTTAAGCCTTACTTTTATTTTATTACTACTCTTATTCCGTAATTGATTACTACTTACCAATATTTTCATGCACTTTATGGAGTTTATTCCTAACGGAATATCCACTGACAAACGCTTCACCGCTTGATATAGATTCATCACCCATTAGCATCTTGAATGTAGTTGTCTTTCCAGCACCATTCACTCCTAATAGGCCGAAGCATTCACCGTCGTTCACACCTTTAAACAAACTAATTATTTGAAAAAAAACCCTATTGCGTGAAAATATATACTCAAAATTTACAAACCGGCTATTTATATGCAATATTTATTTTTTAAATCTCTGATATCTAATATCGGACTTTTTTTTAGATCTTTTTAAGATAATAATATACAATTCCGTAGTGCATTCTATTGATCTATCTCGTAAGGTTTAGCCAGCGATTGCCACATAAACATGTTTTTACCACCTCAATCTTTGATATGAATATTTGAAATTCTCAGATTTTCTCTGCTATAATATGCATATATTATACATTACCCGCCTCTTGAAATTCTCCCTCTATTGGTGAAAACCGCATTACAATCCGTTGCGTAGTTTAATACTAGATCAAGGCGTACAAGAAAAAAAAAGCGACTTCATTTTATACTATGTAAAGATTATAATTAATTTCAACTAGAGCTACATGAACGCTTTACGAGTGATCTGTTTGTCAAACTGCAGCAGCATTATGATGCATTGTTGGGGCTAACAGGTGCTGTAAGATAGTAAACAACAACTGTATTCTCATTAAATATTTCTGCTCAAATCAAATTACAAAACCATACATATAAGCGAAATATGTAAACTCCGCAATGAAGTGTTATGTAATTTGTTTAAAATTGTACTGAACATGAAATGACTTACAGAAGGAAATTTGGTTAACAGCAAGATATTTTCCATAGTATTTTGATAGTTTCAGTGCGAGTAAAGCTTGATCGTGTAGGCTTGATTTGTATACTTTATGCGTGTGATTTGCTTCTGCAGCAACATCTTCATCAATGGTATTTTTGTCTATAGGTGGTAGCTTCTTCTCACGTACGAATAACTGGCGGGTAAATATTGTAAATAGGTAAAGATAATATGTTAAACAATGGCTCACTGCCGGTGAACCGATATTGGTAATCGAAGTAGTGATAGTTATCGCCTAAACGGATTAATGGAGCATTTTTTTTATGTTAGAGGGGGCAGACGAGTAGACGGGTCACCTGATGGGTCACCTGATGGAAAGTGACTATCGCCGCCCATGAACGTCTGCAACTCAGGAGTCACAAACGCGTTGCCGGCCTTTAGGAAGGAGTACGCTCTTTTCTTGAAGGTTTCAAACCTTCAAGAAAAGAGTATCGATCCGGAAATACCGCAGACGATAACCCGTTCCACAGATTGGTTGTGCGGGGCAAAAAGTGTCTCGAAATCAATTCGTTAACATTATTTTTGTTATTCTTATCATTCATTTTTTATAAGAATATTAAGTTATATCCTTAGTAAAAAAGATTAGTTACACTATTAATAACTCAGGAAGGGAACAAACCCTTTTTTTAAGAATGTCTCCGGCATGAATAACAAACAAACTAATAAGACATTATAAAAAATGATGATCAAACATTATAAAAAATCATGTATAACAATATATAGAAAAATCTATGCGTTAATTATTTAACTATTACCATTCATCATCTAATAGCTACCTAATTAATAATGTTATGTTTGTAACCTGTTTTAGAAGTCCATATTCTATAACCATTAGCAAGATCCAGAGCAGGATGCCGGTGATAAACATGACTGTGAGATAACGCAACACGCCGGGCAAGGCCCACGTGAGATTCGGTTTTTTAGGAACTACAAGTAAAAAAGTGATTACATTATTTTCTGAATAAGAGTATGTAGGATGAAAAATTAAATCAAAAATAGTGCTAAAAAATCATCATGAATTGCTGAATAAGCTTTGGATTCGATTTATATTCAGAGAATATTGACGAATTGTAACAATTTATCAACAATACTTCTCTAATATTCTTGGTACGGCTTTAAATAATCATCATCAACATCAATAACCTATAATAGCCAACATAGGCCTCTCCTTAGAAAGGAGGTTTTGGCCTAGGTACTACACGCTGCCCAGATTGGTATAGGGTTTGTGTTAAGTTTTTCTTCTCTTTGCAGTGCTGTTGTCCTGTGTGGTTATCTCCTTAGTCGACTCTTACAACACCCACAGGATGAATATAGGTGGTGACACTCTGTATTCGTATATAATTATTATCGTTATATTAAAAATATAATTAAACTGTTAATTAATTATTATTTAGTTGAGAACATAAGTAACGAATTTATGAATGAATATCAACTGAACTGAATATCAACATTTGGTTAATTCATTGTACCATTTTCAATACTACAATACTACCACAAATATTGATTTTATTGTTATTTCACACAATTTAGCTTTTTATTAATTAGTTTTTTTATTCATGCTTCATGTTCTAACAAGCACAACATTAATAGTGAAGCCGACATGGTAACCGAGTAGGGTGTGCAAGGTCAATGTCCAGCAGATAATGCCCCACAAAGTACCAGACATATCAAGTGAAAGTAGGCGACATGTCCCCCCAAGGTATGCATGGCTGAACTAGATTATTTCGAAAAATGAAACATCACATGGACAGTTTTATGATGTCTATAAATGATTAAAAACAGTACAACTAAATGAAACTTAGTTCCTTAGCATCAGACGATTCGTCTGCTTGTTTGCCACCTATACCATAAAAAATATCAATTTATATAATACGAAATTAATCTTACGGAATTATCTTATACGATGGCTTATAATAATTATTGAAAAGATAATTACGACAACAGCCTTCGTCTATCTCGCACAGGGCTCGAATGTCGCACACAAATTCGTCATATACAATTTTATAGAAGTCGCACATTTGAAAACATCTCTGTCTATGAAGACCAATTTGATTTAAGTACCTGAAGATAAAAAAAGGAGTTTGTAAGAACTGCTATGTAAATCCATGAATTTGTAAATTTAAGTACAGTAATTTAGAACATTATAACTGATACTTATCCAAATTTAGATCCGAGGTTTTTGGAGTATAAAACCCCTTTATTTAAAGTGGGTAATAGTCACTTTGATAAACCTCTTATTTAAGGAGAGGTCTATGTCCAGCAGTGGACTAATAAAGGCCTTTGGTGATAATGATGATACTCTGATTGTTGAGGAAGGACTTAGGCTGCTTTTAACCGCGATAACCGGCGGCAGGCAAGGAGGTATTTTGTAATTTTTTTTTGTACTTTTTAATTATTAGTTTACCTACTTCATACAGTCATGCAATATTTGATTGTATTTTGTAACTATCTAACCTATCCACTTAGTACTGTACTACTCGGGTAAGGTTAATAGTTACACAATGTGAGTGTTTTGTCTATCAAAAATATAATAATTTATGATAGCTCTTCTGTTTCTTTAAGATAGAAGTATAAATACCTGACAGAGGTGACCAAACAGTATAGAGGGTGAAATTGTAGAACAGCATCCATAGCGTCTGCCACCGCTGTGGTTTCAACAGTTGGTGAAAGAAGTGACTCCACTACTTGAGCACCCAGCATGCCTAAAAATTTAATGATATGTTTGTTTAACATCGGGTTAAACACAACAGAAACTCGTTTGTCGTTGTCCGTGTGGTGACGGATTAAAAAATCGGAGTGTCACTACCCCTATTTATCCCGTTTATCCCGTGGGTGTCGTAAGAGCCGACTATGGGAATAAATTACGCAGGACAACAACACTGCAAAGAGAAGGAAAACTTGAAACAAACCCTGTACCAACCCGTCTGGCCAGCGTTGTATAGTAGGCCAAAACCTCCTTCTAAGGAGGGGCCTTCTGTTGATGTGAAACTCGTTTTTCGCAGCATACTACGAAAAACATTCGTATGTATGTACATCATAATATGTGTAGAAATATTATTTGTTACAATTAGATGTGTATGAATTAAGTACAACTCGCAATTTCCAAGACATGAATATTTTGTCAAATAAATGCGACGCAAAAGAAATAAAAAACTTACCTAACACCACATTTAAAAAGAAGTAACAAACGAAGCCGAGGGCAGGTCCGTTAAACACAAGTGACAGGAGATATGTGAGAGGCAAAATCGCCGCGCCATACAACATGATGCATATCCACAAGCGTGCTATAACGGAACTTATTATTAGTAGATTTTACGAAAAACTTGTTTAAACTAAACGAAAGAACACTAATAACATTTTCCCTGTTTGTCACTTAGTATTATTTAATTAGCCTCTTCTACAAATATAAACGAAATTATAAATATGAAATCGTAAACTGAACTACTTCTTTTAATAATAGGGGTTAAGGTATAAAATTGCAGTTGTATAAATATAGATACTTTGAATTTACATAAAACCTTCATGGTCTGAGATTTTTGTGTAAAACTTTTTTCACATGATACCTATGAGGTTCTTCCTTTAAAAAATGTACAACATTCGATTTTCTGCTTTTAATTTTTTATTCAGCTCAGACGTGAAAGATGAAAACTTCGAAAATTTGAGTCATTTTTTGATAAGAGTACCGACGCGGAACTAACGAGGCAGAAACGGCTCGCAATATCAACGTTGCGTTTGGAGAGGAGACTGCTAATAAACGCACTGTGCCTTTTTGGTTTAATCGTAATGGAAACTTCAACTTGAAGAACGAACCACTTGAAAGACACAGTCCACACAGGTGAATAACGCTGAATTGTAGGAGATGGTGGAAACACATCCGAGTCAAACTACCCAGGACTTAGCGGCATGGTTTAACGTTACCCTACCTACAATATATATGAAAATTGTGTTGCCGTGTTCAATCAGTACAGAAATCAAGGAATATTGGATCGAATTGTGACATGTGACGAAAAGTGGATTGTTTACGATAACCATAAGCGAAAATATATATATATATATATATATATGAAACGCTCAGAAGGATGGGGTTCTTGATGTAAACACAAACTTTGTAACAGTATTTTATTTGACTTTTCAAAAAACTCTCGCTACACAGCTGTACCCGACGGGTTCACAAATCCAATAATAATGGCGGGTTCACAATTCGAAAAAATGGCGGGTTCACAATTCAAAAAAATGGCGGGCCGAGACAGTGTTGCAACATTCGGAAAACAATCGATTCATGAGTCGACTTAAAATTATGATTATGAATAACTTGGGTTTTTAGGAATATTACTATTAGATTAAATTAGTGTTTAAAGTGACTAATATTATTAATTAGTGATGAGTATAAATATGGTAAGGGATAAAATTAATGACTGTTACAGTCGGCCATCCGTCACATAAACGAGTCCCTTCGTTTAGAGTTCTAATCAACAACATTAAAACTGATCATCTAACTTTATGCTTAGATATAGCTAGACAAAAGGGGGTTACTTCACGTCTTTCACCATCAATTTGCCTTGGCTGCGTGTTATATCATATCACTCATGCGTGGTTAGATTCCGCTTGAACTCTGTGCTATGACCCTCAAGGACATATCACTCATGTCCAGCTCGCATCCAACCAAGCTCTGTGCTATGAAACACCCTCACTGAGCACATAATCATTCATCGAATCTGCCAAATCTGCCAAAGCTCTCAAATAGGGTAAGTAGTTATCCTTTTCAAAATGCACTCATGCTCGGTTTGATTTAACTAACCGAAGCTCTGTGCAGGGTGTAATATTCAGCTCGTGTTCCTAGGTAGCAAGTATCTCATGTAAATAAGTATCATCAATATCCTAATTCCCAGTCGTCACCAAATGGTTCACTCAAATTAATTAAATTCTCCTATTAAGATAATCGATTTGATTAAATACCTATTTATAATTACCTATAAAATAATGTCATACAAGTAGATCATTAGTACTAAAGTTACATATTTGTGAGGTACCCGCAAAACATAACAACAAGAAAATTAGTCGTAGTTTTATGCATTAAAGAAATAACACATCCTTTGTAACAAGATATTATTGATTTTAAACGATATGTGTTTAAGGAAATATTGTTAAGTATAAATTAAGCTAACCATTTTTGGGTATAATGTGACAAAGTCTGTATTATTCATTAACAATCAATAAATCTTAAAAGTAATCATCTATTATAATAACTAGATACTTTCGTCACTAGAAGAATATGTCGGTGCATCAAAGCTCATCCAGGGATAGATTTTATCAATCGCTACCACATTCTCATATGCTTTTCCCTTCCATGTAAGCGGTGTGTCTACTATAAGGAACCTGTCATTGGGCAAGATCTTTTTGATTCGATACGGCCCTTGGCATTTGGATTCTAGCTTCTTCGACTTTCCTGAACCCGAAACAATAGCTCTTACTACCCTGACTTAGGTCTCCCTCTTTATATTTGTTTGCTGATTTTCGATGCCTGTCAAATCGATCCTTATTTTTGTTTTGATTGTCTTTAATGCGATCACTAGCGTTTGACCTAATTAGCTCTATGGGTTCGTTAGTCTCACTATTTAAAATCTCTTCAGAGACATTATTCAGAATACCTTGCAATGGGTTGCCTAACCTTCGTCCAAACAGCAATTCAGTTGGTGCTCTTTTTGTGACGTCGTGTATCGAGGTATTTATGCCTAATTGGACATCGGGGAGGAAGGTGTCCTAAATGTCACTGCCTTTCCCGTGTGTCATACTTCCCAATGAGGCCAAAATCGTGCGATTGTATCGTTCGACCTGTCCGTTGGCACGTGGAGTCGCGACGGAGTTGAGAATATATTTCACCCCAACGGACTGAACAAACGTTTTAAACCTTTTGCTGGTAAAACTGGTGCCCCTATCGGTAATGAGTCGCGATGGAGACCCAAATAAACTAAAGTACGTTTTAAAAACTTTAATGCTTGCCTTTGATCTTGTACTACGGACTGCAGATAAATAGACATATTTTGTGAAAGAATCCACGATGACTAAAATGTACATGTTAGCGTGCTTGCTGCGTACCTTCCCCATTTTGATGGGGCTACCAAGAGTTTCATCAACCAAATTCGTCTTTATCCGTAACACATCTAAAACCTTGCAAACGCACCCTTGATAAAATTAATTACTTGAGAACTTAAACTCTGTATAAGAACGCGACACACCCCATTGGCCATCTGATATTCAATAAATGGCTGGCAATAAATAGTATTCCATGTCGGGTTTACCCCTTATCGAACCTCCAACATAAACGCTACCACTATGATTAGTACTCCAACTGTAACTGCGCTAAGTTCTCCTATACCTAATTCAAAATCATCAACTGCAACAAGCAGAAGTTTAGCTTCATCACTTACGTCAATCTTTTCGATTTGTAAATCGGTAGCAGTTTTTATTATTCTTAAATTAGGTCGTTCCGTAAAACTGTGCCCAAGGAGCACTGGAATATTTATAAGTGAATCATCTACTATTAAGACCTCTACCTGTTCTTCTCTTACATCCTGAATCTCGATTGTGGCAAAAGCTTTACCAATGGGTGCATAGGGAATACTGCCTAATCCTCTCAGCAATGGGCCCTCTACGGTGTCCCACTGAAGGCCAATTTTATGAGCATCGGTCTTACGAATAAGAGTAGCCTGGCTACCTAGATCAACTTTACAAGGAATAACTATACCGTTTATTTTTATACCTACTCTATACTTGTCATTGCTATCGTCATCTATGGATACTTCAAGAACACTTTTCGGCGTACCGTGTGCGTTACTATTGTTAACGTTGTTAATGGAGACTTTTCCTGTTATTAGAGTTATTGGGATTCTTTTTAGGACAAGCATGTGAGTCGTGACCTAGAAAATTACATTCAGAGCATTTGGTTATCGGTTTACGACACTGATAACTCATATGGCCAGTTTCGTTACAATTGAAGCAAACTGCATTCACTTTCGGTCGATTTCTAAAAGTTTTATCAACGCTTTTAGGTGGTACAGTGCTGGTCAAAATTGAGGTAGAGCTTTGAAACCGCCTATCTCTACTTGGCCCCTCTCTCCTAATACCATCATTGTACTCCCTAGGGTGGGACTTAACTGTCTTAAGGAACTCTAAAGTTCCCTCGGGTCTATCAAATTTTCCTGCTTGAGCGCTTAACCGAATTCCTTTGTCTTCAATACCAAATATTAAGCAGTCTACTGCCTGCTTACCAAATATTTTACAGCGATTTAATAAGTTAATCTTAGAAAAATAGTACAATTCTAAGGAGTCACCAGGGCGCGCTTTTCTATTAAGCATTTCGGTAAGCAATTCAGCATAGTTCTCGGTAGACGGAAAGGATTCTCTTAATAAAGTCTTCCACTCTTCCCACGAATGCCTAATAGATGGCAAGCCCTGGTACCAGGTCTTAGCATGTCCTACTAGTTTGGGCAGGGCATAGTGAACCGTTTGCCGGTCATTCCAATTATAAATTTCCGCGCATTCGTCTACTTTACTTATCCACATGTCAATAGTCTGTTCCCGAGAAAGCGGGTCAAAATCCGAAAGAACATTATGTAGTACAGGAAACGATTCACGATCCCTACCCTTAAAAATGTTGACAAATTCTTCAAAGAAATTATCTGGTTCCATGACCCTTGGCCGTTGGGATTCTTGGTTACAAATGTCGTTTCCGAGAGGGCTGCGTTTCTTTCTAGACGGGGAGTCACGCCGTCGATGGTTATCAGTGACATCGTGTGAAATCACGTTGCGGCTACGTTGTCTCATTAGCTCTTGCTCTAACAGACGTAGCCTCTCGCGCAACTCATCATTCTCGTCGTTCCTTTTACGACTATGACTACGGCTATGGCGGCTACTCCTAGGTCTACTGCGACTGCCACTGCGTTGTTGATATCCACCACATATTTCCCGTCTACGACTCGGTCTATTCTCAAGTAAATTCAGGCTCTGATATAATAGCTCACGGTTACTGTGGTGGCTGCGTTGGATGCTCCGGATGCGGTGACGGCTCCGGCTTCGGCTTTGATCCTGGCTCCGACGTTCGTGTCTCACGCGGCTCCGACTTCGTCGCATACCACCGCTATTCCCTGCATCACGTTCGACTTCCATTGTTGGTAGTATGAGGCTTCCAGGTGGTACGGGTGTTCGAAGTCTACGACTTCGACACCGTTTATCATCAGGGCTACCGCGTTCCATTATCTGAAACTCGAACAAACTTCTTGTATTTCTTGTGTTTTGAGACTTATTCAAAATTAAAAATGGAGCAAGAGATTTTCTGAGGTTAAATTATTTTCAATCGATTTTCATCACACCAATGTCTTAAGTTTCCTGTTGTTGTGCGTAGGTAACGTATTTTACTGCCCGTTCTAATATCAAATACGGGTATATTTTTCCAAGACTAAGTGTTGAAATTAGGAATATTAAAATTAATTCAATCCAATCGCATCTCAGGTCTTAGCCTCTATTTTTAGGTCAGTTATGATCGAAATGGAATATAAATAGGTTTGGGGCTATTTAGTAACCGTCTCTCAATTTATTCCCGATATAAAAAAAAGAAAAAAAAAATACCAACCTATGTAAGTATGATTTAATCAAAACGCATATGCATTGCACAATAATAAACAGTAGACTAGAATACAAAATTTTTAGTCTTGTGCTTAATCGGACATCTGCAGGTTCGCACCGTAATAGTACTATTAGTACAGCTTTAGTAGAAGTAGAAAACTTAAGCGTTTGTATTGATATTACCAACATTAAAGAAACGGAATACTAATAATTAAATAAATTAAAATACGCAATTAAAAAAAAAAAAAAAAAAGTGTTATAGTTTTTTTTTTTAATATGGATGGCTTTGTATTAGGCAGTTACTTTTCTTCAGTATAGAAATAATTAAACAGTTCTTGATTATTTTTAATGTGTTATCCCTTTCTAAATAACATAAACCTTAACAGTTTGACTTTTAAATACGATTTTTAGATTACTTTACACTAAATTTTTAAGCATAGGTACTATTTGATTTTCCTTCATACTTTACAACCCAACGTATTGTAGTACATCCTGTATCGCTGTCTCTTTTACTCTCACACTGTTTACCAATACAGAACAATAAAGCGGAGCATTAACAGTACGTCGCACAGCGAACGAACGTGGACACTAGTAGACAGAAACAACAACAATAAATAGTTACAGTAGATAGTTTTAGTACTGCGCTTGAAGTTGTCAGTGTGTACTAATAGTGCAAAATGTCCGATTAACAGCTGCCTTTCGGAAACATTACTTTTAGTACAATACCCAGTACTAGTACCTATCAGTACATCGTACGTGTACTACCCAAGACTAAAAATTTTACTGGGCGTCGCGGCGTGTATAACAACTTGTTATTCCTCCAGTGCAAACTAGCGTTGTACGCAACCTAATTTCAATTTGTATTCGTCATATTTAGCCTCAAACAAATATAGCTTTTAAAAAGACAGTAAAATTATAATCTACCTTACTTAACAGGACGAGAAAAAAAAATCACGTACCATATGTGTTGACCTGTGGGCGTAGCAAAGACAATATATTTTTGCTGTTATCCCACTTCTGAGCTGAAACGCTCAGAAGGATGGGGTTCTTGATGTAAACACAAACTTTGTAACAGTATTTTATTTGACTTTTCAAAAAACTCTCGCTACACAGCTGTACCCGACGGGTTCACAAATCCAATAATAATGGCGGGTTCACAATTCGAAAAAATGGCGGGTTCACAATTCAAAAAAATGGCGGGCCGAGACAGTGTTGCAACATTCGGAAAACAATCGATTCATGAGTCGACTTAAAATTATGATTATGAATAACTTGGGTTTTTAGGAATATTACTATTAGATTAAATTAGTGTTTAAAGTGACTAATATTATTAATTAGTGATGAGTATAAATATGGTAAGGGATAAAATTAATGACTGTTACATATAAATATATATATATTATATATTATAATATATATATACGTTTATATATATATATATATATATATATATATATATATATATAAACGTAATAAAAAAAAAAGTTAGTCACGACCATTTTTTTCGTGATTTGGACAATTTTCTACGTGATAAAAATTTTCTTCCCAGGAGGCCAGGAGGTCCAGGAGGGTTGTATCTTAAAGCCATAAACAAACTTCCGTTTAGATGCAGCAATGTATAAATAATGAGGGTCAATATTGTGATTAAATAAATACGTATATAACAAAGAAAAATAATCATTTATTCACAAAGTTTAGCGACATGCATAAAATAAACAGTAGAAATAAAGATAAACTCGTGTTACCTACCACTAGACTACAAAAAGTAAGCAAGTCTTTTCGTTGTCAGGGTGTGCGATTTTACAATAAAGTGCCAAGCAAATTCCATGAATTAAGTATTAACAAATTTAAGTCTTTAGTAAAGCTAAAACTATGTGAAAAAGCCTTCCTACACTATTA
Organism: Arctia plantaginis; assembly: GCA_902825455.1. Classification (NCBI taxonomy): domain Eukaryota; kingdom Metazoa; phylum Arthropoda; class Insecta; order Lepidoptera; family Erebidae; genus Arctia; species Arctia plantaginis. Next base: position 9,985,365 of record CADEBD010000171.1, on the reverse strand, counting down.
CAGACTATTTGGACGACAAATTTGCTTGGGATTGATGCTGCTCACTCCCACATTTACGTAGACATCTTTGTTGTTAAGTTTGAAAGTGATGAACATTTAATTTTTTTTTTTTTGGTGTATTTCGTATTTTGTTTTCGTATTTTATTTTTCGTTGACTTTGAATTGTATAGTATTTTTTTTTTTGTGTAAGTATGTAAATGTGAGTATAGTGTAGGCTTGTAATGTTAATTCATATTTTATTATCTTTCTGGTGGTTTTGAGTGTTTCCAAGGCCTACCCAAATGTCCTGCTGGCGGTAGTGTCATGCTTCGGGTCGTTGATCTTGACCAATATCGGTTAGGCTACACGATGGCTGGAGCCTGTATGCCGTCTGTATGGACAGGCTGACTCAAAACTATGGTCCTTTCCTCAAAAGGCATATCCAGACCCTATACTGTACTCGAACAGTTTTATTTAACTTTGTTTACGGACTTAAAATAAAAAAGACACCTCTGTGGTTTGTTTCGGCGTTTCTTCCCAGAGTGAGTCTTAGGAAATGCCGGCTCCTTCTAGCTATAAAGTCCGACTTGTAAAAATATCTCAAAAGATTTACTTACAGAAATAAATATCATTTATAAATATCATTTATCATACATCTTAGAAAAAAACGAGTTTTAATTTTTCAGTACAAATCGGCAATTACATACTTTAACCCCTAATATGTACAAAAAACATTACCGCTTTGCCTATAAATTTTGCACCAGTTCAACAAATAAATTCAGTTTTATTTTTGTTACTTCTTACTATTTTAACCATTGATTGTGAAAAAAATGTATTTTGCGAAAATTGACCAATATCTTAAAAACATTCCTAGTTTGTGAAGGTTCTTAAAAGGTATCACAATGTGAGGTTTACAAACAATATTAGTTGTAGGAGTGAAAGAAGGTCTTATCAAAGTCAGAAAAAATTATTACCTGAAATGTATCAATTTCTTGTTATTCCTTTAACTGCACAAAGTTATTTTATATGACAAGTCCATAGAATTATTTTATACCTAAAGATTTTACATGCGGCTAGCAAGTGAGTTTAAAATGGCACTAATTGTACTACTATCATTACCAAAGGGTTCAAACTTTAATGCCTAGAGATGCGTTATTGAGAGTGACATTTTGTCGAATATAATGTTGCGAAAGATCAGACAAGGTCCAAATATTTTCGACAAAATTTTATGAAGTGACAAGTCAATGTGCCGGTGAGATGATTATCTCGTCATGCATAATTAACGCAGTTGGCAATTTGAAAATCCTAGATTAATACGCGTGGACAGAGCGCAACTACAATTTAAATTTATTTATAAGACAGGGATTATTGGTGGGACGACGACGGATGTCCCGCGGATTTTGCTGTCCAAGTACGAGAGTATTTAAATAATACATACCCAGAAAGGTGGATTGGGCGCTTGGGTCCAATTTTAGGGCCACCATGATCTAAACTGAAACTCTGAACTTTTTTACTGGGGTTGTAGTAAAGAAAAAGTTTTCAGCAAAACAATTTCTTCAATTGAAGAATAGCGCGAGCGTTGCACGTTATACGCTCTTAAAATTTAAGATACAGGACTCGCACACCGGATTATAAAATCTTTTATTCGACGATGCAGAGCCTGCCTCGCTGTTAATGGAGAACATTTTGAGCATTTGATTGAATATTTGGTATAACAGTTGGTGAAGTGCCTAACCATGAAATAATATCACGATATTAAGACATTTCAGGAAAAAACAATTTCTGACCTTGCTCAGTTCTTCCACTCCCACAAGTAATATTGCTAGTAAACACCACTTTTGTAGAATCTACACAAACTGAGCATGTTTTTAAGATAATGGGCAATTTTCAACCTCTATTAACTAAAATCCATTGAAAAGATCCATGATGGATTTTTGTGCACTTTCTCTACTTTAATATACTTAACAAATTTTTACAGAAAATCGATCTTTTAGGATATATAAGTCTCAAGAAATCCATTTAAATTTATTTTTACTGCTTAGTACGTAGGTAATATACAGAAATACTTCAAAGCAGTATGAACTGATATTAATTTAATAGTTGCTTATCAGAATACTTCTCTGGCCATTTATAAAATTATTATTTATTTTAAATAGACAAAAAAATAATATTAAAAAAAAGAAAAATACGACTAGTTTATTACGAATTCCCAAATGGAGAAATACCCGTTGAGCATTTCTTAGAAAAAATACAATATATTTATAGGTTATAAATATATTGCATTTTTTAATAAATATATTTTATAGGTATTAAAAAAGAAAATGATGACCCCATCCTTTTCTTTTTTTTTCTGAAATTGACAATAGAAGGTGAAAAAAAGCATTCCTCGTATACCACTATATAACCTCGTATAACCTATAATGGATTTATTGAAACTAGTAAATCCTAAAAGATCCATTTACGACTGGCCTGTTGCTCTAGTGGTTAGTGGCCCTGACTGCTAAGCCGGCGGTCGTGGGTTCGATTCCCACCCAGGACAAATATTGTGTGATGAGCGCAGTCTGTGTTTGGTTCTGTGTCTGGGTGTAATTTATCTATAACATATATGTATTTAAAAATAAATAAATATGTTTATCAGCAGTCTGGTTAACACAGTACAGGCTCTGCCTAGTTTAAAATCAGAAGGCCGGCTGTACATTTAAGAAATTCTAACTAAGCACTTTTCATACAGTTATAAACACATTCTATTCTTTGCTCCTTACAACGGTTTGGTAGTCTCACCTACAGAGTGGGTAGTAGTGTAGTAAGACATAGATCAAGTGAAAGTAGATATTTTAGAACAAAAGTTAATGAATTCTAACTTTACGTTCGGGTATCGGTCAATACGTGGTAACATTATTTACTTTATTCCTAAATAGCAACATAGTTTAAGCGTTGTTTTATCAGCCTCAATATTATTATGGATTAGCAAAGCAATAATTTTTTTACTTGCCTAATTCCTCGGCGGTACAAAGTCCAGGCACTTCAAAGACAGCACAGGCGATAGGAATAGGTAGACAGAAGATAAGTAACCAAATCCAGTCATAGATTGCGGCGCTTCCCCACATCACAGCTGGATGAATCCCAGCGGACCTCTGAAGCAACTTCGCGCCTGAAACGCGTTCCTGAAGAACGTAAATATTTGTAGGAAAAAATCTCTGTATTTTATTATTCCACATTCTATAGAAGTAAGAGTATGTAAGTTGTACGTGTGTGTATTGGTGTACTTATATGTGTGTGTACCCTTTACAAATATAAGCAACCTGATTAAATAATATTACAGGATGCGTGTAGCACTTGAGGAGGCGCAACGTGTATCGAGAAGGAAATGTCCTGTTCATAAACACTTTGTATTTTTAATATTGAAAAACATCAACGTCCATGACACGCAAAACAAGAATAAAAGTGAGTCACTGTGTAGTAGGAAAGAACAGAGAACAATAAAACGATCGAAAAGTTTTCTTCTTGTCATCCATCCGTGCGTTTGTATGTGTTAATGCTTTTATGCCTCAATTACTCGACTCATCTACATGAAAATTTACACGCACGTTGCACGCAAAAATGTTTTATAGAAAAGACTCTACAAGGTTTATCTTTTATAAAAAAAGTTATGAACTGAAAAGTAAAATTATTAAGCTAAAACATAACCAAATAGAAATACCTTGATGTAAAACATGATGTATACAGCCGTCGTGATTGCAACGCTGCTACCGATCCCCGTTGAGAGCTGCATAGAAATCAAGCTAATCATCATCTGCATGTCGGTCTGAAAATCAGTCCATCTCGTGAGTATTACTAAGTAGAGACTAAGTAAATATGTAGTTAAGCGTTACGATTATAATTATAGTACACAAAGTCTTACCTGATCTGCATAAGTGGCTTTCAAGGGATGATTGTATACGGTAAGTTCAGCATCAGGGTTATATGTTTTCAATAATGCTGAATGTACCGCTGCTAAAGAAACCGCCACATCATGGTAGCCGAAGTTGCTAAACCAAGCAGTCACAGAGTTGTCGGAGAATGATGAACCGATTAGTATCCGATAACGTAAAGCCCCCAACACAATAGGATCACGTGTCTGAAATTATTTTTCCACTTAGTTTGATGTACATATTTTTGACATTGCGTGCATTTTTAATTGTAGTTTTTCCTGAACTAGTTTATCCTAATTGACAAAATCTATTTCAAATTCCTAGATTACACCCGCGAAACACGCATATTACCACATAAGTTACATATTTATGTCACCGATACATATTTATAAAAAGATCAAGGGCAGAAATATTTAATTTATCGAAAAATATACTATACCTATAAAAACTACACAAAAAAAAAACACACCAAAGCTTCTCAGGACTTCTTCTTGTTGAAAAATTAACAGTGAATAATTTGAAGTAGTTTAGTGGCCCGGTGGAAAAACTTTAAACTGAAGTTTCACAGGATTTCTATCGTACTTCGCTTGACCGCAAATAGTACACTCTTTGTTGAATTTAGTGTTTTTATTTGTGTTTTTCATTTTTAGTTAGTAGTATTTTCGAGAGGGCTAGATAGAATTCGTTTATGGCATGATAGTTTAATGAATATTGCCATTAAATAGAACAACCCTAAATGCAGGTTTTTCTATTCAAATATTACAGAAAAGACGAATGAGTAAACTAATGTGCATACTTACTCTATTCAAATAGTATTCCTCCATTGGTGCTTCACCAATCGGTGTAACTGACATTCTGTGAACGTTAGCATTTTCAAACATCTCTTGGTAAGATTCTGCTGCCAAAACGCCTACCGTCGAATTGCTGTTGCAACCCAATAAAGTCTCTGTTTGCTCAAACCTAAACATTGAAACATTTTTGTACTGTAATGTTTGAAGGTTACACTGAGGGTAGATGGTAAACATATTCTTTAAAAAATCGGTCTTATCGATCAGTATTGTAAATTGACAACCATGGCATCCCTAACAATTTTGTATATACCTTATATGGTAGTAACAGTATACTAGTAAATCGTCCTACAGTGTAATTGATGCAAACGCTGACGTTTGCATCTGTATTTCTTTAAACGGCCCATAGATATACATATATAAGCTAAAGGCAATCATGATTCTTCTGATTTTAGAAGCTATGCTTACAATTATCCCCTTTTTAAAGAGCGTTTACATCATTACTATAGTATGTAAAAATTTCAAATAAAGTATAACAGAATACCTTCCACGTACCCTGTGGTGAGTGCAAGTTTCCTCTTTTTAATAGTTGGGACGAGTGACAATATGTATCGCAGTAGGCCAAGTGCTGCAGTAAGTAATAAGGTGGGTATAACAAACTGAAGTATTACGAGCCACCACGAACGTCTCCAGACGAGTGATAGCTTGAGCCAAACCGCCAACATACGTTGCATGAGTAACGCGTGCCCTGTTTTTGAACTTTTAGGACTATTAACTGTAGGGAAAAGACAGAAATTCAAGTGAACGAGGTTTCCGTTGTCATATGAAGAGCGTATGTTATTGAAGTGACATAAACCATAGCATCTATATTTAGAATTTATTAATTCTCCTGGATTTTAATAGGAAATCATGAAGGGTCAAAGTTTTAGCAATTAAAATTGACTTCTTTTGTAACACGTATTAATATCAGAGCAAATCAGTGACTATTGCGAGTATACTAATACGTACATTGCTCTAAAGCTGATGTAATTTCATTAGTTTCCTTCTCATCGGTTGTAACTTCCTTAGCATGACGCTTTTCGCCAGTTGCCTCGGTTTTAACCGGTGCCAAATCTGCACCAACGCTATAGGTAACATATAAATAATTATTAGATAGTTACTTAGCAACTAGCGGAGCAGTACTTTGGTCTGTAACAACTTCCTCTCGCCTTTTTTTGCAGTCTGTATAACAGGAAGCCGAAGAAAAGCGCGCTATTTCATTTGACAAATGGGCGCGAGGTGTTATTATAGTTGGCCGTCAGATAGTAGACGAGATGTTGATGTTAACCTTTTGTCCCCCTGATTGAATTATGTTAGCAAGTTTTATTTATTGCCCACTTTTTTATTCATTCTGTACCAAATTGTAACGCCGCAGCAGCCGCCGGGCGCCAGATCATCTCTCTAGTTGGTGAATCATTTGGGTTAGATGAGTTTATAATAATATGATGTTGCGATTAAAACTACTTTTGACTGATTTTGCTGGTTAAAATACTTTTGATCGGTTAAGAGTTCTGACATGTATAAAATAATGTGCAGCGCAATACGTAAATTTAGCAGTCAGTAAAACGGTTCTTGGATATTTTTAGACATGAAGAAAAGGCACTCGATGCTGTTATGATAAATCTCTATCAACGTCTTCAACAAATCAGCACCTTTATCATTTGAATTATATTTGCTTGCCGGTGTGTAAGTCATAATACGACGTTACCATTCGTAATAGGACTGTATCACTATGACAACGTTGCTTGGCAGGTATTATTTGACTAATTAGGTTTTAGGAAATCTGAGGGACAACGCAGACTATATGTATTTGCTTAAAACTTTTATTCAGTCTGTTTTTTTAAATCAAAATAATATTACTTAGGCAAGTATTTAATTTATAATTTATTAGGTATTCTAAAACCTAACATTTAAAAGAAGGTAGGAAACTTCCGGAAACTAAGGTTTTAACAATAGTGCTGCCAGTTTTAGAAACTGGTAGATCCATCACATCTTGCAACCATGTTTGAACGGGCGGCGCCACTTCTAAAACCTTCCCAAATCTCATGTACGTGGGCCCTGAAATTGGTTACTGATCTTACTCGCGTGGAGCCCCAATTTTGAACCGTTAAACCTCATAAATTTGCAATGGGGTTTAGGTCAGGACTTCTTTGCGGGAGTTTAATTAATTGTAAATCTTCTTGTTGAGCTATCCGCCCCTGGACCCTTCTTGCATAGTGTACGCAACTTCCATCCTTTACAAATTCGATTCTGTGACCATCGGAATAAACAATTTTACCGGTGGGAAGAAATACATCTTATAAGCTAGCTAGCTAATAGTAATCGATACCTGTTAACATCAAATTGAATTTTAAAAAAACAACAGTCTTGACTTAATCGCCATTATTACAATAGGATTTACTTTTGTAAGGAGATTTTTATAATTTATCAAAGAATTTAAGAAAAAAGAAATCGAAGCATCAAAATATTTATCATAGATAATTTGCAAAGATATTTATGAACCTTAATTGCACTGAAAAAAATGAACAAGGGATTGCGCACAATATTAAGAGACTTTGTCTGTAGCAATATTATTGATATTACGAGTATATATGTAGTTATATATTTATGATATCACGGAGTGTTTACAATTTATTGTAAGGCAAAGCTGTTTAGAGTTTTATGAAACATACCTTTATATTTTTGATGCATGAACATGGTCAGATAGAACTCGGCTGTACACATAACAAGTATTAAACTACATTACATTTAAAATTGTAGAATTTTTCTTTTTGTAAGAAAATAATTACTCTTGATGATACTTTTACGTTAGTAGCAAAGAAAATTACACTCATCGGTTACACAAAAAGTACGTTGGACTATTTTTTATAATTGTGACATTCAGGTTATTATAATAACCACTTTTTATTGACACACAATATTTCAGTGTATAAAAAGTACGTACGACATAAAAACATCTTCGAGCGTGGTAGTCAGCAGACCATAATTTGTGAACTTGATAGTGTTTGCGTTTTGTTCCAAATTGTTTAACATATCCTCAAACTTGTGTGAATATTCATTTGGTAAACTGTAAGTTACTTCAGAACCTTAAATATTCCAATTAACAATATTAATAATCTAAAACCTTGGGTGTTCGGTTTCTCAATTCGCCAATAATTAATATTGTTTTAAATTATGATAACTTACCTCTGTCTTCTTTCACTACAGTGTTAGGAATGTAATTATTAATAAGCGCAGTGCAACGTTCGGTGTCAAAATTGTCGCCTTTCACAACGACGAGTGTATATCCGACTCCATAATGACGTTTGAGAAAATAAGGAGAGCCGACACATTGTAGTCTACCTTGAGCCATTATTGCCACTCGATCACCCAAAATGTCTGCTTCGTCCATAAAATGGGTCGTTAGGATCATTGAACGTTCTAATTAAACATAAACATTAGATCAGCCATATTATACCTCCTTGTATTGTAACTTTGATAAAGTTTTTGATATACACGTTACGTTTTGTATCACACAAAGCCGTGTTTTAAAATAGGAACGTGTAACTCACATCCAATGTCTGCGAAATGATACGTAACATTATTATATGTTAGTTAAGGCTACGGTAATTAGAATTACAAATATCTATTAGCGTAGCTTTAACTACACATTATTAAAACTTAAAATTACCACTTTTATAGTAGGTATTGTACATTTTAATAACCTACGCTTTTTTTCATTTTGCAATAAATCCCACAGGGCGCGTCTAGAAGCAGGATCCATGCCAGATGTTGGTTCGTCTAGAAGTACCACTTTCGCTCTGCCACTTAGTGCAATACCAACACATAAGCGACGCTTTTGGCCACCAGATAAACCACTGGACGGATAATCACGCTGAAGTTTTAAATAATACCCGTTACATAAGAAAAAAATGTAACAATTACATCACGGTTCAGCAATTGTAACTAACCTTTGACTCAAGTTCCAGTTTTTTAATGAGTTCCTCTATGTCAGCTTTTAGTTCAGTACCAGTGAGACCCTTCAACCTTGAAAAAAACTTCAAGTGTTCTCTGACAGTCAGTTCATCAAAGAGTACATTGTGTTGTGGACATAACCCGATATGAGAGCGAGCAATTTCAGCTTGCGTACTCATGTCGTACCCAACCACATTGACTTTACCAGACGTCGGTTGTAGGTTACCTGTAATGTAATTCTATCATCTGTGCTATGTACGAGGGAAAAATTTGCATGCTATAGGTTGAAAAAAAAAAATGGTTTTTATGGATTATTATGGATTATGGATTAACTCCATGAATTTAAACAAACCTGTAAGCATAGAAATAGTTGTAGTTTTGCCAGCGCCGTTGTGTCCCAAAAGAACTGTTATTTGATCGTTGTAAACATTGAAATTTAAATGATTAACTACAGTGTTATGTCCGAAGATTTTGGTCAAATTCTAAAAAGGAAACATGGAAAATATAATAAAATTCTATATTTTTTAATACAAATAGCTAGTTGTTAACTTCTTCTATATACCTAAAAGGAATATATTTTTCTCCCTTTCAACTCGAAACTGCTTTAACCCCTGAAGACTTCAAGTGAGTTGGGCCCTTATGTGATCTAAACGGGATATCTGACTGCTCTTCGGCACCTAATGCGTGTTTTGTGACCAGACTGAATCGTTTCCTGTCCGCAACTTTCTCGACAAATTATCTGATACGCTGTTACTTCAGATAAGTAAATAAATACGAGTAGAATAGTATTCAGCAACACATTTTCCACGCAAAGGCAAACAAATGACAAAAAGCGAGTTAGCACTAAAAATAATTTTATAACATAATGCTAATAGTGCCGAGATAACTATTTTGCGTAACTTTTCTTAAATCAGTTACTTTAGAAAGTAAGTCCTGTGTTAGATTTGTTTAGTCAATCGTAACTGCGTTATTAACAATTAATTATTACTTAAGCAGTAACAGTTAGAGTTCATTAAATAATTTCATTATAAGTCTATGTTTAGTGAGTGTGAGTTAGCCTTTAGCTATATGGTCAATATCACGTATAGTGTGATTGCCCTCTAGCAAAGAACAGAGCTAAACACTATCAAAAACAAATTGTACCAATATCCGATAATCGCATGTTCTGCTGTCACTGGTTGCGTACGCACAATATCTACAGCTGCCCTTGGCAGCGGCAGGTATTCACTGTGATCATCAATAATTTGGAGTCGACTATAAACTGAAGTGCGAAGGAGTAGCCATACATGAGTAAGATTCTCGTGGATACGACACCGCTCTTAAGAGCAACCTGTTACGCTCCAGGATACTTCTGTGGTTTACATAGCCAAGATAGACTGGCTCAACATAATACTAAAGTTTGATTCCTTGTTATCGCGGTTCATTACTGTTTATATCGAAACATTGAAAGCCAGTGGAAAGATGTCCAGCCAGGTGTAGTCTTAAGGTAGCTTTCAGTTCTTAGCTACCGCGACGTACGACCGGGACCCGCGACCACGATTAGGTCGCGCGACCCACTGCTTTGTATGAATTTATATGAAGTACTAAACAAACACCGCGACCGCGTCGCGCGACCGGTGGGCGTGGCCAGATAGCGGCGCGGCCACCGCAACCCCGTCGCTCTAGAGGCAGTCAAAGAAAAAAAGAGTGTCGCGCATTGTGTCGCCGGAGAGCTATGGGTCGGCCCGCGACCGGCGAAGTCGAATTGTCGCCGTCGCTACGAACCGAATGCTACCTTTGCTCAGTCTAGGTTTATCAAGGCAACATAACAATATGTCTTTATTGTATACCATTTTCGGTATTCCGTATTTTTGAGGTTCATAACTATTTAGTATGTGTAGATAAGCAAGAGGCAACGTCAGATTTTTCGTGATTACGTAACAATACTTACTTCTATTTTAATACCAATAGATAGATGTTCAGGATCCTTTTCTTGTACAATTTTATAATCTTCTCCACTATCAGGTATGTTATTCTTGCGAATGACATTGACTGCTATTTATAAAAAAACGATAATTTAAAATAAAGTTTATTGGTGTACTCATAGTACTCATAATTGTAACCACAATAAGAATTACATATGTAGGTATAGACTCCTAATATTTTTATGACTTATATAATTTATCGGGGTATTGCCCTAAATTTAATATTTTAGTATTACATCGTATTTTGAAAATTCATACCTGATTGATATGCGTGAATGATGGAAACGTAAAAGGCATGAAGTGGGCGAAGCTCAGACCGCTCAGTATTTGACTTAGTAATACCAATCTTGTTTTTCCATTTATTTGCAACTTCTTTTAAATTAAGGCCTGTTGATGTACACAATCTTTAATTTTTCATGTGAAATGCTGAAGGAATGAAACCGGAACCTACTTTTGTTCTGCAGTAGCTATTAGTTTATTGCTAAGAAGCTAATGATTAAGTAACGAGACTTTTCCTCTATATGATCCAAACATAACTACATACATATAATGTAGAAATTAAGATAGATAATAATACGGCTGTTTAACTAATAAAATAAATTTATTATATATTATATAAATTTATAAAGAAAATATAAAGGAGCGAAGGAGCACACGCGATGACGGCTAATCGTGTACTAAAGGTGTAATTATCATTTATAAGTAAAGTGAGCAAATTGCTGAGGTAACATTATTGTTCAGTGTCAGCGTACATGCTCCGGGGCCAAAAGCATACAAAAATCACACATCTTTGATTTTAAAGTTACACTTTTTGACAATAGGTGACGTAGCTTTATCCCGTTCACAAACAGTGTGTGCACTTACAATCACTTCACTAGGCTGACGGTCAGCCGTGCTCTGCTTTCGCGAATACACTACACTATTGGCAACACTATTTAACACTTCCACTGAAGATGCTGCACGTCTCCACATTGATAGAAAGTACGCTATCGCCATAACCGCTATACCCAGCAAGCTGTAGCAGTGTGTATACTGGTGAATGTCATGTGTAGATAGAGTGTCATCAGGGGAGTATGTATTGGCAGATTTCAACTGTTCTATTCTTTTTCCAAGAGAAGCTAGAGTACTGTTCAACGGATCTTTGTACTCTCTATAGTGAGATAACGATATATTTACTATGTGATTTATCTCGGCTATCTGTGGCGTGTTGATTTTAGAGCTAGATTTAATAGCCAAGTGAAATCTTTATTTTTTATTATGCATTTAGACTCTAGGTCAATAATGCCAGCTCCAGTCACCTGTTTCAATGTAACTTGATCTTGACAAATGATTCTCAATGTATACAATTACAGCAAAAATAAAAGTACCGGGAAGGCTCATTTAATTTCAGCCATAATTCTTGGCATAGTGTTGTTTTACCAATGCAGTCTTTTAAATTATAGTCAATCTTACAGAACTTTTTAATAGATAGGTAGATGATGAATCGGTCTGTTGATGTGACAAAAATAAGATTGCTCATTATGGAAGCATAGTTGTAATTCTAACAATGAAGTGGTAAAGAAGGCGTCCTTCCTTAAATTTATATCTACAAACTCAGCGGCTGGCTGTACGCTGATCATATCACTTTGAACTTACTGAGGGACTGGAAATCTGTTTGTTAAAGGAAAAGTAATTTCAAATATAAAGTACTCTTTCTTAATTTTTGAAGCATACTGTAAATATATTTAGGTCGGACTGAATATTGTCTGCGGGTAAGGTTATATCTTTGGTCCGTTGTCCGGAAATGAACTGCAGCTCGCGTTGTAATTGCTCTGGATTTAACAGGTGTGTTGAATTTACTGTGGTAAATATCCATAATACAGGGTTTTACCCTGTCAGCATTAACGGCTATCAATTTGATCAAAAATAAAGTTGAAAGTATTTTCAACTTTATTTTTGATGACCATAGCGGCATTGTCTAACTGATTCTGATGTCTGTCTGATTTAAGTGCTGATTTATTGTTTTATATTGTAATTGAATTGATTGCTCGGTTCTTTTTAGAACATTATATTCCGCCTCAATGACGGAGGTTTGATTTTTTATCAAGTTAGCAAGATGCCGCTCATTACGTTTCACAAGTTGTATATCGGACTTGTACTGTTCGGCGAATCGTTCATCTAATACTCCGAAAAGACTGTTGGCTACCTAACCGATACTGTTGATAAGCCCGCGAGACGACGCCGTCTAGCGTGCTCCGGCGCGTCAAATGCTGATTTAGCATGAGTCGATTGTAGAGTTCTTTATAGTTATGATTTAATTAAACTGTTATTAGACTACAACGACTTTTATCGCTTAGGGATGAGCAGATTTGATTTAAATATTCAAAAAATTTTGTCGTAGCAGTATTTCCTTCCCAGTATGAACCCATGTCGTAATAAACGATTAGATGCCATTTATCTTGAATAACTTTTATATTATCAATTGGCTCGAAATATAACGAATTATTGCTCGGTAATACGAAAATGTTAAACGCTGTATGAGATGATGTCAACAGTGAAATAAAAAACATTAAAGGCATTGCTATAGAAGCCAGTTTAGGCATAGTTCAATCTGAATAGGCTATTCCAAACATGTCGCATTTTGTTGACTAGTATTTTCATTTTTTGTGTCACCTGACTCAGACCATAAAGGTAGTATGGAGAGTTTAACAATGGGCCTTTTGATAATTCCGCTTTTCGTTTTTAACGTCACTACTCTGACTCATCCATCTTGACCTGGATGGATCTCTACTACTCTACCGATCATCCACATTCCAGGTGGCAATTACATTCTTGAATGGTCACTAAATCGCCAATTTTAATATTCCGCTCAGTGTTTCGACACTTGCTTCTTACTGAGTTAGATATTCTGATCTCCATTTCTTCCATATGTCATTTATTAATTTAGCCGACAGCACCCACCTTGATCGCGCATCTTCTTGGGTTTCGATTATACCGGTTCCACATCTTCCTATCAAAAAATGGCCAGGTGTAAGTATATTTAAGTCTTCAATATCCTCTGATAGGGGGCATAACGGTCTTCAGTTCAATCAAGTCTCCAGTTGAGCTAAAAGAGTGAATTCCTCTAATGTCAACTGACGTTCTCCTATAACTCGTTTAAGGTGGTGTTTTAAACTTCGGACAGCTCTTTCCCACAACGCACCAGCGCTTGGCCAAGAGAGGGCATTAAAATTCCATTCTATATTTAGATTAGTTAATTCAGCAAAAAAAGCTGTCGTCGTATAGATATTTCAGATCCTAATAGCTTTCCTGTAACATTCTATTTGCTATTTGCACAAAGTTTGTTCCGTTACCAAGGTAAAAAATATGAGGAACTGCTCAAGTCGGATACAAGCTCCAAGTGTATAGCCTTGGTCACCATACAAATAAATAACGCTATATATCCTTTAGTCGTCTTGATTCCCCGCCCCTTGTTACTTTTGACGTTTACGAAAGCTGTGTAATCCAGGCCCGTGTGATAAAACGCTGGGGCTGGTTTGCTCCGTGCTTCTGGTAGTTCCCCCATTAGCTGATGTTGCATTCTCGGCTCATGTCTCCTATAGATTACGCAGTTTCTTACTTCTTCCTTACAGCTTTATTTCTACCGATAAGCCAATACTTTTGCCTAGGATTAAACAAAGTAATCCTCGGTCCACCATGTAAGGTGAGCTGATGAGCTTATTGGATTAACAAGGTAGTTAGCCGACTGCTGTGAGGCAATATTGCAGGGTGCTTCATTTCTATATTCATGTTTGCTTTGCTCAAACGGCCTCCAACTCGCAGGATACCTTCGTTATCGAGAAAAGGATTTTAACTTTAATAAACAACTCCTTTTACTCACTATTTTATGCTGTCTTAATGTTATTATTTCTTCTTCAAATTCAGTCCATTGTATGAATTTTAAAATAAGTGATTTTGATCTCCTTAATTCATAAGGTAAGATAACTAGGGAAATTGTGCTTAGCTGTCATTTTTAAATCATGACTTAATTTTAATGTTTTTAGGCATTTAAATATCCACGCTTATATCCTTGTAATTTTATTGAACGAACTAAATTTAATTAATAATTTTATTATAATGCTCTCGTTATCATTATTTTGGCAAGAATTTATTTTATTTGGGGTTGATTTTCCTTTTAGTTCTTGGTCAGAGGTGTAAACCATTAGACTAGTTTCTGATTGTTCATTGAACGATTGAAGGGCTTCCATCGGCTGATTCACCCTGTAGCCATCCTAAAACAACCATTGAATCTGTCCACCCATAGATGCGAATATCCAGCTCGCTTAAATATCGCTATATTAACAATACATGCATAAATAACTGCTGCGTATGCTTTGGTTGACGCGTCACAGTAACCATGTAGTTCAACTACGTTAAAAAGTTTATAACCAATCCACTGCGGTATATGGCAATGGTTTAGGTACTCCATATCTCTGCTAAGTACGACCCTTACTTTTTTAATAGTCTCTGGTACTTCGTCATCCCAATGCATTTTCTTTACCCATAACCTTTGAAAGAGAAGTTTTTATTTTAGTTGTGAGTGGTGATAAAATAGAGGATTATAAACCTTTGATATTTCAGATAGTAGCATTCTCTTGCTGATTTTAACGTTCGAGTCGGATACATTAAAATTAAACGTAAAGTGTCCTCAGGAAAGTTCCACCTTAAGCCCAACGTCTTAGATGTGTTCTCAGATTTATTGTTAAAGATGTTATCTTGAATGCTGCCACTATGCTCTGTATTTTTTAGAAGTTCGGTGTGATTTGCAGACCACTATAACCTGTTGAGATCTTGAATAAGCTGCAGCGCTTTTTCGATAAAGTGTGACCCATGGACCAGGTCATCTACATAAAACGAGTCTTCACATATTTTAGCAGCCTCCGGGAACTTAGACCGCTCATCTGAAGCCAGACGCCTCAGAGTCATCATGCTAGAAAAGGTGCTGTTTTCGTACCGTACGTAACGGTTGTTAGATTAAACGTCTGCAGTGTTTGATCTGGTTCAAATCTCCAGATAATTTGCTGATATTGCTGATCAGATTGATTCATGCCAATATTTTTTTCCGATATCGGATGTTTTAGCATATTGATATTGACGCCATTTCAGTATTAATTTCTCTAAATCCTGTTGTAAATTCGGTCCTTTACTCATCAGGTCATTAATACTAAATCCACTTGACGTTCTTGCTGACGCGTTGAATACCACACGTAGTTTCGTAGTTGCTGACTCCGTTCGTTGCACTGAATGGTGCGGTAACTAACATGATAACGTTCGCTTATTGTTTATATTATTACTCGGTACCATATGTCCTAAGGCTACATACGCACTGAAAATTTTCGTTCTAAGTTCAGGAACTGTGCAATAGGATGAGCCCAGCCTCTCACTTATATCAGGTTTTAGTGGTAATTTCACTTCATAACGCCCGTCTTCTCAACGCTTAGTTGTAGAAGAATAAAAGTCAACACATTCCTGATCTTTTTACGATAATTTAGATTCGAAGCGAATGCGAAGAATTGTTGTATAATATTAATATTGGTCGTTCAAGTATCTGACTTGAACGACCATGTAGAAATTAAGATAGATAATGATACGGCTGGTTAACTAATGAAAATTAGTTTATTATACGGACCACAGGTAAGGAAATATAAAGGAGCGAGGGAGCACACGCGATGAGCGCTAATCGTGTACTAAAGGTGTAATTATGATTTATAAGTAAAGTGATCAAATTGCTGAGGTAACGTTATTGTTCGGTGTAACCGTACATAAAACAATATCCCAATCCAAAAATAAACATTTATAGGGTTTTTTTTAATTGCCGAAGTTTGCCTAATACATTTTTTTTTATATTTTGAACATCTGACACACAACGCCATCATCTGTTCCAAACTAAGCAGAGCTTGCACTAAGAAAGCTGGATCGACTGAGACCTATTTCTTAGCGTTCCATAGATTCACCGTGCGGGTGCCGGGTCCACCGCGTGATAGATGAGGGCAACACATGCGACTTCGACAGCGCCTGGGACTTGCGACCCAAGTATAGGTAGGGAGTACTCCTTGCGACGTGTCAGCGCTCACCTCCACTGTCTGCTGCGCTACCCCCTCTACCTAACCATATTTGATACGAATCTAGCTATGCCGCTTTGGATATTCGTTCAACAAAAGAGCTTACTAAAGCTCTTGGTCATCCAAGGTCTTTAAGCAGGTTATAGAGGGATTTCGCTGGTATAAGGCAATTGTCCTCATTGCCTTAGTAGTTCCAAGTACGGAAGTCATCCACCTTACGCAGTAGTTCTTGGCACTGCTTTGGGTTACGTGTGAGAATTGCGAGGTCGTCTGCGAATGCTAAGATGGATTCCGTATATTTTCCATTGACCTTAAACCGGTAGCCCCATCTTTTCGTGTGTTGCGATATTATCTATTAATATATTTATAACTGTATTAAATACTACTGGTGATAAGCAGCAACCTTGGAACAACTCTACTCTGTATTTGAGGGATTTTGTATGTCCCTCTTTTGCTGAATACTTATATACTTTTTTTGTAAATACATACATATTATTCACCCAAACTCCGAAACAAATACAAGCATTTGGTCGTCGGACCATGGAAGAGGTCCCGGAAATCGAACCCGAGACCTCAGCACAGCAGTCGCATACGATTCCATTGCACCACCGAGGCAGTCAACTTATATCGTTTTTTTTTACAATACCGCACTCATAACCACATTCCACTAATTCTCAAAAAGTTACTGTGAGGTTGCATGAGTTTTAAAATGGCGTTATTTGCATCAGCGACAGACGGACAGGTATTCATTACGTTGAAATTAGTAACTATAATCATACGCATGTAGCATGCATATGAGTGTGTGATATACGTTAATAGAAAAAGGTCATAAGTCCAACTAGTTATAATGCTATAACTTCGTAAAAGTGCCACTGGACTTATGATTGCGTTCCAAGACTTATAACTTGATTTTCTAAACATAGATGCATGTGGTTAAATACGTGTGGTCTAAACAATACAAGGTACAAATGTACCTTTCAGATTCAGTAGTATTTGTTGAGGCAAAGGCAAAATATTAGGAAACGGATAGTCACCAGATTTTTTCCTACCGGGACACCAGAACTCTGATTGGAAAGGAAAGTACCAGGGACGAGGCGCACCAAAAGGTCCTGGAGATATTTGTTCAAGATACAATGTAATCAGCATAAAGAGCACGCAGTTCACAACTAACATAGTCACCACGTGGCCGAACATAAAACGAGATCGCTCCGTAGATGGTGACGACAGGAACCTTCCCCACTGCAGTCCTGATCGGAATAATAAATTACCCGTTAATAATGTAAAATACTTAAATAAAATTACTTCTACTTAAAAAAAACTCGTCATTAGTGATGTTTATGGCCAGTTGATGCTCCCATACCCTGGTGGCCTTTTCAATATACAATATACAAGACGGACATATAGTTACGCAACCCTGGCTGGATGTCTTAATAACAGCAGTCCCGGATCCCTCCTATTACAAGCGTAGAGTGGCACACCGTGTGGTTTTAGTTTGTCCGTTTCCGTCACACCAACCCGCCGCAAACCCCGGTGGGGTGACGGCCTGAGGGGGTTTCTACACGTAAAAAAAAAACCCAAACTCCCTCACCCTATCCGTTCTTCTTTCCTTAATTCGCCTTCTTCTGTAATCTCATCCAAAAACCAATACGTTTTTAAATACAACCCTAGCCCAGCTCAAGCATCCGATTTCCTACAAATAATAGAGAAATGGACGGCTAAATGGAGAAATATACTTAGCGAGTCCAAATCAGTACACGTAACCTTTACCCTTATCAAGGAAGACTGCCCCCCAGTAACTATAAATAGTAATCAACTCCCTCATCAAGATTCAGTACCTGGGAATGCACCTAGACCGTAGACTCACCTAGAGAAGTTATGGCAGCTGGCCAAAGTACTTTTTTTTATTATAAACTTTAATCACACTTGATTTAAGTTTTTTTCAAATTCTCTATTCGCCAAACTGTTCTAACAGTTTGTAGGCGTTCCGCTCAATGTATAATAACCTTAGTACTTAAATGCTAGTTTTTAAATTACTACTACAACGGTGTACTAACTTAAAAAACAAAAGAAATTCAAGACAAACATTACATAAATATGTGTAACATGACTATTTCCTGGGTACCTGCTTCCCTATTTATATGCACGTTTTAATCCATTCCATATCCAAACATTTCTTTTAGTCTTAGTTTAAACTTACATTTTATTTTTTTGTCCTCCCTTAGTATTTGACATTTATTACATAACTTTGGTACTAAATACTTCCTAGTCCTTTCCCCATAATAATTATTTACTTTTAACTGCTCTAATTTTCCCTTATTTATTACTCTGACACTATAATAATATTTTTTCTTAATCCTATATTCTTCACTATGATATGATTCTAATGCTATTAAATATTTAACATTTTCATTGACTGGCATAATGGCGCATTCGGAAAATAACTTATCATAGTCATCTTTGTGCTTTTTCCTAATCTACTATTATTTTTAAAAATGTTACTTGTTTCTTTTTAATTTCCTCTATATACGTTTTAAATGTTAGTCCGTAACAGCTTAGCCCATAACTAATAACTGAATCCGCTAGTGCAACTTTAGCTACTTGCATTTACGATGTTCTTCGATGTTATTAACTGCATTACAACTAACTAGTCTCACAATTACGAGAAATGTAATTTAATACTTTTGAAAATTACCTCCAGAACATTCGTGGGCTAGAATCAGTTGAAAACCGAAAGCCATGGCCGTATTTATAAAAAGACAGACAAGAATTTGACCTAAAATTGATATTTGAGCATCTGTACTTAATAAAAAGGCTGGCATAAAGGTTAGGAACCAGATCACTCCAGTAAATAGCGCTGCCGTACTTCCTACAACATAAATAATTGTAATCAATGACTTCACATTTCTTTCATGTTACTCGTGGGATATTTGTTTAAACAAACTATCATCATCATTTATCAGCATCCAGAGTATTGTGACTTGATTGGGTGCCCTGGCCACTTCAGCATGTGAATGCCTTAGACTATTAGATTATTGCAACTTTTTTAATAACTTTTCAATGACAAGATGAAATTATGCCTTAATGAGAAATTATATGCATATGTATGAATAACTAACTGTACCCAATAATTTCATCATCATTAGATATTTTTATTAGACTTTAAGTTCCACGTTTAAACGTAGAAACTTTTCAGGTGTCCTAATGCTTTATATAATTATGTACCAGCATAGAGTTTAGTATAAAATTTTCATACCTTTCGAAAAGAAGGCACTTAGCATGAAGCAGAAAAATATCATGCAACATAAGTACAGCATTAAAAAAAACAACAGGATTGTCCATGATGTATGAGTGAAAACAGCATAATTGTCATAACCCTCATCATTTGTGAACCAGTGGACCTAAAAGTAAATGAAGAAAATTAACAACAAGATTTTAGTATTAATTACTGGTATTATGTATGGGTCTGGTTCATAATATCGCTAATCACTACATCGATCGTCGCTATATCGAAACCGTTCCATCGACAGGTTACTATAGCGAAAGTACGCCATATCGATGGTACGTTACATCGACAGGACACTGTATCGACGGTACGTTGCACCGATAGGACATCATAATACCATATTGACGGTCGCTGCATCGACAGGGCGCCATATCGATGGTACGTTACGTCGACAGGACACTGTATCGACGGTACGTTGCACCGATAGGACATCATAATACCATATTGACGGTCGCTGCATCGACAGGGCGCCATATCGATGGTACGCTGCATGGACAGTTCATCACATCGATGGTCGCTGCATCGACAGCCCGATTTAAGCTTTACCCAAATACTTAAAAGGGCTTAATGTGATAATCACAACTATGTTTTGTATCCCACAGTGGTACGTGTCAGTATAATAAAAGCGGTTAAAGTATGAAATTGCAGTTGTATAGTACAATAGATTCGACATAAAACCTTCCTGGTATGAGATTTTCGTGTGAAACTTTTTCCACATGATACCTATGAGCTTTTTCTTTTAAAAAATGTGCAGCATTCGATTTTCGACTTTTAATTGTTTTTTTTTTTTTAACTTAGACGTGAAAGATGGATACTTCGAAAATCCGAGTCATTTTTGAATACGAGTTCCGTGTTGTTGTCCGTACGTGACCAGGTTAGTTCCGTGTTGTACACGGAACTAACGTGGCAGAAACGGCTCGCAATTATTGCTTCATTATAAAGCAAGACCTCACACTGCACGAGAAACCGTTGTTACTCTACAGTTAGAGCTGCAGTTAGAAACCATACCTCACCCTTCGTACTCGCCAGACCTTGCTTCAACCGACTACCATTTTTTTGTGATTTGGAAAATTTTCTACGTGATAAAAAAAAACTTTTCTAAGTACGTGATAAAAAGTAGAAAATGCTTTCACACAGTTTGTCGAATCTAGCTCCTAGAGTTCTATCGTAAAGGCATAAATGAACTTCCGTTTAGATGGCAGCAATGTATGGACAGTAATAGTAAATATTTTGACTAAATAAATATTTTACATCTTAGAAAAAAACGAGTTTCAATTTTCAATACAAATGGGCAATTTCATACTTGAACCCCTAATAGAATACATCCAAAACCTACCCAAATAATGTTCGGGTAGTTTTTGGATTTATTTAATAACAATCCTGAAATTTGTAGTAAGATAATCCAAAATATTATATCAATGTGAAAGTGGCTCCTGAAACATCTGAATTGAGGAGCCACTTGAAATACGGAAAGTTTAAATATCATTTAGTAGTAATTGTGTATAGCGTTACAAAAATCTAAATCCAGTACTGTTGATATCCAAGAATATATAATACTTTTAATGTGGCTCCTCAATCTATATTTAAGAGCGTGTATTGCCATGAAAGTAATAGGTCAAATTTTATATTTCACTCCAAAAACATTTAGTAACAAGTGTGTTTGAATTTGTAGCATCAGGAGAAAGTAGTAACACTAAGTGGATTTGGTAAATAAACGCATTTAATTTGGATCCTCAATCCTGACGTTCTACAGAATAAATAATCGACTGTACCTACCTGAGATCACAATAGAAACAAAAACGAGAGACACTAACATTTAGTATCAATGCCTACTAAATAAATATGTAAAGATCAACGTTCTATATATTCGGTATCTGTAAATAAATAACTCTTTGATGAACTTTTTGAACATGTCAAAATGAGAAATCACAAGGACTAGTTTTTAAAATATAATTTTCAACAAATCGACAATTATCGAAATACATAGGAATGTACAAAAAATCTTCAGTTATAATTATTTATTAATCAATTTGGACCTAAGTTATATAATGAATTAATCTTGGTTGGTCGGTGCTTTGACGAATTTTACATTGAGAATCATAGTTGTCGTAACAAAACATCTCATCCTTTGTTGGGTAGTGACATGTATAGTTGTCCCATGCAAGCATAGCTAATTGTAGGGATAAATTCTATAACACCTATTATAATACTACCTACTACCACTTATTTTTGTAGCGTTTGGTATCGATAGGAATGACTAAAAGTAAAAGTAATAACTCACTACGTCTGCAGTAACTATTTATCAGTGTTGAGATACTGACTCTTGGGTCATAGTGTATAAATAAATCTTATTGAGAGTAGGTAGGTAACCACATTAATTTGCAGTTATCTCCACATAATTAGATTAAATAAAATAGATGTGTGTACGAAACGCAAAGATAAAATACCTGTTATATAAGTTATTCATGGACACCCTACAAAAAAAATGATATTAAAGAATAGCTAACAACTTCGTAGGTACAGTACTTTTTTATGACAGGATTATACGTACATTTAAATTTATACAAAATTAAGATGTTTTATGTTCCAAATTTCATAACGAGTATAAGTAGTTTACCGAAGCATCTTAACTGAGGAGCCAGTTAAAATGTGAAATATCTACCAATTCACTAATTTTTAATTACTGGCTCTTTAGACTACAAATTTAATATACTTACTACTAAATGATGAAGAAATTGCACATCAATTAAAAGAAATGCTTCTTTAAAAAATGATTGTCGTATGTAAGGTCTGAGGAGCCACATAAATAATGTATGGTAACTTTTTTGATTTTAACATTACCGAGTTCAGATTTTGTCTACTAACTACTTTCAAATAAATAAAATTATAGTAAATATACATCCATTGTGTCACATTGTCCTAATTCTGACGTGGCTCCTATATCCAAGCATTTAGGTTGAGGACCCTTATGTTCATATAACTTTAAAAGTATACAAATCGGATCGAGCTACAATTTTTTTTTAAATTTACTTTTAAATAATATTAATTTCATTATGATATGAAAAGTGGCTCCTCAATCCAAACGGACATATTATAATAGGTACGGTTTTCGCCAATAGAAAGAGAGAGCTGGAGTGATTCAAGTAGAAGGCTTATATGTATAATACATGCATATTTTAGTAGAGAAAATCCAAGAATTTCTAGGATTTGTAATGTCGTAAAAATACATGTTTTTAAGCGCTTACATCGCCAACGCTTGTCATTATTTTTTATCCAATTTAAGTACATACGTTGTGAATTTAATGTAGATCAAAAATGTCCTTTACAGCATATCATTAAAATGAACAACTTAGAAGATATCAGATTTAAAATGCGGGGGCAGAAAGGCCATTGGACCCTACGTTTATCCCGGGTAGCAGCGACCAATATTGTAGATAAGGTAACCTGTAGTATAGTCTTATCATAATAATTAAATTAATTACTCCCCACTGACACCACATAAGTACCTATCTATATTTCACCCGCGCGAAGACGGGGCGCTAGTATACAGCATATATTACAAAATCTAGTTGTGATTATCATATTAAAAAAAACTAAAAACTTTTTATATACTTATTAAGCCTTTTAGGTATTACGGTATAGCTTACGAGAAATCGAGCTGTCTATGCTATGCTTCCCACCATCGGTATGGTGCACTGTAAATGCAGCGACCGTCGATATGGTGTCCTGTCGGTGCAGTGTACCGTCGATATGGTGCCCTGTTGATGTTACTTACCATCGATATGGCATACTCTCGTTACAGTAACCTGTCAATCGAACGATTTCGATATAGCGACGATCGATGTAGTGATTGGCGGTATTATGATCTAGACCCGTAAGCTCAGTGTGCTGTTCCCACTCCTTGATTTTTGCGTTGAGTTTATTTAAGTATCTAGTAAGATAAATTAAAAGATGCTTTCTAGTTGGAATTTCACACTCACCTTCAAAAGAATAGTCATTAAGATTGCTATTAATACTTGAAAGATAAACTGCTTCCAAAACCAAGCCGTCCAGTGCAACCAAGTAGGCAGACCCATGATTTTCATAGATTCCTAAAATAATGAGAACCATGACACATTTATTACTACTACAGTAATAATAATACATTATATCGCTAAGTGAGTGTGGGCGCAATTATATGTGTGTCCATTTTATAATATGATTACCTGTATGTATATGTGCATTTATATAAAACTAAAGCGTTCAAAACTTAAAGCATAATATATAGTTTGCTTAGTATATTGATAAAGTAAGCCTTTGAACCAGATAAATATTCTAAATTATTGTAGTATAATGTTTAAATATATTGTGCTGCAGTTATAAAGGTGTCTGAGTAAGAGTGCACTTATTCGTTTTGAAAAAAAAACCACGTATTTTATGAAAGAGTTGTGATATTTTTATTGGATTGTAAAGAAGACATGTTCCGGTTAAGTATGGAATAAAATATGCGACAAATGGTCCCCACGGCACTGATGACAGGCCATTACTCTTTTCGTAAATTTTTCCATGACTTTTACATAGAGATGTGGCTGTATCTCACCGATGACGTGTTGGATCTCTGATTCTCTGATTTGAGCTTAGGAATTGTTTCTGGTTTATTTGCATAAATCAAAACAGCCTCTATTAAATCTAAACTCTAAATATTTGACATATATATTAAACTCTAACTAAACAATGGCGTAACTAATTGTATAGATTTATGGAATTTAGCGTAAGTAAATCGATTTTAACCCTGCATGTTCTTATGAGATTAAACTGGTATAATGTTACGCCCCTACAGGATACACGAAAGCATGAATTAAATTTGAAAGATGACGAGATGGCCAATATTTCCAAATACATATTTAATTACCTTCAGTTGCAGTTCTTTCTCCACAACAATTGCTCTGACAATATTGATAGCTGAGTAACTTGTGCTTAACATAACGAACATGGGAAACAAAAGCTTCAACACAGCCATCGAGTTGTCTTCCCAATAAGGGGGATGTGGGAACCTCTGGACTAGCACATCGAATAATGAATGAATGTCTTGCCCTGTCGATCTAGATATTAATTCTGTAGAAATCGAATGCTGTAATGCTATAAACCACTCGTTTACGTAACCTGCGCAATAAAAAAAGGTATTATATTTTTTTCAATATACAGAAAATAGAAATAATCCTGAAACTCTGATTATAAAACAGGAAAACTGTAAAGTTGGACTTTGTTAGGTTGCAAAAGCACACTTTTGCCCCTTTGAAAGTTATTCTTTATTTCTTGGGACAGTACTTTTTCTAGATGAAAGTTACTCTAGCCGCTATTCTGTACTGGTAGCAACGTATGTATATGTCAAATTTCGAACTAATCACATCACATGTCACATCACAGAAATATATAAAATTTCGAAGTATTCAAGGCGTCAAACGTAAGAAACGAAATATGTGAAAAAAAATTTCACTCTAATAGATTTATTTAATAAGTAATAGATTGTCACCTGGATCGTTGCCTCCTTCGTATGAAAACGGAAATCTAGGGCCAGTTAATTCATAATTTGGGAAAACTAGATCAGTTTTCCAATCCCTTCCACCAATTTTATAAAATGAATTTTGCCGAGGTCTTTCAGGAAATCGTAGAGAATATGATAAATTTACTGGTAACTCTGTCGCACCTAAAATGTAGAATAATAATAATAACTGTTTATTAGGTGGCAACTAGGCCCAATGTGCCAGTAGCAATTAACTTAGTAACAACCCATTTTAATTTATTATTATTATCCTGGCCTCACGAGGACTCTTATTGCATGACGCAACCAGGGTGTATCTCGTCTATTGCTTAGCATGGTTAGGATAATTGTACCATTGAAACTAGACCGCATTTTTATAAGCAGCAAGTTGGTTTTTATGCGTATAATTGCGTAGAGATCTTTTGTTCGCTCCGTGGTGAACATACCAGATGCGCTACAAAAACGCGGCAGTCCCAACAGAATCCTAAATCAATTATTATACTGTACCTTTAATGTCTCTAACGATCGCTTGCCATATCTAGTCCACAGATTGCTTGTATACAGTGTCTGACAGCGTGCTTTAAAAAGCGTGATTTTAACCTCTCGACTACAATGAGCAAACCTGTGTCCTAACATGTTGCCTCTGACCGCCAGAGACCTTCGCTCTCGTTCAATATCTGCATCATCTCTAAGGTCGCCAGTAACAATGTGACCAAAGTATTTAAATTAAGAGTCTTTCGACTCGCACTCCGTTTAGTCTAATACGTGGATCATGGGGCACACTCTCACCTCTCACATTGTATGCAAGCCCAAGTTTCTACGCATATTGTTCACAAATATATAACAACTCTCTGATTGAGCCAGCCAGTGGTCCCAGTAAGACCATATCGTCGGTGTAACTTAGGTTGTTTACACAAACATCGTCTATCCAACATCCGACACCTACCACTGAGCTCAACGATCAGCTCGTTCATATACAAATAAATTGTTTAGGGGAGGTCAATCCCCCTGACTTACCCCACATTCTAATCTATAGGCATTAGACAGGCCATCTCCCCATCCGGGCTGGATTAGCCATGTCAAACCCTTTAGGCAATCCAATCCTCGGGGCAACTTTTTTGAAGATTCAGCTCTTTGTAAATAGATGAAGGGTTGTAACTCCTCAGGAACTGACAGCAAAAGTGGAGCCCCTAACCGATGCGGAACCCCTAGACAGTTGCCTACTCTGGTTAATGGTTAATCCGGCCCTGTCCCCATCACATATTGTTAATTTGATTATTATACAATATTAGAATAACATCGTGAGTTTGATGGGTATGCCCACTTCCCCCATCTTCCTCCAAAGGACATAATAGGATACAAGGTCGAATGCCCTGGAAATACCAAATAAGCACGCATACACGGAGGTGCTCCTGTCTACACAGTATTTTGCAGTCTGTTTGAGAGCTAAAATTGGGCTCTCAGTGGATAGATTGGGCTTAAACCCAAACTGAGCATCATTGAGTTTTATAAACTTACTTAATTCTTTATCAGGCAGACTGTCTAACACCTTCGCCATCACTGTAGCTAGAGAATTAGGTCTATAGCTGGATGGATCTGAAATATCACCTGTTCTGACCTTTATAATCATAGCCCTCATCATTTCTAGTAGTAAATAAGAATGACTAATACAGAGTGTGACGAACATGGCCAACAGTCCGGGCAAAGGCGGCGTGCATGCTTTCGGTGTTCGATCTAAGGCTGTCATGACCGGGTGACTTGCCAATTGCTTGGCTGAAAAGTATGTTCAAGACTCATGCTGAATGCCCTAGCATCAATCCAGTCTTTAGATGGTGCCAGCGAAGATGACATCCGAAATTTATTTCAAAGCAGGTTCGCGATGTCCTTAGGTGTCGGGTACTCACCCACGCTCACAGGCACCCTCGGTTTGATATTAGGTCTTTTGGTTGCTTTCCAAAACTTACTGAAATTTTTAGATGATCTCTGTGACGCAAGAGTATCCATATTTAACTGCTCGTATTGCTTTTAGCACCACTTAAGTTAACTTTTAAATACTCTATGACTCGCGCGCATTTCTTCCCACTGCATGAAACTTTATCCGAGTACATTTCTGTTCCATCCAACCACAGGAGCTTGCCTTAGAGGGTGCTCAAAAGTATCTATGGCAGCGTTTGATAATGCAGACACAATCTCCCTTCTGATGTGCCGGAATGTTACACATTCTGTCAGCGCACTATGTGTACATTTCGGCAAAGTGTATTTCCATAACATAGCTGTGACACAAATCATGGTATTTGCTTCTCTGCCTGTTACTACGCGCACCCCAAGCCACTCTATTTAAATTAGAGCCCTTAGTATGATTCTTTGGTATCAATACTTACACTTGATAATCATAGACAAGTGATCGGAACAGGAAACATCATAATCTATGTTCACGCTAATGATAGATTGCCATGCCGCTTTCGGTGAAGCCATCGTCTTCCATTAATATCACTTACATAATAATATGTATGACTATGACTAATTTGCGAGGATACAAAAGCATCACCATGCCTTGGATAATGCACCATACTAAACGAGTGTATATTTTTAAGTAAGAAAAACGAATATTTTATTATATTGGGCGTTC
This sequence comes from Arctia plantaginis, assembly GCA_902825455.1. NCBI lineage: Eukaryota > Metazoa > Arthropoda > Insecta > Lepidoptera > Erebidae > Arctia > Arctia plantaginis. The sequence goes on along the minus strand of CADEBD010000171.1, from coordinate 9,957,217 downwards.
GGGATTCAAATGATATAAAAGATACAAAGGTATACTTGTGGCAAACAATAGCCTAGTTATTAATAAATAAATCAGATTGCCATTTTGTCAATTATATTCCACGAAATAGCCTAATAGCAGTGATAGCGTTCCAACTCCTGAATGTAACATAACATCTCAATACTGTAACTAAGATTTTAACATATCTATTGACTTGCATTTAGAACATGTCAAGTGTTACAAGCCTAATATCACAAGGAAACCGATAGACAAAAACTAATCATGAAATTAATTTCAATTTAGGTGTTTAAATATAAAAAGAAATACATTGACACAAGCAAAAAAAATCTTAGGACCTAAAACTTACCACTAAGTCGATCATCAAATTCAACGGCAGCAAGAACAGTTCGAGTAGTTTTTTCTTTCGCATAGAGCCCATTTAATTCGTTACTATTAGCAAAAGCTATTACTGGAGAATCATTTATTAAAGGCGCCTCAATCATCGGCAAATACCTTCTAGATATTTGGTTACGAATAAAGGTCGGTTTTCTTCTACGTAGATCTAAATTTTGAGAAAGCAAATTTTTATTTTCAGCAACCAACGTAGCCATAGCTGACATTAGTACTTCTTCTAATATTGGACTAGTAGGTGAATATGCGATTTTTAACGTCCCAGGATCTAAGCCCGCTCTGTAAAAAATATTTTGAATGGCATTTATGTTAAGTAGTGATTGTTAGTATTGGTAGATATATATATATGGTTGAGGTAGATTAGTAGATATGTATAGTTGACGTAATTTATCAACTTATCGTCGAATATAGCTTATTTCGGCAGTACTACACCACTACACCTCTGTACGGGCACGTACCTACTTACACACATTAATATGTATGTACGTATCTACCATCCAGAGACCAATTCAAAAATGGAAATGATATGATAGTATAATATATATAGTTATTATGATGATAAAAGTGTTTCTAATAAAAGTGAAATAGGAATTCTAGAAGCCAATTGCCGAACCAATTGCCGTGTCCAATTGTGAACTAAACGACCCTAGGACACAAATTGCTTGAATGTATCCTACACAACAAAAAAACGCAAAAATTTGGGCGGTTTGCAAAGTTCAATGACATATACAAAAAAGTTTTATGTGATGATGATATATTTACAAGAAAGATGGTGATATCTTTAGATCTATTTTTCATTGTAAGCAATCGGCAGTTTGCAGTTCACAATCATTTACTTACCTATACATATTTTACTGATAAATAATAACAATTTGATCTGCCAAGGTAAGTAAAAAATACATGTAATACTCCAACTTACAGCACTTGCATACTATAGTACAATGAGTAAGCACGTAGAGGTGGATAAGAATTCATGGGCCTATGCGTAGGCGCTACTTGCCACCGTATTAACAATACAAGAGTCATTGTAAGTAGCGGTAGCAATATTTCTGCAGCTGTCTGTGAGGAACGTCTCCATTGCTGCAGGAAGTTTTTCCACATCAACAACCTAAATTTAAGCCATGCGTCCGCCAGAAAATTAGTCCGCACGATCTTAAAGAAGAAAATGTCGACATGAATAATTTTTTTTTTGACTAAAAGTTAAGTATAAAATAAATTGTATTAAGCTTTCCGATATATTCCTACATATTTCAATAGCAAGTATTCTAATGACTTAATTTTTTAGTGTTTTAACCACATTTCGCAGTTTTTTCTGTAGGTGACGAGGTATGATATTTAACCAGTGATAATTTATACTAATATTATAAAGAGGACTGATTTGATTTTTTGTATGTTTGTTTGATTTGTAATGGATAGCCTCAAAAACTACTCAACCGACAATTAAAATTTCTTGCATCTATATAGTAAGCTGCATTATCAGCGAGTAAAACATCTATAATTAATTACCTATAACGATAGTTTAAAGACAGGTATAAAAAATTGACAAAAGTATTTGCTTTCTTTGCGTGATCTGCAAAAACTATTGAAAATACATGATAAAATTTGATATATTTTGAACATAATCATCAATGCGCACAAAAAAGTCCACGAACATCTAAATATTTGGTATAGTTTAGCTATAACAACCCTTTTTTGTAGAAATAAGTCAACTATTTGGATCATTCTGCATTCTTAAAAAGACAATTCCAACTTACAGCAGTGATTCTACAACAATAAGTTATTCTATCAGTATCATGATATTAATCCATATCGTCATCATCAACAGCCTCTAACAGTCCACTGCTCATAGACATAGACATAGACTCATGGACATAGGCCTCCCCTTACAATGGTGGTTTATGAAATAAACCAATTATTGTTGAATAATATTAATTATCAATTATTATTATATATGTATGTAGGTACAAATTACTTTTATAATTGTTCAAATTCGTTGGTTGGTTATTGGTTCAATTCGTTTTGAAGTTATGATGTGAAAAAAGTTGCAAATCGCTATGGAAAAATACATATACGCGTATCTTTAGACCCGGGGTTCTCTGACGACGGACGCGTGTCAAATTGACACTGTCAACCGCCGGCGTTCGTACGCACGAATGCTATGTACGGAAATGCTCAGCACTAGGTTCTCAGAAACGTCGCCCGCGGCGGAAAGTGCGAGCGGACAAGTGCACACAGCACGCCATACGCGTCGGTTGGTACCATATTTGGAGCATAGCGATGGGATCACGCCGCGGCGTCTTGAGATTAACTTAAAAAACACGATCGTTCAAGCAGTGCCATTCACAATAACGTCTACCAGACGCAAAGAGGCCGGTTCCAGAGAACCCACTCGCACGGATACACGTCGGTGGTCGGTCGATATCGTACGATGTCAAAAATAATATGATTTCGTGCGCTTACATTGCAAATGCTTACTAAACCTTACGAGGCTAAACCTTAAAATGATGAACTAGGGCATTGCATATTTTAAACAGATCTACAAAAAACCGGGCACGTTCCAGCCTGCAGATATTAAAATTTCAAAATAACAAAAAAACTCATTTTATAGATCTCAATTAGCCCTTTCGACCTACCTTAATTAATTTATAAGCCCGTTTTTCGTTTTCTCAGGAAAAAGAGAAATATAATTTTCAATTTTCCTCTACTTAAAATAGCCATATCTCTTTGAAAAATGATTATTTTTTACTCTACCAAGCGTGAAAAAATTGCCCTTGCGCTAATTTAATTTGCTCGCGTGCTAATTCTTAAAAATATTCAATAATTATTATTGTAAACAATAAAAAACCGTCGTGGCATTTCCAAGCCAGTTATTTGCGCATTGCGCATGCGCGACAGAATAAAGGTGATACTCACATCATCAACTGCAGGTCAACTGATGCTACACGCACGGAAGGACTTTAAAAGTTTCGGGAAGTCTTTCAGTACTATTGGATTCATTATTATGTGCCTTTGGTAGTTTGATGTGTCTTTACTCTTATTTCTAGGGAGTAGTCAGTAGTTTAAGTGTACAAATCATGTACACTTAGTGCAGATTTTGCATTGCAAAGCTGAGCTCTACGAAAACGTTTTTTCGACGACTTTCTATTAAGCGTTTCAAGACTTTACAAAGTAAACTTCCAAGCCAAGAGGAAGCAGCTAACTATTTCAATAGGTGTTATTGATTAGTCACGGAATCATGGAGATTTCATCTTTCTGCTGATTTGCTCCAAAATTATATAGTACGTGTTGATTGGGCCTGTTTAAGCATACATACATTTAAAAAAAAAAAAAGAAATGTAAATATTTATTAATAAAATAGCTATGTTTTTTGGTGTATTTCTTTGTTTCAATTCTTGAAAATTTTAATTATAAATTTACACACACATCAAACTACCAAAGGCACATAATAATGAATCCAATAGTACTGAAAAACTTCCCGAAACAGTAATATAATAACTTTTAAAGTCCTTCCGTGCGTGTAGCATCAGCTGATCTGCAGTTGATGATGTGAGTATCACCTTTATTCTGTCGCGCATGCGCAATGCGCAAATAATTGGCTTGGAAATGCCACGACGGTTTTTTTATTGTTTACAATAATAATTATTGAATATTTTTAAGAATTAGCACGCGGGCAAATTAAATTAGCGCAAGGGTAATTTTTTCACGCTTGATAGAGTAAAAAATAATCATTTTTCAAAGAGATATGGCTATTTTAAGTAGAGGAAAATTGAAAATTATATTTCTATTTTTCCTAGGAAAACGAAAAACGGGCTTATAAATTAATTAACGTAGGTCGAAAGGGCTAATTGAGATCTATAAAATAAGTTTTTTTTTTATTTTGAAATTTTAATATTTGCAGGCTGGAACGTGCCCGGTCTACAAAAACGTCCCGGGTGCTAGCGGTCGACGTGTTGCGGAGCGAGCGTCCTTTAGGGAGTAGAATGGGAACATCGAGGTTCCCGTATACGAGGAGTTCATCTACAAGCCTTAGATGGCTCAAGGTCCGTCGCGGTACCAGGGTTTTACTTTCTAGGGTACATTTAGTTCTGTACGAGCAAACCCGCACATTTGTAGTAGATAATGAAATTAGCTTGCGTTCACTCATTTGTATTGCACTCGTATTACATAGGCACTTACTTTACATACATAATTTTTGTACATAATTTAGTAGCAATAAAATCATCATTCGGTAAAGTTGTCTACTCATTTATCAAACCAGCAATCTATCAGTAATGTTAGGGACGCTACCCCTACAAGTTCCCTGGTTACTGATACGCGAGGCGGCGTGTAATTTTTAGTAGGTTCGAGTCTAACTTAATAACCCTACCAAAAAAAATTATTAATCGTCACTGACACCACATTTATATCTACATTGGCCCCGTCCGAAACCGGGGCGAGGCGCTAGTTCGTTATATAAATAAAACAGTCAATAAATACTAACCTTGGGAGGAGGCGCTGTTGGTGGCTGAAGGATTTGCGGCTGAGGCACTGTTGGTAGCTGAGGGGTTGGCGACCGAGGCGCTGTTGGTGGGCTCCCTCGACAGAGCGCAGGTTTTGGACATGAATGTATTTTCTGATAAGGAGCTGTTGATGAATTCACGGGGCCTAGGCGGGGAACTGCTGCGCTCTTAGGGCCGGGGGCTACAAGTGAAGCCAGAGGAGGGGGGACTCTTGGTGATTGAACAGGAACTGGAATCTTTGGTGTACTCATGGGACTGGGTTTGATTAACGAGGTGTATTTTTGATAGGTGGGACTTTGTGAATCATTGGTAGAAGTAGTGGGCGGTAAATCTACTGAACAAGGAGAAATTGATGTTCCTTGTGGATAAGGAGTGATAGGTGAGCCTTGAAGACCCTTCTTATATGGAATGGTTGGTGCACTAGTAGGAGTGTTCTGACAAGAAGTGGAATGCGAGTCCGTATGATTGGGGGAAATGAGTAATTCTAAGGATTTCTTAGAACGAAAGGTAATTGACGAGTTTGTGGGACAATGCTCACAAACGTTAAAGGGAGTGGTTGGTGAATACACGAGTCCTTTATCAGAGGGGGTATTTTCTGAATTCGAACACTGCTCCACATGGGTTGTTTGTGACTCTACAGAACATTGTTCAGAGGGAATATTTAGCGAGCCAACACATGAGCCCAAAAACAGACGTCTAGTCCATAGAAACTTGTCCATCTTCTTTAAGAACGTATTTTTAGTAATACATCCGATTGACAATGCACCAGATCTTAAGAGCTTGACGAATCCCTGTGATCCTTTTTACAGTCCAGCTGCTGTCACACAAAAAATATTTTTATTTGATGTGATTAATTTTCCTAATTATTTTCTTACTAACTTTTGCCTGCGGTTAGACTCATACTAGTTACATTTCTATTCCTTGGGAACAATTTTTTTTGTCTGGATGAAGCATACTCACTGTCTGACATTGCAAATGTAAAATTTCATGATATTTACTAGTATAAACATTAGCATAAAATAGTTACAATTCTTTCCTTAGGCCCCGGTTTCTCTAACCAGACGCTAGCGCCCGCGTCCAGAGAACCCACTTACACTCACACCGTTGACATGCATCGGTTGGTCGTGTGCGACCGACGGTCAGAGAACTCCCTGGGGTTCTTCGTCTACTATTTTTTTATGAAAGGTCCTATAAGGCCCGGCTTAATAAATAAACGTGGTAGTATAAAAAATAAGCAAATATTCATTCGCCATTCTAATATCAGTTAAGATTCTAAGACAGTCGCTAATAAATTGATGATCTATGAAAACAATGCATTTGACTATTTTGCCGCGTTCGGGCTCTTTTGATCTTCTACCAAAACATTCTCTCAATTAAATGAAGCAGTTTAGTGGACAGCTAATAAGCGTTCCTATTTAACAAAATGGAATAATCTCAAAATGCGTTCAAAAGTTGTCTACTAATAACAAGGCGTGCTAAAGCTCGAAGGAAGTTATGATCATTTTTCAGTAAACAAACAGGAAAAATTATTTTTATTATACCTGTACATATCAGCGGTATCAGTGGAGTATCGGTCAAGAAAAGTTTGGACACAGTGTTCTTCAAATACATAAATAAGTAATAAATATTTTTACCGGCTCATATTGACATTTGTAACTATCAAAGCAATGACCAAAAATAATCTAGAAATACTTAGCTAGAATGCAACGGACTACTTTTGTATTCCTTTACTAAAACAGGCTGTACTATAAATATAACTAGCTGACCCTGCAAACGTTGTTTTGCTATTTACATTATTTAATTATTTTTATTTTTTTGAATTTCTTAAAATCCGTTCTTAGCTGACCTCTACTCGGTGAAAAGAATATTCCTACCAAATTTCAAGTCTTTAGCTCTAATGGTTCCAGAGATATGGTGATATATATATATATATATATATAGATACTACAAAAAACCTACCTAAATGTGAAATAACATTGATCGAGGATTGTTAAGTTTGGCAAGTCATGAAACAAGGCCTCAAAAATTGTAAAGCCGTTAATTTGTTGTTATATCTTGACTTATTTGACTTAATAACCTAAGTCCCCGAGATGGGGCAGAGGCGTCAACAGTACTCCTCCATCGCGTTCGGTCCTGACCTTCGCTCTTGACCTCACTCCAGCACAGGTTATGTTATTCGAAGGTGTGTAATAATTGTTATATCATCGCGTATTGCCCGTAGGTACGTAAATAAATAAAATAAAAAGCCTTTTATTTCTAACAGATTACAAAAATAATAAGTTAAATTCTATGTATTAAAAAATTTTGTTAGTAATTAAGCGTGGTTCCTAAATTTAGTTCTTAGTTTTGATTTTACATATTTTTTTAAATTAAACCTATTTTATTATTTAGTCTGCAAGAACCCCTCTGTAGGTGAAGGCCTCCTCCAACTATAGCCTCTCTAGATTGGGCTACTTGAATCCAGTTGGAGCCGCCTGTTTTTTTGAGCTCATTTTTACAACTAACTACAGGTCTGCCTCTCCTTCTTTTGCCTTGTGGACCTGCCCAAGTGGTCGCCCTTTTCGGCCATCTCTGGTCTTAGGTGCGCCACATGTCCGGCCCACTTCCATTTTAATGATTTGGCGTGTACCTATCCATCCCTTGCCTTGGCGTTGTGTCTAATTTGTGTCTTATCTTCTATATCTTTTTAATATTCAGCATACTAAACTCTATTCCTCGTTGGGTTGAAATTATTTTGTCTTTTGTGTTTTTGTTGAACTTCCACGTTTGTCAAGCATACGTTCGTAACGGTATAAGGCACGAGTTTAGTGCCTTAGTTTTAATTTTGATCGGCATGCAGCTTTTGAATATGTCCTTCAGTGCCCCGTATTTGTTCCACGTTAACTGTGCCCTGCGCTCTACTTCCTGATCGTTACTATTTTGTTCCAAACTAATTCATTTATTTTTTCCTTAAAATTTTCGTATATATCGTCCAGTATTTTTAATTTTTCTTCTAAAATGCAGTTTATATTTTGGTTTACTTGCTTGGTAACTCTTTCTCCGTTTTTTAAGATCGTATTTTTTTGTTCATCGAGTTCCTTTTGGATATTTTTAGTGCATTAATAACTTCTTTCATATATGTATATTTTGTTAATACTAGATTGATGTCTCGATCTTGTACTACCAAGAGAGGGCGCTACTAATATGGTATTAGTAGCGCCCTCACTTGGTAGCCCTCTGAAGTTCTTGCAAAGCTGACGGTCGCTCGATTATAATTCGCCTATGCACGTCATAAATCAACGAATTGGAAACACTACAGAAATAGGAACAAATTTCAAAATACCGATTTTCATAATTCCAAATGGTTCGAAACTCCGAATAAGTATAACAACGCCGATTTATCATTCATTATATTTTTATAATTCAAGAAAATCAATATTCCTAACTTTTATAATTACTATGCTCAAAATACCGAGTTTTAATAAATCGAATAACAAAATGTCCTACTAAATTATAATTCGTTACATCAAAAATTCGCCAGTCACCAACATTAAAGCGGATCTGGCGCTCGGTGGCTGCCCGATTCCTCAAAAAACCATCTCGGTCCTCGTACATGACCGTACGCTCCTCCTACTAGTCTGCCACTAGCCGAATCAGGTACCATGGCACCCCATGATAGAAGAGTTCTTCCCTGATGCAGCTTAATGGCAGACTGTGAATGCGATGGCGATGTCCAACGACACCGTCAACAGCATGCCGCCACAGCTCCCCGACTCGTCGGTCCCGGCCCTCATGCGCAACACAGCACCGACAGTTGAACGCCTGGCTCAGAAGCCGAAACGCCTTGTCCGGCAATGCGATGGCCCCGGCTTCCTTAACAGGACCAGGTTCCCGCTATTCCGGCACTCAGGGAAATGTTCTTACGCCAAACACCTCCCTGCGGCGGTCTGACATGTGGTAGAGAGCTCGGGCCAACACTCGAGCAGGTATCCCGTCTAGCCCGGGGCCTATAGTAGGCCAAAACCTCCTTTCTAAGGAGAAGTCTATGCTCAGCAGTGGACTGTTGAAGGCTGTTGATTGTGATGATGATAGGTATGTAATTTCAAAATACGGGGTATTTATTGAAATCGTCATCCAACATACATAAAATAAATTTTAAGAAATACTGTAAAGGTTTTTTTTTTAAAGACATCGCCCGCACTAGGAACATTTCCTGTGTCGACGGAGACTTTACAAACATTTTTTTCCCTTTAAATTTTTTATGTTTTCAAATGTTAAATATATACATATAAGTCGATACACATATTATGTGGCTAAAACGGCTTTATGGATTTTGGCGTTTGAGGTGTAGATAGATTGTTACGAGTATATTTATCTTATTACTTAATTTTGAGAGTCAAACAGGGTATCTGAAAATTAAAAAGAAAAATAACCGTTAGTACCTAAATAAAGGGTTTCTTAAATGTCTTACAAAAATGTAAATAACTTTTTAAGTATAACTTGCAATGATCTTGTTCAACTTTTTGGACCAAAAAAAAGAGAAATACATAAACGTAGTTTTAATCGCTTTATTATATAAAATTGTATACTACTATATGTGTATACAATATCTTTAATATCTATTTGTATTGGTATAACTACACAGTATGGCATTTATTGTATTGATACACACAGAAATTCCATATACAATTCCTTGTGATGCCAGATTAAGACCACGAAGTGTAACCACCCCTATTCATCCCATGGGTGTCTTAGGAGCCGATTAAGGGAGCAAACTACGCACGAAAGCACTACAAAGAGAAGGAAAACTTGAAACAAACTCTATATCTATCAACGTTTCTGGCAAGAATGGTATAGTAGGCCAAAACCTCCTTTCTAAAGGATAGCTATGTCCAGCAGCGTATGACTAAAGGCTGTTGATGACACACATAGACATACAAAATAAATTGACTGAGAAAAACGTGACTCATAAAAGAACCTAACTTTTCGCTGGTACTAATCCGAAAACGGAACGTTTTTTAGTTTCTCACAATGTGGTGTTGTCAGTATAAATATCAAATTACATTCTTAAGTCCGTTAAGCCTATCAGTCATCACTTTTTATTCAATATTTTCTAATACATCAGTGTATATTAATCTGTTACTTATCAAATCAAACTTCCTTATGAAAACTATAGGTTTAGTAATTGATTTTAATTATCAGCCGTTATCTAGATACATAGTTGATACCGAAATGTAAACTAAATTCATTTGAATTTCCTTATTCATCCCTATCAATCATAGACAAAGTAACTTGAGAAAAAAAAAAACAAAATGGCGTAAACGTCAGTCACATATCAATGTTTTCTATTGGATTATTGTTAAAAATAAGTTATAAATGTAAAGTGATAGCTATTCATAATTTAATATGTCTACTAATAACCTATCCACTGTGTTGAAATCTTGTTCAGAGAGTGAATTGATTAATGAAATGGCCGAAAACAGTATGGCACAGAAGCAGGTGGAGGGATCCCGATTAAAACGTACATTTACGTTGCCTCGTAATCCCTTCGGAAGCACAAAACCTGGATCTAGTAAAAACAAAACTAACGAAAATGACATTAAACCAACTAGCACAAGTTCCGTCATAGGTGAAACTACAAAGGATGATAATGTAGAAAGGAAGTTATTTAGAAGGCCATCATGGAAAAGATTCTTGAATAAGATAGCGCAACACATGAATACTGTTCATGTATCAGGTGTAAGTATTAAATATTTAGAAAAGTATTAGTTAACTCCAAAAGCATATACAATGTATCTTTATCACTAATATATTAGCCTTGATAACTTTTATTTACCTAATAAATTCTTATAAGTCTGATTAGTAATTAGATATATTCCAATTATATAATAATATACTAAATGTAAGCAGGTCAGAAAAGCTTGTTCTGTGCACATTGTTTTCTTCCATGGTATAGTTTAAAATGATAATGATGGTTGAACTTTTGTATGTACTCTGTAAGTCCTAGTAAAAATCTTACAGGGTGCAGTGGCCTACTCAGGTTAGAAAATAGACTAATTCAGTTAGTTTTATTGTGACAACATTAGTTTGTTGTGCTTTTTCAATACTATGTACTATAAACTTTACCTAAATCCCAGTTTAATTTGAAATAAGAAGATGACTTGCTTCATAGCTAAGAACTCATTTAAGCCTGATGTTTATCCACTACATGAGGTGTTGTTTCAGCCTTACCTGCTACTTTGCACGACAGTAAATTAAAATTTAAATATTAGTTAATTGAAAATTATGGTTACTTTATAAATTAAAATAACTGTTAATAATATAAATTATTTCTTAAGTAACTATAAATTTATTACGAAGATTGCTTGGTGGTAGAATTTGAACTGTTTGGAATATCCCGAAACTTACTGTCTTTTTATAGACTTTTGTACCACAACAGATCAAAATATGTTCTGGACCCCTATGGCATTACTTAACCATTTTTACATTATTTATAACTAGATAGCACATATTGCTTAGAAATGTTAGCTTTGTGCACTTCTTCTACATTTAAATAAGAAATATTCCAAAGTTGATATAGGTGATATAAGACTATATGCCGCTGCCACCCGGGATAGATGTACAGCACGACGTGGCAATGGACACGATGCCCCTACATTTAAATTATATAATCAAAGGCAATTTTGAGCTACATTAAATGCACAATCTAATGTATTTATTTGTAAAAGGAACAATACTGTATAGTTCAAAACAGCTTCATAAACTACCCATTATTTTTTGTTATTTATAAAAGATAAAAATGGTCACTGTAGATTGTCCTTAGGAGATAGACATATACCATCATGGACTTTTTTGTAGATCTTTTTAAGATAAACAATTCTGTCCTACATTATTTTAATCTACCTTGTAAGGTTTAGTCAGTGTTTGCAATGTAAGCATACAAAAATGTGCTTTTTACGACAAATTTTTGTAATTTTACAATTTTTTTACTATAATATGCATGTATTATACATATAAAACTACCTCTTCAATCACTCTCTCTATTTGTGAAAATTACATTAAAATCCGTTGCTTAGTGTCTACGTGTACAAGAAAAAAAGTGACTTTATCCTAACTATGTAAAGATATCAAAATTCATATAATTATAATTATGTTTATGAGTATGTTTTTTGAGTTTGTCACATTATGGATACATAGCATGACTCAAATTTTATTTGTATGGTTAAAATGATAATAATTTTGCTGTATAACATGTAATATTATTTATGTCACTTTATTTTTATGAACATTTTCATAATATAAATTTTTAGATAAACACAGATTAGTTATAAAAATTAGTTTTAAATCTGATATTCAGTAAAAATAAATAAACTATTATTTTTGTTCCTATAATATGTAATAAACATAATGAATATTTGTATGTATACCTTATTCATATACACATCAACATCTTACAAAAAAATCTCCCCCAAAAGCACAAGTTTACTCTCACTGGTCATCCCCTAGGTGTCCAGTGATGTTACTATTTATTTTAAAGTAATAAACATGCACAAATTTGTCTGCCTCTCTCTACCCTATTTTTGTAAAAAAATCATTTAAGCTCAGCTCCTATTGAATGATGTATCATGATGTTATATAGCCTTCCTCAATAAATGGTCCATACACACTAAAATATTTTTTTAGTTTGAACTGAAGTATTTCATGAGATTAGCTCGTACAAACAAACTCGTAAGCTTGTATAGTTATTGGATTCAGTTACTGATTTTGTCAAAAAAATTGTTTAGAAATTTTATGAAGACAAATGACCTTATAAAATTTCCTGGCATTTTTAAACACACAGTTCATAATTGTACTGCTTTTTTTTTCAAGTTAAACTATTTCTTTCTAGGTAAAGTCAGCACCAGCATTAATGAATGGTGAACGAGTGCCATGTAGTGGAGATCCCCCATGGCCTCCTGGTTCTACTCCGGCAGCTACTGGCATCAAAAACCATGGCAACACCTGCTACATGAATGCAGTACTGCAGTGCCTTTCACATACTGACGTTATTGCTGAATATTTTGTACTGGAGCACTATAAAGTTAGTATGTTATCATTAATATGCCTTTATTCACTGATAGTAGTTTGATTAGTGTGTTGTTGGTGTATAGATTATATACCATGAACTCTAAGTTAGTGTTTGTATAAAAAGCATGTACTAAGACCATGTTGTAGAAGTTTTTTTTTAAACTATAAATAAACCTGGTCTAATCTTCAAATTATCATTTCGCAATGTGTATCTACTCATTGACGAATGGCTGATGCAATGTCGATTCCCCTTACTAATTACCTTTTGTATTGAGAAACTTTAAAATTAACCCAATTTTTCCTTCATACAAGAACACAGACTTTCCTTTTGCAACATAAATAAATAAATAAGGTTAAAAAAGAAAATTGTTATTAATTAGGTGTGATAAGGAAATTTGTATCAGGTTTCTCATCTTCAACAGTAAAATAATCATATTACTAAGCACTACTATGCTCTTTTTATGTTAAAAATTTGCTGTACTGAAGTAGGTAATTGTTTAATGTCTTGTTTACTTTTTGATGTTTTAAAATGTATTCTTTTAAGACAATAAAATTAATAGATTGTCTTTAACAATAGTATGGTACTCCACCATGTCTAATAATTCTGAGTATGAAGATATTTTAACTACCTGCCACAGGGAACTTAGGTGAAGTTGTAGAATCACATCTGTCCAGGTTACCCTGTTTAGCAGCATATGATGCACTCACCTAAATGTACATATACAAAATTTTGGAGAAACAAAAAATGCAAGGGATGGGGAAATGGTCAAAATTTCATTTTATTATATTAACTTCTTTAAGATATTATAAATGTCACTTGTTGCTGTGTTTTATTAGTATTCAATAAATAAATATATTTAAAATTCATGAGAGATCTGTGTCATATGTTTATGTTTTTGTTAACATTGTAAATACATTTGTATTCTTTCAGGTAGATTTACAAAAGAGAAATAAAATAAATTCAAAAAAGTATGGCACTCGTGGAGAAGTAACAGAACAATTGGCAGCCTTATTAAAAGCTCTCTGGGCATGTCACTATACGGCTGATATGAGTACTGCATTTAAGGTATATACATTAAAATTTTAAAATATATATTTTGATGTCTATTATTTTGGCAATGAAACTTTGTTTTAACATGTTGATTGTGTTGTCGAACTCACTGTTGTTTACATTTTATTTTTCTCAGTGGCAATTGTTTTCTTATTAATTAATATAATTATGTTCTAGGCAATATAGATTTTGACCAACATGTATATGAATATGACCAACATGTATACAGAATTTTCTTTTCATGTCTGTTATTTTGATTCCCGTCTATTAACAATCTATATTTTTCATAGTTCAAAAGAGTTGTTATTGATGTTAGTTGTATTAAAGTATGTGTTATCATTATGTAATATGTATGATTGCCGAATATTATCTCTGTCTGAGAATTTCTTTTTTGTCATGGAAGACCAGGGTATTTGTTGGTATGGTATGGTACATATTATTAATTATACTAGCTCTTGACCGCGGCTACGCGCGTGTATGTCGGTTGTCGCGGTAAAAGTAGCCTATGTTACTCACTGATAATGTAGCTTTAAATGAGTTTAGTGGTTTAGGCGCAAAAGCGTAACAAACAAACTTACTTTCACATTGATAGTATAAGTATGAAAGTATAATAATTAATTGTTGTTTTGACAAATGGCTATTGTAATAAATGTATTGGTTTGTCTTTAAACACTTTAACATGCAGAAATAACATCCTAAATGAATTAAATATATGAATTACTCTAATCTATATTTATAGGGTGCAGTTGAAAGGCATGGCACGCAATATAGAGGGAACAGTCAACATGACGCTCAAGAGTTTCTATTCTGGCTACTAGATAAAGTTCATGAAGACCTGAATACGGCAACTAAGAAAAAATATAAAACTATTAAGGTAAGTTGCAGTAGCCAAATTAGTACATGGTTATTCTAACACTAAACAAAATTTAAGCACTACATTTTATGTACATAAATTGTAGACACTATTTATTTATCTATTGATTTTTGACAACATGATGAATTGAATGGATATTCTATTTATCATAAGCTTGTATACATGCTTTTTTGGTTGTTGGATGGTTTTCATGATGGTTGATGTTAATATTTTAGAATACCGGTGGTAAGCCTGATGAAGTTGTTGCTGCTGAAACATTAGCTAATCATGCAAGAAGAAATAGCTCATTTGTGCAGGCTGTATTTCAAGCCCAGTACAGGTACTTCAAGTCATTTGATTTTAGCCTTTAAATTCAGTAATGTGTATTTTTTGCTTATTGGGTAAAGGATATTTACATATGTTGGTTATGCCAAATAAATTGAAATGCTTCTGTCGTTTCTAGGCTCAAACATACATTGTAAACCTTTCAAATTATTTATTTGTTAAGTCCTTCAATAGACGTCACAGGTTTTGGAATGTGAATTTCGAATTTTTTACATTGCTTCGAATTACGTGGTCTAATAAACACGACAAGTATGTGTATATGAATACATAGATCTCACTACTAAATCCATTTAAATACATTTATAGACGAAACGTAAAGAAAAAACTGGAGGGATATAATAAGTTAAGTGTGTCTGTCTGTGTGTGGTATCATGGATGCATCTTAAATGGATTGACTGATTTTGATGTATTGTTAAGAAAATGCATGGGCAGTCGTTCAAAGATTATCAGTTCTTTAGCTGCGTAATTTTAGTTGTAAACAATTACAGAAAACCTTCCGTACTAATTATACCTCACTTCCTACCAATCTCATGACTTTTTAAATTTCTATTCTCTTTTATAGATCTGCATTAACATGTGCCAAATGTGAGCGCACATCTTGTACATTTGACCCCTTCCACTGCGTGAGTGTGCAGCTACCCTCGAGATTAGCTACAACGCAACCTTCCCCACTGCCTATCAATGTAAGTACATATATACCTCACACTAGTAGGTCCGTAGATGTATAAAGACTCGTATAAGAAAACACCAAAATTTTATCACTTAAAATTTAGTCCCACTCACACAATAATTGCAAATCTACTTGAGTTAAATAGATATCATATCTCCAAATGGCCAAACAAAGAGTAACTTAGAAAAAGTACTTGAGAAATGAAAAGATATAGTAGGGAATATCTCAAGCAGGTCACAGTTCCCTTCCAGATGTCTTAATAATAGCTGTTCTCGGATCCTGCCCCTATTTAAGGCGCTGAATACACCACACCTTGTCGATTTAGACGGTTCGATTCCGGCACACAGCCTCACGCTAACCCTGGTTGGGTGACGCTCGAGATGGTTTCTACACACACCAAAAAAAGGAAAGGTCGAAATTAGAGCTAGTGCAAGGTTTACATAATTAAATATCCATGCATTATTACCATCACTAATCTACTAGGGTATTTACTTTGTTGTTAAAGTACTACCAAAGTGTTTGGTAAAGAATTAATGTTAAAAAATAAAAGTCTTCACAAGAATGTATAGTTACTATCTGAAAACAATGAAAGAGAGAGAGAAGACGGAATAATAATTGTGGAAGCTTTTTTTTAGCATTTATTGATTTAATTTGTAGCACTATTTGTATGTAGCTGTAAGCTCCCCTAATAATATGAAATATAAAGTGGGATGCCAAGTCTGAAGCATTACCACATAACATATGCCTTTCTATAATATTTAAAAGCATTTTGTTTGTATGATGTAAATTATTATATATTTGTTTCGGAGTTTTAGTTATAATATGTATGTTTTTACAAAAAAAGTATATAAGTAATTTTTCAGTCAATCTAACTTTCATAGTACAAGCTCTGCTTAGTTTGAAACTAGATGAGGTTGTGTGTCAGATGTCCGAAAATATAAAAAATATATTTAAATTAAAAGCTAGGTAAAATTTCGTTATTTAGAAAAATACGAGTTTTTATTCTCATAAGGTCCTTAGTCGGCAATAGTTAAAATACGGGTTTCCTAGGTAATGTAACTCCTGTAGTCATAATACTGAAGTTTTTAGGCTTACATAAATTGTGTTTGTTCACAGGTAGTATATGTTAACCAGCAGCCAAGACAGGTGCGCATTGGTATAGAACTTACGCCCAGTACTACTATGGACGAATTACGAACTACACTCCACAATGACACGGGCATTGATCGTGATCACATAATACTTGCAGAAATTAATGAAATGGGTGAGTAATCCATACTTGTATTATAAATATGAAAGTGAGTTTATTTGTTTGTAACGCTTTCACGCCTAAACCACTAAACCGATTTTAAAAATTCTTTCTCCAATGGAAAGCATCATTATCAGCGAGTGACAGAGGCTACTTTTTAACGCGTAGGCGCGGGCAAAAGCTATTATAAAATAAGCATTTAATATATGAGTAATCTTAATTCAATTAATTCAATTTGTAAAAAAACTAACTCAGATCAGATAAGATTTCATTGGCCTGAGAAATTCAAGTACTACCACTTAGTCTATTACAAGCCATTGTAACTACTATTCAGAGACTATGATCGTATTATTTCAAATTTGCAAGTGCTTTGAAGTATTTTGGTGACTTCTATTTAAAAAAATTACTACTCTTTCAGTGCGACCTACTGTGTTACACGTTTGACAAATACAATTCCTCACGAATACTAAAAAGTGACACTTAATTTTAAGAAGATGTTAGAGGTTCTGTTTTTTTTTATTAATGTAATAAAATATGATTTAGGGTTAAAATCGTTTATCAATTCTCCAGTGTTAGTTTTAGTCTCCCGTGACTTCAGATTCGTGGCTAAGTCTCCGGTACATACAAACTCTGGAGACCATTCATACTTTCACCATAATACTCAAGATTCGAGAACATTATTTAACCTGGCGCCCGGTTAAAAATTTGATGGTGATATGTATATGTATGACTACTACTTCTATTGAGACTGTAGATGTGGATGATTGTTGTTTGTCAGGTTGGTGCAACGCTCGTGCGGGGTGGGAGGCAGCTGGGATAGATTTCGGGGCGTTGTATTGTATGGAAGCGCCTTCGTTATTGCAGACACCCACCACGCCTTATCTACTCATCTTGTGGGTCAATCTACTCGAGGGAGAGAGATTCGGTTAGTCTAACGTTATTTTTAGCTTCAATTTGTTTTTAAACAGTACCAACTAATACGATCTAAGGGATTTTACGTATGCGATATATTTTAATGGGCTTTATTTTTTTTGTAAAAAATATATTTTTATGTGTATGTAGGGTCGCCTTACGCAATGCAAGTGCCTCGCGAGATCTCGTACGAGGACTTACAGAAGCTGATGCTAAAGGAGATGTGCCAGGTGGTGGCCGAGCGCGTGCTCGAGAACTCGCAGGGACACGACATCTTCCGCGCTAGGATAGCCGAGGCACACCGTCCAAGAGACCCCGCCTATTTACAGCCTGAGGTATCTTGCTCATAAATAATAGTCTGTTGTTTCAAGAGCTCTACATACAAAAATACTGTGCATTTCTGCCAACTATTATCCATAAACTGATTAAAATATATTAATCCTTAGTAACACTTATCATTACGAATCTTAAATGAAAACAAAATCATTGATTTAAATCGGTTTGTAATATGAAATGATATTTATTAATTTTCATTGCTACGAAATGTCCGCCTGTCTTGTCTTACATATGCTTATGTGGTTAATAATAGTTTTAGTTTTATTTTGAGATAGTGCATTTTACAAATTTGTTTGCTAAATTTTAAGTCAACAGTCAAGTCACTGTTTATAAATATTAATTGTGCCATAAAAACAGTCACCAAAAGTCATTAATTTAGGTCTAAAATTTTTATAATGTGAGTTTTCCAAAACTTTTTGTTTTTATTGCCCACAGCTTCCTCATCCACTGTTTTCTCTGGATGTGGAACAAGCGTTGTGCTCACACGACAAGTATCCACACCTTCGACTGGAACTGCTGTGGGACCCAGCCCACAGGGACAGGTATATATTCAACCATAATTTTTATAATATAATGTAACCTTGTGTTGATTTGAACCATGAACTTTAAATTAGGCTAATTAAAAATGCTATTAGCTTATCACTCTTTATGCAAATGTTGAACTAATTATACAAAATTGATAAATGAATATTCACAGCAGTGTTGGTCGCTTGTATATCTATATATAACTGTAAATTTCATCATTTTTTTATGGATTTACATTTAACTAGATGCCAAAAATTTCAGAGCATATTTGTTAGACTTTGTATACCTACCCATTTTGAAGGTGTTGCTAGCACCTTTATTGAAAAGTTAACGCAGCTTCTTCTAACTTTTTAAATGGGCCTAAATCATAATGAATTGTTAAATTCACAATGATGTAGGCGAAATGAAAATGTGTTTTGTAAATGTAGCTTGAACAAGAATTGACACCTTGCAATTAAATTAAATTTGGCCATAGGTTTGTTATGCATTCTTGGTTAGAGAAATCAAGCTTCTATAGTAGAATTATTTTCTCCGTGCAGTTTGGGTAATAAATAGTTGGAGCGGTGAAGCGAGTATTTCGTTCTCTCTTCCACTCACGAGCCTTATGGGCGGGCATAGTGATGCGCATTATTGTTGTCGATAAGCGTTATCGATAGTGTATTTAGTTTTGTCATTTTGTGGGTTAGTGACAAAAATTAAAGAAAAAATAGATAAAACAACGTATTTATTAAAATAATAATAATATAAAAATGAACTTTTTACACACACACCCTTTGTACACTCTTTTTTAATTTTGTCGACCGTTCTAACACTCACACCACATATCGCCGCAGCAAGTTCACGAGAACGGCAGAAATTAACACTTTGTAACTTTTGGGGATCTATTTTCATTTCAGTGAAAAATTTTAAAACATTGTTGATAACAACACGTGCTTGTGCTGGTATATTGGTGCCAAGCGGCAAAATATTATTTTTAATAAATTCTGCCGTTTTGGTACAAAACAAAGGAGTAGCCATTGTGTCACTAAAGAAATTCAGAGAGCGAATGCACAAAAACACATTTCTCTTCGACATATGTACTATAATTTGCAGTGGGAAACAACAAATGACTCATAACATAACAATGTCTCACCACCTTTGTATACCGCCCCGCTGCCGTGTACCTGCCTTTGATGACTCATTTGTTCTTATCGATAATGGCGTTGCGCCCGCGCAACATGCTCACCGCCCTAGCCGGGCCGGGGCCGAGCTATGGTTTATGACCCAAACTGCACGGAGAAAATAATTCTACTTTAGTTCTATCCAATACGAGGTTACAGGTATCGAAAACGTCCCAAATGAAATCACAATAAGCATGATACGGGTCTCTACACGATACTCGATGACCTCGTGAGTGCACGGGCGGCGTAGCGGTTTAAGTGATCACCTCGCCGCTTTTTAGTGTGTCGAGTGTGTTGGTTCGATCCCCAATTATTTGTGGATCACTTATCGTTCATCGATCATTCGTCGTTATCCCATGATAACACTTCGAGTGATCCACAAATAGTTGTTCTGAATTTGGGTGTTCTTTGTGTCCGTTTCGTGTATATTTGTAAAGTCCCTCGATATACATGATATATTTCTAGTGCGAGAAGTTTTGTATGGCCTTTTTTATATAAAATTTTAACTTTAGGCCACATATTGCTTAATCGTTTTTTTATCTTTCTGCACTTCTAGAAATATATACTTTGAGTATTTTGACTGCACGGATGGCGTAGTGGTTTAAGCGGTCACCTCGCCGCTTCGTACTGCGCCGAGTGTGTGGGTTCGATCCCCACATGAGACGACACTTCGTGTTTTACACAAATCGTTGTTCTGAGTCTGGAAACAGGATTTATTCCTAGTGGGGTAGTCGTCTTTAACAAAAAGAAAGAGTTGTCTTTTTTAATAGAATAAAAGAAAGAAGTGGTGAGGTATACGTTAGTAACGAGTCCGTTTTGCGCGCAGCATAATCCGTTCTATGGGCGAGGCGTGCGAGGTGCACGTGTCGGCGGCGCGCGCGGGCGGCGGCGACCCGCTCACGCTGCGCGCCTGCCTCGCGCACTACACGCGCGCCGAGCACCTCGCGCAGGAGGACGCCTGGCGGTACGCACACACGCATATTGCTTGCACTGACGCCTCGTGGACTGTGGACCGAATATACACGGTTACCGGGCAACTCGACCTAAATACTTTAAGGGGTTGTACTTGCCATCATTTCTGATAAATTTCACTATGCCAAATCTAACCTTTTTCAAGATATTTGACTTTTAAGATTTTTGTAAAGATTGCCGAAATTTTTCCTAATATATTTTTTTTCAAAACTTATATCCTTTTATTTACCGTTTTTGTATAGTTAATACGTTGTTTTATAATTTACATTACAAAACTTGTAGTTAACAAACTGGGCCGAAGTAGATAATTAATAATAGCAAAAAGAAATAAATTTGTAAAAATATTTTATTGTTGACGAATATTAAAAAAAATCAATTAAGAAGTCCAATATCTTGAAAATGGTAAGTCTTGAGATATGGTATTTCATAGTGAAATCTATCACAAATGATAGCAACTACAACCTCTAAAAGTATTTAGTTCGACTTACCCGGTAACCCTGTATATAACCCCTTATTCTAATAGGAGTGTACGAGACCGGCAACTTGAGTTGAGTTGTCTGTGGCAGGAGGTAGTCACTTACCATCAGGTGACGGTATGCTCCCTCCTCCTATAACATAAAGAAAAGAACTAAATGCCACCAAGTAGTCCGAGCCCTTTATCATTGTTTATCTTAAACAGTTTTACCTGATTATATGGCCATTGATCTGCTGCTTTAAGATCGTAGAATCGTTGGCAATTTACAATATTTGCCAACTACACCATTATACGTCCCATACTACATATCCTTATTAGTTTTAACGATACAAGACGTATACATAATATAATAATATAAACATTCAGATTATTGGTTTTGTATTTTTCTTAGGTGTCCCCAGTGTCAACGGTACATGCCAGTGGTAAAGACACTCGGACTGTGGTCTCTTCCGGATATCTTAGTAATACATTTAAAAAGATTTCGACAGTAAGTACTTTTATACCTATAAATATTTTTGTACTATAATTGATTATGAAAGATAGTTTTGTAGCAAATAATTCACGCATTACCATTTTTACAGGCAAGCTAAAGGTCGTTCGAGTACAAAGTTAACAGCTATGGTTGAATTTCCGTTAAATGATTTCGATATGACGCCACACCTTGTGAGAAAAAATGTACAAATAGCAGAATCGCCGGGCCACTCGCGGTCGCCCCGGCGTCGACATTCTAAAACACCAGTGTCAAACCCACAAGAGAACATATACGATCTCTACGCTGTCTGTTACCATCACGGAGATGACCTCGAGACCGGCCATTACACAGCTGCCTGCAAAAACCCATACGATGGACATTGGTACAAATTTGACGATTCGAAAGTGACGCCGGTAGATGATGAAAATGCCTACAGTGAGTTAGTTAATAATACTGCTTATATGCTTTTTTATAAACGTAAAAAACCAATCGTGACACATTCGTGTTCGTCTGACGAAGGCGGGCATTGGGCGTTACGAATGCCGAAATTTGTGAAACGAACGACCGAAGCACTAAACGAATTGTCAGAGGTTAAGGAGGAGAGCGTAATCGAACAGGTTAAGATTGAACAGTCAAACAATGAGCCGGACTCAGAGTCTGACATAACTGCCGTCACCCGTAGCCCGTCTCTGTCTCGAAGCGTGGCCAGCCTGCTCGACGACAGTGCCACTGAACCAATTGCTCCTGTTAAACACACGGTTACTGTGATTCATAACGCCACGACTACCACAAACGTGCAGTTGCCGTTATCTCCTGCTCTCCAGAGGCCACTAATAGTTGAAGTTAACGGTAATAATACGACCGACGATAGAAGCGAAAATGAAAACGAAAGTAGCGTGTCATTGGAGCCGTACATTCATAAAGATGTGCACGTGAATCCTAAGATGACGCCTGTGGACACACGAAGGCCGCGCTCGGTAGATTATCCGAACAGATCGAATGTAACGTCGACTACGGCTAGAGATACCAACAGGAATTATGAAAGTTCTCCTTTAGTAGCTAGTATAAACGAGGTCGAGTATCACCCCACCACTGAAGACTTAATGTTGTCAATGTTCCAGGAGTCTAAGTTCATTGTTTCTAGGCACACCAATCATGTTACCGGGGAATCTCATAGGGCAGGTCAGTATTAAATTAGCTTATTATCACCACAACCAAGGCAGTGATTTTTGTAATTTTGTGATTGAATTAATTAATTTAATTAATTTTGATTCAACTACACTATATACGTTAAATAGTGTTAAAAAAAATTACATAAAATTATTGTTAGGTTTTTTTCATAACATTCCATTTAAACTTGTGCTCGGGTCTCGTCTCCTATCGAAAATTTGGGGTATATTTGTAATTTCACCGTGTTATATAATTCGTGTAGGTTTATTTTATTTATTTTCCTAAGAGGTCAATTCAAAATTTGCATATTTAGCCGTTTGGTTTCCGTTTTTGACAATTCATAATTTCTGACTTTCATGTTTCATTATTTCTATATAAACTAGATGAGACAAATTCGTGGACCTGAACTCAATAAAGTTTTTTTTCCTAAATCCGATCAAACAATGGGAAAAGTTTTGATGAGATCTGCAGCTGTGAAATCGTATAATTCTTGCCCAAACTGATACTCTTTATACAAATAGGACATTGTAGTTATATATTTCTGTAATATGTTATGTAGTTCATTGACACCCTTGTATATATTTCTGTTCATATGACCACATATTTACAGGAGAGAAGTCTTCTGTTTGGAAAACTCGAATATCTACATGAGAGGAGCAGAAGATTCCTGAACAATATTGTGTTTTACAAATATATTCTTTATTTATATTATATTCCACCTTAGATCTGAGGCATTCGTGTAGCTGACAGTTCATTTTTTGTACATCTTGTATACGCTCGACAGTTAGTCAAACTGAGGCTTATCATTGTTTTACATTACTTCATATAGTTTCATTGTTTTTTTTCATTTAACTTATTAGCGCTATTATAATTACTAGTTACTATTTACCGAAATCAATTATCAAATAGGGATGTTGACTATGTTGTTATGTTTATTTGAAATGTAGAAGGTTATAATAATTATAGAAATTAATAAAAATGGGCTAAGATCACAAGACCTAATAAATTATTGTTAACTAATTAACAACTTACAGCTTTCGGTTGGTATGTTAATTTTTCTACATTATTCTATTAAGAGCTCTCTGTTTTATTAATAGGCTAGTGACGTCGTAGTGTCATGTGGTCAATGCTAGTATTATTAGGGGAATGGAAAGTAAATGAATTTTTGCTATATTTTTTCAATTGAATATTTTTTGCGTTTCTAGACCAAAATTAGCAATATATTATCTAAAACTTTAATATGTTATTTTTTAATAAAAGCATTCTGAAAATTTGTCAACATCCCTATTGTAACAGTATTTACCAATAGTGAACAAAAAATACTGTTGCTATTATTTATGTATCTTATGTAAATGGATTTTCATACATTCATGTTTCCTTAAAATGGCTT
The DNA here is from genome assembly GCA_902825455.1 of Arctia plantaginis. NCBI lineage: Eukaryota > Metazoa > Arthropoda > Insecta > Lepidoptera > Erebidae > Arctia > Arctia plantaginis. Next base: position 9,932,702 of record CADEBD010000171.1, on the reverse strand, counting down.
TGACAATACAGCATTGAATGATAGTAATTTGAACAATTGTATGTAAGTACTAAACAATACTGGAATGAAACATTTGTACATTAATTGTAAGGATTAGTCAGATTTACGTGTTCATGTTCCAGACTTGGCCAAAGATATTATTATTGGCAGTAATTTAATAAAGAGAAGTAATGACCTCATAATTTTCTAATTCTTTTAAATGTAGTATAATCGTGTACCTATATAAATGTACAACCAATTGTAGATATACCTTTGACATGTTGCCTAGGGGCCTGATGGCTATGGCTAATTATTAATCACATTTGTGCCTTTTCCCTGGAGATGTTGTGATTAAAAAAAGTAAATATAAACATAAATACATTGCGCACATTGTGACAAAAGATTAATATTTGTACAGCTCGATATATTATTTATATATTGTATGTAATATAAGCATTCAAAATATTATGTAAATTAACTAATGTTGGAACAGTGATCGACTCATCTAGAATAGCGGTTTGTTTGCGTTCAATTATTCCGGGTTTTTACTATGAGTATCGTGAGATATTATAGTGATGTATATGTATATGTTTCCACTAGATAATGTACATATATGTATATCTTTCATTATATATAATTTATACAAACGGCGATTTGTTATATATTTACCTAAACTGATATTGGAATTTTGATGATGAGGATTTTTTTTGTAAATACTAATTGTTATTTTTTTTATAATTGCACCTAATTTTAGATAACCTTTAATGAGTTTGATCATGATAATTTTTTATAGAAAATTGATTTTTATATAAAAGACAAAGTTTATTATTGGTATAAGATCACAATCACGATTGATGTACTTTAATGTGAGCTAAACGACGTACCTGATCCACTATATTATCAGGATAATACATTTTATAATTTTGATATTAAATAATTCGGTGACATTTCTAGCATTGACCAAAATTTTTGATTTTTTGTTACACATATTGTCACAAACTTGAAAGATTTGAATCTTATTAAATATGTTAACATAAGAAATTAGTTGTATGATAGTCATACATCATATAAACCACTAAGACAATTATTATATGACATTTTGGAATGCTGGAATGTTTCTGAACGTATGCCGAAGTGCTTAATTTGAAATATATCCGAGTATCTGTTGTTTTGGAAAGTTGATTATATTATTCATCCGCAATGGAAGGCTCTCATTTATAGAAAACAGATTAATTTATTTTTATAAGTCTTCAGAGATAGCGACACGTGCATATAGTGATCTCTACCATTCGGTGTAATAAGTTTGTTAAATAATTCGTTTATAATTAAATACTACCTGTTAAGATTATCAGTGAAATAATCTTAAATGAAATTACATACTAATTCAAAACGGTTATTAATTTGGTCCTCATGAATTATGCTTGCTCATTATTATGACATAACTTAAAATAATATATGCACTCATTAAAATTGAAAATGCTAGTTTAAAGAATTATATACTGTCATATTTATTACTAAACTAGTTGCCGAATATGTAGACAGTTGTATTTATGAAGTAATTGAGGACTTAACGTTAAAAGAGAATGGATTTAAAAACATTTTATTTTTTCAATAACATTTGACCAAAAATATTAGTCTTAATCGTAACAATTTCATCGAACAAGCGCGGAAAAATAAAAATTCAATTGAAATATATTTTTTTTATATTCTCAAACCCCACAAAAAACTTTAGTTTTTTTAATTGGTGTACCTATTTAAAAAACTAAAGTTTACTCAAATGTAGATAATTTAATTCAAGGAAGCCCAAAGAACTCTGTGTATTCGAAAATTCCATTTGACCACGATAGTATCCATACCCTACTCGTGACGTGATATTAACGATGTATAGATAACATTGGCAGGAGATTAGAAAGGTTTATTACTTATTCGATATGCATGGGTCGGTCTCTGAACATTTGCAATAAGTTCGTTGTTTAATTTAAAGATGTTTATTTTAATTTCACCATGTTATGTTAAAATATAAGCGTTATGTCTACAATGATATTGTTTTATTGTTATCTAGTCCATGTATATGTATAAAGCTACATTTTGATGTGCCCGTCACATATTTTTTAAAGGAGTCCACTTTCAATTACTTAACTCCACGTGTATGCCGCCGCCTTCTATTTCGATTCCGGTTCTTTTTAAAAGACCTTAAAAAGTTGATGATTTCGACTGGATAAGTTTTATTTTCATCTAAGGCCTTTCTAATAATATAATTACTTTTTTTAAAATATAGTTTTGCATGCTTAATAGGAGTCACTTGAGCAATAATTAAGATAAAACAGTAAAATTGCGACAGCCAAATTCAAGCACTTGGGTATACAAATCGTCATCACATATCTGATTATGAATAAAAATGATTCTGAGGAATCTTTGGAAGCTTATATTTTATCAGGATATTGTCGTTCTGATTGTCTTAGCACTGCAGTCGCAGTTGACTGAAAGTGGAGGTCTTCTGCATACTGATTTACTGCCGCCTTAATTAAATTGCTGTGACCCCTTGAAATTGAAGACATTTTATTTGGCCTGCTTGAATTATTTCTACATCTGCTATGAATACACAAAATTCGACAAATATTTATCGACCGCTGTTGGAAACTTACAAAAGTTATATACAGCCTTGGCCAAAAGTATTAGGCACCCTACATTTTACTTAAAATAAAGGAAAAAACACAATTTATACTTTTTGAAATGATTTATTACCATTAAACTACACAAAAAAGAATGAAAAAAACTTAAAATCTAGTCGGTCCACCTTTGGATTAAATTACTGCACTAATTCTAGCTGGCATGTTGCGTACAAGCTTAGTACAATCCTCCAATGTAATGGCATGCCATTCTTGTACTAACACATTTTTAATGCCGTTTTCGATGTGATACTATGCTTTTTAATCTTGCGCTTCAAAATGCTCCAGATATGTTCAATTTGGTTCAAATCTGGTGACTGCGTTGGCCAATCAAACAAGTCAATGTTGTTTTCGGTAAACCAACGCATCGTAGTCGCTGACTTATGACAAGGTGGATTGTCTTGCTGGAATATAACTCCCTCTACGTTGGTATCGCCGAAAATACTCGTTAGCGAAGGCATACGCGGTTTTAAGCACTTTTATGTACTTTTCGCTGTTCATACGATCTTCGCAAACAAACATTTCGCCAACCCCATCACTAGCCATGCAGCCCCAGATCATTATGCTGCCTCCTCCATGCTTTACTGTCGGTACGACGCAATCTGGATGGTATTCTTCGCCCACACGTCGCCTCACGTAGGTCACACATGGCGTTCCAAATATCTGTTGATAAAAGAAAAATAAACACTTTTTTTAAACTGTCTTAACTTTTATTATTTTAGTTAAATAAATAACTGACCATGATTATTAATAACAAAAGCAGTAACATTTACTTACCTCAAAGTTAGATTCGTCAGACCATACCACATTGGCCCAATCTTCCTCAGTAAAATGTTGATGCCGTAGAGCCCATTCAAGTCGTTTTCTTTTGTTAGCTTCTGAAAGCCAGGGCTTCTTCCTGGCTTTGCACCCTTTTAAGCCTGCTTCTCCAAGTCTTCTTCTTGTGGTCCGAGCACTTATTGGCTTTCCAGCCTCTTCGGACAAAGTAGCATCAAGCTCTGATGATGTTTTCTTCCGATCTTTCATATATTCGCCTATTAATTTTCTATCCTCGCGCTTGGAAGTCACACGTTTTCTGCCTGTTCTTGGTTTATTAGCGTGACTGCCAGTCTCAGCAAACCGTTTGATAGCAGATTGCACAGCGCAACGCAAACATTTCACTAACTTAGCAATTTCTTTTTGCGACTTCCCTTGTTCATGGAAAAGTTGTATTTTTACTCGGTTTTCCAAACTAATTTCACTTCTTTTCGGCATTTTTAAATAAATTACGCGTCAATTTAATCACTATGTTAGAAATAAATGCTTGTTTACTCGTTAGAGTCCTGAACACAAGTGACCAAACATTGACTGATAAGAACGCATAAAAACAAATCCTTTGTTTTCAGTCACAGATGTAACAGATAGCTGCTTGCTTTTCTAGGAAGTTATTTGTGACCCCGGCGTGCCATCTAAGATAAGCATTTATTCATAGTTCAATCAGTAAACATGAATTGTGCATTTTTCTGGGGTGCCTAATACTTTTGGCCAAGGCTGTATGTACATCAACAACATCCCTCGTAGTGGTTTTGAATCTTGCTTTAGGTACTGTGTTAGTCTATCTTTCCAGAAATAAGGCTTAGTAGTAACTAAGCCTTTTTTCTGGACTAGTACGTACTTAAGAATTTTTGATAGATATATATAATAATAATAAATAATGATAATATTTTTAATCATCATTCATTTCAATTTTTTTTATGGTATAAGGGGGCAAACGAGCAGACCCGTCTGCAAGCAACCACCGCCGCCCATGGACACCCGCAACTCAAAAGTCACAAGTGCGTTACCGCCCTTGGAGTCCCTCCCGCTCGAGTCAGCGGGAGGGTGGATTTGGGCTCCAGTAACACTCACTCAGTGAAAGGCAACGAAAGAATTGCTTAACACCGGTTTTCTTTAAGGTCGTGATGTCACTCCGGTCGAGCCGGAGTGATACCACGAGTGATAGGTTTTTTGTGGGATATAACTCCCATTTTCTGAATTGCGGTGATTCTTATGATCCGATTATACCCTAAGTCTAATGCGTAAAAAAAATACAAAATATATAGCTTGATATTAAAACACCATAAAAGTTTCTTTAAGCTCATAGGACACAATAAACTACTCGACGTAGCTTTTTTTTTGACTGGGTGGAAATCCTTTGAATTCGGATCGCTTGCTCCTAGGTCCTAGGGGATACAGGAGCCAGGAGTCTGTGGTGTTTAAACTAGAAATCACTCCGACGACCGGCCTGAGGTGCCTTACTTGGGGGAGGACCGCTACATACGCGAGGTTCCACAGAAGGGGTCCTAAAACTGACCCCTGAGGTACCACGGCTGTTACCGACCTTCGACGTTTTTCTCCGTCACCCATATAAGATATGGACCTATCGGGAAGATTAGCCCCAATGATGTCCCGCAGGTAGGAGGGCAACTGGTGATACACCAGTGACTACCTAATCGCCCACCACGGGGAGTTAAAGACGTTGACTATGTCAAGACTGACGGCCAACGCCACTTCCCATTTCCCGACAGAAAGAAGACCATTGGAAGCCAAACTGGTTGTCTGATAGGTCAGAGCCCACTCGCGAAAGGTGCTGGTTGATACGGGCGGCGTTAACTCTTACGAAGAGTTTCGCAGCCGAAGACATATCGGTGAAACGCCAATTGAAAATCTGCAGCCCTGCCAGGTTTCTGGATAAGTACCAGCTTAGCTTCCTTCTAACCGGAAGAAAATACGCTATTTCGGAGGCAGCTGGCAAACAGTCGCCTCAGCTTATCCCCTAAGACCGCCAAAGCTCACACCCATGCTCGTCCCGGAATCCCATCAGGGCCCGGGGCGGTGTTACGGGCGGCGATTCTCTTTACGGCTCGGTCCAGCTCTTCCTCCGTCACGTCAAAACTGTCGGACCACGTAACCGGTTTTGACGGTGACGGATTTATTTTTTAAATAAACCTAGGTATCACTTATTTCATGCATTCGTAGAATTACATCGAAAGTGTGCGGCAGCCTGATGTGTAACTATGGACTCATACTGAACGGATAGTTGGATGTGCTTGAGCTGTCACCTTACGTTAGTACAATATTAGTTTATTTAGGTACTTCCGTCTAGGTGGCACTGATCACCATTGTACACCGACTCCCTTTGCCACTTTTTTCCCAAAAGCAAAGCAACATATATGTTGTTATTTCTCTTTCCCTACCGTATGTCACTTACACAGTTTAGGTTTCTACCATAAACTCAGTGTCCTAACTGTAACTAAAGTTTATGATTTCTACATTTTCTGGTCCTGCCCTATTTCTACTTAAAATCATGAGGATAATCCTCGTGATGTTGAGTAGAATTCATGCTTATTTGCTTTATAAATAGGTACGAGTATCAATAAAATGCAATTATTTCAACAAGAACTTTTATTGATTAGCACTCAGAAACGATAATTGGTAATGAAAGTTATTTTGTGGTAAGTAGATGACGACCCGTGAAGAGTGTCGAGGTAGTTGGAATCAAGTACAAGGAGTACAGGTTTGAAAGGAATTGCAGCTACAGCGGTAGTCGTCAGTCGGGGCCCTGCTGAGTGTATGTTGTCGAGACGGGAGGAGTTATATGCGAGTCGCATGTCCCAAACCAACACGTCAGAACATTCGGTATGACGAAAAAATACATTGTGTCCATAAGTACCTAACAGCACCACCGGCTTGGAATGTTCACCAAATACTGCGAACAATATACAAAAACTCGTGTAGCTATTTTACATATAAAGATAAACAATAATTATAAAGGGTATCAACGTAACTACGCTATAGTTAGTAAAATGAAACTTTAAATCGAGCTGCTATTTTAATAATTTTCATAGAATGATGTAGGGATTCTAACAATACTCCACACCTATATCCAATTTTTTTTAAAGGAAATTATGATTGGCTTGATTGGATAGATTTTATTTTTATATCACGCAATAAAAAGAGAGAGAGTATGTTCGACGAGTACTGTACGCAGTGCCAATAACACTAACTAAATGTTTTTACTATAATCTATATCAGTTTACTAAAGAGAAACTGACTGACTGATTCACTGACTGATCGATCAACGCACAGCAGAAATCGCTTGGTATAGAAGCATGAAATTTTCCACAAATATTCCCTAGGTGACGTAGGTGTGCACCAAAGAAAGGTTTTTTAAAAATTCCAGCCCTCAGGGTGTAAAATGGAGGTTGGAATTTTATATTCAACTTCGTCATTTTTTGTAGTAGCGTTTTTAAACTCACAGTAAATAGTCTTTTTGAAAAGTATTAAAACACTGTGTTACTAATTTTTCAAAACTGTATTTAAAAAGGGGTGCAAGTTTGTATGGAAAATATACCTATAATCTTGAAAAAATTTAGGACATACTTGTAAGTGGAGCTACAGAGTCCTTTCTTCGTAGAGCTGCAGTATCTAATTCAATAATTCCATGATAATGAAGTCTGACAACTATGAGTACGGAGTGTGTTGGCTGTTTCACTAAAGCTATCTGCAGACCAGGTGCTGGCGAGCAGACCACCACTGGCCACTCCGATCCAGATCCAACTTCAAGTACCAAGATTGCTCCTCGCGACGCGTCTGAGATGTATCTAAAAGAAAAAAATAACTTTTATTGATGCCATTAGTGTGCTTTGTTAAATGACTAATTAATCTTTTAACCACCAAAGTCAGATTTATCTGTATTTTGATTATTTGTTTGTAATAATAAGTAAATGTTTGATTTATAATAATAATAAGGATGGACTATAAGAAGACTTAGGATATGGCTTTGGAAGGTGCTGGAGTTGTATAAAATTGATACATCTCTGTGCACTTACTTGAAGTCATTATGGGGCAATGGAGAACAGTACTTCGTTATCCAGGATGTCGGGAGACAGCGGTAAACGATGTACTAGTAAAGATCGAGCGGTGTATATTTCAAGGTTGTGGTTTTGTCTGGCTTTGAACCCTCTTAGCACTTTATAAGAGGGTTCGGGGTTAGGCTATAGGTTGCAGAAAGAAAATCAAGTTATATCTCACCTTCTTTATATGGATGATTTGAAACTACGAGTACTAGCCCCCACGCAATTACAATTGACCGACATTAAATATCAAGACCCTACACAATCGCGAGATATGCAATCTCAGAGAATATTTTATACATACTGATGTGGGAGTGCATTGCAATGTAGTTGCAGAGGATACCGGAAGCACCCCGCAAGCAAGTATGGAAGAGCAAAGAGCTCAATGGTCGGTTTTATCGGGCCCTAAACTTCTCCGATATAGACTTGAAAGCATCTACGACATGGCTACGGTATGGTAATCTCTTCGAAGAAGGCTTTGTTTGTGCGGTTATGGACGAAGTTATCATGACGAATAACTATCGGAAATATACTTATATGGGGAATCAATCAGGCATATTATTTCTGGTTGTTCTCACTCATGTTGTATTGGGATCGATTTATTATCACAGACAGGACTATTGTTGCCAATAAGCCAGATATTGGCGTGATAGATCGATTAGAGCGTCTCGCAATGATTGTTGATATCGCCGTTTTTCATGACAAGAATCTAGTGAAAGTTGAAAAAGAAAAACAAATAAAATATTTAGATTTATCTCACGAGATTGTCGATATTTGGAATGTGGATTCGGCGATCATTGTTTCCATAGTCGTATCTGCTCACGGATTGATAGCAAGAGTCTCGACCAATACCTGAAGAGGTTCATGTATTTTTTTTCTTTTGTATATTTAAAAATGTAATGAATATGTATATATAATGTTACAAAGAGAATAACAATAATAATTTATTTCCATAAAAGATCATATACTTTATATTTTCATTCTAAAAGTTGTCTCAAAAGGTTTTAAGTTTAACTTAAGTTTGACATCCAAGTTTAACCCAAAGCTGGTGGAAAATAATTAATTTGGTGGTTTTAATTATTACTATACAGTGACTCTACCTTCTAGACTAGATAATGACATGTATCTCAGAAGATAGCTTTAGATATTTTTGTACTTTATCTTCTATTTCTAAGAATATTACGTTGTTTTTTTTTAAATAGCAATATTTCTAATAGAAGCTAATATTATCCATAAGAATGTGTGTAAGAATGTGAATGCGTAACTTGTAACGCCCGTGTCCTATTTATTCAACAGTAGTGAGGAGACGTGTTGTGCACGTTGTATTTGTTAATACTTAGGGCATACTGAAAGTTTCTGGATTCTGATAAAAAAGAATAGAATATTCCCTCGCAATAAATGCATTTTTGCATCCTCTGAAAACACTGTACAAAGGTATTGGACTAGTCTTCCTTAGGGACCTCTTCAACGGCCTTATGAAACGCATTCATCGCCGTTTCAAGGCTCTTAAAACGTGTGCCTAAACAAAAACGAGTCGCAGGGTGCGAGGGCCAAGTTGTAAGGCGGATGCGTCATCAGTTCTATATTTGAAGCCTTCAAATAGGCTTCTGTTACCTTAGCGGAATGTGAGGATGCGTTATCGTGGTGAAGGAGGTAATTGCTTGACGCTTTCCGCGAACTTTTCCTAAGACTATGGGCAAGCAAGTGTTGACATACCAATTTGCAGTCACTGTCCTTTGATTTTCAACCGATACTGTAGTGTAATGTCCTGATTTTCCGAAAAAAGAATCAACCATGTTTTTACCAATGCTTTTCGTAATCTTCGTCGGCAAATCTTCAAAAAGAAACACCCACTCTGACGACTGGATTTTTCTTTCGGGTTCAAAGCAGTAGGTACACCCAGGTTTCGCCACCTGTCACGATATTATAGAAAGCCAATGATGTCTTCCGTTAAACTTTTTTATAATTTTACAGCACCACAGGACACACAGTCGTTTCTAATCACTCGTTAAGTCATGCGGTATCCATCGAGTTCAAAGCTACCGAACCTTCTGATGCACATGTTTTGCACTTGGCTCATTCCAATGCATAAAAAAGCACGAATTTGCTGGCAAATAATTTTTTTGTCAGTTTCATTAAGTTGCCGCCAGCCGACCTTCACGTACCTCGTCATGGTGATGATCATGTTCATGTTTAAATACTCCAAACCACGAATACAAAGAGCTGCGACATGGTGCTTCATCACCAAATACCAATTGAAGTCTCTGGCAACTCTCTTGTTGACTTAGGCCACAACGAATAGATAAAAATTCATTGAACGAGAATGTTCACGAGTTAAATTCATTTTGATAGCGACACACAATTTTTAAAAGGACGTCACATTGAAAAAACAAAATGCAGTCTCGCAAATTAAAAAGTAACATTTGTTCCATTTTCGAATTTCATAACTGTTTTCTCAGTCTTTTGTTGTAAGTGGCCAAATCCAGAAATTTTCAGTATGCCCCACGTATTAAATTCTGTTAGGAAATAAGCAATTTAATTATTTATGTACGGGCGACTATAGACAGATGCAAGTTACCATCCCGAGACTAGAAAATTATTTAGATAACATGTTATCTAAATAATTTTACGCCAGTATAGCCAGCGCCCGAGTCGGATAAACACTACTTCCTGTGACGTCATAACCGAGGCAAACCGAATGGAATTTTCCATTAGTGCTGTGCTTGTTTTTCTGAATATATTTTTTACGTTTTAGTTTTATATTCTGTTTCTAAGCTGAAATATTTTGTTAGATTTATTATACCTAATCATTAATATTAACGATGACGAAATAAATGTGATTAATGACGTAAATTTGTATTTCTTTTTTGTTTTATCTAACGTACTTATATGGTCTACTTGGCCAATGTACTTTCACAGAGGAGTACGCCAGGCTACGACCACTTCAAATAAATGCCTAGAAATTATGTTTACCTAATCATAAACTGTTGCTTATGATTCATTTATAAAACGGCGTGAGGGGTCTATGGACCCCCGGTGAGAACGAAGTTGTATGTGTATTCTTAATCCGTCACCACACGGTGGTAAGTAAATTACTTGCAAATAATGCACACACTACGAACTATTTATAAATTTCCGCCACCGAACGGACACCTCCTCAGTATCGCGTTCTCAGAATGCTGGCAGCAACAATGTAGCAATCCACGTTGTTGCTAAATGTTTTAAGTAAAGTAGTTAGTTACTTATAAGTAACTAACTACTTTACTTAAAACACTTATATTATAAATGTCAAAGTGAGTTTGTATGCTTCGCCTTCACACCTTAACCACTAAACCGATTTAAAAAAAAACTTTCACCAATGGAAAGCTACATTTTCAACGCGTAACATAGGCTACTTTTTACCGAAATACACGCGGACAAAAGCTAGTGGATTATATTACTTTCAGTAAATAAAAGGTTGTATGAATAAGTACATTATATTTTAAGTTAAAATTGAATAATGAACGTGTATTTTACATATGAATCACCCATAAACATTACCTATAATAATTCAATTCAGTTAGATCTTGTAAGGCTTTTAAAATATTTTTACTTACCTTTTTACATTTTTTGCAAAAAAAAGCATAGATGAACATAATTATGTACCCCATGTACGTAATTGTGTTCACCTATGCTTTCCTTTTGGACTTACTAATACGATATTAAATATGAAAAGTTTTGTAAACTAAACATATACTTACATAAATGTCTTGCCTGCTAGAGTGTGTTCAATAACTATGTTTTGTAGTAGAGAGTTTGGTTCCCACGCAGACGATATATCAATGATCTTGACCAGCTTTCCTAGAACCATACTGATGACTATCACTTTTGGTGGGCATGTGCATTTTGGCGCTGTTAGGGTGTCCACAACACCACTGTCCAGGATCCAAAGCTTACTCTGTGGGATTAGAAAGTTGGCGTTAAATCGTGAAAGCGTTTTGTGTTTATATGTGTATAGAATAAATTTGTATCTGTAACTTGTTAAACCGGCAGGCTAAAAGGTTGTAGCACTATCGAGTTCGCTGATGGAGCGATACATGTCCTTCCTTTGAGGTTAGGAAATACTTCAGTAGAATGACCTCTGATATTGTCTTCGAAGCATTGGAGCAGCTTGCCACAGTAAATGGGGTACTACTCCAATGGATAAAAGGGCATGGTAATTCACACGGGAACGACGCCGCAGATGAGTTGGCAAGGAAGGGCTCGGTAACCCCGGCCACCGGCCCAATCATACTGCTGCCACTGCCTTTTAACCAACTTCGATCCATGATCCAGCATACTCGTGAAGTACACAACCGAAGGTGGAAAAACTCACCCGGCTGCAGACAGTCCAAACTGGTGTTGACTGAAGTCTCCACCACGACTTACTTGCAGACTGATCAGTCTTAATAAACTAGATATCCGAATAGTTGTAGAAACCATAATAGGACAACTAGCCCTAAACCGACAACTATTGACCATTAATGCGACGGACAGTCCTATTTACAAAGAATGTCTGAATGCAGAAGAAACGGCCGCCCACGTAATCCTGGAATGCGAGGGTCTGGCCACACAACGGGCAAGTATCATTGCTGATACAAAATCGCTCCTAGAAGCCTGTGAACGCCCCAGGAGGCTTCTGAGCTTCTGGTAGGAGCTTGGTTGACTCACCTAGTCAACCTGTCCTCGACGCATAAAGGATCATCGTTTCAGCATTGGTCTACTCTAGAGTATATTGTAATGCAATACGCATCACCGTAGAAGTGCCATCTAATTGGGTTTTTGAAGGATAGACGAACGAAGGATTTGTGTAGTAAACCAGTCCGGCAGTTGGGATTGGGTGATTATAATTTACTAATCTATTTTAGTTTACTTTACTATGGAATGTATAAATATTATAAGTACATATATTATTATTGTAACATTATCTCGGTAATTAATCTTTTTTTTAGTTCAGTACGTCATATGTACGTTAATGTGGGTTAAGATGTAAAAAATAATACTCGTATGTAATGCATATGCAATATGTAATGTTAGCACGAAAATGTAATTAAAACTGTCTTAATAGATAACTTACCTCAAAACAGTGCAAGCACTTAAAATTAAAGCAGCAATAAATCTGGTTAGTTTAAAAATATAATGAAATATTATTATGATTATCACATTATTTATAGCCATTAATATTGTGATAATCATATATAATATAATAATCATATATACGGCATATGGCTGTACTACGAAATGTGCAAAATAAAAGACTTAATTGAACACTTAGTGCTTTAATTAAACTCTAGACACATTTAATATCGTAAGAATTACATAAACTCTGAAATTGTTCATGGAACGCATTAATTAAGAAGATGCTTTCATTCGATGAAGACATCTTTTTTTACTGATAGAATTATGTTGCTACAAAATTTCACAATCTGTACAATGTTTTCTTAGAAATATGTCGTATTTACGCTACTAACCACAAATAATGACAAAAATCAGCAAAATAGTAGATAAACATTTCATTTAGACATTGCAATTATAGCAATAATCACTCGGTAACGCTTTGTTTAATGCTCATAAGTTAATATCGCTCTATCGCTTCTTGTAAGTATAATCATACATAGATATTCCAAATACCTACGATTGCATGAAATCAATTCAATGGAAACCAATAAAACAATGAGTTTCCATATTTATTTTCGGTAGTATTACGACACAATATGATAAAGACGGGTCGATATGTTAGACAGTTACAGACAGTAGATTTAAGCACGGACTAAATACAAAGAGATGTTGTAATTAGATTTCCCTATGAAACCACGCGTGACAATTTGCGAGGTGAGGGGTGTTAAGCTCCGCCCATTTCACTTTTTTCCATCTACCAAATAATAGCAGAATTACTCGCGTCGTTCTATATCGATGTTGCTGTTTAGTTTAGCTATCTCACACTAGGGCCCGTATTTTACAAGACAAGTATCGGTTGAACCCTGATTGCCTGAAACGAGTTTTAAGTGCAGACCAAAACTGAGGTATCGATCTTGTTATAGAACGCGTTTTAAGTTTTACTCAGTTGAAACTAGTTTCAAGTATTGATTTGAACTTACAGTCTGTTCTCAATTATGTTTCCGCATGATCGACAATATTATTCCGTACTACGCACCTAATTATTTACAAAAGAATTTTCTTTTACAAACATAAATTCTGTAAATTTGTATATAGTATACTATTGCCTAGTGTAGCAGTTAACATATTAACAAGCTTGTTGTTCGTCTAAAATTAATTGAATAAATATTAAAATCAAAACGACTAGATATAGGCTATAACGGAACGTTCAAGTTATTCATGAACTCTTGTCATGTTGAAATGTCAAACAATATTTTTATTACATATTTCTAAAATTATAGTACTAGAATAAAATTATACTTTAACAATAAACCAAAAGGTTGTGATGATTTTAATTTTAATATGTATTGTGTCTGTAAAATGTGAATTGATTATAGTATGACAAGTAATTATTTCGTATACAAAATAAAGTAAATCCTTCGTAATTATTCAGAAACAAATTATCGTAAAACACATTCACTTCCTCTATAAAGAATTAGAATGTCACTCATAATTTAAACATTTTGTAAAACTCAGCCTAAGTACAATTTTCTTCATTTTCAAATTAAAAGTAGGTATTGGATTAAAATTGTTTTTCAGTTTCGGCCCTGTCTTTTTGTTCTATTTATGACGATATATTCGATCTATTCGACGATAGACAGTCTGTTTACAAAATGATTACAAAACATTTTGATAAATTATTTTGGTGAGCAAAAATTGTTTAGGACTGAATGCAGAACAAAAATTCAGTATTATTTTACTAAAGTTAAGCTTTACGTACCTTTGTATTTTTAGTTTCCATTACACAAAGTTTAGGCATCTAGTGTCGAATAGATGTAACTATATTGCAAAAAACTGAAAAAAATGCTTCGCGATACAGTTTACCAGTGTGCATTTTGTGGAAGAATAAGATGACGATATTTATTGTCCTTATATTATAGGAGAAAAAGAAAAGAGAATTCGGCTGATGTTTAAAATTTAATTAATGTTTAATTTAAAACTGATCCAACTACGGAAACTATGATGCATTGATTAAAAGCCATATTAAAGGCACAGAATAAAATCAGAAAGTATTACCAATTCAGAAACCAATTAAATAGCCCTTAAAATTGTACCTTAAACCTCGACAAAGTAACAATGTCTAAATTAAATAATATGTTTTGATTTATTTCAATTAACTTGATATAGCCTAAAAAGTTAACTACGAAATTTTTGAAAATTTCCTTTGTTTCTTTTTTAGTATTAAAAATACACTTATAACCCACTTTGGTTGTTGTTAAGCAAGACTCTTTTTTAACCGACTTCAAAAACACAAAAGAGAAGGTTATCCATTTGTCTGTAAAAAAATTCATAGTCATTTTCTGTATTTTTTACATTACGTCATAGGTCTATTGGTCATTTTGTAACATTCGTACATTATAAATATTACAAAATTGTATGTAATGTATATATATAAAAAAAATTGTGCTATTTATCACGATGACCAAATTAGTCATAAAATTTTTGTTAATTAAGGTTAAATTAAACAAACCGTTTTTAATGATTTCAATAAAGGTTTGTTGCTTGTATGTTAAATGACATGTCGAACGTTTTAAATTGTTATACTTTACTTCAAGATTCCCATAGTTTTTTTTAATTATATATGTGCTTTAAAGTATTTTTAATTTTAGGTGCATTACGAAAATTGAGTCAGTAATTCATGAGAAGGTCTAGTAAAATGCATGCTATGCACTAACTATGCACTAACGTCTAACTATGCATAATAAACAAGTACTTACAAAGTGATCAAGATAAAAGTCGACAGCATTCTGTATACCACTACAGTCTCCTTGTTTATGTGTACGAAGCTCTGGGAATGGCTGCAGCTCCACACCATTCTTCTCTTGAACGATTAACCAAAGAGTCGCCAATATTCCTGTTTTCATTCTGCAATACAGAAAAGCAAATAATTGTTTCCTGTAGTCTTTAATCTAAATAAATCATTTGATATCAGATGAAAATCTACTCTAATGACAGATTACATTATAACTTTAGCCAAAAATATACCAACGAACATTTAAGTAACGTACGAAAATACCTAGGGACCTACTAGCGATTTCTTTTTACTCGGTATCTTTTTAGGTATAGTGGTCTTTTTACTTAGCGTTCTAGAGTCAATGTAGTCTTTCCCTGACCTTATAATGGAGTAATCAAAGACTGCAAAACTGCAAAACATATTGTGGCATGTGATGACTATTAATTGATGTCTACCTAAGTAGAATAATAAAAAAGAACTAAGAAGCATATTTTGTATTATACAAAAATGTCAGTGCAATGCAGTGTCAGTGAAATCAAATATAAAAAGTCTTCTTAGGGGCCGTTCACACCGACCGGCACGGAGAGAAGAGCAAATATTTGTCGTGTTAAAAAAAGAGTTTTGGGTTATTCGATTAAGGTTCATTTTTCTATTTAAACGTCTTTTTAAATAAGAGTGCTTAAGGGAAGATCTAACGAGCTCAGTGTGAAACAAAAACATCCATTCTTGCACGCTCCGATTGCGTCCTCTCTTGTTCTGCGTTCACCGCCAGACGCCGTTTTGTTGAGCTATCTAAAGAGGTAAAGCGCCCTTGTAGAGAGAGCACCTGCCAGTGTTTAGCCCATCCGTCCAGTATCGAGTGCTTTTCCAGCCTGTCTATAAAAAGACTTGGTGGGCTCCGGCCAGTTTCAAGCGTATAACCCTCACCAGTCTGTGTGAAACGATGATCGCCGTCCGATGTTCTCCTAGACAGTCTGAGTCAACGGACCCTTAAAGTAGTTAGAAGGTATCATCAGCAAAGGGGTACTGTATGACCTCAGTTTATCATCAGGTCAAAAGCTATTTGCTGAATTAGTGAAAAAGGAATACCGTTTCTTAACTATCCACATACGAAATAATAGATATTAAGATATTAATTAATATTTTGATACATTTCAATTAAACAGTTAAGCATACTGCAATGCATGACTATTTTGTATGGTTTTCACATCAGGCTAAAATTAGAGAGGGGTTCAACCTTCGTACCGCTTAGTTGTAACCTTCATTTGAATAACGCACTTAAAAGCTCTTTCTAAATTTATTGAAATATTAATCACGGTGTACATGTTAGCCGAATTTTGTATCAATCAGGTTAGATTAACTTTTTCATCCTTACTATTTATTTAATTGCAATATCATAAATGCGAATGTGAGTTTATCGGTTTTCACTTCTGAACTACTCAACCGGTTATCATTAAATTTTGAAAGCATGTAGTTTGGGAAATCTTTCACCCAAAAAGAAAGTATCGTGTGTAAGTGCTCTTTTGAGAGAAAAATACCTTAAACGCAATCGAAGTTGCGAGCAAAAGCTAGTACTTAGATAATTAATTATACAAAATTAAAAACTATCCAAGTTATATACAACGGTTCAAAACACCTTTTTATCTTTAAGGTCATACATGTCCCCGTAAGATTTTCTGGTACCTCTATTTAAATTGTTTGAAGGGTATCAGAGAAGAACTGCCGGCTGGAAGAAAGAAGATGTGGGAGGAGTATGTCACGCGACATCGTCCACTCTCATTATCACTTAGGAGGTGCAAACGCGGCGCGGGACGCTCTTCGCTCCTGTCCGCACTTCAAGTTAAGTGTTCCTCACCTGTCGCGGGCGCCACTCTGATGAAATCCTCCAGGACTCCACTCTGAGCTTTACTCTGTCTCTATAACCTTGAAAATCATTATTGTAATATTTTTGCAAAAGTTCTATTCTAAACTGTAAAAGTGACCTGACTGTATAATTATCTCCATTATTTAATTACCAGATCGACCACATGCTAGCATGACGTTAGCACGAGGCCCATACCCCCACGAGACGATACAAAGCACAGTACCCTTCTTTAAATTTCCTTAAATATAACATTTTTATTAGGTAGGGACGTAAAATTTTCGAATATGTGTGTATGTACTCGTATGTAGACCGTTTGCATAAATTAAAAAAAGTTTAATACAGAAAGTATTTTTTATGAAGATTTTATCTTTTAGCTTCTCTCATACACAAATAAATATTAATGTTTGTATGTTTGTCCCGTATGTGTTCCGAAATCATTGATCAGATAGCGATAAAACCTTATTAGGATGCTTTAGGGACGCCTGCGATGGTTCTTGGTTCAAAAAGTTAAAGGTATAGTATAGTAAGTTATAAGTATAAGTATATATAATGTATTCTTTCGTTTTAAATGTAATTTATTTATTATACTCTTTATTTCTATATAATTTACGTGGCATTGCAGAGTATGCCTGGTACAGCTAGTGTTTTATAAAATGACCTGCCAATGAGAGTAAAAAAAAACGTTTTGATATTCAGTCTACTGTGTATTACTTTCCTACGTCCTACATTTCCTAGTATCATTTAGGAATTGCATACAATGCCTAGGAAGTACATAAATTTCCTAGGTATTTCCGTCAAATGTGAACGGATTTTCGAAATTATTTCCGTTATCGAAAGGGTATACTGTCAAGGTGACCACCTAGACAGTATACCCTTTCGATAACCTATTACCACTAAATCAGGATATAGTGATAGGATCGTAGAGAAATGGATGGAAACCCTACAATTTTACAGCCCCAACAACGTTTTAGCCTTTTTCTCTTGCTATATAGGTATTTGCGTCTAGTAGTTATTATTTCATGTTGCTGAGCTGTTGATGGAAGGCTCCTTGACCTTTAAGACTTAGAGGATATCCCTTTTTTCAAAATCTAATCATGCATTAGCCTTGTTTTATTCTTTCAAGATATTTGTTAGGTGTTTGTGTTAGGTTACAGAAACAAAAAAATGTTTGTTACGCAATTATTTTCATGTTAGTTACCTGAAAACTCTTTCATTTTGGAAATTATTATTTTTATTTGGAAGGGTATATCAAATGGGAAGAAAAAATACCACCCCTTGGTGTGGTCAATTAAGTAATGTGGAAAACAATATGTTTTCGGATTCAAATGTAACATCTTACTACCTTATCTAAGTAAAGTAACGGACATATTAAACAATATTTAATATTATCTAACATACTACAGTTTTATAATATACATTAAAGTACATAGTGTTTTAAATTTCGTACTTATCTACTCATTACAAACATATATTCATAATCCTTAAAAAAAAAGTTGAACCGACTTCAAACATTACTGACAAACAGCACTCAAAATTAAAAAATAATTACAAATCTGAGTGAAAAACTATAATATGTGCGACCCTCAATAAAACAGGTAACATTATAATGTCAATAGTCCCCTCTAGTCTGTTTGAAGTCGGTACCAAGCCCGATGCACTACTACTACTCTAATACTCTTTTTCAGTATTGTTTGAAGTCGGTTCAACTTTTTTTAAATCTAAACAATTAAATATAATATTTATATTTATATTAATATTGATTATTTACGGAATCATGTATTCACACATTCTGTTCTACTAAATGATATTTTGTACAAGACTATTTTTCATTTACTCATGATACGTGTAACATCATTCTTAATTTCCCTTTCTTATTTACATACCTCGGAGTTATGACATAGACCTCATCTTGAAAAATAAATGCCTTTGTAGCAATAACGTTCTCCTTAGTATATTGTCCAGTTTTCATCCACACATCTAGACCATGTTCACATTGGACATGCATAGGCCCGCCATTCCATGCTAGATTCCTAAAATGTCCATCTATTAGCACTATTAACCCAATTACATGAGGTACAGTATTTATTAAACCACGTAACATTTTGTTTCGCTGCGTTGTATTGAAATGAAACGGGGAATCAAATGTATTGCCAAACATTGCTTTGACTCTACGTAAATACTGCGGCTTTACTCTCAAAGGTAGTTGAATTATACTAACTTTTAAACTTTCATATGTAGTCTATCGTATGTAATCGTGTATTATACGTCTTCAGGACCATGAGGAGAAATTCCCTGTATAAGACCTTAGAAGACAGTAGAATTGGAAGTGCTCTAGGTCTCCTTATCTTTTTCATCTACATCTAATTCAAACCAATTAAAATAAGGCTTTATTTGGTCTGTAAACCCTTGTGTAGACTCTAGCTATATGAGTACATATACACTTTGAGTGTTCCCAACTTTACGCGCCTTCCTCATAAAATTAATTTTACATTTATATAAAATATATAGAAGGTACAGTATAAACGATGGTCTATTTTAGCGTAGAACTTACCGAGTGATAGGAGTTTTGTGAATAGTCCAGAACCACACAAACATACTCTTTTAATATTAGTACAGGTTGACGATATGTTAAATTTAATTGCTGATGTTTTAGCAATCGTTTCAGAGAAATTTGCGTTTCTTGGTAACATTTTGTTTAGTCATAAATATCAGTATCCAAGATACCTACATTATGTCCGTTATTGCCCAAAAATAATTTTAGAAGTTCCTTATTATATGGTATTACTAACTTCAGTTGACTTTATCTAACATATTAATAATAATATTTCAGACATCTAACACACAACAATATAATAATATAAAGTAGGTACATTAAAAAATAACTTCCTGTTCCTGGTAAACAAATCTGTATAACTTACGATATCTGCCATATAATTATCCCAAGTTCAAGTCTGGCAAAATACATTTTAAACTTTTCCTTTAAGTCACTAAAGGTCATAGCTCTAGAGCCACCCGACACCTGCCCAACACTGCCTCGCCTCGAGCGGTCAGTATTCTTTGTATGGAATACTATGGGTATACGCTCACTACAACAATTCCAGAGCGCCTCATTCGTGAGCTGACCACGTAGTCGAGGTCCCGAATGGATCGCGCTCTTTCTGCAAATGGTTTTAGATATGAAAACTCACACAACATACTGGGTGTCTGTCTGCTCTGAGTTATGAGATCACAATTTCGCTGAAGGAACCGGAGTCGTAAACTAGACGTGCTTGATATTAACTCTAACTTCATATGGAATACTAATACAAGTAAATGTAATACGAATTATTTACAAGTATAAGGACAATAATCTACTGTTTATCCTAATGAAGTAGTGATTCAGGGTGTCAATGGCCATGTCTGTCTCATAAAAAGCGTGGGTATACCTACCGGTATTCGATTTTTGCAACACAATTCTCACGTTAAGAACTCCAATTGTCTCTAAGCTTTATCTTCGCTATCAGCCGCTTAGGCTTTAGTCAGGCGCTCAAAACCTTAAACAACATACTATATTAAAAGTAAGCAGTTTCACGATGTTTTACTCGTATTTTGTATTATTTTGTTCTGTAACCAAATAGTTAAGCTATAAAAAAGTATGATAAACAATGTTTTTGAATAATTCAAAATAATCGTGTGAGTACACACACTTCGTCCGGCTCGACCGAAGCGACACCACGACTAAAACTGGTGTTAAACAACTCTTTCGTTACATATCACCGACTGAGTGAGGCTACAAGAGGACAAACCCAACCCTCTTTCCTCCTAACTCTGATAGGGGAGAGGACTCAAATACTTGCGTCTCACTAGTTGCAGGTGACCACGGATGGCGATAACCACGTACCAGCAAGTGACCCGTCTGCTCGTTTGTCCCTGTGTCATAAAAGAAAGATATTATTAGCAAATTTTTTTACCACATTCACATAACGCCATCTGGTCCCAACCTAAGCAGAGCTTGTATTATAGGTACTAGACAACACATATAAATAAATATATACTTTTTTTGTCAATTGAAAATTTCAATTCACGGCTAGATAATTAAAAAAACACTTAAACAAATTTCGAAATCAAGGATGTAAATTGATATCCACCAAATTGCGATTCGCTCTGATTGTTTTTGCATAGAATGTAAGCTAACTCTTCCGACACAGGGTTCGGCTCACGTTTCCTGTTTCTCTCACAGTCTCCAATACCCGTGTCATTATATTGATCGAGGACAAAAAGCGGCAATTGTGCGCCTGGGAACCGACCAATCGCCTACCTCATAGTTATAGATAGTTGCAGCATTTAGTACATGCACAGCGTTGTAATTGTTGACTTTATTGAGGCCAATCCATTTAACGTAGGTATTTGTTTAAATCACCTAAGTGTTCTTTGTGCTAAGGTGGTAAACAAAAGTACAAACTAGTGTGGTTAATAAATCAAATAATAGTCTAGTATATCGGATATAGCCATACTTTACTAGCCCGAAAATCCAGAACTCCTAAAGCGGGTTTTCCGCCACAAAAGGTAGATTTTTTTGTCTACAATTAAACTTCTTCTAAAATTAGACCGCGGAAGACGCTTTTCATGTGGCGTTTACCCACGCCCAGTATAAGTCTAGCTTTTTCTAAAAATTTAGGAAAATAGTACCTATCCTACGTCGAAACGGATCTGCTGTTCTGACATACCGTCTAAATGTGCATAGGACACAGAGATTCTGTGAGAGGTTATTACTCTTTCAATGCAGTTTTGTCTAATTTAGTTTATGATTAGATTTTCTGGTGTGACATCCGATTGCACTATCGCTGTTCCTGCTAAAACATAAAATCTATATTTCGCAGAAGGCATCAATTTTTCTTGTCTGTTAAGGGAATTCTGTTTACTGTTGTAAATGCTAGAATAGTTAACTTTTGGCAGTTTGTTTATTTTCATATAAAATATGATGTGTTTTTATACCACGTGACTGATAATCATATATTTTTTTTCTTTCTTGAAGAACTCTGTACTGTGTATACCTTCAGAAAGACCTACTAGAGTGACGGGTTTGTTGGTCTAGTGATCCTGACTGCTAAACCAGAGGTCGTAGAACCTGAAATAACATGGTCCGGGTCCTCCCAGATTAGGACACCTGAGGCCGGCCGTAGGGGTGGTTTTTAGTGGAATCAACACATACTCCTGGCTCCTGAGTCCCTGAGGAGCATTAGATCCGCAGGGGTTTTCCAACCCGTCAACAAAAAAAAAGCCAGAGGTCATAGGTTCGATTCTTACCCAGGATAGATAATTGTGTAATAAGCACGATCGTTTGTGCTATGTCTGGGTGTAATTTATAAATAATATGTACATGTTTTATTAAATGTATGTGTTTTTAGAGATTATCATTAAAAACCAAAACGTGATTATGCCTAAAAAAATTGAATGTGTCTTCCAAAATATTTTTTAATACAACTAAGATATCAATAGGGTAGATGACTGTCAAGTCAAATCAGTGTCTTTTTTTAAACGTCAAAACGCTGGACGCGGTACATTTTTGTATGAGATACTATTTCGTGACGTCATAGCTAGTTATTGTCAAATCATTTATATTTAACGTTGATTTCAAGATATCAAATGAATAAAAAAATCAAATTGACGATGGAGGACAATTCAGCCTCTACTTTGAGATGTTATATTTAATGATACAGACGAAATAATTTATTTTAAACCTAGGAATCTACCCTATTGTCTAAGAAAATTTTAAAACGCTTAAATAAAAGTCGTTGCACTCGTCGTATTGATGAGTACTATCAGTAAAGACAACTAAAAATACTTGTTACAATATAAAGATTAATATCCAAATAATAATAATATTGAATTGATTGTACAGTCAACGACAAAATTTGATGATTAAAAACGTTTCAAAATATACCACACCACCTTCGAGCCGATTAAAACCACACGCCTGATTCCCCGGGTGCTGGAGGCCTGAGCTCCCGGGGAATCAGGCGAAACCTAGAGAGGAAATCCCTGTACCCGGCAAACCTCGGGCTATCTACGATTTATATAAAGCGTGAGACGTGCTAGACGCCTGCCTCGCTGTCTAGCTTGGCAGTTCGGTAGAGCCTTCTCTTTTGCAAACCACACTTTCGCTTGTAGAATAACGTGGCGGATTTCCACACGCTTCTCCATCTATGCCAGTATTCTATGGAGCGCTGTACACGCTTCGGCCCTCATAATGGCAAAATGCGTTAGGCTTCGGGGGAAACGGCACAAGCGGACAATGAAGCAGCAAGGTATGAGAGTGTTCCGTGAAATAAAACGGGGCACGGACCAATATTTCTTAGTTTTTATTTCTCAATTTAGACTTAGTAACTTCTTCCTTCCTCTGAGCCATTATTCCCACAACTTGAACCAGGTCAGAGTCGGCTTTAAGTCTACTACAATACAGCTGGCTTTCGATTTTTACGCGGAGCGACTGCTTTCAGATTACACATCCCAAATTTTAGGCGATAGCGAAGTTCTGTAGAAAGACTAGTGTCGGACTTTTTAGGGCTCTAACTGCCACAGATATTCCTATCCCAACGAGTACCTACGGCTTAACATGCTCTCCGAGGTATGGAGGGGTCTAAACGGGTTACGAACAGTCACCCATCCATAGGCTGACCTGGCTTTGATTGCTTAACTTTGCAATGTGTTAACCTACTCGGTTACCACTAAGCCACATAGACATTTTGACGGTAAAAAAACATCGACTAATCAAGCTTCCGAGATCCGGTGGAATGTTAGAGTATCAGGGTAATGGAACATCACGGGTCACTTCTAAGATCAAGTGTACGAGTATGTATTCTCGAATGTTTGAACATTTCGAATCCTTAACTGCTACTATTTAAAAAAAAAAAATCACTGGTATATTGACAGCAGTAATTGCCACAGTAAAAATAATGAAAAGGCATAATTCCTAAAATATATTGGTAAAAAACATTCTACCTCTCGTTCTGTTTGCAAGTGATGTGAAAAAAATGGCAAAAAGAGACCGTCAGAGGTTAAGAACTCTCTTGAGCCATCTAGCTAGGCAGGACAGGCCTTAAGCTGACCAGTCACTATACGCCTTAGCAGAAGCAGGCCAGGGTAGCGGCGCGATGTGCTTTAAAATGCGCGCGCCTTATCAAGGGACCACGGTGTCAAGCGAAGTTGACATCGTGATCACCACACATAAATCGTTTGTAACGCAGTCGATGGCTAGAGGAGACCGGTAGGGTGGTAAAAAACTAAGGTTCAAAATGAAATGTTACTTTAGAAAATTATGACTTAACTATAACTTGATGAGTATTTCATTTCTAGCGTTATTTGATGAACTACAGCTGAGTGCCAAAAGAAAGGTATCAGAAGGTATATTTTTTATGAAACAGGAAGGTATGACAGTGTTCCGTGTTATGAAACGTGTCGCCAGATCAAGCTTCCGGGATCCGATGGAATGTAGGAGCATCAGAGTAGAGGAAAACCACAAGTCACTCATTAACTGCATCTTGGACTCGAACCAATGACTTTGATTTGACCTTAAATATGCTTGAAATACAATGATGAAAAACCATATGTCTGAAATATAGCGCGCGAAGCTTCAGTCACCTTTCAATGACGAGTTATATAAAAAAGAGCAACAATATATTTTTTTTCTGGGAGGAAAATAGAATTACCTACACGGATATAACCAATTTATGATACTTAAACACAATATCACGGGTTGGCAAGGGTTGTTGTTACATAATATATTGTATAACTATTACTTTCTTTTGGACTTCAGTTGTAGTTTGTCAAAGAAAGCTAGAAATGAAATATTCATCAATTTAGGATTATGAGAACTACCACTTTCTTTTGACCCTTTAGCTGTAGTTCGCCAAATAACACTAAAAATTTTATATTCATCGAGCTATGATTTTTATAACTATCACTTTCTTTTGGACCACAGCTGCAGTTCGTCAAAGTACGCTAGAAATGAAATATTCATCAAATTATGATCTTTAGAACCATCAGTTTCTTTTGGACTCAGCTGCAGTTCGTCAAAGAACTTCGTAAAGTCTTAGATAGCCCGAGGTTTGTCGGGGTATAGCGGCTGCTGGCAACCAAGACGGGCGTGTGGTTTTAGTTGGCTCAAGGGTGGAGTGGTATCCGGGAGGATTGCCACAAGTGGGAAAAGTACCCCGTTTCGTATGTGTATTTCAACTCCATCATTTTCTTTTAGACGTTAATATTCTCAAAAAATGCAAAGAAGGAAATATTCATTTAGTTATGATTTTTTCTCAATCTCGATTGAAGACTCAGTTATTTTGAAACATCTTTAAATATCAACTTTTGGCGACAGCTCAATCAGCTAATTATTTTGAAACTACTTTGATCATCAGCTTTTGGTAACATTTCGATCAGCTAATTTATGCGTAATTTATTCAATCACATAGTTTTGTAACATTGAAACACTACTTAGATTTGCTCCAAATATCGTTCAGTAGTTTTGACATTCCGTTTTTAATCATCAACTTTTGTCATTGACAGTACATAGGAAATAGCCAATTTTTTTGTAACTCTGACCATCCCGCTTCGATCACAACGTAACGCTTTGGCCTATTTGACATCCAATAGAGATCTTTATAATTGAATCGTCAAAAACGTAGTACACGTATCAAGCGTAGAGTAAATGACGACACTCCCATATTAATGTGTAAGTGAAACCTAAATGTTTTCAATTAAATTTAATAAACGACTGGTCTCATTGTGTTATGACCGTGAAAGATTTATTTTTTCAATTTCATTTTATTCTGCTTACATTTCATCATGATAATTATGATTTGAAATTAACATTTGAAAATATTCGATGAAAAAGTGGTAACATTTTTTTTAATTTGCATTTGTTTGGCCTTTACGTCAACGTCTCGATATGTAGTACTAGCTTTTGCCTGCGACTTCGTTCGCGTAGTGGTCGAAATCAGACTTCGTAAAAATACAATGAATCAAGATAGGTATTTCCTCCAATCAAACACCTTTTTAAATGGCACGTGGCTAAGAAACTCGCGAATAAGCACTTACTATTTTTTTTAAAATAACTCACTTCATTAAATGACACTATAAAAAATCTATGTTTAATTTAATTAAATAATGTCTTAATTAATCGAAAAAAAAGAATAATTTAATAAATTAAATAATTCTTTTTTTCCGAGATAAAAAAGCCTTAACATTGATCAAAATCATCGAAATCGACCTTTGCTATTTTAAATATCTCTGATATTTCGTTGTTCTTTTTGAAAATAGTTTTTTTCTTATCGTGAGAAATAAAGATTCACCTTTTAATTTATATACTAATTCGAACCGAAAAGCCATAATCTAAGCTTAAACATCATTCATTTTTTAGCGAAAAAAGATCCCCGTTGTCCATAAATTTTAGTACGTAGGAATTGTCTCCCGTAATGTGCAATAAATTAGAGTATACGCAAACAAAACTTCAGTGCCACCCGAATATTCAAGGCGACAGCACGTCCGTTCGTAGTTCCAAATCTTTTGTTTGGACAAGCATGAAGTTGGGTTGCGAGTGTCGGACTCTCACTACTGCTAATTCATGTTCTTCGAGCAAAATTTAGAGGAACTAGGTATGTGAGTTTTATTTTGTATTTTTTCACGAATTAATATCAAACACAAATGTTAGTATTCATTAAAATCGTAACTTATTTTTAACTAATTTCAGGTAGATATAGAAAAACGCAAACATATTAATTAAAAACACAAAAAAAAATGAAGATGTAAAACAAAGCAGTTAGTATCCATAATGTACTCACTTTTTTACCAAAATAAAAAATGAATATGCAAAACAAAAATTACAAAGATTGGCCGATAGTTTGTTTGCTTTTCTGGTCATAAGGCTCTACCCGTTGGAAACGGGTTTATAGGTTTACATTTATTTTGCTAATTATTTCACAAAACAGATTGCTGTTATTGTGTGTGTTGATCTATGATTTTAGTCGATAGTTAGTAGTAGATAGTTTTAGTACATAAGAGTTGATTTAAAAAAAAATGAAATAAAGATACTTTGACTAAATCGCTGTATTTATTTTAATCTGTTTTTACTTTTTTTAAATAAATAAATAAGGTATAAAATATTATCTATGAAACACACATCTCCCATATCACACAGAATATGACTTGACAATATCTTAGATTTCTCTATAAAAACTAATAGTTTTAACATAACACCCACAAAGGATACACTTGGACCGCGCCATCTGTCGCCGGCTAGCCACTACGGGACGGCAAGCTTCGCGATGTGTTACGGTACATTGCGTGTTTTTGTGGCATTATAAACAAATAGACGAAGAGGTGATGAGACCTATTTATTAGCGTTCCATGGATTCTCCGTGCGGGTGCGGGACCAACGCGTGATAGGTGGGGGCAACACAAGCGAATTCGTCAGCGCCTGGGAATTGAGACCCAGGTCTAGGGTTAGGGAGTACTCCTTGCGAGGCGTCAGCGCTCACCGCCACTGTCTGCTGTGTTACCCCCTCTACCTGATAATATTTGATACGCGCTTAGCAATGCCGCTTTGGATATGGATTCAAAAAAAGAGCTTACTGAATCTCTTGGCAATCCTAGGTCTTTAAGTAGGTTATAAAGGAATTTAGATGGTATACCCCTTGCATCCACTTCCAAGGCATACAACATT
The DNA here is from genome assembly GCA_902825455.1 of Arctia plantaginis. Lineage (NCBI taxonomy): Eukaryota > Metazoa > Arthropoda > Insecta > Lepidoptera > Erebidae > Arctia > Arctia plantaginis. Next base: position 9,904,711 of record CADEBD010000171.1, on the reverse strand, counting down.
CGTTGGTTAAGTCAAAGTACTTGTTTCTTTTGAAAGCGTGGTGTTCGTTTCCCACGGCACCGTGAGTTCTACTAGTACTACAAGCTTAATTGAAATTGCATTAAGAAATATGTCCGGTCTGGACGCCGAGGCACAGATATCCTCCGGTATTCTGTAGTGATTTTCACACGTGTCCATAATGTCCAGTCACTGGCGATATTTATAATTAAATACGGCTTTTGTGAAGTCTTTTTTGTTGGGCCCACTTTTACAAACGCGATGTTAGTTCTTATGTTTGTTGTTATTTCTTTTGTCGCTCTCACCGGTTATAAACTTATAGCTTCACGTATGATTTGTAATACCCTATCATGGCGACGTGAATAATGACCTCGGTCAAATAGCGCCTTACAACCTGTCAGTAAGTAAGTACTTGACTGTACCTATTTCCGCACTGCATATCGTACAAGCCTTTTCTGTAGCTTTTCCCCGCCTTACTACGTTGCTTTGATCAGGAAGAGTCAAATGAAAGGCGTTGTGGTAAAATTTTAAAAGGGCAGGTGACCATTCGTATAGAAGTGTGCGCCATTTCATACTGGTAGGATACAAAATTCTCCTAGAGTTAACCATTCATTCTGCATTTCTAGGTTCATTACGTGCACCTTTTAGGTCTCGTTTGCATCTTGTTGTAGAAAAGATTTTGTTATCTCTTTGTCGGTCTGTCTTCTAGCAATTCCCAATCCAACTCTACTGCGTACCCACCGTGAGTTTCTTGTGGAGTTGGAGCCGTGATTCAAGCTCCGATGAGATTTTGTCTTTTGGAAGGGATCTAACGATTTTGTCTAGTGATTTTGACAAAACATTCATTTTGGTAACTTTTAGGTTTTTGTAGAGTTCCGAAGGTTTTTTATTTTCATTCCAAAGTTATTTGGGCCCCTACTAGCACTACTTCAATGTTTTAGTAACTATCGCCACCAGTGTTCTTAAGTGGTTGTGGTTCACAGAACATATATACCCCTAAAGGGGAAGAATAACGACTCCATACTATTTTTATGAGGAAATTTTTCCTTACCGGCCGGCGCCATCTATGCTCCGCCCACCAAAACTAGACAGTAGAAGCTAGGGCGGGAATTTCAAAACAGATACTTTGTATTGCATTTTATGCACAAGTACAGTGCGTTTTTCGATAGTGTTCATCAAGATGGTCAATTATTTCTCAGCAAAAACAATTGACATCTAAACGACATCACTATCGAGAAACACACTGTACTTGTGCATAAAATGCTGAAAGCAATATTTATGGAACAGTGTAATAAAAGAAACATTAGTATTTGACTTTTTTATTTAGCATAATATTCATTATAATTTATCAGATATTCATATTATAAGCAACTATATACTAATTTTACATGAATAAATGTGTTTTTGGATTATATATTCATTTGGGACAAAAGGTGTTCACAAGTATGTGTATGTAATTTTTTTGCGTGTGTTGTGGCCACCCTCTAGTGTCAGAGCTTATTAAGTCGCCTCTGGGAATCCCACAGGCCTCTGACATGGCGTGTATGTAATGATAATTAATCACTAAATTTGTCGCTTAATCTAAACACAAATTAAACATAATATTCTAAAAATGAGATAATACATACAATTTGAAAATACAGCAAGCATCTTCGACCATATGGTCTATTGCATACAATTTTAACATCAAAAACCTAGACAAGGTCAAACACAAGTTTACACTTTACAGACATATATCATAATATTATATAATATGTATTATTTCAGTTTAATAAAATAAATAAAGAAATGGTTAACAAGAGAGATACTTATTATTTTTGTTGAAGGTAGACAGATCTGACCAATTTAGCTACACTATCGTCCATTAATAAAACAAGTTGTAAAATAATAAATAAAGCATAATCAGCCTATAATGAAATGAAATGATATTTATTTCTGTAAGTAAATCTTTTCAGATATTTTTACAAGTCGGACTTTATAGAAGGAGCCGGCATTTCCTAAGACTCACTCTGGGAAGAAACACCGAAACAAACCACAGAGGTGTCTTTTTTTTTTTAAGTCCGTAAACAAAGTTAATTAAAACTGTGCGAGTACAGTATAGGGTCTGGATAGGCCTTTTGAGGAAAGGATCATAGTTTTGAGTCAACCTGTCCATACAGACGGCATACAGGCTCCAGCCATCGTGTAGCCTAACCGATATTGGTCTAGATCAACGACCCGAAGCATGACACTACCGCCAGCAGGACATTTGGGTAGGCCGTGGAAACACTCAAAACCACCAGAAAGATAATAAAAAATTAATTAACATTACAAGCCTACACTGTACTCACATTTACATACTTACACAAAAAATAAAAAAATACTACACAGTTCAAAGTCAACGAAAAATAAAATACGAAAACAAAATACGAAATACACCAAAAAATAATAATTAAATGTCCATCACTTTCAAACTTAACAACAAAGATGTCTACGTAAATGTGGGAGTGAGCAGCATCAATCCCAAGCAAATTTGTCGGCTAAATAATCTGTAATAGTGTAGTAAGCCTTTTCACATAGTTTTAGCTTTACTAAAGACTTAAATTTATTAATACTTAATTCATGGAATTTGCTTGGCACTTTATTGTAAAATCGCACACCCTGACAATGAAAAGACTTGCTTACTTTTTGTAGTCTAGTGGTTGGTAACACGAGTTTATCTTTATTTCTAGTGTTTATTTTATGCATGTCGCTAAACTTTGTGAATAAATGATTATTTTTCTTTACATACACTAAATTTTCATATATATATTGAGATGCGACTGTCATGATACCAATTTCTTTAAACTTATCCCTCAGTGACTGCCTATAACTAAGATTATAAATTGCACGAATAGCTCTCTTTTGCAACACAAAGATACTTTGAATGTCAGCAGCATTTCCCCACAACAAAATACCGTATGACATTACACTATGAAAATAGCTAAAATACACCAGTCTAGCTGTTTCTACATCGGTTAATTGACGAATTTTGTAAACCGCGTATGCTGCAGAGCTAAGTCTATTCGACAATCCGTCAATGTGTGGGCCCCATTGCAATTTAGAGTCTAGTGTTATACCTAAAAACTTGGTGGTGTCCACAAGATTCAACTCCTTTCCATTTATTAGAACATTGGTCTTTACCTGTTTAACATTAGGTGTAAAAAATCTAATACATTTCGTTTTATTCTCGTTTAAAAATAAATTATTAACATTAAACCAGTTTACAACCTTAGAGAGAGTGCTAATCACGTCATCAGTTACTGATTGCTGTCGTTTAAGTTTAAATAACAGTGAAGTGTCATCCGCAAATAGTACTATCTCCTGATTATCATTTTTCCACAAATATAAAAAAATGTAAAAAATGTTCTGTTCTGTGGATTTTTTTTCCTCTTCTTAAATCTGATGTCGACGCGTTTACTCCATCAAACAGTTCATCCATGTCTTTAATTAAATTACCCGTTGCCACTGCTCCAGTCGGCATGTCTCCTGAAAATTCACAATAAACAAATTAAATCAATATAAGTACAATATAATATGACCATATAATTATTAGATAGTTTCACCATTTATAAAAGAGACAACCCCACATTTTCATACTGTTGAAACGAATTTGTAAGGCTTGTTGTTAAATGTGCATAAGTATCATGCATAATAATTATGATGTGTGTGTATAAATGAGTTGGACCATGACTATTAAAGATGTCTCTTACCTTTAGCTATTTTGGAAAATATTCCTGCTGCAACTGAGTGGCTTAAAACTTGTGCTGCAAGTTTTACCCTCATTTTTTGCTTGGTATTGGGGTCAAGGTGTTCTTTAGTTAAGAGTGGTGCATAAACAAAATTGGGATTATTATTGTCCAGTTCATAGAATTGTCTGATGTGGCTCCATTTAGCGATTCCTGTAAAGTAATTATTAAAAGTAAAATTATCTATACTAATATTATAAAGCTGAAGAGTCTGTTTGTTTGTTTGTTTGTTTGAACGCGCTAATCTCAGGAACTACTGGTCCGATTTGAAAAGTTCTTTCAGTGTTAGATAGCCCATTTATCGAGGAAGGCTATAGGCTATATATCATCACGCTAAGACCAATAGGAGCGGAGCACCAATAAAGAATGTTTCAAAAACGGAGAAAATTTATTACTATTGAAAGACGCAGACGAAGTTGCGCAGGTCAGCTAGTTAAGTATAAACTACATACATATTATTAAACACTTTTTTTAAACTAAATAACAATGACTTACCAATTCCTTGTTTGTTGTCTGATGTTATATTGGTCATAAACTTTACATCATATTTCATGAACAGATTTCTGAAGCACTTCAGCAAGTGTGGTGTGTCAAATAGCGTGACTACTTTGTGATTGCTCACTTCTATATAGGGATTCTCTACAGAAGCTCCTAATAGACACAGAGCTTTCTTGTTGACTCCATCCAAGTCACAAACTGAAGCGCATATATTAAGGCCAGCATTAAAGCAACAATTTAAAACCTGAAATTTTTTTAAGGCAGATTAGTAACTTAGCTTATTTAACATAAGCATGATCATCTTTCAAAATGAAGAAGAAATGCATACCTCCTTAATCAAAACAGATAGTCTGTCAGCTGTGACAAATCCACTTGATAGGTAATAAGCCACTGGCTGTTTAATTGGCTTCCTAACTCCAACCACCATAAATACAAGCGCATATGAAGCTGCCTGTGGAGATCTACCTTGTGTGGCATGGTCTTGAAAACCCTCAATTTGATCAGACTTAGAGTTGTACCATAAATTTTTTCTTAATGACATTTCATCCCACAACAATATGTACTCTCGTTCAGATGGCCCAAAGTGTTTTGTAATCTTTTTCAACATTGTAAGTGTTGTTTTGTGTATCCCCACATTCATCCTAAATCTGCTTAAGAGGGATTTTAATGTGCTGGGTGCTGGTAAACAAATCATTCTCCTCAATAACTTGTAGCATGTTGGTGACCTTTTATAGAGCCTCAATGCTATTATTTTAGCTTCCATGTTCCACCTGCGTCCAGGTTTCTTCCTCTTATAATTCTGCAGTTCTCCTTGCAGTAACAGGACAAATGATGAACTCATTTTTATATTGAGGATTTTTTTTACTGTTTCATTGTTGGAGATTTCATTTAAAAATGCTTCATTAAATAATTTACAGTTTTTTGTAATCTATATACTTTGTTCATACTATTTTTCAGTTTCCTTATCAACATTTTGTTTTTCTTATCTCCTTCTTGTTTTGAAGACTCGCACACAATCATTCCTGAACAACTGGTTGGAGTGATAATGTTTGCATTATGTTCTCTTAAAGGATAAATTCTGGATGGACCGGCAACAGGTTCAAATATGGCAGGTTGATCTGGCAGATTAGAAATTGTTGTGTCCTGAAAATGAAAGGTTAACATATTTATTTTAAATAAATTAATTTAAATCCTTAAATTAATATAAGTCATAGTTGAGGTAAGCAAATTATATATATAAGAAATATTGATAACTAGCTTCTGCCCGCGGCTCCGCCCGCGTAAATGTCGGTCATCGCGGTAAAAATGCACTCCCTCCGCGTAAATGTCGGTTATCGCGGTAAAAAGTAGCATGTTTTTCCTCAAGAATCAAAGTTTCTACATACCAAATTCCATCTAAATTTATGACTCATTTTGCATGTTTGTAATTGCCCAAGTTTTCTTAAATTTATGTTAACAACATCATTCTGCTACATAATATTATGTGTTACACATAACATAAAGTCTGTATTTCTCTGCAATGTAAATAGCTTTAAATACACTTTTAAAGTATTAATTGTACTAACCTTATGGCATTGAACACCAGGTACAGCTGTTCTGAACAACTTCTTCTCAATAAAGCATGTGCTTTCAAAATGTTTGCTGCAAAGCATCTTATGTTTTGCATGGAGTTCATCCTGGAATTTTGGTGAAGACCAGGCTTTGTATGGAAAGCAATACTTTGCCCATAATTCACACCTGGAAATTTAAAAAAAAATTAAAATTAAAAAATAAAATACGAAATTAAAATTAAAAAGGAAATTAAAATTATTTTATCTCATCTGCATTGCAATGATAAATGTCCAAATGCCCAGAGACTGACAATGAAATAACTGATAACACTGCAGATGGCGACCCTTCAAAAAGGCGCAAATCTGACTATTCTATATGTATGGGTAACAGAGGCATCCATTGGTCTACATTCGTAGAGAACAGGGGAAGGTGTAAAGTTTGTAGCTTGAATAAGGTTCAGTCGAAACCTCATAGTAAATGTTCGCATTGCAACGTGTTTTTGTGTGTAAATGAGAAGAAAAATTGTTTTGTTGAATACCATGAGGTTAATCTGTAATTAAAAACCTAATAATTTAATTATTACTAAGTCAATATTGGATCTCATTATTTTGTAGTTTCTATCCAAGTTCCTAACATTGTGATAACACGAAGTTCCTGACGGCACTTTTAAGTCTAGGTCTTGGTAATAGTACTTCTAGGTATAATAAAAATCTAAAAAAAATCTGTGCGTTTCGTTTTACTTACCTTATTATGTAAATAAAGTTCAAAAGCGAAAATTTGTTAAAAATCACTACCCCGGGGGGAAAGGGTTAATAATCATATTTTTAATTAAGTTTTATCTAAATAACAATCTAAACTTTCTGTATTTCCTTTGATTGAAAGAGATTTAAAGGATGTAAACGAATAGCATGGAAAGTACTTAGGTAGATACATACCGCAGAGCATTTTTTGAGCCAGGCTTAGGAAACCGATGCAAAGTGATGCTGGAATCTTTAGAAGGTGAAGATCCACACATGCAACAGATTCTAGAGTTTTCTTTCTGCGAACTCATTGCGAAAATTAAACACACAATCAAACAAGTCACTATCTCAACACCGAGTCTATATCTCACAAACACACACTTAATTTCACCAAAACACAGCCACGGAGGAGCAAACTCGACTCACGGTAACAATGTATGTAGAATTAAATGCAACTAGTTTATTTATTACAAATAAACATAGGTACAAGATAAAATGGTGCGGGAACCGCAGGCAGACATTTTTCTTGTGACGTCAAACGTGTTGCCAGTAGTTGCCACACATTTTCCCCCTTATCTTTTTTTTGTTTTTGTGTATTGATCAATTAAATATGTTATATTTCTTAGCAAAATAATTTTTTTGGGTATCAGAATAATCACAAAATGTATTTTTAAGGGTGACTTTCTTTTTTAGCTCATTGTTTTGGAGAAAACGAAATTGTAATTTTGGTGGCAACATTTTATAATTCATCTCTTTTACTCTAATGTTGTTGTCTCTTTCTTGTTTTCAAGCCCACCTACATCTTGTTCTAAGAACAAAGTTGACAGACCCTGTTGTGGTTTATATCGTATACCAGAAACGGCCAGTTGAGACGTGATGTTAAGTAGTTGTCATAAATCCAAGCTTTTTTTTACGTTACTTATTGACTGTTGGTCTACCTTGTCAATGTCTTTTACTAAGTCATCGACTATTGCGTTCATTGATGGAGTACGACCTTTTTAGTCCATATTTCTTCCAAGGAATTTAAGGGGCACGGTTTTTGATATTATTGAAACACTTTCCCCACCAATAGTAAACCCGGGGTCATATGAGGTATAACTGGTACCTCGCTGACCCTAACAAAGGCAATAGTATTTGCTAGGTTTTCTCCTCATTCCTTCAGTCCAGGTACCGAAGTCTATCCATCTATCTACCTTATACGAAAAACCGAAAGTAGATTGATTAGTTACCAGCGTATGACTGCATGTAAACTATTAATGTGGGTGTTCAATCTCGAGTTCAAAGGCTTGGGGACTACAGTGTTAAGGTAGTTTTGAAAAATTAGTAACAACATTTTTTATTACTTTTAGTGAAGACTATTTACTGTGAGTTAAAAAATGCTACTACCAAAAATGACGAAATTTCATATAAATTTCGAACCCCCATTTTACTCCCTTAGGGGTGAAATTTTCAAAACTCCTTTCTTAGTGCGCACCTACTTCATCTAAGGAACGTTTGTGCTATAGATGAAGAACCCGGCGAAAAAGTAAATTTGTTTAAAAACTACACGGTTAAAGTTCGTGGGTGTTACTTCACGGCCTCAACAAATAGCCATTTTGTGCAGTACATACAGAATAATAGAAAAAAGTTTGTTACTAGCAATTCGTGATCGTTTAAAACATATATTATGTCAAAATGACAATTAGTTAGACGCAGATGTCTTAGTTTCGTGTTACTCGCTGCTCCGATTACAAAGATTGAATATCTTTATGGTTCAGTAGTCATTGTGAGGAACCCTTGTGTTTTTAACATATCCGTACGCTCTGTCCGTCCGTCCTATCTAGCTTTGGCAGGATGGGTACATATTAATCCAGCCGACTAAGTATTGAAATCAAATATTGTTTTAGTATCTTACCTGGAGGGCAAAGCGTTGCGAACGCACGTTAGGGAGTAGAAAGGTAACATCGTGGTTCCCACACTCGAGAAGGTCATCAGCAAGCCATATAAGGCCCGGGGTCTATAACGGAACCAGGGATTTCTTTTCATTTTTCACCTTGTTCCCGGGCTAATGGGACCCGAGACGGCCTGCGATTTTAAGTCGGTTTGAGTCCTACATAACCGGTTGTCCGGCGAGTGGTATCCGATGGAATTTCCGCACTTTTACCTATTTATGAGTATAGTGTTTTTCAATTGAGTGAAAGAGTGCAGTTTTGTGAAATGTTAAAGTGTATGATAGTATAAATTTTTGTTTAGGTCAAATTTCTCGTCTAATGGGTACCTAGCTAAACTGTTGGCCTGAAAATTGTGAATATGTATAAACGTATAAAGTATAGTGTATAAAGGATTTGATGGCATAAAACGATCACAGATAAGTTGGTTCTGTTAGTTTAAGGGCTAAAAAGTTACTTAGATGAAGTTGTTACTTTTTAAAATGTATTAAGGGAAGCTTACAATGTGGCCCAAAACGGACTTGGCTCATTTTTTTAAATTTCAATACAGAACACTAAAATACTGCGTGTAACACACAGTTTTTCAGTAACGTGTAGTCGATAGGAAAAACCATTTATAGACGATGTTAATTAATTGATATTTGATTTATTGGTTTCGCGTGTTACTCCCTGCTTTACAACACGGCACATTACAATTTTTTACATGTAGTTGGATATTTCTTTAAATTGATGTGATTACGTAATTAGCATAATAAGATTTAAGACCATATTATTACCATCTATTTCTTTCGCTATTTATGTTGTTCAGTGTTTTTTTATTCATTTCATGTATATAATCATCATTATCATTCGACTTTTAGGCTTAGCAACTGTTAAATGCACTTAAGCTTGTTAAATAGTCTAGGCAAAATCTCCTTGATTTTTTATAATTTATAATTAATATTTTTGATAATATTTCGGACATCTGACACAATGCTATCTAGTTCCAAATTAGTATAAGAATATTTTATATCAAAACACCTTATTACACCCACAAGAAGCCGTCTAGTTTAAATAATAACTGTTATAATAATGATCTACATACGTTATCTTTGCAACAAGCAATACCAAACAGAATGCTCTTGACATTTCCTAACAAAATAAAACAAGTTTGGTTGAGCGTAATATCACGATTGGTAATTACGCTTCTCGATATAAAATAATACCATGGGCAATGTCGAGTCACGGCTGGCTGCTGGTGTCTGCCACACCTAGGGGATTGAGCACTTTTACTTTTAAGGTGTTACGCAGATGTGTAGAGGGGCGAGTAAAATCAGCGTGAGTGTGAAGGTTCTCCTTCAGTATAGGCCGTAGGCGCGTACCGTCATACGTCCTGCTTTCCTGCGTAGCTCGCGTTGTGATTTGATAAAACACGTGCTGCGACCGATCGCGACGCATTGTCACGCTCCCCAGTACAACATACAGGTACACTATACAAAGTGCAAGTGTCATTTTACACCCGGTAATATTGTGCAGTGTGCAGTTCATACTAACGAGTAAATATACTTCTTGTTTTTTTATTTGTTATGAATATAATGAGTAAAATTATGATTGATTACAAACACAGATTATTAAAACATAAATTATAATTTTAAAGAAGAATTTACAAATACAAGTGAAACTATTTAAGAATATCCACAAACAACAACAAAATGTTTTTTGTTGTGAATTATTGTAATACGTAAAATAAAACAAAAATTGAATACCTACTATTTAATTTTATTACTATGACCAGGCGGAAATTATTGAAGAAGGCTATGCAAAATGATTTCCTTTTAATTGGTTTAGATAAAGATTGCCACAACATTCACCATAATAGATCAAAATGATAATCAGAAGATAATTAAATTATTTTTCAATTTTACACATTATATTCATAAATTAAAAGTGTACATGCCCATTACTGAACATGGGCATCTCTCAATGACTTCTAGGATAAATATATATATATATTTATATATATATATATATATATATCATATTTCTATCTATCTATTTACGCTTTATCGTTGAAATTCTTCATTATGGATGAAAATTTGTTACTGCAATACGCTAAAAGTTACAAACTGGAATAAATGACTAAAAAATCCCAACCCTAGTGGTCCACAATCGTTAACAGAATCAAAATTCCTGGCGTTACTCGAACCGTTAGGTGTAAGAAGCTAAAGGTTTAATCAAGAAATATGAAAACTTAAAAAAAATCTAATCAATGAAATAAAGTTAGGAAAAAAAGTATTGTAGAAGTCTAAGGACATCAGTATCTTCGGTTGCATAATACCAACAATGAACGCTACCTCAGTTATGCATTGCATAATTTATACCACTTGAATTCTGAAGGCTTGGGTTCCATTTTCTGGTCTCATAGCATTTTTAGCAAAAATGCTTTTTCAAAATTGTTGACTGAGAAATAGTTACGAGTATTTGAGTCCCGATGGTAAAGAAGTATTTCATACGTCTTTGTCTTTCTATTGATTGCAGCCGTGAAGCAATGCCATTTAAACTATGTAAGTGGATAAAAGCAAAGCAGATAAAAACAACCGTATTTAAAACTGCACTGGTGATGCAATGATTTTATTGGACTAATTAACTTCTGTCTGAACAAGGATCTAAAATACTCTTATAGTAGTAAAAATATGGATAATAAATTATTCGCTTATGACTTCGCAAATAAAATGTTCATAGCCAAATATCCTAATAATTAATTATAAGAATGATTATGATAGACTAGCGGAATTGATCCAGAATACAATCTGCCGGTGGATCAACAATTGAAATACTTGAAACCTTTTTATTGTAAAGCTTGTTGTTGGTCAAACAAACAAACAGACTCATTAACACCCATAAATATTCTCATTTTAACTGTAGTGGGAAGTAATGAGGTTTTTTTAATTACCGTTGTAATTGTGTATTTCTCGGGTACAAATCGGGTGCATAGAATTCGCAACTCATGTCTCATGGAACTATCAGATAACAACATAATTATAAGGGCCTTGTATATGTGCGTGAATGCTGTAATTGAGTTTAGGCAATACCTATAATAATCCGAAGTAAACAATAGTTCATTGTGTGATAAATTAGCCGTTATGTGTTTACAAACACGAAGAAAACAATGACTGGACAGCTAACAAGCGGAGGAAGTTGTGCGCGCAGTAAGCTATCGTCTTAATGGTACAATTTCAAATTTTTAAATAATATGCAATTACGTAGAATATGAGATTTGTTTTTTTATTTGCTAATACTCATAATATAGATATGATAAATTGGTAGTCATTTATGTATTCATATGAATACTATCTATATGAATACTTAAAAAATCATCTTATTAAGATACTATCTATATGAATACATAAAAATATAATGAATGAATATATAGTATCTCTTTGACATTTCATTCATAAGTATTTGAAATAAGTGACGTTGATAGCGTATCAACAAAAAATGCGATTAAAAGATATAAAGATAACGCGACAAGACATAAAGATTAAAGATATGTGCATCATTAAAGACAGACAAAAAATATATTATGAAGGTATCAAATTCAAAGTTAAACATACAAATGCTAAACAAATAAACATTGAATAAACAAAGAATCATAATTGACACTACTCCCTAGTTTAAAAACTCATGAGGCTTCTGCACTTATATATGTATTTATGTTAATATTAGTGATCACTATGTCTTTTGCTTTCACCAAGTTGTCAGTTCTTAAAATTTACCAAAGTCCGATTATAAAACTTCGATAATGGTATGGAATTAGTGTATTGTCATCGGTCCTCGATCTACAAAGTTTGAACGAATTCTGACCGTTTAAAGTCAGTCAAAATCACGCCCAAAGGAGTCGGTTACAAACATACAAACAAACATACAAGTGAAGATAATATAAAGCGTGTAAAAAGGAACTGACAGGACCCTAAATATGCTTCTTTTTAGGTATGAAAATTACAAAGTAACAATTTAGTTAATTTCTGTTTTGAAATTCTACCCTTGTATTAGCTAGGTATATTTTGAGAAACATGATTATAAAAATATTATTGTGAATGATTACGCATAGCCATTTAAATTTAAGCAATAAATTGCTTAAATTACCGACTTTAGGTATCTAGGGTAGATAAGTAAATGCTGTGTTTATGATCGAATCGATTAACGAGGCAGGTCAGGTAATCGTTGTGTTCCACTATGATTATAATTATAAGCCTTATGTCCGGAATACTGCACGGATGGCGTAGTGGTTTAAGCGGTCGCCCCGCCACTTCCTACTACGCCGGTGTTGTGGGTTCAAACCCCACATGGGACGACACTTTGTTGTGATCCGCAAATTATTGTTCTGAGTCTGGGTGTTCTTTGTGTCCGTTTCATGTATATTTTTAAAGTCCCCCGCGACACAGGATTTATTCCTAATGCGGGAGTGGTCCTTTAAAAAAATATATAAATAAGAATACAATAATAAATACATATATGTAGTATGTACTTATTATTGTATTCTCACATTCTTAAGAAATAATTACAACAGGGTTCTCCTAAAAGAGCTGTTTTAAAGGTTTTATACAGGCAACGAGAGGTAGTTATATACCTGTATACATGCCTCTACGTCATTCTAACTAAGCTGGCCTGTTTGAGTACGATCGTCAGAGCTTTTTGGAAAGAGAGATATAATCTTAATGTTTTTTAAGGTGAGAGTGAGTTCAGATCTTCGGTTCCTTAGGGACACAGGAGCCAGGAGTATGTAGTGTTTCCACACAGAAGATACGACCTAGTAACGAGTATTTTAGCTTAAATTCACATCGTTACTAAATAACAATATTAGTGTTACTTAAACAAAAGGTATATGAAATGCTCGAAAAGTAGGAGTTGTTTTTAATAATCACAAACCCTATCAAGGTTTAATTATAAAATAACTACAGACTTTTTAATTGACTTTTATTAAATGCTGTTTTATATTATGCAAAGTGTTATTTTCTTTAGTAGATTACCTTCATTTAAGACGCCAACAGGTGCTAGTGACCTTAAGCGAAAAGTACTCACCTCGAGTTCACGAATCATCACCAGTTCAGCCGTGGGACATCATGTTTTACTAAAATTCACAGATAATTTTCATAAGTACGATATGGTTTTTTACTCATATTTATTCAACAACTAATGGAATTAAATTCCTCTAATTTCTTTGTATAGATATATATTTTTACCAGCTTGTGCCCGCGGCTTATCGGTTATCGCGGTAAAAAGTAGGTAGCCTATGTTACTTGCTGAAAATATAACTTTCCATTGGTGAAAGAATTTCTTAAATCGATTTAGTGGTTAAGGCGTAAAACCGTAAAAAACAAACTCACTTACACATTTATAACATGCCAGCTTTTGGCCGCAGTTCCGCCCGCGTGTATGTCGGTTGTCGCAGTAAAAAATAGCATATGGCCTGCCTCAAAAAAAAAATCAAACTATCTCCATACCAAATTTCATCTAAATCGGTTCAGTGGTTTAAGTGCGTAGAGGACAGACACTTTCGCATTTATAAAATTAGTATGGAAGTATGGATGGTATCTTGTTTTTTTGACTAGTTATCTTTTTTACTTTCTATATTTATTGAAAAATGCGTAATTAATACCTTTTACTAGAAACATTATGGACCTAGTAAAAACGGCAGTTTTTACCCGACTTCAAGAACACAAAAGAGGAGGGTATCAATTCGTCTGGTTTTTTTTTTGTATGTTTGTTACGCGATATCTTCGTCAATTGTGAACCGGACACAAATGGGCCAGCTCTTAAGCAGTTCTTAAGTTACTTTTCAGTATGTGACCTGTCTACTTGTTTGCCCTTTATACCGTAAATAAACATATTAAAAAGGCCAAATTTTGAAATTCTTTTGCCGGTAAGAAATAGATACTTATTCGTCCTTTATCCGTCCATAATCAGAAGACTATATTAGATCAATCTGATTTCGCCCACCATTATCTTTGGTCAGGTTATCTGGAGGCACGGTAGTGCCCCACCAAGAAGAGCTGAGCATACTGCAAGGGCACTACCTATTTTTTCTTGAAGCGCTACGTCGTTTTTTTGAACCTTCATAACTTGGGCTTGGAATATACCTGAGAAACAAAATACTCGGAATATAATTTTAATAATGAACTTAATAAACATGTGAAGTTTTAAATGCATAGTTCTTATATTTTAGATTTTATTGAGTTATAAAAAGCTCCGATTTCGTCACTGATTCACTGATGATCATCTTCCTGAAGTCCCAAAAAGCTAAAATTTGGTATGTAAGCTAAAATTAGTTCGAAAACAAGAAAAAAATTAAAACCTGGAACTTATATCCCCCTTCCCCATCCACTTAAACTAGGGGATGGAAGTTTGAGACCGTCGCAAATATTGATGCTAGTGGTCTGAATATTTATAGAAAGGCAAAGAGAGTGGGGTATGAATAAAGGCACCTCTAATGTGTAAGAAATACACAAAAAAAATTAACCAAATAAATAAATATTGTCAGAAGCCACTTATAAAAAGAAGTGAAATCCCATTCAAATAACTTTGACTATTCAGTGCTATTCCTTTTGTAATAAATAAATTTATACATACAATAGGTACATAAAATAGAAAATTTTGTATTTTTAAATTTATGTCGCGAATTTAAAGCGTTTTGAATCTTTAGTCTCTACCATTTCTTCTTATTGCATTTTATATACTCCGTTTATACGTGGACATATAACAACTAAATACATGCAATATAATCTCCTATATGCCTCTAGAGGTAGGCAGAGGCGCGTACCTCCAGAGGCTACCTTTAAATGCCTACAAAACTAATTGCAGATAAAAGGCTTCATCAAACATAATTCGTTGTAAGAAAGTGTCCTTCATAAAAGTTTATTAAATACCTTTGAATCCACGTATAACATGATGTTGTTAAGCACGGATGCTCTATAGACGTCTGACAAGAATAATAGAGCATTATTGCCTATTAATACAGAAAACAATGGTTATTACCGTGTTCATCGTGGCTATAAACGGCTGTCAAAATATTTACATAAATCATATTTTACCCGCACGATACGCATCTATTGTTCCATGACGGTATACATTACAATCGGACGATGTAAATAGATTTCTAATAACCGGTATTGGTATCTATGATAAAACTACTAAAGCTGTGTTTAGGGTAACTGGACCGGTTTTCGCCAGAGTATAGTTTTGATCTTCGCGAAACGAAAGTGTGAGTCATTTGTAGAGCTTTTTAGTACAAATAATATTTATCGATATTCATCTATGTATATTGATAAATTTCGTAAATTTTCCTAATGTCATTTTAGCTAACATAACGTAACGTAACGTTCAGATGCAAAGATACAGCAACAGCAGAACAATGATATAATAGAGGATTGAATCTTTTTTAGAATAGATCACCAATAAAATGTGTCAGTCACAAGATTTTAGTTTTGCACAGACGTTTTGTGTGCGGCTGATGATTGGCTGTCTCAACAGGCCTCGACCGAGGCGGTCGACAGGGGCTGATGCAATTACGCAAATTTGCGATGGTTCCATGCCCCGCATTCGAGGTCGTCGGCCTCCACTAAATGAGGTGGTCCAGGAGTCCCAGGAACGGCGTCACCGCGGAGAGGGTGAGGAGTACCAGCTTCATGAGGAGTACCGAGAGGCGCGGAAAACTGAAACTAGCCATTAGCCGTTGGCTGTTGGCGAGTCTCGATCGTGAACCCCAGGGAGGAGCGTGGAGCTCTTGTTGCACCCCAGGATAGGGGCGACCCCTATCCTGGGGTGCAACAAAAGCTCCATGCGTCGGGGTCCCCATTACGGAGACTCTCCAGCCCTACTTCCTGCAGGAGGTAGTTGAGGGTCTTTTCCCGCAACGGGCGGAGCACACACCACCGTCAATCGCCTCCTTGATCGGAGACGACGGGGCGAACCACCCATCATAGATGCGGAGATAGGGGTGGCTGTTCTACGGATCCGTTCCAAAAAAAACCCCCGGGCCAGACGGGATTCCTGCCCGAGCCCTCCTGGCCCTCTACCACATGACAGACCGCCTTGGGGAGGTGTTATTGATATGTGACCGGACACTTCCCTGAGTGCTGGATTAGGTCGCAGCCTACAGGCCCGTTGTGATGCTGGAAGAGGCGAGGCTTACGGTGAGGTTGGCCCCGATTTGTTGCAATGTTCGATTGTTGGTGCAGTGTGGTGCCTGAGCGCCAGTGAGCTGTGGCGGCGTGCTGTTAATTTATAATTTGTTAAGCCGATGACACTTTGGTCACAGCCCGGGAGGTAATGCGGCGCATCTAGCTGCGTACCGGTTCACATACCGGTTTCCATACGTAAAAAAAAGGATATCATGCTCCTCAATTTTTCATTGTTCATATTATTACTTATTAATATTAACTTACGTTAATGACAAATGAATCGATTATAAACACCCCATAGCAACCAGGCGCCTTTCGTTCAAGACAAAAGACGAAAGCTTTTAACAGAATTTATTTAAAAAAATGGGTGCGCATATTTTCACATGACATTTTAAGTCCTATTATAGGAATTCCGAAATTATTTCTTAAACCATTTTACACCATAATGATCACACTCTTCATAAAAATATTTAAATACTAACGATCTAAACTCCTAATCATTCTAATACATAACACCAATATCGATTAATTTGTTTTATACTAATTTGTCCTTTTAATTATCTAACATTTGGTCTCCTATATTTCTGTAATTATTGATCTGAGAGAAAAAGTTTGCATGATTGCCCTTCTCACAAAAATAAACTGTTAATAACTTCTAAATTCCAGCTAGAAAGAAATAGATATCATCATATATAGGTTTTATTCTTGATTTGCATTTATATTTTGACACTAAATACTTATCCACTTAAGTAAATCTTATTTTGAATAGTTACCGTTATGAAAAACAATATCATGAGTTCAAATATTTTCTTAGCAATGCTATTATTAATAAGAAAATTATGATAATAGTCTGTTATGAGGGAAACTGTACTGAAAAAACAACACAATGAGTTCTAAACTGATCTTGGTAATGACAGTATTATTAATAAAAAATGATAACTGTCTGTTAAGAGTTCCGTTTTTAGTAAATAATAAAAACTTATGAACAAAAAAGTATGAGGAAAAATTTATGAAGAGTGATTATAATGAACACAAATTGGTATTACAACAAACAATAGGAATAAGATTTTTATATAAGCCAATATGGACCCAAAAGGTAATAGAGACAAAAGTGGAAGTAATAATCAAAGACTACCAACGGCAAAATTACATACGGACTATTTGTAATTATTTATATATGCATGTGTGTATTTAACCACGAATTAGTATGATAATCTTTTAGAACATAAATATGAAATTAAAGCGCGTTAAATTACAGGCCGGATAGATATATAAAAGGAATCGTTAACAATGAAACATAGTTTTAGCTAAATTCTTACCGATTCTATACGTGTGTTTTCGTTTTTTCTAAAGGTAACTTTTTGTCTATGTTGTACTTTTTTTATTTTTTTTTATTATAATCGATGTTATCACTGAAACAGAGTTTTAGCTAAATTCTTACCGATTCTATACGTATGTTTTTGTTTTTTTCTAAAGATAACTTTTTGTCTATCTAGTAGTTCTTTAATTTGTTTTATTATAATCGATGTTATCACTGAAACATCGATTATAATAATTCATCAAAAAATTCTTACAAACATCGATAAATTCTTGTCGATTCTACACGTGTGTTTCTGTTTTTTCTAAAGGTAACTTTTTGTATATACTTTGCTTTTTAATTTGCTTTATTATAATCGATTGTAGAGTACCGAATGTGGTTGAAGACAAGCTTTTTATTATGTATTGCCTCAAAGCTTGATAGTGAACAATAAGTTCGGAAGTTTCCTTTTCTTTTCTTTAAACAACGACGTTTAAACAATAAAAAAAGGAGAAATTGCTGACATTGGAATAGGTACGTGTTTCTCTGTAAATAGCGAATATATTGCAATGATTCTCTTTTGAGAATAAGTGTGATATATTGTGTGATATTAATATATATTATTTTTTAATAATAACTTCACACATCTCATACACGGCAGTCTGATCCCAAACTAAAACTAAAACTAGATTGGCTGATAGAATAGTTACGTACTTTTTTTAAGTAGAACCTGTATTGGTTATAGTCTGTAAGTATATAATAGGAGTAAGCAATGTTCGTTTACTTGGGCAGAAATCCAAATGTGAATAGGCCCTAAGCCGTATTTGGTTTTCTAGGCTAGTGTAGTGATATTTACTGTTTAGTATATAACGCTTTTATAAATCAGTGAGATTGTATGTGCTGTATGCTCATGTAAGTACTGTTCGAGGTGTGTAATACCTTGGGACAGCGCATGTAGCAACTTGTATTGACTTTAAGCATTGCAAAATTGTCTCACACATGTGTGAACTAAAGCATAGCAGCAAGCATAGTGTTCAATAAAAAAATATTGATAAATTCCTTCTATTGAATTAGTGTATTCGATGTTTATGAATGTGTATGTGCCTATGTACGTCTATCTGAAACATTTACTAAATATCACAATGATGAGTTTTTGCCTTCCTAGCCACATGGTAAGAATTTTTTAAATATTACTGTATTGCTACTGCTAGAGCAACAAAATATTTCTCTGAATCAAAACAACGGCAGCCACGCCCCCTTGCATTCCACATCACAGTCGGTCATTGTTTGACCGGAAGCTAAGTCTGTCGGGTTATACAGCGATGTCTTCTCGAGTATTTACGAGTTGGGTACGGAGCCATGAGGCATATTATGATAAAACAAGCAACAACTTTTAAAGAGCAGAATATTTTCATAGGAATTTAATAAAAAAATTTAGAATGACAAACACAGTCAAACAAAATTTGGCTGTTATTGCCATTTTCACCAATGTACGTACAGATTTCATTACATCCTATTTCTGGGTTATCGCTAAACAACCTCACACAAAAAAATACTTCAGGAACCATGTCCATATATAAGTATTTAGGTAATGAAGCAGTTCTTATAAAACACATAAATGAAAGTAAAGGTGACAACTAATTTATATTATTTCGCATACTCATTTATTCAAATTTTTAGTACATATTTGTTAATGAGAACATCTCTGCCCCCTGTACGCCTTTAGGAAAATTCATCAACTTTTAAAATGGTTAAAAATGATATCACAATGAGTAAATAGAACTTTTACAGAAAACAATTTAATAAATACCGCAAACAGGCAAAAACTGCAATGTAATTAATCAAACACCCGAAGCGCGCGGGCCTCACCTCTGGCCGCCAACTTGTGTTAGTATGCGTAGACTGTTTGCATGGAATACACATGTAGCTATTACTTTTGTGCGATATCTACGGGGAATGCATAAAATGCCTCTGAGACCTGATTGCATAAAAAGTTTCATTTTCCGGCATAAAATTACAATTTACACTTAATGAATGAATGACGGGTTGAATACACTCTGTATATATATTTGTTGTTCTGTCATCATTTTGATACTTGATACTTATATATTTACTTGATAAACAATGCATTGTCACATATTATTACTCGTTGCGTCGCACCGTGAGGCGTGTGAGTGTCGGTCGGCATTAATTACCGCGAATGTCAAAAAACTAACTTTTGAGGAGAGAATATAAACCGAGCTATTTACACTTTCATATTAGTTAATTTATTATCGGTGTACACTCTTTAGTGTTAATACTATCAAATAAACGCCAATGAATGCCTATAGATGTTACGCAATTGTTTTGCCTACTTAAATAAGGGGACTTCCTCTAAAGTTGCGTGTAATCCAATAATACCGTTGTTTTGTAATCAAACCATGACCTGGTTTGATGTGAAGTAAATTGTATAATAAATCAAATTGCTCATCTCCAACCTGTCTTCAATCCCTGCCCGGCTGGGTCGCTTAGTCATTTTATAAATTGCCAACTACTGTGCTGGTAGTTATAATCACGGTAAATTTACTGCCATCCGATAAGAAATAATATGATTATTTCTAAACCTGCACCAAATTGGTTTACTCGTATCTCGGAATAGTCCGATCCCGGCTTGATAACTTATTAGTCTAGCGTTTTAATTGAAAATGTGCTTATGTGAGCAGATTAAATACTTATGTTGTACAAGATATCATTAACAGCTGTTTATGCTACACAGTCTAAATAATTAAAGGGCATTTATTAATGCGTATTAATCTATCTAATATAACCTCACGAATGATATAATGTTAATTGCGTTGCTCAATCGTTTCAACGAAACTAGGTCTATACTCATGTCGTCGGAATAATATCTACATGTTCTCAAAATATGGCGAGCTTCAATGAAATTGAATAATAGTATAAAGGTATTAAACTATAGTTAACTATCATTTTAAGTCTAGGAGACCTAAATAGTATTAGTCATTAAATATCTACTTGGTCCGCGTGGTGACAGATTAAGAATACGGAGTGTCACCACCCCTATTCGTCCCGTGGGTGTCGTAAGAGACGACTAAGGGAGCAAACTACGCAGGACAACAGCACTGCAAAGAGAAGGAAAACTTGAAACCAACCCTATACCAACCCGTCTGGCCAGCGTGGTATTGTAGGCCAAAACCTCCTTCTAAGGAGAGGCCTATGTCCAGCAGTGGACTGTTAAAGGCTGTTGATGATGATGATTAAATATCTACTTATAAGTAACCAGTGTCATTTATTTCTGCAATGGATGTTGCGTTATTGTTACTTTTTATAACTTTAAGCACATAATTTGCCATTAATAAGTTCATTCATAGACTTACTAGATAGGTATGTAACAACTTCGATTGAAGAATTTATTAATTACTTTTGATAATTTCATATTTCTAAACCTTCAGCAAATTGTTTTATCTCGGAATAGTCCGATCCCGCTTTGATATCTTATTAGCCTAGCGGTTTAATTAATCATCGGATTACCCATATTAGCAGATCAAACATATTGTACAAGATTTCATTAATTAGATATTATCTTACCTATTATAGATATTATCTATAAGTTTTAGATATGGTTACCTCTACAGAACACTAATACTCCTTTTTATGATATTACAATATGACATTTATATTACCTTTTCGTTGGTATTTCATAATACGGGAACCTTTTTCTATTTAATTATATAATGCATATTAGACAAGTACTTATATTACACAGTATATTAATGTTTTAAAAACTTATTCCCCCAATGCATTATGAATGTCATCGATTCTGAACTCGTAAGCACCTGTTATACTTACATATATACTTATTTACTTACATATTGCCTTTTCAATCATTGTATTCATAGGGCTGTCAAAAGACTATATTAATTAGCCTTATCTTTTGGTTCGTTCTTTTTTTGTTTAGGATATAAATAAGAGTTTCTCATTTATGGAATTTAAGAAAAAGGTGGTATGTTAAATGTGGTATTGCGATGTAGACATTGTAATTGTCTTTTTAATTGATATGTGTAGTTAATGCAGACATGTCGATTAAGAAGTGTTTAAAGAATAATCAAATACAAGAATGTAAATCTCAAAACATTAATATAATGGAATAAAAAACAAAACAATTATAATTAATACAAAAGTTATTCCATGATATTTTACTCGAGGCCTATGTCCAGCAGTGGACTGCGATAGGCTGATGATGATGATGATGATGATTTTACTCGTACTTCAAACTAAGAATTACGAAATAAAATCTACTTTGTTAAGTCACATAAGTTAAAAGTGCTTAAGCTTACATCAATATTAGGAAGCCACAATAAGTTATAAAAGTTTCAAAACTTTGTGTACTGAGTGAAGATATGGGTAGGCATATGTAAAATTATAAAGATATTAGTTTTTACCTATAGTTTCTGAACTCAGTAATTTGTTAATTTATTAAAAGTGACAGCCCTAGTGAAAGTGTTCTCAATATATGCTGTCAAACACGTAGTGACGTGTTATGGCGCACGTAGATAGTGATCTACGTGCGTCGTGTCGCCTACCGGTCCACCGCTTACTTTTATTTTTTATCCACTTGAGGTATCCGTTACCATTACACCATTAACAAATTTAAATATGGTTTGGTCATTCATTCGTCATCGAATTATAATTTTATTTTTTATTTAATTAAATATACATATAATTTACTTACATTTACATTTTATACATATAGAAATTTAGAGTTACACATATGACCAAAATAAACGTTGGCTTTTTGTATGTGAATTTATTCCCATTTCAAAATAACCATACGTTTTAGGTTTTACTTTAAATAATGTCAATAGGTATTAATGTTTTAAATATTGTCAATAGGTATTAATGTGCGCAACCTTGAATTCGTAAATTATATTAAATGTCGATTATTATGTGTAAACATGCGCTGAGAACTTGTGATTTTAGATTATACAAGTCACCTGTTTTATAAAAGCAGTATACATAAACTAAGAGAACTGAGCAAATTTTCTCAGCGGCGCTATTATTAACAATAGGTCTAGGTTTCTGAAATTGGTACTACTCGTACTAAAATTCCAAGGCAAAAACTGTGTAATTTATTGCTGGATATGTTAGGCAATTAATAAAAACGGTTTCACGAGGTGAATATTTATTTTACTAAAATAGATTTTATATATCAGACATATACAGGTCAACAAAAATTTCAGAAAGGGATGACTATTTTCAATCTTTATTCATTTTGTAACGATATCACTTGATTATCAAGTTAGGCTCTGTCAGTTTTGTGGTTCTGCTCGGCTCCTATAGGTTCTAGTATGATGTTATAATCCAAACAACCTTTTTATTAAATCATGGCACATCAAATAAGGTGAAAAATTCCTTTTCATTTCATTTTAAATTCATTTTTAGGATAGTCGCCCAACTTTATCATGTGAATCTTCTGTGGTAAAAAAATCGGAACGTCTTAGCAGTGTGTTATTAACACGTTAAAAGTATGGTGGTTATACTTATAGGTGATTAATAATATAAGATCCATACAGGTAGCATTTTTTCAAATGTAAAACTAATACACCCATACGGGAATTTTTATTATAGCACAAGAAATAGAGTAGAACTTAGTGATTTAGTTAGAGATGTGTGGACATAAAATCCTTTTGTACGCCAATCCTTATCTGAATGTATTAAAATTGTATCGTGTGCAAGTTGTTTTAACAAGTAGTTTCTGACTTCAGTATATTTAAACACAGGAACTCGTTAGATTCTTTTAATATTTGTGTAGATCGTGTATTTAATAATAACTTGTACATGCATAGCCTTGATAAGTTGTAAAACTATGTAAATTTATTAATATATTAAAATTATTTGCACACGTTTGTTAATTATGAATAAGTAGCTACTTTAAAGTGTGAGTAATTACATCTTCAATCAAAATGTCTATTTCGTTTTACTATTTGTACTTGCATATGTAAATAACAAAACAGTTTCAATTACTTTAACCTAGTTTTTCAATTTCAATTTTTGAACATACATATTAAATATTATTTATATATTTTTTTTAAATAGATACTCTTTAGAAGAAAAAACAACTTAAGAAAATACACTACTTTATACTTTATTACTTTTGGGTTATTTGCCCCATAAAACATGAAAAAAACTATAAATTTCCTTAAGGAGTTAGTCGTTGAAGTACCATGTTCATTAAATATAAATAAATAAAAACTTTTATAGGTTCAGATCACTTCCAAATACAAAAATCAATTAGTTTTTTAGTACTCTATCTTGCGCATGTATAGAAGTTTAAAAAACTGTGGTTAGTTTGATTTTTAGATACAGCTTGACCTCTATGTATTTTATACAACAAAGTACAAAGTGAGAGTTTTAAAAAAAATTGAATACTGCAACATTGAGGATAGAGGTTTATTAGTTTTTCGGGGAAACTGCCAAAAACTTCTTCAAACCTCTTTGTACAAGTTTTACTAAACTTACATATTTTGGATTATTTAATTAAAAATAAATTATTGGAAACGAATAATTCGATGTCAAAAGATAGTAAGTCGATCAACTATTGACGGTTTATTTTCGTTATTTCAGAACATGAATTATATTATTAAATATACTAATTGTTAATTGCTAACAAAATTAAACTAAATTTACTCAATTCAGATTAAACTCCCCAAATTAATTAATGACTGTAGTCTATTTGTAATGGAAACCACGAGCAACGGCTAGTTTCAGATTTTTTTTTAAACAAATTAGCTTAGTGAAGTGGCACGTTTACCTGTCCTTGATATAATTACTATCTGTATAAGCCATCAACTTCAACAATACGAGTGTAATCATTCGAATAACAGCCTCATATATTTGTCGTAAAGTTTCCTATTGTATTGCGTGACTTTCGAGCTTTTGGGCCCCTTGGTTAAATGTTTCAAGCTATAATATAATTTTTAGTGATACCGTTGGCCCTTTTTTGGTGGATCTCGAATCCCCTCAGATAATTATATTTTTATAATTATCTATAATTATATATCCCCTCAGCCCTACTCTGGGGAGGACCCGGACCATGCGATTTCACGTCCCCCCCTCACCCCGGTCGACGCCGCACCTACTAAGCCCTATCATGAGGAAAGCCAGAAACTTCCCCCCGCCTATCACTAAATCTAGGAGCCCGATTGCATTTTTGAGCAATCAGGGCGCCCTCATGTCCCTTACCGCAGTAATCAACGTGTCGTAATCCGGCGGCCCCGTCGACGGCTGAATTGAATTGAATTTAAACTAGACATGTCTTTCAGATACTAGTAAGTTCTAACATACTAATAGGCCGTCCATACTTTTCCAGATAACCAGAAATGTCCAGAACGTATTACCATTAATTTCTATTAATTCTTTCTATAACTGCCCCTCAAAATTCTGTGTTAACCCTAGACTCAGATAATACAAACAAATAGCATTTGATAACATATATATATTGTCATCTTAGAATAAAAGTTATCACAAAAGATTTAAATACCTAAGCAACTTTTAAAACAGAAATGTCAGTACTCGAGGCCAATATGGTGCTGAAACAACCTTGATTTTAGTTTTATTACTTTTTTTTATGCATGTCCTCATTCCTTGAAATAAATAATACAATTCTAAGTTTAAAAATAATTATTTGTTTAGTCTACAATAAAGCAGACTTATTTATGTATCTGTTACACGAACAATAATTATAAATTATAATTAATTTATTCATTTATATTTATGAAGATTTAATAAACACGTGCAAAAAAACTATTATTCAAGACTTATAGGGTGTATTATGAGCCAACAACTTAAATAACTGAAACAATTTAAATTCTTCATACTAATAATTCAAATTAAAAAGCGTCTTTATTATTTTTAAACTTACAATACACAAATAATGTAACAAAAGCAATTTATATTCTCGAATGTTAAACTTCTAAGAGATGTCTCTTTAAATATCCTATGATAATATGTTGATTGGTTTAAGCACTTGAAAGTAATAGGACTTAGTACACGTACGTGTGTACAGATTTGTTTATCTTAGTAACTAAAGGGCGAAAAAGTTTTTCGCCATGTTAGTGTTACGCTTTGTATATATATACCCACTTATTCAAAACCTATTATATTGACTGTACACTTCACCGTATTAAATTGTTACCCTGATTAAGTCCACTCAAGGATTTCTTGCAAGCATAATACATTATATTTCTTAAGAACAATTATTTAATTTGAAATTATGTTATTAATTCAAATATATTTACTTAAGCAATTTAGTTTAAAATTATATTTTAGGTGAGTTTTAAATATTCGAACGAACTGTCGGTAATACTAAAACCGCACGCCGTCTCGGGTACTAATAGCCGGGGAACCAGGTATACCCTAGAAAGGAAGTCCCTGGTGCTCGTTTGTGACTCCTGAGTTGCAGGCGTTCATGGGCAGCGGTAGTCAATTTCCATAGGGTGACTAGTCTGCTCGTCTGCCGTCTTACGTAAAAAAAAAACATGTCAACGATTGGGAAAAGTCGCTTCAGTTTTTTTTATTAGTAGTTGTAGTTTTACTACTTAAGATAGGAAATTAGCCATTCTGTTTATCTCAGCTCCGCGACTCTGTCTCAATCAATTCACCACTGTATTCGATGGCAAAAAAAACTGACCGATGGTGTAGATAAAATATAATTTCCAGTTTTTTTGTATTTTTGACAATAGCATAAACATTACAGGAAATTTGGGAATTTATGTGTTAATTAATATGACCATGAAACATACTTGTTAAATTAGACTAAGTATTTTTTATTTATAAGACACGTTGCTACTCGTATTTAATAATAATAATAATAATAATAATCTTTATTGCATTTAAAATTACACTCACTGTTGAGGTACAATATCACAATAGTACAAAATCTATGACACTGACGGTACTAAATGCTGTCTACCAAACTAGGCGAGGCCTGTATTTTGGATGACAATATCCAGCCGCAGGAAAATTTACATGTAAGATTACGCTAAAGTGAAATATAGGGCACTTGCAATACAGATACATAACAATAAAAATAAAATAGGTATAATAAAAACTGTGTAGCGTAAGGACGTGAAGGTGTGTGTGTGAGTGTGTGTAAGTGTGTATGTGTGTGTGTGTTTGTGTGTGTTATCGTGTGTGCGAGTCGAGTGTGAAAACGCGAAGATACCCAGTTTATAACAAGAGAGTAGAATGAAATGAATTATTTAATTGTTTGCAGTAAATTTTCTGTTTCTTGATAATTTAGCTTCTGAAGCCAGTTTGTAATTTTATTTTTAAGTTCGTGTCTTCTGAGACCTACAATATCTACTTCTCTGTTTATGTGGTTATAAAGTTTACATGTAATACTAACAGATTGACGACTGGCAAAGGCGGTTTTGAAATAGACCCTAGGACATACCGACATAAATCTTCGTCGCTTTGGGTTTGGAAGGGGTACATTTCGGTGCTTTCTCAGAATGGATTTTAGCACAAAGAGCTGTCGCACTGTTAGGACGTTGCAGTTTAAGTACAGTAAATGTGTTGGGTACCTGTAGGGTTTTTTGGTCATGACCTTTAGAACTGCTCTTTGTGCCGTCTCCAGACTGAGTAAATGGGATTTTAGCGGCTCCTCCCCAAACTGTGATACAGTAAAGAACCATGGATTCGCATAAAGCCTTGTAGACTAGTTTTATCTTGTCTATTGTAGCGGCATCTCTCAGGGTCTTAAAAATATGTATGCGCAATCGCGTTGTCACCATAGTAATATGAGTGTCCCATTTCAGACGAGAGTCTATGTGAACACCAAGATATTTTGCACTTTCTGCTCTTGTAAGTTGCTGGCATGTACAATTGTCTTTAGAAAGGCATGTGTGTGCTTTAATATTGAAGTTGCAAGGAGGAGCGTTTGTTTTTCTCATTGTAAATGGAACATACAGCGTTTTAGTTAAGTTTAGTGTAAGGAGATTACCAGTGAGCCAATTCATGATCAGGGCTAGGGAATTTTCAGCTATCTCTCGCGTGGCACCCCAGTCAGGCCCCCAAATAAGGACTGCCGTGTCATCAGCATAGGTGAAAATGTTTGCATTTGGGATGGACAATGTGCAAAGGTCGTTTATGTAAAGCTGAAAAAGTGTGGGGCCTAGAATACTCCTTTGTGGGACACCGTATGAGACACTATTTTCTTCACTAACGTATCGATCTACTTTTACCTTTTGTCTTCTATTGGACAGATAATCTTTGAAAATTTCATGGGCCATACCACGTATACCTAGCTTTTCCAATTTAATTGATAGGAAAAGTTAAATGCGTTTTGGGTAGTCTTGATGCTCTTTATTTTCTGATTATTATAGACACGAGAATATTATTTTTACCTTGATCATGAGATATTATATTTTTTCACTAAATTTATATTATTTGTCCAAGTACTCGGTGAATGCACTATAACCTTGGTAACATACCTGTTTGTAGGTATGAATCCGGCACGAGGGCCGTTCACGTACGTATTAGAACCATATCAATAACCAATCACCAAAGCATGTTACACTTGTCATTTGATAAGGAAGTATAACAGAACTTATAATTATAGACTGCATGTATTCTCAGCAGTGTTAGGCGAATCTGAATTGTTCTTACGATTGAATAATAAAAATTAAGTCTAACGCTTTAAAAAATCTATCACCCATCACCACCATCACCACTTAGATAATTGACATTCCTCCACTGTGCGTTATTCAAGAAACTTTTGCCACGCACTATAGATCTATAAAACAAATTATCGCATGCCGTATTTTCAGATCGATATGATCTCCAAACCTTTAAGAAAGAGTTTACTTCCTTAAGGGCAGACAACGCATTTCTGACTTCACTCCTGAGTTGCAAATTCCATTGGTGGCAGTAGTCACTTTCCGTCAGGTAACCCATCTGCTCGTTTTCCCATTTTAATAAAATAGTGTAAATTGTAAATACGGCGATCAACAATTCGTTAATTGCTGCTCGTGACTTACAAATACAATAAGAAATATAATGGATAATATATATTTATATTATGATTTTATGCAAAAAAATAGATAGACAAAATGTATGCTATATCTATTTTTATTAGGATATAATATACAAAACTGCATTAAAGTATTCCACTACGAGTACAATAAGAACTAAATAACTGTATTTAATTAAATATAAACCTTAAACATTCAAACTATTGAGGCCGTAATGTTAAACTATTGTGTTTGTCTATTTTATATAATCATCCATCTTTCTATTTCTAGCCATAGGGTTCATGTTATATAATGTTATCTTATTAATATTATAAAGGCGAAAGTTTGTATAGATATTTGTCGCTCTTTCACGCACAAACTGGTAAACGGATCTGTATGAAATTTGATACAGAAGTTGATTATAGTCTGAAAGAGTCTGATAGTGCTCTCGTGGGATGAGCAAGGTACAACAACAAACGCGTGTAACACCGGGGGTCGCAGCTAGTTTAAAATAATTCGTCATGGATACCATTAAGTACATAATTTTTTTTTTTATTCTTGGCAAACGAGCAGACGAGTCACCTGATAGAAAGTGACTACAAGTGCGTTGCCAGCTTTTGAGTTGGGAGTACGGTCTTATCTTAAAGGGTGAAGAGGTTGTATCAGTCTGAAAAAACTGCAGGTGAAAATTTGTTCCACGGATTGATTGTGCGAGACAAAAAGTTTCTTGAATAGCACACGTTGGTATAGTGCCAATCATTCATAGTGGAGGAAGATGTTTTGCCGAGTGGAACGATTGTGGAAAACTGCGGACGGCATTAATCCGAACAGTTCTAAATTATCTCAATTTAATCAAAAGTGTAGTGTTAAACTGTTGCTGTAGATTTATAATTAAATATAAAGCTTAATTTAAAGCTAACTACTGCTCCAATTAATGCCGTATTTTTTGTATAAGCAGCTATAGTTGTATATATATATATAAATCAAATCGTATTAATCAGTAATCGTAACAAACTCGACTTGCGAGTTTCTCTTTACACCGAAATTGATTTATTTACAAGGTAACTAATTTTCATTGTAACATTATTTTAAATTTTATTTATTGTTATTTTGTGTTTAATTTATATACATTGAAACCTACTTTTTGTCATGCACAACGATCTCCGATATATATGTATTAAATATCAAAGCATGAGGTCCGGCGTGATGTAACAGGCACTCCTATTGAGAGATGGAGCATCTAAACCCAGAAAACTATGGAAGATGTCTTGCATAAATCTTTTGAAGTTGTGTTGTACTTTACTGGTTCATGGCCGTGTTGTTATTGTATTGATATACCAGCCTTGTCCTAGGAGGGGTTCCTATCCAAAAAATGTTTAAGAAGACACAAATAGATTAAAACGAGTGAGTAGCAAGAGTAAGTCTAGTGGATAATAAATTATTTTAGGTGAAATTTAGTTACAAGAACACATGTAATGCAGAGGTGATAGGAAATAAAAAGGCTGTTTATTATTATACCAGCCTTGTCAGAGTGAATTTGAAGGGCTAACAGGTTTGTATAATTAGACAATTTTAAGGCCATTTAATCTCCATTCTGGATACTGAGGTTAATTACGAAAAGGTTTATGTTGTTTTCGAAAGACAGTGTTAATTTTGCAATGGGAAACATTTTAAACCATGTAGACTCCAATCAATTTTTCAACCACAAAATAATCGCAATTTTAAGTGATAGTGACATTTGAGAATCGAAAACAACAATGAGACAATTTTACATCTCCTTACTTCATAATTTTGCAAGGATTGAGTATATTCACGACTTGACATTTTGACTGACTTGTTGACATCACAATTGTAATTCGTAATGTCTGTGTTAAATCAGTGATGTAGTAATATAAGAATGTATTACTTTAGACAATGCCTTGTCTTGTAATAATGCTGTCAAAGTACATCTTTCACAATACAAAGAATTGCCTTGTAAGTATGTATTGTCGTTTGATATTGATCTAGAATCTAGAACTAGCACTTAAATACTCCCTTATCTTCGTTTACTGCCTTTTTGTATGTTATCTATGTATACTATCTTGTTAATGAGATATCAGACAACATAATCATTAAAAATATACTTATCAAAGATCTTAATGTACCTACTTCGTGCATATTTTACTTATATGATATTTGTTTTAAATTTGATCTTCGTTAAATGCATAACGCGGAAATGTATTGGATAAGGAATTATACTGTACTGTTCAAAATAGCTTCGTAAATCATTCTTTTGTGATATGTAAATTATAAAAATAGTTACTGTAGATTATTCTTAGGAGATAGGCATATACTATTGCGGAGTTTTTTGTAAATCGTTTTAAGATATAGTAAATTCTGTAGTATATTATTTTGATCTGTCTCATAAGGTTCAGCCAGCGTTGTCAATGTGAGCGCACAAAAACATGTTTTTACGACTTTACATTACAAATCTTTAAAAATCTCGGCTTTCCTCTACTATAATATGCATGTATTATACATATAAACCCGCCTCTTGAATCACTTCCTCTATTAGTCATAACCGCATTAAAATGATCTAAGCGCACATGAACAAAAAATGACTTTATTTGCATGTGTAAAGATAACAACCTATTTTTCGAAATGATTATTTTCAAGTGTTTTGTTTACAAGGTAAAGGAGATCACTAAAATATGGAGTTCATGCCTATGTAAATATCATTTAATGCACTCAATGCCATTTAAAATTAAATCTAAGAGTCCTGATTGGTCAAATTCAATCATGAGTGTAATTTCTTTTTCTTTGTACATTTTTTAAAGATTTAATAACGTTGTAAATATTAGTTACGTTGTTTCAAATACAGACGTGGCATGAAATGTAACATAATCATCTCCCACAATAACCAAGAACGGCAGGTGACTACTTACAATGTTTACTAGTCCATTCATGGTCTCGGAGCTCATTTTTGAAAATACTGCGCAATTTAGTTTTTTCACGGTCACAGAAACAGTAATATAAATAATAATAATAATAATAATATTCTACCACATACACACAACGCCATCTAGTCCCAAACTAAGCAGAGCTTCTACTATGGATACTAGACAACTGATGTAAATACATAAATACTTTTTTTTTGTAAATACATACATATTATACATAGAAACACCCAGACCAAATCAAACATCAAATGTTCATGCACACAAATGTTTGACTTGAGCGGGAATCGAACCCGCTAAAAAAACTAGCTGACACGGCAAACGTTGCTTTGCCTAAAAAAATTTTAGGGATGGGTCACCCTTACCATTTAGGGGTATGAAAAATCGATGTTGGCCGATTCTCAGACCTACCCGATGTGCACACAAAATTTCATGAGAATCGGTCAAGCCGTTTCGGAGGAGTACGGGAACGAACATTGTGACACGAGAATTTTATACATAAGATGCATATAAAAACTCACAAATGCATATCAAGTAATATTTTATTAAAATTATATTAGTTTACATAGAGACTCCATTAGTCAATGTTCGCAAATGTTTACGAATATTCGAAAGTCAAAGCTTTTTGATTTGTAATCTCAGACACAACTGATTCCGATCTGAAACTTACAATAGACAGTCAACTTAGAACGAAGGCTTTAAGGCAAGTTTCGGCAAAACTTCTTATTCTAGTACGGTCACAATAGTCTTATACTTAGCACTAGGTGCGACATCCACTCTAAGCGTGGGTAAAGAGGAACGACTGTGTCACCTACCCATTGACTCAGATGCTCACCGGGCACGGTGGCTTAGTGAGTAACTAAATCGAATTGGATGGGAGGTCACGGCACAATGCCAATCTCTGGAACGGCTTAACCAATTTCGACGGGACTTTCACCGGCAGATAGCTGATGACATATCGAGTAACTTAGGCTACTTTTTTTAGACTAGATTCGCCCCGCGGCGTTGCCCGTGGTTATAACAACAAACGCGGGTAACACCGCGGGTCTTAGCTAGTTATATCATAATAATAATGGACACCCTCATGATATAGAGAAGCCCCACATTAATACAATAGCGCCTCACAAGTGCAACTTGTTCCCTGAAACTGAAGGATTTATGATGGCCATACAAGATCAAATCATCAACACCAAAACCTACCGAAAATATATCAGTAAAGAGCCCACTCTTACAAACGATAAATGCCGCCGATGTAACACTCAATGTGAAACTATAGGTACAGCACATAATAGGAGCATGCACGACACTCGCACAAACCGACTACATTCACAGACATAATCAGGTTGGCAACATCGTTCATCAAAAACCAGCCTGAAACAAGGACTCATACAAGACACCAACATGCTAAAAAGGCTGAGCCTGTGCTATGGTAACCAGACTGCTAATTAACATACTTATATAATTCTAATTATGATTGCACGGATGGCGTAGTGGTTTAAGCGGTCGCCACGCCGCTTCCTACGCTGAGTGTTGTGGGTTCGATCACCACATGCTACGCCCCCCGCTAAAGTCCCTAAGAAATATGCCTAGTGCTTTGTATTAAAAAACAAATAAGAAATTACACACAGACACGGAACAAATGTTCAAAACAATATACTAATAAAAAAGCTTTTTTGGTGTAAACACCATTTTTATTTTAACCAGTAGGCGAGTGCTCTTGAGTTGTTGTCGTTACGATTCCATTAAATGATATAAGAGATAAGTGCAAAATTACGGTATACGACTCGCAAATGAACCGAAAATGTAGTGGCGTGCGGCTCAACGTCACAATAGTTTCCTTATACTGGCGGAAACGTCCTTGAGCCAAAGGTAAAAGTCGTTCGTGAGCCTCACTAGGTCATTATCGCCAAATTGTTTGTTTTTTGTTTCGCGGAATGATGTCAGGCTTATTTAATAGGATAATATTATTATCAGTATATTTTAAATATCGTAATCAGCATACATAATCATAAGTATTAAAACCAGAACGTAGCATTTCAGGTACTTTTTATAGTTACCTACACCCAGAAGGTTAATTCTCGTAACAGAATTCTATCAAAATTTAGTTCCGATCTACTCTCGATCTTACAAATGTCATAAAAATGTTTTTGGTAGTAAAGTGTTAAACATCCAACATTTACTTTAATGTGACCGAAAGTTGAATTGGTAATCTGCTGGTCTTAGGTTTTACTACGAAAATTCCTTTTATGCTATTTGTGAGATCGAGAGTAGATCGGAACTGAATTTTGATCGAACTTTTATCACGAGAATTGTCCTTCAGGTTGTGTGCTTAGACATTTAGACGCGAGTTTTATATCTTTAATTGAAATCTGAATATGTTCCGCAGACGTAAGTCACTTAAGAAGCAATGTTAGGGTTGTGTCGCAAAAAGCTTTGAGCAGTAGGTAATTATTTATTCATAAAACTATTAAATTATTAGCGGTAAAAGCGGATTTTTAAGTGTTAAGTAAAACTTTAGTTATAGAGTATCAGAGTACTGACGCCGCTGTATATGAAAAACATTTATGATTAAATTACATGTGGGCAATACATATTATATTGTAAACTTCCTCTAATCTTTGGTAGTAGATTTGCACATTTCTTTACATTCCCAGTATTTACTTTATAAAATACTCACACATACAATTTTTTAACTTAATTAAAATTAATACAGATTTTATATCGTTTTGCAAGGCTATAAATGTCCGAGAACCCAAGAGTCACCGGTCACAAGAATGATTGCAATTTACTCAATCACAAAATGTTTATTTTCCAGGCATTCACTATGAAGTATCAAGTTGTGATGCTGCTGGCATGTGCGGCCGCAGCAAGCGCTACCTTAGAAGTCGTAAACCAATGGAGTTTGATGCAATTTGACTTTCCTCCAGACCCAGTTCTTCTGGAAAAATTTCAACCTGAGAACACGGTACCTACGGGGCTTGAAATAGGGTGGGATAGGTTATACTTGGGCATTCCTCGTCTAAGGGCTGGAGTGCCGGCGACATTGGCGTGGATACCCCGCAGCTTGCCACAGGGTGTTAGTCCTGTTCTTCAGGTAAGATTAATAACAAATTTCGTTTGCTTCATCATAATATTAAACATTATACTCATTTAATTTTAACTGATAGTTTGATATTAATTAAGAATTATTTAAAACTCATCTGCTGTTATTTTCACGATGGGGATGACGAGTAAATCTGGATTTTGAAGTAAGGAATAAAAATTCAAAAATTGGCTAGAAAATAAAATTCAGTATCTTTTGATTCCCTGGTATGCAGTCCACAATACAACTAGTAAAAAAATAAAGTAACGGTGAACTCTTTATCTCTGACATACCAGATTGATACGGAAAATTCGTTCTGCAGATGATAGCGAAATAACTATCCAAAACCTTAGAACAATATTTTATTAGATCGTTTAATATATGACATAAACTGAGGCATAAACACTATTCATTTGATTAATTTAATGTATTTACAAGCGGTATGAATTACGTAAGCAATGTAGTACAACGTATGTGTCAGGACCCGCCCGCCTGCATTGCCTGACCATTATATTTCCTAAGATAGAGATTAAGTTTTCCCTTTTCCGTTATGTTTAAAAAAATAATTGCTTTTTAGTGACTACTAATACCTATTATCTAAATTAGATTGAAATGCCAAGTTTCACAAACATACATTAAAACTTGTTAAAATTCAAACAGGAGAATAATTAAGTATCCATAAAAGTACGACTTTTTGTAAATCTTCCCTCTATTGTTTAAGTAGGTTTAAAATAATAAGTCATTTTATTTAACTTTTATACATATGTGACTAAAGGAGACTTAACTTGTGATCTTCTCGTCTTTCTAACACACCGGTGGGCACAGGCGATCGAGACCAAAGGAGAGGCTTGTGCGTTTAGTTTGGACATAGCGAAGGCCTTCGATCGGGTCTGGCATAAGGCGCTTCTCTCGAAGTCTCCTTCTTTTGGGCTTCCCGATAAATTGTGTAATTGGGTCACCAGGTTCCTTGCGGACAGAAGCATTAAGGTCGTTGTCGACGGTGCATGCTCCGACTTGAAATTCGAAAATGCTGTTGTCCCACAAGGCTGTTATCACCCACACTGTTTCTTCTGCATATCCATGACATATTGCAAACTAGTAGCAT
Organism: Arctia plantaginis; assembly: GCA_902825455.1. Classification (NCBI taxonomy): domain Eukaryota; kingdom Metazoa; phylum Arthropoda; class Insecta; order Lepidoptera; family Erebidae; genus Arctia; species Arctia plantaginis. The sequence goes on along the minus strand of CADEBD010000171.1, from coordinate 9,868,642 downwards.
CCATTGCTATGCAGATGATAGCACGGGAGATGTCTTTTATACCGGCCGCCCCAATATTTTTCGGGAAAACGTCATCGACGCGTTTGTGACTCCTGAGTTGCAGACGTTCGTCTGCTCGTCTGGCCCGTCGAACATAAAAAAAAAAAATTAAAATGTTTAACGTTAGAATACATACTGAATTTATAATAAATTAGAGAAAAATGTGGATAGTTATAAATATTAGAGTTAGAGCCTTTCATCTTACGTCAGATTTACTTTATATTAAGGATCAAGAGAATAGTTTTCAAATTTCATAAAAGATGATTGATTTTACTACATTCAATGCTAATTATTTGGCTGCTTTATTTGAATCAGTTTTGGTTGACTTGGATGTTTATTGACTTAGAGATTGTTATAAAGGCTACCAATTCAAGACTTTAGGTCCTATTGCGGGGCACTATATCGTATTAAAGTTTCTAGTTTCCTTATTTTTCAATCAAAGTTTTTAGTATCAATGGCACTCTTATTAAACTTTGTGAATTAAAAATTATAATAATCTGACACAACTATGGCGGATGGCGTTGTGGTCTAAGCGGTCACCTTGCCGCTTCTCACTGAGCTAAGTGTTGTGGGTTCGATCCCCACATGGAACAACACTTTGTATAATACACAAATCGTTGTTATGAGTCTGGGTATCCTTTGTATCCGTTTCATGTATGTTTGTAAAGTCCTAAAGTACACAGGATATATTCCTAGTGCGGGTCTTTTAAAACAAAAACGAAAAAAAACATCTTATTCACGATCTTTTCATCCTTAACTACCTAGTTAAACGGTATCCCTTAAGGTAAGCGGACAGATACTAAGTGAGCAGATCAAATATTTTTGTTCTAAGTACTAATTATTCTTGTGTCTTTCTTTCTTTTAATCACTGGACCACATTCGCTATAAATATACATAGTAACAAGAAATATTGAGTATATACTAAATTGTTGCTTGTTCTACGCTGCCTGTAGTGTATATTGCCTTGAAAATATATCTTGATGTTTTTTTGGAACGAAGTTCTTGAAAAAAATCTCACGAAAAGTTGTAACGACACTTTTTATTTTGAATTGTCACTTGTCAGTCATTCAGCGCCATCTATCGAATAGATAGGAAATCATTACTTTTCATCTCAGTAAAATTAAAATTTATGTTCTTAGATTGAGCAAAAAATATTGTATTCGACATCATTTCTCAAGGAGATTTTACCAATGTATAAATTGTTTTAATTAGAAACCAACTGAAAAATATGTAGGTAATAGCCGCTTTCATAGATGGCGTTGTAATTAAAATCGTGTCGAATCAGTTTTACTCGATCGTCACAACTTCGTTCCTATCGGGTGTCCCACGACATCACACGGCTTTTATTTTATTTTAAATGTGACTTCGTAACCAATGGAAGTAAATTTTAAACGTTTTAATTGCACTCCTGTTTTCATACTATAGGTACATAAGCTACTATTAAATGTGCATAATAGTTAAAGCCCCAGTACATTATTGGGGATTAGAGTTGAAAGCAGCCTTTTTATAGAGTAAAACACAAACAAAATAATTTATTTCTTTAATCGCATTTTTCAGTCTGGAAATATTTGATTTCACACACTTGTCTAATAAATTTTGTTAAATACAAATATTCGTATCCTTATAGTTTATAACTTAACCAAATTTAAATATGCTGTTGAATGTTACTTGAAATATTAAGACAACCTTAACACAGTATCTTACTTAAGTTACCCACTAACGCAAATTTATAATCATTGAAAAGTTTTTATATTCCGCCAAGCTCACTGTTTAAACATAGTGTGTCGGCAGTATCTATTTTGATATTTAAGTAAATACTAGCGTAAATGCAAGTGGTATTGTAACAAACTTTATGATTTTAGCAATGCAAATAATTTTTAATTACCTATGGCGTAAGATTTTATAGGTCAGCAAGTTCCCACAGGTTTGATGTTCAGCCACGGTATTGGTCGCAACGTTACAAAGTTACGTAACTTAAATATTGTATTTGATTCAAACGACATTAAAATATTAGGAAATGAGGAATCTATGTCTACTATAACATTCCGTAGTTCTAATATTCGCGGATTGTAAATTGGAGTTTACAGAAGGTTTTTATGAGGACCTGTCTTCGCCATAAAGTTACGATTGTATAAATACCTTCAATACGGTACGGCATTAGCTGGCCTACTTAGAAATCTTTAAGAATCTTGATATGAATGCAAAACCAGAGAATGTATTTCAATTCACATATACTTGTACTTTTGGCACTTGCTTTGATTACCGTCAGATGATGAGACAAGCTGACTGTAAAACAAATCATATTTTTAAAGTAATTGTACCTTGTATCAGTGTGGGTTTAAACATCGCTATTATTTTTAACAAAAGTGAATTCCCTGATAAAGCAGATCGCTAGAACTATGCAGAGGACATTCCTGTTTCGGATCGTTTTCCTGTCTATCAAGTTAGCTTTCATTCTTAAGTTGAAATGGACTTTCAAAAATTGATAAATATACATTTGTATAAGTATAAATTGACCTTCCAGTCAATTATGTAAAGGAAAAAATAGGTAATAAAAAGCAATTAATTGACGTCTCATTATTATATTTTTATTTTATTATTTTTACAACTGGTATTTTCATTTGTTTAGATACTAGATTGCTTAGCTGTGAAACACAGACAAGCCGTTATAAATAGTTTAAAAAAGTTGGAAACTATAGTCAATGTTTAAAGGAGTATTGGTTTGAAAATTGTCTACGTATGTGGAGTTATTGTTCAAAATTCATCTAACAATAATATTTAAAAAAAGTATTTGGCAAAAAGTAAGTTTTTAATTAAGAAATTGTCTCATCTCTAGAAAAAGTCTACTTTATGTACACAATTCAAATTAAGCGTACCTATCTATTACAACTCCCTTTTTAAGCATACTCCGTACAGAAACTTTAGTTTAATAATTCGCGAGTATTTTAGACTCGCATACACGTTACCATAGAGAAAAATAAACTGGCATTGCCAGCGGTATTGTCAATCGTAATTTAAAACAGGAGTTGCATCTAGAATAACATTAAGGCTTAAGAAAATTACGCAATCTCATTTACTCAGGAATATGTACAACTACAACCACAAACCCAGCTTTCCAATGCGACACACACTGACACAACCTATAGGTACTTACGTACAGTGTTATGCAATAATTTAAATCGAACTCATTTGTTTCCATGCTTTTTGATGTGTGGATGACAATGGTGGTAGTATTGCAATTGTTTGTCACAATGTAAAAAAATTCTAAAACTCCCTCTAAACTAAAAGATATCGAATTACCTCAAATTTTCATATAGACACTAAATCTAAAATTGCTAAAATAAGAATTTAAATCAAATGACAAAGAGTGGATAAATAAAATCTCTAGAAACATTGCAGTTTTCGGATTTCTGAATCCGAATAAATTACATGTATAGGAAACAAAGAGTTGTATTTCTCAATCATAGCTGAGTGAATATTTAAGTATAAGTTGGTTCATGATAAAACTAAAATATACTTTCCCTTCCCGCATAAGTAACAAGAGCTATGATCATATGTTCATTATTTATTACTAAAATAATTTTGATAGACTTAGAGGTTGCAACCTTCTTAATACGACCATGGACTTAAAAAAAAGAAAAGATACAAAGACCACAAACTAAATAAGGTTATGCACCATACGTGCATAGTATGCAACTAAACAAAAATTTGCTTGGGCTCTAATTGATTAGCTTTCAGGAAATCTTTTACAAAGACTTAAATTAACAAAGTTTAAGTTCACAATACTTTCATAATACTCATTCCATTGAAATTGATTACTAAACGCATTATATTTAAATTTATTACTAAACTCATTATACTTTAATTTATTGTTTAATTAATTAATATTTACTGACACAATTTAAAAAAAATCGTTTGAGTAGTTAAGGCGTAAATAATTTATTCCGAATAATAAACCAACAAAAAACCACATTCACATTCTGATAGGATTCTTATAATACTCCAGCCGGTGATCGTCGAGTGGGCAGGGCGGCAGCACGGGACCCTTTCTTTCCGGCTGACGCAGGGCCTTTCTAGGCACGGCTGCTTCCGGAAGTACCTGCACTCGGTCGCCAGCAGGGAATTGAGTCCCGCCTGTCACCACTGCGATTGCAGTGAGGACTCGGCTCAGCACACGCTGGCAATTTGCCTGGCTTGGCAAATTGCCAGCGTGTGCTTGGATCTCGGAGTGTCGGATCTCTCGTTGCCGGCTGTCATACGCTCCAGGGCCGGTAGTGACAGATGTTTCACAGCAGTCGCATCCTTCTACGAAGACGTCATCTCGCAGAAGGAGGCGGCGGAGAGGGCCCGGGAGGACAACCTCCACTCGGACCCAATCCGTCGCCGTCGAACCGGGCGGCGGATTCGCGCCTACCACCGCCTCATGCCAGCCAGGCCTCAGGCCAGCCGCAAGGAGGCGATGTCCGCTTGTGCCGGACGTCGCCTAAATGGAGAATGTACCCGAAGGTGGTGCCCTCGCCGTTGCGGGCAGGCGCTAGGAGGGGTCCGGATGTCCTAATAACAGCAGTTCCCGGATCCCTCCTATTACAGGCGCAGAGTGGCACACCGTGTGGTTTTAGTCGGTCCGATTCCGACACACCACCTCGCCGCTAATCCCGGTGGGGTGACGGCCCGAGGGGGTTTCCACACGTAAAAAAAAAAGGATTCTTATAATAGGATTAGGGTTGTTTGTGGTTGTTTTTCCATGTAAACACACGGTAACGAAAATAGTAATATCGTAACAATTATTTTTAGTGGTCATTTTTATTTTCTCATATCAAACTAACTGAAATAAACTTTATCGGAGACTTTTTCAAATCTTATCTAAACAAAATCATTATACATTAAGATATATTAACTTCAGATAGTAATCATGTATAAATTACATTATGATTCATCTATGTGTTGCGTTTTTATCGAAGGCATCACCTGCATGTCTAAGAAACAATTCAAAGATTATGTAGTAAGCCTAAATATATCAATAACAACAGCCTTTAATAGTCCACTCCTGGACTTAGGCCTTAGGAAGGGTTGGTATAGGGTTTGTGTCAAGATTTCCTTCTCTTTGCAGTGTTGTTGTCCTGCGTAGTTTACTCCCTTAGTCGGCTCTCACGACACCCACGGGATGAATAGGGTGACAATCCGTATTCTTGATCCGTCACCACACGGAAGGAGTAATTTACGTACAATCAATTATGGCTTGTGCGAAGTGTGTGAAGACCACTCTGGTCCGGCAGTAGTTACAAAACATAAGCTGTACATGCTAACTGTAAGCTCTATTAATAATATTTTTGAAATTGTTGACAATTATGTTAACTTGTACTTTTTTTGGCTCTGATAATCGCTATTTAACTACTTAGTTAATACCTTTTCATCAAATTTTTATGACGACGTACAATATAGAAAGAAACTACCTGATACGTGTAGTATAAAGATAGAATATACACCGCCACCACTTAATGTGTACATAATTTTAAGATTATAATGTTTTAATATTCTCTGTTGAGAAGATTTAAGCTTCCGTATGTAAATCTTTGTTAACACAGGTTAGTTTCGTCTAGTTTTTTTTCTGTGCGATATACTAATAGAAAAAAAGTCCAAATAAGCTGAAGGTCCATTGCCACGTATTTAAATCAACTAGCTTGCACAGCTATAATCTAAAATAATCTATTTTACAGGTAATGCTTTTGTGTCATACAGATTCTACCGGTAATTTGAAATAATCGCATCAAATTTAGTTTCCAATTACATTAGTACAAATTATATTTCATCATCATCATCATCATCAACAGCCTATTACAGTCCACTGCTGGACATAGGCCTCTCCTTAGAAAGGAGGCTTTGGCCTGCTATACCACGCTGGCCAGACGGGTTGGTATAGGGTATGTTTGAAGTTTTCCCTCTCTTTGCAGTGCTGTTGTCCTGCGTGGTTTTCTCCCTTAGTGGGCTCTTACGACACCCACGGGATGAATAGGGGTGGTGACACTCTGTATTCTTAATCCGTCACCACACGGACTTAAATTATATTTAGTTTAGATGAAATTAGATTTATGAGACATAAAAAGATTTTTAACGTAGAACACCGGTCTATTTTATTTTCATATAATGTAAAACGGCCTTCCCTTTCGATCATTATAAAATTTAGATTCAAACAAAAAATTGACATTGGCATTTATAATACATATTAATGAGTACACAAGTCGTTAAAACAATATTAAAATTGGTTGTAGGAAGAAAATAGTTTAAAAGAATTACTTCAAGTAAAAAATGATATGAGTCACTTGAGCGCAAAATTTAGACAACAACAACCTCTAACATAAACTGAAAATAACCGTTTTGGCTGACAGTTAATGTATAATAGACTGTACTGTGTAAGAGACTGTACTTTTTTTTTTTTTTTTTTTTTTAACGTGTGGAAATCCCCTCGGACCGTCACCCCTCCGGGGTTTGCGGCGGGGTGGTGTGTCGGACTCGGACCGACTAAAACCACACGGTGTGCCACTCTGCGCCTGTAACGGGAGGGATCCGGGAACAGCTGTTGTTAAGACATCCGGACCCCTCCTAGCGCCAGCCCGCTCCTGGTGCGGGCTCCGTCTCAATGTAGATGTTCCTCTCTTTAGGCGACGTCCGGCACACGCGGACGCCGCCCCCTCGCGGCTGGCCAACTAATGCGGGTGGAGGGGAAACCCACCCCGTCCACCCGCGGCCACACTCAGGGCGGCATGAGGCTGTGATCGGGTCCGAGTGGAGGTCGTCCTCCCGGGCCCTTTCCGCCGCCTCCTTCCGCGAGATTACTACCTCGCAGAAGGTTGCGACCGCGGTAAAACAACTGTCGCTACCGGCCATGGAGCGTACTACGGCCGGTAGCGAGAGATCCACTCCGATGACTGCAGTGAGGGCCCGGCGCTGCGCCGCCCATGCGGGGCAGACCGCCAGCGTGTGCTGGGCCGAGTCCTCACTGCAGTCGCAGTGGTGGCAGGCGGGACTCAGTTCCCTCCTAGCGACCGTGTGCAGGTACTTTCCGAAGCAACCGTGCCCGGAAAGCACCTGCGTCAGTCGGAAGGAAAGGGTCCCGTGCTGCCGCCCTGCCCACTCGGCGATGACCGGCTGGAGAGCCTCCACGGCGGCGAAGCCAGCGCGTGGAGTCTCCAGCCGGAACGACCAACGAGCCATCGTGGCTCGGCGAGCGGCTACGCGCCACTCGCGCACATCCTCGGGCGGAGGGCGAAATCCGCTCTCCGCCCGGGAGTCAGCCACTCGCCGATAAACTTCGGCGAGCACTTCCGCCTCCAAATCCCACGGGGGAGTTCCGGCCAACGCGCATGCCACCTCCGTAGAAACGGTGCGGTAACCGCGTATGGCTCTGACCGCCATTACCCTCTGAGGGCGCCAGAGGCGTACCCTATTCTGGGCGGTCAGAGCCGCCGCCCACACCGGTGCACCGTACAGCGCCATTGACCGGACAACCCCCGTGTACAGCCGTCTTGTCGCGACGCTGGGTCCACCCATATTGGGCAAAAGTCGCCCTAGGGCAGACGCAGCGCCGACCAGCTTTGGAGCAAGCTGTCGGAAGTGCTCGTCGAAGAGCCACCTCCCGTCGAGGATCAGGCCCAGATATTTCATCTGGGCCCGAACCGGTACGACTACTGTACTGTACTGCTCTAACCCGTCTCTATGTAGTATCATTTGTTTCACTCATAGTTACTAGTACAATAAAAGTCAATTGAAATAAATGAGCAAATTTTCATAGAGACGTGTTTTTTTTTGCTTTGGGCAGTTTCTTTACAGTTTATCTCCAAGTGAAATTACAAACCCTAATATAAAATAAATGTTTGTGTACGATAAAAGTTCGGGGCCTATGAGTAGGTATGTACAAAGTTCGTAAGACAAGGGAAAGCGTGAAGGGCATTCTGATTGTTGTGTTGGCCTTGGCGGTACAAGCTGGCCGAGTGTGACCATTTAGATGTGCGATATTCACGCTAGGTAGTGGTCGTAACGTGTGTAAAAAGTATTTAAGTTACGAAAACATATATTTACTCACCTGTCCATTCACCTTAATTGTTGTTTAGTTTGACAGGAATTATAAAGTATATATAATATAATAATGTATGAAAACAATTAGCTAGTTTTACATGTATTTTGTCAGTGTTATCCCTGAGTGCTTGCAGCCGCCAATCGCCTTCATAACATAATATAGGTATTATGACTACTTCATGTGCCAAATAGTATATCAAGTTATTGTTCAAAATTCATCTAACTATAATATTTTAAAAAAGTATTTGGGAAAAATAATGAGTTTTTAATTAAGAAAATGACTCATCTCTAGAAAAAGTCTACTTTATGTATACTCGTACAATTCCAATAAAGCGTACCTACCTATTACAACTCCCATTTTAAGCATACTTCGTACAGAAACTTTAGTTTAATAATGCGCGTGTATTTTAGACTCGCATACACGTTACCATAGAGAAAAATAAACCAGAATTGCCAGTGGCATCGTCAATCGTAATTTAAAACAGGAGTTGCATCTAGAATAACATTAAGGCTTAAGCAAATTACGCAATATCATTTACTCAGGAATATGTACAACTACAACCACAAACACAGCTTTCCAATGCGACACACTGACACAACCTAAAGGTACCTACGTACAGCTTTATGCAATAATTTAAATCGAACTTACTTGTTTACATGCTTTCTTACTTCTTCTTACTAAGAATGCGATTGTAATCAATATGGTATGAGATATATTCACTATGTCTATTGGTTCATGGGTTACTAGTTATCGTATAGGCATACTCAAATACAAAATGACAAGTGTGTTAAGTTTACTCTCTTATTTAATCGTTTTTAGGAAATAACTTTGTTGTTAAATTTCGTCTAATATAAACGATCCAGAAACATTAGTTGAGTCCATTGTTTAAGGTATTGAAAACAAATTCGCTACATAATCGACTAGCATTTTTTGAATCGATAAACATCGACAGATGTAACAACATACCTTCAGCTGCTATGTTTAATTTAGTTAAAAGCCCACCACAGAACTATTATGCTTATTTAAGATTATCGCTTTAATTAACAATCATAACATTTAGTTAGTAAAGTCTTAAACCAAATTCATTAGACATATTCCATTAGAATAATACATTCTAATACCATTGGTAATTCTTGTGGGCTTTTTTCTTCTATTCCAAGCGTATACCACTTTTTAAAACGAATACCAAAACAGGTTTAAGAAATAGGGTACACTCAGTAAAAATGCTTACGGTGATCATTAGTGTTATATTTTCACAAAGTTATTTGAGTCCAAACAAACATTGAATAAGTATGTACTGCTTATTCTGTATTCCACAGGGTCTAAAATAAGAAAGAACTTGAGGCAAACTTGTTTTAATATGAGATTTAATCGTTTTGGAATTTGATAAAAAATAAGTAGGTACTGCATAGAAATACTAATGGTGCAAGAATGGTATATTCAAACAGCAATGATGATTTATTCTCAACCATGTTTCAATATATTTTATTATCTGAAATTTGATTTATTTGCATAATATAATAATGAAAACTAAAGTTTTATATGTAAGATTTCTTAAAAGCAAATACTTTAATTTGACCGCCGCGACGTAAGTTGCTTTCATAATAATATTTTATTGATTAAATAAAGGCTGTTCCTTTTTAGTAAATACAATTGCAACGAGCCATTATAGTTGCCACCACATTTTCTCCGTCGCTTTTGTTTGGCGTATTACTACGTGCACATTACCGATAAACGGCGAGTCTTACTTAATTTTGATATGGGTATGTTTGTTTGCATTTTACGTTTTCGTTTGCAGAATAAAATATTAATAAGCACAAAATGTGTTGCGGATTAAGAATATAGAGTGTCACCACCCCTATTCATCCCGGGGGTGTTGTGGTTTGTTCCCTTTGGGAGCCAACTACGAAAAACCCTATACCAACCCGTCTGGCCAATGGGGTATAGTAGGCCAAAAAGTCCTTCCTAAGGAGAGACCTATGTCCAGCAGTGGACTAATAAAGGCTGTTGTTGAAGTACAGAATTGGTACATAATATTGATTGATGGAAATTGTAAGTTATTACCTATATAAAAAGAATATATAAAAAGTGCTCAATTAGTTTCGTAGTTAGAATTTAAAATCTGCAAGGCGTCGAATTCTAACTAACATGTTTTCTAAGAGTAACAAGCTTAATTTTACATATAAATAAATGTTCAACTTTGCGTTTCTTGATACGATTTAATTATTTTCTTTTCATGCAATGTGCGACCTACAGTCAAGGACTTAAGCGTACAGTAGCGCAACTAAAACTATTGTGATTAACAATCACCAATAAACCACTGACAATGACTACATCGTGACATTTTATGTCAGCTTTTGGTTACAATAATCAATAAGTTTAGAGTACGCAAGCTCTATGAAGACTTGTTGACGGAGTCATCAGAATAATTGATTTTGTGTAATATTATTATTAATGTATATATATTATTTAACTATTATACAGTACGTACAAAATATGTACCTAATGTATCTATTTAGTTTATTTTTGTAATAAATATCAATTAGTCATTTATTCATTAGCTTTCATTATACAACTGCCACACACAGCTCTGGATCACCCAAAGGTCGACTGGAAGAAAATGCCTATGGCGTTAACTCCACTTTATGCAATTTATTTGCAGGTAGTGTTAAATGTATAATTAAGACTTTCTTTCCTTTATTAAATTTTCCAGCGTGAATCGCGATTTCACGAGTATATGTTGAGTGTAGGTTCGGTTTGACCCTGTGCTCACTTACTGTCAGTAGACCCGTATGCTCGTTTGCCTATAGTATTTGCGGTTACTAATATTACAAAGTTGAAGACTTTATATGTTTGTTTAAAAGCGCTAATCTCAGGAATTCGAATTGAAAAATTATTTTAGTGTATGATAGCCCATTTATCGAGAAAGGCCACGTAACACCACAAAATACAAAAACGTGGAAAATTTAATTCTTTTGAGAAACGGAAAGTTGCGCGGGTCAGCTAGTATCATAATGAACCTCCAAAAATCCGTTTCGTGTGTTTAGGTAATAATTTTTTTTTTTTTTTTTTTTTTTTTTATTTCAGTTAAGAAAACCAACAGCTACAAAAATGAAATGGTCAGATTGATATGCTACATCAAGCCAATTACAGGTTTTCACGAATAGAATCATTGTAAATAATAGAGGTTCTGGAGCACTAACTAATACGACACTACACCTATACAACTATACAATAAATAATAATCGATCTAAAAATGTTACGATCTAAAAAAAATTAAGGTTTAGCATACCGCGCACAACATTGCTTTTGGTATTAAAGGGATCAAGAGAGTATTCCTTGCACAATTTATTGAAATCTCCGCTCGCTCGCACAATATATGAATTTTTTCTATAGATTGAGGAAGAAATTGGAATAGAAATGGGTGGATTAAATCTAATCGACTTACGGGGGACATTAAAATTTAACTTTTGCAAAAGGCTAGGACAGTCAATCTCATTAGAAATAATTTTCAAAAGAAAAGAACAATCAGCTAATCGGCGTCGATTTACAAGTGGCTGGATATGAAATTTCTTACACAGACCAATGTAATTGTTTGAGCTATAAGGAATATTTAAACGATAACACAAGAACCTCAGAAAACGTTTCTGTATGTTCTCAATGCGATCAATGTACTTATGATAGCAAGGGTTCCAAACTTGCGAGGCATACTCCAGGTGGCTCCTAACAAAAGTACAGTAGAGAATTTTTAGCGTTTTAGCTTTTACGAAACATTTGGCAATTCTCATTACAAACCCCAAAGCCTTGGAAGCTTTAGCAATAATTTGCTCAATATGCACATCGAACAGTAGCTTCGCGTCATGGTAAACACCAAGGTCACGTACCCCATCACATCTTGGCAATACTTGTCCCTTAAGTTCGTATGGTGCTAGTATTGGTGACCGTTTTCTACCAAACGTGACGACTGAGCATTTAACGGGGTTTAGTTCTAATTTATTTAATTGACAGTAGTGATCAAGTCGTGATAAGTCTGATTGAAGCGCCTGCACATCGTTTGGCGATGATATTGCAGAATAGATCTTCATATCATCAGCAAAACAGAGCAGATTAGAACTTTGGAAGCAGGAGTCGATGTCATTCACGGAAATCGTAAAAAGCAATGGACCCATTAAGGAACCCTGGGGAACCCCTGGGGAACATTATGGATCAATATCCTTAATATTAATTATTACATACACGAATGGGTTTCTGTTTACCAGTTATGTAACTACTTACTACTAGTTACACAAACTAATATTAGATAAATTTTATGTAATTCATGTATTTCCCACAATTTTTAAAATACTGTACTAGTTTCCTCGTGTAGGAGTTCATCTTTATAGCAACAAATTTGGATTTTAATCTCAATTTCTAGGTTTAATTTTCTTTGTTGCTTTTTTTCGAAAACAATCTGGGCATTCTATCAACTTCCTTAATATTAAATGTTCATTGTTTTAATCACGTTAATCCACTTTCTTACAAAATATGGATTTTGTCTTAGTGAGATTGTAAGATTCCTCTACTAACATTTTCAAATTTTCGTTTCATGATAGTACCTACTTTAATTTATGGGTATGTGAACCTACTTTTCTGTAACGTTAAATACAGGAAATAATTTGTATTGTAACGTCATGTCGTTCCTTTGTTTCAAAATCTTATTTGTATGCTATCAGCAATAAATGAATGACAGTTAACAAATACATGTGATTTATATTTATGTACGAGTTTGATGTGAATGCACTATACTATCAATGAATACTAATCTGCAGCTAACAAAGGGCTGCAAAAGATGTAGGATGGATGGTACAGTATATGTACATAATACTATTAATAGGTCTGTTGATTTAGTGGTTAGCGATCCTGATTAGCAGTCAGGTCAGTCAGGACCAGCTACAGGTCGTGGGTTCGATTCCCATCCAGGAGAAATGTTGTGTAATGATCATAATCATTTGTTCTTTATGTGAGTGTAATTTATCTAAAATATGTAGGTGTAATAGAAATATATAAATCTGTTTATATGTAAGTGCCCGGATGACGGCTTGCCTCCTAATTGCGTAAGTGGAACTAAAATTACGGTCGGAAAAGATGGGCGTTTCATACGCCGCCGGAGATATTATATATGTATGTTTTTAAAAAGACTGATTCATTTATGGCTGAATGGATATGAAAATACAAAAAACATAGATTATGCAAATCGGCATCGATGTCAATGTCAAGTCAATGGCCTATTGCGAAGTGTTCTCAATTTCAATGACCAATCGAAACAAGGTTTTGATGCATTTAACGTCCACGATAAGTTAGAAATAGGCATCTTGTTAGTTCAGAAAAGATATGAAAAAAATCCAATTAGCCTGTCTTTTGTATCAATAGTTATGATTTAGAAATCATCTAAGACACACTTTGCTAAATTAATTCTTTCATTTATCGCTGTTATTTAACAAAATAATAAAGTGGCTTTCAAACTACTCAACCCACGTCTCTATTTTAAAAATATTCACTGTTAAAGATTTGAAATCACAATTTTAGTAGTCTATTATAGTCTCATATCTTAATTCAATTTTGTTATAGGCGTACCCTGATTGGTCGTGGCATTCTGCCGGCCGTGGTGACATCAACTGCACCGGACTGATCTCCGTTTACCGGATCCGAGCTGACCGCTGCAATAGACTGTGGGTGTTGGACGCCGGCGTTGTCACGAGTATCGATGACTTCCGCCGCGTGTGCCCACCTAAGATTCTCATTTTTGACATGGCTACTGACAGGCTGGTAAATTTATATTAATTTCAAAATATTATTTTCGGTTTAAATTAATCTACTGCACTTAAGCTGCGGCTTAAGCGGTCACCACGGCGCTTCCTACTAAGCTGAGTGTTGTGGATTCGATCCCTATATGGAACCACACTTTGAATCAAAAAAATGTTGTTCTGAGTCTGGGTATTTCTTGTGTTCGTTTTACTTATTGTGTGTATGTATATTCAATGTGTATGCATGTAGAGCGCGTGAGTCGTCTTTTTAAACAAAAAAAAACACACAACAAGAAATATAAGTATTAATATAAGTTCTTTTTACACTACTACTTTTTGCACCGATACAACACATGTTACCTCTTAAGCCTGTCAGTCATTTTGTATTCTTGTGATGGGTAGATTAAATTTGTATTCTATGTAAGTATTTACAACATGTCGCAACTATAACGAAATAAATACCTAAACATTATATAATTATATTATATCACACAAGCAGGGGCGGTTTAAGTATCTAGAGCGCCCTAGGCAAACATCTCATCGTCTTTCCTCCACTCCTCCATGAGGACTCAGCAAAGTTGGGATTTCTGGTCCTCGATTTCTCGAGTCCCACGATTCGAGCCCAGAGCAGTTCATTCACGAGCCCCAGATACCTCATCGAAGGCTCAATGTCGATGCGAGTGCATGAACAAGGCCTCAGATTTGTGCAGAGACACCTAGAGTCCCAGCCGCCGGATCCTCAAGGTGCGGGTTACTGCACGCCTTCACAACAGTGTTGTCCGCATAGCTCGTGACGGCGACACCAGCTAGCGCCTGCCCTTTAAAAACGCGGGCACCACCTTCGGGGATAAACTCTCATTTAGAAGACGTCCGCCACACGAGGACGTTCCCTCCTCACGATAGGCCTTCGTGGCAAGTATAGGGGAAATCTCGTCCACCTGAGACCACACTCAGGGCGGCAAGAGGCGTTGGAAGGGACGCCAGCCATGGAGCATGTAACGGTTGGTAGTGAAAAATCCTCTCTGATGATAGCAATGAGTGTCCGACGCTACGTTGACCAGTCTGTCCTGAGCCGAGTTCAAACTGCACTACAGTGGTGACAGGCGCAACTGAATTTACTCCTAGCGACTCAGAAAAGACCTGCGTCCGTCGCGCGCCTTATTGTGGGCGATCAAAGCTTCCGCCCACGCCCCACCGTATTGTGCAACGCTGGTCTGTTACTACAACTTTTAGAGCAATCTCAACTACAGCTAACTGCAGCTGTAGTTGAGATTACTCTATAAGTAGTCATCATTGTGGCTAAGCTCCGTAAATAAAGAGATTACTCTATAAGTTGTAGCAACTGCATTTTTGTGTGCACGCACTAGCCACAATCTTTATAAGTATTAAAAAAATCAAAGAAGTAGTTTCAATTATTATTATTTGTAATATAAACGTAATTAAAACTTAATATTAATATATAGATATGTCTGTTATAGCATCGTTAGTCTGCAGTAAGTTATTTTTTTAAAGCATTTTCTTTACCAAAACATTGAACCACGCGTGTTTTTTATTAAAGTATTTGATGATGCAATATTAAAACTAGGTGTGTGAAAGCTAGTTGAAGCGTAACCTACATTGTAGTTTTTATCATTATCTTACCACGTTATACAAATGTAGGTTCATGTGCTACTATTGTACTATGTTGTATGTCGAAATGTTGCACTCGTGAGTAAATAAACGAATTGTTTTTAAGTTCAAGCTCAAGTAACAATCTTGGCGGTTTTAATTTAATTCGTTAGACTTTTGTTTCCACAATCTAATCATTGATAAGTATTAAAATGACCTTGCTATTCTGTTAGAATACTATCGATCAATTGCGGATATCGGTTTGACAGGGTTGACCTTACTTACAGATGGGGAAGAAAAGTTGCTCCGAATGTGGAGTCCGGTGTATTTGAAAATAGCATTTGCCCGGCTCAGTTTCGTTTAGTACGTACAATTCAACCATCTGTAGAATATGGTAACTCTATATACTGTATATATATAGTAATTGTGAAAAGAGTTACAGCAAAATTCGTACAACACAAACTTCAAATCACTAGTAGTACTCACACTAAGGGTTACTCCCTTAGTCGACTACTGTGCCTATGTAGGACAACTGCGCTGCAAAGAGAAGGAAAACTTGTAACAAACCCTATACCAACTCGTCTGTCTAGCATGGTATAGTAAGCCAAAACCTCCTTTCTAAGGAGAGGCCTATGTCAAGCAGTAGACTGTTAAAGGCTGTTGTTGACACTGACGATGAGGTGAAAAAATTTTTATATGAAATTATCATTCGAACATTTTCGTAAAACAGAAATAATTGTAGTACATATTTTTCATATAAATATTAGTAGTACATATTTTTCATATGAATATTATTTAATTTTATGAAGCATAATCTCGCCAAAGGTTTTCATATTAGAAATGTTACGTAGTTAAGTCTATAAATAATATTGATATTTTAACAAAGTATCATTAACGAGGGTTATTTTTATTTGTACATCTTATTTTAAATATTGTATACACGTTGTAAAGTGTAAAATTTGATATTATAGTACCTAACAGTTATAGATTAAAGGTATAATAACCGTTATATAATTAACAATCATCAATAAGCCTTTACGTCTTTTATGCATTTGAAATATATATCTATTTAGGCATAAACTAAGAACCATACCATACCAACTTAGTATTCAAAGCAGATCGTAGAAAGCACAGATTTTATTGATGGATAAGCGATTCATCTTTAAGAATTAGATTAAACGAAGTTCCTATAGTAAATTTAGCTATGAAGGTATTTATAGAATACTGCCACAATGATGTCAAGGCAAACTAATGTAATGCTGGCAGTTGGGACAGTCTGAATCGATTAATACTTAGATAAAGTACTTGAAAAGTTTAAAGTTTGAGTCACGACTCGTGAATTGTATTTAGGTCACTTTATTTTCGACGTTTGCACATAGGTTGTTAATATAATACTTACATTAGGTATTCACTAGGGCGCCCACATACACGTTTAAATACTATGCTCATAAATTGAGTACTAGTTATTTGGTTTTCTCTTAAATCTTTCTTAACGATTGCCTTTGGCAATCACAGGACATCTTTGATCACAAGAGCTATTTAAAGTAATAGATTGAGGGTTTTCTGAAATGTTCCACGTGAGATGGCAGCACTGTAGCGTCAGGTCCAACCACCTGTCAAAACACATACACGATTTGTATTTTTCGATCATTTATTTTGGTTCATTCATTCTTAAAAACGTTACAAAAGGAATGTTGTTTTCTAAAATGCCACAGTGTTGTGCAGTGCCTATGTGTGCAAATAAAACTTTTGCGCCTCCCTTTTTGAGCTCAATCTTCAGTTCAGCAACCTTTCTCTGGCCGTAATCTATAATAAAGTCAATAACACTTCCAAATTCATAGAATTTCACTAATAAATTATACGTTCGGTAAGAATCTGTGCTATCTGACAGCTGTTTGGACCTGACGCATACGAAGCGCCGTCTGGTGGCAGAAAAAATATCGAAAACCCTCATTTATACTAGTTGTTTTACTTACATAGTCGGATATGGTTTAAACATATCTGATCCTGTTTGTCACGAGCAAGAAGTGTAATTTCATTAACTTTGTTCTAAATCTCGTTTGGTTAAGGTTTAGTGGCTTATACCTACTAATGTTGAGTGCGCAAATGCGTAGTGCATTTATATATGTTGGAATTTGATCCCCGATCATTGCTAATAATTGTATGCATGTTTAAATTCTGGGTTCATTTATCTGCATGTACCTGTACTAGAATCCGTAGTAAATGCTATGCTTAATTTTAAAGCCTTGTTTAGTGTTTTAGAATACTATAAGCATTTCACCTTTTATCTCGAATCGAGTACGGATATACAAATCACTTTAATTAAAAAATGTTGTGATATGACAAGATAGAACAACTATTATTATTCCGCGATATTAAGTAATCTGGTATGGTAGTAACATGTAGTAATGTACTGCAAATTGTTGTTCAAAGAATATAAATGTTTTAATTAATAATGCGTACCTACACAATATTGTGAGTCTTTCAAGTGAATGGTGGTTTTGTTCATACCAATTTATAAATTGTTTGAACTGGACGAGATATTCGAGGCAGGTTGCTTAGGTAATGTTTGTTATACAGAAACCGGATTACTTGTTGAATACATTATTTATTCCAGCTGTTGCATTCAAAGCGGAGTGCGTGCTTAATAGTTTTTCTCGAATAATCTCCTCACTCACCGGTGGGAAACAACGAAAGAATTGCTTGACATCGGTTTCTTGTTATGTTATGTATCACTTTGGACGAGCCGGCCCACATTATGTGCTGAATATGGCTCTACCACGGTTAGCGTTTTAATACTTACAAAGCTAATTCACCTCAACACGTCTCAGAATATATTTATTTAATAAAAATCGTTTGAAGTCTACCTTTATGTAGACTCTAAAGTTTTAGATCAACACACACAATTTCAACAATTACATAACCAAAGAATGTGCTATAGGAGAACAAACAAATATGTTTAGCGGTATCTAGAGGAGATCTCTGTCAGCAGTATACTACAATGCGTGCTGTGGATATGTACATACTGCTTTCGAAAACTGCATCATAAACAGTACTTTCATTTAGTGCATCAGCTGGAATTCGTATGATATAACTTCTATAACTGTACTGAGATATTTATGAATACTTGCCTGTGGACATTGTTTTTAGTGCAATAATTGTGGGATTGTGCAATTGTATGCAAATTAAGCACTATTAGAAGGAAATGTTTTGACTAATTATATTAAGTAAATCGCGTTATATTTACAATCCAAGGTATCAGGGACGGTGGGCAATTAGAGCCGTGGTTCTGGTTTTAAATGGGTATTAACACGTTTTTAGTCATCATACCCTTTTAAAACCTATTGCCACAAATATGTTTGAAACGTTTCGCTTACCTTTAGAACTATTTTACATATACTATATATATACATAACGTTTAGGAAGAATTTCTCAATTTATAAAAATGTAAATTCATATAAAACAAAGATATGTATATAGTTTACTTCAACATCTAATTTAAATATTCTAAAATACTTAGTTGTATAAAAATCTTAATTATCATCGTTAACAGACAAAATCAATTGTTTCCAGTTGGAATATTTCGAGTATGTTTCACAATAACTTAGCAATGTAAACCGTATCACAAGCACATGAATAAACTGAATAAAGAGCTCTTTGCGCATTTGTCACAAAGCATTGTTTAATTTGAGCGAGTAGGTTGCATTGTTTAATTACCGGTAGTAGGTTTCATTATAGTAACAAAGGGGTTGATAGTTAGAAAAACGTCGTCAAAGAAACTAATCGACAGACTTGTCTTTCTATTCCGTTAGGATATATTATCTGAGTATCATTATTCAGTCTTGTCGATGCTAATATTTAATGCGACACCGGTTGGTAATAGCGGACCAGCGAGGTCAGTTATTTATTTGAAAAGGCGGGGGCATGTCCGATTGTCGTAATGTAATTGTTTGACTGAAATATGCACAACTTTGCTACAACCATGCACTATATGATTGTAACTAGTGAATGGAATTCAGCCTCGCTATCGGCCTAATTGTTACTACAATTTATAAAGTTATCGTTCTTCACTAAATTCGGTATATACGTAGGTCCATATAACTTTGTTAATTAATTATTGTCCGGATATTTTATGTGACCTTACATGTCTTGGATAGATTAATGTCGTGCGTGAATTGAAAAATTTGTTTAACCGTGAAAGCATTGCCTTAACCTTCATGGTTATTTTTTTATGACCACCCAAATTTTATGTCATCATCAATCATTAAAAAAATCTTTGATGGATTCTCTTCGATAAATTACAATCTACATAATAATAATACCTCCTTTCTAAGGAGAGGCCTATGTCCAGTAGTGGAGTAAAGGCTGTTGATGATGATGATTATAATGAATAATAATACGTTGATCGTAAATAGTATGTTCCGGTTCACAATCTTCCAAAATTTAATTTCAAATCTTGCGACACAGATTATTATATAAACAGTATTTTCAATTTTACGATAACATAATATACGGGCCGACTTAACTGGTGCGATCCTACTGATATACAGAAAAAACGGCAGTAAGATATACTGTCGATGCACTCCACCGAGTGAGTAAGAGCCAACGAAGAACAAGAGGAGTGCAGCACGTAATAAGTTTATAGTTTATTTTCAAGTGTTTTAAAAAATGCGCACTTGAGTGTCTTCAGTGGCATTTGTCCAGGGGCAGCGTAAAGCTAAAGATGCGTCTTGATAGTGTTTTCGGTAAATTAACATCATGTCAGGATATTCCGCGGCTGTGAAGGTCACTCGCGGCAGTATGGATGACGATACCCATAACCCAATAAAAATAAAAGACTGATAATGCACTCAGTTTCACACACTCTACACTACACACACACACAAACTAATATTCTCACTTTTTAAAATAAAATTAGCGGGACTCGTCACAACACAAAGTCTTGCGCACACGATAACATTAATTGTTCACACAATCGCCGTGTATTATGACGAATGCAATAAGACTAAATAATTGTTAACATAACAAAACTTTTCTAAACAAATATCTCACGAACAACAACAATATTATTATTACGATAATTTGTAATGTGTAATCTACAAGGACACAGAACAGCATAACACTTTGCGTTTAGCGATGGCTAAGGGCCGACTGACTGTATTTACTGAATTAACTAATTAAAAACGCGTGTCCTTCATCCTGATGACGCAATAACCAACATATTTCTTAAATATATTTAGGAAAAGTGCAAGAAATTAATAATAATAACTTCACACATCTCACACACGGCCATCTGATCCCTATTAGGCAAACTGTGGTAACCAGATTGCTGTTAAACGTAGTTACAGATTTCTAAATATATACATATTATAGGGAGATAAATTACACCCAGACACAGAACAAATTATCATGCTAATCCCACAATTAGTTGTCCTGGGTGGGAATCGGATCCACGATCTCTAGGTTAGCAGTCAGGATCACTTACAACTAGAACAACAAACTCGTCGCGCAAACTTTTGAAAAATAAGTTAAAAGCTCATTAATAAATACGGTGTTTAATTATAATTCAAAAGCAGGTAAATTACATCACGTACCAATAAAATATATCTAAATATTTCAGGTCCGAAGTGTATACTTCCCCCGAGAACTGCTACGGCCCAGCTCTCTGCTTACTAATATCGTGCTAGATGATACCAGATCTTCATCATCTCGCCCATCGTCATCGTGTGACCATCTCTTCGCTTACATCAGTGACACGGTGGCTCCAGGTATTGTTTTTTTTTATCATAAACTTTGGTTTGCCAACGATACATATTTTATTCTTGATGTTAAGAGACTAAAAGTTACTAAACTGATCACAAAAAATCCAAAACGTTTTTTTTAAACTTCTTAGTCTAAATCCGATTTTATACAATGAAATTTAAAAAACAAAGCCTTTCTTATTCTATTAAAGGCAACTCCCAAGGACTAATAAGGAACATATCCTGTGTCACGGGGTATTTTACTAACATACATGAAACGAACACAAAAAATACCCAGACTCAGAACAACAAATTGTGCATCATACAAAGCGTAGTAGTGAGTGACGTGGCACTTAAACCACTACGCCATCTGTGCAATCAAATTGTAAATTTGTAATTGGTAATGAACAAGGACTCTGGAATAGTTAATAGTAGGAAGCAATAAATTAACAATTTAAAAAGTTTTTGATTTATTGCACTAAGCAAAATATATAACACCAAGCAAAATATAAGTATATCAAACTTTTTTGTTTATTTTCTAGTTGCTAATGCAATACGTTCTCTAACTAAATGTTTTCTTGTGGAGTCGATACGACGTAGTCTGACGATCTAAAAGTAAATGGTAATTATCAAATAATCTGGAATAATTTGGTGCATTTTATTATTTCTTAGAATAAAAAATAAAATATTTATTGTACTAAGCAATATTATATAAAATACATAGCTATAAAACTTCTTTGTTAATTCCCTAATTGCTAGCTAAACAATAAAAAAAAAACCTTATATAATTTTAAAGGATAATTTAAATAAGACAATGTTGCATTAGTTGACGTATTAGTATTGCTTGTTTATGTCAGCAGTCTATTCGTAGCGATTATTTCAAAGGTAGTGTCAAGATAAAGTTTTTTTTTTAAACTTCTTGCTATGGCGAGCAGATGTTCTATGGATCTATTGGTCTATGGTCTACATTATCGTAATTCTGTGATTACTTACTTTTTTTGAGGTAGATACCACATAGGTATATGGCCGATTACGTCTTACGACAGACTACTATGGTTGCTAGGTTATGAACGTGCATGTATACCAAAAATAACAAACTACGTGTTAAAAGACCTTATGCGACTTTTGAAAGTAAAACGTGTGAAAACGAATATTTGTAAAAGGGAAGCTACTTTGTATTTAGTTGTTGTTTAAACTGTGCGAAAATAACATACTAATTATATACATTCAAGTAACGGAAAATGCAATTTTCGAAGTAAATATTTCATATGCTTACGTAAAAATACATTATGTAATTTAATTGCATAGCACGCAAATATAGCGGGACTAGCCCAACAGCGCAACTTCACCAGCGTACGCGGCATTGATGCTCTGCGCCTATTGGTTGTAGCGTGCAGTTAAATAGCCTTTTTCGTTAAATGAGCTATTCCAACAATAAAAGAATTTTACAATTTGTAGTTACAAACCGTAGTTCATAAGATTAGCGCGTTTAACTAAACAAACAAATTCTTCGGCTCTATTATATGGGTATAGATTATAAGGGATAGGTATAAAAACGACTTTGCAGACGAGATTTTAATCTCTAGTGTTGAAAAGTTAGCCTTGTTAAGGACAGATAATATGGAGGTGCTAATCCTATACTATACGAAACTATAGACTACTCAATAAGTGTCCATGAGGTTTATATGAAATGGATTGTTTTGCTACAACAATCCAATTATACCGACACCTAAACAATTATTATAACAAGCTTGTTGAAGTTACTGCTGGAAAACGATTAATAGACATTAACGATCGTGATTACTAAAGCTACGTAAGTGTTAGTTACTAACAATGTTTCTTAAATCGTTGTTATTAATATGTTTCTGTTTAGCGTTTATTATCCCTCAATGGTCTATTATGTTCAGGTAGTAATTGAGTATTAGATATTCGTTGAAAAAAGTATCTAGGTATATTATGACACACTTAAATATAATACTGAAGGGTTGAGTGATTTTTGTAATTAAACTTGTATAGAATCGTTGAAACTCGATGAAACGAAAATGCGTCACGATAAAGAAACAAACACATAAATGCATAGGATTAAGTCGGCGAGAAAATGAGATACGAGTAGAATACATTACACATTATTTTTAATATAATATTTTGACAGTATGAATATTTTTATCTTTTAATTTAATACTAGCTGGTACCCGTGACTTCGTTCGCGTGGAATTTGAAAAACGCTGTCGTAGTGGGTTCGATTCCCGGGCCGGGCAAAATTTTATAGGGTTTTCTAAGAAAAAAAACATTTTTTTGGGAAGTATCACTTCTGCCTTGAGAATATTTAAAAAAAAAGCCAAGACTAACGTTTTTTTTAATCACCATAACATTCACAGTATCTTTTTTTTTTTAAAGACATATTCCGCATTAGGAATATATCCTGTGTCGCGGGGGACTTTACAAACATACATGAAACGGACACAAATAACACCCAGACTCAGAAGAACAATTTGTGGATCACACAAAGTGTCGTCCTATGTAGGATTTGAACCCACAGCACTTGGCGTATAGGTTAATATGGAGCTGAGTATTAGAGATTATGAGTTACATAATGTAGAACATATAATATGATGTATAACATCTGACACCTACAATCTGACGGCCGGACGAAACTCTATTAGTACCACACGAGCTTAGGTATTGGTCAAATCAAATAGCGTTCGCTTCTTTTGCTGCCTGTCTGTATCTTACACATTTCTGTATCTTTTTACGAAATAACTTTTACAGATTTCAGGAAAGCAAGAAGAAAGAGGTTTTACATAAAAATTTCAACCGTATTTTCCTACCAGTGTAGTAGGAGTAAGATTGGTGTCACGGGAAACAGAAGTGTTCACTTGTATGTTGTAGAAAAAAGTTAATGATGTACTATATTCACGACACTAATAGATACCTTTACAATATGGTATGGTGTACATTTTTACATTACATGGGTTGATGCATACCAAGTATACAATCAAAATAGGAAAGTTGGTTACCTCCAGAGAAATATGTATTTATTAGACACTTAACTGTAAGCGTCTTACTGTAAGTAATAATACAAAGTATACTGTACGGAAAAGTATGATAATACCAGTTGACACATAGAGGTAGGTAAGAATACAATATTAGTTAATATTTTAACAAGCAATGCAGCTTAGCAAGTGACGTTGGGTCTTAAAATAAGTTGATTTTAAGACCCAACATTCCTTGCAAGATAAAGCAAACCAAGATACATTTGGTAACCACCTATAATAACACTATAAATACATGCAATTTCAAATATATATTTTTAACTACATGTGTAAACTATACATCATCAACAGCCTTTAATAGTCCACTGCTGGACATAAGCCTCTCCTTAGAAAGGAGGTTTTGTTTTTTTAAACTATACATAGATATATACAAATGTAGGTCCTGAGGTTTACAAAGAGATAAAAATACAATTGTGTTTCTTTATATTAATTTAGTTTAATCCTTTCTCCGCACCACACAAAATGGTCCAAAAGTTTAGACTAGCTTAAGTGATTATGCGACCACAATTTTAAAACACTTTGTTCTGCTCCATTCAGGGATAATTGTGTACGACGGCCGCCGTGACAACGCATGGCGTGTGACCCACGCTTCTATGTACCCAGATCCAGACTTGGGAGAATATGACATTAATGGTGAAAAATTCACGCTCATGGACGGAGTCGTGGGGCTCGCCCATTCGCCTGCGCAAGGACTTCTTTACTACCAACCGCTAGCTACAGACAGGTAAACATTTTCGGTCTCGTTTCTATTGTTTCAAACTAAACTTGAGATATTTTTAAACAGTAGGCAATTTTCGGAGGTGTGTGTATTTATTTTTTGTATTTTATTAATAAAAACTATTATTATTATTGACTGGCCTATTGAGACCAATAATTAGTGATCCCCGAAGACCCACTGCCAATTTAGACGTTATGGGTTCGATGTCCATCCAGGAGAAATAATTATGTGATGAGCTCCATAATTTGTTATGTGTCTGTTACCAATTTATATGCAATATGTATGCATGTTATTAGAATTGTTAAAGTATGTTTAGTGCTATGGTGGACGAGTATCTGATTCTTTTCTCAACTAGACACAGCACATACTGCGTATACTCAATCACAAGGCTGTATACTAATAATCATACGAAACTACGTTTAACATGAATGAAATATACCTTACTTTTTTCTGTTATTGTGTGGTAATAAGTCAAAGCAATGAAATTTAATTTTCTGTATAACAGACATTAAAAAGATATGGTTATTTTTGAGACCTTATACATATGTACATAAATAGTGATATTATGTGGAGAGTTTTTTCGACATTCGTCTTTATTCAATTAACGTAATTCTGTGAACTTTACCACGAATAATAAACATTTTGACATGTATGTATTTCCAGATTATTTAGCATATCCACAGCAGTGTTAGCGTCAGGCCCACCTGCCGAAGGTACCGACCTTCCCGTGAACCTCGTGGGGCGCAAATCATCTCAAGGCATTGGTGTAGCGGTGGACCCACGCGATGACACTATCATCTTCAGCCCTTTGACTGAGACGGCCATTGCAGCTTGGAATCCTATTAGTAACTCTCACAAGTACGTATTGCCCATAAAAGTTTCAAAATACATCATTCATTCTTAGACGGGCCTGTTGGTCTAGTGGTTCGTGAGCCTGATTGCTAAGTCGGAGGTCGTGGGTTCGATTCCCACTCTGGATAAATATTGTGTGATGAGGACGGTCATATGTTCTGTGTCTGGGTGTAATTTATCTATAATATGATGATGATGTATGTATTTAGAAATACATAAGTATGTTTATTAGCAGTCTGGTTACCATAGTACAGGCTCTGCCAAGTTTGGGATGAGACGGCCGTGTGTGAGTTGTGTGAGGTATATTATTATTATTACAGGGTTTTTGATTTACTAACATTTAAAAAATGTTTGTTTTGTTGTTGTGTTGTTGTTAAATGGACAGCGGCAGTCAGTCAAATTAGTTCAGAGACGAAATCTCTTTAAAGACTGAATTTTCTCACCCACTAGCTTTCTATAGTAGCTGTGTCAATTCACTTCCTTAAAGTTATATAGTGTTGAGAAACTTAGTAAGACAATTAAGAAAGAAACAAAAGTTGTTAATATATATATATATATAACGAAATAATAATCAAAAATTTGAATACATTTAAAAGTGTCATGAATTTTGAAAACCTTGAACAAAATATCAGTTACACCACACTCTCATGGCTAATAGGAAAATCAAAATTCGTATTGTGCTAGGGGAATTGGATGGAACCATCTTGCCGCTGATGCTTTTTATTAAAGTTAATATGTAATATTTATCAATGAGTAGTGTATTACTTAAACTCGGGTACCAGTAGCCGGGGAACGAGGTGTACCCTAGAAAGGAAATCTCTGGGTAGATGACCCCCTCCTGTGGTGGAATACCCATGTTCCCTTGGTGCTCCCAAAGGGCGTCTCGCCTCGACCAATAAAAACTCTAAAAGTATCAAAATCACTTACCGTAACTTACTGACGAGGAACTGTCGCTTCAATCGAAAAATATCTCGGTAAAGATCATAGCGGATTTTCGCTCTTATTTTTTAGATTATATATTTTTAACTAAATACATACGCACATTCACAAACCTCCTAAACTGACGTGACAGGTGACAGTTGATATTGTTACCACAAGAAAATCACTATTTAAATTTTCATGTCATGGGACTCTGGTTTAAATAAAATTATCTTTATATGAAAATATACGTGCCTAATATTGTATTAGGCGGTATAAAGTATGCAAAAGTGAAAACATGTTTTAAATTTATATTTAATTCTGAAATAATTTATTTTATAAGTTAAATCTATTATGTAAATTATTTGTCAAATGCCTACCAGATCTTCCTAACACAGTATTACTGATAACTGCGGTTGATGGTACTGCCCCCATTCCTTATCTATCTAGGTTTACCATGAAAATATTTGTTTAATAATGTTTTCCTCATAATTATCATAAGTTAGTATGAGTCTTTCTAGTATTTTGATGCGGATAATAAAAGTGGAATGCTATGAACAAGGTTATACTGCAAGGTCGTTATAGACCATTCAATACATTGTTATGTATAGTAGTTTGAAGGAGATATTTACAAAATTTGAAAATGAAAAACAGTAATCAACAAATATTCCTTGTCTTGCCTCATAATTGCTCCATAATTACAGTTAGGGTACAGTTCCATGAGAAATAAATTCATTGTTTCTTAGAAGTTAATTTTTGCATCGTAAGCATTTGAAATATTCATGTAAACAAGTAAAAATTGTGAGGAAATCGTATTTTAAAGGCACGATGTCGGAAATTGTTAAGGAAAAAGAATAGAAATGTACCTACTGTAAAAAAATGTACAAATGTAAAAAAAAAAAAATGTACCTATATAAACAATTAAAGTTAACCAAAAAATAACTTACTACGTTTAATCAACAGCATCCTTTTTATATAAGTCTAAGTCCTTGCGTACAATTTTTTTTACAATAGTGCCTTGGTGATTGGTGCAAGTATTATAAGGAGCAGGGCAAGACATTATTTTTGTACATTGAATATGTTAAAGCTGTTTAGACATAAAATTATATAAATACAAATATGTATTCATACAAATTAGTAGAATGTGAGGTCTCAAAATTATTTCAATAATAAAAAGATCTACCTATAGTCTCACTTACTAAACAGAATAATAACTCGAAATGAAGTAGTCTAGACTGATGATGTAATGGTATGTTCTAGGGTGTTGGCGCAAGATGCCGAAAAATTGCAGTTTTGCGCGGAGGTGAGGTGGGCGGAACGTGACAACGGGGCTGTGTGGGCTCTCTCTACACGCTTCCACAAGTTCTTCCGTCGCTCCGCTTCGAAACACGAGGTGAGAGTGAGACGATATAGACATAAAATAAAGTTAAAAGTTTTAATCACATTAGGAGGGTTCATGTGTTCCTATATCTTTTAAACTGAGTGTCGCACAGCTATATACAGCTATTACAAAGATCTCTACCTACAGCAGTAATTATTTTGTTCTTAAATAAGTAGTGCTGCATTAATGTGATTCATTCGTAATGAGTTTTTAACAAT
Organism: Arctia plantaginis; assembly: GCA_902825455.1. Taxonomy (NCBI): domain Eukaryota; kingdom Metazoa; phylum Arthropoda; class Insecta; order Lepidoptera; family Erebidae; genus Arctia; species Arctia plantaginis. Next base: position 9,840,257 of record CADEBD010000171.1, on the reverse strand, counting down.
TATCTAGGTGACAAATATAAACATAAAACCTACACGCTTCGCACTACATAGGTAATATAAACAGTTACAAAAATGATACCTAGCGAATAAAGTTTATTTGGTTACTTAGTTACTTGGTTATTATTAAAGAATTTCGTATAGATCAGAAATGTTTATTATTGTAATTGTACATTTCCTTGTTACCGACGTTTGTTTCGTTCCTTAAATTGACGATCTTTAAAAATCTGCATCCATATTTTATAATAATATAGAAATTTATAACCCATTTACAATAAAAATCTGCTGTACCTTTCCTCCTGCAGAAAGTGGCTACCTACTAAGGCTATTGTATTATTCGCAGATCAACATTCGTATTCTACGTGTGTTTGACAACAACTTCGTGTCGGTGCAGTCGCATGTCCTGCGTCGTTCAGCTAGACAAGCTAACGCTACTTTCGTTTAAATCACACAACACCACGATTTATTCACAAATTATAATACTGCCAAAGTCACCAAATTCTTAATATGAAATTTACTCTATAAACTTTTTGATACTCTTAAAATAAGATCATAACTTCACTTTAATTTGAACTTTTCTAAGATCTAATTGTAATGCAGTCAAATACATACATCGTGACAGCAGGAATATGCACACCTGCTGTATCGATACAAGAGGACTGCATTACCATTTAAAAGCCCACATTATTTTAGTGGTAATCTTTCTACTCTTAAAATGCTATGCTAATTTATATTAATACTGTGTCATATACATTTATATATCAAATATTTCAGGAAATCGAAAAATGAGAAGTATGGAAAGTATATAATTTGCTTACTATACGTGATGTGAGTCAAATTATAATATGTAAGTAGGTCATAAAAGTTCCAATTGCTTGTAATTAGAACATGTATATAACGGAGCGAGGTGTGTTTAGATATAAGTTCTAGAACAATGTTATAGGCATTTGTTATATTCGCTTAGTAATACTGAGCTAGCTTTGCCATTATTGTAAGCATGTAATCCCACACGCACCTTTTCGGAAAAACGAAGTTATTTTAGTCTCCGCTGAAAATCCGTTTAATTAACAGCCTAGCCGAATGGCATTCTCCCCGTTTTGTAACTTAACAACGATATTCATACAATAGTTCTGAAAGGGGCGTATAAAGACGTACTACCTGTCTCTAGTATTTTTTAATAAATAAATAATTTTAGTAATAAGTTGCAATAATAATCAAACTAGGGAAAAATACCAGCAATTTGGTCGATCGTTAACTTCATATGGTTAGTGCGTGATATAGTGATAGCAGAATAATATATTCTAGCAGTGATAGAAGTGGAACTAAATATAAATGTCTGGCCTAGGCAAGTAATTAAAGATTATCTATCGTAGCAGTTTAAGTGAGTAAATATTATTCAGATCATTAGTTGAATGGTAAACGGTTATACTTTTTATGTTTTTTACAAATTGTACCTATATCACTTTCACTGCTTTTTAATTTGTACTTGGCGACAATATCACCATACCAAATGGTTATTAATTACTTAGTTTCATAGTCTAAGGCATGCTATGAGCCCATTATATTACATGAATTGTATACTTCTGAACAAAAATGTACTTAAAGAGTGTGCGTGTTACATTTCAAGTAGAAATTAAATATAATACATAAGTTACAGAAGTTCTTGTTATATATAACTAATGTAATACTTATTGAGTCTAAAATATACTCTTGTTCATTTATTTTAAAATGTGGATTAAGGTGATGTAAAAAACCCAATTTTCTATATTCTAATTTATATTATAAATGCGTAAATAACTTTTTTTGCAAGATACGCTTTACCATATTAAATACTAATCCTATCATAATGAGATTAATCAAGTGTGTCCAGGAACAGACATAGGAGACCTTTAATCCAAAAAATTGAATACTAATACCGATCTGTAGTGTGAAATACAGTAAGAAGTATTTATAAATGTTTTGATCACACAGTGAGGGACACTTAGGTATGTACTTGTTCAATATATATATATAGTAGATAAGCCTATACTGTATCGTCATTTAGAGTTATAGCGTGTCAAACTTTTATTTTCTTACTTCACTTCCTGTAGATAAGTAATTAGTTGGTAAAAAATGTCCCTAAAGATTTTATTATTTAGAAATTGTGTTTGTGTTTAACCTACTTTGAATGTGGCATGATCGGCATACGCATGTATGTGTGTATTTAATGTATGTAAATAGTATATTTTATTGTACGTGAAAATTTTAAATTGATAATATATTGCAAACTTAATTTAGCTATCGGTGTTAGTCCTTGGGTAAATTACCACTTTCTCTACTAAACGTATTTAGATAGTTGTTGTACTGCAATATAACATGTACCTTATATTTAATGTTTAGCTTTTTAATACTTTGAGGGTTCCGTCCTTCGGTTCGGTAGGTTCGCACCTCAAAAGGAAAAAACGGTCAAAAAATCCATTATAGGATCATTTTCCTTCGGTCCGTCTGTCCGTCCGTCCGTCTGTCTGTCTGTCAAAAACCCTTTATCTTGGGAACGTGTGTAGGTGTCGCGTTGAAATTACAACGATATACTCAAATCTACAGTCTCTTGAAGCTGTAAAAAAAAAAAACTTTTAAGTTAACGTTAAAGAAGATACGGCCGTTTATGCCGTTATAAAATGAATATTTCCCTCTCAAGGGAATCCAAATTTTTAGGGTATTTTCCGTTCACCTATAACTATGATATTTGGCAAGTAATAAGGTCTTATACTACTAGTATAGGGAAGATCTGAAAACTATACATTCCTTATGAAATCCTGTAAATGTAACTACAAATTTGTACGGAACCTTCAGTGGGCGAGTCCGACTCGCATTTGCCCGGTTTTTTATTATTAACTAGCTTTGCTGTGGCACATTGTAGTTGCATTAATGAGAATGAGAAGAGATGAGTATTTGAGCTAAATCGGTCCAGAACTTTTTGAGTTTTACAACATAAAATACAAACCAACTTGACATTTTTAAATATCTATATATACGTATACATGTAGTATATTAGTATTATAAATTAAACAGAAATCAATGAATTCGAGGACTTAAACGACAAATAATATGATTAAAAAATTAGTAAATATTGTATTTAAGCAAATACTCATGTTACTTTCAAAGAACTTGAGACCACAATTTGTATTGTTTTCTCAAGTTCTTTGAAAGTGACAGATGTAATATTTAACTACCTATATAGCACTTAACCCATGGGTATTTGTATGTATTGTTGACTTTTTAGAAACATGGTAAGCACCTAAATCAAGTTTTGATGAAAGAGGCTTTTGTACTCAGTTATTTGCGAAGTAACTTAAGGTTTAGTTTAATTTGATTAAAGTAAAAATTATTATTTGTCGTTATGTCAAGGGACTTTATCTCTCTCTTACTACCCGCATTCCCCCTCAATTTGATGTGATGATATTTTTGTTTGACTTTGAAACATTAAGTAATATTACATATGCCTAAAGGATTTTGAGACAATGTTTTGGATGATTCAAATATTGTGGGTACCTATTACTTTTAAAATATTAATATTTGTAAGGTTGTTACAAATAATTCAAAGTATTTATGACTTCAAAGTATTATGTAGATAGGCAGGTTTTTTTAAGTAGCTTCTAAGTAGCTTGAAGCCCCTCCACGGCAGCAACACAACGCTTTTGCTTTCGACGCGACACGATACGCACTATAATTTACCTTCTTATTTGTCTCGATTGACAATGTTTTGTAAACTAAAATTAAAAGCTAATATAACGCAATCTTACAAGTATATCGTTTTATTTAGTCTCCGGCAATATATGTACATACAGTTGTACATAAATATACAAATCTTGATGATTCTGCATCATGTATCGATATATATATATATCGGAGAACTGTTATTACCGTTATTCTCATGGTCACTCATTGTGGGCATCAGCAGGGATCCGGGGGAGAAATAAATTCTTCGTAGGTTATTAAATGATTTTTCTCTTAGGCTCTGTATACGTCACTCTGACGTTTGTGTGTCGTTGATCTTCCGTAGACAAGATCCGGATGCGACATATATATATATATATATATATATATATATATATATATTTATATACGATAGCAAATTTTACATTCATTATTATTATAAGAATTTGTGACACATACATAATTACACTAAAGATCGCCTGGTGGTCGAGTTTCGTTTATAATATAAACCACTAGCTTTTGCCCGCGGCTCCGCCCGCTTATTATCTTCCTCAAGAATCTAACTACCTCCATACCAAATTTTATCTAAATCAAAAGACAAACATACACGAAACGGACACAAAGAACACCCAGACTTAGAACAACAATTTGTGGATCACACAAAGTATCGTCCCATGTGGGGTTTGAACCCACAACATTCGAAGTAGTAGGAAGCGGCGTGGCGACCGCTTAAACCACTACGCCATCCGTGCAGTCAATCTGACAACTGTCTGTCTGTCTGTCTGATTGACAGATTGATTTCCCATACAAACGCCCCCCCCCCCTTTCAACCCTTAAAGGATAATTTTTGAGATAAAAACTATCCTATGTCATTTTCCGGGACTTGAACTATCTCCATTCCAAATTTCATCTAAATTGATTCAGTGGTTTAAGCGTGAAGAGATAATAGACCGACAGACACACAGACACATTTTCGCATTTATAATATTAGTATGGATTAACTTTAGGCGCTTTGATTAATTGGCAATGTGAAGACTTTCGACATTATGAATGTTAGCGTAATAAGGATAATCTTTATTCTTTTGTTTTTTGTGTTATTTAAAAATAACAAAAGTTATGCAATATGCATAACTTTTGTTTTGTGACAACCTGCTTAAATATTTCAGCTTCCTACACTGATATTACAGACAATCTAAATGAAATTTTCTAAAAATGGATGATAAGAATTCTCTTTACGTCTTCATACATTTTTCATTACTAGCTGGTACCCGCGACTTCGTTGGCGTGGAATTTAAAAAGCGCACTAAGGCAGCGCAGGCAGGTTCGATTACCGGACCGTGCAAAATTTTAAAGGGTTTATCTGAGAGGAAAAAGCCGCTAAGTAGCTGCCTATATAAGGAGTAACTTAGGCTAAGTTACTCCTTATATAGGCAGCTACCTGGTAGTAAGATATTATCAAAATCGGTCCAGCCGTTTAGAAGATTACCCGGAACAAACAGATAGACAGACAGACAAACAAAAAAAAAAAATTGTGACATTACAAACAGACACTTCAATTTTATTTATTTGTATAGATTATAGATCATGTTTGTCACATAACCAACTTTTAAATCTGTTTACTGATTAATTGTAATATGATTCTAGTAAAACAAATTTAATAGATATATGTGTATGTAGTCACATAAACCAATGATTGGAAATTGTTATCGTTGTGGTTGTACTTATATTACAGATATATAGTTGATAGCTTGACCTCTTCATGTTTCACGATGTCATATCCACTTCAATATTATAATATACTTTAATTTTAAACAAATCAACCGAAACGGGTATTGCAAAGTATTTTTTTGTAACAGTATTCGTACAATGCATTAAAATACAACAATAGAAAAATAACGGACTGTTCGTGTATCTTTGAGATTTCTTGCCTAACAAACAGTACTTACAATTTCTTAAGCTGTGGCCAGGAATTCGTACTTATTCTCCTACCGCATTTATGCTTTTGCTTGTAAAACAATTTCTCATTACTGGGTTCAAGATAATAACAGTACTGAACAGTCAGGTACCTTCAACAAAAGCATTACTTTATCCTCACATATTGGATTAAGAAAGTATTAAAAAATATCTGAAGTTTAGAATTGATCTTGGAAAGGTTTTAGGGCTAGTGTAAGTTCACTTACGTGAGTAGACATTTTTGATCGATCCAAATACTGCCACATGCCACTGAGTACATAAATTTAACGGAATTAAGGGAGCTGTTACGACTGGCACCAAATTTTAAGGCTGTACCTCTCCACTTGCACTGCATTTGCTGTTATGGTAGTAGGATGTGGTACGACGAGGATAGGAGTAAAAAATTGCGAACTACCTTTCATCATCATCATCATCAACAGCCTCTAATAGTCCACTGCTGGACATAAGCCTCTCCTTAGAAAGGAGGTTTTGGTCTACTATACCACGCTGGCCAGACGGGTTGGTATAGGGTTTGTGTCAAGTTTTCCTTCTCTCTGCAGTGCTGTTGTTCTGCGTAGTTTTTTCCCTTAGTCGGCTCTTACGACACCCACGGGATGAATAGGGGTGGTGACACTATGTATTCTTAATCCGTCACCACACGGACCCTTAATCCGTCACCACACGGACCGAACTACCTTTACGTAGTAAAAAGTAGACATAAAATTTATCATAAATTGCTTCTCCAATATCATTTCAATAAAACAAGTATAAGATTGGCCATAGTTATCTATTTCCAATTTTATATCCTACTAATGATAATAGCATGTGTGAAAAACTTTTGTGTTTTTCTTTAATAAACAAAATCGCGAATTCTTCGTATTGAAGTCACAAAAAAAAAACTTTTCTAAATACCTAGAACTAGGAATAAAAATTAGGAAAATATTTTTTACTGTTATTTTTATGCTTATAATGGTTAAGCTGATACGGCTGTATACTTTTTGCGAAATACAATATGTTTTGCCTTCGTCTGAGTAATTTATGTATGTAAAATCGTGTTTCGAACGCTAGTGTCAAATCAATATAAATATAAATATCTAGGTACCAGGTAAGAGGGTCTGTCAGTGTGATCTATACAATAACTTTATTTGATATTGGTATTTCCTTGTAGGAAGGTAAATGATATATGTCATATTTTGCTGAACATTGTCACTTTTCTTATCTAACAATTTAATGTCTTTGTGAATTTAAACATTTGCGCGAGTATGCTTATTTTTCTGTTATGTAGTAAGCTCATCGATACACATACGTGTATTATATTTATATATTTCTAATAAAACTGTTAAAATAATTTTTGTTTTTTTTTTTAAGTCCCTGTAGTTCTGAGCAAAGTTTTCGTATATACTGTGGAGGAACGGGTGTTATGTCCCTCCAACACAAAGGGAGGATGTGCCCGAAATTCAAGTTGTTCTTGCCTGCAGATTACTAATGTAACCAAAGTAAGGTACCTCGGAGTATGGATCGACAGCCACCTTTCCTGGAAAGAGCACTTAAAAATTACTACCATCAGAATTAGAAAGCTGATGTTTGTCTTTAAAAATCTAAGAACAACCCTTGACCTCCATACATTAAAAATGGTATATTACGCTCTTGCTCAGTCTGTTCTATCGTATTGTATAAGTGCCTGGGGTGGTACTGGTAAAAATAAGCTCCTTACTCTGGAAAGAGCTCAGAGAGGAGTACTAAAGGTTATGACATTTAAACCTATTCGCTATTCTACCGTCGACTTATATAGTGAATTGAATATACTTACGGTAAGAAAATTGTACTTCTTAAATATGATCTTACGCAAACACAGGGAATTACAATATAAGTTGAATCCTAATAAAAGAAGGAATGACAAAGTATGTGATGTGGAATTCTGTAGATTGGAGCTGTCGAAAAGGCACTATTATTATTTGGCTCCCGTATTATATAACAAGGTGAATAAGGTGTTGCGTATCTACCCTTGTATATTTCGTGAATGTAAACATAAAGTAACGCAGTGGTTGCTTGCCCTAAATTATAATGATACCGAACGTCTCCTGACACGACCTCAATGAGAAATTCGATCAATCTTAAATTGATGAGTTTTGGAAACACCGGCCTAAAGACACACACATGTACACATACATATGCTCTTTCAAACACCACACACATGCACAGACGAACACACACACACACATAACACACACATATGCACACACACACATATACACACACACGCGCGCGCACAAACACACACACACTAACAATTCTACGTATTCTGACCCACACTTCTTATAACATTGTTAAATTAATTTCTAACTTTGATTTGGTTTATATTCAGCAAGCATGATGAAACTTGAAACCTGTAACTTATCTTCCGGACTTATCTTCTTATCTGGGCGTTAATGGCTGCAACACAGTTATGAACTATAGCAGTCATTATCAACCATATTCTACTGTGCAATTTGTTACTTTTAGTTACAAAGAATAAACTTTTTATGTTTTTTATGTTTTACCTAATGGTGTACAATTAAGGAATGAAGAATTCTTATCATTCCTCATTTTCCAACATTAGATGTGGCATTTTCCTTCAAAATTAGAATGAAACTACACGGTACGTAAGTATACATTACCAATTAAAAAGAAAAAAATTCAAACCTAACCGGTTTCTAAACAAAGTAAAGAGTTCTGCGATAGCAAACATAAAGAAAAAATTCACAATGGAATTGAAACGTTATCCTTGTTGAAATCGGTTGAATGAAGCATAATGAACATCTGGATAGTCAGGATTGAGTTTAAGAAATTTCCTGAGAGTGTCATAATTTAATGAGATCACAACAAACATTTTGCGATTAGTGTAATGGGGATTTTACTGACACGTTGGTGACTCACATGTTTCGTCATCGTCATCTAATTAATATGAATGACTTTCTATACTACTAATTCCAAAGTCGTATTACAAAAGCAGTTTTGTTGTGGTAGTACACATTTTAATATTTATAAAAACAAATAATTTTAAAAATTCTCCTTTATCCCAGTGACAAACTTGTTTTTGCCGTTCCTAAAATACTCCTCCATACAAGGATATAAGATACCAACTGTCTAATCGCTAAAGTGGAAGTGGGCTGGTCATGTCTCCGGATGGACTGATGGTCGCTAGAACCGAAATGTGGCAGAAAGTGGCTGGTAACGGATTGATGCGGACCGACCAAGACCGTCCCAACAGTTCCATAAAACCAGTCCCGCATGGAACTGACGTAACCAAAAACCTATGCGATTTCTATCCCATTTGTTCCATGTCATTTTATACAACTTTCACAGCTGACATTAATTAATTTAAAATTACTTTAATTCATTTGAAAGTCTGGGAAAACCAGTGATCATCACAAAAACACATAACTATCTATACATAATTATCATAAAACTGTACGAGAGGTGATGTTGTTCATCGTAAATTAAAAATATCATATTCTTCGTAGATGTAATAGATGTCAAAAATATAACTTTAAAAATTATTGTCTGCTTGTGTCTGTTGGACGAATTTCAATGAAACTTTGGAAATAGGCTAATAGTAGTCCTGTGTAATATTTGGCTTATACATTATCATTGGAATTGGGCTGCACGTATTTGAAATTTGTGTGAAAAAGTCGGTATTCTTACTTCTCTGAACATGAATCTTAGATTACAATATTCTTCTGAAAATGATTTTTTGGTAAAATAAACGATGCATGTCGTATAATACATCCAAGTATGGGTTGTACAATGGCGGACTTAATGCCACAGACATTTTCTCAAAGTCTACCTTAGGGTGGTGCTTAAATGTGTGACTAGATGCACTAGACAATGATATATAAATAAAAGAAAATTATTGACAAGTTAGACAGAAACAATGCGATAAATATACATACGTACCAAATACATACACATAAGTACATAAATACTTACCTAGTTACATACTATAAGATTAAAATGAATTTGCTAGGCTGTCTAGAATGCGAGCTGGAACTTTTATGTTGAACGAGAGCTAGGTGGGTGCCATGCTGATTTCTAGAGGGAGAGCGTTTCAGAGGAGTACGGAACATTTATAAATACATATCATTACATATCATTTATAAATATATAAATAATATATATATTATGCACATATGTATACTGTATGTGTTAAGGTAGATCTGATAAGGAGTTTAAGAGATGTTTCCGCAACAGGTATTTTAAAGTTTGACCAGTTTTTGCCATGTAGGGCCAGGGCTATTTTATGTTAACGCCAAGCCTCTGTCATTCCATTGTCACGCTATGGAGATGCCATTGAGACACCATTGTCATCGGTCAAAATATCGGTATTCTACTAACATAAATTCACAGTGTCAATAGACTGTCGATATAGTAATATAGGTCATCAATGGTAGTATCAACAACATTGCTGTACTTGGAATTTAAAAAATGAAATTTTCTTACAAATTTAAAATGTACCGTTAACCAAACTTTTACATAGACTTCCACGACATTTGTATCAGTGACAAGTCATCGGGAAGCCATTTGCCTTACATATTTAGTAGAATATATTCCTTCGACAGTCTATTGATACAATATTAAAATAGCAGAATTGAGGCCCTGATCTCGCGATCCATGACAGGACAGTTTGTACCAGGAAAGTAGAATGTACGAAGTCAGAGCGGTAACTTTGACAGTAAAGCTTTTAAGAATTTTAAACGACCCAACAGTCAATCACAACCAGACCGAGACCATCGAGACGATGTACAGTAAGTAGTTACAACGGTACTACGTGGCAAATATGAGTCACCACGATAGATAGATTTCCGTAAACCACCACAACCACCAACCATCTATTTTATTGCAAGTCAATGATCCCGATAACCAGTCAACAATAGAAAAAACAGAAGAATCTTATATCAATTGTTTTTATTTATTTAATAAAGGTTCACCAACAACTGTTTACATTAATGCCTTAAACTAATACATACTCATACATTTAATAACAATGCAACAGCCACTTATAGGTAAACACCGCTTATGCTTTAACACTGGATAAAACACAAGTAAAACAATGAACTAAAAAACTCACACAGGTAGAGTATTAGTACATTTTTTTTCAATTTACATTTCCTTGCGTCAAAGCAAATCACTAAGTACGGACAACTTATTGACTTACACTTCGATACATTTTTTTACAAAATGTCTATAAGATCGCTGTCTGTTGATCTACTACTTTACACATTCTTAACTCAAATAACTAGAGTAAACCCTAAAACTAAAAAAAAAGAAACGAACACATCCATGAAGCGTTATGTTTCATAAGGTGTTCCACATGGCAGTGTGGCCGCTTTTATTTATTATATATATCATTGACTTACCAAATGCAACGATTCAACCGATGACCCTATTCGTTGATGACAGTACGGTTACTATTTCAAGCAAAGATATCAACAATTATGACCGTGACATTAATAACTCATTGACATCTATTATTTCATGGCTCACTAATAATAAATGAAAAATTAATTTGAATAAAATAAGTATAATGCATTTTAATCAGAGAATACAAAATCAGTTGCAAGTAAATTTACTTTATGACAATTATACAGTGAAATAAGTAACCAACGCTCGATTTCTTGGCCTCATTATATATAATAAATTAGCTTGGAAAGATCATATTGAAACATTAAGTATAAGAATCAGCAGTCTTTCATATGCCTTATTTAAACCTGCTCCAATTGTTACTACTGATGCACTCTCATCATATTATGGCCTAGTTGAGTCGGTCTTGAGATATCGCATTTTTTCTGGGCAAATTCGACTTTTAAAGATGTGATCTTTAAAATGCAAAAGAGATACATTCGAGACATGTTCGGAATCCAAAGTAGTGAAAGTTGTAATCCGCTTTTTAAGAAATACAAAATTCTCACACCACCGTCCCTATATTTATTGGAGGTGGCTACATTTGTAAAAAAAAACCTCACTTATTTCCTAAGCTATCGGACAATGTAAGACGTAATCGCCGCGACAATGATAGACTTTGTGCCCATCCAGCAAAAACAGCCCTGTTGCATAAAAGTGTCGTATGTAAGGCGCGGTTGAATTTAAGACAAAATTTAAAAACATTATTAGCTGGAAATTGTCATTATAGACTAGTAGAGGATTTCTTGAATGACAACACTTTATAACAATAATAATATAATGTATCATGATGTTTATATTAGCTATGTTACAAATAATTTTAACTGCTTTTTTGCGCTTTTTTGTAGGATTGATGGATTATTGAATGCAGTAAATATATTTATGTTAAATATTGAATGTTTTAGATTAGATGAATTAATGTAGACTATTAATAGTTGATACTATATCTATATATATATATATATATAACCATGATATTCGAGTCCTTTCGTTGTATTTGTTTTTTTTTAATGTTATTAAACGATTTTATGTTGCATGTAGAAATATGATATTGATAAATTAATTTGATATTTGTACACCGGTAACGGTTAAACATGTTGATCAGAAAATATTATTTAACATCTTTAATGTACACATGTTTATGCAAATAAAATATCTTGTATCTTCTTGCATAGGGAGAATTGGCATGATTGAATGAATGAATTTATGAAACAAATATATAATATGTAGGTACGTTTTAAACAAAAGTGACTACAATAATTAAATAACGTTTAAATCGGAATTCTGAAGAACATGTTACTTAACGAATTGAACTTATTATTGCGTAACTCTTCCTCTAGGATGCTATCTCAAATCAACTAACCGCACTGGTAATGGAATTACGCACGCACATAATTATCATGCTCGTTAATTACTGTAAAAAACGTATGAGTAAAAAAACAACAACAGAACATCGATAATAACTCGGTCACCGCCAATGTCCCGGAGTGCATGCAATTCTTGTACCTATGTATATCAATTTTGTTTGAAACACTTGACACTATTTTTATTTGCAAAACGGGCATTACGAGGTTAATTCATTTTCTATTATACTTTTAAATCATTTTCTATTGTACATTTCTATTCATCTATAAAGATAATTGTAGTACAATTATTAGCAAACGAGTGAAAACCTAAAGTTTTATTTATTACTTTTTTATTTTTTAAATCATACGCACGAACGTTTCTTGGAAAAAATCCCCAAAACCACAGACTACAGAAGAATAAGTTCAGCTATGATCGCATAGTTACATTAAATGAAATAAAAATCATTGAATACTCTCTGTTTTCTATGATTTCTGTTTTGATTTAGATAATAGTTAGGTACTCTCTGAGTAAATATATGTAGGTTTCCGTTTTTTTAATGTCAATGTAGTTTTTGTGTGAGATTATGATGGGACTATGATTATGATGAGATTCTAAAGTAATCCTAAGTTGTATTATATTTTCAAAAAACCGTTTGAATGTTCTTTCTTCGAAAGAGTACTTTTCATGAAAAAGTACTGGATACCTTAGTAGAGAGATAGTTCATTAATAAATAAAATTTACATTAATGCAAGTGGTGAAATCAGTCTATAATGATGTAAACATTACTTTGGCAGTAATTTTTTTTTTCTAATTACATATTCTTTCTTCCGTTTTTCAACTGGCAACTTGGTAATCCGAGTAGTTATTGTTAAAAGTTTAGTTCCAACGTTAGACTCTACAAATATTGAGCCGCTAAAGGCAACTGTGAAACCACTGGTATTTAAAAAAAAATCTCTATTTTCTTTATTGTTATTATCCATTTATCTTAGGCATGCTATCAGACCGGTATCTCCACTTTGTTATTCTGCTAATCTCACAGACATAGAGGACCCAAAACGATAATAAACGACTAAAAAAAGATAAACCAGTCAACTGTAGTAACATCCAAGGTTCAAAGGCGTTAGCAAAAAATATATTAATAATACGTATGTACATATCCAGCTGTATAACATCCACCATTTAAAACACTTTATATTGCTTAACCAAAACTACTAGGTAGTAATTTAAGCTACTTTTGTCGAAAGAAGAATTTCAATAGTATCCTATTTTATAATGTAATGATAAAAATATTATAAAAATGTTGTAAAATACCTTTTGAAGATATTGTTGTCATGAATATTTTTTAAAAAGGTAATGTTAAATTTATGCATGGAACTTCTATTGCACATCTACGCCATGGAAGAGTCCTATGTCCAACAATGGACTGCGATAGGCTGATGACGATGATAACATTCTTCTATATGCTACAATCTATTTTTCAAATGGTCTTAGAAAACATTTAATTGCCTACAAGCCAATAATATCATCATCAGCTACTATGGCAGACCACTGCTGGACATAGGCCTCTCCAATGAAATTAAGCCTATACCTAGCCTATATTCATAACTTCCAAGATGATCTAGGGAATCATGTCGTGTAAATAAATTATTAGGTCTAGAATTATCCGAAATTCTGGTCCTCTTTTATTTTGAGGGAGGAAACTCACAACACATGGTTAGTTTAATTTTGAAATCTGCAATCGGATGAAAAATTAATTTGATGAACAATGTAATGGGAAATTTGATGACATCAATAATAAAAGATCTTTTACCGCTTTGAAAACTTCGTTTTTTGGGTTAGCACACTAATTGCTCAATAAAGTAATTCATCAACATCTTAGAAATTACGTATATGTACAAAAGTTAATCAAAATCGTGAGTTCTGCAAAATATTCATATTGAAAACAGGTTTCATGTGTGTCGTGCAAATAGATAATAGCTGGTCTCTAACAGAATATTGATTGACGTCAAGATGTTCAATAAACGTGACTTAGAAGTAAATTCTATGAGTGGAACAATGTTGGTGCACAATACTGGTTTATCCACAAAGCAAGTGGTATTGTTATTTATTACATGTTGACTGTCATATTGGTTGCTGGGGATTTACTTCCTTTTATTTACTATTACAGTGACTCATAGTCATAGAATCGTAATAATAAGACACTAGAAGTCGCAAAGACGTTTGACTTTGCTGCTTTTGTTCTTTTTGCACGCGATGTTGACAAACTGGCCAAGCAATGTAATGTGAAATATTAGATATCGTTTTGCAATGATTAATTATCCATGTGGTGACGGATTAAGAATACGTAATGCCACCACCCCTTTTCATCCCGTGGGTGTGGTAAAAGTCGACTAAGGGAGAAAACTGCGCAAGACAATAGCACTGCAAAGAGAAGGAAAACTTGAAACAAACCCTTTTTTTTTTTTTTTAACGTGTGGAAATCCCCTCGGACCGTCACCCCACCGGGGTTTGCGGCGGGGTGGTGTGTCGGACTCGGACCTACTAAAACCACACGGTGTGCCACTCTGCGCCTGTAATAGGAGGGATCCGGGAACAGCTGTTGTTAAGACATACGGACCCCTCCTAGCGCCTGCCCGCTCCTGGTGCGGGCTCCGTCTCAAAATTTTAACCTCTCTTTAGGCGACGTCCGGCACACGCGGACGCCGCCCCCTCGCGGCTGGCCAAACTAATGCGGGTGGAGGGGAAACCCACCCCGTCCACCCGCGGCCACACTCAGGGCGGCATGAGGCGGTGATAACCGCGCCTCCGCCGCCCGGTTCGCCGCCGGCGGATCGGGTCCGATTGGAGGTCGTCGGCGAAATCCGCTCTCCGCCCGGGAGTCAGCCACTCGCCGATAAACTTCGGCGAGCACTTCCGCCTCCAAATCCCACGGGGGAGTTCCGGCCAACGCGCACGCCACCTCCGTCGAAACGGTGCGGTAACCGCGTATGGCTCTGACCGCCAATACCCTCTGAGGGCGCCAGAGGCGTGCCCTATTCTGGGCGGTCAGAGCCGCCGCCCACACCGGTGCACCGTATAGTGCCATTGACCCGACAACCCCCATGTACAGCCGTCTTGTCGCAACGCTGGGTCCACCCAAATTGGGCAAAAGTCGCCCTAGGGCAGACGCAGCGCCGACCAGCTTTGGAGCAAGCTGTCGGAAGTGCTCGTCGAAGAGCCACCTCCCGTCGAGGATCAGGCCCAGATATTTCATCTGGGCCCGAACCGGTACGAGGACCGAGTTGACCACGATTGAGGCGCCAGGGGGTGGACCACGACGGGGCCCATGAAATAACAGGGCCTCCGTCTTATCTAGGGCCACCCGTAAGCCCAGCGCCTCAATGCGCCCGACCACCAGGGAGACTCCCCTTGTGGCCAGGCGCGCCGCCTCTTGGAAGTTCGCCTCCCGGGCTGTCACCAGAGTATCATCTGCGTAACAAATTACACCCAGCCCGGGGGGGAAATCAGCTCGAAGGGCCCAGTCGTACCCTATGTTCCACAAGAGGGGTCCAAGAACAGACCGGAACACCGCACGACATGGGCCGACATCTCGAATTACCTTCTCGGTCCTCGTACACGACGGTACGCTCCTCTAAATAGTCTGCCACTAGCCGCCTCAGGTACTTTGGCACCCTATGATGGTGGAGTGCTTCCCTGATGCAGCTGAATGGCAGACTATTGAATGCGTTGGCGATGTCCAATGACACCGCCTGGTCCGAGTGGAGGTCGTCCTCCCGGGCCTTCTCCGCCGCCTCCTTCTGCGAGATTAAACAAACCCTATACCAACCCGTCTGGCAAGCGTGGTATAGTAGGCCAAAACCTCCACTCTAAGGAGAGGCCTATATACAGCAGTGGACTATCATAGGCTGTTGATGAGATGTGTTGTGTGATGTTTTGCAATGGGTATGTTTATACGTACGTTTGTGTATACGGCTGCAGGCATCAGTCGCCAGTTAGTGATTTAACCGTACCATCTATTTAAATGAAAGTAATGTTTATATCGACGTTAGTTTAGAGGGATATTTTTCAGATTTACGAATATAAAAAAACTAAACGATATATGCACGTAAATTATTCTTAATATTAATTTGTTTAGTTTGCGTACTAAAGTCTATAAATGTGATATATGTAATTTATGTATATCATGCTAATAAATATTAATAAAATGTCATCTTTTTAAAAAGCATAAATCACTATATTATTATTTACTATCACGTAATTATAATTATTATAATTTCTAGATTCCCGATGATCCTGATGTTAAAGAAAAAGGGATGGATATTACTGGTAGACAGGATTGGTTCCTTTTTATTTTTTCAGTAGTTTTTTTATTTTTTTATTGTTTTATAGGTGTGCGCTGTAACCTGGATTAGGAAAGCATTTTGACTGTAAATGGATTTTCAATAATAGGTACCATTATAGTTAAAATATCATTACAGTACATGTACAGTACAGTACAGGTATACGTATCATTACAGTTAAAATATGAAAAAATTATGTATATATGTTTTTTTATGTTAGAGGGGGCAGACGAGCAGACGGGTCACCTGATGGATAGTGACTATCGCCGCCCATGACCGTCTGCAACTCAGGAGTCACAAACGCGTTGCCGGCCTTTTAGAAAGGAGTACGCTCTTTTCTTGAAGGTTTGAAGGTCGTATCTGTCCGGAAATACCGCAGAAGAAAACCCGTTCCACAGATTGGTTGTGCGGGGCAAAAAGTGTCTTGAAAAGCGCACAGTAGTAGAGCGCCAACTATCCAGGTAATGAAGATGAAAATTTTGCCGTGTGGAACGATGGCGGAAATTTGCGGCTGGTATTAGTCCGAACAATTCCTCGGAGCACTCTTCATGATATATGCGATTGAGAATACAAGGTGAACCACATCTCTACGTAACGCCAAGGGATCGAGCCGATCGGAGATGTTTGGGCTATCGACGATTCGAGTCGCTCTTCGTTGGATGAGGTCCAGAGGGAGAAGCTGGTACTGGTTTTCATTACTAATTGTAATCCATTTTAATATATAAAAAATAAAATCACCTTCGAAAAATTTAGTTAATCCTTAGCATTGTTTACAGTGATTCTCACACATCGAAAGACATTGGAGTAAAATGCACTGTAATTCCTGGAGATAAAGGTTTATAAAAGTTTGTGCCCTAAACATTTTACCGTTATTTTGCAACTGTGTGCGAGTCTTATAACGATTTGTTTGTATTTTGTGTATGTGCTTTGGAAGTAATCGGGCGCTAATTCGCACGCGCCGCGTTAGGTATCTCGATCTGCCAAGAATTCGTACGAACTACGGTAAAATGATGAATACAACATTTAAAAAAATGTCAACTCCTTCAACACCTTTAAAAGGAAGCTTGCTCAATTTATAATTGAAAACTAATATTTTTTATAATGTGTTAGCATGGTTACCATTAACTGTAATAACTGTAGCTATTGTTGTGATTGTGGATCTGTTGGATGGGCACCTGTACTTGATAACGTATGTATTACCGTTAACTATTTGTTATGTTGTTGTCTTTGTAAATTTGTTAGTTTTTTATTCTTGTGACAATGAACTCTATTAATATTTAGAATTGCCATGTTTCTCACGGAAGTGATGTAAATCTTATATGAAAATAAATATATTTAAACCTCAAACCTTAATTCATTTCTAGTTTCTTATTATTACGATTTCTGTGCTCATAGTATACTATGATCTTCACAAAACTGAATACAAGAAATAAGGTGAGATAAGGTAGGAGGCTCGTGGCACATTGCAAAGATAAGCAATCCTAGCCAGGTCAGTCTGATCTGGATGAACATTCTTAACACAATTGGGACCTCTCCGTTCCTAGGATGGCACGTTAAGCCGTCGATTCCGGTTGACATACGAACATCTGTGGCAATCGTTACGGGTAGTTGGAACACAGTCTATCTACGGAACTTCGATATCGCCTGGTACTTGAGTTGTGAAGATCTGGTGGCATTTGCTCCCCAACCTAGTTTGGGAAAAAGGCTTGGAGGAGGAGTAAGGTGAGGTACATATGAAATAGTCACATTTAAAGTTATTTCAATTTTCCAAGTACTGAATTGATTGTAAAATATAAATTATTTATTTATTTAACAACTTTATGCACTTATGTACAACGGCGGGCTTAATGCCCAAGGCATTCTCTACCAGCCAATCTTTGGGGGGTGTAGAAATCTGTGGAGGTAGGTGCACTGAGGTTGCAATTGCTATAGCAGTTTACTAACATATACAATGACACACATACATACACACATATACATATATAGATATAAATACACATAAAATACATATACTTTATATTCGTACACTGTAAATATGGAGGTGTACTGTTGAGTAGGTAATTCCGACAGCTGAAGAAGGTAGTTATGTACATTCTTTTTAAATGTAAAACGGTTTGTGGACATACTGATCACAAGTGGGAGCGCATTCCAAAGTTGTACTGCTTGCACAAAGAATGAAGAGTTCACAAACTCGGAATTGTGGGAGGGACAAAGGAGAAGCAAATTATTTGTTGAACGAAGATTTCTATCGTGATTAGTGGACAGGAAACGCAGATAGGGATCAAGGTAAGTGGGTGAGAATGGGGAGTTGAGGAATGAAAAGAGAGAGGTCAGCGCTCGCTGATTACGGCGCAGGCGAACGCAATTGGGAACGAAAAGCAGAGACGTGGGCTGCATTCAGGTCGAAGTAACACACACCGCACTTAATGTTAAATTAATGTTTATTTTAAAGACAGAACCTAAAAATGAAATTTGGGATTATTATTTTTAAGTTATTAGTAGTTTTTATTATGTTCTAATAACTATTTAGAAACCCGTAGGAGAGCAAGGCTTGGACACATATGTGCTAGCTCAATCAGAGTGTCTTGCCTGTGCCTCACAGAATACCGGTATGAGGCAATTCTTTCGTTTTTATTTCACCGAGTTATATTGGTTTACTGAAGGAACAACCGAAGTTTTTTTTTATTTCAATGGATATTGTTAAAGGTTCATTTAGCCGTAGGTTCTTTATTTTTCTAGGGCCCTACTTTTATAAAAAGTTGAACAAAATTTAGTCCCTATATAGTCCTAATACGTACCAATATAAAGCCATCATCTCAGAATGGCTCTTAAAGCAATCATATAAGGAGACGGAAGACCTATTAATGATCCTACAGTGACACACTGGCGAATCCATTCCATATTCCATTCGTCGTTGAGATATAGTTGAGGGAACACATATCGCTTGTCTGCCTGTTTTCAGAGTAAACAAACTTAGGGGCCGCAGTACATATCATGTTTTCGTGTTTGCGATGTGGAGAGAACGCAAACTATGGTGTGACGTGTTGCATATGTGAGCGCCAACTTGATTTTGCCTGTGCTGGCATCACAGAGGTAGGTTTCCGAAAATTGGGAGATCGCAGAAGTACTTGGCGTTGCATGGAGTGTAAGACGGCACAGTCTCCGGTGGCACGTACTAATCTCCAGCTGTCAAAGCAGCTAAGTGAATTGAGGTCAACCCTGGACACCATAATGAAACAGCTTTCCCCTTTGGCCACCCTGGTTGAAGACGTAAAGCTGATAAAGCAAGATGTTTCGGACCTTAAAGATACTGTTAATTTTGCTCAAAAAACCGCAGATGACTCAATTTCGAAGATCGGGTCTCTCGTGACCAGAGTCTCACACATTGAGGCACAAACCAACTCACTCGATAATTTGAAGATGGATATGGCAAAGCTTAAAGAGGACCTTCAGGATAAAGAACAGTGGGCCCGTGCTAATAATGTGGAAATAAAGGGAGTTCGACTATCAAAATCTGAGAACTTATACGATATTGTAGCGAAGATCACTAAAAATATCAAGTGCACCATACGTAAAGAAGATATCAATTACATTGCACGCGTACCTAGCTTAAAGTCAGACCCTTCTAAATCAATTATAATGGCTCTAAATAACCGCTACACCAAAGAGGAGTTTGTGGCAGCTGCGCGCCAACACAAGGGTCTTTCCATTCTGGATCTCGGATATAACGGAGAAGGGAAGGTATTTATTAACGATCACCTTACCTTGCACAATAAGGCACTTTTAAAGAAAGTAAAGAAGAAGAAAAGCAATTTAAGTACGTATGGGTGAAACATTGTAAATTACTGGTAAGAAGGTCAGATACCTCACGTACTTTCCGAGTAAAAACCGAATATGATATCCCGAAATTTTTTCAATAGTTTATTACGTTTTTTTTATATGTTTACTTTAGTTATTGCTACATATCACCAAAATATAAAACTATTATATTCTTGTCTACATAAAAATTGTAAATGTTGCGACCCGCAATTGGGAAGCCCTGCATGTATTGTATTGCTTATCACTACTCGCTATTGTTCATCGGTGTCGGTACTTAGTGAAGGCACGTACTCGAGTAATATCCTTAATATGTCATATTTAAAACTTAACTTCGCTTGCAATTTATATAATATTCTAAAACTATGTTTAATTCTTTATTAAATTTTACCTGCAATCTTGTGGTTTTTAAATGCGATACTTGTTGTTAATATAACATCGCAGCTTAGTATTTGTAATAGTTATTTATCGTCTAGTTGCAGTTTATGTGTTGTTTTTAGTAATGTTATCTTTCTACAAGTGTTTGTGTACGGTTCCCACACCCGTTATAATCACAGATTAGATTTTTTACTCGTATTTAATGTGGAAACTTATTATATTAATCATGTTGACCCACATTAGTATTTTTTATCAGAATGCTAGGGGACTGCGCACTAAGATTACTTTATTTAGGAGAAATGTCGGCTTGAATTGCTACGACGTAATAGCTATTACCGAGTCTTGGTTGATGGCAGGTATTAGTGATCGTGAACTTTTCGATGACCGGTATGTCGTATTTAGGCGCGATCGAGACTATGAGAGTACCACGCAGCAATATGGTGGGGGTGTAATTCTGGCCATAAGTCGAAAGTTTGTCGCCTTCGAGCAACTAACCTGGCGTTCTTCCGCGGAAGACATATGGGCGACTGTGACCATGAGGTCTAAGGGTGGCCCTGTTAAGTTGCATCTGTGTACTGTTTATTTATGTAATCAAAGAGGGGGAAACTCGATTAATGCTCAGTTGGTAAATTTTGCTGATAAGCTTGAAAATAATTTTCGAGCTACCCCTAACGATTTATTTTTGATCCTTGGTGATTTTAATATGCCAAATATTACTTGGAAACCGGTAGATGGCGGATATACAGAGCCTATAGGAATATTTAATGAGAGCCAGACTAGCTTCATGGACGTGTTAGCGGAATGTAACCTTAACCAATTTAATTCTGTACCTAATTTTATGGACAGAATCTTGGACCTGGCACTGTCTAATACTAGCCTAGAAGTGCTTCCAAGTTCCCACCCTCTGGTACCGGAAGATAGCCATCACAGATCAATATGTATTACTCTGTCGCTGCCTGATCTTAATCTGCTAATAGAAAATAAAAGGAAGATTTACATCTATAAGGATGGTAATTACAATCAAATAAACTCTAGCTTATGTAATATTAATTGGAATGTAGTTTTGTCCAATGGCTCAGTTGATGACGCCTCAAATGTGTTTTACCGTAACTTATACGACCTACGTGATAATTATATACCTCAAAAAGTAACTTTGTATAATAATTTTCCTATTTGGTACAATTCCTGTCTTAAGAAAGTTTTAAAAGAAAAATTTAAGTTTTATAGGAAATATAAAAAATATGGCAATCATTATGATTATATAACTTACTCATTGCTTAGGGAACGTGCTTCAAAGTTGGAGAGTGAATGTTATCAGTTGTATATAAATAAAATTGAGAATTCGGTAGTAGAAAATCCTCGACTGTTTTGGGCCTATGTAAAATCACTTAAGCCTCTCACGCATTTCCATCGGTTATGAACTTGGATGATATTTCTGCGAATACTGCAGAATCTGTCTCCAATCTGTTCGCAGATTACTTTCAGTCATCCTTTCATAATACTAATGTAAATAGCTCCCTACAAACGCCCACCCATGATTATCAACCATTTGATAGTCATAGTAACTTAATAAATAATATTGACATCAATCCAAATGAGATTAAAAGACTGTTGGAAGCTGTCGATCTTAATAAAGGTGCTGGGCCTGATGATATCCCCCCATTTTTTATTAAACAGTGTATTGATAGCTTGTGTTTACCTTTGTACATTATTTTCTCTAGGTCTATAAAGGAAGGTATTGTACCAGCTATTTGGAAGTCAGCATTTATAACACCTGTCCATAAGAATGGAGAGACCGTTCTAACATAAAAAATTATAGGCCTATATCAAAACTTTGCATTTTTGCAAAAATATTAGAACGTATTGTGTATAGACAGGTATACGCATCGTTGCAGTCGTTCTTTATACCTGAACAACACGGATTTTTAAGACATAGGTCTACTGTATCTAATTTATTAGTTTTTAATGATTTTGTTGCGTCGAATATAGACTCAGGGGTGGAAGTGCATGCCGTTTACACTGATTTCAGTAAGGCTTTCGATCGCATAGATCATTTACTACTTTTAGATAAGCTAAATAGGGCTGGAATACATAGTAACTTATTTAAATGGTTTACCTCCTATATAACAAAAAGATCCCAAGCAGTAGCAATAAACGGCTTCACATCGGCGTGGATGCCGATTCCTTCTGGTGTCCCTCAAGGATCTTTATTAGGACCATTGCTTTTTGTGATCTTCATTAATGACATAAACTACTATTTTAAATATGCTAACTTTCTATCCTACGCAGATGATACAAAGATATTTATGGCCGTTAAGAATCCCGCCGATTGTTATCTGCTACAGAGCGATTTGAATAATTTTGAACAATATTGTATAAATAATAAGTTAAGTCTTAATGTCTCTAAATGTTTTGCTATTACTTTTACCCGAAAAATTAAACCAACTCAATTTCTATATACTATCTCTAACAGGCCTCTTTCAAATGCTTCCAGTATAAAAGATCTAGGCTTAGTACAGGACTCTAAATTAATATTTGATAAGCACATTGACTCCGTCATAAAAAAGGCATATAGATCGCTTGGTTTTGTTATTAGGTCCACTTCAGAGTTTAAACATATTAAGCCCATAAAGGTGCTGTATTGTGCGTTGGTGCGTAGTACCCTAGAATATGCATCGGTGGTGTGGAACCCGTTTTACTACACTTATATCGATCGTCTTAAATCCATCCAAAAAAAGTTTTAACAAGAGTTAGTCTTTTTAACGTAATTGTACCGTAAGAATTAAAAATAATTAAAAAAATCTCGAAGAGGTCTTAGAAAGCTGCAATTTGGTATGGAAGCTAGTATTAGTACACAAACAACAAAAAATTATTTTCCATACCCCTTAAACTAGGGTAGCAATTTGTATGAGGCTTCTTCTTCTAATATTGATGCCATAGGTCTGAAAATTGATACAAATGCAATGAGAGTAGGCTATGAATAAAGGCACCTCGTAATATGCAAGAAATACACAAAAAAAAAAGAAAAATGATCCAAATAAAAAAATATTGTCATAAACAACTTACAAAAAGAAGTGGAATCCCACCAAAAACATTTTAATGGCAAATGTTGCCAAGACATAACCATATGACTCGCACTGTTATTTCTCTGCTACTGCTGTCGGAAGTCAATTGCAAAAAACCTTCGTTATGGTCAATTTTGTATTCTATAAAAATAACGTAGAGAAATTTGGTTGGCGCTCTTTCGGTCTTCATTCAGCAGTGGACATAAATGGTTGAAGAAAGAAGAAATTTATAATTGAGAGTAATAAGGGATTGAAACATAACTAATGATGCACAGAAAATGCTATCGATAACTCTGTTTGTAAATAAATTACCAGATTAATACCTAATCATTTAATGAATTATTTGATAATAATATAATGTGTTACCGTTAAATATACTTTTTTAAATACAATAGGCAATATTACGGTAATTGGCATTTTATATCATTCTTTTCACATTATGTGATTAAATGAGTGCTACGTAATTTTAAACAAAAAAGTAAATGCATTATTTACATATGTAACCGATTCATTACTCGACTAGACTTTGAGACTAATAATGATAACTTTAACAAAAATTGTAACTTAAAAAAATTGCTGTGATGATTTATATAAGTTTTAAATGAGATCACCACGTATTCGTTAGCAAATGAAATAATTTTGAACAAATGGTCCCATAGGTTACTCAGAACATAAATAATTTCAGGGAAACCGGTTCATGCCAATTATAATGAATAATCCCATAATGCTGGAAATTATGATTTTTTTGGCTCCAGGACTAATTTTAGTGTAAGTAAAATTTTGATACTCTTATCTGCTGAATGGTTTTGAAGCTATTTATTATAATGAACGAAGAACATTTCGACGATCGAAAGCACGGGTGAAACTGGAAAATGTGTAGAAATTAATATAATCTCATGAATAAAGATATGTATTTACTTTCTTTATGGCCTAGTGTAAATAAATTAGGTTTCACCGTATTTTGTTTTATTTTTTAAATTAAGTTAGGTATAATACAATATTAGACAGATTTTAGGCGCAGTCCTGTCCCATATAATAACTGCAATAAAGTCTCATCAATGAGAACTCAAATCAACTGTTTACTCTCTTATTCGTACTCGTACTTCGTACCCTAGAAAGGAAGGCCCTGGTGCCCCGACATACCTCGGGTCATCTACAGACGAGTAGACGACCCCCGCCCCGTGTGGGAACCCCATGTTCCCTATGCTCCCTGGAAGCGAGCGCGCCACCCCGGCCTGCTTCTGCTAGGGTGACAGATGGCCTCACCTGTCACCCCCAGGCCTGCGCTTATGGAGGACGGAGGTCGTTCTGCGACCTCCGGCGCCTGAGTCGCCTGCGCTGCCTGGCCCGTGCCCGGGCCTGGCGGGCCGGGAGAGTTCTAAACCTCTCCCGGTCCCGCTCCGCCGTCTCCTTCGCGAGCATAACTTGCTCGCAGAAGGAGACGGCAGAGTTCCACGCACTCTCGCTCCGCACGATAGCCGCAATCAGGCTATCGAGCGAGAGAACTTCCACTCCGATGGCCGCCACGAGGTCTCGCCTCTGCTCAACCCACGCCGGGCACTCTGCCAGCGTGTGGAGAGCCGTGTCCACGGTCTGGCCATCGCAGTGGTGGCACTCAGGCGTTGGCTCCTTGCGGATCAGACACAGGTGATCTCCGAAACATCCCTTCCCAGTGATCACCTGCGTCAATCGGTATGAGAGGGTCCCGTGACGCCTCTCGAGCCAATCCTCCATAACGGGTCTTACCGCCGCAATGACGGCGTGCCCAGCGCTCGGTTGCCCGAGTCGTTCCCTCCACTCCCCTATGATGACCTGGCGGAGTTGGGATTTCCGGTCATCGATTTCTCGAATCTCGGGGCATCGACCCAACTCCTGCGCCTCCTTGCGCCACTGATACAGTGCCGCAAGGGCTCTCGCCTCCAGGTCCCACGGTGGAGTTCCGGCCAGGAGACTCGCTGCCTCAAAGGAGATCGTGCGGTACCCCCTTATGATCCTGATGGCCAGCATTCGCTGCGGTCGTCGCAGTATCGCGACGTTGCTGGCCTTCAGGGCCCCCGCCCATACCGGGCACCCGTAAAGGGCCATGGACCGCACAACCCCCGAGTAGAGTCTCCGGCAGGAGTCATCGGGTCCCTTCATGTTGGGCAGCAGCCGCGCCAACGCACGCGCTGCCCCAACCAACTTGGGGACCAGACCTCGGAAATGATATCCGAAGTCCCATCGGCCATCGAGTACGAGCCCCAGATACCTGATCGAGGGCTCGATGCCGATGCGAGTGCCTCCTACCGTGAGGCTAGATCCCTCAGGCGGCTTCCTCCGAAGCCCGTGGAAGAACAGGGCCTCGGACTTGTGCAGAGCCACCTCGAGACCCAGCCGCCGGATACGCTCAACGACTTGGGC
Source organism: Arctia plantaginis (assembly GCA_902825455.1). Classification (NCBI taxonomy): domain Eukaryota; kingdom Metazoa; phylum Arthropoda; class Insecta; order Lepidoptera; family Erebidae; genus Arctia; species Arctia plantaginis. The sequence goes on along the minus strand of CADEBD010000171.1, from coordinate 9,813,826 downwards.
AACCCCGGCCGTGGCCCTCAGGGTTGCCTCGTGGTGCGTCTTGCCGCGCGCCGTCACGAGTGTGTCGTCCGCGTAGCACACGACGGCGACACCATCCAAGAAGGCACCACGAAGCACCCAGTCGTAGCCGATGTTCCACAAGAGTGGCCCTAACACCGACCCCTGCGGAACACCGCACGACATTTCACGCCTACCGAGACCGGTCCTACTGGGGTAGACGACGGCTCTCTCCGACAAATATGCCCCGACTATGCGGCGGAGGTAGAGAGGCACTTCGTGATACACGAGCGCCTCCCTGATGCAGCTCCAGGGCATAGTGTTGAACGCGTTGGCGATGTCCAAGGACACCGCCAACACCACTTCGCCCCGGGAGACTGCTTCCTCCGCCAGAGCCTTCACGCGCATGATCGCATCCACGGTGGAGCGCCCCTGACGGAAACCGTACTGGTTGTCCGCCAGATCCGGCCCAACCATCACGAGATGCTTGACGAGGCGCCTTGCAATCACTCTTTCAAAGAGCTTGCACACCTCGTCAAGCAACACTATGGGCCGGTAGGCGGACGGTGAGTCCGCCGGGCGCCCCTCCTTTCGGATGAGGACCAGCTTCCCCGTCCTCCACAATTTCGGAAACTGGCCCCGCTCGAGGCATGCGCTGAAGAACCCTCGCAGTCGGGGCTCGAGAGCCTCGTCGACTAAGGCCAGGACCCACGCTCGGCCAGGAATGCCATCGGGTCCCGGGGCGGTGTTTTTGGCTTTAAGCCGTAACACCGCCACCCTTAGTTCCACCCCAGTGACCTCAGGCACGTCGTCGTCATCCACGTTAGGCGCCTCAAGCGCCGGAGGCGGAGCCATCTGTGGCGGAGTATGCTCCACCACTCACGTTGGGAACAGGGAGCCAACGACCCTCTCAAGCAGCTCTGGCTGAAGACACCGTGTGAGCGGCGGGGCCCATGGGCGCATCTTGCCCCTAACCATACGGTAGGGGCGTCCCCACGGATCCCGCTCCAGTGTCTCCAGCATCTCGCGGCGGGCCTCGCTCTTGGCCCGCTTTATCGCTGCCTGAAGGGTCCTCTTGGCAACCCTGTAACCCGCTAACAGCTCCGCCTCTCTCGCTGCCGCATCTTCGGGGCGGCGACGCCTCCTGCGGAACCTGGACCACTGGCGGCGCGCGGTCACGCAGGCTTGACGCAGCCGTGCGATCTCTGGCGACCACCAGCAGACCTGGCGCCTTGCAGTATTGGGCTGAGCCCTAGGCATCGCCGCATCGCAGACGCGGGTCATGGCCTCCCGGAACCACTGTGCCTCAGCATCGACGTCGACAGGCCTGTCCGGCGCAGGAGCCCAGGCCTGTACGATGGCGGCTTCCAGGAGGAGGTCGCGATCTAAGCGCTTGAGCGCCCAACGTGGTTCAGGTGGTGCCGGTCTGACCGGCGCGCCATCTGCAGGGGCGGAGACGTCAAACCGAATATATCGGTGATCCGAACCTGTCTCCTCCCCGACAACGACGCGCCAGCCTTGGACACGACGCGCTAGCGAGGGGCATGCGAACGAGATGTCCACGATCGAACTATCCCTCGCCGTCACGAACGTGGCCACGGCCCCCCGGTTTAGGAGAACTAGGCCGAATCTTTCAGCCCAGTTCTCCAATGCCCTGCCCCTCGGGTTCGTGCGCAGGGAACCCCAAGCCTGCGACCAGGCGTTGAAGTCCCCCAGCACAAGAACCGGGTGGGGGCGACAGGCATCGACGACGACGGCCAGCTGAGCGAGCCATTGCTCGTACTCAGTTAGGTTTCGGTTCGGCGTGAAATAAGCGGCCACGACCGCTATATCTCCAACTATCGCCGCTACACAGCCCCGTCCCCTTGCAACTACTGCAAGAGGTGGGGTGCCGGCTGCGGTACCGTGCACCAGGGCCGCCGTGCCGTCCAAGTCGGTCTCCCAGGCAGGCCCGAGAAACCGATGGACATATGGCTCGGCGATAGCGGCGATGTTGATGGACCACTGTGCCATGCTCTGGAGCAGAAGATCCTGAGCATCGGCACCGTGGCCTACGTTCACCTGGAGGATGCGGAGATGTGGATCCATCACTGGACTTCCATCCCCGCATCCCGCAGCGAACTTTGCGGCTGTCCAGCGGCACTCTCCGTCTGGATCAGCGGCTCGGAGGCGGAAGGTCGGCCTCCCGGCTTCGGTCACGATAGGGCACAGGCCTTACCACCAACCCGGTGGTCGGCAGGCTTGCCCCCCGCTGCGCACCTAAAGCAACGCAGCGGAGCGTTGCAGCCACCCGCCTTGTGACCGGGCTGGCCACAGCGGAAGCATCGGTCACCTACGGTGGCCTCCGCCGTGCAGTGCACCCCTACGTGACCCACCGACAGGCACCTGAAGCACCTTGCCGGTCGGGCCTGCAGGAGCCGTGCCTGCGCCCTCAGGAAACCTCCGACCAGGAGGCTCCGTCCATCGGCGACCTTCTGGGCCGCCGCGATGGGGCAGCTGACAACCGCTGCCCCCTGTCCACCGGGGCCGAAGCGTATTGCTCCGGCCTTCACGCTGTCCAGAGGGCAGCTTCCCGTCTCCGCCACGGCGAGTCTGAGCTCGTCCGCCGTGACAGAGTCGTCCAGGCCCGTGATGCGGATTTCGGCGCATTTAGTGGGCCTGGATACTCGGACGTCAGCTGCATCCAGTGACTCCCTCAGCTTAGCCGCTAGGGCATCTGCTTTGGGGCCACTGGTAGCGCCGGCTACCTCGAGGAGCCGGGCTCCCGTCCGTGTGTTTTTACACCGGACGCCCGGAATCTCGAGGGCTTTGAGGTCCACGTTGGCCTTGACTTTCGTCAAGACCTCGGCGTACCCCACGCCCCTCTCCGCTGCCTCCGCCGTCAAAGTGATTACGACGGCCGAGGAGCGAGGGGCGCGGAGCTTCCTCGGCGCTCCCTTCGCGGCGGCGGCGGCGTCCCTCCTCGCCTTCTTGGCCGCTTTTTTGGCGGCCTTCCGCCTCTTTTTGCTGTCCCCGGCCACCGTCCAGCCCCGCTCCAACGGGCGCTGTGCTGTGTCAGCCGGGGCCGAGACTGGGGCTTGAGTTGGGGCCGCCTTCCCCCTCCCTTTGCCCTTTCCGGCCTTCTGGGGCGGGGGCGCTGATGACGGCCCAGCCACCCTAGCTGCTGGCTGGGCTGTTAGGCCCACCTTGGCAGCGGCCGCATATGTCGCCTTTGGCGGAGCCAGAGGTGGGCGACAACGGGCGCTCTCTATTGCGGAGATGCGCCTCATAATCCGCTCCTCCATCTCCGCCATGAGTCGGACTAAGCCCGGCTCCGGCTCCGGCTCCGGGGCGGACAGCGCCAACGGTGCCGAAGGCGCTGGTGTGGCACCAGCGTGGGCACGAGCCTTGGCGAGATCCGCCTCGAGGCGGGCTCTCTCCCTAGCGTGGGCCCTGCTCTCGGCCACAAGGAGTCTGCCCGCCTCGATTATGGAGCGCACGACCGCTACCAGGGCCTCCTGTTGGGGGCCCCCGGCCACACCGGACGTCTGAAGCAAGGAATCGGCCGCGCCGATTGCCTCCTCGATCCGGTCGACGGGGTTGCCGGTTTTGCCTCGCAGCTCAACGAGGCCAGCACCCCCACCCCCGCTCCCCACATCAGTGGTCGACATCTCGGACGCGACCCCCTCCTGTTTTCTCCGTCCAAGACCCCCATCTTCGGCTCCTCCCAGAGCCGCGGACTGGACCGCCACCTTCTTTCGGGCCACCATGGCCTTGGGGAGTCCGCCTCCGCCGCGAGCGCCTCTGCGGCTTGTGCCGACTTTGGGAGCCGAGGCCTCATCGCTCGAGGCCGACTCCAATTGCCTCTTCAGGCCCAGGCGAAGCGAGCGCCTTTTGCGCTTTGGAGTACCCTTCTGGTGCTGCTCCACAGCTGAGACCATAGGGGTACTCGCTCCGCTCCTCTCCGAGGCAGTGTCGGTGTTCGACACTACCTCCAGGTTTCTCGCGTCCTCCGCGATAACGTCGCCGGATTTACTGCTCGGCGACGGGCAGGTTTGACATTTGGTGCTCCCCCCAGAATACGAGTGGGAGCTGCCGGAGCCGTTTGGCTCCGGGAGGGATTCCCCAGACACTGTGTGCCCGGTACCCTCCTGGGTAGATTTCTCTATGGTTTGCCTCATGTCATTTTTAAGTTTTACGTCCTTCGACGGGGACGCCTTCGGCACTGGACTCCCTCCAGCGACTCAGCCCCTTGCCAGGCGTCAGAACGTGGGCTTAGAGCATTTTTTTTATAGAGGTTTACGTCCTCGCGGATCCGAAGATCCACCGGTCCTGTCCATTCAGGATTACGGCTGGGCCGGACGGGGTCTGCACCAGACCGGGTCCGTCCGCCCCAGGGTTTTTTATAGAGGTTGCCTTCCTCGTAGCCCTCGAAGAGCCGTCATTCCTGACTGTTGCCAGTCAGGGTTACGACATGGCCGGACGGTGGTCTGCGTCAGACCAGTGTCCACCACCTCTGGACAGAGCCAGCGGCAGTGGACCCGTCCGCCCCCAGCCCGCTCTCCCCTATGCCCTCTGCCAAACAGAGGGACATGCGGAAAGCAGCCCTCCGAACAGCCCTTGACGGGCCGTTCCCACCTCGGCCGGAATTGGCCGCAGGCGGCAGCGCCTCTCCCACCTAGGGAGAGAGGCGCTGCCGTCCCCGTTGCCCAGGGTGCACCACAAGGAGGTTCCGGACCACGCACCCCTCTCTTATTCGTACCTATCTATCATACTCCCAAGATAGCGAAATGTGTTTTGTGTAATTGTCAGTAAATCCCCGTCAGAGATATTTCAAAGCGCTTATCTAGAAAACCTTTAGCACTATATTGCACTGATTGTAGGTCACTTAAACTCATTTCTAGATCATACGTATATTGCAAGGATAACTGCACGGAGTGCGTAGTGGTTTAAGCAGTCACCACGCCGCTTTTTACTGCGCTGAGTGTTATGAATTTGGTTTCCACATGGGACAACAGTTTGTGTGATCCACAAATTGTTGTTCTGAGTGTGGGTGTTTATTGTGTCCGTATTATATATATTTGTAAAGTCCTCCGCAAAGGGGGATATATGCCAAGTGCGGGAGTAGTCTTAATAAATAAAAAATACCTACGTTTATTTAAATAGCGGGAACTGATACCTCTTTTGTGTCTCTGTTTATCCGTCTATGGCTTTGAAGAGAGAGTACAGAGGAAATAATGAAGAAAAAAGTTAACAAGGCTACACCTAACTGAGACAATTACTTTATTCTGTGAGAAAGAAAACCTCTGTTAAAAATGGTCAGAGGCCTCTCAGTCATAGGTGACCCCGACAACAATCGTAAAAATACAGAAATGTAGGTAATTGTTGTATCGAACCTCTTAAAAATAATAGCTAAAATAAGTAATATGGCAATATTTCGTGCTTGTATACGCTTAGGTTCTGGTATTTTAATCTTAAGAAAACACTGTTTTGGTCGTATTCATTTATCCATTCTTATATTTTAACCGTGAAAGTGTGTTTTTTTGTTTGTTTGTTAAATTTTTGGGCCTAAACCACTAAACCGATTATTTTTAATTCTTTCATCATTATGAGCGAGTAACATAGGCTAATCTTTACCGCGATAACCGATATACACCCGGGCAGAGCTACGGGCATAATCTAGTACTATTTAATTTTCTTACTAAGAGACTGCCCTCTTGAAAAAATGTCATACGTGACTTTGTAGTTGTAAGCATTTTATGCGGAAATATTTTTGTAACCTTACGTGAGATGGTTAACTATTGTTCATCGCCTACCTATTTTAATCTAATACCTATTTTAATCGTTATGCCTATAAACATTTACTCACTGTTCTGTTCCAAATCCCTTAGACTATGAGCAATATTAAACTTCCATTCTGCTTTAGTTGGCATCTAAATTAAAACAAAAATAGTCCAAACAAACAATTGCAACAGAAACATCATGAGCCTACTTATTTTATATCTTTAAATTTCATAGGATTTGTTTTGTTTTAATGTAGGTTTTGTTCTAAGGTAAGTAAACAGAACTTATACTCTTTTTGGTTAAATTCACCTTTGTACCCTGTAAAAGTAATGTCAATTTTGTCTGGCAATTAGATATTTAAACTAATCTTTTACATTTGACGTAAATGATAATTACATCTTAAATAATAATAGTTAACAATAACACTATCACTACGCGTTGTGAAGGTTATTCCGTCATTTGGAATCCGACACAGATATTTGTAAATAAGAATAAGAATGCTAAAAACTTTATAGATAAGATCCAACTATCCAAGTAAACTATTTTCCGACCCTCGGTTTATTTATCAACGGACTTACCTATATGGGCTTGTAGTATCGTAGTACGCGCGCCACAAGAGGAAATGGAAGATGCGCTGTGAGCCATTCCGGTCAAATACCGATTTACGGTTGTTATCTATACATGTGGCATTTGGAGTATATGTATACGGTATTTCCATGGCTTTGGCAACAGTTGGAGCTCGTCCACCGCGATAAACACTCGCATTCTGTTTCTATAATTGCAGTCCTAATATTTTTATTCATAAGAATTCATTCAGTGTAACTGAATACTTCAAGTGCAAGGAAGAAAGTAGAAGTATATAAAAAGGTAAGTATTTTTTTTTCCGAATTAAATTTTATATTTCGTAAAAGACCATATATAATCTGGTATTTTTCAAAGCACATGTGATATTTAAAACCAAATCTAATTTTATTTTAAGCAAGTTATAAATTTGCATGAATTTCCTTACAAGTGTATGAAGAATAAATAATACATTTATTCTATGTTTATATTCCCCCGTAACAAATGTACATATATTTTAGTTATATTATAATATAACACTAATATATTTGAATAAGAAGAAATGACACGCATATCATCTGAGTACCTACATTATTCTTAAAATTGGAATCCCAAAATTGCACCAATGCATCTGGGAATGGACACGCTTAAATCGAGCTAGGATACATTGTTTAAGTGAAACGAAAATCTATATCTATCTATATATTAGCACGTAACTAACAATGGTTTTACGATAATAATTCCTTTGAATGTAATTTGACGATGTTCTTGACGAACAAATAAGCTAAAAGAAAAAGATACGAATTATCTATGTTTTAATGTATTCTAAAAATTGGTTTTATTCTGTTGTGTTGCTAAAATATCCGTAATTGCTTTACATACCATCTTAATCGCTGTAATTTTACTAACAATTTTTTTTACATACTTATCCAGCTTTTTATAATTCAATTACGAGTATGTTGCAATGTTACACTAATAGATGCAATTAAAAAAAATATAAATTATAATCAACTTACAAAATACAAATAAATAAAGCCTTAGGTATAATTACTATCTGTTCATTGTTTTTAAGTACATACATTTTTTGAATATCTCGCCCACTAGATTACGCTCTAGAACATTATTACAGTTTCAATGAAAACAAAGTATGTAATTAAACATACTGCGTATACGCGCTAATAAATTTCAACGAAAAAAATATTTGTAGGCGAAATGATAATATTACACTTTGTGGAAACAATTCTGCATAACTAATTCGATTGACTCATTCGTTTTATAGTAAGATTAGATTAGAAAAGATAAGATTTTTTTTTAGTTTATTTGTTTTTTTATTTTACACTGTAAACTTCTAACTCGCACTTAAGCATAAGAGAAAGACATGTGCCAAATATTAACATATGCGAACAAGCAAGAATTTCATTTTTTTAGCAAGTACACGTTGCTGCATCCTTTTTTACTGTCGTGTGTGGAAATCCCCGTGCGTATAACGGTCTGCGGTCTTGTGTAAGTGCCCTAAAGGACGTCTTCTTTAGCGTAAATACCAGGCATTAATTTTTATTCAGCAGATTTACTTGACTTAATGTTTAACTACGTCGTGTAACAATACTTCTATTTGCACTTGCCTGTTATTATAGTTTCAGGATTATTTTAATAAAAGAACAACTTAATAGGAATTAAAATTAGTTTAACACGTGCTCTGCACAGAATGAGAAACAAACTTTCAAGCCGATACAACTGACACTATCTGTCGTGTTTTAGATTAGTATACAACAATAAAGTTTTCGCAAAAAGAATACAATTACAAAATAATGAAGGTATTAATTCAATACGTTTTTCTTGTCACAAATATTTACTTGAGAATATTGATCTTCTCTCAGAATTTGACGCTTTCTTTTAAATAACTTATTAACTTCGGTAAATACTTTATTAATTTTTATTTTTTATTATGTATAAGGATTTGTTTATGTTTTTTACTTGACAATTGCCGAAGATTCAATTATAATAGAAGTTTAAATTAACATTACTTTAACATATTATAACAATTTTTTGTTACGGAACTTCGTGGATAAAAACAGTAGGCCTTTAATCCCTCTGAATGTCCTATTTGAACTAATATTCAAGTAGTATTAAAATATGTACATACTCGTAGAACCATGTTCTTAATTATTATTTGTTCGTGTCATTATTAACCACTTCACTTTGTAAAGACTAAAAGCACGATTTGTCATGGTTTACAAACCAATGTAATGAACCTTAACATTGTCCTAAAACTATGACTCCTGTTTTCATTTTACGGGGGTACGAGTTAGTGAAGGGGTAAGAGAAGTTAACGTACAATGAACGTTATTAAAAGCTATGACTAGTAAAGGGATTTTCCCGGTCTTAGGCCATCGTAAATCGGAACTGGTAGTACCGGATATCTCGTTAGATCATCGTTATCGTAAGACACTGAGTAGAAAAAAGATTGAAAACACCGTGAATCGGAACATCTACATGTAAAACTTAGTAATTGAAAAAGAACAACCCATGACGGATTGTTGATTGAACAGCTTAATACTCTTATTTCTTAATGTCATTACTTAGATTTGTTAATGCAACAACCGCATGGTACTATATTCTAGAACTTTAGAGGAGGAGGAAAAACTATTGCTGCCTTAACTAAGAATTGAATCTAGAAATATTTTTCTATCTTTTTCTACATACATTTTATTTTTCAAAGGACTAATCAACACTAAAATTTATTTTATACTGGCTTTATTTAGGCCTCGCCACGACACGACGAAGCAGATGACGTAAAGGTAGATAAGACATTTTATTAATGGATTTCATTGTAATTTCTCTTTCAAACAAATATTCATATTAGTATTATTAGAAAATAATCATTTTTATTATTATGTTGCATTTTTATTATGCTATTTATAGACTACAGACTACATTATAGATTATGTTAGTAGACTACAGACTACTAACATAATCTATTTAGAAACCCTCTGGATTAAGCTTTCGGTAGATGGGACTAGCGATTTTTCGACTAGTAAAAACTATCTTAAAAGATGTATGCCTATTAATATTTGAATGAAAAAATCTTCCATTTTATACATATAACTTTAATAAATTATAATTATCATATTATATATCATATTAAGATTATGTCTTTTTAATAATAAAGCATTTTATGTAATTCTAACACCATAAAATGCTAGATTCAATTTACTTGACGCTTGCAAATTGAATATCTTATGTATATTACAACATATTCACTAGAGGGTCCTTTAGATCTGGCAAACCAAGGTTTGTATACGAAAACGTAATATATGTAATATTTTAGTAATTTTACATCCTTTTGGCCTAACCATGGTATTATATTGTATTATTATTACTGTATTACATTGAATAACACACATTTTTGAAGGCTACGTAAGGCTATATGGCTACTAGCACGTCATAATTTTGAGATCATTAGATTTCTTAGGATGCAGTCGCAGTACTAGTTTTTCCTTACTGTACTACATCCATACTATCCATACTAATATTATAAATACAAAAGAGTCTGTCTGTCTATCTGTTACCTCTTTACTTTTAAGCCGCTGAAACAAAGTAGTTTACATTGAGTATAGAGGTATTCGTAGTTGGCAAAAGTTAGTTAAAATTATAATCACCAAAGTTTATTAGGACGAATGTATGAAGGTTTATTCTATAATCACAACAGTACGGCTGAACTGAATCTGGATGAAATTCGGCACAAAGATATAAGTAGTTATATAAAGTTATATTGAATATATCCTGAAAGATGGTACGGTTGACATCTGTCGGGCATGCCACCGTCCTGGGGAATCAATCAGGCATATCATTTCTGGTTGTTCTCGTCTTGCTAACGGTGAATGTTTTCATAGGCACAACCAAGTAGCAGGGATTGTACACCAACAGCTTGCCCTTAAATACCATCTTGTGAATCTAGAGGTGCCATACTACAGGTATGTGCTCGACCCAGTTCTGGAGAATGGTCGGGCCACGTTGTATTGGGATCGATCTATTATCACAGATAGGACTATTGTTGCTAATAAGCCTGACATTGTAGTGATAGATCGATTAGAGCGCCGCGCAATGATTGTTGATATCGCCGTTCCTCATGACGAGAATCTGTCGAGAATCCAACCTTTTACGCTATATTTGTGGTAAAATTATCCCTTTCTTGGTACAACATTTATATCTACAAAATTACCCTACTGCAGAATGTCTTTTGTAATATATGTAATGTGCTTTAGGTATGTGTTTACGGCAGGTTTTGCATAGGTAAATCACCAGACATTAAAAGGAAAATGGTCTGTACAGAGACAAATATTTTAAATACATAACAATTGTAATTTTATTTACGTGTTTGGTGATAGAATTTTAATTAATGAAGTAGGTACATTTAATTTCCGTTTTTAGGACCTAGTCATTTATTTAGTTTATCATTATTGCTAGCTTTTCTAGTGTTACATTGTCACCGGAATAGTAATTAACTATTTTAAACAGGTGTTGTTTTAATTGTTATTCTGATAATTGATTATTTTTGTATTTTAAGGTCGTATGCTAATGGAACCGGCATTCCTGGCAACTAGCTTACACTTACACTTCCCAATTTATCAATTCACTCCACTTCTTATGACACGAAAAGTGCATATGAGTAGGACTTTTTTTCAACTTTAATATCCTAAGTGCCCGGTTGATGCTCATTACGCCCTATTAAAAGAAAATTATACTCGGTAAAATATAGGTGCTTATAAAGCCCCTGCCTATCTCTGTTTGCGGGTGATGAATTCTAGTTTTTCAAGGAAATACTGTAAAGGGGCGATGAAAGGCCGTATCTTCTTCCTTATTTAATGGTTTTATTTACATTTTTGATAGTCCATTCAAAACGACTTTCACTTTTCTTTCTTTTTACTTAGATTCCTTTTATGTATTTGTTTTCATTGTCATTTAAATATTTGTAATTAATGCTCTGCCTGCCTGCTGTAATTAATTGTACCCTATGGAATTAGAAATAATTAGGGAGGTATTAGTCTTCATCAATATATTTAATAACTAAACAATAATGGAAGGGCGAGTATAATCTAACAAATTTAAAAAAAGTTCACTTACTTAAATAAGTTTTTTTATTATTTTTTGCTTGCAGACAGTAATTAATAATATATATTGTGACAAGAAGAAGGAAACGTCAGAAAATTGGTATTCAGTTTTAAAAATTATGAACGGAAATTATTATCAGCTCATTTCCATGTTAATTCTAAAAAGAAGACGAAAATTAAAAAACATTTTACTTCAGTCACTTTTATTTATTTTTTATGTTTATATTATTTATTACTTGTTAAAAGCAATAAATAATATAAACAAACTGACAAGGAAAAAGAAATAAAAGGAAATCCGGATGCGATTTTATAAAACACGATTCTGGTGATAAGATTACGAATAAAATTTTGGTAATTAATGACTTGAGCTAGAACCACTTTTGTAACGTTATAGTAATCCAAAAAAAATCTTTTTAAGTGCTGACTTAATTCCGTGTTAATCTTTTAGAAACTGTTTCCGTCTAAAATTTTAATTTTATTTTTGAATGTGAATGTGATACAATCACGTTCAAAAATAAAATTAAACAAGGAATTTTTTTTCTTATTTCTCTACCAACAACATTATGTTAATTAAGTTTAATTCCAAACAAAAACTTTTTAGAATATTTTTTTTTTTTGATTTTCCTTTAGCATTTAATTCAAAGCAAAATTTATAATTACCGACTTACTGAACTTAATAAAATATTCATTGATTTGTATCTTTTATTATATACCAAATATACCTACTTTTAAACATTAATAATCAAAGTTAAAACTTATTTAACCAGATTTTAACTTATTTAACCAGAATACAAAGTTAAATACATAAAAATTCGCGAGCGCTTGTAGGCGACAAAAGGTCTAAAACTTATCTTCTATACAAATAAATAAAATTGGAGTGTCTGTTTGTAATATTAAAATAACCGCTTTTTACTAAATGCATATGTATGTTGTTTACACGGTACATATGCCAAAATATCATTTTTTACAATTTTAAACAAATAAATTCATATTTAAAATACTCATTATTTAAAACCTTTTAACAATCTCAAAATAATCATAAACCTTGCCAATTTTATCACGTATTGTCTAAAATAATAGAATATTCTACGTTAACTAATAAGAGGCATTTATTTTTAAAGGAAGTAAATGACATAAAAATGTTAAAAATCTCAAGGACTGAGTTTTTAGTTTTATGACTACGTATATATTTTAACGCTCGCTATCAACAATGAAACTATTTTCTGACTCTTTTGAAAACAACCTAAAACAATGATAAAAGCCTTTATGAATAGAGGTATTCGTAGTTAGATGTTTCGCAAACGTAATTGTTGTTGAGGAAATACAGCGTATTGTTATAAGAAACCACCTAATCAGATACAGAATATTAATTCTTATACAAATACTAGCCGGCGTCTGCGATTTCTTCTGCGTGGAATCCCTCTCATATAAACTTATGTAATCCATTTCAGTACCTAAATTTTTTTTTTCAGAGCATAAACATAGCCTATGTAATTTTTATAGACTCGCTCTATCGCTATTGAAAAAAGGCATCATAATTGATCCAGCGATTTAGGCGTGAAAACGTAGCAGACGGATAGAGTTACTTTCGCATTTACAATACACGTATAGTCTAGTTCCTAAACCGCAATTAATTAGAAAAATCGTACTAAAGCTTTACAAATAAATGTTATTAATTACTTATTCAAGCAAGAGAATACGCACTTATTTTATTTCCTCTTCATAATCTAATTGGATTGATTCGTCTCATTGTTTTGACGATTCTAACCTTTCAAGTTTAAATCTTATCTGACACGGCCTGCGTTTAACTATAAAATATAACAATAAACTGACATCTTTGTTCAAGATCCGTGACGGTTTATAATAAATTAATTATTTTTTTAAAGGAAGTAAGTGATTGAATTAATGAGTTTTGTGAATGAATATTTTATGTTCGTAGTAGTTAGAGTAGACATCTGAGGGAAAACAACGAGAGTATACTGACACAGTGGAAATACACAAAACAAACAACGGGCACAATGTCATGGTACTTCGGCGGTAGTTGCTTACCATCAGGTGACCCGTCTACTCATTTGCCCTCGTATACCGAGACGAGGCGAGACGATCACATTGAATGTAGATTTATAAAGAAAATATAAAATCATCAGGACTGTAACGCAGAAACAATATATCCCCATTAGTAATGACGTTATGACGCAAGTTGATAAAATAGTACCCAGCTTATTATTATGTCATTACGAGTAAATCCGACACGAAACAGATGCAAACAATAAGCCAATGTCAAGTTCAAAGCACTTTAACACGTTTTGAACTTGACATTGACTGTTCGCTATGATATTAGCACATTATACACAAAAAATAAGTGTAGCATACACACATGTCAATTTCTATGTATATGTCTTTCAAATAACTAATGCATGTTGTGCTTACCTGTAAGAAATTGTTAGACTTTATAATAAGTTTACGACATGTATCACATGTCATTGTCATTCTTGACGCTATAAATAATAATAATAATGGCAGTTCTTCTTGACACGGCCCGTATAATGAGGAGGTTCCTGTCTTTGGAGCCTTAACCACTGGGTTCTTGGTGCCTGTACCCGATGTCGGTTGTCCACTATTTTTTATATTTTTAAATATGTTTTTATTTTAATTTTTGTAAAGTGCAATATATGTCATAGATATAATAAAAATATATATGTAATAAAAATGTAATCAATATGTGTTTTTAAAATAAATAAAAATAATAACTTCACACATCTCACACACGGCCATCTGATTCCAAATTATGCAGAGCCTGTACTATGGTAACCAGCCCGCTGATAAACATACTTATATATTTCTAAATACATACATATTATAGATAAATTGTAAGGAACAGACGAACAGGCGGTTCATCTGATGGTAACTGACTACGTCCACCCATATTCCCTCCCACGAGTGAGTGGGGCTGCCTCTCGTAACCTCACTCACACTCGCACGGATGGGGCGTAGTGGTTTTAGCGGTCACCTCGCCGCTTCCTACTGCGCTGAGTGTTGTGGGTCCGATCCCCATATGGGACAACAAATTGTGTGATCCACAATATGTTGTTCTGACTTTTTGTGTACTTTGTATTCGTTTCACGTATGTCTGTAAAGTCCCTCGCAACACAGGATGTATTCTTACCGCGAGAGATGTCTTTACAAAAAAACTCGGTGAAAGGCAACAAAAAAAATGCGTAAAGCCGGATTTATGTGAGGCTATCACTCCGGTGTGGAGCTCCCACTAGACACATTTCTCCCACATTAATACTCATTAATACTCAATAGCTTATTTGCATATGTTGGAAAATCAGTGTGTTGCAAGAAGATGTTAAAGGCAACGACAATCAAGTGGAAAGAAAACCTATTATTATTTCGATTGGGTAGCTTATTTTAGTTTTGTTCATTCATAACACTTGGCTTGAATTGACGGATGTCATTGTTGTCGTATTACGAAGCATAACCTTTTTTAGCAGCTGGTATTAAAATTCACATTGTTTTTCCAGATTTTTCGCATAGCAGATGTTTCGTAGATTTTAAACACCAGGTCAAATGCTCAAATCACCATGATTACTATGCTATTACTATACCATACTCATGATGACAAGTCTTTTTACACGCTTTATATTAGCTTCTCTTGTATGTTTGTAACCGACTCCTTTGGGCGTGATTTTGACTGACTTTTAGCGGTCAGAATTCGTTCAAATTTTGTAGATATATCGAGGACCGATGACAATACACTAATAAAAAAAAAAAAAAAAAAAAATAGTTTTAAAAAACTAACAAACACGCTTTCTATTGAAAACCAAACTATAAATTAGAAAATAAATTTGAATAAAGCGTTGGGGGCCTGTTGTCAATAGTAAAAAGCACCCCACGCTTTTTTCAAATTTATTTTTTGTTTTTTAAAACTATAATTTTTTTTTAGGAGTATGTTGGGTGGCGTTGTTTATTAGATGCTATAGTTGCAGGTTAGCGGACGCGGGTTCCTACCTCTATACGCTATGGAGGGAACACAGTTGCAACATGAGCAGTAAACTTAGTAGTAGTGTAACAAATCTCGTTTTGTCAATATAAAATGAAGAGTAAAACATCGGTAACTGTAACGTGGTGGTCACTTATCAAGTTGTTTATGGAAGTCTCGCTGTAGAAATACGTTCCTGTGAAGTTTTCAATACGCACAAGTTTGTGTTTTGTTGCTTATATTTAATTCTAATAATTACAATATATGCTAATAAAGTACTGAATATTTTGAAAAACTTTCATGGTCGATGAAAAATAATAATAATAATAAATTTAAATAAATAATTACAAAATACATTATATAATTTTAACTTAATTTGTTTAATAAATTTTACAAATAATGTCTTGAATTTAAATGATTTAAATTTAAATAAAAATGAAGGATAACAAAAGGCTTAAGAATTAAAAAACAAAAGTAATTTTGGAGAAGGTCATGTTTAATATTTTATAACTTGGAATGACAACTTCCGGGTCAAACAGAATAATAATAGTAATCATAATAGTACTGACATAATCATCTGTCGAATCGACTCCGAAGTCGAACCAACTAAATCTCTATTCTCTGAGCATTCGATTTTTTTCCTTTTACACATTCTCTTGAGAACATAAACGTGCTGAACTTTGTAAAACAAAAACTTAAAAGCGCGCTAAAAAAATACGTACTCAATTTTATCAATGTGCACTTGGTTTCACTATTGATAAACTATTTGTAGATATTGTGATATTTTACTTGTAATATTTTGTTTAAATAAACGATTTTTGTTATACGACGAAAAGTGTTATACCACCTAGTAATGTGAACTAATGTTTCTACTACCGACTTGTTTTATTAAAAAATTGTCTCGTTTACAGTAACGAGCATTTGTTATTGGGAATAAAAATCTTCAAAATGATTAAAATAGAAGGGCAAGCGTGCAATTTATGAGCAATGGAAAAATATCGCTATTTGTCTAATAGGACCTGATCTGATTAGACTCATATTTCATTTCTCATACTCGCGATCTCTAAACCCTTTCAGAAACGCTGTTCCTGAATTTTGCGGAAGAACATTTTCAATTAAAATACCTTTCAATCAAAAAGTTGCTAAATTAAAATCATTCCATCCGTTTAAAAGCTAAAGTGACACAGATAAACAGGCACAAGTCACCCAGAGGCCACCCATGTTTTTACATCGGAGGTTAAGAAAGTTATTTAATGGAATACGAGTAAAGGCGTCGATATAAGAACACTAGGGTTACAGATAATTATGTTTATGGTAATTAAATCGATCACGTTAGGTATTAAGTACAGTCGTTTTAATTACCTGACCTGTAACCACGGCCAGTGCAACCTGGTCGAAACGTCAGGCAATTCAAAGGTATAAAAGTTAATACAATCGGGTTAAGTCATAAATTAAAAGGCTGCCGATATAGATTTAAGTGAAGCATTTTTCTGTTAAAAAATTGTGTCCCCGCAAAGTCACAATTCCTGCAACAGACAATACATTAATCTGTTAGAAAGTTTCTAATCCAAAACAGGATGGTCACACAATGCCGTTGTATTCACCACGCCCACTGGTCGCGGTCGCTTACTTTTATCAATGATGCATAAAAAGCCCTACAAAGCAGTTTGCCGCGATACAATCGCGCAGTTGCGCGTTTTTGTTGCTGGTAGCAATTGCTACCTTTCGATATGCTATCTTTATTTTGCCTAGTACTAAAAATACTTTATAATGTCTAGAATACGTAAAGCAAGTATGGTATTATAGTTGGTCAATAGTGAATATCTTTAATATCTAAACATTTGAACTAAAACAAAAAATATATATAATAAAACGGGGCAAGATGGGATACTAAGAGTTTGTACTCGTAATATATAAGACGTGATATATAAGACATCGCCATATTGTCGTTTCAAAGGTCAGACTTTGTAGGACTGAATTTTTTTGTAGTATTGCCTCACCTTGTATTGAAATGAATCATTCTAAATGTTAAATCGGACACACCGTGATTTGTTAATAGTGATATATGATTTTGGTACTAATGCAAAACCAGGTAAGAGTTTGAATCTTCGATAGTTTTGTGTTTTAAATATACTTACTAAAAGAAATCGGAATTTGAAATGCTGAGAGAAATTTTTAGTGAAATTAGGTGTAGATATTCAATTTAAAGACATATAATTTTTAAGGACTTACTTTACTTTAAGGGCTTTTTTTACGGTTATAAATTGTTAGTATCCGATCTTGCCTGTTAAACAATAATTACTCAATTAAGCTAAGCCAGAATTAAATTACCAATACGATTAAAATATTAGTTCAAACGTTTTTATCATATGAAAAGAATACATACTTCATATTTATGTACCTACACTTTTTATTCTACATACACACACTACACTAAATTAATTCAGTTATGTACCCGAGAACTCTTTTTTTTTTACCAGATCTTATGATCCTGTATTATCAAGGTAATAAGACAATCTTTGTTTTTTACCATCTAAGCTATAGATTACTTATCAATACGCGACAATACATTTCTAAGTTATTTAGTAATTAACGTTATATGTAATATAATTAGACGATAGTCAATCATTTTATTTTTTGTCCTATATGATGTTGTCCATCAAGTAATAGGCGTTATTATTAAACTCACGATTTGGTAACAAAAAAGTGTTTATCTATACGGTAAAGCTTTAATTCACACAAAACAATGGTATGTTGTATCTACAAAAAGCATTTTATATATTCATACATATAATGACACGATGAGTTCATCAAGCGTCTCTGTAAAAAAGAGATATCATATTTTTTATGAAGTTTTACTTTAAAGTAGTGAGTACTGAGTTGTCTCACTTTTGGTACTTTAAGTTGCGTTGGCCGTTCAAGTTCAATTTCCGATTGCGAAATCATAGCCGTATTTGAAGAGAATTGTCAGTTTGTTGAATGGTGGAGGAAAGTTGGAAAAAAATGTCAACGGCAGGGTTTTACTTATGGAGGGTAGAGGCAAGGAAAACCATCTCTGTATATGTGTCCGTAAAAACGCGTCCAATAAGGGTGACGCTGCGGTAGCCTAGGATAAATTTATATACACTAAAATAATAATTAGACAGTTGAAAATAGTCAATTAAACTAATTTACTATTTTCACCTGATTTACGGACAGTCAGTTACAGACAGTCGCGGATATTTGTAAATGACCATCATGTACTGCATCTTATGTTTTTAAAATGCTATCTGTAATTGTCCCAAACAGAGCAAAAATAAAATAAAATAAACAATAAATAGACGTGTAACAAATTTCTGACAATAAAGGTATTATAATATTTTAACTCAGCACACTTCACTCTGTCTATAACAGCTATGTTCAAATCGTAGTTTTTCGTATGCCAGCGACCTCTATTTTCAGTATACAGCTGGACACTTTTTCAACTAACCCCCTATATGAGATGGTTCTCCTTGCCTCTACTCTCTATAGTTTACTTATGTAGATTTTTCGGCTTATTGAATCCCTTTAAAGAGGGTACTCCTACACTAAGAAAGCTGAACTCATATAGAATTTCATTCAAAATTTAGAATTTCTTATTTTATGACACACGAAATAATCACATGATTCGAGTGAAAGTTATTTAGTATTTTATAAATATATATGTTTTTAAATACCTACGTTTATCTATTAGATTTTATAATATAAAATACAAAGAGGAAACTGATAATTTAATTCTTAACTACAATAATCTAAATAACATTATTTGTGACACAGTTAAATAGCAAATAATCCGAAAACACGTTTTGTATTTAGGATTTTATTATGACTGTTAAAGTCACATCCGCTTTTAATATGATATGTAAAACAGTCCCTGCCTCCTTTACGTATCAATTTCTATCGTCATAAATTGCCTCCTTTACATCTTTAATGTTTTCTAATGAATACTGATTAAGTATATTGATATTATCGCTTCAAGCTTGAATAAGCTTTCTTTCTTTTCTTTCCTTTCAGCCTTAAACGTTTGCGAAAAATGAAACACAAATAAATATGATCTTCTGCCAACTAAAACCATAACCGGTAACCATAACCATAAAGTATAGTCTATACCGATGGGTTATAATGTAAATTAACGTTTTTTTTATTGGCTTCTTATCGTGTAGCACTAATGCTGATGAGAGGTGTCGGAATTTAACCGACTAAAACAAATGTGGTTCCTTCACAAGTGTGTTAATTGCAAGGGATTCCATTAGGAAATAATTAAAAAGTTTCAGAGGATTCTATAAGCATGCCTATCCTAATTTTGTTTCTAAATAATATAAATTAACCTTTATCATAGGCCTAAGTTGCCTGACCGAACTACACTAAAATAAAATGCACTACATGAAAGTATTTTTATATATATAATAAACTGTACCCATTTCCAACCACAACAGATTTATTAACTAGATTAATCAGACGGTATACTTACTAGAATATGCAACCATTGATCTTCATTATAACCCACCTGATTGTAGGCGATAACCGATTAAGAAAATCTTAAAACAGGACTAACTATTGTTGAAACTGCTTAGTCCGTGTTAAATGTTAAAACAACGAACGTGAATTGTGGCGAACGGTGATGTTATACATTGCAAAGCCTGATAAGACTTTAGTACTTTTTATCGTCAAAGCTGAGAAAAAATAATTAGTTATTTTAATTTACTCTATTTAAAGACACCATAGACAAAAAAAACGAAACAAAAAGCTATTTGGGAAATATACTGGAGTTTAGCTATAAAAAATCATTACTACGGAGTGAAAGTGTTAAGCATGAAGTCATAGGGCACCACGGTTTAATTGTCGAGTCAATTACAGATAATTAGTTTAGGTTTACAAAAAATAGCAATCATTTTTCCATTTATTTCTATGGTACTCATTTCTAACTTAAGCAGTTTATTTTTACATATTAATTATATGTAGTATTCTTTTATATTCTTATTCAGGCCAAGCAAATTTTGTATTTGTGAAGTGACAGTATTACTTCAATAGCGAATGGCCATGCTCTGTATCTAATTCTATTATAACAATTAGGTAATATTAGTAGTATTTGTAAGCATTTTACATAAAATACCTATCTTATCTCAAATAGCAAATACCTGAATGACTAAATAACTAATAAAATATATTATAACTCCTTCCTTAGCCACTGCTCCGATGGGAGGGAACCTCAACCTCATTTGATGTATTAGTTACATTCCCTTGGGCATAATTTGTAAAGAGAATGATTGCAATTGTTTTTGAAAGAAATCGAAAAGAACATTGCTACAAATAACATATTTTGGTAGCCTACTCATGTCTGCCCCGCGTGGGCGTCTGAATGCGTCGAAGTCCTGGTGGATGAAATCGGACGAGACTTGTCCCCGCCAGCAATCATTACTGCCAGGCTGGCGGGTGAGGAGGGCTAGGGCGCAGTGGTATCTTTCTGTGAAGCTGTAATGCGCCAGAAAGAGACCTCTGAACGGAATCGGGTGAGGGCCGATCCCGAGCGAAGAAGACGTCGGCGGCGGAATGACCGCGGGCTGCCACAGAGTGGGGACCTCTGGTGGCAGATTGATTGCTGCGGTAGGGATGGCAACCTGATCGCATCTGATTATCGTTTTTATCAATTTGCCTAGAGACATTTAAAGTGTAAAACTGAAAGCTAAATTAAATAAAATGTAAGTCAATTTTCAATGTTTTTTTACAACGTGTACGGTTTTTTATGATCGCATATTAACACATATTTGCAAAACCCGATGTCAAGGCCCGTCATCTGAAAATAGCCTAATAATAATTATAGAAGTTGCAGTACTTTTGACAGTAAAATTAAATACTATTTATTTTTTCTAGGCAAATCATAAAATTATAATTGGTAGTTTAAAAACAGTATTCCGTAGTAATTAAATAAATACAGACGATGTTAATGATGCTATGTAATTCTCAGGACACAACTGACTCTTTTACATTTGTTGAAATTCCTTGTCCGTCCGATTTTCAATGTGTGTACTTGATATTCAAAAATTGAATTGCTTGTGTAAAACAAAAAGAAAACTTTACAAACTACGACAAAGGTCTGCCATTTTATAAACATAACTAAAACAAATCATAAGGATACAATTTTTAAAAACAGTTTTGAGGGTGGGGTACAGCGTTTCATTTAATTGGAAAGAAATGGAATTGGAAAATTTTGTAATATTAAGAATAAGTAGCAATTACGAAGTTCTTTATAGTCCAAAAAATATTACCTGGTTTATTATTAATCCAGGTAGAGTTCACTGGGAATCTTGACCTCCTCGTCAAGATTCCCAATGAACTCTACCTGGATTTGTAAAATCAAAACACATACATCAATGTTTCACTATGATATAGATTTAAAATAAACAAAAATGTAATAACTCTGTCCGTTATTATATCCGCTTCCGATGAGTTCAACTATTTCATTATACCCTTCAAAACGTTGATCAGTAATGTCGATTATTTCTAAAGAATTGCAAACGCATTTGTTTGTGTCGTAACCATTCGCGGTCTTCAATTCTAAGGCGATAACCACTGTGAATTTGACTGTTGATCTAGTGTAAAGAGTGTTTTAGTTTAATTTAATAGTTTTTAGTTTATAATATGAAATTTAGCACGAAACCTTGTGAAAAGTGGGCTGAGAAAAATGAAGTGTTTTATAGAAAATATCTTCGGCAGGTCAATGAAGAATTTTCTGGTATGTTTTATTGATTTTGTTATAATGGCTAATGAAATAATAATGTAGCTTAAATGTAAAGGTTTTAAAATGTAGTTATTGCAGCCAGTTAGTTTATCTATTGTTAAAAATAATCATAGTCATTTAGAAATCAAAATCAGTCAAGACAATGATATTTTGATCGATATGATTAATTGTTTCACAAACATTTTAACAGCTTAATAAATCTTCCAGAAGCCTTTTCAGGGACTTAGATTGGCCTTATTGCAATAGATATTACTGTAACTTTACATCTAGTTGAATCCAGGTGGAGTATATTAGATACTCCACTTCGAAAAAGTATTGAAGTCGGTTGAATAATATAGCTATAACTTCGCATAGCAAACACAAGAAACATCAGTTGAATTAATAATTGCCTACCATTTGAAGTCGGTTGAATATAATAGCCAGTTTGCAAAATATTAACATATGTAGATTTTATTGCCATTAATCTTCTAAGACCGCTATGTATTGTTTTTAATTAGTCTGGTATATATATATCATTAAAGCCTCCACTCTAGGATATTTAAAAACTTCAACTTTAGAATGGGTTTGGTTATAAAAATCGTTGATCACCAATTGTGTGATATTACAAAAAGGTTTTATAAATTTGGATGTTTCTTGTTATTTACGCTTGTTCTATTTCGACATACAGTACACGGTTATTGTACATTCAAACATTAGGTACCGTAACGCGCTGTTATTATGTTCACCCATCCGCAATAGATCGATATTACATATGTACTTTGTAACGTCATGAGTCATTTCTTGCACAGATTAAAATACCTTTACTAACTCCACTTGAATTCATTTCCTCAGTTGTTAATTGTTTCTAAACAGTGACGTTAAAGTCAAGTCCATGGATAAATGTAACTTACCTGAAACCCTTTGCGTGTTGAAGGCTGCACGATAATTGTTCCCGGCTGTCACGAATGCTTATTTGTCAATGATGAAATTGTTAATGATGAAATGGTTTTACTTAGCATAATACTGTTTATCGCATATTATCTGTATTTAGTTTGCGAACCTGTGGTTGGAGTTTTATACTGAAAATATTTGAGTAATATTGTAATTTGTGTAATATGTGATGTAGAAGAAAACATAAAAAACACATTATTTAAGGTCGACGCCCCCCGCGAATAATCCGGTAATCGTAAAAGTGTAAATGTTCAGGAAAAATAAAAAACCATTTCTCCTTAATAATTCTATTAAACAACAAGTATCAGAGACTTTTTATATCGCATATGGAAGCTAATTTTTTCAGCTATCTGGTTATTTCAACAAAATTAAAGTAGTCCCAAGGGCTTCGTTATAATTTAGCTGAATGCATTTTACTATATTAGTGTAGGTCCAGCTCTGGTCAGGAATGTCACTTACGATATTGTTCGTGTAAATTTATATTTTCGACGGCAGCAGTAAAATCTTGTTGCCATATTATTCGTGTAAATTTATATTTTCGACGGCAACAGTAATATCGTGTTGCGCTATTATTCGTGTAATTTGTTTTGGATACTGAACATTTGTAAAAGTAATAATTAGGTTATTCGATTGTTTAACAGTAACGTACATTTTATTGTTTAGACTATTACTGTTTATTCGAATAGTTTACTTAAGTATTATTTGATGATTATTATAGTATATTTTATGAAACAAAGGACATTCTAGTAAATGAAACAACTTTGGTTAGTTTGACAAAACACGATAGTTATTATTATCATAAAAAATAGACACTGCACTGAAGACACGACTATTACACATGATTACACAATCATGAAAATTATAATAAGGTCCTATTACAGTTGAAAATCTTAATCAGAATCCTCATCGTGACCTGATTCAGTATCACAAAAACTTAAATTCCTATAAAATGGTTGATAATGGTGGGGAATTGCTTGGGAGTTACACAGGCTTAGGAGATCATAATACAAAGCTTTTTGAATAGGGAGTGGCTTGTCATATTCTGGATTTAATTCAATACTTTCAATTGTTTTGGACACCTGTTTCTGCCGACGCTGTCTACTTCTGCTTGCATCGTAATCCAATTCAATATAATCCTGATCAAAATCATATTTGAAAAGAAAACAGTTAGGTTTCCTGTATGACACACTAACCTCCATCACATCGGACCATCGTACTTTTTCTCCTGTTTTATCTTAAAGCCATCTTTTGGGTTCAACAAGTTCTTTTATGTTGAGGATTTCAGATTGTTGCATTTCTTTTAGGATATATTTGTCTTCGGAGACTTTAGCGTTCATTATGATACTATATAGGTACTTAGTCCGGTGTGTACAAAACTTTTGTTTCAGAGCTCTTTCAATACATGCGTGCATTAAGTCGGCATTCATTTTGGCTATGCCCACCAACAAAAAACCGATGGGTAAATTCAATTTGAAGAGTCATTGCAATGTAAAGATACAACGCAAAAATGTATCTGTTTTTATTCTGGCCATAACAACCATCAGAGTAAAATATAATTTTGCGTATACCTGGTTCGTGTAAGGTCTTGACAAATTGAAACAAGCAACTCCCTATTTCGATGCACCCTTTTTTTCCAATTTGAGCTTGCCAAATGTAACAGAACCCTAGTTTGTTTAGAGCGTCAAAAACTGTAAAATTATTATTACGTTTGTAGTGGGAAATTGACACTTCAGACAGTGGTACATTCAAAATAAGCCTGTGTAACTCCCAAGCAATTCCCCACCATTATTAACCATTTTATAGGAATTTAAGCTTTTGTGATACTGAATCAGGTCACGATGAGGATTCTGATTAAGATTTTTAACTGTAACCTTATTATAATTTTCATGATTGTGTAATCATGTGTAATAGTCGTGTCTTCAGTGCAGTGTCTATTTTTTTTTGATAATAATAACTATCGTGTTTTGTCAAACTAACCAAAGTTGTTTCATTTACTAGAATGTCCTTTATTTTATAAAATATACTATAATAATCATCAAATAATACTTAAGTAAACTATTCGAATAAACAGTAATAGTCATAACAATAAAATGTTACATAAATAAGGTAGAAAACTATTTACCCGAATAATATCGTAAAGTAATTTTAGGTACTGTCAAATCATATTGATATTTTTTTTCGTAAAGATCTAAAACCATATTATTCGTTTATAATACATTTTAGTGAATTTTTATGGAATATACGCGTAGTTTTTCATATCTTCGTAAATAAAGATAGAAAAATTCTGAAAAAAAATTACATGGTGTATTTTAACTTCTAGATGCCGAAAAACGCATAACATGAAAAACCCCGTAATAGGTCATTACCGGATTATTCGCGGGGGACGTCGAGGTACTGAGTGCAAGGTTCTTGAGTTACAACATGGATAAACAACTGATAAATTACTTGAGTCTAAGGTTTTAATTATGAGATCCTCATCGTATTTACGGATTTAAAAACGGACTTTTACAAAAAGCAGTTTGGAATTCATTCATTCATAATGACGTTAGTTTTTATAAAATTGATCACAGACATTTGGTAAAATCTTGTGACTTCAAGAAGTATCACAGAAGGAACCCTTTGGTCTTGTACTAGTGCGATTTCATTTCTTTGTATAGTCACGTTTTAATGAGAAATGAGGTTTCAATCTTTGATCTAATCCCTAATCTAACTCCTAAATTATTGAATTTGAAAATACCTCTCATTTATGGTAGGTATACAACATATTATAACTTCTTATTCGAGAACTGTTGAATTATCATTTTTGCACTAATCTCTCATGTAACTTATATGCCAGAACAAAATTGGTGTGTGGCAATTCACACACGGCAGAAGTGAAACTACCGATTTTTTTTAATAAATAAAAAGATAAACAAATATTCACTTTAAAAAAAATACACAATATACACACAAATATTATTGTGTGTAAAATCAATGCAAATAATTTACTAATGTTAATAAATTTAATTTAAAAAAAAAATTGGTCAAATTAACACAGATGTGTTAAATCATTAACATAAATTAATTAGCCAACGAATTTTAATACGCAAATGCAAAAAAATAAAACACGTGAATACACCACGTTGTTAATGACACATTTTCTGAAGGCTTCGTTGTACGCAGGCGCAAAGACACGTGATAGCATGGAGTAGACGAAGATTACAGAAAACACTGTATACTTGTAATCTATCTCATTCTTTCGCAGACTAAATCCTATTTATGTATATGTTTGTCTCTTTTTACTGTCGTTTAATAGAATTTTCAAATCAGAATATTCAAATCAGTAAAACCAACCAAAAGACAGGAGTCGCATAGCTGAACAAATCAAAAAGCATTTAATGCTCTTTGACTTTATTATAAGTAATTTAAAACTAAGCAGGTCAGTGTAACAAAAATCCACTCAATCCTGGTTCATTAGTTATATTAACTTGATTTATGACTAAGTGACTCAGGTCATTGGCGCAAAGACAATTAACCTGTAATGAAGATCTAATCGAGTGGCATCAATACACATCAAGCAACCTTAGCTTGTTTGTGCTTGTCCAAAGCACTATATCATCAAAGAACCTATGTGCAGGCCTAATTGAACTTGCAAATACCAGTGCGAAAAATGACAAAGAGAGTTCATCATCTATTGAGGCGATATCTAGGCAAATTGACCTTCTTTACGGAACTGACTCCTGACTTCCTACAATAAACAAAAACCTCAAAGCTAATGCGTCACATTAAGCTCTTTACCGCGCCTATTTCTTCGGTACAGAATAAGATCTCATTATGGATTTAAATTCAATAGAATAAACATTCCTAAAAGAACTGAATGACTGACAAGCGCAGCAAAGTGCTGCGTTGTCAAGCAGAAGTTTTAACTGCAGCTAAGTCGTGACAGTAACTTAACCCTCCTAGCAACAACGACCTTAAACTCACTCACATCATTGTTACTCGTACTACACTTGAAAAAATACGATAGGAACTCACCACTGTAATACGACTATTGTTTTCAAAACACAAACGGTAATAATAATAAATATTACGCTTGTTAATTTATTATTCATAAATTGTGTTACTAACAAAGTGCGAAATATAATTTGAGTGCTTTAAAATACACTGCTCCTAAAAGTATTTGCCTTTTATTATCTATGGGATAATTACATTTAGAGTACAAGCCCTTATCGTAATTGCTTTACCTTACATTGTATCATTGTCACTTAATGGAAGTTCCTAGTATTTAGAACAGCTTATTGCTAATAAAATGCTCAGTCATAAAAAGGTTTGCGAAGATTTCAGTCCAAAGTTATAGTGTTCAGTGTGTCAACCATGCGAGTTTGATCTAGTAACAGAAATAAGTTTATCGTACGCATCGCATTACTTGTATTTCTTCTTAAATCGTTTTTTTTATTATTTTTCTTCTTTGATGCCATCGTGGCGTCGTTTAAAGATGAATAGTGTATTTTTTTTTGCTAGTGCTCGTTCTAATAAATTATAAACAGATTTGAATATAGGTATACTAGGTTGAATACAGGTTTGACCAGAAAGTGGTCAAACCTGGTTAAATAATAGAGTAAAAACATAAAATAATAGATTTGTTTTAAACCATTACACCGTATGTCCGTGAGGTGACGGATTAAGAATACAGAGTGTCACCACCCCTATTCATCCCATGGGTGTCGTTAGAGGTGACTAAGGGAGCTAACAACACAGGACAGCAGCACTGCAAAGATAAGGAAAACTTGAAACAAACCCTATACCAATCCGTCTGACCAGTGTGGAAGACCAAAACCTCGCTTTTAAGGAGAGGCTTAGGGGAAGTTTGCGATGATTACACCACATAACTTTAAGGTGTTATATCTGATTACATAAAAGTGATACAATAAAACTACAATTTCGATGCTCTTCATATTTCGATGATTTTCACAACTATATTATATTATTTTAGAACACTGGTTGTATTTATGTTATGTTAATAGATTGATTTCATCGGTTTATTTTGACACGATTTTGACCACTTGCAATTAACGCTGTCACTTGGAATTACGTAAATTAATATTCAATGTTGTATTGTAATTAATTAATTGTATGTGTGTAATTTTAATTTACATTTCTATTACTGTTATTTTTGTATCGAAATACATGGTGTAAATATATGTAGTGTGGATGACAATCCTATAATTTAAAAACATGAATCTAATCTGATGATGATGAGGTAGGAGGTGGATAATGTTATCCTGTTTTCACTTTGGTGTGCCATTAAAGTACTATTTTATATTTGCCAAACGATACTGATGAAAGATTATTGGCCTAGTAAGGCTCCTCTTCTATAATGACCTCGGTTAACCACAATCGCTGTTTTGGCACGTAGAGTCCTCATTACGTAATACCATTTAAATACCATATTTAGTTTTGCCCATATAATACAATAGTGTTTGTTTGTGTCATAAAAGAAAATTGCTGTAACCAGAAATATCTCTTGACAAAGGTATATAACATTATTATTAATAATAAATTAAGTCAACAATCGGTGTCATCTTAGATATATGCCGATGACG
This sequence comes from Arctia plantaginis, assembly GCA_902825455.1. Taxonomy (NCBI): domain Eukaryota; kingdom Metazoa; phylum Arthropoda; class Insecta; order Lepidoptera; family Erebidae; genus Arctia; species Arctia plantaginis. Next base: position 9,785,140 of record CADEBD010000171.1, on the reverse strand, counting down.
GAGGCGTTGACCTCTAGTAGATGAAATTTGCAGTGTTCAATACTAGCTAACAGTGGTCTGACATGTGTTGTGTGTTAAATAAAAGATATTTGTTATTCTCACGAAATTAGTTTGCATGGTGTAAGCAATTATCGTAAAGAAAACAATATAAAAGTGTTTCGCTAATTTCTTACCTTAAAGTGATTTTTATTAAAGTTCAATATTCTTTTTGAGTGCTTTACGTACATATCATTACCATCTTATTTTACGTGTTAAAATTCCCATGAGTCATCTTCTCCAAAGAGATTTTCGGTTAACGTGCGAACTAAATCCTAATTTGGCTATAAACAGGCAATAAATTGTTAGTTCAGACGTAAAACAATTGAAGAAGGTTTAGTTTGAGATGTTAAATGTTCATTTAAAGACGTATAGGATTTCTTTGAGGTAATCTAATTATTTTTAGTTACTGACTATCTTTCTTGCAGTTATAAAAAGAACTTGCCATTAATTATAAATCATTACAGTGAGAAATTCAGTCACGTCAATAACTTATCTGAATACTTATAAACACTTTGTTGCAGGCGTGCCAGTTCAATTAAAAAAATAATAATTAAAGTATATAGTTCCCTAATTTAGTTACTATTCTGTAAAGGTTTATAAGTTCGTCAGTAGTTTAAAATAATGAAACATACGACTTGTTTAGATTGAAATAAAATCTAGTTTTTTTTTTAATTTGTTATAAATAGACCTGTTTTAGCTACATCATTGCAAAACCTTAAAAATGCATATTAAATTATAATATTTGTTAACACATCTACTTAGATTTATCTATATCGTGGCTTGAATATAAACCATAAAAACAAAAATTGCGAATCTTTAAATAAGATAGTGTCTTTTACAAAATGAACCTGTTTTGTATCAAGGATATCTATATATTTTTATCTCTTTTATTCCTCTTTGGAATCTTCTATTTTAATATATTCAGTTAATATACAGTCAGTAATATACAGTATTTTAATATACAGTCCTTGACTTAATCCTCGATATGATCGCTGGACAATTATGTATATCAAAGTGATAAAGACAGGAGGCCCCACCCAAAATTCTACCTTCATATTATAAATGCGAAAGTAAAATTATTTATATGTTACGCTTTCAAGCCTTAACTTCTCAAACGACCCATGAAAAGTATAAAACTTAATGAGTACAGAAAAGGTCAAAGATACCTTTCATCCAGAAAAATAATAATGTCCTCGATCAATATAAACTTAACTTTACGCGTCTTGCGTAAACAGACCTAGTAAAATAAGATTCATTTCTCAGTATAAGAATTCAAAACTGACCACCACGTGAAGGATATTCTATGCTCTATATTGTTTATCTAAATTAATTAATTCTATTGCTGAGCAAATAAATCCGTTAATTTTAAAATGTGCCTAAAGTGCGAATGAAAATCATTGCTATAATTTAATGAGACCTTCTTCTTCAATTTTAATCATTTCTACAAAAAACATACATACCTACCCTAATTTATATTTTTAAAAGCATAAGGTACCTTCATATAAATTAAGAAGTATAGTCGTAGATAGTACAAATTACATTCGTGCAAACCAAATATTAAATTTTTCCTTAAATACATCTTAAAAACCTCTTTTAATTCTTCATTTCTCTAATGTAGACTTATAGTGCATAAAGATTTTATAAAAAAAGGCTACCGACAAAATAATTAACAAAACGTTTCCATCTTATTTAGAAAACAGTGAGAAGTCTTGGAACCATTTAGACAATACATACCGCCGTGTCGAGTCAGGAGGCAGCCGCGGGTTGAGGCCATGTCGAAATATAAAGAAAATTAAAATATAAATAATATAAATACATATTTCTGTGAAAGTAATCTGTTATCATTCATTTAACTATTTGATAAAGTGTTAGTTCCTGAGTAACAGTTAACTAATTGCATGCGTGTGCGTGTGTGTAGTATTTATTTATTTACCTAAATGTGTTGTTGTTTATGGTTATTAAATACGTTAATAGTTGAAAACAGTGAATAACACGTTCAAAAATGGAAATTAAAAGGATGTTCAAAAGTGTAAAAATGTTATCAGTTTTTATTATCTACTTGGATCAAGTTACAATGAGTACTTTACAGGATCAGCGGGAATACTGTGCGACGTTGCTGAGTCAATATGGTAATTTATATTGTTGTTTAATATTTTTATACAACACAGTTGGTAACCAAACACACGACCTGTCTAATAGTAAGCGGTTATAAGCACCTAACAATTAACATTTACCAAAATCAAATGCGTAACAGTATTAGGAAGGGACACTACTTTTACAACACTACGACCAGTCTGCTCAAATAATATGATGGACATACTTGGATGATTTTTAGTTTTGAATGTATATTTAGTCTGTAAGAAATACCAATTGAAATATGTTAAGAATTTACATTCTATAAGATTTCGTTTACCTTTTCATATTATTCCTTGACACAATTGCCTCTTACAATTAATCTCACGTCATCAAATTTTTAACAAGTGCTTAGGTATAAAAAAAAAACCTTTTGCAAGTATACAGACCGTTTGCTTGTTTCACCTTTTAATAGTGTAAACACCCTACTGCAATCATAATGCCCAAAATGTTAGATTTGAAATACAATCCCACCCAATATCGTCGTAAACCAATTTCTAACACTAGCTTTAGCTTATTAAGTGGGGGTGAACCAGTACTTTTTTACTATTTGTTTGGTTGCAATTTGATCAAGATTATAAAGAAGCGTACCTCATGCATATTAATACAGTAATTTACAAAGGCTTTTTGTACGAAGCATTTTTGTTATATGCACCTACTTTATGCACTGTTTTTTATGAGCAACACTTGCTTTTTCTATTTTATTTGTATTACTTTAAAACATAATCGATCTCAAAGTCACAGGTTTCGATTAAATAAATAAACATTAATAAGTGGATACAAATGTCAACTTAAAAAATAATATGTTTCCGAGGTCCTAATAAAATAAATTAAGTCTGTAGCAATTTTTAGCATCATATATGAAGGTTGACAAAAATTGAGTTTTTTGTTTGTCGTAACAGTTTTTCATTTCCATTCTTCTATTTCCATGCAACATACACTAATAACAGAACTTACAAGTGTTTTTAATAAGATGATTAATTAGTAACATTTTTCGCTATACCTGACTATAAGAATAATAAAATATACAAAAAAAACAGACAAGTCCAAATTCAATAGCATTTAGGAACTACGACCTTCTAAGGATTTTTAAGATAATTTTGGTTTTTGGGTTGGTTGTTGTTGTTTAAAGTTGTTTTTTTATCACAGTTTATTTAAAGTAATAATTTTTTTTTTAATTACCTAATGAACTGTAATAAATTATGAGGAGACAACCCTAAAATCAAATTTATCTTAAAAAACTTTAGAAGGTTGTAGTTCCTAAATGCTACGGCATTTAAAATTGTTTTTTTTTTTGATGATGCATATTTTGATAAACTACAACCTTAGCCCCAACCAAACCATAATGTGCGTCACCACGTCAGCGGATTTGATTAACCCGAACACCGCTTTATAGAACATGAAAACAGTTTAGATTCCAGCTGTAGCAAAGCGTATCGAATACCATCGGTCGTTCTAAATGATTGAGCACATTGTTGGAATATAAATGGAGTGTAAAACTTTGCCCGCACTTGTCAAAATTTACGCGCAATTGTGACAAATCACACCTTTCTTGTGTAATCTTATAGCATTATTCTTTAAACATCTTCTATACCTACTTCTATCGTCAGCCAACTTCAAAGTGCAGACAAACATTATTAACCAGTGTCACCACCCCTGTTCATCTCGTGGATGTCGTAAGAGCTGACTAAGAAAGCAAACTCTGCAGGATAACAACACTGCTAAAAGAAGGAAAACTTGAAAACACCCTATAATAATCCGCCTGGTCAGCCTGGTATAGTTGGCCAAAATGCTTTCTAAGGAGAGGCCCATGTCCACCAGTAGACTACTAAAAGTTGATGATGATGACGATGTTTATGAAATATTTCAGGTGATTTAAATACTCATTATGAGTAGCCTAAATGGATATTTCAGACTAGCTAGACTACATTCATGTTAACTTCAAAATAAATTTTACCAGCCTAAGAGCAGTATCTAGGAATAACACTAACTCGATTTACTCAATACGTAAATTACATAAATAATTTATCTATACTTAAATCAAGTAACAAAAATGTTTTAGTCCTTGTCATCGCAAAATTAAGTCAAGTACAGCGAGTATATTATACAGTATCATATTTAAAAATAAAAACTTTACGGCAGGAGGTTCCGTTGCAGTACATTATTTATTTAATATTTATTTAATTTACTCTAACTGATTGATATATTATGTAGCGGAGTTACCTTCATTTTAACACCTATAAATAATAACTTTTTCATTTAATTTACATAGAGTAGGATATGTTTATTTTTTATCATGATTTATTTTATTTATTCATTACTTATACATACCGTAACTTATATAGTTAAAGACCCAGCAGTCATTATCAGATTACCAGTTGGCACTATACTAAGGTATTGGGATCATAGTCAAGAAAGGTTACTAAAAAGCAAGTACAAGAGGCCTTTTTTTGGTATTGCACCTTAACACATAATATTTATTGATCATTTATTATATATCAATAAATAATGAATGGTCATCATCTAATATTTTTCGAACATCTAACACAGAACGCTATCTAGTTTCAAACTAAGCAGAGCTTGTACTGTGCAAGTCAGATTGACTGAATACTTGTATACTTTTTTGTTTATAAATACATACATATTAAATATAGAAAACCCCTAAACTCCGAAGTAAACATTTGCAGGTCATACAAACATTTGGTCCGACCCGGTAATCGAACCCAATCCTATACATAAATAAAAATTGAAATACATTCTGTCAAGAAAGTACCGGGAAAAGATCAATAATACACAAAATGTTTGTTATTCATCACACTTACGCCAACGATTAATCCAATAATCAAAACATTTGGTAAACGCTGTTTTCGGAATTGAGTTCAGCTCTCGAATTCTCCTTTATGTCTTCTACCGATTGAAAACGAGTGTCTCGAAGTGGTAATTTGAGTTTAGGAAAAAGAAAGAAGTCGGCTGGAGCCATATCTGGTGAATATGGTGGTTGCTCGATGGTATTTGTTGAGTGTTTAGTCAAAAATTCATTCACAATGATGGCCTTGTGCGAAGGCGCATTATTGTGGTGCAAAATTCAAGAATTTTCTTTATACAAATCTGGCCTTTTTCATCGAATTTGATCTCTTAAATGCCGCATAACGCTCAAATAATGTTCTTTATTTACCGTTTGACCTTCCGGCAAGAATTCCGAGTGCACGAAACCGCGATAGTCAAAGTAAACAGTCAACATGACTTTGACTTTTTATCGACTTACGGATCGACACGTGAGATACAGAAAATTCGGCGGTTATCTGTCTCAAAGTTGAATGAGGTTTTGCAGTCACTATTTCCTTCACTTTTGAGATGTTAACTTCAGTTGCAGACGTTGATGGCCTATCAGAGCAAGGCAAATCTTCCATCACATCTCGACTGCTTTTGAATGCTTTGTACCACTCATAAGCACGTGTTTTTGATAAAGTCGATTCACCGTAAGCCTTCTGGCACATTTTCAGTGACTCCGAACACGAAATTCCATGGGCGATGCAAAATTTAAGACAAATTCTTTGTTCGATGTTTTTATCCATTATGAAATTCGCAATACACACTAGATATGATATAACTAAAAACAACACTGTGTTTAATATAAATAACAGATGCAACTCAAACTCCGCGCCAAAATGGAAAACAGTTGTGCTAATCTAACAACAATTTTAACCATAAACAAATCATCAATTCCCGATACTTTTTTTACTGAATGTATACCTATTATTTTAATTACTAGGCTGATGTTACAGGGCAAGGGATACTTTAGTTACCAGGCTACTACAAATATACAGCATGAAGGAAAACAAAATACAACATTCAGTGATTAAGCAAACAAAAAAAACTTATGCTTATTGTTTTGTTTTAAGTCTCGAAACTAGTTTAATAAATCATGAATATTTAATTTGAGTCTTAACAAATGACATGTCGTATTCTGCAAACATAGACTTAAAACTATTTTTGTTGGACACAACTAAAATTGTTTTTCTTACCTAGAAGTTATTCCTTTTCTTATAGGTATCTGAAATTTCTCGTTTATCAATCAACGCCATTTCAACAACACGAGACAATTTGACCTAGGATTTTATTTTATACCTAATAAAGTCATAATTTGAAACTTTGTAACTAAAGAAAGAAATTTTTGCAGATAACTCGTATCTGCAAAAAGTTTATATATATAAGTTTATTGAGGTCTACAACACAATCTGTAAAGTTATTTGACTTGCCTGCCTATATTTTATTATTTTTATTGTATTGTTCTAGATCCAGAGCTGCTCGCGTCATTTAAGTGGGAAATGTCTCACGGAATAGAAAGATTTTTTCTTCTGTCATACTGCCTAGCGTGTTGCTGGCCTGGACTTGGAGCCAAAAGTGACTTACGAATTGTTAAACAATGGGCTGAACTCGACTTCGTGTTCCCCAGTCAGGCGGCCCAAAGAATAGCTATTGAAAGGAATTATTATACACGTGGAAGTTCTGTACCTATTGATGTAGATGTGAACCACAGACAAGGTAAGATTTCTCTGGCGCAGTTTCTTTCTTTTATACTAGTTAGAAAATAGATATTTCGGCAAATTAGCAGACGGCACTCCTGACCAAGTATAGTAAACGGCAAATAAAGCAGACACTTAACCAGGTATTAGTGCTCATAACTCGTTAAAAATACGCAGAAGTACTATTACTGGTCACGCCTTTGTTTTTGAAGTCCATTTTTTTTTTTTTTTTTTTTAAAGACAACTCCCGCAGTAGGAATACATTCCTGTGTCACGGGGGACTTTACAAACATATATGAAACGGACACAAAGAACACCCAGACTCAGAACAACAATTTGTGGATCACACAAAGTGTCATTCCATGTGGGGTTTGAACCCACAACACTCGGCGCAGTAGGAAGCGGCGTGGCGACCACTTAAACCACTACGCCATCCGTGCAGTCAATTCCACAAACATTCTCATCGGGATAACTCTTCTTAGTCCGAGTCAACAATAGTGGCCCAATAAAGCCCTCCTCCTAGTTGCTTGCTGTAATGTTTCAAATACATTTTCTATTTTAAAATTTTGCCAAGAGATGACTGTGATGATGATGTTTTAGGTAATTAATTATTTGAGTACTTTCAGGAGAACTTTTTCATTACTTTCGTTTTTTGTGTATTAAGATAAAATTTATTTACTAGGAAACCTTTATCGTTGAAAAATTGCCGTGGATGCTTTAGTAAATTTTTGTGAGGAGGAAAGGACTACCTTATTTATTATGGCAAGAAATCTGATCGGCTATAAATACAGACCTTTTACACTACTCTGACAGATAATTGTTAAGTAAAATACATATATCTTGGAAACATTTCTAGCAAAGATTTGAGACATCCAGTTGAGAAATACGATATAACAATGATTATATTATTGGTTTGACTGACATCTGGGTCTAGTGGTTGGTTAGTGATCCTGACTGCTAAGCCAGAGGTCGTGGGTTCGAATCTCACCTGGAACGAATATTGCAGGATGATTACAACAATTTGTTGGCTGATTCAAAAAGTTATTTTTACCATTAATATGCACCTACACATGTAGGTACATGTGTTAAACTTCTAAACGCATCTGTTCCAGGTGTACCATCAAGAATATTCGTAACTATACCTCGGTTTGGCCCGGGACGTCCGGTCACGCTAGGTACTGTAGAACCCGACGGCAGGATCAAGGGCTACCCAGATTATTCATGGCATGACAACCAGGGCAACAACTGTGCTGGCTTGACATCAGTGTTCAGAGTTGCTGTAAGTATAAATATTACATGTTTCCGTACAGTAAAAAAGTATACATCAACGTAATAAACCAGCTGTAATTACCCTGTTTATATCTAAAAGAAAGTAGGTAAACCTGTTAAACTCAGACAGATTTTTAGTTTTTTTGTCTAGCTTGAGTAGTCTTCAGCTTACATTGCACAGTGCGAAATTGCCCTTAAAGCTGCATACGCTGTTCAGGATTGATGATTACTAGTATTTACCTTACCCTTTCCATTTCATCTCTAGCCTGCTAGTATTGGTAGCCGTCGGTGGCAGACAGTCAGATCCCGCAATAATAACACAGAGACATTAACATCAATGTATGTCATCAGAAACTAGGAACATCTATTACAATGATTATTTTTACCTAATAAAAGAAATACACCTTCTTTAAGTATAGTTCAAATGTGTTCTCGTGAACTTCATTTCGCCGGTAAATGACACATGGTGGGAAAAATATGGAAAAAATATAAGAACAGTAGTATATATATACGTTTTATTTGCCCGTACAAAATGATCCTTCAGGTCAAAGATTTAATGCCGTCGTGGCATTCGAAAATCGAATCAATCACACAGAAACTACACTAGTATTTGAATGCTATTAGGCATTATAACATCACGCTACGACCCGTAAGAACCGAGCATCAATGTAAAATATTGTAAAAACGGGAAAATTTATTCATTTTGAGATACGCAGACGAATTTGCACGGGTCAGCTAGTGTAAAATAAAAAACAACAAATAAAAATACAACAACTAACTAAAGGAATAACCGGTTGTAATGTGCACATTTAATCGAGTTTTTAGACTAATATATTCCATTACGACATAGGTTAATCACCTTTTCAAGTTATTTCTCATTCATACATAAGATATCATAATAACAATAATTATCGTAATATCCGTTTAGAAGTTTCCGATTTCTATTTCGGTTATTTAATGATTTATATTATATCAAAAGGTCAATACATCTATTTACGAGTATTATTTCTTAAAAAATATTTAAAACATATAAATAAAATCAAATGAAAATAGGAGAGTCTTTACGTATTAATATACGCGAATTCATCCGCTATCTAATCGGCGGTATAATTATATCAGTGTCGCCGTAAGGTTTAAATGTAATCAGAATATTAATACCAGCATTTAAACAATAATACTGCACTAGAACATTTTTTAAATGCCCCAAAATGTACATGGAAACACACATTCGAAGCATTCGAAATTCGAAGGGAATCGAATGTACGGGCTTTGTCTGTATGCTACAATTAACTTTCAGATTACTGATGACAAACCAGATTTTATCAATGTTCTGTTTTGGCAATCTCAATTAGGGAATATTTGGCCTAAGTTAATAATTTACAACTAAGTTTGTAAGATTTTTATATTAATGATCTTAAATTGTCGGTGGCTACAATCACTCGGACGTGACTGATTGACTCTCCTATTAATCACCAAAGAAAATAAAAGTTCTGCACAGTAGCTGGCTTCTTCTTCGGGCGGCTCCACTTTTTTCTTAAATAATTGACTACATTTTCTTAGATAGGTCAAATGTTTTAAATACATTCAATGGTAAGTTTTGTACAGTTTAGCATCTCGTGTGAAACCACGAGGATTTACATAAAACCTAGCGAAATAAGGAGAACCAGTTTCTGTGAGATCAGACGCATCTCATGGATTTGACTTTAATCTAACAGCCAGACACCTATTATGTAGTATTAAAATAAGTTTTATAATTATATTTGAGGATATGCGTAGCGTAGCATTTACCCGTATTATCTATTCTAATGGCACTTTATAATATGAATTCTAAAACAAGACGATGATTGATGATTACCTGATACTACTCACTATAGATACTGTGTTTTGGTAAAGACAAACAGCCTTGAATACTGTACACAACACAACACTGTCTTACAATACCCAGTGCAAATTTATTGTCATTGAAGCTTTCATACAATCCTGAAAGTTTAGGGTATTTCTGTCATTGCATTACTTTTCTTAAGAATACACGTAGCCTTAGGTACGTATAATTTAAAACATATATCATAGAAGTGATTCACGCAGATAAATACAAATAGACATATCATAGCCTAAACCAACGGGGACTCACATACCGTTTGTCTAAGGTAGTGATATAGGCAAAATTTTTTTTATGATTAATATATAAAGTGCAGAGACATGATGACCCTGTATCGTCTAAAGGTCTTGGCTGTGATAATTATTGTTTATGTTCCTTGTTTTAGTTATTAGATATTCCACCATTAACTTGTTTATTTTCTATTGTTTCCCTGAATGATGTAAGATGATTGGGTAATATAAAACCACTATAATCAAAGGTTACTTATCGATGGCCTTAATTGTTAATTACCTGAGCTTGTGACTTGTTTTCTTATAAAATTAGTTCTAGTAATTTATAAAAATAGTGTAACATTTATAAAAAATAACAACTTAGCATACCTAAATTATATTACAAATTTTATTCGTACAGAACCTTTTTAAAATTATAAGGCATTCGAACAATATATCAGTTTTAAGTATGTAAATGTAGGATACATGGGGGGTTAAAATAGTTCTATTGAAATGGCTCTTCAATTGAGACATAGAACCTGCGATTATTTTTAAAGATGTCGAATTCTGTCCACGTTCAAACTAAAACTAGACCTAAAAGGCCTTCAAATTCTAATTTAACCTACAATTTTATTACTTACTTTCTTTCCCTTTAAATTAAAAATCTAAGCAATAGACGCAGTTACTGCGTAATCATCACGTCGACTTTATCCAGGATTGAACCTAATCTACTATTACAGTTAAAAGCTCAATAACATTTCCTATTTTGCTATGACGTAAATGATACTGAAACTTGTAAGGCTCTTTGCCTATTTTTAATCTATTCATAACGCTTTAATCCAATTTAGTGTGTATGACAAGATAAGGTCTTAGCCAACAGGAAGTACAGTAATAAGAGTAGACCTATATTGAAACGTAAAAGAAAGATAAGAATTATAAACTTTACAATTCTAATCTGATATAAAAAAAGAGCAAGTAGACTGTGGGAAGCGAATTTTAAATTTACACGACTTATTTATTTTTCTAATATTAATATAAAGAAAAGTAGAAAATACTAAACCATTTAAAAAAAACATGGATGTGTTAAATAACAATTGTCATCATCTTCGATTCCAGATAGATGAATGCCAGCGCCTATGGGTGATGGATACTGGTAAGATTGGAGATACACAAAATTGTCCTCCACAATTACTCGCTTTTGATCTCACCACAGACAAACTCATCTACCGACACGTCGTTAATCAATCAAGCTATTCAGATATTTCGTTGTTTATTACACCTGTAAGTATATTTCTTTCTCCTCATTAAGCATATAATAACGTATCGCAAACTGACTTTGATCCGCATGGTAAACACGATAAGTATTCGTGGTTAAGGAATGTTTATTATTTCTATCAAAATGTAAAAACAAACAGACTCAGTGCCCGTTCTGTGCGGAACTCCCTTTGGACCCCCCCTGTGTGGGAACCCGGATGTCCTCTTCCTGCCCCCGAAGGGCGTGCGAGCTCCGTAGCGCGTTGCGCCACCACACACCCCGGCCTGCTTCTGCTAGAGTGGCAGATGGCCTCACCTGTCATCCTCAGGCCTCAGGCATGGAGGACGGAGGTCGTTCTGCGACCTCCGGCACCTGAGCCGTCTACGGCACCTGGCTCGTTCTCGGGCCTGGTGGGCTGGGAGAGTTCTGAACCTCTCCCTTTACCAGTCCGCCATCTCCTTCGCAAGCATAACCTGCTCGCAGAAGGAAACGGCAGAGTTCCACGCACTCCTGCTCCGTACCATGAAGGTAAACATGTTACCGAGCGAGAGAATTCCCACTCCGACGGCCGCCACGAGGCTACGCCTTTGCTCCACCCACGCAGGGCATTCTGCAAGCGTATGGAGCGCCGTGTCCACGTTCCGGTCATCGCAGTGGTGGCACTCAGGCGTTGGCTCCTTGCGGATCAGATACAGGTGATCACCGAAGCATCCTTTCCCGGTGATCACCTGCGTCAGCTGGTATGAGAGGGTTCCGTGATGCCTCATGAGCCAATCCTTCGTAACGGGTCTTACCGCCGATAACGGCGTGCCCGGCACTCGGTGGCCCGAGTCGTTCCTTCTACTCCTCCACGAGGACCTGGCGGACTTGGGATACTCGATTCCTCGACAATCAGGAATCCGTTCCAGCTCCCGCGCCCCTTACGCCACTGATACACAGCTGCAAGGGCTCTCGGCTCTAGGCCCCAAGGTGGAGTTCCGTCCAGTAGACTCGCCGCCTCAAAGGAGATCGTGCGGTATCCCCTTATGACCCTGATGGCCAGTACTCGATACGGTCATCAAGTACCACCCAGTTGAGTACCTCCACCATACATGAGCCATATACATAAGGGGGAGTTTCTAGGCAGGGCCCATCAGATTAGTTAAAAAAGAAAAATCGATATCCAGAAATACTCGAGCGTATAAGATTAAGGTAAGATGAGCCAATTACATACACATTGTGTATTTACACAATGTATATGTCGACTGCACGGATGGCGTAGTGGTTTAAACGGTCACCACGCCGCTTCCTACTACGCCGAGTGTTGTGGGTTCAAACCCCACATGGGACGACACTTTGTGTGATCCACAAATTGTTGTTCTGAGTCTGGGTGTTCTTTGTGTCCGTTTCATGTATGTTTGTAAAGTCCCCCGCGACACAGGATTTATTCCTAATGCGGGAGTTGTCTTTAAAAAAAAAAAAAAAAATATGTAATTGACGCAACACAGCGTGTATTTAAAAAATCTGACGATTTGAAGGTGCCATAAAGCAAAAGCAGCAGTGCCAAAATCTGACGATTTGAAGGTCCAAAGGGCACAAAGGTCCAAAAAAACCCATGACCTTGACATTTTTTTTATTCTGAAGCAAACAATGAAAGAAATCTTCAATAAATGTCTACATAATTTTTCATTTCATAAAAATCAAAATATTTCTAACCGTCAAATTTAAAATACCCTGCAAAATCATCGTCAGATTTTTGGCTAGTATGAGAGGAACATCAAGCTGATTCGTTTGTTTAAAATCTAACACGCTCGACATCTTGAAATGGCAATTTTTCGAATTTGTAGTTTGCATTTTTTACAATTCGCTACAAGCTTTTGGCACTTTAAAATCGTCAGATCTTGCGATGGGAACATTTTTGGCGTCCAAATAACATATCCTCAAAATATCTGAAGAGCCCGATTATTTTTTTTCGATTCCTCCCCTTATATTTTTGAAAACCCAGCGCTGTAAGTGAACATTTTATAACTTTTATTCATTCTGTTTTTTGTGTTGTGTGTGTTTTTTATTCATTGTGTTTTCTGTATTCATGTCTTAAATTTTCGTATAATATTGTTTTCAGGTGTTGGATATCCGTTCGCGAGGTGCTGGTGACTGCACTTTTACCTATGTGTACGTTGCCGATGTATCAGACTTTGGCCTACTAGTAGTGGACGTGATGAAAAATAGATCCTGGAAAGTGTCCCAACGACTGTTCTACCCGTATCCATCTAGAGGAATTTTTAATATTGTAGGTGAGTCAGTAGCAGACAAGTGTTTGTATATGGTCTTTAGGTTGTCAAGGGTTTTATAGTTGTTATTGTCAAATCTGTAAAATGAACAAGCAAGCAAAATCAGTACTAATAACCTAAAACCAGTTTTATTACCAAGTTTTCACTGTAAAACCAGTCTTAACCTACAAACCTATTTACAGAAAAAGTAAGTAGGTATCACTTTCGCTGAAAATAGTTAATAGGATATTCAACCCTTTAGATGACAAATATAAAAACTCCTTTAAATACAATGATGACAAAACAATATCAATATATATGTTGGCAATGTAAAATTACAGGTGTAAAATTCGAATTGATGGACGGAGTATTAGGGTTAGCTTTATCTCCGTACAAGCCTGGCAGTGAACGCAACCTATTCTTCCATGCTCTTGCCTCCACAACCGAAAACGTGGTCAGCACCAGGGTGTTAAGAAATGATTCCTATGCCTCCACTAAGCAACTTGGTATGGATGATGTCTATGTAAGTTGAAAAAGTTTGTTTCATAAATTGAATTCATTCATAGGTTGAACTAATGCAATCAATAGAAATAAAAATGCCTATGAATTGCCGGATTACTGATGCCTGGTTCACGCAAAAGTATACAAAATATAAAAATTAACTGAGCAACTGAAAAGCTCCTGCAATTTTTTTTTTCCAAAAATACCATTTAAGAAAAACTGATTAACGATTTAGTGTCTTTTGACTGTCAAAAGATCACAATTACTTACTTACTTACTTAATTATTGTTAGTGACTTCAATGCATGTATTTGAAAAACCTCGAATCTGTTAATGAATTTTATTTATCTCATTTTCTTTAAATATTTAAAGATTTTGTGGAGAACATTTAAATCACTTTAAATCTAGGCTTTCTTAAAAAAGCAACTTGGAGCGCAATTGAAGGAAATGAAATTTATTTTAAAATCAAGTTTAATCAAAAGAATCATACAATACTAGAACAAGCAGCTGCTTTCCCTTCTTAGTTCACAAGTTACTCCGATAAATTTTCAGGTATACCCAGAAGAGCGTCCCACACAATCAGCAGCCCAAGCCATGGACAGTAATGGTATCCTGTATTTCGGTATGATGAATCCTCCCGCAATTTACTGTTGGAATACCGCCACAGAATTCTCTCCACGCAACTTTCATGTACTTGCAATTGACGAAGAGACTCTACAGTTTGCTAGTGGCGTTAAAGTTGTCATAAACACTAAAGGAGAAGAAGAATTATGGGTATTAACGTGCAGCTTCCAAAGAGTAATGACTGGCACGATTACATCGGACAGAATCAACTATAGAATTCATGCTGAAAACTTATCAATCTTGTTGAAAAGATCTGCGTGCAAAGGAGGAAAACAAAAACCGTGGTCTAACGTTTAAAAATATAAGTTCCCGTGACTATTATGTAAAAAGTTTTGTTAATTTATTTTATCAAACTGAAAGTTATATGAAATGAAATAAATTAATTTATTTTGGCCGAATATACTTTTATATCAAAGTGCGAAGAGTATGCGCGGTTAATGTTGTTGTTAAAATTATAATTAGTACTAACTTTAAATAGTTTGATACTATTAAAAACTTGAAACTTGCATTTATTTGTTTTATTTTTAAAGTTTCTAACTGTCTAAGTTACTATTTATCTTAAAGTAATTACTTTAATAACTGAAAATTTATTTTAAAACACAAAATTTATTTTATGATAACACGTCATATTGAAACGCCTGATCCGTTTCAAGCAGCGCTCTTATATAAAGAACCAATGAGCCTAAAGCCATTGCAGATGTCAATGAATTACAAGTACCACCCTCAGAGGTGGCAGCCTTCTTCACTTTGTATTCCTCCTGAAAATAAAGTTCGTATATCACTTTACGGGTCTCATTTAGGTCAAATTGAGTTTCAGAAAATATGAAACTTTTCACTATTAACACAGTACAGTTGTGGTCATGTTTTATTTTAATTTTTTTATAGGTACCTCTCTACTTTTATCGGTGGCAGTTGATGATGGCCCTACGAATCCAGTTAGTCTTAAGAACGGTTGTCGATCATCTGAGTAACAACCTTTAGGTTCCTGCCACGACAATATTTTATTCATCCATCTCGGTTTTATGAACTCTCCATAACCTTGCAAGGAGCAATAAAAAACTGAAACGACAAAAAATGAATTTAATAATAATCATATATTCACACATCTCACACTCGGGCCGTCTGATCCCAAACTAGGCAGAACCGGTACTATGTTAACCAGACTGCTAATAGATGTACTATGTATATATTTCTAAATAAATACTTATAGATAAATTACATCCAGACAGAACAAATGATAGTGGTCATCACACAACTATGTCCTGAGTGGGAATCGAACCCACGACCTCTGGCTTAGCAGTCAGGTTCACTAACCACTAGATCCACAGGCCCGTCAACATATATTGTCTTTATATTATTATGTTATTTATATCTGATAGGTATTTTTGGACAAGTAATAAAGTCATAACAGAAATTTACCTTGTTGCATAAAAAGTGTTCTAGTGCCGGGAGGGTGATTCCAAGCTTCCAACGATTTTGTTTCTTTATAAATTTGGATACATAATTTATATATGTGTGCTGAAATATCGAGTCCTTCCAAACAGTCAAAAAGGTGTGTTAAAATAGCAGCTCTAACTCGGCTTGTTTGTTGAAAAGCTAACCCTGAACTTTTTATAACCTGCGCAGCACATTCTGGTGTCAATTCGCAAGTTCCTTCTGTTTGCGTAGTCTGTGTTTCCATGGCAGATATCAACAATTGCATTATACAGGCATCTGCAAACCAAGCAGAAATCCAAATCAAATTTCACATACACATTGTGTCCTCTTCCTGCCCCCGAAGGGCGTGCGAGCTCCGTAGCGCGTTGCGCCACCACACACCCCGGCCTGCTTCTGCTAGAGTGGCAGATGGCCTCACCTGTCATCCTCAGGCCTCAGGCATGGAGGACGGAGGTCGTTCTGCGACCTCCGGCACCTGAGCCGTCTACGGCACCTGGCTCGTTCTCGGGCCTGGTGGGCTGGGAGAGTTCTGAACCTCTCCCTTTACCAGTCCGCCATCTCCTTCGCAAGCATAACCTGCTCGCAGAAGGAAACGGCAGAGTTCCACGCACTCCTGCTCCGTACCATGAAGGTAAACATGTTACCGAGCGAGAGAATTCCCACTCCGACGGCCGCCACGAGGCTACGCCTTTGCTCCACCCACGCAGGGCATTCTGCAAGCGTATGGAGCGCCGTGTCCACGTTCCGGTCATCGCAGTGGTGGCACTCAGGCGTTGGCTCCTTGCGGATCAGATACAGGTGATCACCGAAGCATCCTTTCCCGGTGATCACCTGCGTCAGCTGGTATGAGAGGGTTCCGTGATGCCTCATGAGCCAATCCTTCGTAACGGGTCTTACCGCCGATAACGGCGTGCCCGGCACTCGGTGGCCCGAGTCGTTCCTTCTACTCCTCCACGAGGACCTGGCGGACTTGGGATACTCGATTCCTCGACAATCAGGAATCCGTTCCAGCTCCCGCGCCCCTTACGCCACTGATACACAGCTGCAAGGGCTCTCGGCTCTAGGCCCCAAGGTGGAGTTCCGTCCAGTAGACTCGCCGCCTCAAAGGAGATCGTGCGGTATCCCCTTATGACCCTGATGGCCAGTACTCGATACGGTCATCGAGTACCACCCAGTTGAGTACCTCCACCATACATGAGCCATATACATAAGGGGGAGTTTCTAGGCAGGGCCCATCAGATTAGTTAAAAAAGAAAAATCGATATCCAGAAATACTCGAGCGTATAAGATTAAGGTAAGATGAGCCAATTACATACACATTGTGTATTTACACAATGTATATGTCGACTGCACGGATGGCGTAGTGGTTTAAACGGTCACCACGCCGCTTCCTACTACGCCGAGTGTTGTGGGTTCAAACCCCACATGGGACGACACTTTGTGTGATCCACAAATTGTTGTTCTGAGTCTGGGTGTTCTTTGTGTCCGTTTCATGTATGTTTGTAAAGTCCCCCGCGACACAGGATTTATTCCTAATGCGGGAGTTGTCTTTAAAAAAAAAAAAAAAAATATGTAATTGACGCAACACAGCGTGTATTTAAAAAATCTGACGATTTGAAGGTGCCATAAAGCAAAAGCAGCAGTGCCAAAATCTGACGATTTGAAGGTCCAAAGGGCACAAAGGTCCAAAAAAACCCATGACCTTGACATTTTTTTTATTCTGAAGCAAACAATGAAAGAAATCTTCAATAAATGTCTACATAATTTTTCATTTCATAAAAATCAAAATATTTCTAACCGTCAAATTTAAAATACCCTGCAAAATCATCGTCAGATTTTTGGCTAGTATGAGAGGAACATCAAGCTGATTCGTTTGTTTAAAATCTAACACGCTCGACATCTTGAAATGGCAATTTTTCGAATTTGTAGTTTGCATTTTTTACAATTCGCTACAAGCTTTTGGCACTTTAAAATCGTCAGATCTTGCGATGGGAACATTTTTGGCGTCCAAATAACATATCCTCAAAATATCTGAAGAGCCCGATTATTTTTTTTCGATTCCTCCCCTTATATTTTTGAAAACCCAGCGCTGTAAGTGAACATTTTATAACTTTTATTCATTCTGTTTTTTGTGTTGTGTGTGTTTTTTATTCATTGTGTTTTCTGTATTCATGTCTTAAATTTTCGTATAATATTGTTTTCAGGTGTTGGATATCCGTTCGCGAGGTGCTGGTGACTGCACTTTTACCTATGTGTACGTTGCCGATGTATCAGACTTTGGCCTACTAGTAGTGGACGTGATGAAAAATAGATCCTGGAAAGTGTCCCAACGACTGTTCTACCCGTATCCATCTAGAGGAATTTTTAATATTGTAGGTGAGTCAGTAGCAGACAAGTGTTTGTATATGGTCTTTAGGTTGTCAAGGGTTTTATAGTTGTTATTGTCAAATCTGTAAAATGAACAAGCAAGCAAAATCAGTACTAATAACCTAAAACCAGTTTTATTACCAAGTTTTCACTGTAAAACCAGTCTTAACCTACAAACCTATTTACAGAAAAAGTAAGTAGGTATCACTTTCGCTGAAAATAGTTAATAGGATATTCAACCCTTTAGATGACAAATATAAAAACTCCTTTAAATACAATGATGACAAAACAATATCAATATATATGTTGGCAATGTAAAATTACAGGTGTAAAATTCGAATTGATGGACGGAGTATTAGGGTTAGCTTTATCTCCGTACAAGCCTGGCAGTGAACGCAACCTATTCTTCCATGCTCTTGCCTCCACAACCGAAAACGTGGTCAGCACCAGGGTGTTAAGAAATGATTCCTATGCCTCCACTAAGCAACTTGGTATGGATGATGTCTATGTAAGTTGAAAAAGTTTGTTTCATAAATTGAATTCATTCATAGGTTGAACTAATGCAATCAATAGAAATAAAAATGCCTATGAATTGCCGGATTACTGATGCCTGGTTCACGCAAAAGTATACAAAATATAAAAATTAACTGAGCAACTGAAAAGCTCCTGCAATTTTTTTTTTTCCAAAAATACCATTTAAGAAAAACTGATTAACGATTTAGTGTCTTTTGACTGTCAAAAGATCACAATTACTTACTTACTTACTTAATTATTGTTAGTGACTTCAATGCATGTATTTGAAAAACCTCGAATCTGTTAATGAATTTTATTTATCTCATTTTCTTTAAATATTTAAAGATTTTGTGGAGAACATTTAAATCACTTTAAATCTAGGCTTTCTTAAAAAAGCAACTTGGAGCGCAATTGAAGGAAATGAAATTTATTTTAAAATCAAGTTTAATCAAAAGAATCATACAATACTAGAACAAGCAGCTGCTTTCCCTTCTTAGTTCACAAGTTACTCCGATAAATTTTCAGGTATACCCAGAAGAGCGTCCCACACAATCAGCAGCCCAAGCCATGGACAGTAATGGTATCCTGTATTTCGGTATGATGAATCCTCCCGCAATTTACTGTTGGAATACCGCCACAGAATTCTCTCCACGCAACTTTCATGTACTTGCAATTGACGAAGAGACTCTACAGTTTGCTAGTGGCGTTAAAGTTGTCATAAACACTAAAGGAGAAGAAGAATTATGGGTATTAACGTGCAGCTTCCAAAGAGTAATGACTGGCACGATTACATCGGACAGAATCAACTATAGAATTCATGCTGAAAACTTATCAATCTTGTTGAAAAGATCTGCGTGCAAAGGAGGAAAACAAAAACCGTGGTCTAACGTTTAAAAATATAAGTTCCCGTGACTATTATGTAAAAAGTTTTGTTAATTTATTTTATCAAACTGAAAGTTATATGAAATGAAATAAATTAATTTATTTTGGCCGAATATACTTTTATATCAAAGTGCGAAGAGTATGCGCGGTTAATGTTGTTGTTAAAATTATAATTAGTACTAACTTTAAATAGTTTGATACTATTAAAAACTTGAAACTTGCATTTTATTTGTTTTATTTTTAAAGTTTCTAACTGTCTAAGTTACTATTTATCTTAAAGTAATTACTTTAATAACTGAAAATTTATTTTAAAACACAAAATTTATTTATGATAACACGTCATATTGAAACGCCTGATCCGTTTCAAGCAGCGCTCTTATATAAAGAACCAATGAGCCTAAAGCCATTGCAGATGTCAATGAATTACAAGTACCACCCTCAGAGGTGGCAGCCTTCTTCACTTTGTATTCCTCCTGAAAATAAAGTTCGTATATCACTTTACGGGTCTCATTTAGGTCAAATTGAGTTTCAGAAAATATGAAACTTTTCACTATTAACACAGGACAGTTGTGGTCATGTTTTATTTTAATTTTTTTATAGGTACCTCTCTACTTTTATCGGTGGCAGTTGATGATGGCCCTACGAATCCAGTTAGTCTTAAGAACGGTTGTCGATCATCTGAGTAACAACCTTTAGGTTCCTGCCACGACAATATTTTATTCATCCATCTCGGTTTTATGAACTCTCCATAACCTTGCAAGGAGCAATAAAAAACTGAAACGACAAAAAATGAATTTAATAATAATCATATATTCACACATCTCACACTCGGGCCGTCTGATCCCAAACTAGGCAGAACCGGTACTATGTTAACCAGACTGCTAATAGATGTACTATGTATATATTTCTAAATAAATACTTATAGATAAATTACATCCAGACAGAACAAATGATAGTGGTCATCACACAACTATGTCCTGAGTGGGAATCGAACCCACGACCTCTGGCTTAGCAGTCAGGTTCACTAACCACTAGATCCACAGGCCCGTCAACATATATTGTCTTTATATTATTATGTTATTTATATCTGATAGGTATTTTTGGACAAGTAATAAAGTCATAACAGAAATTTACCTTGTTGCATAAAAAGTGTTCTAGTGCCGGGAGGGTGATTCCAAGCTTCCAACGATTTTGTTTCTTTATAAATTTGGATACATAATTTATATATGTGTGCTGAAATATCGAGTCCTTCCAAACAGTCAAAAAGGTGTGTTAAAATAGCAGCTCTAACTCGGCTTGTTTGTTGAAAAGCTAACCCTGAACTTTTTATAACCTGCGCAGCACATTCTGGTGTCAATTCGCAAGTTCCTTCTGTTTGCGTAGTCTGTGTTTCCATGGCAGATATCAACAATTGCATTATACAGGCATCTGCAAACCAAGCAGAAATCCAAATCAAATTTCACATACACATTGTGTCCTCTTCCTGCCCCCGAAGGGCGTGCGAGCTCCGTAGCGCGTTGCGCCACCACACACCCCGGCCTGCTTCTGCTAGAGTGGCAGATGGCCTCACCTGTCATCCTCAGGCCTCAGGCATGGAGGACGGAGGTCGTTCTGCGACCTCCGGCACCTGAGCCGTCTACGGCACCTGGCTCGTTCTCGGGCCTGGTGGGCTGGGAGAGTTCTGAACCTCTCCCTTTACCAGTCCGCCATCTCCTTCGCAAGCATAACCTGCTCGCAGAAGGAAACGGCAGAGTTCCACGCACTCCTGCTCCGTACCATGAAGGTAAACATGTTACCGAGCGAGAGAATTCCCACTCCGACGGCCGCCACGAGGCTACGCCTTTGCTCCACCCACGCAGGGCATTCTGCAAGCGTATGGAGCGCCGTGTCCACGTTCCGGTCATCGCAGTGGTGGCACTCAGGCGTTGGCTCCTTGCGGATCAGATACAGGTGATCACCGAAGCATCCTTTCCCGGTGATCACCTGCGTCAGCTGGTATGAGAGGGTTCCGTGATGCCTCATGAGCCAATCCTTCGTAACGGGTCTTACCGCCGATAACGGCGTGCCCGGCACTCGGTGGCCCGAGTCGTTCCTTCTACTCCTCCACGAGGACCTGGCGGACTTGGGATACTCGATTCCTCGACAATCAGGAATCCGTTCCAGCTCCCGCGCCCCTTACGCCACTGATACACAGCTGCAAGGGCTCTCGGCTCTAGGCCCCAAGGTGGAGTTCCGTCCAGTAGACTCGCCGCCTCAAAGGAGATCGTGCGGTATCCCCTTATGACCCTGATGGCCAGTACTCGATACGGTCATCGAGTACCACCCAGTTGAGTACCTCCACCATACATGAGCCATATACATAAGGGGGAGTTTCTAGGCAGGGCCCATCAGATTAGTTAAAAAAGAAAAATCGATATCCAGAAATACTCGAGCGTATAAGATTAAGGTAAGATGAGCCAATTACATACACATTGTGTATTTACACAATGTATATGTCGACTGCACGGATGGCGTAGTGGTTTAAACGGTCACCACGCCGCTTCCTACTACGCCGAGTGTTGTGGGTTCAAACCCCACATGGGACGACACTTTGTGTGATCCACAAATTGTTGTTCTGAGTCTGGGTGTTCTTTGTGTCCGTTTCATGTATGTTTGTAAAGTCCCCCGCGACACAGGATTTATTCCTAATGCGGGAGTTGTCTTTAAAAAAAAAAAAAAAAATATGTAATTGACGCAACACAGCGTGTATTTAAAAAATCTGACGATTTGAAGGTGCCATAAAGCAAAAGCAGCAGTGCCAAAATCTGACGATTTGAAGGTCCAAAGGGCACAAAGGTCCAAAAAAACCCATGACCTTGACATTTTTTTTATTCTGAAGCAAACAATGAAAGAAATCTTCAATAAATGTCTACATAATTTTTCATTTCATAAAAATCAAAATATTTCTAACCGTCAAATTTAAAATACCCTGCAAAATCATCGTCAGATTTTTGGCTAGTATGAGAGGAACATCAAGCTGATTCGTTTGTTTAAAATCTAACACGCTCGACATCTTGAAATGGCAATTTTTCGAATTTGTAGTTTGCATTTTTTACAATTCGCTACAAGCTTTTGGCACTTTAAAATCGTCAGATCTTGCGATGGGAACATTTTTGGCGTCCAAATAACATATCCTCAAAATATCTGAAGAGCCCGATTATTTTTTTTCGATTCCTCCCCTTATATTTTTGAAAACCCAGCGCTGTAAGTGAACATTTTATAACTTTTATTCATTCTGTTTTTTGTGTTGTGTGTGTTTTTTATTCATTGTGTTTTCTGTATTCATGTCTTAAATTTTCGTATAATATTGTTTTCAGGTGTTGGATATCCGTTCGCGAGGTGCTGGTGACTGCACTTTTACCTATGTGTACGTTGCCGATGTATCAGACTTTGGCCTACTAGTAGTGGACGTGATGAAAAATAGATCCTGGAAAGTGTCCCAACGACTGTTCTACCCGTATCCATCTAGAGGAATTTTTAATATTGTAGGTGAGTCAGTAGCAGACAAGTGTTTGTATATGGTCTTTAGGTTGTCAAGGGTTTTATAGTTGTTATTGTCAAATCTGTAAAATGAACAAGCAAGCAAAATCAGTACTAATAACCTAAAACCAGTTTTATTACCAAGTTTTCACTGTAAAACCAGTCTTAACCTACAAACCTATTTACAGAAAAAGTAAGTAGGTATCACTTTCGCTGAAAATAGTTAATAGGATATTCAACCCTTTAGATGACAAATATAAAAACTCCTTTAAATACAATGATGACAAAACAATATCAATATATATGTTGGCAATGTAAAATTACAGGTGTAAAATTCGAATTGATGGACGGAGTATTAGGGTTAGCTTTATCTCCGTACAAGCCTGGCAGTGAACGCAACCTATTCTTCCATGCTCTTGCCTCCACAACCGAAAACGTGGTCAGCACCAGGGTGTTAAGAAATGATTCCTATGCCTCCACTAAGCAACTTGGTATGGATGATGTCTATGTAAGTTGAAAAAGTTTGTTTCATAAATTGAATTCATTCATAGGTTGAACTAATGCAATCAATAGAAATAAAAATGCCTATGAATTGCCGGATTACTGATGCCTGGTTCACGCAAAAGTATACAAAATATAAAAATTAACTGAGCAACTGAAAAGCTCCTGCAATTTTTTTTTTTCCAAAAATACCATTTAAGAAAAACTGATTAACGATTTAGTGTCTTTTGACTGTCAAAAGATCACAATTACTTACTTACTTACTTAATTATTGTTAGTGACTTCAATGCATGTATTTGAAAAACCTCGAATCTGTTAATGAATTTTATTTATCTCATTTTCTTTAAATATTTAAAGATTTTGTGGAGAACATTTAAATCACTTTAAATCTAGGCTTTCTTAAAAAAGCAACTTGGAGCGCAATTGAAGGAAATGAAATTTATTTTAAAATCAAGTTTAATCAAAAGAATCATACAATACTAGAACAAGCAGCTGCTTTCCCTTCTTAGTTCACAAGTTACTCCGATAAATTTTCAGGTATACCCAGAAGAGCGTCCCACACAATCAGCAGCCCAAGCCATGGACAGTAATGGTATCCTGTATTTCGGTATGATGAATCCTCCCGCAATTTACTGTTGGAATACCGCCACAGAATTCTCTCCACGCAACTTTCATGTACTTGCAATTGACGAAGAGACTCTACAGTTTGCTAGTGGCGTTAAAGTTGTCATAAACACTAAAGGAGAAGAAGAATTATGGGTATTAACGTGCAGCTTCCAAAGAGTAATGACTGGCACGATTACATCGGACAGAATCAACTATAGAATTCATGCTGAAAACTTATCAATCTTGTTGAAAGATCTGCGTGCAAAGGAGGAAAACAAAAACCGTGGTCTAACGTTTAAAAATATAAGTTCCCGTGACTATTATGTAAAAAGTTTTGTTAATTTATTTTATCAAACTGAAAGTTATATGAAATGAAATAAATTAATTTATTTTGGCCGAATATACTTTTATATCAAAGTGCGAAGAGTATGCGCGGTTAATGTTGTTGTTAAAATTATAATTAGTACTAACTTTAAATAGTTTGATACTATTAAAAACTTGAAACTTGCATTTTATTTGTTTTATTTTTAAAGTTTCTAACTGTCTAAGTTACTATTTATCTTAAAGTAATTACTTTAATAACTGAAAATTTATTTTAAAACACAAAATTTATTTTATGATAACACGTCATATTGAAACGCCTGATCCGTTTCAAGCAGCGCTCTTATATAAAGAACCAATGAGCCTAAAGCCATTGCAGATGTCAATGAATTACAAGTACCACCCTCAGAGGTGGCAGCCTTCTTCACTTTGTATTCCTCCTGAAAATAAAGTTCGTATATCACTTTACGGGTCTCATTTAGGTCAAATTGAGTTTCAGAAAATATGAAACTTTTCACTATTAACACAGTACAGTTGTGGTCATGTTTTATTTTAATTTTTTTATAGGTACCTCTCTACTTTTATCGGTGGCAGTTGATGATGGCCCTACGAATCCAGTTAGTCTTAAGAACGGTTGTCGATCATCTGAGTAACAACCTTTAGGTTCCTGCCACGACAATATTTTATTCATCCATCTCGGTTTATGAACTCTCCATAACCTTGCAAGGAGCAATAAAAAACTGAAACGACAAAAAATGAATTTAATAATAATCATATATTCACACATCTCACACTCGGGCCGTCTGATCCCAAACTAGGCAGAACCGGTACTATGTTAACCAGACTGCTAATAGATGTACTATGTATATATTTCTAAATAAATACTTATAGATAAATTACATCCAGACAGAACAAATGATAGTGGTCATCACACAACTATGTCCTGAGTGGGAATCGAACCCACGACCTCTGGCTTAGCAGTCAGGTTCACTAACCACTAGATCCACAGGCCCGTCAACATATATTGTCTTTATATTATTATGTTATTTATATCTGATAGGTATTTTTGGACAAGTAATAAAGTCATAACAGAAATTTACCTTGTTGCATAAAAAGTGTTCTAGTGCCGGGAGGGTGATTCCAAGCTTCCAACGATTTTGTTTCTTTATAAATTTGGATACATAATTTATATATGTGTGCTGAAATATCGAGTCCTTCCAAACAGTCAAAAAGGTGTGTTAAAATAGCAGCTCTAACTCGGCTTGTTTGTTGAAAAGCTAACCCTGAACTTTTTATAACCTGCGCAGCACATTCTGGTGTCAATTCGCAAGTTCCTTCTGTTTGCGTAGTCTGTGTTTCCATGGCAGATATCAACAATTGCATTATACAGGCATCTGCAAACCAAGCAGAAATCCAAATCAAATTTCACATAATTGTGAATTACGAAAGTTTAGCAACATCGAATAATGTCGTAAGTGCAATTATCTGACAACAAAGTAAACACAAATGTGTTTCATCCTTGATTCGTTCCGCAGCGTAAGCATCTATGCGCACAGCGGCAGGGATTTAAGTGAAGTAGCCAGTAAACTTTATTTTTAATGAGGGGCTCGTGACTAAGTTATAACCAAGTAGGTTAGTACATTGCAAAGTTTTGCAATCCTAGCCAGGTCAGTCTAAGGATCAGTGACCATTCTTAACTTTGAGACCCCTCCGTGCCTCGGGGACCACGCTAAGCCATCGGTCCCGGTTGCCATAAAAATATCTGTGGCAATCGTTACGGGTAGTTGGAGCCATAAAAAATCCGATAACATTATTGAGAAGGGCTCGGAGGATGGTGAAGTGAACTAGCCAGATCCTTACATATTGTTGACAGTTTCCAAATAGTTTTGAAATTTTACCTGCTGCTTTTCGTGTAGGCGTTTTGGTTCTTGCTTCTTGAACATATTGTTCAAATGAAAATCGGTAAGGCTTTTGTGTTCCCATTGTGCCAACTGTAATAGGCTCCATCATGGACGTAAGGATGTCTAAGTTCTCGAAAATTGCTTTCGCAGCTATAATATATAAATGAAAAGTAAAAAATAAATGATTGAAATAAGTTCTGGCTAAGTAGTACTAACTGAAATACAATTGCATCAATACACAGGATAAGTGGGTGCATATTCTTAGGAAAAAAGTACATCACATCTAGAAGAAGAAAAATTGGAAACAGCATTTATTTAAGTAAAGTTTTAAACACTTCTCTTAAGGTAGCATTCGCCAAAGTCATAGTAAACAGACTTAAGGCAGTATTAAAGCAATATATGTACAGACTAGCTTATGTCCATACTTCAAAATAAATGTCAATTCTGTCAATAAATCTCTCTGCCTCTGTGCTATCCTACATCTACATCAAGATCCAGAAAGCCGTTTTGGCGTGATTGGGAAACAGACATTCTCACGTATTATTATTATTTTTAATAGAGAATATAAATATGCTGAGACTTTGGAATTCATCAGTTAAATAGAAATAGTTCCCTATACAAGCTTACATCCCTTTTTAGGGTAGTTTTGAAAAATTTGTAACAATGATTTTTATTACTTTTAATAAAGAGTATTCACTGTGAGTTTGAAAACACTACTACAAAAAATAACGAAGTTTCTTATAAATTTCCTACCTCAATTTCACACCCCTAGGGGCGGAATTACTAAAATCGTTTCTAAGTGCACACCTACTTCACCTAAAGTCCATTTGTGCAAATTTTCATGCTTCTAGACCCACTGGTTTCAGCTATGCGTTGATCAGTCAGTGAATTAATCTATCAATTTCGTCTTTTATCTAATCTAATACCTTTAAAAGAGCAATTCTTATATATATAATCTGAATCTAGGAAACGGCTCCAACGATTTTCATGAAATTTAGTATGCAGCGGGTTTCAGGGGCGATTAACCGATCTAGCTAGGTTTCATTTTTGGTAAATTTTCAAAAAAAAATACCGTGCAAAGGTCTCTTCTCTCTCCACTCGGTCATCCAGATACTATAAGATTAACTGTTATATTTATGTCGACTTTGATTCGCATGTCTGAAGAATGTGTTTGTAATGGAAGTGTTTCTAATCTTAATTGTTTTCCTGCTTTCTCGTTACACAACTCTAAGTTACCTAAACCATGTATTGAGCTAATGTTTTTGATTTATAGTGAAGTGAGCTGTCTACTATTCATTATTAAATACATACATACATCAATTTTATTACGAAAGTCCGATTGTGATTGTCCGATCACGATAAATAATATATCTCTTTTAACACAATGAGATCTCTTGGCATTAATATGTCGGGAAAAAAGTTTTATGTATCTCTATTTAAAGTTTGCAGTGTACCAGTTAAAACATACGCGCCCTTGAAACTTTAATTTTAACAGCGTCAATCGATTATTTTGATAACACACTCGATATTTAAATTAACTTCAAGGATTTTATTTTATTTCTTATTTTTTTTAGCAAGTTTTCGATCCTAATCAAACCGAAGTAAAGTAACATGTAAAGAAATCTATAAAATAATTATTAAGTACAACAAAATTAAATCACTTTAAAAAGTAGGTATAGATAACCTGATGATACAACTATTGACTGGCCTGTTGGTCTAGTGGTTAGTGACGCTGACTGCTATGCCAGAGGTCGTGGGTTCGATTCCCACCTAGTACAAATAATTGTGTGATGAGCATGGTCATTTGTTCTGTGTCTGGGTGTACTTTATCTAAAATATGTGTGTATTTAGAAATATATAAGTATGTTTATCAGCAATCTGGTTACCATAGAACATTCTCTGCCTAGTTTGGGATCAGACAGCCGTGTGTGAAATGTATAAAAATATTATTATTATTATTGCGTGCAATAATTAGGTCCTATTAAGTCCTAGTCCTATTTTTTTTTTAAAGAGGGGACAAACAATAAGACGGTCCCCGATTGGAAAGTGACTACCGCCGCCCATGAACGCCTGCAACTCAGGAGTCACTTGCGTTGCCGGCCTTTTAGGAACGAGTACGCTCTTTTCTTGAAGGTCGTATCGGTCCGAAACTACCGCAGACGATAACTTAGTTCTGAGAAGCAAAAAGTGTCATGATGATGTGTGATGTAAAAAACTAAGGAAAGCAACTAATTTGCAATCGATTAAAAAAAACAACTTATTTCTTTTATTTTGGGCATGGCAATAACTGGTACAGTTTTGTCAGGCCAGATATAATAATATAAAAGCAATTTCATACCTTATTAGTTTGAAAAAGAAAATCCACATGAAAATTTATTGTTTTGATGGGAGAGTGACTTCAAAAATAAAGAAAATAATTTAGATGTAATTTTTATCGGAAAAACGGAAATACCGGTACAACTAATGGTCATTCTATTTTACAAAATTTGAATTATGTTTTCGTTATCTTTCCTGTCACCTTCCAATGAACGTGTCGGTCCACGCTAGCAGATATGTATATCACAAGTATATATATATGTATAGGTATGAGTACCAAGGGTAGTATGAGTAGATGTATATAGAGATAGGGATCAGAAACTTTCTTGGTCCTAGACACTCATACGATAATGTAGAGTAGCTTTAATTTGTTTTTCTTTTTGTTGTTTAACTAAATAACTGGTTGGTAC
Organism: Arctia plantaginis; assembly: GCA_902825455.1. Taxonomy (NCBI): domain Eukaryota; kingdom Metazoa; phylum Arthropoda; class Insecta; order Lepidoptera; family Erebidae; genus Arctia; species Arctia plantaginis. The sequence goes on along the minus strand of CADEBD010000171.1, from coordinate 9,755,684 downwards.
CAACTTCTATTTCGAGATTAGTCATTTATCATCGAGTCAATTATTTTTGGAAGATATTAGGAATTTTAACCACGTAATAGAAAGCCGAGCATGTAGTGTCAACACAGACAGTCGCGACGGCCTGTGCAATAGAGTTTTATAAGTCATTTGGAAATGTGTAGTTAAATAAAGAGTCTTAAATCTGTTTGACAGTATATGCAAATAAAAGATAAACACACATACACACTTAATATATAAATAACTACTATACTCACATTAAGAGTTACTATTGTACCGTCATTAAATATAAAAGTGTTTTAATTTATAATAATTTCTCAATATATATAAATAAAACATTAATTAAATAAAATAAAAAAACTAGGTGATTAATATTTCGCCAAGTTACGTATCAAGATTAACGATAAGATTGTTATTTTAATTCGACAAGAATACCCATTTCTTTACATTTGCTTTACTGACGCATTACCACAAGAATATTTAAATGTATGCTTTACTCTAGATACGTAAGAGATACTCGTATATTCGTAGTTACCCAATGTCCAGACGCAAAGCGTATATTGGTCAAACAAAAAAGTCTTGCGTGATTACTGTATTCACCTGAACGCCCATACCAGAATACTAATGCTAAACGACTCTCGGCCAAGGTTTACTAAAAGTACAACGCTAGGCACTTCTTTTGCTCTCATGTTTTAACTTGTTGTAATCGTTTAACATCACCTCTTATAACAATAGGTGTTAAAGTATGAAATTGCTGTTGTATAGTAATACTCGTAGATACTTTGAATTAACTTTAAAAAAATGTGCAACATTCGATTTTCGACTTTCTAATTTTTATATTTAGCTTAGACGATAAAGATGAACACTTCGAAAATCCGAGTCATTTTTGAATACCAGTTCCGACGCGGAACTAAAGCGGCAGGATCAGCTCGAAATATCAACGATGCGTTTGGAGAGGAGACTGCTAATGAACGCACCGTGAGTTTTTGGTTTAAACGCTTTCGTAATGGAAACTTCGGCTTGAAGAACGAACCACGTAGATGAACGCTCACATAGGTGAATAATTCTGAATTGAAGGAGACTAACCAGGGCGGCAATTCTGCTATTTTATGTTTACGCCAAGCCACTGTCATACCACTGACACGCTATTGAGATACCATCGAGTGGCCATTGGCATCGGTATAAATAAGTATAAATATATGTTTTTTGAGGAAATGATTTATTTATTTTAAATTAAAATAATAATAGTTATTCTGTAAGAAAGTGTCTTTTTTTTTCTCTTCTTTTTTAAGTTAGGGGAAGCCTTACGCTCCCAACTCTCTTTTATTACTATGCTTTCCGTGGCAACCTGTAATTAAGGCAGCACTAATGGTTGTATATCACTGTACTTACTCTTTTCATATCAGGCCTAAATCCAAACCGGGACTCATCGAAAAATAAAACTTTATCCCATTGCTTATGGATCCATGTCAAGTGTTCTCTACACCCTTCGTTGCGACAAGTGAGATTCCCATGGTGTATAGGTAGGCATCTAATTGGGCGTCATGCTCGTCAGCCTTTTTCTCACGGTTTGGAAGCTAACTACAACACTGCTCGAGAATTATAGCTTTAAACCTATTTTCCGAGTGTCATCGCTCTATGACAGAAAAAATGACTCACCACTAATTTTTTTGAAAAACTGTATATCTCAAAATGATAAAAGTTAAATAAATACCAAATTTATCAAGCAACGAAACACATGAAATCGTGTAAAAATAATTAACGTTTCTACTTTTAAAATCAGCTAGTACCTATATGTTTTCGAGAACATAAAATATTGTATACCAATCTATTGCACTAAGAAAAAAGTAAAAAATATTTTTAAAGAATATGCAGTTTCTGTAAATGATGTGTGTTGCTTAGACTTTTTTGATGTGTAGTTATTCCCAATTTTGTTGCTGCAGTAGGTAGGTAACCTAAATAAATAACAAAAACGGTCCAAGTCCTCCTTAGAGGAGGCTGCCTGGGTGAGGGATCTCTGGCTCCTACAGGAGCCAGAGATCCGCAAGGATTTTCCACCCCTTAAACATAAAAAAAGGTAATATTTTTTTTTTTTACCACATTGTAGGTGTAATCGATGTGACATGACTTATGCAAAGAACAATGGCAGAAACATATTTACTTAAATCTGAAGCGTTTTAAAAAGTTGACCAACAGTAAACTTAATAAATATTTTTTCTATGATTTATATTTGATTTATTTATGATTTATACCGCCATGTGTTGTATAAGTCTTATAAGAGATAGGATATTTTTAAAGATTTTATTTGACCTAAGTACGTAATGTCAGAATCGCCATCACATATAACTGACTAGGGATGCGTGATGGCATTTTTATATTATTGAACGTTTTATCGATAATCTATTGTTATAACTTTGGCCTAAATATCTATCGAAGGTTCACCTATTACGATTATGAATTTGCTTCTGCCCACGGGTTCATTCGTACGCTACCGTAACTAGTATGGTAGTGACTATATCAACCTAATTATAAATAATTTAGAATATATTTGATCCTTTTTAAAAGATTTTTGCTACACCAAATAAATAGAATATAGTTATTTTCCTAAAGAAAAATCCTAAAACAACATACTACTCAGTGTGATGAGAAAAAGACATTGTAGGTTGATAACGGCACATAAAGAGACATCGATATTTTCAAAATGACGATATGTCTTCGTTTGGATCCTGTCGAGTGCCGTTCTCACTAGTCTTGTCGTTTGACACCTACACGCATGACTTACTTACATACCATTTCTCACACGGCAATTGTAGTTTGTTTGGTTGTTTTATTTTTGTTTATTATTAAACTCTCATAGATGTTTTCCTATTTTTAATTTCATATAATGGATGCATGCTTTAGATTTTAGTAAATAATGTCACGACTACTGGCTGTCAAATAACTAAATAAATGCTTCCGCCTTGTAATGTGAATTGAAGTACATTTATTCAAATTATTATTAATAATTTATTTATTTATAGCTAGTATTACACCTGCTTGGAAAGCGAAGATTTTTTCTATTGTTTACCAATACATGCCAAGAAAATAACTTTCACCCTTTTAGAGATTCGGCTAACACTTTCTACAGCAAAATAGGGTTGCTTATGAGTAATAATAATGATATTAATATTTTCGAATATATGACACACAACGCCATCTAGTGTCAAACAAAACATTGACAATATTTCAGTACTTAACCTCGAAATATTCAAAATCCAATATCTTTTTTCCTAGACTTCTTTCGCTAGTAATTTTGTTATGAGAATGTTCAAGAATAAATTCTCAAGGGTTAAAGGCATTTTTGATATTTAAACGCTGTCATTTCACTTCAAATAAAATTTTGTATGGGGACATGCCATTGTCCTTTATAGCTTGCTAGTTTTAATAGTCTAAGCTATACCGCCAACGTACTGACGGACGGACTGGCGGATATATAACTCTTTTGTTAGGATTACAGAACCCTCAAAACGAAATATTATCATAATGAGAAAATTTAATAATTAATTATGCGAAAGATAGATAGACCAGTTGTGCGAAAAGCGAAATTACACGTACGGATCCTTCATAATTCCTCCTGATTCGCACTTGGTCGGTTGTTTTAAAAGTACTTCTACTTATGAACATAATTACCAACTTAAATATAATGCGTTTGTTATGCAAATATTATTCTATATGCTAAGCCTACTACACCATTTGTGTTAATTAAAATACAACGAAACAATTCGTACAAACCATATTCGTAATCTTTACTGCGATAAACCAAGGTTGAGAAATCAGTTTTGTTCCTGATGCGGTCCATGGCTCTGGTGATGTTTTGTAAATTCTCTTTAAGCTTTGCTGGCACTGATTTATCCAGTTCGTTTATCGTGTATTCTAATTGCCCTGAAATAAATTATTTAAAGAAATGTGAGATAATTTCTCATAAACCAATTTCGCTTTAGAAGTATGGTACAAAACATGTTTAATAACAGCTAATGTGAAAAAAATCAAGAAATGTCATTGAAACCTTGTGTTATGCATTTATAAACATCTCATTACGTAGTAACTCTTTTTGGTTGTAGTTTCTCATACAGCTAGGGATGATTAAACGATAGGTTATAAGTTATATTTCCCTGCAGTAATGTGTTGTGTTTTTGTTATTTTTGTGTCGAAAGATCATAGATCGAGACAGTCGTGATTGCCGTATATGATATGAGTGAAGGCATTTTTATTATTTTTAGTCTGCAAGGCAAAAATGTAATTTACTTTGACCGTTCGTTATTGAACTAAATACTTCGTAACTAAACACAAAAATTGCATATCTCCCTTATATCTATTAGGTATATAGGTCACAAACAAAATATACTCTTTTTTTACTTTTAAATTTTTAAGTAAAAAGAAGTTTTTGATTACGGAATCCTTTACTCGAGCTAGCCACGTACTTCATTATTTTTATTTTATACTATCCAACAAAATCCAACTTTGAGAAGTTTATATCTACATAAATTCAAAGCTATTTGCAACAAAAAAATCTTGAGAAAAAAAATTCTAGGCATAAATATTTAAATGATATAGTTACTTTACATAACAAAATGTAAACTATTATTTAATTAAACATAGTGAATGTCAGAAATGCAGCTTTAATAGGTATAACCTGAAATATGTGATATATAAAATCGTCGTGCTTTCCAATAATGTTCAATTAAGTACCAGCTGCCTTCTATAGCATAATAATATCTAGTTATACTTTTTGTGCTTATACCCCACAACCCATTTGCATAAGCAATATAATTTTACTTACCATACTTTCTGGTTATTTTCTATTCTAAAAATGTTTCTAATTACCCTTCTTGAATTCCCAAAATGGTAACCCGGTTAGCAGCAAAGAGCTTGTCCTAATTAAGTCAGTAGGACCAAATTATTGTAGAAAAAATCCGGACAAGTGCGAGTCGGACTCACTCACCAAGGGTTCCGTACAAATTAGTAGGTACATATTATAAATAGTTCAGGAACTCTAATCTATAACTAAAAAATCTATAACTACTTATACTATTGTGTTTTATAAGTGAGATATTCCTCGATGATTGATTACGTACTTTAAATAAAAACTATAATTTGAATGACGCACGGATGGCGTAGTGGTTTAAGCGGTCGGCACACTACTCACTACTACGCTGAGTGTTATGGGTCCGATCCGATCCGACACTTTGTGTGATACATAAATTGTTGTTCTGAGTCTGGGTGTTCTCTGTGACCGTTTCATGTATGTTGGAAAAGTCCTCCGCAACACAGGATATATTCCTTATGCGGGAGTTTTTTAAATAAATAAATTTAAATTACAAAATATGTATAGTTTTCAGATTTTTCCCTGTACTTGTAGTATAAAATGATGTTACTAACCAAATTTCATAGTTCTAGGTCAACGGGAATACAATAAAAAAAACCCTTGGTATAAACGTCCGTATCGTTTATTTCGTAACTTGCGAGAAGGAGTTTGATTTTAATTTACAGCTTCATGGGGCTGTAGACCTGGGTATGTGGTTTTAATTTCAACTCAATACGCGTTCCAAAGATAAAATATCTGGACAGACAGACAACAACAGGACAACAAAGTGATCCTATAAGGGTTCCGTTTTTTCCTCTTCGGGTACAGAACCCTAAAAATATGAGTGCTTAATAGGCCACTGCCTACCTCTACAAAAATATAGGTGTAAGTATGTGTGATGTATATTAAATCTATCATGTAAATTTAATGTAATGTACATTTACTATTTATTAGACATATTAACGTCGGACATTTTAGTCAGGTTACCTAAGTAGATACTACTTAAAACATTATATTCGTATACCTCTGGCTATCCCCAAAGCGATGTACCATTCAGGATCTTTCGACGGTTTCTTCTCATAATACTTTAATAACTTATCCAATGTTATGGATATTCTATACACTTTCGGCACATTGTATATAAAATCCTGTGTGTCAAAATATGGATAAATGCCAAGAACACCAGCTAAAATCACTACTATTAAAAAGGCGATATGTTTTGTGTACATTTTGATAAAAACTGCCTATATGTGCTGCTGAATAGTCACAATTATAATAAAAATACGACGATATGGTGTTAACTGATTGGACCATTTGTTCGCATTTTATTGAAGCCTACCGCCGTTTATACCTCTCTCAGCTTTCCCCACTTGGTGGTTACGCGCGGTAGGTAATCAATATATTCAGGTCAATTGGCTCGAAGTACAAATCGAACTGCCTAAGCAATAAATGCATTGATTTAATAAATAGCATAGAAAATGTAGTTAAACCTTTTTTCTGCAATTTTATAAAGAGTGAAAGCTCAAAATTTTAAGTTGCATAAAATTAATTTGAAATAGGGACTAATATCCAAGATGTGTCGCCTTGGAAAATTATAAACTACCTGTACCTTGTCACCTGTGATGATGATCAACAAAGAAGAATCAGGACTGCCAAAACTAAATCAAATGTTTTACGATTGTTGTTCTCGCAAAATAAAACGATAATCATTAATTTTATTAGTCGTGATTGCAATAATATGTAATATAAGCCTACTTCTAAAATGAATATTTTTTAAATTCCCTAAAACATCATCACAATTCACATTTAAAGGCTGTTTAAGATTTGCGACACAGAATCTAGTTTAAAAATTGTAACCGTACATCATGCAGGTATTATCTAATTGCAATGTCGTAATTAATATAATAGTAATTAATATAATTATAATAGTGATGTATTCTGTTAAGCACTGAAAAATAAAGATGCTATTCGAATGCGAGTTAGACCTCGAAAGTCATACTGAGAGGGGCGACATGTGGTGTTAAGGAAAGGGCGCGATCACACCGCACCGGCAGACAAGTCCGACTGTTGCACTTGCTTTCACGTATTTTTTGCGATGCAGAGAATTGTATCGGTGTTGTTCAGTTCTCTCTATCGTGTCAGTGAAAAAATCTGTAGTAAGAAAGTGAGGTTGTGATTTAATTGCTATTTTCTATGACAAACTATGGCTGTGTCGCATCAGTGGTTCGTACAGTGGTCCGCGCCTCCGTTGCTTTTAACAGATATATCTAGTCGTTACAATAACGTGAATGAACGTTGGAAAACTGAAAACCCTCAATGGAGTGGTGATTGGGGGATTCCGGAGCAAAGTGATGACAAAGTGAAATATTATTCTAATCGTGATAATTATATAGAACATAATAAATATGGGAGAGTCAATAATAGATTCAAGAATGATGGTGAGTTCAAAATATATTAGAGAAATATTTTATTTCAATCGAATGTTGTAAAGTATCATTCATTTCATTTTCTTTTATCAAGTTTTATAGCCTGCGTCATTGAAACTGGTAATAGATGAGCAAATTGTTATTTTATTAATTTTGTCAACATTCATAAATTATGACGTTAAACAAAAGAAGTACCGCAATATCCATCTGATTCTTTGTAACAGAACGCATTGAGTCATTTATACAAATTAGATACAGTTTCCAAATATTTCCAATAATATTATATATTTCAGAATTACTAGAATAACTTACATAATATATTATGCATTTATATTACAAAACTATATATATAACAAAGTAACTATGTAAAATGTTTTAAATATATTTGTATGAAAACAGTTCATAACTATTTTACTCGAATTATAACTATAAAACATGGACAATCTAGAGAATTGACTCTTTAAAAAATTGTTGTTATTTAAATGACTGTCTTCTTCAAACATTGATCAATAATAACTTTAAATGGCACAGCCATTCAGTTTTGTGATTTTTTCAAACTTTCAATTCTCACATTTATCTATTTTTTACATTGTAGATATTCGAAGTTTATCTTTCGAAATCGAAAAACTCCTCAAACCAATACACAACTTTTGGCATCTCATACCATATATTTTTCTTATCTGTAATAGGTATAATGCAGTTCATTGCAAGATGAATCGAAACGAAACTCGTCATACTAAGAAGTATAAAATGAACTGCTATCAAGTTAAGGTAGATAGGCTGCATTTATGCTATATTTTATCGAAAGAATATAAATATTACTGACATCTGTCACACAACTTCCTCTAGTTTCAAACTAAGCATAACCTTACGGACCAAAATAACAGATCAAAGTTTGAATAGTAGACTAGTCATTTGTCAAGTTTATTTACACCATTTTGGTAAAAAGATACACTAAACTTTGGCAAAGGACATAGGCTCCATTTTATCTTGACAAGAAACTTGTAAGGTGATAAAATAGAGGCCCAATAATTGATAAAGTTTTGCGATATAACATTGTATCATATGCCTGCTTATTAATAAGTTCATATAAAAGCGTTCACTTTAGATGGTGAGGTAAATTTTTATCTATGATCCAAAGTTTTACGGCTCAAGAGTTGATTTTTGCTACAACCGTGACAGAAGTGGATCGACAGATGATGAATTCTCCCTTTTTTTATGTGAGAAGGGGTAGACGAGCAGACGGGTCATCTGATGGAAAGTTACCATCGCCGCTCATGAACATCTGCAACTCAGGAGTCACAAACGCGGCCTTTTAGGAAGAAGTACGTTCTTTTCTTGAAGGTTTGAAGGTCATATCCATCCGCAAATACCGCAGATGATAACCTATTCCACAGATTGGTTGTGTGAGTCAAAAAGTAGTAGTAGAGCGCCAACTATCCAGGATGAGGATGAAAATTTTGCCGTGTAGAACGATGGCGGAAAGTTGCGGCTGGTATTAGTCGGAATAATTCCTCCCTTATACAGCTGAAGGTGGTGGGCCGGAGTGAAATACTGCCTCGATCTGTTCAGCACACGGAGCTTCTTCGACGCCAAATGGACCTTACGCTCTAAGTGACCCCGAAACTAGACTTCGCTCGATATGTCGATGCCTCGGATTCCGATACTGCAGTTAGTGAGGTGCATCAAACCGAGGTGATACAGACCTGTGTCTTTGGGTTGAACTGGACTAGATTTAGTCGGCCCCAATCTGAAACCTCCGCTAAGCAAGTTTCAATTTCAGACACAAGTTTGTTTCGACTGTCGATAACGTTTTCCCGAGAAATATTGGGGCGGCCGGAGTAAAAGGCATCTCCCGTGCTATCTTCTGCATAGCAATAGATGCTACTAGTTTGCAACATGTCATTGATATGCAGAAGAAGCAGTGTGGGTGATAGCACACAGCCTTGCGGGACACCAGCATTTACGAATTTCAAGTCTATGCACCATCGACAGCAACCTTAATGCTTCTGTCCGCAAGGAAACTCGTGACCCAATTACTCAATTACCCACAGGAAGGGCCACACAAGACGCACTCTTAATAAGGACACAGCTCACATGGCACAGGTAACGGAATCTTCCATAGTATATTTCACAGGACTAAAAGATCCCTCTTTTTTGCGTTGAAAAATAAGATTAATGATTTTGTCGGGGTAACTGTGAGTTCTATCTATCTGTGTATGTCCGTTTTATAGTATACGAGTATCACAAACAAAAGCACCGAATTTAATTTCTGTTTTAATGTTGTTTTAAAGATACACGTCATTTTAATTCAATTCGATCGAAATTGGTTTTTGTATAATTCAACAAATATTCATCCTTATGAAGATTATTGCTCATTCTTATTCATTTAAAGGGCGCAATTAGTTTTACGGGTCAAACCCGTTTGAAACATAATACCTATGTGATTTAAACAATATTAAGGTAATCGTAACTATAAAAACATGCAGCAGCATCATCTGAAATCAGCAAAACTTTCAACCACCTCATACTGCAGGCATAGATAACAGACGAAACTTTTTTTATGAGATATTCCCAAGGATGCCTTTTTTATTTATACTTGTAATTACAACATCAATAACATTATTATATTACTAAACACTTCATTAATTTCCTAATACACAACTAGGAGCTAGTCGAACTAGAACAATAGATTAGACATGTAAAACTACCGTGGCCATTGACACGATGGCGGTTCATGTATGTATTATATCATGGCATAAAAAGTGAAGACAAAATTCAAATATCAATCAGTCCCACTCTAATCTATACATGCCTCGTTCATCATACATACTTGAAATCTATTGTTTACTACTTAACTAGCGATTACTTAACTCGTGCCAAACCATGATCAGTGCTTCTCGATAAAAGCGTCGGTGTCTATTTCTTTTTTCCTGAATATTTTTCAAACTTGCTGAAGCATTTATTAATTTGATATATCTAGGTTAGAAATTAGAGTTGAAAGCAACAGGATTGTATATCTACCTGTTGGCAAGGTTCTGGTTGTAATTCAATCAAGTAGAACAAAAAATTGTGCGTTTCGGTTTCAGTTTTGTCTCCGTATTAAACTTTCTTTTATTCTTGAGATGAGATTCGAGGTTAAATTGAGTGTTATTAATTTGATACGACTAAATTACATATTGATACACAACCCGTCTGATAGCAATGGTCTTTAAACTCTGTTCTATATTCTACAGTAGAGCCTGAGCCGCAATGAAATCAATAATTATAGCCAGCGAGATGGACATATTCTGTAGTGCTCTGTGGGAATTCACAAGGGTAGCATTGAATGTTATTTGTTACAATATGAACGTGTAATACAAAGGATCCATCGGTCTGGTGGGTCGGTGATCGTGGATTCGATTCCTTCCGGTACGAGTTGTGTGATGAGCGGGATAGTTTGAGTTTCGAAGTATATAGATATTTTTGTCGGCGGTCTGGCTGCTATGGTACGGGCGGAGCCTGGTTTGGAATCGAACGGTCCTGTATGGGATGAGTGCTTTATTCCAACTTTTCAAAGCCCTGAGTTAAACACACACAGAATTCCCGAAGGAACGAGCAGAAGTAAATAGACCACAGCTTTCCAACTATAAAGCTATGTAAATATAAATAAATAAGTATATTAAACATGAATAAATTATGAGTATATGCAAAAGTTGGTGATACAGAAAATAAATGAAAGAAAAGGGATTGTCTGTCAATAACTGCATAACTTTTATTTAAAGTTAAGCACTTACTTCACGTAAAAACAGTATTAATCTCTGTTAGATTGATTTGTTAGTTAGCTTGTGATTCAAGTAAGAGCTACCTACTAAATATAAACTCATCATAAAATATATTATGCAATTCTTTAACGATCAAACCATAACAAAAATGTTTATCCGTCACACAACATTTGTATAAATCTGCTTCTAAAAAACCATATTAACAAAAAACGTATTACCTAATGTACTCTCCGAGGCTTTTCCATTGTTTGTGGGAAAGAGATTTTGTTTAAATAAAAGGCCATTATGAACTTTGAAAATACCATGAAAACCATGTTTTAATATTACTAATGCCCTAACTAATTATCAGGCCAGAACGTGACGCTTTAAGATAAAATTTAAAGAGGACTTTACACTCGTACTTGCTTAAAGTTACACACACACACAACACAGTTTAAAAAATGAGTAATAATATAGTGCTAAAAATCTAGTAGGTATCTAGGAAAATTTGGATCTAGGAAATACTGTTATTTATTCAAATGAATGTTTTAACGATCTATTATACTGAAATTAGTTTTTTTTCATTACATTGAATCTTAGTGATTAAAAATACGGCAACTGACCTCGGAGAGTAATCATACTAGTGTTCTTAGAACATTCGGTAATTATATTTATAAACAAATTCGCAATAATCCAGCCCGCCAGTTTATCTTTGTAAAGAAAGAAAATCTTGTTTAAACTTAAATTTAAAATATTAATTCTCTCTTATTCTGTGTTTGTTTTAGCTGTTGCTCATAATCTCACTTGTGTTTATGATTACTGTTCTGATCCTAAGAAAAATAGTATGAAACCTTCCTAAAGGATGGGACTATAAAATTCAACCAGTAATTTCAGATAAGCTCGTTTAGCCTCTAAAAAAATAACTTCATCACACAGATTTTACCAGTTTGTGGCTATACGTATTTCCCTTATTTTACAATGTGACTTATTAAAAATATTTTATTTGTGTAAATTAAATCCTAATTTAACATCATCATCATAATCATAATCAGCCTATGGCAGTCCACTGCTGGACATAGGCCTCTCCCACTGCACGCCACTTAGATCGATTTTGGGCTTCTCGCATCCAGCTCCTGTTTAAAACAAAATGGTAATGTTCCTCAAATTAACATCATCTAGTTCATTTTCACACTTTAACTACTTTTCATCATGCTACTTTTGAAAACATTTATCCAAAATATGATAAATGTTTTCAAAAGTAGCGAGAAGGACATAAGTCTTTAATCCAAAAAAAATATTTTTCCCAAGGGATAGAAAAAATAATTTACCGCGAGCGAAATCGCGGGTAAAAGGTTATGATATTGCATTATATGTAAATGCAAAACTGGTGAATTAAAGTTTGTACTAGTACAGAAGAGATACAATGCAGACAGTCACCGGTACAGTATTTTTATGTAATATGGATATAACGCTGTTGGTTATACTAGCGTTCGTAAGGGTTAGAAAATTAACGGCACGCACCTGCTACGTTTATGTACTTATCTGTGTTTGTAGGATGTCTTGATGGTCCATCAACTAGTTAAAAGGCGAAAGCGTAACAAAGAAAGTAAATAAGTTTTGCGATTAGAATATATTGGTATATTACACATATGTGTCAATTTACGATTACATTTCACAAATCTATAATCATTGTTTGTGGGCGTATGATTACGCTATTTATCAAGCGGACTTTATGCTTAAAAATAGTTGCAAGTAGGTACATTTTTTTAATGTGTCTGTATTTATTATTTAAGTGTATTCTGGATGACTGAGTGTCAACGATGTGTTCATAGCCAGGCTATAAATATAACATTGCTCTACTTGCGCACTTAATGAAATAACGGCCTTACTTCGTTCATTCAAGTTTTGATTTAAGTAAATACCTACAATTTAAGCGTTGGAGAAAGAACCTTTGATTATGTCAGTCAAGGCCAACTGTCTCACAAGACATGCTGTTCGTTTTTTTTTATATAATTTTTGCCATTTTTGTACATACGTTCTTAGAGGATAATAAGTTGTTACCTGCTGCGTCGCTACGTTGGGGCCAAATCCAAAAACGATTGCCAAAAATTTAAAAATCAAGTAAATGATCCGAAATTTCTTTCCCGGGGGGTTTTCGTGGTCGTTGATTACGAATTTGATTGCTGAAGTCAAATTCACAAAAATACCCCCTTTACCCCTAATTGACCACTACCTTGCATTAAATACCCCAAATTTCCCAACGTAATCAAGTTGCATATAAAACTCAAGGTTTTTGGGGTTGCTGATTACGATTCTAAAATTAAAATAAAAGATCTAGTTAATAAGTGACGAATCTAACATAGTGACATGAAATTACGAATAGGTTAAGGCTTTCTATATCTCAGCACTACTACCAATAATACGCTTTATTATACTAATAAATTCTTAAAAATGAACAGGGCAGTCCGGGGCAGCTATTTTTTTATTTATTTTGTAGCCAATACTTAAAGGTACAACCCCTAACATGTTTAATAACCGAACACGACAGAACATCGTAACTTTTTTCGTAAAATATTTATTTGTTTTCGATTTAAGGACAAAAAAAATCTACATATTCACTGCTTTCTTTTATTTTGCGGCTTTAATTAAATATTATTTTGCATATCAATTAATATTCTACTGACCTTCAGAAGTCGATTCCATTCTGCAGAATTGAATTTAGTCGTTGTGTCAAAATTCTATGCCTCCTTACATGCGAGCGTCTTCTTGTCGATTCCATACACTGTACTAACTACGCGATACAGGGTCACGTTTTAAAAGGTTACCTTTACCATATCTAGATTTCAGAACCAGATATGGCAAAGGCAACCTGAATAATAGTGGTTTTGGACTCTGAGAGAGTCCTTGGAGATGTGTCTACATCTCTTAAGTCAACTTTACAGAAAAAAACACTAAAAAAACTTTTTTTTTCTATTTTTTACAGCTTTTTGGGATTGGGCCCCACTGTGAGTCGCATGAATATATAAATCAGGTAACAGTAATCCCGTTTAATAAACGTTTCCCGGTTCCTTTTTTTTTATATAAATCTTGCAATGTTACTATTCACATGTAAAACTACGAGCTGTGTTATATTATTATTTAGACTAAGTACATCAAACAATTTAATAGTTTCTGAAAACAAAAATAACAAACAAACAAAACAAACAAGTATTTTTAATTTTTTATATTTTTAATTACTAAATTTGAGTTATTCAAATATTGTGGACATATAGAATTATTAAGATTGGGGTATAAGTAAATTTTGAATTAAAGATAGTGGACAAAAGCTAAGTAACTGTGTATTACAAAACATGCAACATAATACCATTCATATTGCCAATATTATTATATTAACATATAACAAAATATCGTATGTGTATGAGAACGCTCGCTTATGGCCAAGGTAATATAGGTAAAAAAATATAAGCAATATTTAATTACTTATTTTTATTAGTAAAATACTTTGACAAAATGACTAAGACCGTTCAAGCTTAATAAATATGGTTGAATTTCGACCATGGAGTACATGTGTTGTAACAAAAATGTCTTCCTTTCGCTTCGCTTTGTAACCTTAAAGTACTTACTATTTAACAAAAAAAAACCTTAACATTCCACAGGTTCTAAAAGTAGATTTTTTTATTAGTTGCCCCAATATGCTACTCTAAAAAAAGAGTAAACGCAGCTAATAAAACTAAGAAGGTTTTAGCATCCGTCTATAGATATAGATGACCTCGTATGTTTTAATTGTAATAAATGTACATATTACAAAAGAAACTAACTTACAAACATGTTTATTTGTAGGTCAAACACTTGTCTAGATTTCGTTATTAGTCAGAAGATAAGAACCTTTACGATTTTAACTATATATAACAAAAAAGAAGGAAATATTCCTATTACAAATATTAACAAGAGGCAAGTGTATAGTTGATTAAAATACCTAGTTTTGTTACTATACAAGTATAACAAGATACTTTAAACAGAATCGTTTTCAAGTGAAGTGAAACGGCACGTCATTTTAGTATCTAGTTTTGGGGATAAATTCGTGTTCAGAAATCAAATTCATAATGCAACTGTTATTCACATTTTTATAAGAAATATTAAAAGATAAAAATCAACACACGTAATTTCACTTTATGAATATATAATCGATTTGTTCAGATAAAATCATAACATTAGTTTGCACAATTTATGTAAATACAAAGAATAGATCATTATACTCGTAAATAAAGTGAGTCAATCAATTTAAAAGTTATGTGTAAGATAATAAGCTGTCTTTGCAAATACAATAAAAGAGAAATCACAATATCTCACTGAGAGGAGTTAGTTGTAAGCATAGAACAAAAACGTCTGTTCATAAATCATGTTGCCTATTTAAATCATTGTTATAGTCATTTAAGATCTTATTAAGATCATGATCCTATTATGTAACCTCACGCCGATCATGAGACATGTAGGAAAAGTAATAGATGACTTATGTGTGTATATAGCTGTATGAATGGCGCAATAGTTTAACTGGCAATTTCATTGCACCATTTATTCCCATTACACATATTTGGTAGTAGAAATCTCAAGTCTGGGAGTAACTTTATATACGTATATTCAGTATTTAAAACTTCCGGGTGCAAGGAAACTTACTATCGTTTTATGATGTAACATAATTTATATTCTGCCGCAGTACAACATTTGACTGCAACGTTAGGGAAACGAGTATAGTTTGCGCACAATACAAGATGTTATCGTTATTCTTTGAATATCTGTTACTGAAGAAAATCATGTATCTTACAATATATTTTTTTATATTACTATGGACAACCGTGTTCTTGAACTTGTGGCACAAACTGTGCTATTAAAATATTAGTGACCCACCCCTGCTTCGTACTAGTAGCAACGGCAGAACAAACAAAAAGGTTCATCTAAATTATTCCAGACATTGTGGATTCTATAAGCTATTTGTGACATACTCAATTCTAATGTCCACTCGTCACGGGCATTATCATTCATGCTTCTCAACGAAATCGGCAATCTTACTTTGACATCAAGAAAATTTTAGCATAAATAAACAAAATACGGTTGTTTTAAAAAAAACCAAGTATTGCGCAACTGGCTGGTTGTCGTGGACGCCAGAAAAGCGCATAGGATGTGACACAACACAAGGCATTGTTTGTTTCTGTTAATAATAAAAGCCAATGAATAATTATTTAAGTAACGTAATTATGTAAAATTTTCCGGTCTGAAAATTTACGTATACTTGTGACTTAGCATAGATAAAGAAAGAAGAAAAATAATCAACAAAAAAAATGGTCTGACCAAATTAATCTATTATTATTTAAATACCTAGTTAAGTTACCTACTATCTCGGTGAGTAGGATTAGATCCTTTATGTTTATTTATTGCTGCTCAATCCTGGTAAGATCTTATACTGTGTTTATTTTATTCGTTGCCTCGTATTGCTGTTTGCTCTTTATATACTGTAGATTTTAGTATTACGATTATATAAGCCTGTAGTTTTCGTGGCACGTATCTTCTGTTATAAATGGCTTCATTAATACGTTTTTAGAATCTATCTTCAGATAGTCAGATAAAAATAGTAATACAATAGCAAATAGTTAATGTAAATTTAAAGTGACATTTAAAACAAAAATATCGTCGTAGCTACATCTTTTTGAATAGATACGATTCTACAAATGAAGTAGTTAACTGTTTAGCAGGAAGTAGTTTTATTGTTTTTAATCTTGTACACAAAAATGTGCAAGGTCTAAATATCAGGTAATATAACTGCACAGCATCAACTATGGTTTTGTACCTGCAAGTTTAATCAACTTCACTTTCACCAGTAAGCGATATTGCTTAACAAAAACGTTATGTAGTAAGTGAAGCTAACTGTACTGACACATGCAGCAGTACTACCTTTTAATATTGTTAATAGTATGGATATATAACAGTACCAGTATGTTGAAAGTAAATCAATTCTAGTAAAACTTAACTCTTGTAAGATTTCAGCTGTTTAAATCAAACTAGCGTTAATATTTAATGTAAAAATAAATTATTAATTGACATCATCTCCCGCCAATATGAGGCTTAGAACCATGGATTGAATCCAAAAAACTTTCCTTACCGAAAACTATCGTGAGGTAAACGCACTATGCCCATGCTCAACACTTTATTAACTGTACACATCTGCGGCTTAACAAAACAAAAAATAGGCATATAATAACATTTATATCCCTAAACTGGATAAGTTATAGGTCTTCCATACCAAATTTCAGCCACTTTTATTTATTTTCGTTTCTTTTTGTTTCCATGTCAATTTAACCTTTGTCCATCACCAATGTCATATTCAACTAAATCTCAAAACTCATCAAAAAACTTGTCAAGGTGTGCATGGGAGACCAATTCTCATTAAAAAAAAACTGTTTTGCCAGTTTCTTTAACATGTAGTATGATCACCAATTATGCAAGGTTATTCAGTACTTTCAGCATTAGGGCGCAACATACAGATAAACACATATCATCATCATCTTTTGCCCGTTATTTTCTAAATTTTATTTAACCATGTTTAACATTGCATCAGGCTGCTTTCTTGCAAAGCCGGCCGCCTGACTGATGCCAACGCTCCTTGTGAATGTAATCGTTTTTATGTAAAAATAATAAAATCAGGATAATTTAGTCAATGCAATCGAAAGTCGACATAAAAATCTAAACACGCATCCATCGCAAGGTTGGATTGGGGATTGCCAACGTGTGTAATACCTCGAGCAGATCACGACGCGTAACTGTAAATCGAACAATTAGTATTGGTTAAGAATAATAATAATAACTCTTTATTTCAGACCATGGTATCCATTTTGTTAGTAAGAATATTTTTAGAGACTAGTGTTAGTACAGTACATATAAAAACAAACCACAAAACAAAGAAAAATAGACATACCTACTTACATAAAATACACATATGAGACACACCACAATTCCGTACGCAATTACGCAGCAACGATTGACTACAGTCCAGCTGACTAGAGACCATGTTCAGAATACTATTGACGCTGCCGCGCACCCTGCGCACCAGAGATGTGCATCTTTTACGCATCGTAGCATAAAAGCAATCTACGTGATGTTCAGCAAACATCCCCGTTGCATTACACAAACGCTGCAACACCATCAGCACTCTGAAGGCGTTATTATATTGGACTCGGAGGACACTGTACGACGCTTGAGTAAGTATAGTCAGCCCACAGGCTGCGTGTGTAAAATGAAGTGGAATACGATCTAAAAGTATAAGTTTGACTGCTGTCGAGCAACGTGCAAACCTGCGAGCATATCATCGTCACCCTCACTGACAGCGCCCTTTGTCATCATTGTCCTTGAGGTCAGAGGTCCACACAGAATAAAGACTACTTTAAAATTGGATAACTTCATTAAATTTAATCACATTACTATACGAACACAATATGAATAAACTTTTAAAATAAAACTCAATTACAAACAAAATATGGTTGCCAATTTCACCCACAAAAGTCAAAGAAATACTTTTTGTTTTTGATTTAAACCACATCATTATATTTACTGCAAAGACTATGTTAACTGAATACAAAAACGCTTGAGAATTCTATAAATATCTTTCAGTAGAGGCTAGTAGAGTCAATTATTACCTTACGAAAGCGAAATCACAGCTAGAAAAACTTTTTTATACCATTTTTGTTTGTAATTTGTTACAAAAAGATATTTGAGGTTAGATTTTAAAATGTTGGCATATTAGTCAAGCGATTCATGCCAGTAATTATTTCTTTTTTCGTATTTAAGTAGTTTATAAGCAGCCTTTTTAAAAGCGTACACAAACTAACTTCAAAAATTTATACATTTAGATGAAAAATGTTTTTTCAGGCCTATTATAGTTTACTAAAACTCTTTCACCAATGGAAAGCTACATACATTATCAGCGAGTAACATAGGCTCCTTTTTACCGCGAAAACTGAAATACACGTAGGCGGAGCCGCGGCCAAAAGCTGAGAGATTATAATGTCACTAATAGGAAGGTGAATTGACGTAGGCCTAGTATCCTAATATATATTGAAAATGTAAATGATTAAAGACTATTGGTTGGAATAATTGCAAATGCAGTGGCCGGTAATTGTTTATATTCAATTTTAGTATTTCAATTTTAAATTGTTACTTTCTTTTTGTTTTATAAACCTATGATTATTTCACGCGTTTTAAATGGAATGAAAATGATCAAGAACAAAACTTGAAAAAGTGGATGAATGCCGTAACTAATATCTACTCATTGAACTCAGGAATGTGTTTTGTTAACACATGCATTCTAAATATTTGGACGCTAATCACTCATATCTATCTTTTTGCTGATGTTGTAGTGAAACATTAATTGAAACTGATCTATGAGTAGTACCGAAATAGTTTGATAGTGAATCCTTATCCGTTTACTTTTCCTATTTTACTGTATCTGTTTTATCATTACGACGACCGAATGGCGTAGTGGTTTGTGTAACGGACTGCTATTCCAAAGGTCGCGGGTTCGATTCCCGCTCAGGTCAAACATTTGTGTGCATGAACATTTAATGTTTGATTTGGTCTGGGTGTTTCTATGTATAATAAGTATGTATTTACAAAAAAAAAGTATTTATATCAGTTGTCTAGTACCCATAGTACAAGCTCTGCTTAGTTTGGGACTAGATGGCGTTGTGTGAATGTGGTACAATATATATTATAATATTATTAAATACTTGAAATGTATATGAATTTAAATTTGTCTACGACACAAACAGTTTTACACTATGTATAATTAGTATATCTATACAAATAAACAAAAATGCAGTGTCTGTTTGTAATGTCAAAATAATAAGGTGTTTTATACGGTTATTTGCACGATACCTATGCCTAAAAACCAGTTTAAATATTTCTCTCTGTCTGCCTATCTGTCTGTTTATTTGTGCCGGGTAATCTTCAAAACGGCTGGACCTGGATAATATTTCACTACCAGGTAGCTATCCATATAAAGGGTAACTTTGGCTATTTTTCTCTCAGAAAAACCCTAAAAAAAATTTCCCTGTCCGTGAATCGAACCCAAAGCCTTAATAACATTTTCAATTCAAATTCGACGCGCAGAAAGTTGCGGGTACCAGCTAGTTAAAAAATAAATTAAGCGCTGATTACATCAAGATAAAATCAAATAGAGTTTTGTATTTCAATCGCTCTTTGAGATCAACATGATACGTCAAGGTTGGTCAACCATCGTAACTGTATTCTGTATTGATCTGCTTCCTGTACTCTCTGATTACATAAAATAAAAGAAAAATATCATCAACTCTGTATTATATTTCATTATTTTTAGGCAATCTATTTATAATAATTCTATTGCACGCATTTTCTACCAAACTATAGGTACTTTTAAAACTTACTAAACGTTTATTATACTGTCTAACACTAAGAAAATTTAAGAATCCGAAGATACTCGTATCACTTCAGGGAGCAACTCTAGGAATAAAAGTTTTATTAATTTTAAATGTGCTTATTAGCGCTTTTGTTGATACTTGACAAGACATCTTTAATGCAATTTTTTATTCGTAATCGGTTACAATTAAATCACACTCAATATATAATGTTGTAACTAAAAATTGGTAATTTTACTATCAAGCTACAACAAATATTATACAAGTTAAACCGCGTTAAAACCAATCGAAAAAGAGTATGTAATGAAACTCAGCACGAATTGAATGAACCTTGTCTAATTATAATCCGAAATTTAAATCGTTGTCAGTAGCTAAAAAGAAAGCAAGTAAAGTAAACTAATTCGAAAGAACTCAATTCCATGAATCGGAACCGTCGTCGGCGGTTCTACGCATTATAATTGTTTTCTACTTTGGGTGCAGCTCAAAATGCGTATACCTAGTTGGTAAGAAAAAACAAAATATATTTCTCAATCTCTGTTATATTATTATCATTTCTAGAAAGTAGATAGCATAGTATAAAAAATATTCTAATTGATTTTATTGTCCTAAGAAACCGGTAGCTTCATTTCATCTGTTGAAGTATAACTTTAAATAACTCGACGTACCTACTTGGTGCCTACAGGTGCATTTATTGTTCAGTATTTTACTCTACCTCTAATATATAAAAGCTGTACATAATAGTTATGGTTAGCGATGGTCAGTACATAATACAGTACATGACCTCGTATGATTATTTTATGATTGGTTAATGAAATGATCGAATGAGTTCCAAAAAAGATCAAATTTGAAGGTCATTAGGTAATCCTAAACCTTAATATGCTATAAGAATAAAAAAATATATTTATCAAACTCAATATATTTAAACTTTCTATTTCTTTGACTGACGTTTCGACAAGGTTGCACTATCGGTGGACAGCGGAACCAGGTCGAAAAGTCAGGTAATTGAAAGGTATGTAATACCCTTTGTATTTGCCTCGTTGTAATACTTCGAAATCAAATTTTCGGTGCCTTCTGGGGACAGCAAGAAGATTATCCTATCTATCCACTCTAATGCTGTGGGGTATGATGGCATTAGTTGAAGCATACCATCCTGAACTATATTCTCTTGGTAACTACTCACATAATTAACTTTTCTCCGACTTAGGCGCCTTTCTGTCTCTTTGGCGTGGGGCTTACGTCAACCCTCTCCCCAAAATAAATAACCTTTCACTACCCACACATTTACGACCTATTTCCATTCTTCCTTTCCTCTCTAAAGTGCTTGAGGCCTGTGTATACAATAAGTTTTCAGTATTTATATACCGACAAAAACTGTTATATCCCCTACAGTCCGGGTTTAGGCTAGGTCATAGCACTACTACCGCCCTCCTCAAAGTGACCGCACCGATAGGATATTAGAAAGGGCATGGAAGACACCAAAGTTACAGTTCTGGTCTTAGTTGATTTCTGTAACGCCTTTTATACCGTCAGTTATGAAATCCTACTATCAATCCTTACATACCTTAAGATCCCCCAGAGGCACTGGAATGGTTCTCCGCCTATCTTCAGGAGCGCCAGCAATGTATTCGCGTTCAAAACGTGTCATCGAGTTGGTGTGATCTCCACACTGGGGTCCCTCAAGGCGGAATTTTATCTCCTCTTTAGTTCTCTATCTTGATCAGCCTCAACACCTTCAGTGTGCGTATAACCTATATGCCGCTTATATGATCTGCAACTATACTCACAAGCAAGGGTGGAGGACATAACGCGAGTCAGCGACGACATCAACAGGGACCTTGATTTTATAAAATCCTAGTCGATGAGAAACAGCAAAAATATGATTAGCAGATTGGATACTGCATCAGTCCCACCGGTCATCTTCAACGGCTCAGTTATACCTTGGAGCCCGGTAGTCAAAGACTGAACCCTAGATTGATGATGATTGATGAGGCTATTGGTAAATTGGCGTGATGGAGATGATGCATATTATCTACGAATACTTTCAAAAAGTTTTCAATCACCAGATTCAGTAGATATCATCAACAGCCTTTAATAGTCCACTGCTGGACATAGGCCTCTCCTTAGAAAGAAGATTTTGGCCTACTATACCACGCTGGCCAGACGGGTTGGTATAGGGATTGTATCAAGTTTTCATTCTTTTTGCAGTGCTGGTGTCCTGCCTTGTTTTGCGCCCTTAGTGGCCTCTTACGACATCCACGGGATGAATTGGGGTAGTGACATTTCGTATTCTTAATCCTTAATTCTTAATCCGATATAAACGCCGGCAATACATATTTAAACTGACCAAATGTTTGTTTCATCTGCAAATATTGGTTTCGGACTTTGGGTGTTTTCTACGTATAATACTTGTATGTATGTGCTAAAGAAAAAAAATGGTATAAGTTTAGTATTCTGTCAGTCAATCCAACTTTCATAATATAAGCTGTGCTTAGTTTAAAACTACATGGCATTGACATTGTGTGTAAGTTGTCCAAAAATATTTTTATATTTGAATACATAACCTAGGCAAAACCGACCTCACCCGTTACGCGAATCATCATTTAATCTGTTAGTCGAAATTAATCTTTTAAATAATTAATAATAATGATGAAACTATCTGCACGAGACGGAAAAATCGTAATGTAACACTAATATGATGGAACAGACGGCAACCGAACAACAATAAGAACAAAAACAAAACTGTAACAATTCTCAAAACGGTGCAACACGATAATCGAAATCCTAAATGATTAATATCTATATTTTATAACATAGCAGTGTTTGGACATAATAATGTCATTGTTCTTTCTGTCAAAATTATAAGTTGTAAATCACGAACCGAACCTATTTAATAACAAACAATTCGTTATGTTTATCACGCGTTATATCACTTATTACTTCAGTTACGTGGAAGGTGCTGGAGTGGTGTAGTGTCTGTATTAATTTGGAAGTTCCGGAAATGGTTGCAGGTATAAATAAATACGTATATAAGTCAGTTTATCTTTAGGTAATACGTTATTTACATTAATGGTTCAACTCTTACCTACTGGGATTAAACACCCCGTAGAGAAACAAATCTAAGGGCAGCCGGAACATATATATATATATGTATGATATGTGTCTATTTCTTTATTTACTTTATCTATTCATTTGTTCAATAATCAATTTCGGTCATGCAAATATTTTAAATAAATATTTGTAAGAGATCGCTCTTATCGCTAAGGCCGCTTAATGTACATTTGTAATTATTTACTATTTAAACAATATGTTTTTTGGTATAATTAGGATAGTACTTTTTTTTTAAAGACGGATCCCGCATTAGGAATACGTATATCCTGTGTCGCGGGGGACTTTACAAACATACATGAAACAGACACAAAGAACACCCAGACTCAGAATAACAATTTGTGGATCACACAAAGTGTCGTCCCATGTGGGAATCGGACCCACAACACTCGGCGCAGTAGTAAGCGGCGTGACGACCGCTTAAAGCACTACGCCATCTGTGCAGTTTAATTCCATTTCATTTGCCATCGTATTGTAAGGTATTTTATTTGAAAAGTAGATATTAGAAAAGACAAGAAAGCGATTTCACTCATGTTTTGTTATCAAATCTTAAAACTATTCCATAAAAATGGTACCTTAAAAAAACATCGCAGAATTTACTGTCAAACTACATACTGCTGATCAAATGAACACTAATAAAAAACTGGTTGGAGCTACACTATGAAAAAGTTCATGAAAAACAAAGAATTTTATAGAGAATCCTATTTCTTCAGCTAACAGCTAGAGACAAGAGAAAGAAAAGACCATGCACAATAAAAGCTCCCATTCATGCATATGTTTATTATGTTTCAGACCGTAACGGGGCAAAGGGCATTACATTATGGCTGGCAATGCTCGGTATAGCGAGTACGCAGACTATTCCAGCCGATATTGACACACCACCATTCAACACGCTGTATAAATGGAAGGAGGTAGATTTTGACTTCCCTTCTCCAAGACTCCGTAAAATGGCTCTTGCGTCTCGGTAAGTTGTGATACTAATTATATCAGATTACGTTATTTCTGGTGCGGCTTTTTATATAAAAAAATAACTATCTTAAAATGTGTTGCATTCATTTCTTTAAATGAAAAGTAACATTAGAGACCAGCTGAAAGGAATAAATTTTCTCGCTTTCTGCAACTATTCTACTATTGATAGCCTATGGACTTCCTCGGTAAATGGGATATCCAACACAAAAATATTTTTTCAATTCAAATAAATAGTTTCTTAGATTAGCAAACAAGCTCTTCAGCTTTAAAATATTAGCATAGGCAATAGACTTCTGTACAAACCTACATTTATCATTTCGATATGTGATATGATACCATGAATCTTCTCTGAACCTTTATGAAATTTTATCTTGCGTATTTTTAAATAATAATCGTTATTGCTGTTAGTGTGTTACTGTTTTTTAGGAAAATACACATGTGACGTACTTTCTAAACAAAATTGTCATCGTTGTTAGGTAACTTTATATAAAGAAACCAGTTAATAGTATTGATAGATTGTAGCGTTCATTTATCAGGAGCCTTTGGAAAACTTAACTAAGAAGTTATCAAATACAGGAATAGGTCACACGTTATTTGCTATTCTGGAAGATTTAAAACGATGGTTTCGCCAAATGCCATTAAACCTTTTAAGCCTTATTTCATACATAAACGTGTATTAAAATGTAACGCACACAAGCATAATAATATAAATTTATTTAATTAAACGGATATACAAATGATTTGTAAGGTACATAATCGTATACGAGTACAACTATGTTGGCTGATGTTTTATTTCTTACAGAAGTTATGATATCTTAACCTGCAAATTATCACAAAGTAGGAAAATAAATTATTCATCTCAGACCATAAAATTGCCGTACCTTTCATATATCCTTACGTAATATGAAATTCAAATGCTGTAACTTAATCTTTATTTAGCCGAAGCTAAGTTATAACAATAATAACGTTACTAACGAGTTATATAACATCCTTTAATTGTTTCTCACGTTGCAAAGGTGAGTAATTTAGAGCATACAGAAAAGCGAATCATTACTGAAGACTGTTCATCGAATCGTATTATTCATAGCTTCGAATTATTAACTAAGTCACTGACTGTCGTGATTGGTTCTCTCAAAAGTGAAATGGATCTTTAATATAAAGATCACTTTTTTATTTACGTCTGCGTATTACTTGTACGTTTTCAATTCTTGGTTCGCGACTCCTTTTTTTTCAAAATTTTGAAAACTTCAACAATGTCTAGTTTTTACTAGAAGAAATTGACGCGTAAACGTGTTTGAACGATAGTGTCTAAAGACATATTTAGAAAGGAATGAACAAATAACTCTCTTTGTTACAATTATATATTCTCGTACCAGCACTTATTGTAGAATTACATAAACCAGTCTTTTGATTCCATCTATATATTTGTTACTCAGCACCAGACCTAATTTGCCCTGGTACCCATACCACAAGTTAAATCTTAGTTTGGGTACCAGAGTACAAAATTATTGTACATTATTGTTATAACTCATGTGTGTTTTCTCTGTATTTATCTTTTGGAGACAACAAATTATATTATAAATATATATATAATGGCTAATTAACGCATTAGTAAGTTTTCAATGGTTCTAGCGTAGTGTGTCTTTCGCTGGAGATCTCATCTTTAATACGACTGACCTTAAAACTATTTATTTATAATGTTACAGAAAGTATGTCCCGGCCAACGTTCTACCATTGGGTCTAGAAGTATGGGGCTCCCGCGTATGGGTTACTATCCCATCATGGAGACACGGCGTCCCTGCTACTTTAGCGACAGTCTCTCGTGCTGGAGGGGAGACATCACCTTTACTAAAACCGTACCCAGATTGGTCATTCCATAGACTATTTAGTAAGTTTTATTTTTCAGTAGAACCGCTTCTATTTAGTTAGTTGATTAAAAGATTACAGTCAATGCATTTAAGCAAATTCAAAAATTGTTTGATTTAGTTCTAAAGACTTTACAATGAAATAGTGAGAAACCACATCGAACAAATATCGACTTCACCAATTTATATTTATAATGTGTAGTTTATTCCTTGGAATGCACTGTTTTAGAAATACGTTTATCTTACGATAAGAGAATATTCTTTGTTATTTGCCAAATCATTAAACTTTTATCTGTAAATTAAAAAACTATTTAGAAAGGGGGTGTTATTAAGATCAAATGCATGAAGGTTAACCTAAGCTATATGAGATCGTTGTTGGGTAACTTTTAAAATAAAAAATGAAAAAATAATATGACTATTTATTTTCAGGTAATTCGAAAAACTGTTCTGGATTAACATCTGTTTTTCGGCTAAGTGCGGACACTTGCGGAAGACTTTGGGTTTTAGACTCAGGACAAATAGACTCTCAAGATGATCCTAAGCAGCTATGTCCACCGAGCATAGTTGTATTTGATCTTACCACGGATAAACTGATCGCACGATATCCGATCCCAGACAAATATGTCCTAGAAAGTTCATTATTTGCTAACTTGATAATAGACACAAGAACGAAATATTGTTCTGATCTCCATATTTACATTGCGGATACATGGCGTTTTGGTCTACTCGTATTTCGAGAACGTGACCAACGATTTTGGAGATTTTCTCATCCTTATTTCTACCCAGATCCATTAGCTTCTAATTTCACTCTCCATGGATTCAATTTTCAATGGACAGATGGTATTTTTGGGTTAGCTCTGACGCCGCTTGACGCTTTTAGAGAACGGATTTTAATATTTCACCCTATGTCTAGTTACAGAGAATTTTACGTCTCAACGAAAGTATTGCGCGATCCATCACTTGTCAACAGTAGCGCAATAGAATTTAATTTACTCGGGGAGAGCCGAGGATTGCTCGGTCAATCTTCGGCTTCTGCTATGGATAGACGCGGTATAATGTATTACGGGTTAGTGACCCAGGATAGTATTGGATGTTGGAATATAAACGAACCGTATCAAAAGCATAAATTAGGAGTAGTTGCACAAAACTCAGAGACGTTAATATTTCCAAATGATATAAAAGTGGACCAAGAAGTTAAACAAAATGTTTGGGTGATATCTAATCGACTGCCAATATACCAGGCAGGACCATTGGACTCGAACGATTACAACTATCGCATAATGTATGCAGATATAGAGGAAGCAGTACGAGGATCTGTTTGTGACCCTAATGCAGATTTATCAGATTGAAAATGGTTGCCATAATTCACTATATATACTTGTTACATATAAGTTAATTTAATGTATAAACTTTAATAAATACGCCAGTCTTAGTACATAGAATTGTTTTTCTTTATGAGGTGCTTTCACATCATATTTTTATTTATTTATTCTTTACGCAAATATAAACGTCACAAACGAGGGCCTTAGGACTTAATACCGTGGGTCTTAGGACTTAACTCCGTGGGCCTTGGTGGTGTCGCTTCTTGCTATCAGAAAAAAAAGTATATATTTATTTCCCAAATAATTTCCAACTTCTAAATATGATGTAGAGAAGATAATCCCAGAAACTATTTTTACATACAGTTTCTAATATACTACATGAAAAATGTTTGCGAAAATTAAGCATACTAAATTACACAATTCTCAAGTATTTTGATACATAAACTTTGGTACAGTGAACGTCCTATGGTTGTAATGACGATGATATTATAAATATGCATATATTTATATATATACATTTATTACATATCTGATATTCTGAAGCAGTAACTCTAGTTTTAAGTCAATTTTGCTAAGAGCTTATTCTATGTCTGATGGGATTCACTATGTATGTCTGATAAACCGAATGAATTGTACACTTAGACAGTTAACAGTTAATATAATTTGTAATCGTCTTAATCAACTAAGAATTGAGTGTGTGAAATGCACAAAATATCATGAACCTCTGTATAAAAATTACCACTATCAACGTGGATGTGAAATAGATATTATTGTTTTTCTATAGGCGCTAGCGTACTTTTGCTGGGTCTATGGCCTGTTCACCGCCTGAATCTCGACTCTTCAAATAATGTATACGATTCACCTTTTATTTTAATACATTAACAGCATCAATTTACAATCACCAACCTACATACAAATTATATTTTCAAACGATATCCTTATTTTGCTAAAAAGGTTTGAAATGTCATAAAGTTTGAATAAAATTTGGGATTTTTTCTTTGTTTTTTTACTTTTGTTTTTATTTTTTTAAATAACCGAAAAGTTTTATATATTTAAATGATTATTCGTGTCGTGTGGTGATGGGTTAAGAATACAGCCCTGTGCATCCCACAGGTGACGCAAAAGCCGACTAAGGGAGCAAACTGCGCAGGACAACAGCACTTCAAAGAGAATGAAAACTTGACAAAACCCATACCAACCCATCAGGCCGCGTTGTATAGTAACCAGCAGTGGACTTTTAAAGACTTGTTGATGATGACAATGAGTCTGATATAAACTATTTGTAAATTACTAAAGTCACCTTTCAGGCTCTATGTTTCTATACTTTTAATAGGCTAAGTAACTTAATGTACCGATCTGTGATTGTTAATTTTTTATTGTAATTTCGAAGTTTTGTTATAATTATACTATCGTGAGATATATGGTGGCGGTCCCACTCGTCTCTTAGATCTTGACACTTCACTTAAAGGACACTTAAAGGTTCTCAAATTTGTTCAAAGTCCGAAATTATCTTGACACTTGATTTTTGTATTATAAAAGATCAATAGCAAACACGGTACGGTCCACAGGATGGGAAGTATTTTCCCTGCCTATTATACACAATCTACTCCGGCGAGAAGGTCGGTCACCAATAGAAAACCGAGATTTTTATACGATGGAACCATTAACTGTCTAAATATTTTCAAATAGGTTGGAAGTTTCATGCAATTCTATAACACTCGTTAATTTCAGGTTATACGTAATGTGTAAACGATATATCGTCGTAATTTAATATGTATATAGATCACACCGTTTGAACCAAAATTTTGTAAATATTGATGAACAATCTTTCAAATTTTCATAATTTATATTTCAAATGTAAATATGTAAACAGGAATTATAGGTCACAGTCCACACACATAATTAATTTATCTAATTATTTTTTTTTGTAGCCTATGACACATGTCGTTAAAAACTATTCTGGGTCTGGTCTGGTCTAGACTGAGATTTTTTCCCCTATTGATTTAAGGAATAGAATTATGAAATTCAATGTAAAAATATAAGCTTAGTCAATGAAAGTGATTCTAACGGCTCTTATTATAATGAACCAGTGTTGTGCTTTCGCGCAACGTATACTGAGCTGGTAGCCCTTGCTACACATTTTGCCAAATGTATTATAAAATTAATTTTGTGTTTTAGTAATGTGCCTTGTATCCGTGTATGTTTTATGTTTCTTGTGTAGCAAAAATAAATGGTTTAAATGGTTTAAATGAAATTGAGCCCTCTCTAAAAGTAAAATAAGTTATAGTAGAAAAAATACATTATAAGGCAAAATGACCTCGATATTTCAAATGGTAAGTTGTAATAATTTTAATAGTGAAATTAATGATTCTGTAATCGGTAGCGGCATTGGGTCGTCAAATGGTCACGGTTAATAATATGAAAGATACCTCAACGGTAAAATCATTATCAATCCTCCGCTCATAAACAGAATGATGACAGATCGTTCGACAGTTTGTACAACCGATGCATCAAAAAAAATCCTAAAAACATAAACTCGATTGATTGGGTGGACTGGATAAAGATGAATTTAGTCAAACATTTTAAATGCTGTTAAAAACATATGTATATAAAGCCAATTGGACCGAGTGCTAATGTAGCCTCAGAGAATTAGCATTGCCAGTTAAGGTGTTGTCACGCAAATCGCGGCAATGCACTTGTTTCTCTTAAGTTGCAAGTGTCAATGGGCACGGCACTAGCTAACCATCAGGTGACCCGACTGCTAGTTTGCCTCTTATATCATAAAAAGGAAAAAGGAAATATTTCCAAATAATCGGGATTCGACTTCAATTTTTGAGGTCCCTTTGTGACAAAAAATTGTTTCATTCCACATGTAGTAGTAAATACATTTCAAGTGCTTTAAAACTGCACATCTGAAAGGGTAGGCAGAGGTGTAAGTACTAAGTAATGTTCTGCACACACTTATGTCTATGTATTTGATCCATAAATCATATGGTCTTTAGAGATTTTAAGGCATCGCATCGGTCTAACAAACTGTCAAGTTCAATTCGTTCGAGGAAAACTTTTCGAGCAAGCGCGATTAGACTTCGAGTGAAAGACCCATTTAATACATGTTTCTGTCAGATATTGTTATATTAATATGCTCAATGAAGAATAGGTTGCAAACAAATTGCCTTATACTATTTGATAGCAGGCAGTATTTTTCGTCTTTCAAATAAATAAAACTAGTACGTCAGAAATGTGTTTAGTGAGAGCTATTTAAACGGTAATAAATTATGATAATTAATATATATTTTACACGTTACTAATACCTCGCGTCTATGAAATAGTTACATATAAACTAGTCAGTATATATTGCATTAAGAAAAATTTACTTGTAGCTTGCTCAATCTTTAATTTTGCATAAAATTAACCAACTTACTACATCGGACATGACTGGCTGTGCTGATAATATAAAACAAACTAATAAATATTTAATTTTGTTCATAAATCTTTACTAAAGAATTCATTAATTAACTTACTATACAATCCGAAAGAATTTTTTTTAATTCTTACAAAGAATATTTGCAATTTCCGTATAAACGGAAATTGTATTTTTTTCTATTGCTTTAAATATGTTTATCAATCATTCACATCCCCACCCGTATGAATTTGGGTTTTATATAATATAATCAGTGTATTGTACATAATGTATATGTAACTGCGCGGTAGTGCTTTTAATTTATTATTAGACCATCGACAGGTCATCAACATAAGTGGATATATTATATTTCCAACTCCTCCATTTTTTTTTATTAATTGCGTTACGGGTTCCAAGACATTTAATTTTTTTCCTGGGACTTCCTCAGTGTCATAACTCAGTGTGTTCGTGGATTGCTGTTGATCCTGGTGTATGGGTGTTACAGTGGTGGGCGTGTGGGAGTGATTAGTCCTATAAAAAAAAGGTCATCAACATCATCAGCCTTTAGTAGGCCATTGCTGGACATAGGCCTCTCCTCAGAAAGCAGTTTTTGGTCTACTATACGACAGGTAACCAACACCAACAATAAGTAAGTATTGACCACACAGTAACCGTATTTGAATCTAGTATAAAGAAAAAAACCCCTAACCCTTGATCTGGCCTAATCAGAAATTTTCTATAAAAAACTAAACGGATGAATTATGGTCATCCGTGTGGTGACAGATTAAGAATACGAAGTGTCACCATCCCCATTCATCCTATGGGTGTCGTAAGTGCAGATTAAGGAATGTAAAGAAAAGGAAAACTTGAAACAAACCCTATACCATCCGGCCATCGTGGTATAGTAGGCCAAAAGCTTCTTTCTAAGGAGAGGCCTATGTCCAGCAGTGGATTACTGAAGACTGCTGATGATGATGATGATGAATGTACAAGGAAGTAATATATACATACATACTCACGTCTGTAGCCCTGTAGGAAAAGCCGTATTTACGTCATAAGGGTAAGCCTGTTGCTTTCCACCAGGCATTTGGGAATTAAGTGTGAAAACAGGGTGTATATTGAACAGACAGATGGGAGGAAAATTTTACAAATGTCCGTGCCCGTCTAACATTTAATTTATGTTTTTGTACATTTAAATTTCTCTTTAGATGACCGAGAAAATTACAAGAAATTGTAAATACTTATAATACAGCAGAATCCACAGACAACAGAATGCTATACGGGCCTGCCAGGCCACTTTGAATGAACTACTATGCATACATAACGGTTGGATTACTTCAAGCAAGGGATGGTAAAAGAATGGCATGTCTATAGAGACATACCATTCTTTTCTTGAAGCCATCAGGAGTCTTCGTTTTTTTTATTTATTTTGCTCATCGTGACAGGGGCAGTGTTGTACACCCAGATGTGGTTATTAGAATGAAAATCATTGAATATATAAGAAATATTTCTTCGCATGTTAGTATCGGAATTTCTTTGTTGTTATCTTACAAAATAAATAAGTAATAAATAAACTAGATGACCCAGAAAAAACCCAAGGGCGTGATAACATCAGTTGTTTTACATAAATCATGATATTGGGCTAAGAACTCATATATGGTTTTATTATTTCCTACATTACATAAGAGTGCCGAAGTTTCTCTTCTTTCTAAAAGGTCTTTAAAGTTATGCCAAAACGTCACAGCACATCTCATTTTATATCATAAGGAAATTATGTTTAAAACCATAATTCGCCTGATTAGGAATTCGAAATTTTAATTAAATTATATTTTCTTATATTATTTTCACCTAAAACTTTACTTACTTACACTTAATTTTACTTCTAAAATAAGTATATTTGTTTTTATATATACAAAAAAAATATAAGTACTAAGTAGTAGGCTCATAAAGTAATTTGATTAGTGGGTAACGTATTGTTAACGTTTTTTAATCGACACGAGTACACTGCCATTATTGTACGGCTAAACATAAACAGCGGCAGTAATTATGTGATGTATTTTACTCGTAGTTCTTACTAGGTTTCTTACATAACTCCTTCACTTGACGATTAATTATAAAATTACCAAATTGTTGTAGATCTACTAAATTTAAAGAATAGTTCTAAATTATAACTATATAAAATAGTATTTGTACGCATTACGTATTTTTAGGTAACTGAGTTCCAGCAAATGTATGATAAATAAAGTCGTTATATATAACTATGTAATATGTGGAAATTCAACCCGAAATACAGCAGGTATTGTTAATGAAAAAACGAGATTAGCTTTTACTTTGTTATTGGCTAAGAGTCCATTGCAATTCTCACCCATGAGATATATAACATAGCTGTTAAGTTTCCAAAAAAACAAATAATAAATCTATTTCTAAATCAGTATACAAAGTCTAAGAGTCTAAATATAGGCTCATAAACACTTAATATCACTGAAGAATGATAAAAACATATTTTCTCTTGTTTGTTTTGAAAAACGTTTCGTTACTTATCCTGTAATTAATCACAAGTACCAACATTTTTAGACAAAGGATTTAGTATGTATGTTCAACCAGCAAAACTCGTTCCAAGAATACCATTATCATAATAAGCTAATTGTATCACGAATAAAGCAAACCGAATGTAATATATGGAGACCCCCGCCTTTAATACTTGGGTCATTCGGTTTGTTAGCTCCAATTATTGCGTATAAGACCAGTTCAAAATTGTTGAAGCAAGAACTTCTATAATTTGTAAAAGTCTTCGCTATTTATACATAACCGCTCTAAACAACCGACGGAACGGACGTGTTTCATACGTTAATCAGAAGTGAGCAGAATATATGACACCATGTTAAATGTAAGTCAACATTTTCTTTACTAACAGCTTATAGAACAGCAACTTGATTTAAATGTAAGCTAGTTACATTTAAATCAAGTTTTAGCACGTAACTAAAATTCCTTGTTATAAAACTAAAAAAAATATTTTTACCAACAGCTATTTTATAGTAACTATATAATAAACCCGTTGGTACTTCGATTCTTGAATCGAAAATTGATTAAAGGTTAAAGTAAAGAGAAGATAAAAAATAGGTTCTACCCATAGGAACATTATACACATTATACATTATATATTTGTTCTTGGATTATACTGATGTTTTACCTTCTTTTGTGGAATATTTTCCTTATAGACTGCTTGCCTCCTAATGTACTCACAAAAATCTATAAGAGCCAAACTGACCGGTTTGCGGCAACAGGCCTGCCCCTATTACGCGAAAGGGATCTATCTACAGTTGGCAAAATGTGGCATTGTCTGCTACCACGTCGGAGATATCTATCTACATTTTAACGATATTAATTTTTTATTCAACTTTTTGCCTGTGAATTCAGGTTGACTAACTAAACTAAATAACTAACTCTCATATCATATCTCATAATTGACATATTGGAAGTTACAGAGATAAATAAAAAATGTGATTGCATTTAAGTAACATGTATTATAAATAAAAAAACCAAGGCGTCAGGACTGTCAAAGGTTTTAAAATGTCTGTTTAAAAACGAAGTTTAATATTTTTTAAACTCATCGTTTAAACAATCACAATCTGTTTTTTTTCATGCCGAAGTGTTTTATTGCTTAGACAGAGGCATGTATACAATTTTTAATTTATACATTGATATCGAATTAATACACATATGTTTTTAATCTGTGCTAATTTTAAAACGTCGGTGACCTCAACGATTGCTTGTGTGTACTTGACGGGTTTTAAGACTGAAGGGCAAGTTTGAAGACTTACCCAAAAAAAATAAATGTAAACTCTTTTCTTATCACGAGGAACTCTAGTTTTTAAATGTCTTGCCTCATATATTTATTATTGTGTATTACAAGACCAAGGTGACATTAAATTCGAATATTACCATAACTTTTTTCTAAGGTTTGCGCATTCTGGCTCTGCATTCTTTAGGGTATAATTCTTTTGTAAGTTCCTCCGTCGTATTTCTAAATTGACGGAATCAATATTTAATTTTGTAAAGCTTATGATGGCTCTTGTACATTACAATTAAGGATTGTAGTTCCGATGTAGAGGAGAGTTTAAAACTTCTTGGTACTAGACTTAACTATACTAGTATTGGAAATATCGCCAAAAATTCGGGACATTCACTACCCAAAGAATAAATATCATGATCAAAACCAGGCTCAAACTTCAAATTAGTTATTTTTTAAAATGAAGTGACTATGTTGGTCAATAAGCTATTAATACTAAAATTTATTCCTTCACTGGTAAGTGTAAGAATCAACTTTTACAACATAGTTTAGATTTAATTTTAACTTACTAACATAACATTAAGTATTGCAAAATTAGCACAGCAGTAGATTTCTTTTGACACTGATACGGCCCACGATATGGAGATAAATAAGGCTATATATAAGGCTATTACAAATTATTGAATAAATTATTCAAGTGTCTTTATCATATTTTGTAATAAAAAGCTCTATCTGAAAATTTAGCTTCAGGCTCTTTGGTACGCTAATAATAATCGTGTACGCATACTTCCAAATTCAAAAGGACCGAATTGACCTTAATAGTTTGAGTGAGATTTTCCTAGAGATCCTTTAAAAAAAACTTTTATTTCAATATTAATTAATTCAATATTAACCTATTTTGTGTTTGAAGTGATTTGATAACATATTGGGTAACTTCAGTGATTGCTCCAAAAATTACAAACAGTATTACGAATGCTAGTCAATAATAATATTCGATCCAACATCAATTCAATTCAAAATATTTGTGAACTCACACACCTAACCAATGTATGGGACAAATAATCGCCTGAAGTATTTCCGGACCGATACGACCTTCAAGAAAAGAGCGTACTCATTTTTTTTGTTACGTGTGGTAGTCCCCTCGGGCCGTCAGCCCACCGGGCTTTGCAGCAGGGTGGTGTATCAGAATCGGACCGACTGAAACCACACGGTATGCAACTCTGCGCCTGACATAAAAGGGATCCGGGAACTGCTGTTATTCACACATTCGGACCCTTCCTAGCGCCTGCCCGCTATAAAAGAGCATACTCTTACCGCAAAGGCCGATAACGCAAGTGTGACTCCCGAGTTGCAGGCGTTCATGGGCGGCGGTAGTCACTTTCCATCACGTGACCCCTTTGCGCGTTTGCTAAATATTGGTATATGTTTGCCATACATGCTATATGTGTAAAAAAAAACTCATTACTTACAAAAGATGTTACATTTTAAATAAATTATGAATATCTGAGTGGTATCTAAAGTAGTCTAAGGTCCGTGTGGTGACGGATTAAGAATACAAAGTGTCACCGCCCCTATTCATCCCGTGGGTGTCGTAAGAGCCGACTAAGGGAACAAACTACGCAGGACAACAGCACTGCAAAGAGAAGGAAAACTTGACACAAACCCTATACCAACCCGTCTGGCCAGCGTGGTATAGTAGGCCAAAACCTCCTTTCTAAGGAGAGGCCTATGTCCAGCAGTGGACTATCAAAGGCTGCTGATGTGTGATGTGATGATGTGATCTAAAGTAGAAAAGTATATATTACTACAAATATCTGCACTACGTCCAAGTTTATTTGATATAAGTGTACAAAGTAACTATAATATAATACTAATGAATAAATTTGTAACACTAATCAATAAATATATTAAATTAAATATTAATTTTATCAGCATAATCAGTTTAGACCTTTTTATTTTCTCACATTTATTCTTGTAATTAGAACTAAACTATTTAGTTTGGCCAATTTTTAAAGCTTTGACGGGAACCTGCGTATTGCCGCACTTATCGTTGTTGTGAAAGACAACAACAGAATACGACTTAATTGCCCTAAAAAAGGAGATAAATGAAAGTAATGAAATAAATAAAGAATGCATATCGGTTGGTTTTTGTTGTATTAGACGATCTCCTCATTTAAAAAAACATTCGTGTTGATATGCAAATTAGAAATGACAGGAAACTATACAAGGTAAATTTGAATTTGTGTAACTGCCTCAATACAGGTTATCCACTCCTGATATGGAAGTGACTTAGGGCTTTTATATAGGTTTTCGTTATCAGTTCAGTTCAGTTCAGTTGCATAAAATTTTAATTGTTAATGTAAACCTAGTTGAGGTACACGCTCAGAGTGTTTCATCAAAATTAGTGCAGCCGTTTAGGTAGCGTTCATGACATACATACCTCCAGAAGAAAATACATAACATACATATAGGTTTGCCTCAACATTGTGCCAAATATAACATAAAAATATAAACATTGCATAACTTAAGATTAGAAAACACTTTGTTTACTTCTTTTGCGCTGGAAAATATTAGTAATACTTAGCAATTTATTAAATTGCCACTTCGCGGAATGCGTTTCGGAAGACGGTGAAAGAAAATACGATGAAGGCGCTGAAAGCCATCCCGATTTCTTCGAAAACATTTCGAGAACATTTCGAATCAAAATTATCCCTTGTGTTTTATTCACAATTTCCTTGTACTACACACATACATCTTTTAATGCATACAGTAGTACATACATCTTTTAATGCATTTTAGAACAAAACTTACTCTATAAGTGCGATAGAAAATAGGGAACCCTAAGAGTGAAAGAGACGGTCATTTATAATCTGTACAGTGACTGAAGGCATTTTTTGAATTTTCTCTAATTAATCAGTACCTACGTGCTGGGTCCTATTAAGGATGGTCCTTATTAGGACCCTTTGTATATAATGTCATTGATAGTAATATTAGTACAGTTAATATTAGCTATGTTTAATGATGATTATAAATAATTTACAAAATATTATTATGTGACATTAAAGCGTAAAGTAGTTAAGTATGTCAAGGTAATGTTACATATTCAGGACATTTAGAAATATCATTAGCTTAGATAATATCTGAATAAGGAAATACGTAGGTATTACGTAAACCGATTTATTTAAAAAACTTATTTCACCAGGTATCCTTATCTAGATAAATAAATACAAACAGTCTTTGTTTTATCCCAAGCAAAGAAAAAAAAATATCATTAAGTAATAATAAATCTCTGAAATTATCGATTTGACTGTGAAGAAAAGTGTTAAACTAAATGTAGACTGTCACACATATTTCACACCATAAAGACTTATTTTATTACATCACCAATAAGATGATCAACAATAATCAGCCTGTGAGAAAATTTAAAGGATTACTATTTTATTAGATATTTCCACAGAACAGTCAATTTCTGTGGATATTGCCATCGATGCAAATTAGGTGAATTGTAATTCGAGAATTCGGCAAAGACAAGTTCACACTTAAATGCAGCTTTTGACTTGTAAAGCTCTTATAATATATTTCATTTACATATACATATACATTATCAGGAATCGAATGAACTTACCTTTTCGATACTTATTTTATACGGAGGGTATTGCTCATACATTCATTTAATCTTCTTTCTTTTAGGTCGATCTCTGTGAGTCCTTTATGAAATTCTCGAGAAAATGAAAAATAAATCAAATAATTAACCATTACCGATGTCTCAGTTACATGTGCCATTCATCAATTATAAGGCTATATCTTGTATTCTATTAGATTTATTTAATTGTATAATATAGTATTGAAGTCATCTCTGTTTTTTTTACAGAAATCACTCAGACTTAAGCAATTATATATATAGAAGCTCAAAAGTATTTACAACAAAGAATGTGGAGTGGAACTCGTAATATTGACTTGCTAAACAAGTTTCCTTACTTTTGTGCTGTAGGCACATAACTCTAGCGTATTTATTCTATGTCAATATTGTATTCTAATTATCGCATCTTCACAAAAAATACTATATAACACTATCATTACTGAAAAAGACAGTCTGTATAGTAAATACATAGTTGAATCTGCAAACTAAGTTCGTCACATAATAACCCAATATAATAACAAAGGGTGTCTGCCACCTTTTATTATAACGAATCTTGGCCAAAGGTAACCTTGTTATACATTTACACTGCATAGCAAGAAATATTACTTGGTATAACGAAAAGTTCCAAACCCCTTTGTCTTGTTATATTGAGGTTTCTTAGAAGTATGATATATTTTACCATAGTACAGCAAGACCTAGTAGTTAAGAATCTAGACATACACGAATGTTTTGCCACAGAGTCGGCAAGCCTTGAAAAGAGAGAGTAGAATAAAACTATTAAACGTTATTAAAATATGTATTTTTTACAATATATTTCTATTTGTCTAGATTTTACCGACTTTAGTAGTTGCAAGTATCATCACAACGTGCTATGGGGACGTACAAATAGCCAGCAAGCAACCATTGGGCACTTTGTACAGATGGAAGCAAATAGACTTCGAGTTTCCGAATGAGAACCTGCGCCAGGAAGCCATTTACAACAGGTACAATTATTATTAACTGTCTTATTATTACATAAAAGATGGTTTGAATTAGCATAGGATCTATGAGAAGTAAGAGACATATTAAAATTAATATCATTGTAAACTATTTAGGCAATTCATTCCATCTAACGTAATACCACTTGGAATCGAGCGATGGAAAGACAGGCTGTTCATCAGTACACCCCGATGGAAAAAAGGAGTACCAGCTACACTATCGACGGTTCCGATTGTATCATCAACAGCGTCACCAACCTTAGAACCGTACCCTAGTTGGGACTGGCAAAATGCGGGTATGTACTTCTATAAGAAATATATAGGTATATATTACTATGAAATGTATATAAAGTTATGTACATATTTATTTCAATTCCCATTTTTACTAGTCAAAATAATGTATATGGCAAAACAACGTTTGC
This sequence comes from Arctia plantaginis, assembly GCA_902825455.1. Lineage (NCBI taxonomy): Eukaryota > Metazoa > Arthropoda > Insecta > Lepidoptera > Erebidae > Arctia > Arctia plantaginis. The sequence goes on along the minus strand of CADEBD010000171.1, from coordinate 9,715,745 downwards.
CGGGTCAGCTAGTTTGATATAAAATCAATCAAATACACTGACGTAATTGCACATAAAGTCAATTACGTATTGCTTGCACTCGCGCCCGCCACTCACTGAGCAGTCAGAACGCGTCAGTTACTGTAACACCTCGGTTATGAACATTTGACTCATCAATCCCAATTACATTACTTGGCAATCCATATGTTTCTCTGACTGAAAAGAAGGCTATTATCATACTACATTATTTGCAAAAAGTAGTAATTAATACTTTGTGGATACCATGCACATCTTCATCTTTAATAGAAAATGAATACCAGCTTACTACACGGCAAGCCGACGATTTAAGGAAAGCAACTATGTGCCGTTGGGTGAAAAATCAGTCCTGTCAAGTCAACTATTTCAAGGAATATAAGAAATAGGTTAAAGATACCAGTGACTGATAAAAGGCTGACACGGTGTGTTAATGTCAGCTGTTCCCGGATCCCTCCTATTTCAGGCGCGGAGTGGCACACCGTATGGTTTTAGTCGGTTCGATTCCCACACACCGCCCCGCCGCAAAGCCCGGTGGGGTTACCACACGTTAAAAAAAAGGAAATATTAAATCGTATGATCTATACTTGTTGTACCAAGTACAACTAGCTCGTAGCTACTACGGAGAACATGTAAAAAGTTACGGCTCATGTGATCGAAGTATGCAGCGAACTCAATATAAAAGATTTTTGGACGGAAACCTTACAATGGAAGTTAAACTGACTGGCAATTTTGGAGCATGTATTATTGAGAAATGCACCTTACTCTGCTATCCTACAGGGGTTGGGGATTGATTCCCTCAAAAGAATATTCACATTCGTTTGTCAGAGAAAATACAAAACAAATATAGTACATATACATATATTTTTTTGGTCTTCTACTGTGTGCTCGTTTTGTTACGTATTACTTTGCAGGACATAATACGAGTATTTGACCTTCTTTTTAAATAGAGGCATTGATTGAATTTCCTTTATATCGTTCGGTAGTTTGTTGTAAAGATTCCTGTTGTAAAGTTGTAAACCTTCGTATTTAATATTTCTTAAGCCATATTTGGTTCGCGGCATAGGGAGACATATATTATTGGCGTTTCACCACATACGTTGCTGTACTTGTGACTTTTTGGTAAATGTTATTTGAGTATGAATAGTTTTCTCATTATTTTTCTTATAAGAATGCATGTGTTATATTTGTATAGTTGATTAATTGTCATTAAACATCGCGCTGTGCCCCTGAGTATGCCAAATAAACTGGATAGCTTAGTTTGTATTAAATTTATATGTTTTCCAAGTGAGGTGACTGTCAAGTATGAGGCCCAGATATTTTTCAGAATTTACTTTTGTTAGGGCTTCACCATTTATGTTTACTGGTTGGAATTGTGATATAATAATATATTAATTCTTAGATACAATTATTCGACATGACATTGAAAATGAAATAGAAGAAGAGAGTTGAAAATGTGTTTTTTCACTTTTCATGTAATAAAGTTCAATGAAGGTTAATTATTTGTTTTTATCGTTTCACAAGACCACATACGTCACAATGACATAAAACAGTAGGGCCAACCTCTAACATCAACTATCTAAAATCATAAATAGGATTTATTTACACAGAACAAAATTGAAATACTTATATAGACGACATATTAAAAATCTTTAAATGCAAATAGATCAGCGCAGCAGATATCACTTAGAATAAAAATAATTAAACATAAATGTGTACTTAACCCAGCACAATAAAGTAATATAAAAATTATTGGTGGCTGCTGAAAAGAAAAATGACGCCCCTAGTCCATACAAAGTTAGTCAAACCTCTTTTTATAAAATATATAAAATGTTAAATTTGTCTTGTATAAAATATTAAGTTATATTTCTTAACTCAGAATATTATTTTATCTTTCCGCAGATAACTGCACAGGTTTTACCTCTCTGTTCCGCATGAACATAGATCACTGCGGCGTCATGTGGGCTCTCGACTCCGGGCAACTGGAACCCTTCGGAGACACCAGTAATCCCTGTCCGCCAACACTGTTCGCCATTAATGTTAACACCGACACTGTCATCGGCCGTTACCCAATCCCAAGCGAGTTTGTCTTACAAGATTCGTTGATTACTAACCTTGTTGTAGACTCGAGAGATGTGCTGTGCCGAGATCTGCATGTGTACATGGCAGACGCATGGCGATTCGGTTTAATCGTCTTCCGAGACGAAGACAAGGCTTTTTGGCGATTCAATCATTATACTTTTTACCCCCATCCTTTACTTTCTAACTACACTTTACACGGCTTAAACTTTCAATGGACTGACGGACTCTTTGGCATGTCGTTAGGTAATGTACATCAAGGCGATCGTTTACTATATTACCATGCTATGTCAAATGACCTAGAGTTTGTAGTAAAAACATCTGTAATACGAGACCCGTCACGCGTTAACAATGCCGTAAGTGAGTTTGAACTGCTTGGCCAATGTCGCGGCGCCGACGGACAGGTATCAGCCGCAGCTGTCGACCGCAACGGTGTTATGTTCTTCAACCTCGTTTCTAGAGACAGTATCGGATGTTGGGATACACACAAACCGTACTTAATCCGTAACTTGATGATTGTAGCACAAAATAATAGAACTTTGGTTCTCCCTAACGATTTACGAATTGACCACGAAGTCCCTCAAATGGTGTGGATAATAACAAATAAACTGCCTATGTTTTTGGCCGATGTAATAGATCCAAATGAATTTAATTATCGTGTCATATATTTAGATCCAGTCGCAGCAGTTGAAAACAGTATCTGTCAGCCGTGACTCTTTAAATGAGGAATAAATATATGCAAACATGCCTCTGCTAACTTAGATATAAATGTTTAGGTATTTCATAATTAAGTATTTATGACCACTAAAAGAAAAAAATTAAGAATTTTGGGAGCGTCGTTATTACTATGAGAGTAATATTATAATAATAGTAGTAATAATAAACTGATATAAAAAACATATGATTATTTTATTTTCCTCACTTTTTTTCTAATCTTTTTTAACTTTATTTATAGCCGATGCGGCGTTCTTCGTATGACTTGTGTTGCGTTGATTATTTTGAACGTTCAAAGTACCTGCTGAGTTGTTTTCCGCAGCCTCACTATTTTGAACTTCTAATATGTCAGTTACCTGTTCGTCTTTACTTTTTGTAGATTGTGATGATGATGTATCAGTTTCTTCATTCTTGTTTTGTTCTATAAGGGAGTTTTCACAAGATAATCGTTTCTTTAATTCTTCCCGTTTAGGCAAAAGTGTTTCATCAGAAGGGATAGCAAAGGCTATTAAACTTTGTACTATCTCTTCGGACTTCGCCTTGGATCTATCAGAAATTGTTCTGATACAATTATTTATTATTTCTCCAACAAATTTATTCAGGTTTTCGTTGTGATTTTGTTCATTTTGCGGATTTGGCACTTGTAGTCCAATACTTATACTACTCCTGGATGATTTTTTATTTTGGAGGCTCAGGGTTCGTACACTTACATTTTTTTCAATTTCTAGTGGTGGGATTTCATATGATTCGGTTCGTAGACGATTTTTAACAACACTCTCTGTATTTTGTACTTGAATTACTGTAACATCAGGCTGAGGAGCTTCAGAACTTAATCTTTTCATAAATATTTGTGGATATTCACGAAGATAAGAAGCTGTATGTCCTTTACTGTTAGCTACATGAGGAGGCGTATCAGAACCATCTGAAGACACTGCCTCAATATTTTCACACGGAGCCCACAACGTAGATATGTTTGGATTGAACATGTGAGATTTAATAGATTCTGCTCCATCTTTGTTTAAATAAATGCCTATTCTCAACAGCATTGTAATTAATTGTTCTAAAATACGATCACCGCGAGGTACTACAACTTCACTACCAAACCAATCGTCATAAGTACCGACATCAATATTTCTAGTAGATGCAACACACAATGGTTGTAAAATCCCATCTACTTGACCGTCATCTATACTTGAGTCTGAACATTTTGTGTTTACTGGTAATGCCATGGTATTCAATTTTGAACGCTGTGAAATAGTATTAGTACAGGGTTGTGACGTTTCTGCATAGCTGAAAAAATATTGAGAGAGATTTTAGAACATTCGAAATTTGAAAAAATACATATTTTCTTTAGTTCTGTAACTGCACTTGTTTGTTTACTCGCTTAGTCGGCTCTTACGACACTCACGGGATGAATAGGGGTAGTGACACTCCGTATTCTTAATCCGTCAGTCAGTGGATGATTATTAGATACGCTTTATTCATATTGTCTGATGCAAAGTTTAACAACTACGGCGGCCGTAACGTAGATCATAGTTATTATTTAGCTCTTAGTGATAGTCAATATATATTTATGTTTCAAATAGGAAATAGACAGACTAATTAAATAGAAAAAATGTATCATTCTATACGTTTGTAAAAAAAAATATAATTGATATAATTATGTACATATACTAAGAATACTAACAAGCCTGCTACGAGTTTTTTTCGAAGATGTTCTTCTGTAAATAAAGATTTAGTGCGTCGTCTTCTAACAGCCAATTCGAGCCCCTCATCTGGCTCATCCGGTGGAAGTAAGACGGGAAAGGTTTTGAATGCTGATGCTACTTTCAAGACATGGTAGTAGCTGTAATTAAATGGAAAATCCTTACCTTCTTCGTCGCTTGAAAAACTCATTATGCTTTTTATTTGTTAGTGCAAAAAGATGTTCTTGATAGATTCCATATACAGTGCAACAGTGAAGAAGTTGCATCCATTTTAGTTGAATGTATAAAATGCTAGCCATAAGATACTTCAAAGTTTATTTTGAACTAAATAACATTGCCGGACCACATCAACCGTTACATTTTTTTAATAGGAAGTAATTCTAGACCTTAGAATTTCAGTTATTAAAATCTGAATACACTCATCCCTCGCATCAAAAACTACTTATCTTTCTCATTCAGTAACTTAAATAGAAAGTAAATGACTAAATAAATATAAACAGACCTGTAAACTAACATCCACATGTAGAACGCGGGCATTATTGATGAAATCTTGACAACTATGAACCTGATGCATGCTGGTTTGGCGGTCCCAAGCAGCACACACGTACCTAGTCCAACCGCTAAACTTGTCAATTCACACAGCAATTTCCTTATAGCAGCAAGCAGAAGCCAGGGCAAAACTAGAGCGGGACGTTCTTCCTGATAGTAAAAATATTTTAAAATGTTTAGAATTCCATTGCCGTCTATCTACCCGTGCTTTATATTAAGATACTATAATATCACATGAGTAAACACATTAATGACGTCGACAAAATAGTAAAATTCATTCTTAAATAGGTACAAGTAATGTGGCGTCATTGGCAAAGTCTTTTAAAAGCACTATAGATTTTCATAATTATATTTAAATTACTATATAATTATCATTTATAAATTCTATGACGGAGCTAAATTTATTCGTCGCTGTACTCATTACAAATAGCTGTCTCTTTCATTCTTATGCTTTCCCTATTTCCTATCGCACTTGTAGCGTAAGTTTTGTTCTAAAATAAATTTATAGATAAATAGGTGTATGTATAGTCTTACGGAACAAATATTTTGAGCTTGCAGTATGAATATAACGTATCTTCCTTAAAATATCATTGCTTACCACCGTGACTACCTGCTGCCACTAATACAGGGACGTCGACTGGCGTTAAAAGTTGATTTTAGTCAACCTTGGATTTTGGTAGTTATCCGACTGCGCAAGAAGGAGGGTTATGTTTCGAGTGTATGTATGTATGTCTGTATATTCCTTTGGTACGCTCTATAGCCTCAACGGCTTGCTAGATTTTAGCATTTGAGATGTCTTTAGATTCATCTTAATTGCAAGTGGCTGAGTTTATTATAATAATAAAAATTAAAATCGCCGGTTTGTTTAAGTTTAAGAGTCGGGTTAGTTTGTTTTTCATAATGTTTTATTTACTGTTTATGATGAAGGCAGATTCTTTAGTGCAATTTTTTGCAGTATAATATGCCCTTGAAGTATTATGACAACACATTTACTACACGTATTTTTATTGATATAATAACATTATAATTTAGAACTGAGTCAACTTGAGTTACTAAAGGTAACTTACATTTTTCCTAACGTCCATTCACGTTTTTGTAAACAGCTAAACACATTAATATTTTATGAGTCATCATTTCCCACAATTTGCTTACTAAAGGTAATGTCTCAGGGAAATTACTTGACAGAGCTATTATTAATTAAATTACCTAAGAGCTGATCAGATTTGTTAGAAAATCGTAAGAATTCAATTACATGAAATTTTATAATAACCGAATAATGGAATGACTATGGTTGCTATAGTTATTTCCCATAAGTTAACTGCTAGTTAAATTTGACATAAATACAGTGAAGCAGCTGTAAGGCGTTGAATGCTTTACAAGTACGGACAATATTATATTTACTTTAATTTTATTATTTGAAGGAATAATTGTAAAAAAAAACTATTCAGATCAGAGCGGCGTGTGAAAATATTATTATTATTTATTATTATTATTTTTGTTGGCAAGTTTATAATGATTTCTAGAAATTAGTTATGAACATGATGATGCCAATAACATGTTTTTTGTTATTAATACTTCACGTTTGTGGTATACCTGGAGGGGTAGACACGAGGTGTATGCTTTTTCTTTTTTATAAAATTCGTGAATTGTTGTTGACTATTCTAAAAACAGCTTTAGTTACACTGCATAATACGTATTATTCTTTAGTTTTTACAATTTACCAGGAAAACAGGATACAGCAGGACAATGTACGAGGCGAGGTAAACGTACACGGTGAAGCACTGAACCAACATGATGCCAGATATCATAGTTCGTAGTACATGCTGAACTGGCATCGACAATTCCGCAGGCATACTCATTTGCCATACCTGCAAGAAACACACAGATTACTTCATACATGATTAAAAACTATTACGTTATGAAATAACCGGAGTGGTGAAAGTCTCAGTCACGCACCGAAAATGCCATACAACTTGTATATAGATAATTCTTCCATTTTCCCTAGAAAATGTAAGAATTATGGCGTAAAAATCAAAACATCTGTATTCTATATAAAACACTATATTCAATGGCGTAAAAATCAAAAGATCTGTATGCTATATAAAACACCATATTCAATATATAGAAAATAATTGGAAAACAAGTAGGTGTAAAACTTATGCTTGAAAATGGAATGCAGGTAAAGAAGGTAATGTATCCGTAGCATACTTTTTTGAGCGAACTCATGTGTACACTGCGAAAGAACAGAAACAGGGCGGGTGCACGGCAAATACAAGGCCGGAATATTAAAACCGTCTAGAATTCCGTCTAATTTACGCTACACCACGCTCAAATATATATCAATGATATGCTTCAATCCTGCCCGATGCAACCTGCACAATTATTGATTTAAATTCTAAATTCGTGATATAAGGAAAAAATAAGAACTTCGTTGAACTGACGAGCAAAGAGATTTGAGCCATTATATCGATGTAAAGATTGCTCAAATAGTCGAACAGCTCATTCAAATAATGCTACAATATTTTTAAACTGATTGATTTATCATATATCAGTAGGTTTTATTTGTTTATTTTAAAAAATACCTCTTTCAGATTTAAAATATATGTAGGAATAAAAAGATATAAAACCAGACTAAAACACAGACTAAAACGGTAATTTAATACGATACAATAATTATCCTAGTTGGGGATCGAACCCGACGCAGTGACACCAACACATTGGTTGCTTTTGAATAAACCATGAAAATATACCACCGTTTTAGATCAGCATCAACTCTGCCATTATAATCGATTTGTTGCATCGAACTCGCTCATACCGTGCTGGTGAGTGATTCGATTCGACTGTCAGCGTGGACGTAGTCATCGTTGCTGTACCTCAGGTGTACCTAATGTATACTTGTTTACTATTTTACTACAATATAGAAATAGTTGAACGCATTGCCTAGACTACGACACCTCAGAAAACTGTTTATTCCAAAATAGAACACTTTTTATTTTTGTGGCATCTAATGTAAGTTACATAAGATTTGAAATAAGATCAAATTTAACGTTAAAATCAGCCACTTAATTCTTAAAAACTCAATTTTTTTATTAATATTCTGGAAGATGATCTGAAACGGGTCTATAACCAGGGTCATTACAGAAGAGTTACTGCAGTACAATTAAAAGATTTACTGAACAATAAATCAGAATAAGATGTAAATGCAGGAAAAGGCTCTTGCAATAAAATATCACAGACACTCAACAACTACTATTATTTACCTAAGCTAACCTGCACTAACTACTAAATACTGTTGTTTCACTCCATAATAATTGATTTTTTTTATTGTATAGGGGGCACACTAGACCTAAGCTAACCTGCACTAACTACTAAATACTGTTGTTTCACTCCAAAATAATTGTTTTTTTTTATTGTATAGGGGGCACACTAGACCTTTTTTTTTTTTTTTTTTTTTTTTTTTTTTTTTTTTTTTTTTTTTTTTTTTTTTTTTTTTTACGTGTGGAAATCCCCTCGGACCGTCACCCCTCCGGGGTTTGCGGCGGGGTGGTGTGTCGGACTCGGACCGACTAAAACCACACGGTGTGCCACTCTGCGCCTGTAACAGGAGGGATCCGGGAACAGCTGCTGTTAAGACATCCGGACCCCTCCTAGCGCCAGCCCGCTCCTGGTGCGGGCTCCGTCTCAATGTGGATGTTCCTCTCTTTAGGCGACGTCCGGCACACGCGGACGCCGCCCCCTCGCGGCTGGCCAACTAATGCGGGTGGAGGGGAAACCCACCCCGTCCACCCGCGGCCACACTCAGGGCGGCATGAGGCTGTGGTAGGCGGGCCTCCGCCGCCCGGTTCGCCGGCGGCGGATCGGGTCCGAGTGGAGGTCGTCCTCCCGGGCCCTCTCCGCCGCCTCCTTCCGCGAGATTACTACCTCGCAGAAGGTTGCGACCGCGGTAAAACAACTGTCGCTACCGGCCATGGAGCGTGGGCACACTAGACCTAAGCTAACCTGCACTAACTACTAAATACTGTTGTTTCACTCCAAAATAATTGATTTTTTTATTGTATAGGGGGCACACTAGACCTAAGCTAACCTGCACTAACTACTAAATACTGTTGTTTCACTCCAAAATAATTGATTTTTTTTATTGTATAGGGGGCACACTAGACCTAAGCTAACCTGCACTAACTACTAAATACTGTTGTTTCACTCCAAAATAATTGATTTTTTTATTGTATAGGGGGCACACTAGACCTAAGCTAACCTGCACTAACTACTAAATACTGTTGTTTCACTCCAAAATAATTGATTTTTTTTATTGTATAGGGGGCACACTAGACCTAAGCTAACCTGCACTAACTACTAAATACTGTTGTTTCACTCCAAAATAATTGATTTTTTTTATTGTATAGGGGGCACACTAGACCTAAGCTAACCTGCACTAACTACTAAATACTGTTGTTTCACTCCAAAATAATTGATTTTTTTATTGTATAGGGGGCACACTAGACCTAAGCTAACCTGCACTAACTACTAAATACTGTTGTTTCACTCCAAAATAATTGATTTTTTTATTGTATAGGGGGCACACTAGACCTAAGCTAACCTGCACTAACTACTAAATACTGTTGTTTCACTCCAAAATAATTGATTTTTTTATTGTATAGGGGGCACACTAGACCTAAGCTAACCTGCACTAACTACTAAATACTGTTGTTTCACTCCAAAATAATTGATTTTTTTTATTGTATAGGGGGCACACTAGACCTAAGCTAACCTGCACTAACTACTAAATACTGTTGTTTCACTCCAAAATAATTGATTTTTTTATTGTATAGGGGGCACACTAGACCTAAGCTAACCTGCACTAACTACTAAATACTGTTGTTTCACTCCAAAATAATTGATTTTTTTTATTGTATAGGGGGCACACTAGACCTAAGCTAACCTGCACTAACTACTAAATACTGTTGTTTCACTCCAAAATAATTGATTTTTTTATTGTATAGGGGGCACACTAGACCTAAGCTAACCTGCACTAACTACTAAATACTGTTGTTTCACTCCAAAATAATTGATTTTTTTTATTGTATAGGGGGCACACTAGACCTAAGCTAACCTGCACTAACTACTAAATACTGTTGTTTCACTCCAAAATAATTGATTTTTTTTATTGTATAGGGGGCACACTAGACCTAAGCTAACCTGCACTAACTACTAAATACTGTTGTTTCACTCCAAAATAATTGATTTTTTTTATTGTATAGGGGGCACACTAGACCTAAGCTAACCTGCACTAACTACTAAATACTGTTGTTTCACTCCAAAATAATTGATTTTTTTTATTGTATAGGGGGCACACTAGACCTAAGCTAACCTGCACTAACTACTAAATACTGTTGTTTCACTCCAAAATAATTGATTTTTTTTATTGTATAGGGGGCACACTAGACCTAAGCTAACCTGCACTAACTACTAAATACTGTTGTTTCACTCCAAAATAATTGATTTTTTTATTGTATAGGGGGCACACTAGACCTAAGCTAACCTGCACTAACTACTAAATACTGTTGTTTCACTCCAAAATAATTGATTTTTTTATTGTATAGGGGGCACACTAGACCTAAGCTAACCTGCACTAACTACTAAATACTGTTGTTTCACTCCAAAATAATTGATTTTTTTTATTGTATAGGGGGCACACTAGACCTAAGCTAACCTGCACTAACTACTAAATACTGTTGTTTCACTCCAAAATAATTGATTTTTTTATTGTATAGCGGGCACACTAGACACGTCACTTGATGGTGAACGACCGTCGCCCGATGATCCCTACAACTCAAGAGCCACAAGAGCATAGTAACTCTCTGAGTTCTCCCCTCCGCCACAGAAATAATGGGACAGGGAGTTTTATGCTCCGGTAGTCTCTTTAACATAAGAAATTCTTAACACAAGCCGTGGGTATCACCGGCGCTGTGCCGAAGCATGGCTCTCCCACGTCATGTTAAGTAATTGAGAAATTAAACAATGAAACCTTATCAAAAATAAAAAAAATCGTTTAAATTGTGTGTGTGGAGTCTGCGAGTTTAGGATTCATATAAATTTTTGATTACACTTTTATGATTTTTATCATTTTCTATAGTCCACTCATTTTAGTTAAAGAAATGTATATTGAAAATATTTTTAATTTGTCGTACCTCCATTGTAACTTTTCTGATACAACTACAAAGGTGGCGACACAAAGTGATATTGTTTTCGCAAATAATGTTTTAGTGTGAGGCACTGAGCAGCATTCTCCTTTTGAGATAGGTTGGTTAGGAACAAATTCTTTTGTGGTATCTTTATAGCATGCCATACACAAAATATCTATGTATAGCTGTTCTAACCTGGGTTACTGATAGGGTAAGTATCTAATCATACGAGTTTAATTCTCCTTCCTTCGTTGCATGAGCATATTTGTATAAGTAGTCTAACAACACAGAAATGTTTTTCGGATTTCGTAAGAATCAGATCAGATCAAGATGCAGTCGATTCTGTAAAAAATCTCGTATCATAACTCATGTCCACTCATGGACCATACATGTTTATACATGTATATATTTACAACTTAATTATTATCTGGTGTAAATATCTATATTTAATGCGGGGCACGGTAGTGCCCAGGTCAAGTAAAGTGAAACAAAGACGCCGCTACTAATAAGTATCACCTGTTTTTAAAACAATTCAGAACGTATTTTTAATGACTTTACTGGCAACCGAGCAGACGGGTCACCTGATGGTAAGTAATTACCCATAGACACCTACAGCTCAAGAGACAAGTGCATTACCGGTCTGTAAATATCCCTCCCATTTGAGGACTGGTTGGGACTTCGGTTACCTCACTTACTTGGTGAAAAGTAATAAAAGAACACCGGTTATTTTCATTAATTCCCACGACAAAAACGTTTTCATTACCTGTAACTTCTACCTGAATAAAGCTAGTCGCTTAAATTGTCAGCTAATCAGATTTTACCATACCCAGTGATTTATAAACCTGTAGTTAAAAAAATAATACAAATCGATGTTGGCTAATTTTGTACATTCACTGATTATCAAAATTCTTAAGCAATTCTTGTAGACAGCAAATTTTAAATACAGCCAACAAATCAAAGAAAAACTAAGTCACAAATTTTAATACCTCCAAAATGATCCTTCCAAAAACATAACATTTAAAAAGATTACGAGATTTAATTAATACCCAATTTATTTAACTAACAACATCTTTATTTCTGTAATAACCAGAATGACGTGCCAAACGATTTAATAATTTATACGGTAACTATAAAATGTTGTTAGTGAAACAATCCGGTAAATATTACATCTCCCACTTTCAGCTGCAGAAAAACTTCATTTCGAGACATTCATTTCATTTTTACATGTTATACTTTTATTAGGATCAATCTTTCATCAAGTATGTGGGCACCTGTTTTAAATTTGCGTTCACTTTGAAGAGCGTAGCGTCGAAGATAGTCCGCACCAGGCCCAGTAGTGTCCACAAACACAACTCTGCCTGTAGATTCATGCCCACGTATGACAGAATGTTTATCATTTTTATTGATTAAGGTTCTGGGCTTAGGTTATTTACATTCTGGTTTCATTTTTATGGTATGAGGTTTATTATTGACTGCTTTTATTGCATTACTCTAACTTTGTTGTATATAATTTTCATTAGACATGGTTATGTCAATTGAAATATACTTTTTAATGTTGTCAATTGTAACATATTTCAAGAAAATGTTGTGATTTTTATATATTCTTATTTTTAAACAACCTCCTTCGATGTTACAATAGAAATTACAGAACAATGAAACAGATCTGACTTTGATAACGAGATAACGGGATTTAAAACTTTGACTAAATTTTATTCTATTAATATTATTCTAAATTTGATTGAGAACTTGTATTCAGAACGGTGATCTAAAATTATTAAAAAATAATTGCGAAAAGTGGATGCGATGGAAAGAACAAAGCTCATCAAGAAATTTAAATCAGAAAAAAGCCAGGGCTAGATATAATTTATAGAAGGAGGTTTCAAAAATTAGAATTTCCATCTTGATCACTATTCGACTTTAGTCAACAAAGTCAATAGAAACGTGACCGACACCAAAAATTAGAGAGTAGCATAAACTTTATATTTGAACAGATCATGACAAGTGGCTCTTTATTACATCTATAGCGTACAGACATAGACACATACATTTTATACATGTTATACATAATAAATGATCGTGCTCATCTTACAATAACCGTCCTGTGTGGGAATCAAACCCACTACCTCTGGCTTGGTAATCAGGGTCACTAACCACTAGACCAACAGGCCCATCCAATCATTAGTGGACCTACAACAACAATCTAGAAACGATGTTGGTCATAAAGCAGTTGTCGTTAGTCGTAAAGTTTGCAGAAAGCATATTACAAGTAAGAAGAATGCACAGAGTAAGAAGTAAATATACACCAATAAAAGCAAAACTTTTTGAAGTAGTTTTACTGCAGTCTGCGATTCCAACGTAGAAGGAGTACATGACTATCTAGTCATGGTCAGTCCTTCTACGAATCGTATTCGCCAGAGATTCTATCTCTAGCTCGTGAATCTGCCCATGATGCTAAATGGGGATTTACTCAAGCGTAATGGGACCTATTGCATTAAAATTTGAAAGATTAGGTAACAGAATGAATAAAAGTTGTATAATTTTTCCACTTTCAGCTGTGGGAAAAGCTTCTAAACCACATAAATATGTGTATAAACAAAAACAGTATATTTTTAGTTCTATATATGGTGGGTTTTATTATACATATAATATTGAACAGTCTCGAAGTCTAGATTAATAGTCTAGAGTCTAAATTCTACATTTAAAAACTTAACACCACAGTAATATTCATTCATCTTCCCAAGAAATTTCAGAATGTTGAGTGCATCATGATCAACAATACACACGCTCACGTCAGAATCCAGAACGGCCATGCGGCTAAGTACAATCGCGATTGAGTTTGAGTTTTATGCTTCAGACGCAACGCAGACGTTTTGAGGCGGTCGAACGATCACGACGCTCGTATCGTATTTACGTGCCTACAGACGACGGTACGTTACGTGAACTGTCCGGTAACCTTAGTTGTTAGCAGTGCTAAACAGTGATAACCAGTTATTTATTATATTTCTGTGACCTTCTGTACAAGGTAATTATATTTTTTTAATTTGCGTTCTTATTTAAAATGACAAATATAATATGTTGATTTTATTTCATTACATATAGTTCATTGGTGAAGGCCTTGATTTTGTTTTAGAATATATTTAGGTTACGCTACGTCCGTACCTTGAACAGTATGAGTTGGAAGTTATTTTTAAAAAATCAGTTTCTACGTAACACCCACAATGTTTATAGTATCGTAAGATGTCGTCATTTATCTCAATGTATGCGCAAACAAAAATGTTAAACAACACACATGTCGAGGTAGATATGCATATTAACACTAGTTATAAAAATATGTTTTTAAGACTCTGACATTATAACTGTGTCTGCGGCTGTAAATGTTTACAATACATTTTCATGAAAGGCATTTACTTCATTTACTTTGAATTTTGACGTCATTCCTACTAAAACCACTAAAATGTCATAGTGGCAAGGGAAACAAAATGTCACATAGGTAATCGTGGATACTCGACAACGTTTTTCGCATAAACTAAAACTGTTTACTTATCAGTCTTCTTATCACACAATGGAAATTCCTTTGCAATTTTCATGACTTTCATGATAAAATAATTATTTGAAAGCATTGTATTTAATAATTAAATAATTGTTTGCAATATTTTTAAATGAACATTGCTTTTAGTCATCTCACTCAATGTGTGCTTATATAATACATTATTTTAAAATATAGTCTTCAATATACCTACACTAAATAGAATAAAAGACCTCCTAGTATTTACCTACTCGTTGAAGGAATTACAGAATGACAAACCAAACTACATTAGTCATAATTTTAAATGATATCTATTTGCTAAATTAAAAAATACGTTAACAATATTTGTCACAATTGGTTAACGACTTCTTTACAAAAAAGAGACTATTTAAACCACTATGCCATCCGTGCAGTCATCTTTAATCAATGAAATCCTAAAACCAGTTTGAACATACATAAATATAACATCGGTAGCTTTAACTTGTGTCTGTCAATAAGTAGCAACTCCACACATGTATAAATTCATACATATATATATTGTTACGTTTATCGACAGTGAAGGTCAGGTAGCTCCAGGGACTAAATAATTTGGCGTAAAGGGAGACCAACCGGGAATCGTCAACAGTGCCTAAATAACTTTTAAAAATACTGCAAACTGCCTGCCATTCTGATGAATTGAAAGAAACTATTCTTCATTCCTTGAATAGAACAAAAAAAAAGTTTTATTAGATATGTAGCAGAAAAATATTTAACCATGCGGTTTCACCACATCTCGGAATTAGAGGAAACTGCAAGAACCTCTTAAAGTGAAAGACATTATTATAAAAAAAAATACTCAGCATTTAGGACATTAAACAGTAAAATTTCGAAGAAATAATAAAAAAAAATTTGACTGTCTTTTAGGGCCTAAATTTGGATAACTTGACAACCCCAAAATTAATTCACACACACAGAGCTGCCGCCGTTACGGTGCCTCAGTTTTGTGTTAGCGAGAGTTCCATCCGACTTTTTTATACGTCCATGGCTATAACGTAATTTATATTCAACGCCCACCTATTTCCATCATATTCAATTGCAAATAGATTAGATGATCATATCGATATGTATAAGTCAATTAAATCCGAATTGTACTAAACACATTTTATCAGTTCTAACTTATACGCTTCCCTTCCTATAAAGGTATCTACTTAAATGCAATAGGTCTCAATCCTAAGTACGACACAATTATCATTTTCAATTGAACTATACAATTTACTAATCTTTAAATAGTTTTATAAAAAAGTGTAATGAATGATAAAGATAATAACTCAAATAATAAACATAATAACTGAGAGTAACCGTAGCAGATATTTTGCTTACATTCATTTTGCTCCCATTCGCCATTTTATAATCATAACTTGTTCGAATATAAGTGTGATCTCACTGACGAATATAATGCAATTTATAACCACTTAGGAAGTCACACATACCACAAATTACTATTTATTCAAGGACCTATTTTTGCGCAAATAGACCTACTCTGAGTTTGCTGAATTGCGCTGAAAATTATTAGGTCACTTGTATAGAAAATGCTATTTATAAATATAATATTATATTTAGGTACAGCTATTTAAATCACTACTGTCATACTGTGGCATCTAAAAAGACCGACAGGTAAATAAAATACAGTATAGATACTAAATAGAATTCAAAACTTTACGTGGTTGAGAAATCTGCCTTAGAACTTCTCTTCCTGTCTCTACGAGTATTTAGTATTCATCTTTCTTTTTACACGTAACAAGTATCAGGATTCGATTATTTCTAAAGATCAATTAAGCTAGTCTCACAATACAATATTTATATTAGGTAATGGTTATGAACGGAAGTGAATGTTGTTCAAAAACTCTTAATTACATATGTCGTAATTAGGTTTCATTTACACTAATATTATTAACTAGGAATAATTATTGAAACTAAGTGCTCCTTTGCTTAAATTGAATACGTATCGGTAGGTACATATAAATTCATGTCTAAATGAATAACAACTCATAAAAATATTTGCTGGGTCATTCAAAGTATGAAGTCGTTAGACAACTAATAGCCAATCGCCATAGGGTAAATATATTTCCTAATCTTTATATATATAATTCTTCTGTGAGTGTGTATGTCACTGAACTTCTCTCAAACGACTGGACCGATTTTGATGAAATTTTTTGTGTGTGTTCAAGGGGATCTGGGAATGGTTTAGATTCACAATTTTGAATGGTAAGGGTGACCCATCCCTAATTTTTTTTTGATGCAATACAACGTTTGCCGGATCAGCTAGTTATAGTATAAATTATAATACGCGTGGAAATTACTATTATTATTAGATTATCGTGATTATAAAACTATAGAGTTTTATTGTTTGATTGCGTAATTGTTCTAAGCTTAGAACCTATTAGATCGATTAAAAAAACCTTATGTTACGTATTCCAATCATTGAATTACGTTAGTGTTAACAAATCTTGTAAATTAAAGGCTTCAGTAGAAAAAAGGACAGGACACTTCTAGTTTGGGTATTCATCTATAACAATGTACATGTCCTAAATAAAAATTTGGCTTTCTGCCAAAATATCGTTTAATATGCCATTTTTGAGATAAAACAGGTACACTTTAATGATCACAAAGTACCTAGTACCAGTAGCGTTATATTATTACATTATTATATGCACAGATGGTACAAACCGGTACAAATTAAGTAACTTTACTAACGTGACCTTATGATTTTTGTAGATGAAACTTAGCGCCATGTTATGCCTATAATCTTTATTAAAAGTAGTGGTAACAAGGTATTCTAATAAATGACATCTTACGTGTTCTATATACGAGTTCGATAGCCGTTCACGAACCTCTGCAACACGAACCATCGCTGTTATTGAGTAATTAATTATTACTTGAAGTTCTTTAAATTTGTATACCAAATCCTAAGAGGAGATTTGCAACAAGCAGTGGACAACCCTAACCGGACTATTACCCATTTACGGATCAAAAGCCAGCGCTTAAGAAGACCGAATATCGTTGCTGTCGTATTTTTCGGCCGTCCCTCGTTAAGTGCGTGTGTCTTCTGCGGCACACAAAATTGCTAGTTTATTTTACATTATTTTTTTATCCTTTTAGTCACTTTAGAAAATATCTGCAATATATTACGATATAAATTTACTACCATTATTTTAGTTTGCAATACAAATCGTGGAGCATTGTAATTCTTTATCTAAACCGTTATCAGAGTAACATACAAATGTACCTGCAACATTTCTTTGAAATGGAACAGTTATGTCCATACCGGTATTAAATGGAAAACGGTACAAACAGTTGGGATATGTTTGATATGTGTGAGAACACGTCTATGTTCCCGGTTACTACCATGTATGGCAAAGCTGAATATGGTAGTACTAACTAACATCTCTTAAGTTCAACTCGGTAATTTATCCCCGTTCGCCATACTTTCTACTTAACATCTATACGAGAACTAGCGTAGTTAGCTTCTTTTAAAACTGTTATGTTCCTAATTGAAATTGTTTATTTCTTAATAACTGATCTTAAAGACTTCATGTAAAGTATTACTAAGACTGGCATAATACCGATTCAATTTACGGTTACTTTCCGGTTACAATACGATATAATCACATTACAGTCAACGTTGGATGTTTAATACTTTACTACGAAAATACCTTTTATGACAGTTGTGAGATCGAAAGTTGATCGGAACTGAATTGAGACCGAACTTTTATTACGAGGATTGGCCTTCTGGAAGGATTTTTTAATTAATCTTTATCACAAGTCCGTCCATTTTATACCTAAATATATAACCTAATAGGTTCTATACCAGCATTATTTAATTTATAAGCAGATAAATGTCCTATGTATGTATGAATGTAATATATAAGTGTAGGTAGTATTCGCCTTTTTTTTTGTATTTCATTTGATTCAATTAAATTCTTAAATCAGTACATGGTACGCTTGATTGCAAGTGATTTACTACGGCGACTGAAAGCTTTGAGTTATAATGTAATTACTACGTAGTAACATTAATTCGGTGCCTGTGAACACTTTCAGTATTAGGACATTCACTCGTTCATAGCCAAGTCTAAACTGTCTCGATTCATTATGGACCTAGTGCTTTATTCTGGTAAAAAAAGGCAGTAGTATAAATTGATATCAGCATAAACTAATGAATGAGACATTCGTATATACACTACTACAATCAATTTATTCAAGACAAAAGATATCACACACAGTAGAGTTGCATTCTTTCATCGTTGTTAGAACAATATACGTCAAAGCAACAATACTCAAGATTATCAGAAGGAAACTAAACTATCGAATCTATGTGTACGTTCGTTTCTAATTAACGCTACAATTTGAATAATCACTATTGATCTGGAAACATGCCAACGAATTCACATTCCAAATGAAACATAAATTAAGCATAATTTGGTTAGGTCTGCATATTCTATTAGACAGAGCACAGCCATGAAATTAATTTTGAAGTGTAAAATACCAAATTCTTACAAAAGACTACCTATCTATGTTTATAAAAGCGAAAGGATTCTCATTTTCACAACTACTGACTAATCACGATATTTCTATAACTACCGCCGGCTTAAGAAAGTCCCGGGTCGAAGTTAATTTTATATAAAAGTTTTGAGTATTTTTGCACTAGAAACCCCAACTATGATATCAAAAGAGAGAGAAAATGACGCCACAAAGGACAAAGAAATGACAGCTACATGAAATAAATTGTATTCTTCAGCTAAAGAGTTTCATTTTTAAATGTTATTATTACTTTTTTAATATTGTTCTGTACCTGACAGGTTACGGATACATAAATAGCAGCCCTCGTAGGTTGGGACCAAGAATTAAGAATGGATTTTATGCCAGGGCCGAGTCTTTAACTTCTTCTTATTAAAAAAATTAAATTCATGTTACTAAAAATAAAGGTTGAATTATTTTTGATCGCTGTGTTAAGTTCCTTTTGTCGCTTCAGTATCTCACAGTTAGGTGTTTCAACATCTAATTTACAAATCAATCAACACTCCCAATTATATTCTAAAATCAAAATTATTTTAAGTTTATACTAAATTAATTTCCTTACATATTTGCTAAATGCAAATAACCTGACCAATAACTTTTTACTTATTTATAAATAACAACTAACAAAGTAACTGAGATTCCTTGGCAGTCTCTCAGTTATTAACGCATTCGTTGACACAGATAAGGACATACATATATACATACATAAACAATGACCACCTGCGTCCTTAGACAGTTCCGCTTTTTACTGCTTATAGATACAGAATAGGTCCGATACAAATCGCATGTTTTAATCGCCATTCTGTTAAGAAATAGGGCACTCTAGTTAAACCGGGTCATCTAACAACGCTAAACAAAGCTCAATGAACGCTGCAAGCGATATTAATGATTCTAATTTTCATGCGTAAATTAACAAACAATTCGATAACTCTTGCGTGTTATTCATCCCGGAGTTTAAACTAGTCACGGAGCCATGGAGTTACTGGAATTTAAGAGTCCATAACGCACTGTCTCATTTCTGTTGCATATTGTATTACACATCGTGTTAATGTAAGCATTTTTTGATGATGTCATCCTGTTCACGGAGTAACTTACTCCGTAAGTAGGTTTACCAGGTTGGGCGCGATCTACCCCATTTTTTGTAAACCTATTCTCTAATGGAAACATTATATTACACCAACCGTAACAGGACACAATATATTGGACTGCATTTTTCTGATGACTTCGATCTCATATAAATTGTTTCCTATCCGTCGTGAACTTGTTCTATCTACTCATCGTCTTTTCTTCTACCCCTGATAACTTGTATGTTAAATTTCATGATAATTGGTGGTGTATTTACCCGTAATAAACAAACTCATTCCATATTTGTACATATTTGTATTCCATATTTGTATATTAATACGGATAAGTTATAATTTTTTACATAAATCAGGGACAGAATGGAAAGGAAAAAACCTGTTGCAGAAACATAGCAAATTATTTTTGTTTCATACCAAACTGTAAGCCAGTAATACTCATCCTTGTATACTAAAGTCTAAATCTATATTCTGTTTGTGCGTGGCTAAGATCACAGGTCAGGTATGGTATTGGAAGTGACGGCAGCGTGACTTACTTGATACCGGCAAAGTAAATATGACATCAATAAACAAAACCTTGACCGCGTAATGAATAGCGGGTAAAACAGACAAATGGGGCTGACTGGCACCTAAATGTTTTTAATGTCACTCGTAAAACAATACCACAACCATCTTTACAAGTTTGCAAGATTTAGATTTTGTTTGTTTACGTTGAATCGTTTTTGTTGTTAAGTCGGCATATTCGGCTTCGTGAATATCGGTTACTGAATACTCGTACTTTGGTCAATTCTAGATCAAAAGTTACTCGGGCTCTGATAAATTTTATGTTTAAATTGTATTTATTTTTAATTCCACAAAAAAATTAATAGTTAAAGTACGTTTGCGGATTTTTATTTACCTCACAAAAAATGTAATCTTCCTTTGTCTTATGGAATATACTGTAGTGTATACACATTTAGGATAACAATAAAAGTAACTAAATACTGTTCAGGCCAGCCGATACTCATATTATAATATCATTTACTTTTAACAATACAAGTTTACATTACATATACGATAAGAAAATTGGACACTGAGGTAGTTTTATAGAATTAGGACTGTCATTTAGTAGGTGAAATGATATTGCATTCTGACAATATGATAAGTAATATATAAAAAATGTTGTAGATTACATTGCCGTTGGTACGAGTAGCTTATCTTTATCAAATTAAGAAGGAACTGTTCACTTTTAAAAGACGCAATAACATTTTAGTATAACATGACAAGGGATGCAATATTACAAAGAAACCAACCAAACCAGAAGTAAGTAAGCTAGAATATTTATAAATTTTTTTTAATAATGAACGCTCAATGGAGTAGCTGACCTTCGCCAGACGCCCGTAATCTCTGAGGTCCATGACCATATATAGTTTTTGCGTGAGTTCACTTCGTCGAGTCGTAATCCTCTGACTAAGCTTGACAATGACACTGCTGTGGTTGTAAACCATGGTCACCAACATTACTCATTTGTTATAACTTGTATTCTTAACCTTGGTACTATAAAATTACCATGTAGACTTCTCATTATCAAGACATTTCGTAGGGCAAAATGAGTAAATTGGTTCTAGTATTTATGTGACGTAAGTACTCGTATGTGTATGTATGTACGTATACGCCTACAGGATAGTACAGGAAAGCCGTTTGAGATCGTTTACTCATGAAGTCAGGACATACCTACTTATGTGTATGAAATGTGGCAACAATAAATATACTAGCAAGACTTTATCACGCTACAAAACATATACACAACAGGCTGCAATTTAAGAAAAAGCGTCTGCTTATATGAAGAGGTTGTATTGTTTACAATTTATATTCTTGTACACATGAGTGAGCGACAAACACGTGCACATGATGACGTCACGACGCCTTCTGTTTTGCGCGCGCGCTACCGACCTTCGCGCACTCGTCTAAAACAAGGTAAACCGCGCTTACGTGAGTTTTGCTCTCATGACACAACTATTATTGTAGTATTATTGTCACGCGAACTGCATCTGAAATAATTAATTCACTCATAAATAAATAATTAAATAATATAGTCCATCTTTTGATCAAGCGGTTGCGATTTGGACCCTCGTGCTGAACAGTAGCGAAGTGAAGTAACATAGTCTTCAGCCAGACTTGGATTGGTGACCATGAAAATATAAAGACAAAAAGGTACCTCCAACAACTTTTAACTACAATAGGGATGATTATTAATGACACTGCTCACAAAAACTTCTTTACAAAAATCAACTAAGTACTCACAATTTTTTTATAGATTGTTTTTGGTTCCTTTAACATCCCTATTAAATATTCACACTAATGGACATGTTAATATTTTCATTACCTACTAAGTTACCTTAAAAAAAGCTAAGTTTTAGTGATACCTTACATGTCAGAAAACCTAAGATTAAAAATGCCTTAACATTGTATCTTTGTTATCATATATTTCTCTGTTTAAGCGTTCGGTTATAGGATATCCTACCGGTAATAATAAGTTGTAAATGTGTGCCATTGTAGCCTGCCAATAAAGGCTATATCTGTATAAGCAATCCAATACTGATACAAATCCGTACCCTTACTTTTTGTTATGTTTTTATTATACAATGAATTTCTAAATAAGGTAACAATCGTAACCAAAATAAAACCGTTTAGTCTAGTGGGTTCATAATAATTATTTGGTCTGGCCAAATAATTATGTGATAAACATAATCGTTTGTTCTGTGCCTGGGTGTAATTTATCTATACTAATTGTGTATTTAAAAATATAAATTTATCAACAGTTAAAGTCAAAACATTTGTTGTTTACTAAGTACTACTATATGTTTACTAAGTATATAAACTGGCTACCAGAGTACAGGCTTTGCCTAGGATCAGGCGGTCGTGTGTGAGGTTATTATTATTATCGTTATACACTAGTCTCGTTTCATAAATGAACGAACACGAACGGGCTTAACTAAATTACCTGTGTATATATCTTATACACTCATAATATTTAAAGATACCAAAAATTAAGTCGGTGTTATTCCGTAGTTCATCTTCATAGATATAAAAAGAGACATTAACTGAATGTTAGCATTTTAATGGTAAACTAAAACCAACATTATGAACGGTATAAGGTTGTGTAAGAACTACACCAGACGCGTTTTTTTACTATACTCATGTTATAAAAACCCGTAACACAACTCATTTCTTGCTTTCTACATATTTAAAGAGCATAAACAGAGAAACATTGAATAACTTATTTGTCTACCAAAAATTGTTACACCGGCGTTGAATAGGGTTGGTTGAAGGACCTTCAACAAACCGTATTCTACATACATAAACAAGCGAAAGTGTTTAGAAAATGTGTAGTATTGTTACGTATATAAATGTACTCTATATGTGTAAATATAATAGAATGTTCTTCTAGCAAAAATTTAAAATTAGAACGTTTCTATTTGTGATATCAGTTTTATTATTGAACATTCTGCGGTTCACTCGTGGAAGTTTTAATTTTACAACTAATACATAAAACATACGTGAAGATAAAGAGCAAAAGGTGTTATTCTGCTACGTGAGAGCAAAGAGGTCGGATTGCGTTATAGGTTAGACCTCTCTCGACTCTTCTCTTGGCCATTTTATTAATTACAGAAGAGTCATCTTACTTTAACCAGAAAGTTAATCGTGTCTGTACCGTACTACGTCACATTTTCAAATATCGAACATCTACATGTATTTAAATATTAAACGTTAAAGTTATTCGATGTCACTAAACATCGAGTGTGATTTATCGATAAAAATTCAGTCGTAGGATATGTGTGACTGCCATCATGATCATGATCAAAAGCAACATTCTTCTACGGCGACGTAACGGCATGGCCTTTGTTAATTAGTTAATGACAGTGACTTTGCTACAATTATTAACAATGTGTTCAACCTTTTGAAGTTGTATTTATTTCACTACTAACGTACTAACTCTTTTACATTATAAAATACCTATCATACTGTCTGGTTTATGATTAAATTATTAATACAGTGTACTTAATCTTGACTTATAACACAATTAAGAAAACTAACTACAGGCACTACAGTTGTCGACTCCTGCCAGCTTTCAAGAATGGGATTTATAATTTCTTTTTGTATCGAGAGCTTACTTCAGTTTATTGTAAATATTATTAACCTGTGTTCAGTATAACAAACTATGGGCGAGCTAGAAGTTTTACATGTTACTGTAATAATACTGGATAACGTAAGAATGTCAGCTTTTGAGGAATAGTGGATCAAAGATCTTAGGTTTGACACCATTACAACTGCCATATCTTTTAAACGTTAAAAATATGCCTACACCACACGTGCGTGTGTGTACATTTGTGGCATTTCTGTAATGCCACAAATGTAGATCAGAGTGATGGACAAGTTTCTACTGTGACAGAGAAAGTAATGTGTACGAAAAAAATGTCTCAAAATAGAATGAAAAAGATCGTTTGCTTTGCAACATTAAAAAGTAGGTCGTAGAAAATAGTACTTACCTAAAGATCATGAAATCAATGTTTTCTGTTTTTATGGGCTAGTTTGTAATTTTGTCCATTTATTTAATTTAAGGTTTCATTTTTATATATACGCCTAAAGTAAATTATTCCAAAATAATATACCAAAATAAAATATTAAATGAATTTTTTCAGTTCAGTTTTGGACAATAATTAGATTCTACTGAATATGTTAAATGGGCAATAGTTCTCAAATGTGCAGTTTAAGGGTTACGGTAAATGAATAAGGATTACAATTACGGCTAATTTATTTATTTATTTAAAACTTAATGTCCATGTTGTAGATAGGCTTACTTAATGCCATTATGCATTCTCTCCCAATCAACCAACAGGTGATGTAGAAATATGATGCGGTAGGTGCAAAATAAAATATTAAATTTAACATAATTGAAGTCCAGAGACATACACAATATTTAAACACACATACATAAGTAAACGTACATACATAAACCTACATAAATTTAATAAAATTTATAAATACTCAATCGGGTAGTAGCGTTGTGACTGTTCTGCCAATTCACTCCGAAGAAGATCGCGCATATTTAAATTTTAATAAACTAATTTGAATGCTTATATTATTATTATACATAAGCGTTTTAAAATTGACTTGCTATATTCATAAAGGAGGCATATTCATCTAATCGATATTTCATCCTATAACATCAATTGTAATTAGTGGTATTTAAACAACATATCAAAACAAAATTTTGTAATTTTTGGTAGTAGGTACATACTCCACATACCTACATATAAAATACACATTTCCTTTAAAGTTGGTAGTAGAGTACAGTTTTTTTTTTTAATCTAATTAATGTAAGCAAAAAGTACGTGATATTTGAAGGTTAATGTAATAAATGTTACATATACCAAGAATATGTATGAATATGCTAATATGTATTTTTTATACATCCTCTGTACTGAAAAGAGATAGTCGAAACTTATAGTCTTAGCCATCGTTGAATATCGCCAGTAATCAAAGATTACGACACATACAAAGTGTATCAATAAAATTAATCGAACATAATCTATGGGACAGTAATATATCACAGTGTATGGGCGTTTGTAATCAGTAAGATCGCATCTGGCCTGAGTGTGGGCATGCACACGGAACGATGTGCAGTCCCACCGAGTGGAATGCCCGGATCAATCGTTAACAGATGCTTCTGATGCGTCTTAGATTGGCTTACTTAACATCGATTTAGTGAATTGAGTGCGTGATGCATAGTTACATGATACGCGCATATAGGCTAGTGTTTGTAAACTGTAGTAGAGTCAATCACTTTAAATTGCTTCGTTCGTTCGTTATGAACTAATACTAAACTGAGTTTGTCAGCTGTTTAAAGCAAAAAAGTATGTATTTTAATACTCGCACGGTATTTATTAAATTAATTATAATCTTTGCCAGTGGTAAAGATTGTGCATCTACAAAATTAACAACAGCAACCGATGACGCGCTTATTCTGGAATGCTAAACTGAAATGTTGCGATACCTGCATTCGAGGCATAAAAAAGGAAGAATGATTCAACTTATAAGTACAATCTAACATGAAAGTCGTCAGTATATAGACAACTTTTCTGAGAAATCGTTTCGATCGATTCTCGAGATTTGAAAATCAATTAATAGACTGCACCATAACTATTCCTAATAGGTTATTTCTTAGAAATGTTTCTATTAATATGTTTGACGCTAGTAGTGACAATGACACCGAAATGTTAGTCTTAAACCGGCCTTCATTTATTTAATGACCGATAGTCAAGAAACCCGCAGCGCTTGCCAAATCCACTCTCGATATTGTAAACACAAATGTAAGTTCATCTGAATGAATGAATGAATAGAAGGCTGTTTTTTTTTAATAATACGATTAACGCATACGAGATTCTTGTTATCCCTTCTAACTAAGACATATGGTGGTGTTAGAATATAGTGTAGGTGTAATTTGGCGATTCAGCCGTTACGCTAATGCCGTGAATGTTGAATCGTCTTGTTGTGTCAAAACTATAAATGCATACTAATTCATATCACAATTATTGATTCTCTTTCCAACCCTAACAAGAGTGAGGTAACTATATAATTGATATAGAAAAGAAAATTAATAATTTATACAACAAAATTAAAGTGAACACTCAAAGTGTTAGGAGAGATCGCTAGTTTATTTTTATTCTTTTACTTTATTTTATTTTGAGGAACAGAAACAATGTTTTGTCTGCAAAACTAGCATGCGTAAAGATTTGATCTAGTACATACAAAAATAATATGACATGTGTCCACAGCTTCTTCCATTTTATATTGAATGTCTTGAGAGATGAGTTATATCGTATCTGACATTGATAACTTTTAACACCTTAAGTTTACATTTAAAGCAAATTATTTGAGTGCATCTTTGATCTAGTTTATATTATAGGAAGACACTTTCTGCAGAAATTATTTTGTACTTGACTAGAAGCTTCCGTCAATGTAACCGCATAACAATACTAAAAAACGACAACACTTTCATCCTCCTAAATTTAGAATCAAACTGCTATTCAATTTGCCCTCGGCAATAGTGTCTCTATAGAACCAAATCAAGAGACTTGTAAAAAGGAAATACAGTATTAACTTGTTGTTGCATCCATCCTACTCGTACTTGTTCAATGATTTGCAAAGATAATGACAGCCTCTCGCAAATAACGTTGTCCTCAAAATGTCACGAAGATAAAACACACTTCCTCACTGAATTCATGACAACTAGTAAACTTAAAAAATCTCAGAAAACGAGAAAACTTAAAAAAAGGAAATCTGTTATTTTGCCGGTATAAATCTACTTGTCTTTGGATAGTTTGATAGTAATAGGATGTGCAAACGATACTTAAAATACCTATTAAACTTTTATCAAAATACATACATGAATATAATAGAACAAAAAAGTAAACAAAAGAATATTTTATAATTTATAAATAAACAAAATGATTTACAGAGCTAATTTTTCCTCGTTTTTGATAAAAAGGTAACTATGAGAAATACACTGGCATCTGATAACGAATAACCAGGACATTATTCTTACCGGCGGAACTAAAGTAGCTCAAAGAACTAATCTACTATTAAGTAGAAAGACGTGTAGGTATTAATAGGGGTCTAGGTCTTCTTATGTTAAAACACCTTTCTATAGTAATTTTTAGTGACATCACACCTTGCAAATGTTCTTATTGTTTAGGTGGACTGGCCGAATGTAAAATATTCATACCTCACAAGTTATTTATTGTACATGTTTAAAAACTCCATACTGTGCGCTCAACATTTTGTACCTACTTTAAGACCACCTAGTTCCAATATTTTTACTACCTACCTGGTCTAAAAAAATTCATTAGCGTTTTAGGTGTAGGCGTCCAGCGTCATATTCGGGTGCAGCAACAGTGTTCAAATGCTTAAATTTATATATTAAAGTCAAACAACGATCAATTACACACTTCGTCACTACGAATTTAAGTTCTAAAAATAGATTAAATTATACAATAACCATTTGCCTGCTTGAAATTAGGTGTGGCTAATTGTCCATTCTCTTCGGTTATCGTTCACCAGCCATCGACAGATTACACTCTCAAATATTCTTAAGTAAATCCATTTTATTCAAATTATGTATCTAAAAATATGTTCGTTGTAGTCATAAGTAATCATGCACTCGTTTTATATATTAGACCTTAGAACCATAAGAGAATGTGCATTTATATATGCCAGTAGGGTCTGCGTTATATCAGGTCATAACATTCGGTTCCAAATAACACACTTTTAATATAACTAAAATGTAAAACTCTAAATACAGAACATCTATATGTATCTAATAAGCCTTGGCATAAGTGAGATCTGACTGATCTGGTAGATATTGTATTTACTTTAGCAAAAAGTGTCAATAAAATGCTCGAGTGTTCGGCAAAGTGTTCAAATTGAATTTTGAAAAAAACATGTTGTTTAATTGAGTAAAACAGGCAAATAACGTCTATGTATAAATTTACTGAAGTTACCTTATGAAATGTCAGTACAGGAGGATATCAAACTTTCAAAAGAAAAAGCTTACTATTTAAGTACGGTCTAAAAGTTTTGTGAGATAGATAATGAAGCGGAACTAGAGATATGGGCTTCGTATTGCACAATGGCCCTGACAAAGACGAGACAGTAGGTAGGTATGTGTCGTAGGGTACCGACACGATGCGATGGCCACACTCAATACGGATAGTACGCCTTTAATTGACAAGTATACCAATTATGAATCTTATTTATGACTTATTCATGATTAGCGTGATAATTAAATTAAACTAACTATAAGAATGAATTAAATGTAAACCAAACACAAACTTTACCCTCAATCTTTGATTCTTCGGTTGTGTTTTACCAGGCCTGTTAATCCGGATTATGATTATCCCATTTTCCTGATTATTCCACTTTATATTTGATTATATCATGTCCCCAGGGACATGATACATATAAAGGCACAAATAATTATCGCCGAGATTCGAAAACACAACCAAATAACTCTACTAATTAATGATGGATTATTTGAGAGATGATATTTGTATCTCATTGTATCTGCACTTATTCCCGTTTTGGAAACATTGACATCGAAAATGGACTGGTTTATATACAGATGACCCGAAAAACATAAAATACTCAGTCGAAGCTGTGAGTAACATTGCAAAGGGTTTTGGTTTCTTGAAGGTAATCGCTTTGATACAAAATAAAAGAATGTAAATTGGGGCAAAGAACAATAATAGGGTGTGGGAGCGGGTGTCAGGTATACCGCAAGTCACGAATAGGGAACGGCACTGAGATTGCAATACCGCGAATAAGGCTAGGTCGCGTACCCGAATCTGCGTCGTAGGATAGGAAAGGCCTCGTTCGAAACCGATACTAGCATCTGTGAATTTGGCACCAGAACAAAAATAGTATTTTTGCCTATTGTTTTTCCGTTATTTCGACATCTCTTCCTAAATAACCAAATAGAAATTTAAAAAAGTAACTTAACCACCGTATGTCTCTGCATGTTTCATGGCCATAGTCAACACAAAGGTACGTAAAGAACTTTATAAACCTAACTGTAATTCTCGAATGTATAATCTTGCATGTATAATAAAATAATATGTATTCATCAGCCCCGGACCTACCTGGAGCAACCGGGGTACCCGCCCCTAGCGGCAGTATCAGAGGGCGCAAAAATCATAATATAGTATGATTAAAATAAAAAACATGTGTTATCCCGTGTATTGTAAACGTGTTCATAATGGACACAAATGATATAGAGTTCAATCAGTCTTTATTTTGATTCATAAAACGTTTTTCTAGTCAGTAAACATGCGAACGGATACAAATACTTATTTAATGGTGATTTCGTTTTATTTTATTTAATGGGCTATAGAGACAGATACTAATAGATTTAATTTATCACTTAATAAATAAATTTAATGATACTTTTACTAAAAATAAACAAGTAGTTTATTTAGATGAAAAAATGGTATCAGAAAAAATGTATTTAAAAAAAGTATTTTTTCTTGGAGTAGAAATACATTTTTAAACAACCTATTAAAGATTTCATGAAATTTTAAAGAGAGTATGTTTTTTACTTTGTCGGAAAAAAAATAGAATTATTTATATTATTAAATAGTAGTAGTTAATAAGTTAATGGTCACGGGCAAAGTGGATGAAAAAAGACCACGAGGTAGAAACCCGACACGTTGGACTGACCAGATCCGCACTACTCTCGACACCACAGTCCACGATGCTCTACACTCGGCGGCGGAGAGGGACGGGTGGCGTCGAGTGATCCACAGCAAACTCTTACTGCGAGGAAACGGTCACGACCCTCAGCATTGAGGCAACCGAAGCGAGGAGGAGGAGGAATTAAATAGTAATCTATTTAAACCGTTAAGCTATCTTGTTTGCACAGTTGTAGCTTAAAATATCTGCCTTAAACTGGTTGGTAGGAACCATGACATTAATTTGCTATTTGCCAATCCCCGTACCCGGTATAGTCAGTGCTAGGGTGGCGATAATTCCCGCTCCGTTATCGTTGACATTGGCCTGCCTGAGTGACCTGGTTTACAGATTGACCCCATTAGAACAAATGCCTCGCCTACCGATATAGCGATGGGATTATAGGACACACCTTAATGTTTTTACCATTACCATTTTGAAATGCCTGAAAGCTTTTAGGGGTAAGTGAATCTGGTCTGAACTTGTTTAGTGGTATTTCATATTGCCCATTTATGTTTTAATGCTTATCTGGCCTTTTTTTTTGGTAAAATAGTTTTACATGCCATAAATGGGCCGGCACGAACTAAGTGAAACTATGGTCCAGAAATCCGTTGATGAACAGTTTTTTCGTTGCTTTTCACAGAGTGAGTGAAGTTACCGGAGCTCCATACTCCTAAATAGATGCTATAAATACCAGCCCCAGAATTGATAGTGGCGCCCTATCAATAAATTACTTAATGTTATGTTCTTAGTTTTTTTTTTCAAATATTAGGTCTTTACCTATGAAATTGCCGTTTTGTATGCAATAAGTGAAAGTACTTATTTTTTCAAACTTTTTTATTTCGGTTATTCGAAGTAATGACCCATGCAATCGACGCATCTTTGCCAACGCATTGGCAGATAATTGATGCCCTTCTTGTAAAAATTAGTTGGACGGGAGGCAACAAACTCTTCAAAGGCATTTTGTACTGCCTCTCGGGAATTGAATTTTTTACCCACTAAGCAACAATGCAGATGTGTACTGTGAAGAACTGGAGAGAATGATGGATACTTTCTGCACTTCTTCTACATTATGTATTAACATTTAGTATTCCAAATACGATATTCTTCCGTGCGCCATATTTGTTTAAAAGGGGTATTAAGTATTTTATACTCTTTTACGTAGGTTATCTCTATATAAAGTTACGGTAATGCATAGTAACCGATCAAGGAAATCGTCCAGCTTTGTCATGGTCAAGCAACTACGTCATATGTATTTTATAATATAATATTATTAAGTATAATATATCTACACTTAGTGACATAATATATTTGGTGATAATATGTTTTCACAATTGGACAGATTCCATGGAAAGAAATAATGTACCCGAGTTGGAAAAGACAGTACAATTGTTGTTAAAATGAATTTGAAGATGTAGAGTACCAAACATACTTATATTATGTATGTTTCTGGTTAAAGCACTTATGTGTTCCCTTAAGCCGTCACGCATTCGGTTACAAAGATGTCAAATAGACAACTCAAACATAAATTCTTCCATCACAGTCTTCAGTTATATTGCTGGCGTTTCTGCAGGCTATTATATTTTTTTTGAATAATAGAAAGGGTTTACGCTTACTTCGTACGTATTAACACTTGACTATACTAACATTCGTTCAATTGAGTCCAAACCTATTACACAATAGTCTAATTTCGTCCCAACAGAAATGTTATACACGGTAACAGTTAGTCGATCAAAACGAAAGGCTATTGCGAAATTTTTAATGTATACGGTATAAAATTAGTCCTATCTATTCTTCGATACATAAATTACTTTGAGTAATCCGATATAGTTTTGCTCTGTGTACAGGATATTGATGTACGATTAAGAGTAATTTGTTCTTCAACTTCCGCGATTTCACTTTTGACATGTGTAAATCGGGACCGAATGACAACAATAATTACCAGGTACTCTTTTAGTTACTCGACGTTTCGATCAAATTTCACTCATAAATATTTTACCTATTTTTTTGTTTTGTAAAGTGCCTTCGGAACTATTAGTAAATGACGAAGACATTAAAAATTAAGTGGATTATACCGCAGATAAAATTTAATGGAATTTTCTTGATGTAGGTATAAGTTTGGTTTGTATACATTTTCTATTTTGACCTAGTAATTCCATTTGATTTCATAAGCTCATGGGTGGCATAAAATCACTTATTATTTAATAGTAACTAAAATATATAGGGTTCCGTACAAATTTGTTCCTCTGTTTCTGTCTTTGTTCCGAGGGTTCCGTACAAATTTGTAGATAAATAAATAAAAATAAAAAATAAAAATAAAAAAGCCTTTTATTCCATGCATCAACAAAAAAATAAAGTAAAAAAATAAATAAATCTTTTTGACATGACATGCTTGATTGTTAAATATTATTATAATTAAGTATAAACTTTTATTCCATTTAACTTCTTATTAAATATAAATTATTATGGTAATCATGTCATTATTTAAATTAAGAGTACAATAAAATTTAATTTGATAATAATAGAAAATTTAAATAGTTTATCCTTTATCTATTTATAATTATTTGCATGGACCCCTCTCAGGTGAAGGCCTCCTCCAAAGATTTCCATTTGCTTCTGTCTCGTGCCACAGTGATCCAATCGTGTCCAACGGCTTTTCTGATGTCATCCTCCCATCGCATATATGGTCTACCAACACGCCGGTTGCCCTGAGGATCAGCCCATGTAATTACTTCCGATGTCCATCTGTGATCTTTAAGTCGTGCCACATGGCCAGCCCACTTGAATTTCAATCTTTGAGCATATTTGAGAGCATCAATTGTTTTGGTTATGCTTTTTATTTTTGTATGGCGGATTCTGTGTGTCTTTCTTATTTTTAGCATGCTGCGTTCCATTCCCCTCTGGCAAGTTATTTTTTTATTTTTGATTTTGTTAGTAAATTTCCATGTTTGACATCCATATGTAAGACATGGTAAAATACACGAGTCCATCACCTTCTGTTTCACTTCTATTGGCATGTTACTTTTCATCACTTCCTTGTAACTCCAGAACTTATTCCAGACAATTCTTGATCTGCGTTCTACCTCTAGTTCGTTGTTATTGCTGTCAAATGATATCTGTTTTCCTAGGTACACATACCGTTCCACGTACTGTATTACTTTGTGTTCTAGTGAAATGGTTCTTTTATAGCTGTTTGTCATGATCTTTGTTTTTGTCACGTTGATTTCTAACCCGACTAGTCTACTTGCATCATGTAGCGATTGTATCATTCCCTCTAAGTTGCCACCGGTTTCAGACAGTAGTACCAGGTCATCTGCAAACCTTAAATGACTTAGGTATTTGCCTTTGATATATAAGCCACATTTTTCCCAGTCTAGATTACTTATGATTATTTCTAATACTCCAATAAATAGTATCGGGGACAATGGATCGCCCTGTCTTACTCCTATATTGATGTTAAAGTTTGGGCCAGTTGATTCCAGTTTGACTCTACTTACGCTATTGTTGTATATACTTTGTATTACTTGTATGTACTCATTCTCTACGCCTTGTAATAATAAGTTCCAGAGTATGTATATGGTCTATAGTTGAAAATCCTTTACGAAAATCTGCTTGCTCTATGGGTTGCCTTTTTTCTAAAGTTTTAGTTATTCTTTGGTTTATTATGGAAGAGAAGAGTTTATAAAGAGTTGGTAGAAGACTTATTGGCGTGTAATTGCCGATTTCCATAGGGTTTCCTTTTTTATACAGTAGGATTATATTGTAGTCTGACCATTGTACAGGTGTGTTCCCAGTTTCTAGAATTATATTAAATAATGATGTAAGTGATGATGCTAGTATTTCACATCCATTTTTAATTGCTTCATTGGTAATACCATCCGGGCCTGGGCTCTTTCTAATTTTAACTTTTTAGCTGCTTGTATAATTTCAAGTTGGTCAATAGGGTTTATATTATTTTCTAGGTGTTCGTGACTGTTATATTCTTCCTGCTTGTTATTTTTTGTCTGTTGTGTGCTCCTACTGTATAGGTTTTTATAGAACTCTGTAGCAATATGAATTATTTCCCCACGATTGTGTGTTGTTTGTCCTGATTGATTTAATCCCTCAATCCAAGATTTATTTGTTCGTAGTTCTTTTGTCGCTTTCTTAAAACTTTTCCCTTGTGTTAGGTATGTTTGTATTCTATCATTCCTGTACCTTTTATAGTCATATTTTATGTACTTGCTCGTTAATTTGTATAAGGCGCTAAGTTCGTTTTTTTCAGATCGAGACTTGACTTTCGTTTTTTGTAATATTTGTCTTCTATTTAGTAATGTCATTGTCCGTTCTGAGAGAATTTTGTGTCTAACAGAGGTGTTCCTAACTAGTCTCGCTCGTTGTAGACCGGCGTTAATAGCATGTAGTAGATTGTTATAATTTTCCTGTACTGTCGTCTCCTCAGGATGGTCAACTAAGTCTGATATATAGTCTTTAAGATTTTTCTTATATGCTTCAATTTCTTCTTTCGTTTTCAATGTACTATTTTGGTTGTTTGTGAATTTGATTCGGCTTTTCTTTGCAATTTTTAAAGTTATTGTAGCTCTTACCATTCTATGGTCTGTAGAGAAGTTTGGATTTAGTGTTTCTATGTTTAAGAATATCTTTGGTTTATTGGACAGTATATAATCAATTTCATTCTTGTGCAGGCCGCCTGGTGAACGCCAAGTCCACCTGCGACTTGGCTTTTTCTTGAAATAGATGTTAATCACTGAAAGTTTATTTTCAAAAGCAAAATTTATTAATCTTTAAAATTTGTAGATACACAAATGTATAGTTTTCATATTTTTCCCTATACCCTGTAGTATGAGACGGTATTACTTGCCAATTTTCTTAGTTCTAGGTCAACGGAAAATACCCTACAAATTTTAATTCTCTTAAGAGTGTCGAAATATACCTACGTTTTTTTGCGGCATAATTGGCCGCATATTTTTTTTACGTTAACTTAGAAGTTTGATTTTTTCACGACTTAAAGAGACCTTGATACCTCCACGCGCTCCCGTGATAAAGGGACGGACGGACAAGAAAGTGATCCTATAAGGGTTCCGTTTTTTTCCTTTTGAGGTACCGAACCCTAAAAATGGTGAAACTACTATTTCCTACCGGCTATGTGTAACCGAATGATGAGAGTACTTCGTATTTAGAAAATAATTTAGGTTTTGTGGACATGATGTAATCAATTTCTAGTATTGGTTTCTAGTATTTTTATCTTTAGAAACCCATGTCCAACTGTTGGCATTTTTTATCTTGAACATAGTATTGATAATTATAAGGTTGTATTCGTATGCGTACTGAATAAGTCTTTCCCGACGAATGCTTCTCTTCCAATAACTATATGCGCCGGTTTTGCAGTGCTCATGTTTTTTGGGATTCCAATCTGTGCGTTGAAATCTCCCATTGAGATTATGTAATTTGTAGAGATAGAATCGTGAGCTTTGGCTAGATCTTCATAGAAATAGTCTATGCCTTCTTAAGGTATTTTTTCTGTAGGCGCTTAAAGCCTGTATTATTGCAAAAAATAAGTTTTCAAGTTCTATTTCTAATACGCAGACTTTCTCCGATATACCTATGAATGCTTTGATTTTTTCCCAATGTTTTTTCTTGACCAGCAAGCCCAAAAGGTTTTTTGGTTGGTTGGTTTTTTTTGACCAAGTCATAGAAAAATTGAGATTCGCAGACCATTATATTTAGCTTTCATTGATTACAAAAAAGCCATTGACAGTATATCACATGAAAGTATTTGGGAAGCACTAAAAGATCAACATTTAAATCAAAATATATAAATATCTCTAGAAATATCTAGTATCTAATAGCTCAAGTAGGGTCAAGTTAGATAGAACAGGCACAAAAATTTTATCAATCCTGTTCATAGCGGTCTTGCAACATATAATGGCAGGCTTATCATGGTCTAAGCAAGGCATCAACGTAGACGGACAGTTTCTTAGCCACTTGAGATTCGCCGACGATATCATCCTTTTCGCAACTCATCCAGAACAATTAAACATCATGATAAACGATTAGAAATGCACCTAAACAAAACGAAAGTTATGTCTAATCACATCATAACATCCATCTTGGTAAATAAGATCCGTCTTGAATATGTAAAAAACTAAAAGTAAACTAGGCAAACAAATCCATTCAACAAAGAACGAAATACTGAAAAAGTGGACAGAAGAATAGCGATCATCTGGAAAAAGTACTGTAGTCACAAGGAAATTTTCAAATCGCAATAATAAAAAAATTGTCATGGATTCTGAAATACTGTCATGTCTCACATATGGCTGCCAAACTTGGATCGCAAAACCAGAAATAAAATCCAGACGACTCAAAGAAGATGGAGAGAAGTTTCCTAAGTATAAAGTTAGGAGATAAAATCAGGAACACAGAAATTCGCAAGAGGACGAAAATAAGTGACGATCTATCCTTCTCGCTAGACAGAAAACGGAAGTTGATGGACAAAGAGAGACGAAATGGTCTGGGCCAAGAGGCACTAGAAATAGAGGCAGACCTAGCGCGAGATGGGTAGACGCACTAGTGGAGACGGCGGGTCGTAATTGGTCAACAGTAGCTAACAATAAGGAAAAATGACATGCCTTGCAGGAGACCTTTGCCCACACACATACTTAACTTTTTTTTTAATCTTCATCTTCTAACTTCTACGGAATCAAATAAAGCTTTATTATTATTATGTCTAACCTCGTTGCAAAAAATTATGCAACCGGCAGTCGTTAGCACGGTGTTGCACTCCTTAATGAGTTAGCCACGTGTCGCACGACCAGAAATAACCTCAGTGTAACAGCAAGAAGCGATAACAGCCGTGATGTCGCGCTTCGTACCGCTTGGACCAGCTGCGACGGAAGTCACCACAGTGATGCAATATTTTACTGCTTTCTTCCCATTTAATGGCGCCGACGTCGATATTTGTCTACTCTTTTCGTAAATATTTTCTGAATACGTGGCTATTAATATGTAACTATAACGGAGACTTGTAGGTGTTGTTTTGAATTTTGAATGATAAACACACTTGTTCGTATACTTTTGTTGATTTGAAATACATACGTACATCATCAGATACTCCATCAAATACACCAGTGTACACTGGTGTTTAAAACTCGATGAGATAGTGTGGGCTCGGATTGATTGCGCTCGGATAATTACTCGGATGCTACTTGTATCGTGTAAATACGCCGTCCGAGTGCACTCGGGCGTCGGATACCGATCAGAGTTCACTCGAACGCGGTTTTTTTTTTTCGAATGCACTCGGATGATTCTATGTAAGCAAAATGGCATCAACAAAAAAAAAGTGGAGTGAACGTAACATGAGGTTTATGGAACTTTATAAAGAGGATGAAGTGTTGTGAAATGTGAGGCTAAATTAATATAAAAAAAAGACATCCGAATGCTGCAATACAACGCATAATTAATAATTTACACATACCTGAACTTATGATACCAAGACGTGAACAACAAATTGAACGACAAGACGTGAACAATAATATCCTTTATACGTAATCGCAAGAACTATTAAAATTCAAATAAAATCAACAGGATCTTTTATTGAAAAAAAACACAGATTTCTATCGTGTGTAATCAGAAAAAGAAAACGTTTTATGAAATGTTCAGGGTTTATAACAGTTAAATAATAAATAATACTCGTAAATTGTTTGCTGTAGTTTTATAATAATGATTTACTAATATAAGAAAAAACAGGTATTTGAGAATATTCTGCTACTTGGCAGTGTGACATGCACATTCTCTCATGAAGTAGTGTTTGAAACTAGTTTTTCGTTCTCTGCTGACCAAAAATACTCAGAAGATCAGGTATATGATTGGAGCTTGATTCTTGTCTCCATGTATCAGGGTCCTGTAAGTGCATCATAACGCAAGGCTCTCTTAATCAACTAGTTCTGTAGGGCGAAAGTTGCTCCTTACTCTTTTATAGACTCTATTTCTATGACTCGCAGTAGAAAATCGTCATCATCGGACATCTTGAAAATGGATGTAGTGCAATTAAAAAACAAGATAAAATGATACTTGGACGCTATTTACCTCGTAACG
Organism: Arctia plantaginis; assembly: GCA_902825455.1. NCBI lineage: Eukaryota > Metazoa > Arthropoda > Insecta > Lepidoptera > Erebidae > Arctia > Arctia plantaginis. The sequence continues at coordinate 9,676,984 of CADEBD010000171.1, read as the reverse complement.
TGTGTACTACAATCCGAATGCACTCTTATACGAGCAGGCTCGTACGAGCGCACTCTGTCCTCGCCCACTCGCAATGTGAAAACGCGGCTTAAAGGCCCACATTTTGACGACTATGATAAAATTTAAGTGTCGCTTACTTTCTAGGAGCCAAACATATTATTTACTGTCAACCAGGCATATGTGTATATTTCTAAATATACAAACTTATACATATTATAGATAAAAAATACTCAGACACAGAACGCTCGTGCTTGGCAGTCAGGATCACTTTTTAATAAAAAGTAAAAAATAGTAAGCAAACTTAAGGCTTGTAGATATCGATTAATAATCAACTACCTAAAACAGAAATGAAAACCATAAGGAAATAATGTTATTTAATAATTCTTCCTAACAGGGTCATATGACAATAGCTCAGTATGAAGCAAAATATTTTTATACGTCCATGGGATCACTAAACATTTTCAGGAACACACACAGGTCAATTTGAATGCTCTCAAATATATTTTTGATGCCTTGTTGTGATTTTTTTTTGGCAATTGTTTTAAGTACAGATTCATTATTTACACAAACGTCAGTCATAAATTTTAGTAACGAAAAGGTTTATTTAATGATAGTACAAATAAAATATTTCTTCCATCAGTCACTGTGCGTTGGAGGAAATTGTAAAATCTAAATTACGAACGAACGAACGAAATAATTATTGTTTACGATAAGTTCCTGTGACAGTAGAAAATGTCAAACATTTTTAATGTTATGTTAAAGATTGGACTGCTGTGTTGTCCAAGGCCTTTAAAAAATTTGCTCGTCGCTACACCATCTGGAATTTTAATGAGATAGAGCTCGATGTTATCTAATAGTGTGGTTGCCCAAAACTCGTTAAACAGCAATCATTTGATCGCCATGCGGATATAACGGGTCAAACCATTGACAAACGCCTACGGTTCGTATTTACAATAGGCACTTTGGAATCAATCTTGCAATACAGTTTGAAACATTTCATAAATAAGTATAACTCATTGCAAAATATTTATTTTTAAATCTAATGTATCTTATTATTTTTAGTTTCCTCAAGTTATTGATAGCCAAGCCATTTTTAAATAATTATCGTATCGGTCTGAAACTGAACGTAAGCAAAGGTAATGATAAAAGAGATTTATAAATTTTGATAGCCGTCCCCTGCCACGCTTCACTGTGGCATATTATGGAGCAATAAGGAACAAAACTGACGCGAAAAAAGATAAAAACCATCTTTGAAGGGGTTTTTATATCGTGTAAACTCAATCGGTGAAGCACTTTTTAAGTTTTTGAAGTGTACACAAACCAAGCTAACAAATATATATGTATACACATATTTTAAGATTTTATTCATGAATAAAAGTGTAAGAATATGAAATTTACTTTTAATTTCGCAAAACGTTATGGCATAGACATCTATACTAATATCATGAAGCTAAAAACTAAGTTTGTTTGTCTCGTTGAAAGCGCTAATCTTAGGAACTACCTACTGGTTTGAAAATTATTTTAGTGTTGGGTAGTCAATTAATCGAGGAAGGTTAAAGGCTACGACCAATAGAAGCTGAGCATCAATGAAAAATGTTGCAACAATAGGGCACTTTTCTGTTATGCAAGAGAGGGCAACCGAGCAGACGGGTCACCTGATAGAAAGTGACTACCGCCGCCAATGACCCTGTAATTCAGGAGTCATCAGCGCATAGCCGGCCTATTATTACACATATATATATATATATATATCACATAATCACTAAGACCGCACACACACGTAATTTGATCCACAAGCAAATACACAATATACTATACATATAGTTATATATATATATATACACACAGGAATTTTGGGGTCCTGTTGAACAGTAAATCGAAATAAATAGATAGGTATACAATTATTGTAGAGGAGAGCGTGGTACCCGTAGAACCAATTGTAGTTGTAATTGGTAAAATGGTTTTGGACATGATGAACTTAAAACACGAACTACCTAAAACATATACATATACAACTATAGAAAAGAAATTGTATAGTATAATCGAATATATCTCTCTATGTATTCGCTTTTCGAGGCCGCCATGACGATGCGGGCCCTGGACACGGGCCCGGTATGCCCTTATGGTAAAGACAGTTCTGAATATTTTTATCCTTTTGCGAGACGCAGACTTCGTCTGCGTCTTTATATTTATTAACTACCTGACAGGAAGTCTCTTTTGAGTTCGGTTTCAATGCTAACTTTTTACTCTTTACCAACCATAAGAAAACAAATTACGCTTAAGAAATACCCTGTTTCTATTTCAGGAGACATGAGTCGATGAAACATCGAGCTACTGGTTATTGAATGAAAAAGAAATAGGCGATATCAGAATGAAACGCCTCCAGAAATGCTGTTGTTGTGCTTCGACCCGCACCGGGACACTGATCACGGCCACCCTCGGGATCATACTGTCAATCGCAACCATTATCTTAATCTGGGCGGTCAAACAACACAGAATCGCATTCAGCACATTCATATTTGATGAAGAGTTTGATAGGACACTCACAAGGAACAATGGTAAGAATATATGCAACATTTAGTTGATACCTGTATCTGAAATACAAAGAAATCTGGTGTTATGTTATGAGGAAAATGTAAGAAATTTACGATTTAAATATTAATTGTTTCTTTGTTTCAGTTCCGAGGATAGTATTAACAGTAAATCTATGCTTTACGATACTGATATGCACCTTGCTTATCGTAGCTGTTCAAAAAGTAAGTAACTAATTAAAGCTAAATCTAATAAGAAGGTATAAATCTGTATGTACCATCATCATCATCATCAGCAGCCTTTAGTAGTTCACTGCTGGACATAGGCCTCTCTTTAGAAAGGTTTGGTCTACGCTGGCCAGGCGTGTTGGTGTATGGTTTGTTTCAAGTTTTCCTTCTCTATGCTGCACTGGTCAACAGCACTGCTGTTATACTGCACAGTTTGCTCCCTTAGTCGGCTCTTACGACATCCACGGGACTTTAAATCAGTTAAAGATAAAACTATTATTTTTAATTACGTTATATTTGTAGCACACAAAAATTATATCACAACAGCACTAGTTATTGTTAACCTTCAGATTCCAAATAATGTAGTACATACAGAATTAACTTACAGTTATTAGTTATTTAGAGAAGCTACAAAACTTTAACGATTCCATTGAGACGTACTAAATTCTTATTTTTCTTATCTTATGCTGCATATAGACGTCTTATACGGTAAGAATTTATATAAAAAAGTGAATTGCTTCTGACTTTAACATTTACGAATCGGTTTCGAAATGTTTTTTTTTTTTGGGAGGACATAATGGTTAGTTTAAATTTAAATAATAAAATAAAGTGAAGAATGCAGTTAATTACAATTTATCTTGTAGGCTAAAATATAAAATGTGGGGAAGTAGTTTATTATTTTAAAATGTTTTATCAATAATTAAACCCCCTTTCTGGTATTTTTCTCTAGCGGCGGTCATGGCTGATGCTACCGTGGGTAGTGCTGGGCATAGTGCTCGCCGTTGGGTTACTGATCAGCGTGTTACACACATCTATTACGTACTACCTCGATAAGGATGACTACGTAATCCTTGCTACTATCATTCTCATCGGCGGACTTCTCTACTTGTGTTAGTATTGAAATCTCTATTCTTTCTCTACATATATAATATATATAATAAAAATACATATAAACAGTTATTGCGTTATTTTAGCAGCCATATTTACACGAGTTACCGTCAGACTTAAATATTTTGGAGGAGTTATATATTTAATATAAAGCATTTATGATAATACCTATCGTTAGAACTAGAATTTTATAGTAGACAGATTTTGTAGGGTCACGTCTATATCTTGTTTGATTTTCAAACGGCATTTTTTTGTTATCTGATTTATGACTAAGTACTAAAATTGATAACACACTTAATAAAAATAATCGTATGCAAACTGTTTAGGTCTATACCTGTACCTGTGGGCAGTGGTGTTCAGTCACTACCTGGACACACGTGATGAAGAAGAACGTGGCCGGTACCGCAAAGCTCCCTACCGACGATAGAGCGACACAAACAACTTTTAGACTGCATAATATCTCATAGTCTTGTCATTGTCTAATCTCAATATTTTTATCTGTTAAGTCTAATAAAATGTAGATATATTTGATAGAGAAATGGAACTGCATATTAACTTGAGATATTTTTAAATATAAATACTTACCTACAGTGCCTTAACAAGCAGGATATAGTATGTAAAATAAAGTCAATTATAAGCAGAAGCTTTAACAGTAAAGAAATGGGACGATTATGTCCCAAACCTGACGCCTAAATATCGCGATAGCTTAGAAAATTTTATTAGGCCATTGGTAAAACATTTGGAGTTTTCAGCCACTTAGATTTGAAATATTGCTCTTGCTTTCAATTTATAATAAAGAGTCCTAATTAAATGTCTTTGCGATCGTACTGTATAAATGATAGATTTATAGTGCCTTATAAATATTTACAACTAAATTTTTCGGATACCTACATTTTGACCGTCGACACCCGACCGTGTATGAAATAGTCCAAGGATTTATTCGTATCGTTAACACAGTAGTTACCACAGATTATATTATGTTTCAATAAACTATGAAAGTACAACAAACTGATATTTTTTTAAATCTATTTTGATAATTTAATAAATATTATTTATTTAACTAGAGTTAACATACTGTATATTTTAAGTACATATTTTTAATATAAATGTTTACAAATAATATACAAATGTGTTTTATTTATCGAATTGTACTAATATATTTAATAATAGCTATGTTAAGATGAATTTATTTCTAATAAGATCACTTAAATATAACAACAACAATTTTTAAAGCTAATGAAAGGTGCAAGAAAGTGAAAATTAAGTTAGAATATTTACAACATTAACACTATCTACATACAAGCATCAAAAAATTCCTCCGCATCATCGCCTACTGGTAGCGCTCCCAGAAGACTGGCAGCATTGCCACGTTGAATGGCAATGCTAATTCTCTGTGCTAGAAAAAGACCAGCCTTCTGGTCACGAGAAGTGTCAATCAGTAGTTTAGCTAGCTGTTTATATATAGTACGAGCACTTGGACCCCATGACCCTAAAGTTTCGACCCCAAACGGTTCAAAAATGTAATTTCCTACTAATTTCTGATATTTACGACGTTTGAGGGTTTCTGCAGATGCAGCAGCAGCGCCGGCGGTAACAAGAGCCCGACGGATAATGCCGTTAATATTGGCATATCGAGATATACGGCCAGCGCTTCTGCTACAAGAAAGGCCATGATGTCCAAGACTGTCAACAGCTTCTCCGCAGTGACAAAGATGCGGAGAAACACAAGGCGCACCTAAACGAAGACAAGTGGCAAGGCGAAATGTAATATCGTCCAACAAAGTGCCTATGTTGGGCGATGGAAGTGCCTGAATCCATAAGCCTGATTCCCATTCTCCCACAGCTAACAAACGAGCGCGCTCAGCAAGATTTATTGCTGTATTGATCAATGTTTTTTGTTTTAAAATACATAGTGGCGCCTCCCATTGTCTCTGAGAGGATGGATTAACAGGTAATATTGTATTGGGACAAGCTATCCGCCAGGCACGTATGGCGTCGGCCTTGCAAGACACTTCAGAATCAACCAGTGTGCTTATTAGAATTTTCCTGGTTAACTCTTCTGTGCCATGGACCGAAGACAGAAAGGCTGGAAGGCTGACATCTACAATTTTGCGTCCTCCAAGACCACCCAGACGAACTGGTAAGGATGCTTGGAGCCAGGTTCGATCATTAAAAGCTATATTCAACACTTTACTGAGAGTGTTTTGCATAATTTTGTCAACTTTTTCTAAAAGTGATGGGTGTTTCCAAAGTGGGGATGACCGAAGTGCATGTATAAATTTAGGTACTAAAAGACAAAAACGGAGTATAGTAAAAGTTGAATGGACATTAATTTTAAGTAAAAGATCCGAAAAATCACCAAACATTTTAATTTTGTCCTCTATAAAAGATTGAAAACCATCTTCCAAGACTGGACATCCAAGAAGGCGAAGAGAATTTTTTTCTAAAAGTTTATTGTTGGGTGCTAATGAATTGAATTTTTGTACAGTCGCGAGTCTGTCTGTATTGTCACAAATAAAAATTTCGCATTTGCAGAGTTGAGTTCTAAGCCAATGGATCTAAATTTATTTTTTATAAAAGATAAATCTTCTAAAACTGTATCTACTTCCCCTCCTAGAGTTCCATCGTCAAGGTACCAAATGTTAAATTTAGACTTTACCTGCTCAATAATAATGTATTGCTAAACTGAAGATAAGTAACCACCATAACACGACACCACAACGAACTTGTAAGCGAAGGCCTAATAGTAAGCTAAATGTTCCGATAATGCCGAAAGAAAGTAGAAAAAAATACCTAAATAGTAAAGAATCTAATTTGCAATGATTATTATTGAATTAAGAATTACAATTAAATTCTATCTATTTTTTACCGATTTTACATTTTTGATTTTGATAGTAGGCCAAAACCTCCTTTCTAAGGAGAGGCCTATGTCCAGCAGTGGACTATTATAGGCTGTTGATGTGATGTGATATGACAAAATATTTTTTGGGGAATACCCTTACATCGTTCATTCTTCCTACGCGACATTTAAGGGGAACGCTAACACGTCATTATGTAAGCAAAGATTGCTTTTTTGTTAAATCTTTTTTTAAAAATTTGCTTTTTTGTTAAATGGTCTTATTAGTGGTAATAATGAAAAAAGTGAAATAAAATTAAAGAATTGCATTCTTAATGTTTGAAATATACGAGGGCGGGTCAATAAGTCCGTGACTTTTTGAATTTCTGACCTCTTTACTGAAAAAGCAACACTACTCCTGTCAACAGGCATCTGTCAGTTGACTCTTGTCAAAATCTGAACTTGCTGCGTCAGTTAGTTTGTGTTTGACAGCTATCTTTATCAGACTACCCAGTAATTTGAGGAAAAAATGGAAAAAAGTGAATTTCGTGTGCTTATTAAGCATTATTTTTTGCGAAAAAAAAACCATTACCAAGACCAAGGCTAAGCTTGATAAATACTATGGGGACTCACCACTGGCACCATGGGCACCATCGATTTCAATCTTAAAAAAGTGGTTTACTGAATTTCGTTCAAGCACTGAAGATGCCGAACGTCCTGGACGCCCAGTTGAGGTCTCTTTACCCGAAACAATCGAAAAAATTCACGATATGGTGTTGGCCGACCGAAGATTGAAAGTGCAAGAGATTGTGGAAGCCGTAGGGATCTCGCATGGCTCAGTGGTTTCAATTTTGAATTATCACTTGGGCATGAGAAAGCTTTCCGCAAGATGGGTGCCGCGATTGCTTACAGTCGACCACAAACGCAATTGTGTAACAACTTCACAGGAAGGTTTGGCGTTGTTTAATCGCAATATGGAGGAGTTTTTGCGCCGTTTTGTAACCGTGGACGAAACATGGATCCATCACAACACACCAGAGACTAAACAACAGTCAAAACAGTGGGTTTCTAAGGGTGAATCGGCGCCAAAAAAGGCCAAGGTGGGTTTGTCAGCCAATAAAGTTATGGCGACTGTCTTTTGGGATGCACGCGGGATAATCCACATTGACTACCTTCAAAGGGGAAGAACAATCAATGGGGAATATTATGCCAACTTATTGGACCGATTCAATGACGATTTGAAAAAAAACCGACCTCATTTGGCCAAGAAAAAAGTTATTTTCCACCAAGACAATGCAAGGGTGCACACATGTGCAGTTTCCATGGCAAAAATCCATGAATTGGGCTATGAATTGCCCCCTCATCCGCCCTATTCTCCAGATTTGGCTCCGAGTGACTACTTCTTGTTCCCAAACCTGAAGAAATGGCTTGGTGGAAAAAGATTTGACTCCAATGATGAAGTCATCTCGCAAACAAAGGCCTATTTTGAGGACCTCGACAAATCATATTTTTTGGAAGGGATAAAAAAATTGGAGAAGCGTTGGACAAAGTGTATAGAGCTCAAGGGAGACTACGTTGAAAAATAAAATGATTTATTTATCAAAAAATCTGTGTTTTATTCCAAAAGTCACGGACTTATTGACCCGCCCTCGTAATTCAAGTAAGTAAGTTAAGTTCAAGTAAGTAAGTTGTAAAATGGTACTAAAAGTTCCATTTTCAAATTGAAAGGGAGTATTGGTGGCAAATAATTTAAAAAATATTGATTAGGTATACAATCAGTAGCTTCTGAAAAATTCGACGTACACTTACAAACATATGTATAAATTCTCACTACATACTACACGAACTCTCTCAGTGTGATCATACTTCCTTAGAAGCCGCAGTAGACCAACATACGTGAATATTAGATAATACCAAACGTTCAAGAGTAGAGTGAAAAACAATCTTTTGACTAAGCGAATAGAACTATTCTATTAAACAAAAAAATAATACATACAAAATTAAACATTGATAGTGACTATGTAGTAATATACTGTTACTACTGTTTATCAAATCTACGAACTATCATTTGACATTTCATACTTTTCAAGCCGAAAGAATTATGAAGCTATTCTTATTTTATCACAAGATATACAACTCTTAATGAGTAGATTTAAATGTTTTGAACAATGCAAAATAACCAATTTAATATACAATAGATAGATTTTTTTGACTTCGTTTCAAAGTCAAGTTAGGTGCTTTACCGTAGTGTTACGAACTTACGACCCTTCTTCACTTGTATACCTACAAATAAATAATCTTTCAAAATGTAAGATTAAACGAACTCATTAATAACCAGTCGCTTTTGAGTATGTACTTAAATTTCACCTGGTAGCCAACTGCCAACGAAATTAAATTAAAAATACGTAAGAAATTGGAATTTAAAATAAATCTTTGTTGACAAAACCGCTTGCATCGAAAAATGGTCTCTCTGTTATAAAGTACTGACATTAACCTACACACTTTGCTTTATACTAAGATTTACAAGTAAAACCTAAGACATATCAATATACGGGCTTTACAATAATATGCATTATATAAGAACTGTAATCAATTTGCAAATATAAAGAAATGATATCGATATCTCTGAAGAATTGGATATTATAGTAATCGATTTCTTTGACTTCCCTATTCTTGTATCTGTCAGAAATGACAAAACTTTACTTCTTTGTTATAATGGACTATACGTAACGTCTTTACTGTAACAAATTATTCTACAGTCTCAGCACTATGCTTAAAACTAAACTAATTTCTAAAATTTAAGGGTTAGTTTTAAGTTTTTTTTTAAGAATTTACTCACTTGTGAACTCAATCTAACCATTGAATAAGTAATTCGATAATAAGATTCAGTTACAACAAGCGCAAAGACAGTAAAATAAAATCATAACCTACAACTAAGAAAGACTGTTAAAATAAATTATTTGACCAAATAATAATTCGATTAGCCCAGATAGTTATATTTTTAATTTTAATTATTAACAATCCTTAAAACAATGATGTTTGTTTACAAGGATTCCATAATATGCAACTTGACTGTCTTGACTGAAAAACTGAGTTTTTTGCCAATTTTGTTTTTTGGCTATATGAATCGTTTAGACATAACATAACGTTTAAACATAACGACGCCTTCGCCAGATCAAGCAAAAATACACATAAACTCTTAGTTCCCAGACAAAGAGTGAATATGTATAGTAAGAATGTAAACTGTATGGCTATACACATTTATAACAAGTTACCAAATAGATTTAAGGAAGATACTGTTAATGTTTTAATTATGTATGTTTCTACAGTAACAAAGATTTTTTGGACAATAAGAAATTGTGACATAGTAATAATGCATGATAATGTGAACCTGGATAAAGAGATACACATAAATTCACTTTACTAACATTTTGTTCACCAGACAACGGTAGAATGTACCTAGCATCTAAATATATTTTGAATATTTTGATTATCATAATTAATATTATAGAATCAACTGCAGATTGCACCAATTTGGAGTGTTTTACATCTTCGAAGTTAACAAATAACACAAATGGAAATAAAGTTTACTTTTACAGCTAAAAGTAAGTGCGCACACCACGAGTCACTTGGCCTATATTGGTGTTTTAAAATACGAACCTAACGTCTATTAATTTAAGAAGAATAATTGCCCAATTTATAAAATGGACTAAATGGACTTGTGCAAAATCTTTAGAACAAGATTTTTTGAATCAAATTGTTGTTATTCTAAAGGAGTATTAATAAATTTCGAAACCTTACACTGCACGTGGCCCGACACACACTTGGTGGATTTTTTAGAATATTCCAGTCAGTTTCATAAAGTACCTAAGTAAGATTAGTAAAAAAGAAAGCTTCTTCTTGTTCGATATCTGTACAAATTTTTCATTAAAACCAAAGATTTTGTGTCTGTGATCCGTCAAGTTGAATTATCCTTACCTTACCAAACCAACTCAAGTTAAGCGCTACTGAAATAGAAGAGTTTCTTTGTCGAGTAAATGTATGCTTTACTACTATTGTGTGTTAATCTTAAATAGTATATTTAAGATTAACACACACCACCACTATTATATAGTAGACATGGAAATTATTGTTACTTTTAAATCATATTCATTTGATGAAATGATTCGTTTGATTTTACATGTGATTGTTATTTCGTCAAAGACAAAGACCATTAACAAAATCATAGTGAACTGTGATAGACCGGTGATTTATCATTTGATTGTTTCGTACGTAGGTTAGGTTTACCACTAACGCACGCGTTGTTGCCAAAAAGCTCTTTTCAGACGATGCATGAAGACCCTAGTAATTATTTTGTTATAAATAGCTACCTTTCCCTACATCATAAATTAAAAATAGGTACTAGATTTACTGTTAAATAGCATCAAACCTACCTAGCTAGCAACCCTAACCTACGTACAACAAACAAACAAACAAGTTTAATGAACCATCAAAGTTACATTTTGATAGGTGCTCTGTCTCCTAAACACAAAAATCTGTACACAAAAATCGAATTATAAATCACAGTTCACTGTGATTTTGTCCCATGTCTATTCCCTAGTATAGAGTTATCTGTGCACACCACAGACTAGCCATACTTGAGAGTTTGAGACCACAGCAAACTACTTGTCAGTGTCATAGTCGTCAGTCAGGAGTCACACACTATAACGATTAGTTTAATCACTATTATTGTATTTTGCACTTGCAAATTTATTTTTAAAGTAGTTCCCTAGTAAAAATATTTGATATAAAATGGAAATCTCGTTTAAAGGCAAAAGAATACTCGTAACGGGGGCAGGCCAAGGTAAAATTATTTTGATTTGTAGTTAAATTTTATTGAAATTTAATCGTAATTTTAGCTTAAATAAGCAAACTTAAATTATACATTGCATTCGTAACTTTAAGTACTTAATTTCATTACAGGAATTGGCCGAGGTATCGCCGTAGAACTGTGGCGTGCGGGTGCTAATATAGTTGCGTTGTCACGAACCAGAAGTCATTTAGAGTCTCTCCAGAGCGAATATCCCTCGATAGATATTGTAGATGTTGACATAGCTGACTGGGAGAAAACTCGTTCTGTGGTTGAGTCTTTGGGTCACTTTGACGCGCTTGTGAACAATGCTGCCGTGGCGATTTGTGAACCATTCCTGGAGTGCTCGCCTGCGGATTTTGATAGGTTTGCTTTGATTTGAAATATATTTGACGTATGTAGGCCAGTCCAAAGTACCATGCGGTAATTAAATATTGGGTATTTATGGCACTTGGATTGCAATTTCCTGTGTTGGTAATTTTTATGTACAAATATCCCACAACTGCACCGATGGAGTAGGGGTTTAATTCAATTTAATTCTTTATTCATTAAATATAAACATAACAGCATATCACTCACTGTGTGTCGATCCCCACATTTGTATCCCTAGTAATCCGTATGTAAAATTTTGTGATAATCGGATGAATGTCTTTGTCATCTTCATCAACAGCCCTAAACAGTCCACTGCTGGACATAGGCCTGTCCTTACAATGGAGGTTTTGGCCTACTATACCACAGTGGCCAGACGGGTTGGTATAGGGTTTGTTTAAAGTTTTCCTTCTTTTTGCATTGCTGTTGTTTAGCACAGTTTGCTTCTTTAGTAGGCTCTTACGGCACCCATGGGATGAATATGGGTGGTGACACTCCGTATTTTACATATGCATATGCGCTGTACTGTGCTGTGTAAATAACAAAATTCATCTTTTTGCAGAATGTTCAATGTAAATGTAAGGGCAGTGCTTAACATTAGTCAAGTTGTAGCAAGGAAAATGGTAGAAAATAAAACACATGGTGCAATAGTAAACATATCGTCTCAAGCTTCCAAGGTGAGTCATAACAAACTGTTTAATTAAGTGTAGAGTAACAACAAAATTAATACTAATATTACGAATTACTGGGGACTATCACCAAAGATAGCTATTTATTATTATTATTAAGCCTTTATTGCCAACATAGTTACACGTATTCATTATTAAATAGTTCAGTGTTAACATGCAATTAAATTAATTAACATTATAATTATATCAATACAATATTATTAATGTTATTATTATGCCGCAGTTATTGGGCGTCGGCGTGTCCTTGTGACACAAAGGCCTCCTCCAGCTCTTTCCATTCTGCTCTTGTTTGAGTTATTCTGGGCCACAGTGGACCCGCGTTCTTTTTTATCTCATCAGACCAACGTTTTCTTTGTCTTCCTCTTTTCCTTTTTGTTTGGAATCTAGGGGTCCATTCTGTTATATCTTTCGTCCATTTATTCCTATTCTCTCTCATCATGTGGCCTACCCATCTCCACTTAAGTGTTTTGGTTTTGACTACGACATCTTCGATTTTCAAATAGCTATCTATCTATCTATCTATCTATCTTGAAAGATAGCTATTTATGTATCCGTAACTAGCCAGTTACAGACCAATATTAAAAAAGTAATAATAACATTTAAAAATGGAACTCTTTGGCTCAAGAATACAATTTGTTTCATGTATACAGTGCAACCTCGATACAACAAATCGTAAGGGAACAAGTAAATATTCGTTTTATCAAGTTGTTAGTTAAACTGAGGTTTGTTATATTGAGGTTAGGTTGGTCTAAAGAGGTAAAAAAATGGTTTTATTCACCGCAACATTGCAAAGGTACTCATCTTGTTATAGCGAACTTCTAAAAAACAAAAAAGTACAATCAGGGTGCGTCAAAAGCTGTCTATAATATCTACACAGGTGATGAATCTTGGATATACGAGTATGCATATGATCCCGAAACTAAACAACAATCAACGGTTTGAGTGTTCCAAGATGAGCCGAACCCAACAAAATTCATTAGTTCAAAAAGCACTTTGAAGCAAATGGTCGCTTGTTTTTTTGGGAAAAATGGACATGTGGCTACAATGCCAAGAGGATCGTAAAATGGTTAATTCTGAATGGTACACGACCATTTATTTGCCAGAAGTCTTTGAAGAAATAAGAAAGAATAACTGTTAGTTATTTTTTCTTATGACAACGCTAGCTGCCACACATCGGCCGAAACAACTTAGTATTTGGAAGATCCAAAGATCGAAGTAACGAGTCATCAGCCGTACAGCCCTGACTCGGCCCCCCAACGACTTCTATTTATTCCCAACCGTGAAGAATAGATTACGTGGTCAACGTTAAGAGTCTGTTGATGCGTTCAAAATGCACGTTTAGGAGATACCACAATCAGAATGGAAAAAATGCTACAAAAATTGGTTGCAACGTTTGCAAAAGTGCATCGATCATCACGGCGAATATTTTGAAAAGCAATTAAATACTATATGTTTGTGGCTCACCGAGCCAACCTTTGCTCGTCGCAAAAAGGACCATTTTTGAGTCTAAATGTGGAGACCAGAACCCTCAACCAATAATATTATACATGCGAAAGTAACTCTGTCCCTTCTGGTTTTTAAATAAATTTGGCATGAAGACACTTTGATTCCAAAAGCATCCAAAAGCTATAAGATAAAATATAGGGCATGAAGGCCAAAAACTTCTAAAAGATGACGGTCCGGGAAGTGCAGTTTATGTTATCCATCAACAAGGTGGACTGACAACATTATCACATATATCCTTATTTTATCATATTTATATAAATAGATAGTTATCAATCAGCTATAATGCATAATGCTGTTAATCACTTTGCATTACCTGTTCTGAGAAGCCTTATCTACTTGTGAATACTTTTAGAGTATATTGTCAAACATAATAATGTTAGTTCCTTGTATATGTATGTTAACTCCACGAAAATTCAATAACGTCTATGACCTTTTTAAAAAGGTAATTAAGACAAATTTTTAATACTAAGCTTACATTATAAAACCCAGTTTCATTATCAATTTTCAGTGCAAAAACGTGGATTTTGTTGCGATTAAGCAGTTAACCCAATTCCATCGTCTTTCTTGGATGTATCCTCACTAATCTAACATTCCTACAAATCTTTTTAGGATTTTGAATCTGTATTTTTAAATTGCCACACTAGATAAATATTCACTTATTAAGATGAATGCATACAAAAATCTGGTTGTTAGCTAAGTGGGCGTAGGAATTGTCATGATAAAGAGAGAATGCGAGTATGCGCTTTATATACACATGTACAAACATGTAACATTTTAAAATAAAAATTCCGGGTTGAACAATTAAATTATATGCAAAAGATCTGCATTTAAAATAATGAACAGGTCTCACGCTTTACGCAAGCAAGAAGTTACAGTACAGTGCGTGTTAAATATACCTTCACTATGCTTCCACGTCTCAGACCTTTTATATATATCTACTTACTAGTCTATATGGTGACGGATTAAGAATACGGAGTATCACCACCCCTACTCGTCCCGTGGTGTGTAAGAGCCGATTAAGGGACCAAAATTAGGCAGGACAACAGCACTGCGAAGAGAAGAAAAACTTAATACAAACCTTATACAAACATATATGGCATGGTATAGTATGCCAAACCCCCTTTCTAAGGAGGGCCTATGTCCAGCAGTAGACTATTAAAGGCTGTTCATGATGAAGGTATATACCTACTTATTTAAACATTAATATTATGTTAAATGCTGTTTATCAGATCTTGAATATATTATACCTACTTATTTAAAAAATATTATGTTAAATATTTAGTGCTCATACATTTTATAATTGATGGTTTAGGATTTTTATTCGACAGAAATCTTTGTATCCTTTTGATGGTAATTTAATGTTAGGTTAAAAATGTTTAATTTTTCAAAACTCATAAATTACATTTGTTTAAATATCATCAATATCTACTTTAAACCGTAAATCTTATAAATTATAAAACACACGTTATAAAAATATTAACACTTTAATCTTGGTAGTTTCAAGGTAGTGAGGATTTATTGATTAAGTATCATAGGATTAATGATTTTACAAACACAAGTCTACAAGTGTACTGTAAAAAACTGATTGCTTTGAAACTACTTTTTAAATTAATATGGGAACGGGATTCTCTCTATCTTAGTTAGTTGCTTAGTATGATGTTTTTTTTAGTTTAGCCGACGCATTGCTATTTTATTACTTTAGCCGTGAGTGAGCCATACTTAAATATACCGGCTCGGCTAAAATTTACTCAAAGTGCTGCTACGCCATTGTGATTCTTGTATTGCAGGATGCCATGGGCGGCGGTAGTTACTTACCATCAGATGACCCGTCTGCTCGTTTACCCCCCTACACCATAAATAAAGAATTTAATCGTACATTGGGATAGTTATAGAGGTAGATAGTTACAGAGGCGGCAAATAATACTTATTCTAGCATAACTTTGATAAAATTAGGTACTTAATGATAGCAAAATGCAATAATTAAACAACATTTTACAACTTTTACAGGCTGCATTGCAAGATCACGCTATATACTGTGCGTCAAAAGCTGCTGTAGATGCATTGACCCGTTCAATGGCATTAGAGCTGGGTCCGTATGGTATCAGAGTAAATTGTGTAAACCCTACCGTTATCATGACTGAAATGGCTAAAGTTGGATGGTCAGATCCAGTTAAGGCTAATGAAATGCTTGCCAAGATACCTCTTAGAAGGTAAGTTATAATCGAATTATAATATTAAGACTAAAATTATGTTAGAAGTAATCTGTAATACTCATAGAACTAGGTCGTGACAATTAAGCGCTTATTACTTTGACTGACTACTTTAAGATGAAATGCAATGTATCACCTGATGCATGCTGCACAATTAGAAATAAAATTCATTTTAGGTCTTATGGCACCATGATTGGTAAAAGCTTTATATTAAGCTATTTCTTTACTCTCGGTATCCTTTAGATCCTTTAGAAGTATGAAAAACGCGAGCTTCGGCTCCTTGTTACTATTTAAGCAACCGAATACAATTCAATTGAGTTTGCCTTTATTATAGTTAACTACGACATATTAAAAAAAAAAACAATTGTGTATTATCTAAGTTTTTCTTGTCACTGAAGAAGTCATAGGTCATTATAAAATTATCTTCGTATCTGTATTGTGTATATACAGATATGAAAATAATATTATGAGCTACAATATATTTTCATTATAACATATTCATATTACTTTACGTTTATAAAAAAATTGTAGTCCAGTCATACTCATTGTTACATAAACTTTTGTCACCTCTATAGGAACAATATTTTCCTCTAGTCAGAGAACGGAGAGCCGTTTATGAACATTAGCCTGATGCTGATTGCAGTTCTGCATAGATGGCCTATTAGCAACTGGAATCATATTTAGTCACTTTATTATTCTTATAAATATTGGTTGTGGGCTCCGATTTCCGCATTCAAACTCGAGAGAGATCCTTTACGCGTCTAGAAGAGGTTGGCTAGGTGAGCCAATCAAGCTCCTTACAGGAGCGCAGAATCCTCCTGGGGCGTTCACAATCTTCTAGGAGCGATTTTGTACCAGGTATGGTACTTGCCCGTTGTGTAGCCACTCCCTCGCATTCCAAGATTACGTGGGGGGCCGTTTCTTCTGTTTTTATCCATCCTCTGCAAAGAGGACTGTCCGTCGCATTAATGATGAATAGTTGTCGGTTCAGGGCTAGTTATATGAATATAAAAACATCAGCAAGGTAACGAATTGTAAATTTTTAGAGGCCTTTTTAACTATTTTTAGTTTGGATTTTGTTTAGAAAATGACTTGATCTAGTACGTTCTTAATTAATAATTCAAGATAACAAGCCGTTCAAATCTCAGATCTGTTTTCATCGACGAATGATATTTCGTCGTGGGTTAAAATTTTGTTAAAATCTGCTCATGCTTATTACTAGTAATAGTTACTAAAATGCCATAGTCGAGCTCAGAATCTAACACGATTCAAAAAATAACATCTCTCGTATTCCCTTGTAAAATACACCAGAAAAAATGTTTTTAATCAAGACTTTTACAACGTAAAGCGCTATCTATGGGATCGTAAAACCTACTGATAAATGAATACTCACATAATTCAATGATAGAGATAAGACTCTTAATAACTGCACGGATGGCGTAGTGGTTTAAGCGGTCACCCGCCGCTTCCTACTGCGTCGAGTGTTGTATATATACATATACATATATATATATATATATATATATATATATATATATATATATATAAATTCCATTATTTGTAAAGGATTTATTTCCAGTGCAGGAACTGTCTTTTATTAAAAAAAATACGTGAAACTGTTTTGTTTCAGATTTGGAGAAGTTTCTGAAGTGGTCAATGCTGTAGTTTTTCTACTCAGTGAAAGGTCAAGTATGATCAATGGTGTAGAGCTGCCTGTTGATGGTGGTTTTCTCGCCACGTAAATTCTATTCACTGAGAACATTCTTCCTACATTACTAAAAGATAAAGTAACGACCTGGTATATTAAATATTTTTTAACAATCTGCATACTTATATTAATTTTAAGTGTAGGTATTGGACATTTAACCAAAGATGGTTTATTAACATGTATTGCCATAATTAAATGATTGTACTATGTATGTACATTGTGATATATTGTTATCAAATTGTGTTAATTATAACAATTTAAGCTTCAAGATGGTTGTACTGTTTTCCTAAGCTAATATTTTTGAAGTGTAAGCAGTAACACTTATTTGTTTGTTTTAAATAGTTACATACAAATGTAGTTTCTACATAAGACTTTGTAATTCATATACATTTTTAGATCTGCTTCATTCTCAATTATATAAGTGTATTTAAGGAGCAAATCACTAGAAGAGGAAAAACGGTGCATATGAATTGATTAGTCATATTAATGTACAAAGATATAACTAATTTTATTTACTTGAACAGTGTGTATAATTTGAATTATATTTATATTATCATTAGCACCAGTGAATACTACATTTGCAATCGGTAAGACCTTATAATTTCACTAGAGAGGTGAATACAGTTTACCTTAAGCCATTTCACCAAACATTATTTTTGTTAAATAAATGCGATTTGTTAAAATGTTTGTTATTATTACTGGCAGTGCACCTCGAAGAGTGATAAAGGCAATTATGGTTAAATAACGCTTTGGTGAACATACTTTTTTGATTATTTGTTTTTAAAATACATGGCAAATAGGCAGCCTAGCAGGCTGGTAAATGACTATTGCCACCCATGGATCTCTCATCATCATCATCGAAAGCTTTTAACAGTTTACTGCTGGACATAAGCCTCTCCTTAGAAAGGAGATTTTGGCCTACTATACCACGCTGGCCAGACGGGTTGGTATAGGGTTTGTGTCAAGTTTTCCTTCTCTCTGCAGTACTGCTCTGCGTAGTTTTTTTCCCTTAGTCGGCTCTTACGACACCCACGGGATGAATAGGGGTCCCTACCCATGGATCCCTACAGAGTCAAAATTGCATTGCAGGCCTTAAAGGTGAGAGTATGCTCTTATCTTAAAGATTTGAAGATCTTATCAGTCCAAATACTGCAGGCGATAATTTTGTTTTAGGGTAAAGCCTAACCTACATTTAACAGTTTTAGAGTTTAATATTTCTAAAGCACCTTTCAGTCTTGAACTCGTTCTACTAAAATATTGCTTTTAAAAATAAAGGAACTACATGAATGTCATGAAATAGGGATTCTTTTACATTGTTTATATTGATCAAGAAAGATACAATAGGACCAAGAGTTGCTATTTATCTAAGGGTCTGCTGTGAGTGAGTGTTAATACGTATTCATTCTATGAAGAAGCTTAAAATCTCTGCACTGAAATATACCTTAAATGTTACATCCTGAAAACGGGTTATGGATACCGTTTATCATCAAGGAAGTAGTATCATTATTTTAACCTAGTTCTAAGTTCATAATTTCATCAGAAGAAGGCACTTTAGTTTTTCGTATTGTAGTTTAACCGTTCATATCTGTTCCTACTTAAAATAAAAAAAATACATGCATATTCCCTATTAGGGAATATGCATGTATTTTTTTTATTTTTTTAAACGATTCTACTAGTTATTACATTACCAAAAATAAATATAACACATCCGAAATATAAACCGTTAAGCAAAAAAAAAATTATTAAAATCACTATCATTTTGGGGCAATTTGAACACGTCCATTTTGGCGCGCTTTTTTTGTGATGTCAGATTACACTTTCAGACGAATTCGATGTCAACAACGGAGTAAAGTTCACAAAGTTTGTGAAAGTTAAAAAGTGAGTAATTGGTATTGGTATTGGTATTGGTTGTGGGCCTCGGTTTCCGCATTTAGACTCAGAGTGGTCCTTTATGCGTCGGGGATTGGCTGACTAGGTGAGCCAGCCAAGCTCCTTCCAGAAGCGCAGAAGCCTCCTGGGGCGTTCACAGGCTTCTAGGAGCGACTTTATATCAGGAATGATATTTGCCCGTTGTGTGGCCACTCCCTCGCATTCCAGGACTACGTGGGCGGCCGTTTCTTCAGCTTCCAGACACCCCCTGCACAGGGGGCTGTCCGTCGCATTGACTATGAATAGTTGTCGGTTCAGGGCTAGATGTCCTGTAATAGTTCCGACAACCATTCTGATGTCCGGTCTGCTAAGACTGATCAGTCTGCAGGTGAGTCGTGGCGTGACTTGATTCAGCACCAGTTTGGACTGTCTGCAGCCGGGTGAGTTTTTCCACCTCCGGTTGTGTGCTTCACAGGTCCGTTGCCTGACCCAGCATCGTATTTGGTTAAACGATATGGGCAGAAGTGGGGTTGGGCCAGAGGTTGGGGTTGCCGATCCCCTCCTTGCCAACTCATCTGCGGCATCGTTCCCGTGTGAGTTACTGTGCCCTTTAATCCATTGGAGGAGTACCCCATTGAATATAGCGAGCTGTTCCAGTGCTTGGTGGCATTCGAGGACAACACCAGAGGTCATTGTGTTGCCCTCCAATGCCTTTAAGACGGCCATGCTGTCGGATATTATTCGGATGTTGTAGTCCTTGATACCCCTTGACATGGCCGTTGTGGCGGCGTAAGTTATTGCCACACATTCACATTGAAATATGGAGCTGTGTTGGCCTAACGCTAGTGATATGTTTATATTTAGGTCTTGCGAGAAAACTCCGGCTCCAGTTCCTGACCTAGTCTTGGAACCGTCCGTGTAAATTCGGACTTCGTTAATGCCGGATTGATCACGGTCATTTCCATGTATCTGGATGTAGTATCTTCTTGTGAAGATATGGTGTTTTGGGATTCTATCGCATGGAGCTGCTATCAGTGGTTCGTATTCCACCAATTGATCCCATAATTTAGAGTGCGATCCCTCCCTTTTGTGCCATAGACCCAGGTGTTTGAGTCTAATGATCGCCATGGCGGCCTCCTGCTGTATGAATAGATCCAGGGGTGGCAGACCAAGAGCCACCTCCAGTGCGGCAGTAGGCGTTGTGCGCATACAGCCAGTGACCGCGGAGCATGGGAGTCGCTGGAATTGCTGCAGTTTGTTTATGACGGTGCTTAGCTCTGTTCTCTGCCACCAGACAACAGCACCGTAAGTGATTATTGGTCTTATGACTGTCCTGTATAGCCATAAAGTAATTTTGGGTGATAGTCCCCAGCTTTTGCCGAGTAGCCGCTTGCATTGGCAGAAAATAATGCAGGCTTTATTCAGTTTTTCATCGAGGTGCTTATTCCACAGGAGTTTACTGTCCAGTATTACTCCTAGGTATTTGACCTCTTTGGTAAGAGTAAGTTGTGTTCCAAATAGCTTGGGAAGTCTGAGATTTCCTAGGCTGCGTTTGTTTGTGAACATGATCATCTCTGTTTTGGATGGGTTCACTGTCAGGTTGTGTGCTGCGCACCATTGTTCCACGATCTTCAGTGCAAGTCTCATTTGATCGCATGTAATGCTCTCAAAAGGACCGCTGATGAGAACGGTAAGATCGTCTGCATAGCCTATTGTGAGGAATCTTTGGTCATTGAGTTGTGCGATGAGCTCATCCACAACAATGTTCCATAGAAGGGGGGAGAGTACACCGCCCTGGGGGCAACCTCTAGCCACCACTCCTCTAGTCACTTCGCTCACAGTGAATTGTATAGCTCTATATCTTAGCATGCTGTCGATCCACCCAGATGGTCCAGTAATGTCGTATCAGACCATCTCAGTAGGCCTGGGAAGACACCATCTAGTCCTGGCGCCTTGAATGGTAGGAAGCTGTTAATTGCCCATCTTAGTTTGTCATGGGTGACAACTTTGCGGGCCGTATCCCAGTCTGTATCATCTGGTGGTTTTTCCCATCTGTCTTCCCATTTTTCCATCACATCTGATATGCGACATCCAGGGAAGTGTGTTTTTAATAACAGCTCTGAGGCTTCCGAGTCTGTTTTGGTATACTCACCATCAGGCTTCTTCAGTGAGCCAAGATTGTGTTCGCCTCTACTACACAGTATGCTTTTGACTCTATTGGCCTGGTTGTTGTTCTCTATGTTAGTACAGAAGTTTCTCCAGCACTCAGTTTTCCTGGTTCTGATTCTCTTCTTATATTGTTGTCGGGCCTGCGTGTAGGCATCCCAATGTTGGTCTAATCGCGAGTTTTTTGCTTTATTGAACAACTTTCTCACTTTACGACGTAGTCTTTCCAGTTCCGGACCCCACCATTGGTGTTTGTTCTGTGGTCCAGTTCTGGGTGTGGAAAGTGGGCATGTTTGTTCAAAGCAATCGATCAGTGTCTGTGTAAGGTTGACAACATGACTGTCAATGTCCTTAACAGTCCCCGTAGCGTATGTTGGGTTGATGCTTCGCAGATTCTCCGCAGTAAGATGTTCATACCGTTTCCGGTCCATCGTGCGGGGATTCCGTCGGGGATCGGGTAGTTTAAGTTTCATTTCAAAGTTAAATTTGATGCAGCGATGGTCTGAGCACGATGCTTCGTTCGAAACATGCCAGTTCGATATGTGTTGCGATGCGTGCTCACTTGCTAATGTAAGATCAATTATAGTTTGGGCCCTGGACGTGACAAATGTCGGCTCCGAGCCCACGTTGATAATGTTAAGGTTGGTTGATAATAGGAACGATACAAATTCCTCACCTCTCCGGTTGTTGCTCCTGCTGCCCCACAGCGCATGGTGCGCGTTGGTGTCGGCAGAGATGATCAGCCGATCCAGACCCTCGCGCTCGCAGTGGTGTGCCAGCGCAGCCAGCTCCGGAGTGGGGATGTCAGCATCGCCCGGCAAGTAGGCTGATGCTATCACCACGTCAGGCAGGTTTGATGAGGGTTCCTTTAACCTAACAGAGGTAAGGTCTCTGGAACAGAACTCGGTCATTAAGGTAGTACACGCATGTTTTGGTGTATAAATACAAGTGCGCGGGTTATCAATGGTAGTGTTGAGAAGTATCTTACCTCCAATATTATTTAGACCGCAGATCCTGCCCTTCCTAATCCACGGCTCCTGGATTAGGGCTACGGTGTTGGTTTTTACCTCCAGCTCTCTGCGTAGGGTAGCCGTTGCTGTATGGCTGTGCTGGAGGTTGATTTGGATGGCTATAAGGGTGTTATGGGGGGGTGCAGACAGCGCCATCATCGCTGTTCAGCATATCCTCTATGTCGTCGAGGTCACTCTCGCCCACCGGTAGGTCCTCCAACTCCTCAGGAGGTGGACCCCGGCAGGCTGTTTCCTCAACGGGTCTCAGAGGATCCCCTCCATTGCCGTCCTTAGGGTGTTGTAGGGCCGATCCTCCTCCTCCCTCGAATGGCTCCTCGTTTGGGTTAGTTGGTGGGGCGGGACGTTCATCAAGGAAGCGAACGTAGAGGTTACCCAGTTTGTAGTATACTCTACGCTCGCTAGCCTTGAGCTTCACGACGTCCTCTTCTGGGATACCGAGCACTAGGAAGAGACATTTCTTTTCCTCCTGCGCCTCGGCATGGTAGAGGGCCCAGTTGGCCACATTGTACTGGCTATTCTGGTACTTTAGCCTCGTTTGAATACGGACCAGTGTATCATCTGGTCCGATTTGTGGTACCAGGAGTCCAGCCTTGATCCTTTTCGGGATCTCAGACTGCCTCCTGACGACCAGTTTGGTGCCTTCACGTGGTGATGGGATCCTTACCAGGGATCGTCGAAGCCACTGTAGGGCATATTCGTCGTTGCACCACATCTTAAGGGCGCCCTCACTGTAGAAGGCCTTGCCCCTAAACTGTGGCGCAGCGACGGGTGCGCTTGACGTGCCGGGCGAGAAGATCTCCTCATCTAGCACGCCCTGCAGCTGGCCCTCGATGTCCTCTGCCTGTGCCTTGGTGAGGTCGTGGTAAGGCTCCAGCATGACCGCGACGCAAAGGTCATTCGCCTTTAGTGCGTCGGAGTAACTCGTGGAGCCGGTCTTTGGCAGCGGTTTGAATCGCTTGCCACTGCCCTGGGGAGTGCGAGACTCGTCCGGGCGAGTTCTTTTGACGGGCTTTGTATCACTTGAAGGTTTCCCTCCACGTGTCGCTCGTCTCGCCCGTTTACCCTGTCCAGGTTGACCCTGCCTAGAGGGTACTTTGGCCGCTACAGGCGTCTTGGCAGGTGGCGCCCCCACAGGAGTACACTTCCCCGTGGCTTGACTTTCGTCTTCGCCTCGGGGCAGCACGTCACTGGCGGGGGCAACGTGGGCCCCTTCGGGCCCTTCAGCGACTTCAAGCCGCTTACTTCCACCCGAGTTCAGACACCGTGCTTGCCTTTCCACTCGGGCTTTCGCCCTGTTGGCGTTACGGGTCTTCTTGGACGGGTTTGGTTTTTTCGACGCTCTCTTCTTTGTCCTTACCAGGCTCCAGCCGGTTTCTTCCAGGCCGGGTCCCGCAGGTACGGGCATTGCTGCCCTCAAAGAGGAGAGGTCGATGGTCGACACTGGCTCCGTATTCTGGTTAGACACCAGAGGTGTCGCCAGAGTCATGGATGGCGCTGCGGTCGGGTTGTTTGCCTGAGCAGCAGCCAATGGTGTATTTGCCGGATTCACCCTTGGGTTGTTCACCCTGGGGTCAGCCGATTGGTGGTTTAGCCTGGCACTTGGGTTGTTCACCCTCGGTAAAGGCTTGGTGGTTTTTTTATTAATTGGTTTTTTAGTATCCATAGTTGTTTTGGTATACTATTCATCTCCTTGTCCTTCCACCCTCCTTGGAGCCCTCAAGTGGGGACGCCGCGGCAGAAGGCACACGACGCCAGAAGTGACAAGGAAATATAGAGCTCCCTCCCTGGCAGAAGGCAGGCCGAACTAGGTAGGAAGACTTGGTCGTCCCACCCGTCGTCCACCCCCACCAAAGAAGAGCTCTCGCCCAGCAGCCCTCTGACGGGATACTACAGCCGATTGACCAAAGGTGGCTAGCCTTCAGCCTCCCGTGTAAAGAGAAATCCAGGCCAAAGCAGTGTGTTGCCTTTCAGCTCAACTACCAGGATCCCTTCATCCTCCCTTACGGGTCCCCGCACACGGCACAAACATGCGGGTGGTTGCCCCCCCCTCCCCCTCACTCTCAGTCTTTGTTGATAGTGAGGCCGCAGGCACCAACCACTTAGTGTCCGCAGTAGGTGTAGATGGGATAGAAAATGGGAAGGGATAGGTTTTGTGGGATGGAATTGCGTCTGGGTGTTTCTGTTATATCTGTTTCGTAGGGAATCAGACCTAAAACAGGCGGCAACCACGGGAAGGATGACACCCAGACTTGCCATGGGGATCTACACGACTGTTGCGCTCTCCCCCATGACCATTCGCCGTGTACGCCCTCCGGACAGGAGGGCGTACCAGGATTGGATCTGCTCCAGGCGATCTTGGCCTATTGGAGCACACCCAACCCCGCCCTAAAGTGAGTAATAAAAATTAACTTATTACCATGGAAAAGCCAATAAAAACTTATTATTAATATTGTGCCGTTCCTTTGTGCCCAAATAATATAACTGCACCTGACAAAGTATATTCAGTCATTGTGTTGTCTTTCTACGCGGGAATTTAATAATTTAACACTGAAAACGTATTAGTTATTAACTTAAAATGAAACAAATAATCACCAGAAACCAAATATTACAAATACACACAACTTGTTGACACTCTTGACAGTGTAGGTTGACGTCACATTTTATTCAACCAATAGCGTTGCGTTTTAGAAATTTGCGAGGGAATCTTAAAAAAGCCAATTTTTGATGATTAAATTTCACTATTAAATTATAATAAATTTCAAAAATAATTGTATGGGTATCTTTTTTTAGCAATAAAAATTACAAATAAAAATATTTTGTCCATTTTGGTGTCACGTGCATATTCCCAATTGTAAGTTATAATTAATTAAAGACGTTGATGAGAGACATTCGAATTAAACGGAGTCTACTAAGAGCCACGAGTGCGTTGTCGCCCTTTGAGTCCCTCCCCCTCGAATCAGAGGGAGAGGAGGTTTGGGCTCCGGTAACCTCACCAGCATCTAACAATTTGATAACTAACAGTCACCCTACCATTTTTTTTTCATTTGTGTAAAATTACTGCCTCCCTACTCGTTTCTAAGGAGAGGCCTATGTCCGGCAGTGGATTAGTAAAGGCTGCTGATGATAATGATGAAAATTACTGCAATGTAACCCGTCACTGCTTTTGATTGTAGGTACGTTACGCTGCGGGTAAGCTGACCTAATCTTTATAACTCATAATCTGGCAAAAATATTTCGGGCACAAGAACCTTAATTGTTACACGCTTTATATTAGCTTCACTTGTATGTTTGTAACCGACTCCTTTGGGCGTGATTTTGACTGACTTTAAACGGTCAGAATTCGTTCAAACTTTGTAGATATATCGAGGACCGATGACAATACACTAATTAAAAAATATATATATATAGTTTTAAAAAACTAAAAAACACGCTTTCTATAGAAAACCAAACTAAAAAATAGAAAATAAATTTGAAAAAAAGCGTTGGGTGCCTGTTATCAATAGTAAAAAGCACCTCATTCAGTCAGTTTCTATCTGATAATTGTACTGATAAAATGTTGTTTGCAAACAAGATATTTATAATTCAATTTAACCTCAAATTACTACTGTGATATATTTACCTACGAGTATATGCCACTTATATTTGACTGCAACAAGAATTTATAATTTAGGTATACCCGTATCTGTGATCTACTCAAAATTTATAGGAATAATGTTACTTCAAACGAACATAAATGTTATCAAGAAGTAAATTAAAAATAATAGGTAATTGAGATAACTGGCTATTATCTATCACTAGCGATAAATATAGGCCTGCAATAAATCATTTTGCTCTTTCTGTAAATAAACTTGAATGAATAACAAGTGTGTTCAATAATGGATAAATATTTTAAAGGAAAGCGAATTCTCGTTACTGGCGGTTGCCAAGGTAAGTAGGTACATCTATTTATAAGAAATTTGCCTATGTACAGAGACCGGCAAACTCATGTATGAATCGAGTAGCCTAATAGCAATTATTACGTAGTTGAAACCCGTGTTTCTTATATTTTATATACATATTCAGATATAGAGTTGGAGGCAATCACAGTGTAGGTATCTAACATGACTACCATAAGCAGCGAAAGTGCAATTTTTTAAAGTAGACATCGTGGACGTATAAAAAAAGTCTGACGGAGTTCTCGCTAATACAAAACTGAGGCATCGTAATGGCGACAGCTTTGCGTGTGGGAATGACTTTTGAGGTTTCCAAGTTACCCTAATTTATGCCCTAAAAACACAGTCAATAAATTGAAATATTTTATTTCTTAGAAATTTTACTGTTTAATGTAATAAATGCTGGGTCATTTTTTTATAATAATGTCTTACTTTGAGAGGTTCTTGAAATTTCCTCTAATTTCGTGATGTGGTTAAACAAGATTTGTGTGAGAATATGTTTGCGTTGTCTTTATTTTTACAATAACAATTTCTAATTATTTGAATGGAATTATTTCTCCATACTCCATTATCCTTAGAAAATTTAGTAAAAGTATACCTGGTAGTAACTATTAAATAAATAACCTTAATAAATTGATTTAAATAACAAACCAAAAATTGCCTTTGTTTTGGGTAATTGGAAACACTGGGCTGGAATAAATAATGAATTCTTTTGTTCTATGTAGCGAATGCTGATTAATTTATCTTAAAATCTGGAAATAAGTAATAATAATAAATTTCCAAAAAAAATGTGAAAATCACTGAGATACACATTCAAGGTGTCAAATTCCCAAGAGTTGACATGGCTCCTCGACCTAAGTTTCTGGTGTCGTCGTGGCAATGTAGGATTGAACGTCGTTTTGCTGAGGCAAGGGTACTCATTGGCAATGCTTCGATTTGGGCGCAGTGTTGTTCTAGTGCCAAATTTAATTTCATAGTCTGATATGAGAATTACTGTTTATGTTTATTTTTACTAAATTAATTCTTTCTGCATAAGTACCTATAAGCTGGTAGTGCCCATTACTCGCCTACATAAGGTACATAATTTATTCAAGGGCAATTGTATGAATTTCTATAAAAATCACAAACAGTTTGAAAATCCCAACAGAAATGTTGTCCTTAATAAAAAAAAGGCTGAAACTATTCGAATATCAAAATCTTGTACTTAATTAAAGACATCATAGAGATTAAGAATACAGTGTGTTACCACCCCTATTCATCCCGTGGGTGTCGTAAGAACCGACTAAGGGAGCAAACTACGCAGGACAATTAAAAGAGAAGGAAAACTTGAAACAAACCCTATACCAACCCGTCTGGCCAGCGTGGCATAGTAGGCAAAAACCTCCTTTCTAAGGTGAGGCCTATGTTCAGCAGTGGACTAGTAAAGGCTGTTGATGAGAGATTGCCAGTTTTAAATATAAAAATTTTAAACTCAAAAATCATCAGTTTCGAAGAGTTGTTTTCTTATTAATTATCTCTTTTAGTGTAAAATGAGTCCACACGCTTCATGCGTAGAATGAAGTACAATGTGCACGGAATAATGCGACTTTGAGCTTGCAAGCCTGCGAGCTATTGTGTTAGCACGTACAGGCTGCGCCCTTCGCTCCCGTGCGGTCATTATTATCCTTGAGGTTGGCAGTCAGATTCAGCCCTAGATATTTGAATTGGTTTACTCTCTGAAGAGGAACATCGCATCTCAATAGGTACACTACTGCTGACGGCCTCAGAGACCATAATCTCACTCTTTTTTGCATAGTATATAAGTCCATGCTGTAATGCATACCTTTCGCAAATCCCCAACAGCTTACTAAGGCCACCACCTAACTGAGGCTTCCCATGTCGTCCGCATAGCTTATATTATTTAAGCACACTCCATCTATATAACAGCCTACCCTGGTCATGCTACGATTCGCAATCATTCACGTACAGAATGAAGAGCGTGGGCGATTTCAACTCTCCTTGTCTCGCCCCGCACTCTAACTCATACGCATCAATTCTGACCCCTACTCATCTGACACTATTGCTTAGCTTATGACACTATTGCTTAACTTAGTAGCGCACTTTTGCGTAGTTTGCTCCCTTAGTCGGCTCTTGAGAGGTCGAGAAATCCAGTAGGTATATTACTGGACAGTCTACTTAAGACACAAAATAGCGCTGTCCGTAGACAATCCGTGCCTGAATTGGTTGTCATGTAGTCTTATACTTTTATTTAACTGCTTGTTAAGCAGACCGTCAAATGCATTCAAAACAATTGCCAATAATATAGGCCTAAAGTTATAGTCCATATCGCCAGTGTTTAACTACAGGTACCACCAGCGTTTTCAACATCTCAACAGGTAGATATGCATGTCTCATGCACAATGCAGACAACATGGACAGTGTGCTGGCTTTCCAAAATGAAAGCCACAAATAAGTTAAATTAAGGTGTTAATTGCATTTTTTTTATATAGGCATCGGCCAAGGTATAGCCCTTGAGTTATGGAAGCAAGGCGCGGACGTCGTCATCATATCTAATCAACCGGACAATTTAAAGACTATTAAAATAGAGTATCCGTCAATCGAAACAGCATGCGTTGACCTCCGTGACTGGGACAAGACCAGAGATGTTATCAATTCCTTGGGTGTGTTTGATGGTTTAGTAAATAATGCAGGAATTGCCATAATTGAACCGTTTTTAGAATGTTCACCAGATAGTTTAGACGAGTGAGTATACAATTATTCATTCATTAGACTCAGTTTGCCATGTAATTTTCTTATTTGATTTGTTATGCCTTATATTTGTATGTAGGTAGATAGGCACAAGTAGTTTAAATCTTATTTACAGGACTATATCAGTAAATGTCAAGGCTATCCTGAATGTAAGTCAAGTGTTGGCGAAAAAAATGATAGAAAACAAGATTAAAGGATCTATTGTGAACATATCCTCACAGGCTTCGAAGGTGAGTTTTTATAAATATAATATGTGTATTCTTTTAATTATTCATAATGAACTGATAAACTTACTAGTATAAAATATACACAACTTGAACGAACATTTTCGCAACCGCTGCGGTCAACCAAACCTATGAAGTAGTTTGGCCTGGAACCGACTTTTTAATTAGCTAAAATTACCCAGAAATATTTGACAACCAACAAATATGTCGATCCTTTGTCACAGTGACACTAGATGCATTTTTTTCAATGTAAATACGCGATAATCCGTGTATATATTGTGTCATCTGCTTTGACAGAGCACTACCATCGCAGGTCGCAGATTTTTGACGGAGACGAAAGAAAATCACATCTGTTTATATTTCTAGTTGTTATACTGTGTAACAACTAGGAATAAATAAATAATATTACATTTTTTAAATGGTGACGATTTCTTGTAATACCGCATAGTAGAACAGATGTGATTTTTTTGAAGTAAAACTTTTTTACGCACGCTTGACTTTGGAAGTAAGCTGGTGAACGAGAGCGATACGAAACGTGTGATCAGGCGAGGCGAACGGAAGTTGAAAGGTAGATATAAGTCAGTGAAAATAGGAAGAGAGATCGTTACGTTTCGTATATTACTGTAGGAGAGAGAGAGGTGCGAGCACACATTTTCTTTCTCTCATAGCCAAGAAGTTTTATTTCAGACGTGTGATCTAAAGCACACACTTTTTTTTGTCTATCAATGTGTGTTATTCTAGTCTAACAAAAAGTAGAACAACGGTGAATAGAACGTCGATTCGAGGGGCTTGTTGCGAAAGCAGACCCCAACCTAGTTTGGGTAAAGGCTCGGATTATAAGGATATGGATATGTTGTCGATTCAAAACCCTTATTTAACGTTATTTAATTTGAAGACATCCAAATTTTATCGCACCGACGACGGGAAGGACATCAAATGTTTGATAGAAAGGAATATTTTGTATGCGAAAATAAAATTGTTTACACTATTTTCCTCCCAGTTTTTCAATATTTTCTCACCGTTCTAACTTTCTCTGGGCTTCCACAAAATTTTTCAAGACTAGCTGGTCTTGCCGTTTTCGAGTTTTATCGAGACTAACGAACAGCCATAAGCTATTTTACTCTATATATAAGAAAAAATCGAAAAATATTGAGATAGCTTAGGTATAAACAAATCAGCAAACGATAGTTTTAGTTAATGAAATAACAATTTTAATACTGTGAAATAGTCTCAGAGCGAGAATGTTATGAATACGGCTGTGTAAACTAAAAGAGTCAGTGGCAACTGATCGTATTTGTTTACACAACCAATTGACGTCATGCCCACAGAACAATACGGCGTCCACTGCGTGCAACGTTTTTGTCAATGAAGCGCGAAATCTAAAAATGTTAAATTTAAATACTCATAATATCGATTCATTAAAAAAAAAGTGTTGTTTATTGGGTTTTTAAGCACTATAGAATCTGTTTGTGACAATAAAAAGAATGAGTACCTATAATACCCTATTCGTTTTTATATTAAATTGAAAACTCGATTGATGAGTATTGATGCACATGACCAAGGCAAAAACAATAACAGAACCGGCTGTTAACGAGCTTAGTAGTTTCAGGACTGTTGTAAGCTATTAACAATAATACCGATATAATAATATTTATTGTATTGGTATACTATATTATAAACTCATTGCTACTTAATAGAGAATGTATGAATATGAATGTATGTTTGTCAATGTATCAGTTTCAAGGTAAACTGATCAAATTGTAGGAAGTGTACTGTAATAAAGAAAAGCGTTATACAGTATGTACACTATAATGTGTACAGTGAATTTAGTCTCGAGAAATTTTTGCATATGTAGTGGTGTGTATATTACTCAGATCTTAGAGCGCGTTTCCACTATATCGTTCTGGCCTATACAAAAATGTTTCGATATCCTAACATTACTATTTAATTTTATACTTATCCCTAGCAACACTCTGATTTTTGTTTTCAATAAAAACAAGTTTTTATTTTAAAGAAAAACGTTTTGACTTTATAAAAAAAAAGGTGTGTGTGCGATTCACACACGATAGAAGTGAAACTTCAAAGAGGAGAGACCGATATTTTTTTTTTTTTTTTTTTCCTTTCATCAAGGTTTTTAAAACTCCGGGGGATCTACGGGGGGGTCAAAATTTTTGTTATTTTTGGCCTAGGACGCACCGTTTCCGAGATATTTCAATCTAAAGCAAAAATTCGTCACTTGATAGTGGAAAGTGGAAACACGCACAAAACCAGAATAAACCAGTTTACGCTGTCCGCCATACACTACTACAAACGCAAAAATTTCTCCAAGCTAATTTACCTGTAGATAATCGTATAATACTTAAGGGAAGTTTGATTTTATTTAGGTATAGGTACTTATTGCATTTGCACTCAAGATGATTTCTCGTATTTTACTACAGGCTGCTCTGATTGATCATGCTGCATACTGTGCTTCTAAAGGTGCAGTCGACTCTCTAACCAGGGTTATGGCCGTGGAATTGGGACCACATGATATTCGTGTAAACACAGTTAACCCAACAGTTATAATGACGGACATGGGTCGCAAGGTTTGGGCAGCACCTGAAAAATCACATGGTATGATGTCAAAAATACCCCTTGGAAGGTAATTTAATTCATTGACTTGTAAAGACATTGTACTATAAGAGTAACGTAAAGTAGAGTGGCGGTAACCGATCACATCGACATGAACGAAAACGCTAACACGTTTAAAAGCTTACAGTTTTTTTTAAATGATGTTGCCACAGACCTGGAAAAAGTTGAAAAATATAAACGAAGATTAAATATTGGAACATGCCAATTATTAAAATAAAATATACGTAGTATTAGTAGTTACGCAAACTACATAAAAACAACAATTAACATCATAAAATGCCAATGGTGCGAATTCTAATGTTTGAAAACTCTCAAAACTAAACTAAAAATCACTAAAAAACATTTTTGTCCTGTCAAATATTATGTTTTCAGAATAGGAAACGTTGTTTGATAGAACTAAACAAATTTTTCGTGATTTTAAGTTTAGTTTAGAGCGTTTTCGAACAATAGAATCAGTACCATTATTTCACCACCTTGCGCTCAAAAACTATGTATAATTTAATAATCATTTAGTAAAAAAATATTTACCTAGGCACTAGTAAAGGCACTATGACCTTTAGAAATGAAATTTGAATGATGAGTTGAGACTAACGAGTGGGGATTCCATTATTGTAAATTATAACTGCCTGAACTCAAACGACACACGTCAGTAAAAGATCGGTCGGTACGATTGCCTAACATGTTAAACACAGTATTCACCCCGATACATATTTCCAGGTTCGGAGAAGTACATGAGGTGGTCAGTACAGTGTTATTTCTACTGAGTGACAGCGCGAGTATGATATCAGGTGTTCATCTGCCCGTCGACGGGGGTTTCCTAGCAACTTGAAAGATTTGAAGTGATTTTCAATAAAGCAAAGAGAAAAGCTTTTGTTATTTTATTCAGTTTATTGTGCCAAAGGAATTTATACATACTGGATATAGAAAACAATGCAAGCATAACAATTTATTTATAATGCATATGCTAAGACAGGCTAGCACATATGTACGTGAGAAAATATACCACATAATAACGTAAATAAAGTAACGTGGTTGGAATACAAGAAATAATTCGTCTCATGTTATATAAGTGCAACTCGCCGTCGTTGGAGGGAACAAAACATTTAAATTCCAGTTACGCCACAAAGCCACATTTTCCTTCTACGATCATAATTCATCCTAAAACTACAAATTTCAATCGTCCCCTCCTCCACATATCGTTAAACGAAGAACAATTATCGGATGGACACATTTTCGATCCAGAACACATATCAATCGGATGTGACACGTATCTACAAACAATACGATAACAGCAAAATAATTTCATCGACATCAATGCTACAACAGTTACGTTTGTATTTATTTCATTACCTAGAATATTGTAAAAAACAGTGTGTCTGCTTACCTAAGTCTTAAAATTATTATTTACAAAATTAAGTCCATAAAGTCTTTCGTCGTCTATAGCGTACACTTAAGGTTAAGAGCAAGCCACCTCCCCCCGCCAAGCATGAGATACAAGTTGCGCACTCCACACACACGACGACAAGCGCACCAGTACTCGCCTCACTCAATCTGCGTTTCTGGCGACACATCACTTTTTATTCAACACATCGTTGTCTTCTCCATGTACATTTGAACACGAAAACATCTAATATACAATAATTAATATACATTCATAACAATTAGTAGCACAATATTATTCAATATTTGCCTACTAACATAATATGAACTCTCTTTAATGAGGGCATTTAACTAAAAACACTCAATATTTATAAACGCTAACATTACACTGATATCGACCTTGGCACAGCATTGAAAATGAAGTGTGTCATTTGTGTAAAACCATTGAACTGATCCATAATTCAAACGTGATATTCTCAAAATGCTATTAATTACCCTGTAGATCTAATTAATATTGGAGTAAAACTTGGAATAATGTGGTTAAAATTATACAATCAAATTGAGTAGTAACATAATCGCTACAATATGGCTATAATGTTATATTCTCAAGTGCCTGATCAAAAATAAAGCTTGATGATTTATTATCCTAAACTAAACGCCTATACAATATCATGAGAACTGGTTGATTTCAATCTCCCAAACCTTTGCATTGCAAACCCCTGAAATGAAATTTAGTATATACCATATTTACATAGATTGAACCTAATTCTCAGTCATATTAAGAGGTGATGGCGGAAATTTACATATATTTTGCATTACAGTTAAAACCCATATATATATTTACAAATCAATAACTTTAGTTTATAACATTAGCTAGATATTGACAGAGAACAAGATGTATTTACTGCTTTTCATTGAAAGCAAGTGGTCAAAAGAAATCTCGACAGAATATGAGAATGGTAACAGATTTAATTGAACTAATGCATGAAAAATTTGGTAATTTACTTGAGATCATACATTTCTCGAAGTTCTTGCTCAGTGACTAAGAACGGAAAATAATATATAAACGGGAATGCAGTCAAATCTACATCACGCCGATTTATTGTAAAAAACATTTAAAAAAACAGGTCTCCAAATTGTTTCTAATAATCTTTAAGGTATAATATATTACAATAGAAATAATATGTTTTGTTTTTAATTAACAAATATTTTGTTTGGAGTCTCAAGAAACAGCATTATTTTCGAATCATCTTACCTAGATAAAACTATAACATTGTCCAGAAATAATTTTCAAGACTGAATCCATTTTAGGCCATCTGTACATAAGCGAACACACCATATAGGAGAGCTCCTCATTTATTGAAACTCACAAGAACAGACATTCATGTGTCACATGCTTTAGTTTATATCATTCAGCACTAAAATAGGAAGTTGGTTTTACGTAAATCAACTTGGAAGACAAAATGCTAAACTCAATACAACCAGTATTGAAAAAAACTAATTCAAGAAAAAGTTATTATATTGCACAAAATAACATGTCTGAATATGTCACTTGAGTTATTGAACAGCTATCAGTCACCAATCAAAGTGATTTAGTAAAATTTAAAGCCTCCTGATAGGATCCATTTGTTAACATTTCATTCCACAAAAAATCGGCCTTAAGGATACTCTTTTATATTAAATGTTAATTACGGCATGTAAGTATTAATGAAACTTTAGAAAGAATAGGTAATCTTAAAAAAAAGATTTAGTAAGTTGCAATAATTTGCTTCTATATAAAAAAAATTAGACAAATCACATACATTTTTAATCTTCACTCAAAAGTAGTCTTTCCAAATACAATTGGAATTCTTGCCTAAATTCTTGCATGTTGTAATTGTTAAAAAATAAAGTTTGCAAGGTACTTAATCTAAAGTTGCATGAGAAGTAACGTTGCGTAAACTTCTAGCACGAAACGTCACGCTTGAAACATTTAAGCCCTTCGACCGATTTTTTAGGATCAACTGATATCTTACATGTAACCTTAACGAATCATAGAACATGTATCTTACATCTAAATATAACTGAGCATAAAGTAGAACGACGCACGGATAGGCCTGTCAATTTACTCTACGCATAGAGTCACACTCGAACGACGAGAACTCAACTTCGCGGCCCACTAATTATCACTTATTCTATAATTAAATAATTTACAATAATATGAATGTTGACACGAATGCATACAAAATCGTTTTCTTACTTTAGTACAGAATCTATTCTCGAAGCGTCGGGCGACGTCGACGCCGGCGCCTCGATTCCTACCGCGCGGTTCGACGACGTGACAGTCGTCGCTAGAACACACCGTCATAGAACACGTGTATATCGAGCCCGTCGTCGTTCAGACGAGCGGACCGTGCAGGTCACAGATACGAACGACGCTCCGGAGGGGTGGGGGCGGCGCGGCGGCCGCCTCACCGCCACTCGGAGATGGCCGCCACCGTGGTGCTGGGCTGCCCGGCCGCGCCCGCCGTGCCTGACGCCACCGCGCCCACCGCTGCCGGGAAACGCTCACATATCATATTCATCTCTTCACCCAATATCGTAATTAAATAACAAGATTTTTAACTGTTCTAAAACATTAATCAATAGATGTGATTTGATCTCACCTCATTAATTTTAATTAAGGTATATCTCAAATGATGCATTTGAGATATACTATATGATTTGCACAATACCGTGTTATGTGACATGTCATCGCTTGCTTCAAAAGGCGATTTTCTAGAAACGCGCACAAACTTTAGCTTGATTACATATTATTATGATTAACAATGCCAGTGATTTGAATATATGTGTAATTATTACAAAGATAGCTATGTTCACTAGATGGAGATTGCTATGTATGTTCCATAGCAATCTCCAAATTTCTAACCATGTTTATCCACAAAGCAACTTTGAACCAGATTCACATGGATTTTGGTTTGGTTCAAACTTGCTTTGTATGTTCTCTTCTTGACTGAATAGTCTGCAAAGATAGCCACTGCGTATTTTTTTAAAGTTAGGGCGGACAAGAAAGTTTGTATGATCTACTTACTGTTTTCTTGTTCCTGATTTTGGTCATGACGTCTTAGTGTACGGTCGTTGCCCCCTGACTGATAGTTACCGCGTTGCCCACCTGAAAATACATAAACAACATGAATTTAATTACTACTTATGTTCTATAGAAAGGTTAAAACAATCTTATTTATCAACTATAAACGGTTTCACTCAAGTTACGTTTTTCGGGGATAATAGATAAGTTGTGGAGAAGGCGGAAGAATATTCAACGAGTGAAATGACCTTTCAGATGTCAAGCATTACTGAATACTCATTTCTCCTTAATAAATTTTTATTCCTATTATTTATGTTGTTAACATTATTTTATTTGCTAGAGTTATTCTAAACTTTTATTAGGAGTATAGGAGCCCGAAATACATCTTACCAAATTTGAGCATATTCCAATCAAATACATAATCGTATGTGAATCCTTGTCGATGGAAGAGCGTGCGGAATAACTGACGTAGGTGGCTGTAGTCGGGTCTTTCTTCAAAACGAAGCCGTCGGCAATACTTCAAATACAGTTGAAATTCGATAGGATGGTTCTGAAATTTTTTTAAGGGCATTTCATTTAAGAAAATTATATATTCCGTTTTATAGAAAGTACTAGCAAGTTTAAAGCATAGAGATCAAACAATTGAATTGGTGTCTTATACATTTTCATCAATAAAATATTGAATCAAAACATAACAAATGAAATAACAAAACCCAATTGACTTTGTTGCAGAATATGATAAAATTATGCATTAGATGTAAGTAGATGTCTCACTCAATATGAAGACCTTGATAAATATAATCGTTTTAATGTACATTATAAAGTGTCTACATCACGAGCTTGGTATATTGGAAAATATAGAAATTACATGATGTATATTTAACAATCTTTTCTCTTTTCACCTTCTTGGGGAAACAGAATCATTGAAGAAATCTTCTTGGTATTGAGAGAATAATTATGTTCTATATACATATTGAAGTAGATATTAAATACTATAATAGTTATGACATTGTACTAACATTTGCCTTTGAAATATTAAAAATAAATCTTACTTTGCAAAGTTCGTCAAACGGTGTGGACAGTTTCTTTTCAGATATTCTTTCGTATTTTTGGCGTTTGGTGGCGGCTTTGAGTCCTTGCCAGGGCAGACTTCCACGATTAAAATACATGAGTACATATCCCAATGACTCCAGATCATCGCGGCGCGATTGTTCGATGCCTAAATGTGTATTTATTGACGCATATCTGGCCGTCCCTGTAATTTTGTAGTTTCATAAATTAGCCTTTTAATTACTTTGAGTTCTATATACTGAAGCTTACGAGCAAATGAATACTGACGATGAAAAATATAATGTAGTTTACATTTTCACTTCAATTATTTGAACGTTAATACATAGAAATTTTATTTTAGAAAAGAATGGACTAAGTTAAGACTCGAGAGAATCAAATCTTTGGTTCTTAATGACAAGGTTCAAGTTTTACAACCCTCATACAGTACAATTCATAGCACATTTTGAAGGTTATTTAAGGTTATTGGCAGAGCCTGTGTTGACTTACATAAAATATTCACACTTCATGTAATTGGTTAAATTATAAACCTATATAATATTAATACTCTCAGACAATTAATTTTAGTTGCCCCCACAAGGTGGTACGACAACATGGTGAAGGTCGCGGCAAGCCGGTGTTTACATGCAGCACAGGACCGATTGTTGTGTGTGGAAGGTCCAGAGGAAGCCTATATCCAGCACAGGGCGTCTTTCGGCTGAGATGATGATGATTTTAGTTACCTTGCTATACATATAACATTTAACACAACTAAGGTTTAGGAATTGAACTCAGATAGCATTAGACTCCATTGGACCAAAGACTTTTTTTTAACAGACCTTTTTTATGTTTCACCAATATATTAAACTTAAAAGTCTAGCTTAAATGTAACTGACTCTAGAAGTTTTTTGAAACAAGTTGAGCAACTATAGTAAAAGAGTACCATGATTAATGTTAAAAATGTTACCTGTTAAGTTTTTGTTTTCTCTGTAAGGTATATGTTGCAGTGTGCGTGCATCTTTGTACTTTTTTGCTAAGCCAAAATCTATTATGTACACTAAATTCCCCTTTTTGCCTAGGCCCATTAGAAAGTTGTCTGGTTTGATATCTCTGCAAATAGAAAACAATCACATAGTGTTAAATTCAATAAAATCTAAGTTAAATAATGACAAAAAGATAAGATCATGTATCCACACTTGCCATTATTTTATGACTATATTAAATTACGGTGGAATTATCTGAAACCTTATAAAACATATTTAAAAATTGTTTAGCACACATATCTGAGTAAAAATTAATCATAAATCTTCAGTGCCACAAGAAAGCTCTTAGTATATGTATGTAAACAGGGAGTAATTTATCTATAACCTTTTGATTGACCTAAGACTTAGATACCTAATCAGACAATAATCATACACAAGTTTTTATCAAAATATAAAAAATGATATAAAGTATCAGGAGCAACATTTAAAACATGAGTATTTTCGAATGATATAGTTGGAAAACAAGTGTTTCAATGAAGAACAAAGACACAGAGTTTGAGAATATTTTGTTGCACCTATGACGGATTCAGGCATCTGATTCTGAGATTTTTTAAGCTTTGGCTAAGTACATAGTATATAGGTACATGAGATTTAGAAAGTGTGCTCACTGCAAATGAAGTCCCAAGACATTTAATTATTATGCATTCATTCAAAGCTATGCAAGGAAAGCTGGAAAGAATACAGTGTCTCAGTCACTACCCTAACCCTCTGTGAAAGACACTCGAGGTTGTGTTCAAGTGTGCATTGCACTTAAACTGTTACTATGCTTTTTCATATTATTTCTTATTCAAATTAGATTAATACTCGTTCGTCATTAGTTTGTATACTGTACTATGTAGATACATAAATTTATTTCTATACTAAGGAGGCCATTCAATGTAATATTGCCTAATATACTTTGGACATTATAAAAACAGTAATTTGTAAGAAATTACAAAAACATGAAAATATTTACTTTTAATAAGACTAGACTGGACTTAGTGTTTAGCAAGAAAAATATAATGTTACTTAAAGTTTTGCATTTTACAGTAACACCTAGTTTAATTTCTTAACTAAATATTCATATTTTAGTCTGCATAATTTTTACTGTAAGTAGTTATGTGCATACTTATTATCTCACATATTCTCATAATATACTAACATGGAAGAAATTTAAAAAAATAGATTTTAAGAATTAGAAATCTAGTTGTATTTACTAGGTACCATTCAACTCTACATTTTACAACAACACATGGTAGCTGCAAACATCACTCTCATAATACTCTAGTATTATAATATAAGATGTAAAGTATTACAAAATCTAAAAAGACCTAATGTTACATTAAGTAAGTGGCTCTTGAGAAAAATAGTAAAATGGATTTGGCATGATTGCCAATTAGGATATCAATATATGTATAGTACTTTTTGCTATACACTAATAAAAAACTGTGTAATTTTATTAACAGAAGAGAATAAGGTCCCATACCTTATTCTCTTCTCAACAAGATCAGAAATATAAGTTCGCAAAGTTTTTAAGATACAAAATTGAGCATTCTGTACAATTAAATATAAAAAGCATATTATTATAAGTATATATTATCAGCTGACTGTAAAAACAGATGGATGGTAACTATAAATACTATATTCTTCATCCATATTAAAAGAACTTGAAAAATTCTTATGTATACAGTTAATACTTAGAAAATACACAAGTCTACATACAGTTTACATAACTTAATAGTATGAGTAACTATGAGAAATGTGACTATATTCAATATTTTACCTATGAATGAAGTTCCTGTAGTGTATATCCTCAATACGGGTGATAAGCTGATCAGCAAGAAGAAGAACAGTCTTGAGTGAGAAACGACGCGAGCAGAAATTAAACAAGTCTTCCAAAGAGGGGCCAAGCAGTTCCATAACCATGACATTGTAGTCCCCTTCTGAGCCGCACCATTTTATTGCAGGTATGCCAACTGCCAAGACAGTAAATCATGTGATAAAAACAGCAATATTATGTGTGTTTAGTAATATTTATTGAACACTTCTAACAAGTGATTTAAATATGTTGTTGTAATATTTTTGTTAAAGGGCTGACAATATAATGTACTACTTGAGACCTCTTAGGTCTATTATTTTATAAACTGATTTTAAAACATTTAGACAGTCAAAACAACATCTGTTAAAGTATCTGGCAATGTGGTATCTTTAAGACTGGATGTTTGTAAACTGTAGTCATTGGTAACTCAGATGTTTGTAATTTCCTGCTAAAATAATACTTACTATTATCTATCAGTAATATAAGTTTCACACAGGTTATTTATAATTTATATATACTTTGGTTTAACTATAATTAGATCACTTCATTAAACACTGGGACTATCTTTTAGTTAATACTGGTGTTACTTTTAATTTTGTGTGGATCAATTTGGCTAACAATGTATAAAACATAATTATTGTAACTTACCACCTCCTTGCATAAGTTTGTAAAATTTGCTCTCTATATGTAACTGTGGATGTCTTGTTTTTATACATTCTAATTTAATAGCTACCTCCTCTTTGGTGACTATGTTTGTTCCTGAAAAGTGAATTTTAAAATAAGATCATTAACTAATTAAAAGTATGATATCAGAGTACTGGCAAACTGTCGTTAATAGAAGAATGTCTCTGGTATTTGAATGTGGCAAAAAATCTTGAGTATTTCAAAGACACACCTTAAATTCACAAGAAAAGCAGTAATAGGGATTCATATGTCAATCACATGTTAGCCTATATTGATATAAATTGAATGGTAGAGCATTGTTAACAGATACATAGTAAATCTAGGAAAATTAATTAAAAATATAAATATCGAGTACATGGTGTAATCACGTTATTTCACAGTTTTGAAACAAAAATCTGCAGCTGGTCAGTGAAATGACCAGTTTTCTTTGTTTACAACAATTTATTTATACACTCACCCAAGTAAATGTCCCCAAACGATCCGGAACCAATTTTACGGCCTAGTCGGTATTTATTACCGACTCGAAGCTCCATTTTGGCGTTCAGCATACAACGAATTCACTATAATATCACTGGCCACCAAATCATTACAGGACGGCCATATTGCGATAGACGCAGAATGTATTGAAATGAAGTGTGTAACTTAATTTGAGTAGAACTAGTTACAAACAGTATTATTTTCACAATGCCTAATGGGTTTTATCTTTGTTATTAAACTTAATATTTGTAGCTCAAAAATTGCTTAAAATTGATTTATTCTAACTACACACGCACATGAGGATTTTTTTTTCTACGACAATCAGTCGATGCCGATGCTGGACAACTCTCGAATAGTCTCGAGATCTCGATTCGTACTCGCAATGGGCTATCAATGTTTTTGGAATCGATTTCCTAAAATCGAAACGAAACTTATTCCAACCTAACTAACCATGCAGGTATTATTAGGTAACAATTCCCAGATTTAATATTTTTTAGTATTTAAAACTATCATATTTTCAGAACAACCTACTGATGACTATAGTAAACTCTTTACCAAAGCAAGTTTGTAGTTATCAAAGTATGATATTGCCATATATGGTAGTGCTTAGAATCCTTTTCGGATTTTCGTACTAATTTGTGCACTAAGGGTAACATATATTAGTTTTTTGTTAATTGTCAATAACATTTTAAAAAATCTAGTGATATATGTAAACATAAACAATGTCAACTGTTTTACACAGGTCAGGAATTGTGCAAACCAAAAGTATACATGCGTGACGTGTGATTGCACTATAATGATGAAACGTGTGAGCATAGTTACTATGC
Organism: Arctia plantaginis; assembly: GCA_902825455.1. Taxonomy (NCBI): domain Eukaryota; kingdom Metazoa; phylum Arthropoda; class Insecta; order Lepidoptera; family Erebidae; genus Arctia; species Arctia plantaginis. Next base: position 9,634,246 of record CADEBD010000171.1, on the reverse strand, counting down.
TCACACCTTTTATAATATTTTTAACCAAAAAAAGTAATTGTTTGATAACGGACCTGAAAACCGCTTGTACCTTAACCTAACACTATTGCTAATTATGCATTTTACTTACTTCCTTATTGAGTTAATACTTTATTTACTCATTGACATGGTTTACTACATAATATTAACAATCAAGCATATTAGCACGTTAATTTTCTGCAGTAAAGCACTAGACTAAATGAACTATCTTAAATGTACATAAAACTAGTGGTAGGTAATTAAAAAAAAAGTTAAATCCTCTTTTAAAAGTTTTTAATTATGAGTCGAAGAATACTAACACTCGCATATGGGGTTGCGATTAAAAAAAATTAAGTCCTTATTTTCGCGTTGCAGCCTAAAAATCGTATCCTAAGATATCGATATAAAATTAATTGTGCAGAAAAATACTAACAAGCATTTCATTGCCATCTAGTACATAACATTTACAAGATACATAACACTTTGAAGCGTTAAGAGGGTGCGCGCACGGGTGAGAACTGGGTGATATTTTTGTCCGCCGATAAGTCCGTGACAAAACTGTCACCGCAACCGTATGTTTTTATAGCCATATGACGCTTAGGGCCTCTCCGCACAGTGGTGTTTCATTGCGAGGTTTTGTTTTTATTCTCACGTATGATATTCCGCGTTTGGAAATCCACCTAGTTAGCACTGTGAATTAAATTTCGAACAATTTTTGTCAGATAAATACAGTTCTCAGCTAAGATACCTTTCTAAATGGGTAACAGATCTAAAAATTTTATTTATCCAAAACTATGAAGGCAAAAGACCCATAAAATGTTTTTTCTACATAAAAAGCGCCATTACACCACGCTAAACGCTCGAATTTTATTTCGCAATGCGGCCATAGTCATATCTACTTCTAACTACAAAGTTTTTTCGGGGGAATTAAATCGACAATGTATCGAGTTGAATTTGCATGAAATTAGTTTCTTTTTGTGTGGATAGTACTCTGTACCCAGAATTGTGCAATTTACGGCCCTTAAATTATAAAAAAAATCGCTATTACTCTATGTGAGCGCACTCCACCCCCTTTAGGGGTATATATGTTCTGTGCACTCCACTTTGGAAACGCGACGTGACCTAAGATAAAGAAATGCCAGCCGTGACAGTAAATGGCAAAATGTCAAGTACTGAAATGTATACTATGTCTAAAAACAGGCGTTTACATTATGTTATTGTTACCGTTTTCTGAGTTCCTGTCGTTGTTAGTAAGTAGTTATTCGACTATTGATATTTCTTATGGCAACTTATGTAGAGTGTAGAGGCAAAGAGAACCATGTCACCATATGGGGGGCAAGGTTAGAAAATTTTAATGTAACTCTGCATAGATTTACTTACAAGCTAGGTAATTATTTTGATCCTAACCTAGCAGCTCTCACGTGTATGTACATAATATATGTATATAGCATGCCCAAAAGTACTCTGAAGTTATAAGAGAAATAACAGAAAAACAGAATATAAAATACCACATCCTTATAACGGGGAATAGTCAGAGCGAGCGAAGTGAGCCCTATCAATATTCCACAATCCATGCATTTTAGTGGTTCTTTTTACTGAGAAACTATCACACTTTTGGTTTAGGTTTGGGCTTTGATATAGTAATTACTATTAATGTCTAGATGTGTTATCAATCATAAAAAATATTATTTATCAACTCTTTTTTTTTGAAAATGTAACAATTTTTATTAAATAGAATCTTATTGTGTTACTAACGCCATCGGTAGAAAATTATAAAATCAAATAAGACATGTGTATTTTTTCAACGTGGCTTTTACTACTAACGCCATCTATTAGAAAACTAAAGAATTAATATCGATGTAAACAGAATGTATAGTAAAAATACGACGGATTTTGTCGGTTAAGCACAAATAATGAGTTATTAATTTATAATTAATAACTCATTATTTATTTATAAGTGTAGTTTAATGCGTCATAATAGACCTAGGGGATTAGGTATAAATTGTGCCTCTTTCATTTTCTACATTAAAATTTATCAGCGAAACGGTGAAACAGTCTATATCTATCTTTACTTATAATAAAAGGGTAGAAGAGTGTTTGTTCTAGATATTCTAACTCAGAAAACCCCATAGCACAAGAGAAAAGAACAAAAAGATTTTTCTGGAATTTTTGTTTGTCTGTATGTTCCGCAGTCTCGTAAAAACCACCCAACGGATTTTAATGAAACGTTAAAAAATTTAGAGTCAACATCTGTAATAGTTTTTACTCCCGAAAAACTCTGACCTACCATGGGATGGGGGCCCGAAGTGTAGTTTAACATTTTATTTTTGAGTTAGTTTTGAAAATGAGTTTAGGGGTACAAAATCGTAAATAGAGAAACATGTATATCTTAGAATTGTGATATTTTACTTAAAAATAAAACATTTCCATGTTTTTTGCTGCATATTATTATAGGCTATTTAATAAACTGTTTAATCCTGTTGATAGTCGAGAGGTAAAAGCATTTGTCTGCACTAAGACTGATATGAGTTCGATTCCCATTTAGACCTCAAGTGTTTTCTCTGTTTTATACTTTTTTGTTATTTTCATGGCATTTTTAAATATATATTTTTTACACAAGGTATTGCAGTTAGTTTGAAACATAAAGTATGGTCGTTTTGCCATAAATTGTAAAAATATAGCTATTTTTGAAAAATGATTTTGCTTTAAGCGTTAATACATAAATTAAATTATGAACCATTTTATAGTTCGGTATTTTATGATCTTTAAACTAGTATTTAAGTCTTTAAGTAATAACAAGACACTTAAACGTGTTGTCGAGATTTGTGGAAGTAGGAATTGAAATCGTTTTTTTGTGTTATGTTATTTATGAATTCATAATTGTTTGTTGTTTCGTTGACATATTTACCCTGATTTTTGTGTCCCGTAATCAGTTCATTGTTGTGGTCATTGAAAATTTAAACCCTTCTTTATATATTGACTACTGGTATATTGACTACTATTTGACTACTGGTTTAACATATACATATTATGTAGCATTTTCAAGAGTAAAAACCATTTGAAGGATTAACACTATAAAATGATGCCCCAATGATCATTTAGTAGCATTGAGTTAAACAACTCATAATAGATCAACGTTAAGTAGTATTAAAAACTCACAAATGTAAAATGCAGAAAACAATAGAAATCCACACGAGAAATTGTATGTTTGGATAAAAAAAATGTGTTTTGATAAAATAAAAAATAAATAAGAATGATTTATCGTATGAATTATTTACAGTACAATATGGGCTATATTAATAATCCATGCATTAAAAGATAATACTAGGTAGAAAAATTCGCGAGCTCTTCTAAAGCAATGCTTTTTGCTAGTGCAGATAATAACTGAAGCAAAAATAGGTTATTTTCTGTTTCATTTTTCATTTTATTATCACGAATTTGTACCTACCATCTGGGATTGCTATGGGATTGTGCTCAATGGCGAATTTTTATTTGGCGAACTATCATTTGATCGTCTTGAAATGTCATTCATAGGAAACTTATTCAAGTAAATATCTATTGTTTTTGAAATTATCCTATAAGTCAGTAAGACCCGAGGAAAAGAAAGAAAAAAATTGTAAGCTTATTTGACTCTTTTAATTTCCTTTATTAGTTTAGTGTTACCATTTTATAGCCGTTCTTTCAATTAATGGAAATATTGTCCTATAAAGTGTTGTAATATGGTCGTTTTATAATTTTAAGTACTAAGTCAATAAAAAAATGTAGTTTATGGCACATTTTAAAATGCATTATTTACGTATTTTTGACAATCGTGTGGAAGAGAAAAATAAAATAAAGTGACAACTGCAACCAAAAAGAAAATTGCGCCCTATGAGTAACAGCTAGTGTACTTAGATTAATTATTCTTATTTATATGTCTAGAAAGAGCATCGCTCTGCAAAAGAACACGAAGAAATAAGCCGGGTTTTCGATATTAGTGTGCGTAAGAGCTTCGTCTTAATTTTACTCATGTCACGTTATTCTGCTTTCCTAGTTGCGTGCATAAATGAAACCAGTTTCCGAAAATTTTCTTTAAATTAGGGAAAAATTATAACAGTGTTGAATCTATTTTTAATCGATAAGATTAAACGGTTCTAGTATTGAGCAGTGGGTTCGCGAACAGTCGAGAGCCGTATGGAATCTTGAGACACAGCGCCATCTAGTATCGAGTTACGCACAACAAACACTACGCGTTAAAATATTGATTCATAATCCTGAAACTAGATGGTGCAGCAAGTATTGGCATAACGGAAGATTATAGATAATAGAACCTTGTAGAACTGTGGATTCCTTAATATACGTGGGTCTGTCCGGAACGTTCTATCCTATCCTCGGGATTAATCTGGTAATTTCTTTGGCCCTATATAAGCGGAGTGTGTTGGCCGTACGACACAGGATTCGCCCGCACGTCGACTAAGCAACATCTCCGCAGCGCCCGAAGATTTCCGACGGCCTTCGAGATCGTTGCTCACTGCACGTAACCTACCTGTGCTTCCCGGCCCCCGGCTTTATATCGAAGCGAAATTCTAGTGCGGCTAAAAGAGTTATCTAGTGATTTCTTGTTTGAAATAGTGAGTGTTTGTTAATACAGAAGATTCGATAGCTATAAATAAATTGATAAAATAAAGAATACATTTTGCAGCGATGTTAATCATAATTAAGTCATAGCGATGTTAGTCATAGCGATCTAATTATTTCCTAAACCTAATAAATAAGTAGATGGTATAACCCTATTGCATTGGGCTAAACCTGTAATAATAATTGTTTTTAAAGAAAATAAGTAAATAAATAAATGTTATAAAATACCCCAATTGCGTAACCTAATAATCTTTAGCTAAAGCTAAAAAGCTAAAATCTTTTTTCTGAGGCTTTCCCAAATAAAATTTGTTTAACACGTCGATTCCAAATAATTTTTTATATGTAGACCTGCGCCTGCCATTGATTGCCAAAAAAAAATGGTTATAAAAAGTACCTATTATACATAGTCTGTTCCTTTATTTTAGGGTTTATGGCATTGTTTTTTGTTTACTGTATACCATAGAGAGAACACGAGGTACAGATGCCTGTAAGTGGAAACGATACAGGCAACGAGAGAGATGTATTATTTGCCCGTTATTTCCCACTGTCTGTGTCAAATTCTGTCTAGCTATGCTGCGATTGGCTACTTAATAACTCCGCATATTCCCCCGCCAAAAACAGAGGTTGGCTGGATAGAGATTAAGGGTTACTACCTATTATCCATCTCTCTTTGCTTATATTGCAAAATTGTTCGCTTGTCTAGGTTATATCTCTATGCTGTCTAATGTCTATAAGTAAATACTCTATGACCACCGCTAAAAATATAGTGCTTAATGGTTTGTAGGTTTGTATGGCAGAGACTGCCTGTGCTTTAGAAATTTGCAACAAGCAAGTTATTGAATTGGTTTAGAAATAGTTTGCAGGCAGTGGTATTTGTGGCTTACTTATTTAATAAAATAAATCAGTTTCTTTACTAAAGTTAGCAGGTAACCATATAGGTAACCGCTGAGTGAATCCTCATTCTTATTCTTGCCAGGTCATTGCTCGCAACATCTATTTTTTTAAACAGGTTATATATTTTTCAAAATATACTGGAAATGTTTAAATCCCAGTAGTATTCATTGTATGGAGTACTATGGGTATACGGTCACTACAACAGTGCGGCAATGGTGCGAGCAACGGGTGGTTACCGAGTGGATAACTCGATGACCACCCGTTGCATTATTGCCTTGCGTTGCCCACGCGCTTCTACTCGTCCTGATCGGGCGGTTTACGCGCTAGGATGATGCATCGGCGAGTGACGATGCAAACAGGATAATGCCTCACTCTTTTTACTCCTGCGTCATTGTCGCAACATAATACTAAAAAAAAAATCCTTGAAAATAAACTCAATATATTTGAATTCTTGTCATTGTCTCGTGAGCTGGATTGAAACAATTTATTATTTTAGAAAAATTACCAATGGTGAATTTTATTTCGACTGGAGGAGAATGACGCAGGGAAATAAATAATTTAAATGAATGAAGATTTATCCGACAACGCAATGTCCACTTGTTAACCACACGACCTACAGTGGACACTAAATTTACCACTAAACATTTTTTTGGTAATTACCAAAGAAAACTATAAGTGTATTAACAACTAGTTTCTTTTATTATAATTTAATACTGATACTAATCGTTTTTGTCAGCACCATCATCGTCGGTTCCAGATTAATACGATTCTTTGGTACCGATTTGTTTTACAACGTTTATTGGAATTTCATATTTGTTGCAGTATTCTCCTTTCAGCTACAAACCACGGGGTATACATAACATAGCAGATGAAAAAATTTACTTCATTCTATTCCTCTGTTTAAAATTATCGTCTCTCAACTCAACATCGGCATTGAAATGAGGCAGTATTCAAAGGTCGCTAATACCTCAAATGTCGAGGTCCCTTAGCCCCTTCGGCATCTTTAATGAGCAATAACTAACTCGTTGGCCATTGATAGAAAACCACGGGTCCAGTTTCATTGATATCAATCTTCATTTCTCGTCTGCTACTCAACCGGATCATTAAACATAGAGTCGGACTCTAAATTATATCCCTAGTCTGCCCAGACCCAATATAATCAACTTTGAAATTTCTCCTGTACCTTCTAGGGATATCAAATAGATCATCCTGTCTGTCTGTTGTAGCGAAATGGTGTGCAAGCCGTAGGATGATAGTTACCATCCTGGATTACGTCCTCGAAATTATAGCAAACATTATTAACTACTTTCTCGACGCCGGAACTTTTCCCTCTCTCTGGCACAATTTCTACATCATCCCATTGCTTAAAATTAATAATCCTTCTCTTCCTGAGTACTTTTATCCAATCCCCATCCTTTATTTGCTATCAAACGTTCTTGAGGTTTACGTACACAAACAGTTTCACAGTTCGTCTTTCAACAGCATTTCTAAATCTTACTATTACTACTTAACCACTAAAACAATCCACTAGCCACTAAAAGCAAAATTTCGCCACTTAAAGTGGGGGCCGAAACCACCAGTTTTGCCGTGGTGGTGCCTTTAGTACCTTTAGTATTTGTCTGTGTAAAAAGTAATTATTTAATTTTTTCATACTAGTTTAATCTTATATTAGTAAATTGGGAATTATAGGTACTTCGGGGATTAAAGAAATAAAAAAATACACAGTAACATTTTTTCACAGATATAATTGTTATACATTTAAATCACAAATACTTTGCGCAAAATACAAAAATTATTTGCACGTATAAATATATAATAATATTAAATTGGTACGCATTACCTGTTCTAATTGCAGGTGAGCCTACAAAAATATGCTAAGTCACAAAGACTAAAAATGCTTACATTACAAAAGCATTTATAAGTTAGCCATGAAAATACATTTTGCTAACATCATTTTTGTAGTGTGTACTTAGTAAAAATTAGATTACAATAACCTAAACTTAAATAAAATCAAAGGTAGGTAACTTTTAATTGAGATTTCGTCGATTGTAACATAAGTTGTTAGATACATAAAAGATCGCATTTATAGATGGGTGCGGCTCTTACACGACACAAACATTTAAATATATGTAAATAACTGTTCTACGCAGCACATTTATTTAATATTAATACAACATACATATTATATCACCAAAATTCTTATAAAGTGCAATTGACTGATTACCTGTAGGTGTAGTTTACACTAATTAACAATAATTGTTTAAACGATTGCTAAATCAAAGCTGCTCTCATGATTTGGCATTAGCGGTCATTTTGGCACCACGAGAATAAATCAATATACAACAGATAGAATAAATTAACACAAACACTACTATCTCTAATTCCATAGATGAAATAACTTTGAGATCTGATTTATTTATTAGTATTTAAGTTCCCCTTGATCGCTGCTCTATATCTGTTGTTCTCATGCTTATTATCATAAATATGAATTTTATCGGTAATTGTTATTCGATTTTTTTTTAATACTTAATATTTTTATTCTATTGTAAATTGATAAGATAACCTACAGGTGTGGTTCCTTACTGTTTTAAGTACTAAATTCACAATGGCATTTGTACCTGTAATCCATATTGTAGCTTTTTATATTTATTACAAATTATGCTTTGTATAATTTTCCACTACGATTTTTAATGATTTTATTTTACTTCTTCGTCTCCTTTACTTTTTTTGTATTTTTTAATGACATTTTAATAACATGCTTAAATAACGATTATAATCTTTTTTACACCTAGCAACTAAACCATACCGTTGGTCTTTGGGCATAATCTTATAGGTATCAAATTACAATTTCTGAAATACGAAACCTTGCATAATACTCAAATGAATACATACCTACTTACATTTATTTCTCTGATCATAATTGAATTTTATACCCAAACATCTAACTCACTCAATCTTACGGTTTGTTCTTAACGCCAATGTAAACATATTGAATACGCAACACAGCTAAAGAGAAATACGGAAAATAGTTTTTAATAAATAAGAAAATAGTAAAAATAAGAAAGAAAATAGATTAGCGATTATGGATCTACCCTTTATAGCAGAACTTTTTATGTCATAATATTATTTTGCATAACAACCGTTAGCATAGACTTCATTTCGCAGAAAAGCGTTTGGCAGACACTCATTTATTATACATTCAAAACTCATAATTTTGTCAGTCATAATCATCTTTAGGCATAAACTTCATATCCATAATAATTAAAAAGTACAACCATCGCCTAAACTTCATAGTCAGAATCGTCTTTGAGCATAAATTTCATATCGATAGCCATTAAAATGTAGAACTATTATAACTCAGGAAGTTTACAGTGCGAATCATCTTTTGGCATATGTTTCATATGTATAATAATTGATAGACTACCTATCCATCACTTTGTATTTCTTCTTCAAGCAAGAATGCAGCATGCAGGTTATCTGTCACGTTATGCTAAACGAAATTATGCGGCATTTTAACTCTGCCAAAGGTAACTATGCTAAATAAAATTAAAAGTATGCCATTGTAAATTCGGACATATAAACATTCGGCCAAACAAAAATTATACTAAATAATTTTCATGCCTTAAAAATATTCGTTTAAAGAAGATTCTGCCAAGTGTGTTATGCGAAATAAATTTTGGAGCATCAAGATTCTGCCAGATAGACCAGGCACCGCAACGATTATATGAATTGAATTAAAATATGTTGTACTAAGCAAATTTATCTAGTATTTTTGAAAGAGTCGCGTTTGTCGTGGGTTCTTATTGCTGGGCGGTGTAAGTTGAAGTTGCAGGATCGGGTGCAGTTGAGAGGACCGATGTCGTGGCAGTAGACACAAGGCGAGCAAGGCGAAGACTAGTTCTTGTTTGTCAAAGACATACGCGAGACCCCGGACTTGAATCTTCTCGATCCTGATCACTTGGCACATTATTATTCTGCTCCTGTTCTCTATTTAAAACAAAAACAGGCTCGACGTTCTCATCGTCGCTGTTGAATCTGAAAATAATCGACCACTTTAGTAACAAGATAATACTTATATACACAGTAGACAAGTTACAAGCAGTAGTTCATAGTAGATGAAATACAAGATTATCAATCGTTTTTTTACTGTTTAAGTTTTTGGTTTTAATAAATTAAATGAATAATCCAGGTTTAAAGTATAATACATACATTTTTAAAAGCCACTAGAGATTTACATGCCATCGAGTGAATAAGAAAGCATAAAGGCTTTCTTTGTTAATTTGGGTTTGGATTTTTATAGTGATCATTTTACATAGTGGTTTCTAAATATGGGGATTTTCATTTTAATATAAACTTTGCATATAAAGTAACCTACTTGCACATAATTATCCTATCCCCACTATATTACTCGTATATATCTACATCAACATCATAAACTTAGTCACACTTGCCATAATAACTATTTATATAAAAACTATAACGCATCCACATGTGCGAGTAAATACATATCATTATCATTATCATTTCATTTATGAACTATAAACGAGTTGATTGTGCTAATTCTTAGATTAGGAGTTCATTTACTTTTACCTTGAAGAGTAACGATATGTAGCCATCTAGAATTTGAATGAAAATGTATTTCACAAAAGAATGGACTGAACGAAAATAGAATAGCCATGGAAACCGTTGGTGTAAGATGGAGAAAGTAGAAGGAGGATCCTTAAATGTTGTAAGTTGCTCGTACATGCTTATTGCACAAAAGTTGGAAATTTGGTGAAAGAAGCAGGGGGTGAAAGTAGGGTGATAACATTTTATTTCGGAATTGACCAATAGGAAACGATTTGAATTGAGAGCGAAAAGTGTACGTAAATATGGTCATATTTATGCAGATTAAAAATAAATAGACTGCAGTTTTAGGAACACGTTAGAGTGATCGAGAATATCTGCATACATCATCGTCGATCAAAACCAAATTAAGAATTTGTAAAAGTGAATATATATATATTTGGGAACAAAGTTATCTGATTTAATTAACTGATTGCAACAATTTACCGTAGAGTTCAGATTTAAGCCCAGGTCTTTCACTGATGAATAAGGAGAATGAGCGGCAATGACATTAGTTTATAAAGAGCAGGTACATCGAAATACTATGTAAGATAGAGAACCAAAAAAAAATTTACTAAAACCAAAACTTCGCTTTGCATTATTTGCTATTGGGCACACTAAGTTGTCTAATAATCATACGTTAAGGTAGCTATTTAAAAAAAAGTAATTCAGCGCGTCATACCCTAAAGCGAATGACAAATTTGAATAAAAACATTCTAGAACATACTAGTATCTGTCCAACAATACAACACCGGTGTAAGACATGATATAGGTATAACGATCATATGGTGTAATTAGAAAAATGATCAGTAATACTTACTGGTATCGAGAAACTTCTCCTCTCATTGTGCATATCGCATTGGTTAGTGCCTTCACGTAATTTTTGGCTAAAGTAAGTGTTTCTATTTTCGACAAACTTCTGTTGTCCTTTTTAACATGTGGTATTACCCGCCGGAGGTCCTGCAATAAAAAACAAAGTTTGTTTTTTAAATTATCTCTGACTGTTGACCAATCGCGTAAATAGTTATTTCTATTCATCCGGAATAGAATGAATCCTTTTTTCTACTCCTTGTCAAGTGAATTAAATATTTAATGATGATCGGTTGAGTAGCATATGTACTCTACATAATAAAAATGGTTCAAAGCATGAAAGCGTTAAAAAACTTATTCGCACTTAGAATATATTTGTAACATGTATACATTATGTAAGGTGATTCTACAAGTAAAATGTTATAACGTCATGTTCTAAGTCTATGGAAAAAGCGTCACTTGATAGTAATATAGCTTAAACTCTTAGAGACATTGTTTTGACATTGGAAGAGAAGAATTAACAATACAAATTGTTATTACTTAACATTTTGCTGTTCACACAGATACAGGCGTTTAAACTCAAACGCGAAAGTACTTTGGCAAAAAAAGATTGCCTATTTGTAGTAAACTAATTCTCATTCCTTACCTCAAAAGCTCTATTCAATGAATGCATTCGCATTCTTTCACGTTCATTACTCTCCAACCTACGGAGATTTCGTTCACGCGCAGAGATACCACAGCGTCGTCGACGCCCCGGGCCGGTGGGTCCACTACTGCTGGCGGCTGACGAGGACGATCCCGCCGCTGCACGTCGCGGCCGGCAAACTCGACGAGTCACTTGTTCATCACTGCCGCTGCCGCTGTCATAGAAATCTGCAATTGAGACTGCTAGAGTGAGTGTACTTATTTGAGAGAACAACAAACTCTTTTTCTTTTCTTTTTCTAACGTCGAAACTTCGGAGCTCTAAGAAGATTTAGTCTTGTGAAATTATTTTTAAACTTCATTTATGTTCATGAAAAAAGATCAGTTCTATCAAAAAGACTAATTAGTAAGTAATATATTACGTAGTTATACTCTTTTAACACGCGTCTTAAATAAAAACATGTTTGGCATGTCTTCAGGCTGCAAAAAGTTAAAATGTTGTTTCGAGATCTGTGTGAGAATTTAAATTAAAATTCGAAATAAAACCGAAAAAAAGGCGCTTGAGACCAAAATGTTTTTTGATAAGCAGGATATTTAAAATACGTAATAGAAAAGAAATATAAATTAATTTGTTTAAATACTTCCGTTTATTACGTTTTATATCTTATTCTGCACTTAAATTTACTATCTTTTGTTTTCAGTATCCCTATTTTCATAACTCAATTTGTATTTTAAAAACAGAATAGAACATAACTAAAAAGTTATATACTGTAAAGACCTTTCACTAAATGTAGTAAAGTAAACCCATCCATCTATAGCTCTAACTATCCATATAACTAAAAGAATGGTCGCGAGTTTCTTTGCCCGATTACTTGTCAGATCCCTGTGTAGAACTGGACGGTTATATTATCTAAATAGGCATGTAGTAGATCTTAAATATTTGCAACTAAATTTTTTGCGTTGACTTCTTTGTGTTGAATATAGTATAGATGTAATAATTATAGTTTTAAACAATTGAAAAAGGATTGTATTTGAATCACTTAATTTGCGTTTCGTTAATCACTTCCTAAACTTTAAAAAACTCGAGATATCAAAAAATTTAAAAGGTTTAGCAAAATCTAAAACCCGAAAAGTGTTTGTTAGTCATAGAAAAAAATTGAAATGTTTGGTGGCAATTTAACCACTTAGCTACACAGAACAATTTGGCTACTTTTTTTTTAAATTTTTGTAATTTTTAAATTTAGGAATGTAGGCAAAGAAAATAACAAAAAATTGAGGAATTCAGAAAAAGACGGAGTGCTTTTTTCCATGAAATTAGTTTTATTTATAATTATTTATAACAGACAACTAAAACCTTGTCAGTATAACAAGGAAAAAATGGGGAAGAAAACTGTAATTCCGTTTCCGATTAAATTCAAATTTGACTGCAACTTTAGTGTTGGACAACTTAAGGCCAGCTCTTAAGGCTTAAGGTCACACCAGCAGTAATATTTCTTTTTTCATACTATAACATCTTAACGAAATTCTTACTGTTAAATTTTCAGAAGTAGCTACGCATAAATAAATATCTAACAAATACGTCATAACTTGTAATAAAGACAACAAAATATTCCACAATTAAAATTATGAAAAAGATGTTTATTATTATTGTTCTAAGATTAAGATAACAAAACTGTATCTGTTGTCAAATCCATAATACTTTTCTTATCATCACCTCCTCCCATGGCCTGAGTCTAGTTTTAAGTTTTCTAGTCGGTAATTAAATTGGCGCTCTTCTTGACTTCTGACATATAGCCGCTTCTTGAGTGCCAACCTTGCTTCGCGTTTTTGTACATGGGATTTTCAGAAGATGTTTTAGGAAACTTTGATTAAAATATGATATGATTTTTGATTTCTGGATGTGAAGTATGACGCTCAGGGATATATAACTGTTTGATAATTAGGTTATCTGTGTGGTGACGGATTAAGAATACGGAGTGTCACCACCCCTATTCATCCCATGTGGGTGTCGTAAGAGCCGACTAAGAGAGTAAACTACGCAGAACAACAGCACTGCAAAGAGAAGGAAAACTTGACAAAAACTCTATACCAACCCGTCTGGCCAGCGTGGTATAGTAGGCCAAAACCTCCTTTCTAAGAAGAGGCCTATGTCCAGCAGTGGACTGTTAAAGGCTGTTGATGATGAATTAGGTTAAAGGTGGCTCATTAAAGCCACCCGATACCCGACCAGAAAATGATAAGACAAATACGTTTGAGACACGATGCATCGTCTTCCTCCGCGTCTTCAATCGCGCGGGCGAGGCGCTGCGAAGTTAATGTAGTGGGCGTTTACCGATCGTGGTGAGGTGGTGCTAGTCGGGTGCAGGGTGGCTCTAATGAGCTTTAATTGAAAGGGTTTGAGGCGCAATTGAAATAATTTAGATTTAAGGGCAATTGAAATGGTATTCAGTTTCTCTAAGAATTAAACTCTCAAACGTTGTTTTGTTGCAGATATATATATATATATATATATATATATATATATATATATATATATATTGCAGATCGTACAAGTGGTATGATTAAAAAGAGCCTTAATAAGATAAATATTTAAGTAAGTGATATAAATAATATAGTAGCTTAATAGATTGTATGTAAATAACGCGAGGATTTTTACAATAATACCCATGATGTGTTTTGTTGGCTAAGTTGTAACCGAGTAGATCAAGACATTGCTAAGTTAAGCAATCCTAGCCACGTCAGTCTAGGATGGGTGACTATTTATTAACACATTGAGACTTCTCCGTAAATCTGGGCAAGCACGAAAGTAACAAGATTATGTACTGCTTCCTAGTCAAACTATAAGCGCAATTAAGTGCAAAATTGCGCAATCGTAATAAAAAAACTAAACTGAAGTCTTATCGATTCGTATCATTGTCAACGCCATGTTGATGGGACATTTTTCACGTCAAAGATGACGTTATGGTTCCATTTAATGTCAACAAAAAATATTTAGTCTTTGCCCAAGTCAGACAGACAGACAGATTTTTACCTTTAAAAAGTTTTTCTTGTTCTGTAGAAAATACATCAAGTGTTAATTGTTTAATACATTCGGAATGTATACTTGCACACACTTTGTATTACATATGTACATATGTAAACTCTATTTAGGATAGGATGACTTATTAATTTATTTTTATATATATAAACAGAGGTAAAGTAATTAAACGACCGAGCCTTACAGAAATCGCATATGTAACACCTTACATCTCACTAGACATAGGCTTTTATTTACAGTCCATTTAATTTAATTTACAGTCTCTGTAACACTCATAAGTTGTTTAATAATATATATATATGTATATAATATTAAACAACTTATGATATATATAGCATATAAGCATCCTTCAGTTATATTTGCTATTTCAAATTATTTTCAGTTTAATGTAAATTTTGATGTGAATGGGTATATATATATAATCAAATTGAAATATTTATAACGGCTATTGCGATCTCGCAAAGCCTCATTGCTCAAACCAAGTAACGCGCACTTCCCCGGCATCCTGTTTCACAATTCCGTCCCTTCTCACGAACACACTACCAACATATTGCAGAATAGCGATAAGAAAAATGTTACATTTCAAAAGTTAGTTTTGTAATTATTAGAAAAAGATAATGTGTCAATTTACGTAGGTCATTTTATTTAATTCATGTTGATAGGTTGTTGTTGCGTTAATTAACGATTATATTTAATATGGTTGATAAATAACCAAAGAAAGCAATGTTACCATCTACTTTGATAGCTTAAAATCTTACAATAAAAGAGACAGACAATGAGAATAAAACAACAAACAAATTAATGATAATGGTATGCAGAATGCGCTTGTACATCACCGGGATCTCTCAGAATTCACGTTCTCCGTCACGAAGTGTTAGCAACCAGAAGCTGGCAACGGCACGATATTGAAGCGAGAACATTTGTGCAACAAGTCAGCTGCTCTGTACGAAACTTGGCTATTACGTGACACTACTGCACGCTTGATAAAGTATTTGCGTAAGAGCGCGGGTTCAGACTAATCGATTTGTACGCACGGTTACGGCTGATTTTCGTAATGCCCTTATCTGCTTCGTGGTTTTCGACGCCGGTACGTATTACAATAATAAATTAAAATTCAATGGCCATGCAGGCTCTTTTCAAAAACATTTAGAATTAATATTTCATTTCTCACCTCCTGCTTGCTCTATTTTGTCGGCAATATCAGGTTTGCTTTCATAATACTCGGAGGTTTCGTCTTCATAATACAACATCATCTGGTCTGGCGACTCAGCTTCAGAACCTCCACCCTCCCCACTTGCCCATTGGGGCATTTTTAAATCTGAAATAAATTAAAAAGGATTTATATATTTGATTTTTATTATTTTTTATGGTGCCTATTTGTTTCTTCAAACATTTCTCCTTTGAATCTTCCTAGGCTAACTCCAAGACCAACTGTGTTTAATACTAAAATAGGTTATTATAAAAATCTCTGCATATAGGTATATCGATAACTACTTACAAGCATGTAACGGAATCGTAACTCGAAATATCAACGATTCCAATATGTATGCAAGTAAGCCAAGTTAAGCTTAGCTCAGTCGGTTATTATGAAAAGAAAATATAATTATTTGACTAATTTTATGACAGTTCTGAAACTTGTTTGAAAACAAATCTTTTTATATTCTACGTGATGAAACTCTAGTTGTCAAGGATGATTCCATTTCAATTTGAAGAAAATGTCGCACCTGTATAGGTGAAAAGTTAGGAGATGAAGAAAAATACAAGTTTCACCATTTAGGCGCATTGAATTGGGCGATACTTTTAAAAATCAATAATTGGTTTTATTGTAATTTGCTATAAAACGTAAACTCTACATACGGATGAATAATTTGAAATCTCCAGAAGTGGTCAGAACGCTTTTAAAGAGTTTCCTGTTACTCGTACTATGTCAACTTTGTTACTGCTATGGCGCCGGTTAAACTGTTTAAAACCCGATTGATTTTTGGTTTATATGTTAAGCTATTTTATTTTATATTTACTAATCAATTAATTTAATCCAATTTTTCATGTACATTATGAAAAAAGGGTTCACTTCATAGGGACAACAATAAAAACTATTTTAAATTCTAGTTTTCTTTTGAAATATCTGTAAAAACTTTCAAAACAAAGCTTTTAAAACACAAAGTTACAATTTCACGAAAAGCTTAACAAGTAAAATATTAAAGAAATAAAATGCATTGAATATTTGATATCATACGATAAGGGAGATATGTAAATTTCACGATCCTCAAAGTAAATATACTGTCTGATAACGAACATTGTGACGTTGTTTGTGACGTTCAATGAGTGAAATTTGAATAACCGTTAATATAAAATGACGGGTCGTGGGCAGCAGCTAGTTGAACGTAATGACAGTGATGCGAAACGTCGTACATGCTCAGCTAGTGCGGGTCTCGGCGCCGGCGGTCGCCAAGCGACCGACGATGTCGGCTGGCGCCCACACGGCGCCCAGCCGCGCTACAAATGACACCCCCATATACATCTACCTATTAAATAAAGCCTACAAATGTACAAGAGAAAATAAAACACTGAACGATAATGGAAAGTGCTCTTTTCATGATTCACGACTACCTACTTCTAGAATATTAGTTCCTTTGACGTGTATAATGTAAAAAATTGGTAGATTGAGTGTATTTTATTTTCTATGTAAAATGATAGTCTCTTTCTTTTTGAAATCGGAATAAAATTATTAAGGTTCACATTTATGTACACAGTTGTTTCAGGTCAAGATCGAGCTAAAGAAACATAGTAAATAGGTCATGTAGCAATTCTCGAGAACGTGTCCCGTTGTTATTCAACGAGTCTAGGAGACCATAATTATTTTACTGAAACCAGCTACCGAAAATATAGTGAAAATTAAAATCGGTGGGCCACGTCATCTTTGCTACGAATTGCTACGCGGCTACGAATATGGTGCTTTTTATTTACTCTGTCTACGTGGGGAGTGTGGTGACTGCTCCTTAATTTTTACTAATGGTGAGAGGGTTTTCTTAATTATTATTTAATATTTTGTATGTAATTATTGTGTTTTACCTTTTATATATTATATAAGGCAGTAGTGTATTACTGTATATCTAATCTTCTTTGAGATACGTAAACAAAATTATGTTCTACCCGGCTCTTTGAGAGAGCTCCAGAGCTTTTCTTTGAAATCTAAATTTATCTTACACATATTCGATACGAACTTAGTGTTAACATTGAACAGAATAATGATAAAGTATAGCTATCCTTTTCCTTATGAAACGTCTTTTCTTTATGGATTTTGAGATTAGAGAAAAGCTACCATTATGAATGGCTTCTGAAAAGACATTGTTAGACTGTCAAATGAATACAATCGCCTCTGATCCAAAAAAGTTTCTATCAGAATCATTTTAAGCTACCTCCAGAGATTATCACGACCATATTTTTTTGTCGATTGGAAACCCTCGTGGGTCAAAAACTTCAAGGTATTTTAGTCTGCCTATCACTTTATTCCGACTTTAATCTCCATTCGTTCTTAGCTCTAATAATTAATGTCAATAATAGTCTTTACTTTTTTTCATCGTTTATTGGTATCAAAGTTCTTGCGGTTTTTATAGAAATACAACATCACAGAAGGTTAAGCTTTAATCCTATAAATACAGGAGTTGAAAGCAACTACAACACATACTATTAACTGTCCCCTGCTGATAAATATATTTTTTCATTCTGTCAGCGCATTTAAAAGTTAATCTTACAAACTCAGGTCCAGTTACGTTCCCTGGCAACTGTCGATATGAAAATAATCAAACAGACAGGTTAAGTGTATGCATATTTAAAATACTTGTCTTTTTTCTCTCCGTCGCAATTCTTAATAAATAATTTGGCAGATTTTCGATCCTTTATGTATGTCATGTTTAAAATTTGTTACGTACCCAAAAACGTAAAATCTTTTGCCCAAAACTTGAACAAAGATAAAGATGTAGACAATTATGTAAACATTGATCTCTCATTTGTCTTGGAAATCACATATTGAATACGAAATAAATTGGTTGCATGTCAATAAAATGTTACTTTACATAACTTGACGATGAAATAGAAGGTAAAATTCGTAATGAGAATAATATTTACGTTATCACTGTTACTCTCACTTAATTTATACAGCTAGTAGATTAGAGTAAGCACGTGTTTAATTATTCATTTATTAGAACCCCGCCCGACGTTTGGACCCGGTTATGCGAGCGACTGTCCAAATTCTAGACCTGCCACCAGCTATGAGACATGCTCCACTTTGAGCTAACCGGTTTTTTTAATGTCAATAGGTGTTCGATAAAAAAATATCGTATTAAAATTGTAACTGTAACATTTACATTAAAATTATGGCATTTTATGCAATAAAATTTAAATATACCAACACGTACTATTACAAAATATCTTTTACGATATGTGTGTATACAAAGCAATTAAATCTAATAAATAATTGAGTAAGTTATCGAAGTCTAGTACGAATTCAATGAAATGCTTTAATATCCACTTCAGTGTTTAATGAATACACAAGTATTTTTGGTGCGTTTACCATAACAATCACAGACAACTCATGTCGTCATGCAGGTAACCGACCATTGTCGGTACCTGCATGACGACCGTAAGCCAGGCGCAAATTTCGTCAAATCCTCCTTCGTAAAATCCTCTCAATCGATAACTCGTAAAATGCTTCAGAGAGTTGTATCCTGAAGCGTTGTGATCATCAGCTGATGCTCCGTGGCTGGGTTGAGCAGTGGTAGCTGCCCAACCACGTAATAAAAAAAAATATTTTTAATAATTTACTCCCAATTAAAAATTTATCAAATTATAGTGAGCCCAACATCTTGAAGAAGAAAAATTGTCAGCTAATCATGAAGTGGCGGATTATACGTCAGCTGGTCACACAAACATGAAGCAAATATATATGTTTTCAGTGATTTCCTCCCAACTGAAAATTGATCAGTTGATAGTTTATATGCTACTGTTAATAAATATAAAGTCAGCTATTTAAATGTATCAGCTTACGAGTTTTCCCCCGGCACACTGCCAGCTGATTTTTTCATTACTTACATCTCAATCTGTACTGGTTGAAATGGGATACTAACACATTGTTTTACTTAATGGAAAAGTTAAAAAACGTGCATACAGCACTGTATAGAAATCAATAAGCAATAGAAAACTACAAGCAATCAATAGTTCTCGAATAGTATTGTATTATTGTTACTATTTACTGATCACTCAGGTGACACAGCTCATACGATGATTGAAAATGGCCACGATTGGAGATTGGTAGTATGAGAAAATTTCTAGTGCACTAAATAACAAATAACATTCAGTATATCAGACTAGTGTGATTTAAAAGTATTTGTAGATGTGTTACATAGCCTAAGGATATATTTTTAAATACATGTAAATATATATTGAGAATATCCTTAATATGTCGCGTGGCACTGACATTGTTGTTATATGGAGCATTTAAACACACCAGTAATCGCTTAACTTTGAACATTGATGAAAGATATTCGGATGATGCAGGCATCATTCGGCTATTATCATCACTAGGGAGCTACGTGCTAAACTTACGAAATAAAATCACGCTATAGCGTAATAAAATTACAATTAGATTTTAAGCAACAAAAAAGCGATGGCAGTTAATAGCTTTATTTGCAGCTACTTGGTACAAAAAGTTTTTAAATTCAAGTCCAAAATAGTAGCATAATTTAATTATATAATTAATTCTTTTGTACACTTATTTTTTAAGAATGTAACAAATTTTTTTCCTAATTTCAAACTTCATATACTAGAAAGACTGCTGAGCGACGAGGTCAAGCGACAATGTATTCTCAGTTGGTATTTCATTAGTTAGAAATTCGGTTGCTAATTACGTATTCAAAACATTGTCAAATGCAAATTTACGGTTGAAAAAAAATGCAGCAAGTGGTAACATCCGGATGTTTTGCATTGATTCGCTCTCTCTTGGCCAGGCTTTAGCACTTTTATCGCGTGTCGTACGCACGTGCACGCTAAATTAACCATACCAATTATGTACACATTTTGTAACATACCGTTATGAAATAACAATTACACATAACTCATTTAAAATAAAAAGGCATGTTTCCATTTAATGAAAATAAATACAAAGACTTTTATGGGATCGGGATAGCAATTCAAACCTTCAAGAAAAGAGCGGACTCCATCCTAAAAGGCCGGCCCCGCGTTTGTGACTCCTGAGTACAAACGTTCATGGGCGGCGATGGTCACTTTCCAACAGGTGACCCGTTTGCTCGTATGCCCCCTCTAACATAAAAAAAATAATTGACTACCTATATCTGTCTTTTACCATAATAACTTCCTAAAATTATTGTTAATAAATTAAAAGATGTCTAAATAATGCTATTTTGCTACATTCATTAGTTATTTCTTAAAATCTTTGCAGTATTTTATGAGTAAAATAAATTTTGAAATATAACGTACTCAACTGCCGCGGTGGCTTAGTGGTAGTCTATGCGACTGCTGTGCTGAGGTCTCAGTATCGATTCCCGGGTCGGACCAAATGTTTGTATGATCTGCAATAATTTGTTTCGGAGTTTGGGTGTTTCTATGTATAATGTATAATTCTATGTAGAATACATGCATTATATTAAAAAAAAAGTATTTTAGTATTCTATCAGACAGTCTAGCTTTTATAGGACAAGCTCTGCTGAGTTTAAAACTAGATGGCGTTGTGCGTGCGTAAAATTTAGCACAAAAAACAAACAGTTGTATAAAGAACTTTCTGTTTTGAAGTCATTCCATTTACTATTTTTTCAAATATGGTATAAGGTTTTTTTCTATGAAGTTGAAGATTTGTGTGAAAATTTTAAAATATAAAAATTTAATAATAACAATTT
This sequence comes from Arctia plantaginis, assembly GCA_902825455.1. NCBI lineage: Eukaryota > Metazoa > Arthropoda > Insecta > Lepidoptera > Erebidae > Arctia > Arctia plantaginis. The sequence continues at coordinate 9,612,732 of CADEBD010000171.1, read as the reverse complement.
TAATAAATAATAATAATAATTACTATTTTTATTTTTTTTATTTTAGATCATCATAGTACTAGCCCAAATTATCTATACAATTTTGCCATTTTGTTTATTCTTTTACTGTAGAAGAAACGGTGGTCGGGAGGCGATGAAGTCAGCGCCATTGTTACCCCTCGGGTGTTGAATTTTTTTCCTGCATAATTTTTCTAAATTTTTAAAAAAGTAGAAATCTGTTGGGGCAATGTCCGGTGAGTACGGTGGGTAAAAGAGAGCTTCCAGCTGTAACTCTTGTAGCTTTGCGATTGTCTGTTGTGAAGTGTGAGGTCGCGCATTTTCGTGGAGAAGCAATTGGGAAGAGCAATTGACCAGTCCTGGTGGAGAAGCTCACAATTCAACAAATTGTGAGCTTCTCAATCTTTGTTTGCAATTCTTGTCAATAGACATCTGCCCTCACTGTTGTGCTATACAGTAAAAGGCTGTGATGTACAAGTCCGACACTGGTCCACTAGTCACTATCATCTTCCTATAGGTAATCTTTTTTTAGCGCACTGATTAGGTGCTCTACCCGTGTCCACCCACAATTCGATTCAAAATTCCCACGTTTCTATGCCGATTCAGTAGTGCTATGCATGTTTTGAAGTCTTGCTGATAATCGCTAAGTTCGTGTGGCACCCTCTTATCTAGCTAATGGACCGTGTTTATGCAAGCAGTGTTAGGCCTGCGCCCGTTATAAAATTGTAGTAATTTTTGGCGCCATGGATAAACTGAAAATTGGTACAATTTTCGGATTTGAGTTTTACGTGGAAATATCGCGCGCAAACAACAGTCAACAGTTAGTCATTTGTTTTAGATAGTGTTTTATTTTGTAAAACTCCGACTCCATTGTTAATGTTTTACCTTAGGATTAGGATACCTTTAGGAGTTGGAGGATAACTCTTTCAAAAATCTAATCATATATTGACCTTGTTTTATTCTTTCAAGATATTTGTTAGGTGTTTGTGTACAGAGATATGTACACAAGAGAGTAATAAATGAGATTACAAAACATTTAGACTTTTGGATATATTTCACCTTTCATCAACAGCCTTTAACAGTCCACTGTTGAACATAGGGCTCTCATTAGACGGGTACGCCGTCATCGCGGCGGTAAGACCCGTTATGGAGGATTGGCTCGAGAGGCGTCACGGGACCCTCTCATACCGACTGACGCAGGTGATCACTGGGAAAGGATGTTTCGATGATCACCTGTGTCTGATCCGCAAGGAGCCAACGCCTGAGTGCCACCACTGCGATGGCCAGACCGTGGACACGGCTCTCCACACGCTGGCAGAGTGCCCGGCGTGGGTTGAGCAGAGGCGAGACCTCGTGGCGGCCATCGGAGTGGGAGTTCTCTCGCTCGATAGCCTGGTTGCGGCTATCGTTATATCGGCCTCTCCTTAGAAAGGAGGTTTTGGCCTACTATACCACGCTGGCCAGACGGGTTGGATTTGTGTTAAGTTTTCCTTCTCTTTGCAGTATTGTTGTCCTGCGTAGTTTGCTCCCTTAGTCGGCTCTTACGACACCCACGGGATGATTGGAGGTGGTGACAATCCGTATTCTTAATCCTTCACCACACGGGCATCCGTCACCTTTGGTTCCATTTAAATACTAAGAAAAAATGCCACTCTTAGTGGTGGAAAACTAAGGAATTCCGAAAAAAATCGTGTTCAAATGTCTTACTTCTCATCTTACGAGTATTATTATACTTAGATTTGTAATCATTTTTTTTAAGTTTTAGTGCTCTTTGTATTGTTCAAAGGCTGTTCAACTTTTTTTAACAGGATTTTTGATCAAATGCTCATCACTGCTTCTTCCTCGTACTTCATATAATGTACTAACTGCATACATTTTAATGTAAAAACATAAGAGTAAAAAAGAATTACTTTCGGGCTTCAAATTAATATAATTTAAATTTAATTTGGACTTTATTGCATCGTTCTTTCACAAATCGTTTAAAAATAAAGTTTGTCTAACAATGTAATAAATGAATAGTGGTATCATTGTAATAATACTTATTTAATTTGAAAGCAACAGTGAAAACAAACTTGTTCACTTATTGTCCCTATATCCACAAGAAATAACCGACAAAAAGAACCTTATTGTTTGAATTCAAACATAATACCCCGATATATTTGCAATCAGCATTTGCGTCACTAATATCATTCTTACACCTGTTACAATAAGCGGGGATAGGTTTTATATTTAAGTAGGGCGTTGAACGGGAGACCACAAGGTACCTATTTAAATAGAATGCTGCAAGTGAAAAATCATAAACTACACCGTTTTATTATTATAATTACCATCGTAATGAATTCCGTGTCCATATTTATAATATACCTACATGTTAACGATTCGCATGTACCTACCTACATTTTATAACTATCTCAGCAAGATTACAATCACGAGCAAACATTGACATTTACGTGACATTTTGAACGGTAATATAAGTGACGCCGCGCCTTTACGATGCGTACGCGCACTAGTGCTGATCGATGTTCATAAAAAACATCGATATGTTGATGGTGTGAGCATGACATCTGTAGAAGGATATTTTTTATAGAACTAGGCGATTCATAACGCTTGAGGTGTACCTACTCTATGGGCCCTTGCCACAAAATTAATTAAATAAATACGAACTCAGCTTACACTAAATTTCCGGGACTAAATTACGATGTTAAGACAGAATGGTCACTTTAATTTCTTATTGAGAACAAAATATATGCTATAGGTGATTTAAACAAAGGTTAATCAATTTTATAGCTAATTGTTGACCACTTAGTCTGAGTACTGACCTCTGTAATACTAGACTTTTTGGCAGAAAATGTTGAGATTATTGTTTTTTCATGATTAATAAATCATTTTTTTCTCATACCGATATTTTTCTTTTGATGGTAATTTAGTAAAACGTCGATGTTGATATCGATATTTTATTTAATAATATCGAGCACGACTAATGCGCCGACCACTACCGGACCTGGTCCAATAATCGTGACGTCGGATGCGGAGCAACTGCGGCCAGCAACGTGGCAAAACGACCTTCTCGCGGCTCCCAGCACTTTCACTGAGTACTACAACCTCTGTTAGCCCACATACGGCTATCGCTTCCATTGTTATGATACTGGAGCAGTTGCATAACATATCTGAAGGCATTGAGGGGCAAATGCCATTCCAAGTGTGCAAAAAATATGACCTTGAATTTATAATCCAACTAATCGAAAGTTAAATTTATTATGCATCTTCGTGATAATTCGTTATAAAGTGTTTGGTTTCTATATTTAAAAATTAAATATGTATGTAGCTTTATTATACGAAATTTTAGTAATTTTTCACAGCATAGCATGTCTTAATGATAATGAGGCAACAGTTATTGATAACACTAATATAACACTTAAATGGTATTGGATCTACAAAAAAGAGGGCAATTAGAATACGCTATCTAGGAAATTACTATTCGTAACGAAGGAACCGCATATTGGAACGAAGTTCCTTATCGCGCGTTGTGAAAGGGGGCTAGACGGAAAAAAACTCACGGAAAGTTGTAACGACACTTTTTATTTTGAATTGCCACATGTCAGTCATTCAGCGCCATCTATCGAATAGATAGGAAATCATTACAAAAGTAAAAAGTTGAGCAACAAATATTGTATTCGACATCATTTCTCAAGGAGATTTTACCTATGTATAAATTGTTTTAATTAGAAACCAACTGAAAAATATGTAGGTAATAGCCGCTTTCATAGGCGTTGTAATTAAAATCGTGTCGAATCAGTTTTACTCGATCGTCACAACTTCGTTCCTATCGGGTGTCCCACGACACCACACGGCTTTTTTTTTTTTGAAGGGATTGTCACCTGCATCTAATTTTCGGTTAAGGATATTTGTACAGTAGGTTACAAAAGCGTACTTTACTGCACTTTAATTACAAATTAATAATTAGTACAAATTACTTCAACAAAACAAATTAAGCATGCCCTCTACCTTATTCTATGATTTTTGGTAAGTAGGTACAACGGCGCTGAGAATGCCACTTTTGATGTAACATTAGTCATCATACTGTATTCGTATTCTGCAAAACCTTTACAAAAAACTTAAATTCTAGTCTTAGTCTATCTGGTAAAAACGAAGCATTGAAATGTATAAAGTTAAGTAACATATGAATGCGGTATTACAATAACCAAAATATCATAACTAATCTAACGAGCGTCTGTAATTAAATGTTACTTCTATTGTTTATGCAATACTCACCGTGTTTTAATATTTTGTTACATGTAAACGGATTTACAACATTTAAAATTGCTCTGGAACTGCAATCTAAAAGTTGACTATGATATAATTTTTTATAAACTAACAGTGCCAACGTGACAACGCTCACGCTAAAGCTTTTCTATAGGTATATGTCCGTGACGGATTAAGAAATGGGATTGTCATCACCCCTAATCATCTCGTTGGTGTCGTAAAAGTCAACTAAGGGAACAAACTAAGCATAGCAACAGCACTGTAAAGGGAAGGAAAACTTGAAACTAATCCTATACCAACCCGTAACCAACCTGTAACAACCCGTCTGGCCAGCGTGGCATAGTAGGCCAAAACATGCTTTCTAAGGAGAGGCCTATATCCAGCATTGGACTAATAGACGTTGTTGATAATGATGATGATGTTAAATTGAAACCTTAATAAGCAGGTTTCATAGGCTACAGTGCCCGCTTGCTGTAAGACCTCGTTCAGAGGAACCCGGGGGGCGTGGCATTTGAGTTCAAGTCACGCGGCACATTGCGGGCTTTCTTCGTTTACAGAGCTGCGCGGGTTCTATTTGCAGCGATATAAGCAGAAAGACAAACATTATGTCAAAGTCCCTTTTATAGAAATGTAGGGAGTGTCGTATGGCACATGGTGTGGATGGAACGTGGAAATCATCAGTAGCAGACACAGTGTATTATTGTACTCTGCGATTAGTTACAGATATGTATATTATATCGTATTCTAGATACATATTAGACGACCCGCGTCTCCATTATCGAAGCCCAAAATCGGTAGCTTGCTTAATTGCTGTCTATGTAAAGTAATTGGATTGTAGGCATTTTCATATTTGTCGAACGTCGAAAATGCCTGCCTTTCAATTACATACAAGTATATAAAATTACATTACACCGATGAAAATACATGCAAGGTTGTTAATAATCAGCTACGTTATCATAGTAGTTAAAGCCAATTTAATAAGTTTAAATATATTTTTTTATATTATAATATTATTTTAGAATGATCATTATATGTTCTTGATAAGCAAGGATTTGAATTTAGTTGGCAGATTTTTAAACCAAGACTCGTGGTACCATACCATACTGGTGGTATCATACTAAACTATAAATCATCAACAGCCTTTAATAGTCCACTGCTGGTCAAAAGCCTTTTCTTAGAATGGAGGTTTTGGCGTACAATACCACGCTGGCCAACTATACATATCTGAATAACTTATCAGTTCACATATTAAGTTGTTATATGTATAACACTTCTATTGTTCTTCATCTACTTTATTGTTCCTTCACTTTCACACAGTGAGTAGATAATATCGTCATACCATGCTAACTAAGCACTTCAGGTACACTTCAGGTATGAAACTACAAAAACGCGGCTCGAATTGTCGACACAAATTCATTGCGTTGACGCGCCTCGGCCTTGCCAACTTACATATCTTACACTTGGTCGTCTGATCCCAAACTAGGCAGAGCCTGTATGGTGACCAGACTTATATATAAAAAGTAGAACTCCTTTATTTTGTGAAGTCGGTTACTACTGTAAACGTTAGTATTTCTTAATTTTGAGAAAATCATCAAATATATTACGTTACTGAGAGTTATCCTGACCTTAGATATCGGCAAGTCTGAAAAACATAACCTTCCTTCGACCTTTGATTTAGATGACATTAACCGTCATTTCACCTCATCATCATCATGCATTACTATGGAATTAGGAACACTGCTTTGGATCTTCTTATCTCTTATTTGGGTAATAGGATCCAGAGAGTGGAAGTTAATGGACAGAGATCCCTGGGGTCTCTGGTCACTATGGGGGTTTCGCAGGGCTCAATTCTCGGCCCATTTTTATTTCTTGTTTACATAAATGACCTACCTAATGTGATAAATGATAATCAGGAGATAGTACTATTTGCGGATGACACTTCACTGTTATTTAAACTTAAACGACAGCAATCAGTAACTGATGACGTGAATGGCGCTCTCTCTAAGGTTGTGAACTGGTTTAATGTTAATAATTTACTTTTAAACGAGAATAAAACGAAATGTATTAGATTTTTTACACCTAATGTTAAGCAGATAAAGACCAATGTTCTAATAAATGGAAAGGAGTTGGATCTTGTGGACACCACCAAGTTTTTAGGTATAACACTAGACTCTAAATTGCAATGGGGCCTTCACATTGACGGATTGTCGAATAGACTCAGCTCTGTAGCATACGCGGTTTCCAAAATTCGTCAATTAACCGATGTATTTTAGCTATTTTCATAGTGTAATGTCATACGGTATTTTGTTGTGGGGAAATGCTGCTGACATTCAAAGTACCTTTGTGTTGCAAAAGAGAGCTATTCGTGCAATTTATAATCTTAGTTATAAGCAGTCACTGAGGGATAAGTTTAAAGAAATTGGTATCATGACAGACGCATCTCAATATATATATGAAAATTTAGTGTATGTAAAGAAAAATAATCATTTATACACAAAGTTTAGCGACATGCATAAAATAAACACTAGAAATAAAGATAAACTCGTGTTACCAACCACTAGACTACAAAAAGTAAGCAAGTGTTTTCATTGTCAGGGTGTGCGATTTTACAATAAAGTGCCAAGCAAATTCCATGAATTAAGTATTAATAAATTTAAGTCTTTCGTAAAGCTTAAACTATGTGAAAAGGCTTACTACACTATTACAGATTATTTAGACGACAAATTTGCTTGGGATTGATGCTGCTCACTCCCACATTTACGTAGACATCTTTGTTGTTAAGTTTGAAAGTGATGGACATTTAATTATTATTTTTTTGGTGTATTTCGTATTTTGTTTTCGTATTTTATTTTTCGTTGACTTTGAACTGTATAGTATTTTTTTATTTTTTGTGTAAGTATGTAAATGTGAGTACAGTGTAGGCTTGTAATGTTAATTCATATTTTATTACCTTTCTGGTGGTTTTGAGTGTTTCCACGGCCTACCCAAATGTCCTGCTGGCGGTAGTGTCATGCTTCGGGTCGTTGATCTTGACCAATATCGGTTAGGCTACACGATGGCTGGAGCCTGTATGCCGTCTGTATGGACTGGTTGACTCAAAACTTCCTTTCCTCAAAAGGCCTATCCAGACCCTATACTGTACTCGCACAGTTTTATTTAACTTTGTTTACGGACTTAAAAAAAAAAGACACCTCTGTGGTTAGTTTCGGCGTTTCTTCCCAGAGTGAGTCTTAGGAAATGCCGGCTCCTTCTAGCTATAAAGTCCGACTTGTAAAAATATCTGAAAAGATTTACTTACAGAAATAAATATCATTTCATATCATTTCATCATTTCATCACCGGCATAGCATAACTTCTACTCTGCCAAAAGTGACTGCTGACATCCGAACAATAATTGAGGAATCCAAAGTAACATTGTTGGGTTTGGTTGACTTCTTAAATGCATTCAACTCCCTCAGTCACGATATCCTTCTGTCTATAGTCTCCTATATCATGATTACGGCTGATACACTGGACTAGTTCTCGTCTTATCTTTAGGGACGCCAGCAGTCCTTCAGCGTCGATGAATCCTCTTCAGGTTGGCGTGAACTCGACTGTGCCATCCCTCAAGGTGACATTCTCTCTCCTCAATTATTTTCAATATTTATAATCTCATCACTCCAAACCTTCAATGTCCGGACCGTCTTTACGCCGATGATTTGGCTGGGATTTTTATTATCAATTCTCGATAGATAACATAGACGAGGCCATCCTGAGGGTAAACCACGACCTGGGGGCCAGTAATGATTGGGCTATTGGGTTTAGTTTGACTGTGAACCCAGTAAAGAGTCAAGCCATCATCATAGGCAGTCAACGTATGATTGGAAGGTTAGTCCAAGGTAAGCTGCCACCCATTACTTTTAACGGCATAGTCATGCCTTTTAGCTCTGCTCTCGAGAACCTAGGCCTAACCTAACCATCGACTCCAAGCTCAGCTGGCAAACACAGGTCACGAGCATCAGCCAGAGAGTCAAAGGTACGTTACGGTCCCTTTATCGGCTTAAGAATTTCCTCCCCTCCGAGACGAAAGCGATGCTTATACAGACCCTTATTGTCCCCATCTTGGATTATGGTGATGTATGCTATTATGAGCTGAATGCAGATCTTCTCATTAAATATGACCGCCTTTTGAATAACTACACTCGATTCGTCTTCAACCTTCGCAAATACGACCATGTCTCTCCTTTCGTAGCGAATTAACCTGGCTCACTATATGTCAGCGCCGTCAGCTGCGCGCCCTCACCACTCTTTATTCTATTCTCAAATCACCCATTTCCCCCTCCTACCTCACATCTTCATTCCAATTTCTGTGTTCCAACCACGATAGAACCCTCCGTTCATTAAACAATTCTCTTCTGCTATGCCTCACTCATACTTCCGCTTGTGTCCACTCCTCGTTCCTAATCCAATCCGTACTCCTCTGGAACGCTCTCCCTCTAGAAATCAGGATAGCACCCAGCCGCCTCTCTTCATGATGAAAGTTCGCGCTCGCATTCTAGACACCCTAGCAGACTCATTACAACCTTAAAGTTATATATATTATTAATATGTAGGTTTATGTATGTATGTAACTAGGTATGTAAGTATTACTGTATGTGTATGTATTTGGTACGTAGGTATGTGTGTATATTTATCGCATTGCTTCTGTCTAACTTATCAATAATTTTCTTTTACTTTACATATAATTGTCTAGTGCACCTAGTCACACATTGTGGCATTAAGTCCGCTATTGTACAACTCATACTTGTGCATAAAGAATTAAAAAAATAATAATAATAAGAAGATGAAGAGAAGAAATATCGATGACCACACGAACAGCAGAACATACAACCTTCTCCTTTTGAAGTCGGTTAAAAATAAACGCCTACGGATGCATTAACTTGCTTGCATAATCAATGTAAAGAATTCTTGAATGCCGTCTAATATACGTACATATTACAATATATACGTGTATTATCGTGTTTTAATTTAAGCGTACGTAAGCTGTTTTGAATGTCATTTACAATAGGAGTATATCAGCTGGTTAAACATTAAACAATTGAAGTAATTTTATTGTGAGCATGTAATTTCTTTCTGGCCTTTTAGTCGCAAGGTTTTTTTAAATGAAAATATTTCTCAATATCTGATTTTCAAAATACTTTGTGAAGTAGGTAGTTTAATTATTTCGTACCACGTCAAATGGTATCGCGCTATCGATGGTGACGTACGTATTTTATAAATGTATTTATCTTTACAGTAATCATCATGTTCTACTATATGTACTTTTAGTACATAATATTATCTATATATATTTCATTAATCTCTCTATATATATATTCTCTATATATATTTCATTAATCTCCCTATTTATATATATATATATAGAGATTAATGAAATCGCTAGTCCTTATACTCAAAAGAAATAATTGCGTTCCCGTTCTTTGAGTGCCAACCCCCACACTCAGCTTAGGAAGCAGGTCCGGTAACTTCACGCGGTGAAAAGCAAATACTACATTGGTGACATACTAGTCTGTACTTTTCTTTTCTTTATTAAAAGGTTTACTAGCAGTCGAAATTACTTAATCTATACTAATATTATAAAGCTGAAGAGTTTGTTTGTTTATTTGTTTGTTTGTTTGTTTGAACGCGCTAATCTCAGGAACTACTGGTCCGATTTGAAAAATTCTTTCAGTGTTAGATAGCCCATTTATCGAGGAAGGCTATAGGCTATATATCATCACGCTAAGACCAATAGGAGCGGAGCACCAATGAAGAATGTTTAAAAAACGGAGAAAATTTATTACTATTGAGAGACGCAGACGAAGTTGCGCGGTTCAGCTAGTTATTAATAATTTAAATGATTACTTGATCGTAATGTCGTTTATGTAAACAATTATTAAGTATTGCCGTGTTTTCGTAGATAAATACCATTATTTTATTAAATTTAATTTATAGCTAATGAATATGTATGTTGTATATACTCGTATTTTATCGCAAAGGTTTTCAGGTCGTAAAGTGACTCATCCTTTTCCGTGGTAATAGCTGAAACGTGTTTGTTAGACCGCAGTAGAACACCCTTAGGCCGTATTTTGCATTCAATTATCATTTACATGTATGACAAGAAAAAACTCAATATACATACATGTAAGTTTGACCTTATTTTATCACCCCAACAAGGCGATTCTCCCCCAAATAATATCTTTTTAATTAACTGTAATTTGGACGGATCCTGGCTCATTATTCATCAATTCTAATAGACCAAATAAATTGTTGATAAATATCAAAGATTGATATCTACGAGTATATGTATATCTATTAGTTTCAAAATAAAACGAAGGTAAAGTACATAATCCTTGCCTTTTTGTTTTCATTTTATTCTATTGTAATCAATCATTAAAGTATTATTTTCAAGCATTTCAACAAAAAACTTCAATTATTATTTTCGTAAATACTTACTATTTAATGTAGTTATTGTAAGGTAGTGGAAATCAAGATTTTAACACCTGAAGAGGTTTTTTTAGGAAATGGTTATGGATTTCCTCTTAATTATAACAACTTTGTTTATGATTGCGGAAGAATCCATGGTAATTTGTTTTCTTGGGGATCCTTGGCATTGTTATTCATATTGCTGCACTTCCGATAGATCACTCTTTATGGCCGCAAAATACCATAGAAGTACATAACAATTATTTGAAATAAAATCTTTACATAACGTTAAAATTGCATTCAATATTATTATCACAATACCGTGTATTATAAGTACATTTTATTTTATCTAAATAAAATTTGATTATTTTTAAATCGATTAAGGTGTACACTTTTATAAATTGATTTGTGTGTTAATATATGCAGCTCTCATACGATTTAGCTTAACTTCGATTGTTATAATTTATAATTGTATTAGCTATTTTTTTTAATGCAACCTTAACTGACAGTGATTTTACTGGAGTGTTGGAGATCTAACGCATTCTCGAAAATAACAAACATTACATTCGTGACAAACGGAATTCTTAATTCATGGGAGAGTATTCTTCCATGGGGCTGTTGGTCTTGTGCTTAGTGTCCCTGACTGCTAAGCCATAGGTTGTGGGTTCGATTCCCGCCCAGGACATTAGTTCTGTGCCTGGGTGTATTTATCTATAATATGTGTATATTTAATAATGTAAGTATGTTTATCAGCGGACCGGATCCCATAGTACAGACTCTGCGTTGTTTGGCTCCGTCGGCAGTAGGTATTATTACGAGTACATTGATTTACCCTTTTTTTTTCTCTTTTTTCTATGCGGCAATCCCAAAACGGCATGCGTCTCGCCGCCACCCCGGCTTGCTTATGCTAGGGTGGCAGATGGCCTCACCTGTCACCCTCAGGCCATAGGACGGAGGTCGTTCTGCGACCTCCGGCCTCCAGAAGCGCTCCGCCATCTCCTTCGCAAGCATAACTTGCTCACAGAAGTAGCCGGCGGAGTTCCACGCACTCTCGCTCTGCACCATGGCCGCAATCATGTTACCGAACGTACATGGATATATCCTACAGCCGAATTTCAAAGATTACACATTAACAACATTCGAATTATTTGTGCTTTTCTTTGCCAAAGTTCCTAATACTAGGTCAGTTAGGAATGTGGTATAAATTTTAATTTACCTGCGCTATATTAAAATATAACTATGGCCCTAAAAGGACTAAATTATTTTAGGGCCTTGACTTCGAAACTTGATTTTTAACAGATTACAAGGACCGCAGAAATTAATTTTTCATGATAATTTCAATTTGTTATATCTCTACTGCTATAATCTTTAGAAAAAGAGTCTTGGCAGACTGTAAATTGATATCGCCTACTTCTCTTCTATTTTTGTTATTCTAATCCATTTTTTTTTTCTAATCTACGATGTTCCCTTAATTACTACCTTTCCTTAGAATAACACAATTTAAGCTGAATAAGACTAAAACAAGACAACACTTTCAAGAAGGAAAATAATAAAATATTCAATACTAATAATAACTGTAGTGCAATCCACAATAAAAATGAATAAGCCAATTTTAGGTCTAAGACCCTTATTTACAGGCAATAGCTGATATTTCACCAGAAATAATCGCACAGAAGTTTTGTTATTACCTTTAGGCCAAGCTTAGCAGGTTTTTCAAGCGTAAATAATCAGTACACTGTTAGGATAAATGTACTTACTTAGTAAATATATAAATGTTACGTACCAATAAGAGAGCTGAAAGTGAAGGTACTACTTTCGCTAGCAGTTCCGTCGTTGAGCCTTCGTGCAGCGTGCTTGTGAATTATATATATTCGATTTTAGAACACTTTCTATGAAATAACTATGCTCTATCTATTCTCATAACACCCGATTGCGTCACAGTTTAATTTTAAACTGTGTGTGTAATTCCAAGCATTATCGTGAGATGGCGGTGCTTGTCACCTGCAGATTGATCATCTGCACCTGGTGCACCATGCACCAAGCTTCGTTGTTTACTTTTGTTTCGTTATATAGGTAGGATGCAAGTTCCATGTTATTGCAAGTGTTTACAATACCTAACAGTTGTGTCTTTATTCCACTACATTTGTTGTTAAATAAGAGTGCGCTCTTTAGTTAGGTAAGTAAGTACTTATATTAGGTGTAAGAAACATAGAAACCCTTAACAACTTATCAATAGTGTGCAAGTTTTAAGCCGCCTCAGTAGAAGTAAACAGTAAAAGTTATTTTTCGATATTATTATTAGTTTAAGTCATAACCCGCGCTTCTGACTGTTAAGATGCAGGCATTCATGGGCGGCGGTAGTCTTTTACCATCCCGTGACCCATCTGCTAATTTGCGACTTACATAATATAAGAGCACATACAACAAGTCGTTACGATTGTGATCGTGCTCGCCTGAATAAAAATAACAATTATTTTTATACTACTTATTTAATAATATATACTCAAAAAAATATAGCAGTTTATATTAAATCAAAGTTTAAAATATTAATTGAGGTTCTCGCAACAATATAATGTTTCATCATCATCATCATCAGCCTATCGCAGTCCACTGCTGGACATAGACCTCTCCCATTGCACGCCACTTAGATCGATAATGAATGTAATTATAATGTTTACATAGAACAAAATAAATATCAATAAAGAAACTAATCAAAACTTGTTTTGCCTTAATTAAAACGTTTGTTCATTTCGATCAATTTAAAGCCTTAATAGGTCTTAAATATGATAAAAATTTTACTTATAGCAGTCTACTATAAACACATTGCGAAAATATTGTAGTAGGACTTTCACAAGTACGAGTATACACATACATTGCATTAGCCGAACTCCGTTCACTTGATCTTGAAACTGATAACATTCTTTTGTATTATATTATTTCATAATGTAAAACAATGTTTGTTTTGAATGTTAATGTTTTTGGAACGTGTTTCAAATTTCCTCTAAAAGTTATGAGGGAATTAAAAGTGAGTTAGACTATCATATAACATAAATAAAGTCGAACAACATCAGTCTACTGTTTTATTAACGATTAAATAATTATTTGACGTTTGTTTTTAAATTAGATATGCAAAGCGAAACTAAATCTCCTAAATTACTCGTTTTCTATTTGATTTTTATCGTAATCGTAGTCATGTTCCTCTGTCAAATATTTAAGAGGGTTTGAGTCCCAGTCCCATTCCCCAACTACAAAGAAAACTTTGAAAGTGTCCTCATACAGGCTCCCTCCTATGACAAGAAAGTTATATACAGTGGCCAAGCAGTAAGGTTGTCGGTAGATTTTAATTATAATCGTATGCACCTTATTCCTAGACGTGTATTGAAAAAAGAATTAGGTTAAGGATTGTGCAATCTCGTTTTGAATAAATAGCCTTTGTTTTGTTATCAAATGGTTGGACTTTGCAGATAGAAACGAGTATTTGAGAAAATTTTATTATTTTGTTTTTCGATCTACAATTAAAATCGACTTTCACATTATTAAAACATTTTAGAACAGCGTTTATGTTTTCTTTTACATTCAAGAAGAATTATTTTTTACTTTCTAATAAACCAGAAAAAAAGCCTCTCTATTGCTCTGTTTTCTTTAAGGAAAGTTTCATTAGCAGCAACCGTGCCTGATCGATAACAATTACAAAGATGACCGCTGATACTTGAGACCAAAGAATTAACTCTTCAATTTGACGGTATAATACATTTCTACATAATCATCTAAGGTGTTCCTCGTGCCTACTACACTGCATTTATATATATAGCAAATACAGGTAGGCACATTACCGTAAATCAACCTGCTTCCTTTCTCTTACGACGAGTTCTGGCACAAGTTACGTCGATGCCACTCGTAATACCGTGATCACAGAGCTTAATAAACATTAGAAACGTGCTTCAGAGGTGAGTTATTTCGTAGACAAGACGCACGTTTTAAAATTTTAGCAATCCTGTTAAAGTACATAGTTACACGTAAGTGTGTGTGAGCATGTACTTTAACAGGATTACTGAAACTGATTACTGAAACACTGATATGTTTTTGTCAACTCTTTTATGGTTGTACTATAGTGTTGTCTTATATTCACAGGACGCAGTGTAAACCAATGCCTCTATCAAAGAGACTTCCCACACGGGGCGGGGGTCGTCTACTCGTCTGTAGATGACCCGAGGTATGTCGGGGCACCAGGGCCTTCCTTTCTAGGGTATACCTGGTTCCCCGGCTATTAGTACCCGCGAAGGCGTGCGGTTTTAGTCGGTTCGAGTCCGACATGCCACCGACAGGTGGTATCCGAGGGGATTTCCGCACGGAATAAAAAAAAAAAAAAAAAAAAAGGTACGGAATACTTGCTACTTACAATTAGCCTTAGACTCGGTATAGAGACGTCAGGAAGTTCTTATCATAACGTTATGACCGGGTGACTCCACACAGAAACGAAGAACAAACGAAGGAATAGTTGATTGATAAATTAGTGAAATAAAAGACTGGATAATAAAATTAATTTGATTTCCGAAGACAAACTGGGATTAACGACAACACAATAATATTCTTAAATCTGATTGTGCAATCTGGTTAAAAATAAGTAGTCTAGTTTAAAAAAAATATATACAACCGACTGAAAAGTGCCTGAATTTTTAAACTATTACCCCTCCACCACCACGGGTTTAGGCACATATTATATAATTTTTTTTTTAATTATGTTCGGCTTTTGGTAGTCGTTTAATTTATTTCAAAAATATTTAGATTACAACAAGGTTGACATGTTTTTAAAACATAAATATTTAATTAAAGTGTTATGTTTATTTTATCATCTCATTGAGCTGAGAACAAATTGGATAATATCTAGCAATGACGATTATATTTTATTATTGCAAGACTTAGTGCTAATGTTTAATGTTGATTTATGACACGTAGTTGTAAAAATAAAGCGATAAAACAATATTATCGCTACTTACCGAATGCTCAATATTGTTGAAGTTCAGGTGTACGGGCCTACCTAACAGGCTATAAAATATAGGTAACTTCCATCGATCACAACAATATGCTTCCTTAATTTTTAATTTTTTTTATACAAATAAGCTGATAACCTGTTGGTAAGATTTTGAAAATATTACTAATATTCAAGAAGACTATTTTACACTTTGACCGTCCACGAAAGAATTTTTTTTATTTCACTGACTGAAAACCGCGATTTTTTTAATAAGTAGGCATGAAAAAAACAATGAAAGTTTTGCCTTCTAAGCATAATTTCAAGTTATGATTTAACTGATATCGAAAATAATGCTAAACAGATTTAATATACCCAGCAAATAATTTACAGAGGTTTATGCCTTTCATTTTCTGCCATATAAACATTTTATTCTGCTTATCTTGCTATATAGTAATCAACTAACATTGCAAGAATGTTATTAGATTATCGCACTAAGCGTATAACAAAACAATAATCGCTTCCATTAAATATATTTCACTTAAAGGTAACTACGTACCTAGTCATCTATTTTATGTACAGGAAAAGAACAAAAAGGGAAACTGCGTTATCTTTTCGCATAGGTATTAAATATCGAGGGCATAAATAGTAAGTACTTAATGTATCTACCAGAATGTAGGTCAGTGTTTATTGACCCGAATGTACCTAAGTTCTTTTTACCTTTAAGTCAACTGATAGTAAGTTAATATATTCAAAAGGAGTAGTGTGTATCGCAAACATCGATGAACATTAAGTTTAAAACGAACAATAAACACCAAAGGCTTATATCCTTCTACATAGTTTAAAGGTGACATGAAATGTGGTCTGGAAGTGGTTGTCAATCTATCCACGTAATTTAACAAAGAGTTTGCCTTTCACTTAGCATTCGGAACTGACACGTAGACTCGATTTTGATTCTGACCATGGAGGAATAGATCAAATGAAACTTACCTACCTTGCGATGTTGCCGTAGTTCTACCAGTCACACTCCACACAGTAAAAAATCACAGTACTGTCATAGTTAAAACTTGATTATCATTTAGAGCGAAAGTGATAGTTTCCGTACAATCGTCCGCGGTAAGCGAATTCGCTTCGAGTGAGTGTTGGCGTTGTAACGTAGATTATACAAGCGCGTGGGGCCTGCACTCGCGGCGGCCACTCGACTCAGAATGAAGTTACGGAATATCTAAACACGTAGGTACTGACGGAGGCTGACGCGGGCTTCGTCGTCCATCGTCGGCGCCGTCGGCCCACCACCCGTCGTCACCATTCGTAGCCGCAGTTATCCAGGATTAACATTTACCAATGAAATAATCCTAAAAGATATTTCTAGTTATGTTACCTAAAATGGCATACCTTATGATTGCGAATTTTCTTAATTAAAGTCATAAACAAAATATATTTTTAATGACAATGGTATTAAGACAGAAGTTGGTCCAAACAATCCAAATAATTACATTTTATTAATTTTTTTGGTTCTACATACATACAAAAGTATACATACATATGTATGTATGTTTAACGGAACGTATTGATTTTTAATATCGCCTTGCAATTTCCGCGAAACAGCATCCATTCTGCCTGTTCGCAAATAGATTACGTCATGGCTGACCTATGTTTGATACATTGATATTTGGTATGTGCACATTTTCAGGACATTTTACTCTTCTTTTGTAGATTTTTCAAAATTTAGAGTTTCAAAATCTCCTAAAAGGGGTATGTAAAAATGTAGTAAATATGAAAGAAATACGTTATATAATATAACATAAATATATAACATATTATTAAAGTTTAACAATTAAAAATAATTATTTAACATTAAAGCTTAGGGATAATCACATCAACAGCCTATAATAGTCCACTGATGGACATAAACCTACGACATATGAAGCATATAATGAATTTCATGATATTTTTACTTTTTTCTATGACATGTGCTTCCCGCTAAAGAAAGTTAAAATTACTACGGTACAGAAGCCAAAATGGATAAGTAAAGGCATAAAAATGTGTAGCAAGCCAAAGCGGGACATGTTATGGCAGTTTCGTAAAGTCCCCAACTCCGAAAACAGACAAAGATATAAAAGTTATTCAAAAAGACTGAAAACTATTATACGTTTAACTCAAAGAGTACAAAATAATACCTACATACACAAGGCAAAAAACAAGAGTAAAGCAACGTGGCAAATAATAAATAGAGATAAAAATAATAAACCCACAGAAGGAATTAATAAAGTTATGTGGAACGAAAATATATATACAGATCCAAAATCACAAACTCAGATATTTAATAATTATTTTATTGACGAAATAGAAAATAATAGTAATAATAATGACAATAATAGATATTTAAATCTTGACATAACTCGGGACTCATTATTTTTAATACCGACAGTTCCTGATGACATCGTCAAAATAATCCATTCATTAAACAATACTAATAGTACGGGATATGACGACATCACTACTAAGATAACTAAATCGGTATCCAGTATAATTGCACCAATAATAAGTCACATTGTCAATATGTGCCTTGAGACAGGTATATTCCCGGAAAGATTAAAACTCTCAGTCATCAAACCTTTATACAAAAAGGGCAATAAGGATAACCTTAGCAATTACATGCCAATTGCCTTGCTACCTATTTTTTAAAAAAAAATTGAAAAAGTTATTTATAATTCATTGAATTCGTTTTTGGAGCAAAATAACATTTTAGTAGATGAACAATATGGTTTTAGAAAAACAAAAACATTAATATGGCAATATATAAACTAAATAAAAAAATTATATCAAATATCGATGTTAAGAATCCTGTTGCGGCTCTATTCATGGATATGAGCCGGGCATTTGATTTTGTGGATCGTTCGAGACTCCTGAAAAAACTAGAAAAATGTGGAATTAGGGGTAATGCCGGTGATCTTATAAAATCTTACTTGACAAACAGGAAACAAATCACATCTCTAAGCAAGGTATGTATTAAGTCAAGAATAGAAAAGAATTACACTTCTGATCAAAGATTAACCAAATATGGAGTACCTCAAGGAAGTATTTTAGGGCCACTACTGTTTCTCATTTATATTAACGACATGCCCAAAGTCACACATCATCCAATGGTCTTATTTGCAGATGATAGCACTGTGCTTTTCAGTCCTAGTCATAATCACTTGACGTTCGAAACAGAAATAAACGACTGCTTGAGAACGTTAATTGACTGGTTAGAAGCAAATAATTTGAAATTGAACCTCGATAAAACTAAACTCATGACGTTTGAACAAAAAACCAATCACAATAAACCAGTGGTAAGATATGGTACTAAAATAATTGAAGAAACGAATTCTACTAAATTTTTAGGTATTGAAATAGATAGGGATATGTCTTGGCAAACTCAGGCAAATAGTATATGTAAACGACTGTATCAATACACCTATGCGCTTTATAATCTTTCCAAGATAGTGAACCAGAAAACCGCACTTACAGCATATCACGCTTTTGTTACATCTACATTGCGATATGGTGTTATATATTGGGGGAATTCAACAAACAGGGAAAGTATTTTCAAAGCCCAAAAAAGATGTGTTCGAGCGATATGCGGCATACAGATGACTGATAGCTGCAGACCTCACTTCTTGTCACTTCATATATTAACATTACCTTGTTTATACATATATGAGATGGTAATGTTTATAAGGAATAATTTCTATCTTTTTGAGACTTTAAATAGTGCACGACATAATCATAAAATTAGTTTTACCCTACATAATAAAACGATATTTAAGAAAAACCTACTAGGAATGGCACCAAAAATATATCACAAACTTCCAAAATCTCTCTTACAAATTGCAAATAATAACATTTTTAAGACAAAACTAATGAGCCTGTTGGTTAATAAGGTTTATTATACAATAGATGAATACTTAGTGTACAAAATTTGAAAAAAGCAATGTAAAAGGATATTATTGTATAAAGACAGACTTGACAAATACGTATAATAATATATTGTATGGTTTTGAATTTAATTTATAAATATTATGTATAAATATGTTGACAATTTATGAAATTATGTTACTTTTATAATTTTTCTTTATGTTATTGGTGTAATTCTGCCTGTTAAACCCTATTTAATTTGTATTTGTATCTTTTGACATATTTTGACAATTTTGTGGACATGATATTAATGTGTATTGTATGCTTTCAATTGAAATGTTACTGAGGGACTAATTTTGCATGCCTTAATCGGCCGAACATGATTTACTTTGCATCCAATGACACCTTAGATGTTACATGACTATGTATTATGTTCAGCAATGAATAAATGATTGATTGATTGATTGAAACCTCTCCTTAGAAAGGAGGATTTGGCCTACCATACCTCGCTGGCCAGACGGGTTGGTATAGGGCTTGTGTCAAGTTTTCCTTCTCTCTGCAGTGCTGTTGTTTAGCGTAGTTTTTTCCCTTAGTCGGTTCTTACGACGCCCACGGGATGAATAGGGGTGGTGACACTCTGTATTCTTAATCCGTCACCACACGGACATATAGGGATGATAGTAAAATTAAATAAACAATGTCAAATTTATAATTTAAACAGTGGACAAAACAACAATACTATGCACATTATCATCACACATCAACAGCCTTTAATAGTCCACTGCTGGACAAAGGCCTCTCCTTAGAAAGGCCTATTATACCACGCTGGCCAGATCGGTTGGTATAGGGTTAATGTCAAGTTTACATTCTCGTGGTGACACTCCGTATTCTTAATCCGACACCATTATTGCAATCTATTGGATATCGTGCATAGTGAATAATAAGAAAACAATTGAAATCAGACGTAAAACATCTTTAAATTTAACTCATTAAACGAGCCGAGGGTGATTCACACCCAGCATCTACCGAACTCGGTAAAATTTAGAGATAATATTGTTACACTCAAACGATCTCACGACGACTTAAGAAATTTAGAGTAGAGAATTGAATTTCTGTATGAATTTCAAAAGATTAACTAATTGGCAAAAAAAGATTGATTAATTGGTAAGGTTTTAAAAAAAATGACAAATCGGTTGACTGGACAGGGCGGATTGACTCGAACTGACTCGACTACGAACTCGTATCTAATTTTTTAATATACAGGTAATACTGAAGATTAATATCAGTTTATGGTTCTTGTAAATAGGGTTGTCGATATATCTCATAATGTATACAGAGTGTCCCAGAAGTCGACGTCAAGCCGGAATCGGGTGAAGTTAACAGAAAAAAAAACTTTGCTATGTATTTATAAATATATATTTTAAAAATTACAGGCACTTATAATTTAAGATTTTGACGGTCTTTTAACTCCTGTTACTACCAATTTTAACTTTCCGGCTTGACGTCGACTTGTGGGACGCCCTGTATATGAATGGTGGTGACGGATTAAGAATACAGAGTGTCACCACCCCTATTCATCCCGAGGGTGTCGTCAGAGCTGATGAGAGAGAAGGAAAGCTTGACACAAACCCTATACCAACCCGTCCAGCCCACGTGGTATAGTAGGCCAAAACCTCCTTTCTAAGGAGAGGCTTATGTCCAACAGTGGACTGTTAAAGTCTTTTGATGTGATGTGATACATCCGATGTAACTGCATCTACGTCCGTGAGCTGTTTACCCTGTATATGAATAATTTATTAACTTTTTAACAGACTTCGAAAAACACAACCTCCTTTTGTATTTTTATGTTTGTTACGTCAGAACTCCGTCATTCATGAACCGATTTGGAAACTTCGTTTTTTATTTGGAAATGAATATTTCCCGCTTGGTACCATTAAAATTTCAAGAAAATATTCCATCCCTAAAGAACGAAAATTAAGAAATAATGAAAACATTATTTTACAATTCATCATGATGTGATTGAAGTTGGTATTGTCTTTTTTGATTTTTGATATATTATGTATTCTAAAATATTTTTAATCTAATTTGATTTAAAAATGGAAGTCTCGCAATGCAGTTTCATTGTTACCTACCTAATTAGTTAACTAACAATATTTCATCATCATCATCATCATCAACAGCCATTACTAGTCCACTGCTGAACATAGGCCTCTCCTTAGAAAGGAGGGTTTGGCCTACTATACCACGCTGGCCAGACGGGTTGGTATAGGGTTTGTTTCAAGTTTGCCTTCTTTTTGCAGTGCTGTTGTCCTGCGTAGTTTGTTCCCTTAGTCGCTTCTTACGACACCCACGGGATGCATAGGGGCGATGACATTCCATATTCTTAATCCGTCACCACACGGATATTTACACAACAATATTTCATACTATCTGAATTTTTACAGAAATGATTAGCCTAACTAACATCATAAAGAGAGACAAGATTTGCATAAATTTATAAGTCATTTGTATTGGATTAATTTTAAGCCATTAAAGAGAGAAAATAGGCAAAAAAAAAAATTTAGAGAGGGCAGACGAGCAAACGAGTCACCTGATGGAAAGTAAACATGGCCGCCCATGTACGTCTGCAACTCAGGAGTCTCAGCCTTTTAGGAAGGAGTACGCTCTTTTCTTGAAGGTTTGAACACTTCACGGATTGGTTGTGCGAGGCAAAAAGTGTCTCGAAAAGCGCACAGTAGTGGAGTGCAAACTATCCAGGTGATAGGGATGAAATTTTGGTAGTGATAGTGGAAAGTTGCGGCTGGTATCAGTCCTAACAATGCCTCGAAGTACTCTCCATGATATATGCAATAGAGACTGCAGAGTAAAGTCATATTTCTACGTAATGCCAAGGGATCGAGCCAATCGGAGATGTTTGGGCTATCGACGATTCGAGAAATATTGGGGCTGCCGGTGTAAAGGGCATCTCCCGTGCTATCAACTGAATAGCAATAGATGGTACCAGTTTGCAATATGTCATTGATATTAAACATTATGGGTGATAGCAAACAGCCTTGCAGGAGATCAGAATTTACGGACTTATGAATGTCGAGGGACAAGAGTGCTTTACGTACTGATTTTGGCACCGCTGATATCACCTCTGACGTACACGCACACTCCGGCCCCAGATACAAATAAGTGTTCCAGATGATAGCCAAATTATTAGGGTAGGGTATTAATCCGAAAGGAGGGGCGCCCGGCGGACTCACCGTCCGCTTACCGGCCCATTGTGTTGCTTGACGAGGTGTGCAAGCTCTTTGAAAGAGTGATTGCAAGGCGCCTCGTCAAGCATCTCGTGATGGTTGGGCCGGATCTGGCGGACAACCAGTACGGTTTCCGTCAGGGGCGCTCCACCGTGGATGCGATCATGCGCGTGAAGGCTCTGGCGGAGGAAGCAGTCTCCCGGGGCGAAGTGGTGTTGGCGGTGTCCTTGGACATCGCCAACGCGTTCAACACTATGCCCTGGAGCTGCATCAGGGAGGCGCTCGTGTATCACGAAGTGCCTCTCTACCTCCACCGCATAGTCGGGACATATTTGTCGGAGAGAGCCGTCGTCTACCCCAGTAGGACCGGTCTCGGTAGGCGTGAAATGTCGTGCGGTGTTCCGCAGGAGGAAGCCGTCTGAGGGATCTAGCCGCACGGTAGGAGGCAATCGCATCGGCATCGAGCCCTCGATCAGGTATCTGGGGCTCGTACTAGATGGCCGGTGGGACTTCGGATATCATTTCCGAGGTCTGGTCCCCAAGTTGGTTGGGGCGGCGCGTGCGATGACTCCTGCAGGAGACTCTACTCGGGGGTTGTGCGGTCCATGGCCCTTTACGGGTGCCCAGTATGGGCGGGGGCCCTGAAGGCCAGCAACGTCGCGATATTGCGACGACCGCAGCGAGTGCTGGCCATCAGGATCACAAGGGGGTACCGCACGATCTCCTTTGAGGCGGCGAGTCTCCTGGCCGCCTCAAAGGAGCTGGGAACTCCACCGTGGGACCTGGAGGCGAGAGCCCTTGCGGCTCTGTAGAAGTGGCGCAAGGAGGCGCGGGAGTTGGGTCGGTGTACCGAGACTCGAGAAATCGATGAGCGGAAATCCCAACTCCGCCAGGTCATCATAGGGGAGTGGAAGGAACGACTCGGGCAATCGAGCGCCGGGCACGCCGTCATCGCGGCGGTAAGACCCGTTATGGAGGATTGGCTCGAGAGGCGTCACGGGACCCTCTCATACCGACAGACGCAGGTGATCACTTGGAAAGGATGTTTCGGGGATCACATGTGTCTGATACGCAAGGAGCCAACGCCTGAGTGCCACCACTGCAATGGCCAGACCGTGGACACGGCTCTCCACACGCTGGCAGAGTGCCCGGCGTGGGTTGAGCAGAGGCGAGACCTCGTGGCGGCCATCGGAGTGGGAGTTCTCTCGCTCGATAGCCTGATTGCGGCTATCGTGCGTCTCCTGCCGTCTCCTTCTGCTAGCAAGTTATGCTCGCGAAGGAGACGGCGGAGCGGGACCGGGAGAGGTTTAGGACTCTCCCGGCCCGCCAGGCGCGGGAACGGGCCAGGTACCGCAGGCGACTCAGGCGCCGGAGGTCGCAGAACGACCTCCGTCCTCCATAAGCGCAGGCCTGGGGGTGACAGATGAGGCCATCTGTCACCCTAGCAGAAGCAGGCCGGGGTGGCGGCGAGCGCTTTGCGAAGCGCGCTCGCTTCCAGGGAGCACAGAGAACATGGGGTTCCCACGCGGGGGGAGGGTCGTCTACTCGTCTGTAGATGACCCGAGGTATGTCGGGGTACCAGGGACTTCCTTTCTAGGGTATACCTGGTTCCCCGGCTATTAGTACCCGAGACGGCGTGCGGTTTTAGTCGGTTCGAGTCCGACATGCCACCGATAGGTGGTATCCGAGGGGATTTCCGCATAGAAAAAAAAAAAAAAAAAAAAGGGTAGGGTATTAAAAATTTTGCTATAAAATAATCATTCATTGTGTGCTACAAAAACCAGAAGCCCTAGACGTCTAAGTATTATAATTAGAACAAATTTTGTGACCAGGCCCGATGTAGTGCTAGTCTAAGTGCTCTCGCACATTTGTATGAAAGTCTTTAAAGAAAGTAAGTTTATAGGTAGGATATGTGATACTTTTTTTTTACTCGACTTAGTGAAAGAACTGCCGTGCTTCCAGATTTACAGTATAAAAAATTCAAATCTTAGTAGTAACACAGGCAGTCCATCTGTGTTAGTATAGAAAAAGAATAGTTTTGTAAACATATACTTATTACTAACAAGATTATTGTTAATTAACTTACTCTGATAAAAACCGATAACAATTATTATCAAAATGTAATTTCACATTGAAATTACTCATACCAAAATATTTATCACGTTAGAACATTTTTATAGAATAAACTATCACTCATCAAGTTTAAAGTGATTATTCTTAAAAGTGATTACCTATATACAGAAGTGGACTATTAAAGGCTGTTGATGTGTGTTTGTGAGACATGTGATTCGTTTGTTTTACTCGACTCAGTGAGAGCACTGCCGTGCTCCCAGATTTACAGTTTGAAAAATTCAAATCTTAGTAGTAACACAGGTGGTCCACCTGTGTTAGTATAAAATAGACAATATTTTTGTAGACAGATATTGATTACTAACAAGATTACTATTAATAAACTTACTCTGATTAAAAGCGATAACAATTATTATCAAAATGTATTTTCACATTATAGTTACGAATATCAAAATATTAATCACGTTAGCACCTTTTTAGTTTAACTATCACATATCAATTTTAAAGTGATTATTCTTTAGAGTATCTTATTGTCTCCTGAGATATAAAATGAAACCAACCTGTTGTTATGGCACATCTACACGATGAAACAGCAACAAGTGTGTCTCCACCTCCTCACACTCCCGTCTGGAACATTCATTATATCGGGATGAGCGGGCGTCAACGAAAGTTTCAGTACCAAGCGGAAAATTACACTCAATAAATTGTATAAATCACCTTCAATAAACTGTGAGACAACACTTCATAAGGTTAACTTAAAGCATATTTAGAGTAAGTGTATTATTCAGTATATTATACTATTCAGATATAATGTTAGGAAATAACATATTTGTGTATACCTAAATACGGCAATTTTTTTGTCGAAGGCTATTTAAAAAAATTGACTTAATCATTACTTTAGTAAATTTTATACGTAGTATACGTAAATATAATATAGAAACCAAGAGGAGAGCAGCTGCCTACCCCTGCTCCGGCTAAGCAAATTCACGCCTATAATAATTTGTTCTACAGTGTTTCAGAAGGTTAACTGGGTGAATAATTATTCCATCGTTCTTCAGCCGTCAGCTTTAGGTAATGTTTTGCCGGCAGATATAATAATATTCGATGGCCCGGTACCTCCCCTTACTCTCGTTGCATTATTTAATATAGCATCCAATTTGATAGGATATTACGTCACAATATAAAAAGAAAGAGGTTCTCAATTCAACTTTTTATATTTGTTACCTGAGAATTCCGTAATTTATGAACCCACTTGAAAAATTCTTGTTTCATTTGTAGTGATATCGCTAATCTCACAAGTGTCTATAGACAGTTGCGACGACGAATTTGTTATCAAAAATTATGTGTTATCGAGCTCATGACTCTCTTATTTGCAGTATAAGTATTGTGTATTCACCTTTACAAAAATAACTACTTACTCCTTGGTCGAAGACCTAATCAGCTTCTATTTTTGTTTTGATTATTAATAACGATTGACATACAATAACCAGACGTCGTCATACAAAGTACTGTTAGAATTGTAAGATATTTTCAACATGATATTCGTGATTATAGCCGGTATAATTTTAGCTACCAATTTTGTGTTTTTAATTTTGGCGTTGGTGTACACATTGAAGAGCAAAGGAAAGGTTAGTTATTCATATAATTGCTATAATGCTATTGTATTATTTCTTACATTTATTTAATTTTTGTGTGATTTAAACATTTTATATTTGTATATACTTACTCTGTAAGTAGTTAGTTTTTAAGTTAAGTTTTAAGTTAATATCTTTATGCATGCTAAATTACCTACGGTTAACAATCAGTTTAGTATTTTCTTAATTTTATACCACGCAACTAACATGATATTAATTACTATTGAAAAGTGATTAGAGCAAACCTTTATTTATTTACTTTTATTTCTTTTTGTTTAAATTTTTTGAAGATGCTTATAACACCACCTTTTTTTTCTGTGCGGAAATCCCCTCGGATACCACTTACCGGTGGCAATGTCGGACTCGAACCGACTAAAACAGCACGCCGTCTCAGGTACCAGTAGTCGAGGAACCAGGTGTACCCTAGAAAGAAAATCCCTGGTGCCCACTTATAACACCACCTATACAACACCTAAAACGTATAGTTTCAATATTTCTCTAGTCGTCCTTTCTAACTTTAAATTCTCTACTAAAATATATACCTCTGAAGTTTGTTAAAAGGGTAGCATAAATATAAAGAACATGGATTAAGAATGGATTTTACGTCTCGAAAGGAGTTAGTCTAATAGTTAAGTGTTATTTAACAGTCGAGTCCTACAATCAAATAGATACTTTACAAAGTAACGTACTTTCAATTGAAGAATGTCATTTAAATTCTAAAGAAAACCCCCAAATTTAAATTTATTAAAGTAAAATATTTTAATCGAATAATGTAATCAATGCTGACATGGAATACAGCTCTTAAAAAATTTGAGTCTTTGTGTCTTGTTGTTCTTTAGTTATATTTAGATCAGACAGTATATCAATAAGATCAAAATACCTGAGTAGCTTTTGAGTTTGGAAATAATTTGATAAAACAGTCAATAGCCTCCGTCGGATCAATTATCTATTTTAACCAAAAAATATTTTAACACACATGTTATATCTACCACTATGTGGTACAATAAAGTTCTGCCTCCTATAATTCAATTTTTAAAGGCAACATTTCGAGTATGGAATGATTCCATGCCATGAAGTCTTAATACTAAAGTATTGAAATAACTTACACACAGAACACCTTTTTTTTGTTTTTTTTTTGGTCTGTGCCGAACTCCCCTCGGATACCACCCACTAGTGTTTTGGTTATATCGGACTCGAACCGACTAAAAACCGCACGCGGTCTCCAGGTACCAGTAGCCGGGGAACTACGTATACCCTAGAATGGAAAGCCCTGGTACCACACAAAGAAAGAACACCATTACAAGAGCATTATTTGTGGTGTATCTACTCATATTTTTTTAATTTATTTTTTTATTTAGGATTAGGAATATATCCTGTGTCGCAGGGGACTTTACAAATATACATGAAACGGACACCAAGAATACCCAGACTTAGAACAACAATTTGTGGATCACACAAAGTGTCGTCCCATGTGGGGATCGGACCCACAACACTCAGCGTAATAGTAAGCAGCAAGGGGACTGCTTAAACCACTACGCCTTCTATGCAGTCAAATTTTGGCCCCATGTGGTTGTCAAATTCCAAAACATAACCGAAGGTAGTTATAATCCAAAACTCTGACCATTGGCCCCTCTAGAAATACTCAGTTTGTGAAAATTTAGATCATCACTGTAATTAATCTGAAAGCGTGGTATAGACTTATATTATTAAGCGAGTAGACGTGTCACCTGATGGTAATTGACTACCGCTGCACATTGACAACCGTGCGTTGAGTACAAGAGTTTTGAGCATTGAGTGAATGGTCTATTCATGGATGTGGAAAAATTGCAAATTTTATAAATTGTATCCCCCCCGGTATTTTATCGACATTCATATTGGTATTACACAATAAACCCGGAGACAACAATTACCTAACCACAATTTTGACAGTATTTTAATGACATTGAATTTTTGACTTCATGTGTTTGTTTTTATATTTATCTATTTGTATTGCATTATATAAATTAAATTCGTTAGAAACTTAAGTTAACATGTAAGCATTTTACGCAAACACAATTTTTATTGTTACTGAATAAATAAATAAAAAATATTAAAAAAAATCGCAAGTGCATTGCCGTCCATTGAGATTTCCCCCATAAACAGGGAAGATGGGTTTTGGCTTCGGTAATCTCATTCACTCGGTTAAAAGCAACGAAATAATTGCTTAACACCGATTTTCTGTAAGGCTTTGTTATCACTCCGATTGAGCCGGCCCATTTTAAGTATGGCTCTTCGACGGTTTAAAATCGTCGCGATATTTTAGCAAAGGACAGATTAGTCAGTGAATAGTTGTTTATTTGAATAACTTTAATCTATTGATAAGAAAAGACTATTTACATTCTCTTTGACCATGGAATTCAATAGCTATCGTCAGATGGATTCAGGGAACAGTAAACATTGAAGCTCAATTCCTCAAGAAATTTAGTAAGAGATATTTCACAACTGAAGTTACCTGTGCTTCTCGCTATTATGGCATTCATATATTACTCTATATAGGACTATTCGCTTGTGTGGAATGTCAGTTTTGAATGTAAAAGTACGCACACAGGGCCTACACGTTAAAACAGGCCAACTACTGTATTATCACTGTACGTCTATATCTGATGATTTATTAAGCAATTTCAGAGACCCGTTGCATCTATATTACATTAAATCCAACAAATTCATAAGTTAATACATGCACACACTGTATCAAACTCTTTCAAAATATTATGTTTAATATACGCAGGATTGGAATGGGTTCAATGACATCAAGAAATCTTAGAGGGTCCTTTCTAGGGTATACCTGGTTCCCCGGCTATTAGTACCCGAGACGGCGTGCGGTTTTAGTCGGTTCGAGTCCGAAATGCCACCGATAGGTGGTATCCGAGGGGATTTCCGCACGGAAAAAAAAAAGAGGGTAGAAATGCTGTATGGATGATAAATATTTTAAATTCCTTTAAATCATTAAATCAATAAATTAGAAAATGTGAATTTGTTACAAATAGTTATTGTAGTAGTAACTTGTGCAAAGGCGCATTATATAAATTATGCTTAAGTGGAATGGCAAATCTTGCAATTCTCATATAAATAAGTATTATTTTTGTTGGCAACGGTAATGAGTCGTGGCTATCAGCTTGATGTATTAATGAGGTATTATTGTCTCCTAAATTAACTGATAATACTGATTACATTATAAATATGTTTTGAAATGTATATCTAGTCATATGTATGTTTAACAACGATTAAGTTAAGATTAGCAAAGTTGTAAGTACCTAAAATTTAATTAGTTTTAATTCTTTAGATTTAAATGATAATAGTTTGACTCTGTGTTTGTGAGAAAACAACTGTGTCACCCTATGCACTGCGTCAAAGGCGTACCTTGAAATTTAAATACAGTCATGCTGACGGATTTATCAAAATGTAACAATAAAACGTAAAAATTAGATTATTACTCGCGACTAGACTGCCGCCTCTAGCGATCTTCCGCTCCAGGCACGTGCATCTCGTGGTTAATTTGCCACTTCACTGCACCTTTAGTTAATAATAATTATAATAATTATTTTTTATTGACATAGAAAAGAAGTACAATGCTTACATACATACATATTATCACAACAGCATCAGTGAAAACTTAAGCAGTCGAGCTCTGGCACCCATTGTAAGATTTAACTCCATGGGTTCCAGTTCTTCCAGTTCTTCTCACAGTTGTAGACTTATGATAAGACGCGTACGTGCGTGCGTGTGTGTGTCTTTTTCTCTCTCTCTCTCTCTATGTGTGTGTGTGTGTGTGTGTCTGTTTAATTCTATAGCATTGTGAGTCTCATTAACTTCTCGGTTGTGTCGTAATCCTGTTCAAGTAACCAGGTCATTACTTTGGTTTTGCATTGTCTTTTCGCAAGGTGATGAATCTGGCAATGCTTGTTTAAGGTGTTGTAAAGATGAACTGCGATAATGCGCATGTGACTGCAGGACAAATTTTATAAGACCTGCGTGTGTGATGTCTTTTTGGATCGTATTTTTGAGTGTTATGTTTACGTAAAACTGTTTGGAGCGCATACATTTTACGGACAGTGAGGACATTGCATTCAGAGTATAACAGAGTGGTGGGATATCTAAAATGTCTACATAACATGACCTTTAAAACGGCTTTGAGCCCGTTCGAGCTGCAGTAAAGTCGTCCTGGCGGCACCTCCCTTAACAGATAGGTATACAATATGCCACTATGGACTGACAGAGTGACTAATAGATCATTTTAAGAGTATCCTTTATAGCTGAGTGTCGGAGTTTTTTGAAGACACATATAAGCTTGCGGACACGGGAAGTCAGGGTACTTATGTGCACATGCCAGTTCAAATGGTTGTCAATGAGAACGCCAAGTTATTGGACACTATTGATCTGAATCTGAATTTTTAGACCTCCATTGGTGCTCCAGATGTCTTACATTTATCTTCAGTGTTATGAAATGCCCCTAGATCTTTATTTTAAATAAATTTTTAACCACACATAATAGACATGGCCTTTTTATGACGTAGGCATGACAAGCACGAACCTTCGACACATATTCTGGTACATATATATGGACATATATATGCTGGTATAATTTGGTTATCTAAAGACTACAGGCCGGGAGTGCTTTTCCAGTAAAAAAATAATACCTAATAATTCGTTTCAATGGAATTTCTTGAAAAAAGACGCGCCACACTGACGACATATTGTTTTCTTTTTCAAAAATTTATAGCAGATGTCATTCAAAATGATGTAAAGATACTAAGTATATATAATACATTGGAATCTGTTCATGCATTAAGAAGTTATGGTGGTATAAAACATATATGATCGCTGAAAAAAATTACTCTTTTTTGAGCACCCCTACAAGAATTAATAACCATGTATTAATAATGGTACTTGATAACCAATTAAAATTGTTTTTCTTTTCGTTTTACTTATAAAAAACCGACAAAGTGGGTGTCGGGCCACGTGCAGTGTAGGGTTTCAAGGTTTACCTCTACCCGTTACCTGTAAACAAGTAACCAGTTAATCTAAGTGATATTATTCTACTTGATAATTTGGACGACTATTACTCTTTAACTAAAAGAGTTAACTTAGCAGTCATACTTTTCTTCCTAAATCCGTTACATATATATGTATGTTACATTACCCTCTTGATTTTTAGAACACTCAAGCAAGCAGATTAACATGTCAGGGGACAGTTTAACAAAAATTAGAATTTATAGTTGTTTAAAGACCTTTTCAACAATACACCGAACTATTAGAAAAAAACGGAAACGGAAAAGAAAATAACTCGCTTTACGTGTAGAGGAAATACTGCTAACGTCTGCCTTGTTTTGTTAGATAACTTTTTGCAACTGTGAATCAATCTGTATAAATTTAAAATTTATTCGTTGTAGTTTACACAAATAAACTACAACGTAAGTAAATTGTGATATACAAATATCACAATTTACTTACGGTTGATTATTATTGGCTACGACTTCTGAGAGATTTAATTTAATATCGTAAGCCTTTTTAAAGCATATGGCTTTCGTCTAGCTCTTGCAAGTAAGAAAACTCTTTTTTTTTTTAATAATCTTGATTCCCATAACACATGTTAAATCTTACTTTGGGTATCAGTGTCACAACATACTACTTACCGTGTAATATTCTCATCCTATTTAGTTTTAACTGTAAGTGGTTTATTGTACAACTTAATGCAAATAAAGATATTATTTTTATTATTTATTCTATTAGTGCACCCGCTCATGAAGCTTGTTGTACTGTTTTACAAAACCAACCATCGGTCATGACGTTGTGATCGACACAAGATATACACAGTCTACAGATAGTCCGTAATTAAATTTATAACCTAGTAGCTGTTAACTGCCACGCTTCGCTGTGTCATATTGTGGTTGCAATAAATAAATAAAAGCCATCTTTAAAGTGTGTTGTATGTCGTGACGAAATTGAGCTCATTCGGAGTAGATTTTTTGAGTTTTTGAAGCGTACTCAAACCAACAACATTTTTGTATTTATAGATTAGTTACCTCTAACGCCTAATCGGTTATGTATGGCAATATACCCATAAATTGCCTGAATGACCAAGCTTCAGGTGTATTTTAGTGTATTGCTATGTGAATCACGAATCTTGAATGATGTGTTCGAAAACCGCTTTGTCATTAAACTCTGATTGTTCAAAAAGTGATCATTTTTATTTTTGCAAAAACTAAGAGTAAATATCAAAATATTTAGTAGGTACTCTATTACGAGCGCTTGCTTGTCTTGTTGCACATAGTTTTCAAAATAGTTTTCATTTGAAAATTGATAAGTTTAACAAATTATTATGTTTGTTTTAAAAAACCTTTTCATTTCTTGATACAATCAACAAATCTTGGCATAAAAGTGTTTTGCTATAGGAAGTTAAGTAGTACAGAAATAACTTTAATTGACATTTACTAAATAAATAAAACTTACATTAATTTTATTTCAGGACGGCTTCACTCCAAGACTTTCGCTAGCCCCATCCATTCTGTCTAGTCAACTTAATGGGCGACACAGCATACAACCTCAGGTGGCCATATTCCAGGCTGTCGTGCAGCTCAATTCGCCGAACGATGTACAAAGCTTAGAAAAGAAGCAGCCACTAGAAGATACTACAAAAAAGGGATCCTCTTTATAAGAAAGTTAAGTTTTTTAAACATCCTTTCATGAAACTTTCGTAATTGTTTATAATGTAAAATCCAAAACAATCCATACATGTGGCTACACCATTCATTTATAAATTAATATAAAATAAACCCATTATAGCTTTTATTTCATGAGTTTCTGAACGGAAAATATATCTAAATTTGAAGTAACAATCTGTCTGACCACAGAAACGAATGAAAAAAATATCAATGTAGATTGACATTGGAGATGAAACGGTAATATTAATAAGACATGGCCTCATATTATAGTGAGCGAGTACTTGGCCGGACACCGGATAGCAAATTTAGGTAACGTGACCAGATTACCAATATTATCGCTATATTTTCATTTAAAACACAGTGAACAGTACTTATATATTTCAGACCAATTATGGGAGGGTGATTTATTTGATTTTATTTTTATTCTTTTTGCACAAACACAGCAGGCATTTCTAGTCTACCTTTGGGTGGCGGGGAAATGTCTCAGTAGGTGCACTAGAAATTAAGTTTTATATGTAACGAGATAATAATAATTAAGGATATGGACAGCACCATTGTGACAGCATTCACATACATACTGAGATATACACACAGATATACTTGCTGAGTTACATACATACATTTTAGGAATTAGGAACGAAGAGTGGACACACGCAGAAGTCTCAGTTCTATTGTGATTGGAACATAGAAATTGAAATGAGGATGTCAAGTAGGAAGGGGAAATAGGTGAGTTGAGAGGGTGGTAAGGGCGTGCAGCTGACGGCGCCAACGAATCGTGAGCCAGTTCAATTCGCGATGAGAGGAAGGAACATGATCGTATTTGCGAAGGTTAAAGACGAATCGAATGCAGTTATTCAGAAGGCGGTCATATTTATTGATCTGCATTCATGTCATAATGGCATACATCACCATAATGCAAAATAGGGACAATAAGGGTCTATACAAGCATCGCTTTTGTCTACGAGGGAAGGAAGTTTTTAAGCCGATAGAAGGCCCGTAGCGTACCTGTGACTCTCTGGCTGACGCTGGTGACCTGGGTTTGCCAGCTGAGCTTGGAGTCGATAAATAGGCTCTTAACAGAGGGACTGAAGGGAATTCACCGTTATAAGTAATGGGTGGCAGTTTGTCTTGATCCATCCTTCCAGTCATGCGCTGACTGCATATGATGATGGCTTGGCTTGATGTATTATTTTACTTTCGGGTCAATACAAAAATCTTTAAAAATCACACTTATCTCGAGAAATAAAAAGTATATTTAGATATTTTTAAACATATTCTTTATTTCTATAGTGTTGTTAGTAGTAGTATTAGTGTTGGTTTTATCCAAGTGAGTAAATTCTTTAATAAATATTTTTGGTTTTAGAAATCTTTAAATTATAAAATATTCCGACGAGCATTAGTAACAAATTATTATTAATCTAAATAAAATATTATATATTAATCTAAATAAAATGTTATATATTTTTCTTTTTTTTAATAGTAATAATAATAATAATATTTATTACCGTCAAATGTGGTACACATTTTCTAATATAAGAGGACTTTCTTAAGTTAATTACACAGCATAGTCAGGCTCTGGTACCTACGGTAAGATTAAACTTGTGTTGTGGGTACCAGTCCCTCTCTCATCCAAAACTAACATTCATTATGAATTTTCTATATTATAAAACATTTTTCGATATTCTTGCGCGTAAGTTTGCATGAATGTGTGAATCTATACTAATATTATAAAGCTGAAGAGTTTGTTTGTTTGTTTGTTTGTTTGTTTGTTTGAACGCGCTAATCTCAGGAACTACTGGTCCGATTTGAAAAATTCTTTCAGTGTTAGATAGCCCATTTATCGAGGAAGGCTATAGGCTATATATCATCACGCTAAAACCAATAGGAGCGGAGCACCAATGAAGAATGTTTCAAAAACGGAGAAAATTTATTACTATTGAGAGACGCAGACGAAGTTGCGCGGGTCAGCTAGTGAGTTATAAGCGTGTGATATGTATTGGTGTGTGTAAATTTTTTTTGTAATTTGTAATTTTGAAAGATGATATATATACTGCAGTATTTATTTATGGTGTTGTAAAGATGTCCTGCTATAACACAAAATGCCGCTTTGCAAGTGCGCTTTTGAAAGTGACAGTTGGACAAACTCTATACGGTCTGCGTGTGTTATGGCTTTCTGGATTAAATTCTACAGTATTGTGTTTTCGTAGTACCGTTTGGGGCACAGAGATTTTACGAATAGCGAGAAGTTTGCATTAATTGTATAAGCGAGTGGTAGGATATCTAAAAGGTTCACAGGTCATGAGTCTTAGTACTGCTCGTTGTGCGCGTTCAAGCGGCAGTAAGATCGTTCTGGAAGCACCTCCCCAAACGGATATACAGTATGACACAATAGACTGGCAGAGTGGTTTATAGACCATTTTAAGAATATCATGTTCTGCTGAGTGACAAAGTTTTTTGAAGACGCATATAAGCTTGTCAATTATTATGCCGAGGTATTTAATGTTATCGCTCCTAACTAGGGCTGGACAGTTACAAGATTCATTGCTATAAGGTTGACAATTGTAAGCCTTTAACATAAATGTCTCTGAACTAGGTCGTGTACTGGACGTGAGTGTGAAGGTCATGTACATTGTTTTATTTATGTTAAGAGTTAGGATATTGCTTGAGAGCCAGAGTATCATACTCCTTAAAGCATACTCAGCTGAAGAGAACGTCTCAGGCCAGCTAGAGCCGTGGACAAGTAGGGCTGTGTCGTCGGCGTAAGTATAGATAGACAGTTTGGTATGCTTAGGTTGCAGAGTGAGTTAATATAAATTAAAAAGAGTGCTGGGCCAAGAACTGAGCCTTGAGGAATGCCGTAACTAAGGGAAACACACTTACTAATTAATTAACCTAGCTTAACACATTGTGTTCTGCTACTACGATAATATTCAAATATTTTCAAAGAATGTTCTCTAATGCCCATTTTGTCCATTTAGTAATTAGTTAGGAAATAGAGACAGTGTCAAAAGTTTTGGCGAGGTCAAGGAAGATGCCAATACACTTCTGTTTGTTATCCATCTTGTATATTACATTGTCTACAAGAGATGCTACGGCTTCCTCTGTAGATTTTTTGTTTGTTTGTAAATCCGAATTTTTTGCTCGCTAAGATATTCTGACTTGTTATTTCGTCAGTCTCACATTCAGATTTTTTCAAAGATCTTCGATAAAGCAGACAAGACAGATATAGGTCTGTAGTTGTTGACATTGTCTCTATCTCCATTTTTATAAATTGGATGCACGATAGGCTTTTTAAAAATTGTAGTAAAAACGCCTGTTTCGATAGCAACGTTACATATATGAGTTATGGGAGGGACTAAAATGTGAGAGCATCTTTGTAGCAAGTGAGGAAATGCCATCCCAACCCACTACAGAGGCCTTACGTAGACCATGAATAATGCTTACTACCTCGAATTCATCCGTTGGTAACAGTACAAGTGAGTTAGGCGGGTAAATGTCTCGTGTAGAGGCATTTATGATTAGGGGATCGTTAACATGTTTTTAGGCCAGGTCACAGCCAATGTTCGCAAAGAAAGAGCTAATCATATTGACTGAAACTTCCGGATCAGATTCACTTGAGTAGCTCAATGGCGGGGCTAGCTTTAGGCGTTTTTCCTTTATCAATAACGTGTATGAACTAGAGATCACGGCCAACACCGAAGTTCATATATAGGTGAAAATAAGAAGAAAAACATTTTAGTTTATCTAAAATTTAATATTTTATAATAGAATAGCATAGATCAAATACTCATTTATTCACAGGAACAATAATCAAAGTTATTAATCATATATAGAATACAAAATGTTCCGCCTCAGGTAGAGCATGCAAATATTACATTGATTATAACTAACAGTTATAATTTTAACTTCAATTAATAAGAAAGTAGTAAGAATACGGAATTTCAGCACCCCCTATTCATCCCGTGAGTGTCGTAAGAGCCGACTAAGGGAGCAAACTACGCAGGACAACAGCAGGAAATGGCAGACCAAGATGCACAACGGCCAGGGAAGACAGACAACTGGTGGCTACAATGCTCCGAAATCGTTTTCAAACTGCTGTTGGTCTAAAAACTCACTTTATTCGCTTTGGAGGTGGCAATTTAAGCGCTCAAACAGTAAGAAGACGTCTTGCTGAAGCATATTTGAAACCATTGAGGCCCGCAAATGGCCCCAAACTGGAACGGGGACATCGAATTGCAAGACAGAGATACGTGCACCCAAACTGGACACTAGACGATTGGTCTAGGGTAATGTTCACGGACGAGTCTAAATTCATGCTTTATAAGCATGATGGTAGGCAGTTGGTGTACAGAAGACCAGGGGAGCGCTTCCATCAAGCGTGTGTGGAGGAAAAAGTGGCGTACGGTGGAGGCTCCGTACAAGTTTGGGCTGGGATTTCTAATGAGGCCCGCACCGAGCTGGTACTCATTCAAAATGGAACTCTAAATGCAGAGAGGTACGTGGAAGAGATCCTCAATGAACATGTAGGTCCTTTCACGGCCAGGATGGACCGGCATGGCATATTAATGCATGATAATGCGCGTCCCCATACCGCCAGAATTGTACATGACTACCTTGAAGAGGTCGGTATCGAACTCATGCAGTGGCCAGCGCGAAGCCCGGACTTAAACCCCATCGAGCACGCCTGGGACGAGCTTCAGAGATGCGTGAAAGGTCGAAACCCAAACAAGCACTGGTGGAGGAATGGGAAGGTATTCCTCAGCACCGGCTCCGAAATTTGGTGTACAGCATCATAAAAAAATGTAATCTTAAGAAAAATATGACTACTTTAGTTTTTTTTTTAATTTAGAGATAAGTTAAGAGTTAGAGAGTTTAGATTTAAGTTTTATTTTATTTTTTATCTGTATAATTAAATTCTCAATTGAACAGTCTTCGCTTCATTAGGATGGCATACGTAGTTCGGGAGATATTCGGGTTTATGTGACTGACCCGTTATTTTTGGAACCGAGTTTATAATAACGCTCCCAGCGTTTTCGATTATTGTAGTGTTCACGAAGGTTTTGAAATGTGTGTATGTAATGTACCTACCCTACATACACAACTAACCATTGACTTTGTTATACTATTAAAAAATATTTCCATCCCTGCCGTGTATCTCCAATATATCTCTCAATGGCGTAGTAATAAACGTGAGAGTTGTAAGTATTTAGGGCACATTATAACCAATGTCCTACGCGATGATAGCGATATAGTGCGGAGCGTAGGGCGTTGGCGGTGAGGAGCGATATCCTCACCCGCAGGTTTGCTCGCTACACGCCAAATGTCTAAGTATCCATTTTTAAAGCGTTCTGTCAGTTCTTCGAGTGTCTTGAGGGTGTAAAAACAAGATGAGCCTACAACGTCCTGCTGAACGATGCAGTTGCAGCTGCCGCGGTATTGTAGTGCATCAGGCATAGTTGCCGAAGCTCACACAGTCGGTTTATATGCATGTGTCAAAAAGTAACTTCCTAGCTACAGCGCTTGCGTAAAACCCGGAACGGCCAGAATGTCCTACACAAAGGCACTGAGTGCAAATAGCTATAGGTACACGTAGGTGAATATTTTCCAACTATTATCTGAGTGTCATTACTTACAATACTAATATAGACCGTTAGTAAATTCTGTTATTAACCCATTACTAAATAACCTATGGACTGTACATGTATAAAATAAAAATATTTTATTAATTTATTTAACGAAGCACTGAGTATTATTTCAAATTAAAAAAAAATAAGTTATTATGTATAGTTATTACCTATATTTTCGTTAAATTGGCAAATAAATTTAGCAGATATAAAATTAGTCATGGAAATCAAAAGGTATCTTAGGTACCTTTTGAACCATATAACTTGATGGAATACCTATTTAGTTAAAGAAACAATGAGTACTTAAATAATTAATAGGATGATAAGAAACAGCGAAAAGGATTATTTTTTTGAGATAAGGCCACTTTGGAAAATTTTGTTTACGTTTAGAAAAGTGATACACAATTCGTATGTTCATATATTATGTTATCCTTATATCATTCATATGTATAGACAGACAGATATGAGAAATTGTTAAGGTCTGTCTTAAACAACATAAACAATCACTTTTAATCTACTGATTAACAATATTTCATATCAGTTCCGTTTGCTAGTATTGCTAGTTTATGAAATATAAATTCTCATTTTACAGATAGTAAACTTGTTTTTAGACAAAAATATAACGTTTTCTTTTCTTACCAATATATTTATTAAATATTTTTTGAACATGTAAATAAAATATATACATACACATATATAAATAAGGTAGTTGAACAAATCAATTAGTTTCAAAATTTGTAATTGAAATACCAAAAGAAACTCCTTGCGGCTTGCAAAAGTAGGTTAGTTTAGACAGTGGGTCCATCACTTACATCTTTTACTTTCTTCGGCATCACGCTCTTGCATCTAGCAAGAGCGTGATGCCCGTGTAAACATCTTTCTGTGCATAGATGGAGGCCTGTTTGCTATCTCAAGGGCTAGCACTAGGTGGGTCGTTGTGGACATGCACTTATTTAAAAGGCAGTATATCACTCCGAGTGGTTTTATTTCGACATATGACCATGGTACAAAGTAAAAGATGTAGTGCTATGGCCATTGTGGATAACAAAGTACTTAATATTTTTTTGTACCATCACGCTATAGATCATGTTATCACTTACCAATGTACCGCAAAGAATTATGTCGACTGCCAAAAGTGCTTTTTATCTTCTATAGAATAGAGAGCAAAGAGCAGATGGGGCACCTGATAGTGAGTGACTCTACAGACTCTACTGCCGGCCATTGACGCCTTCAACTCAAGAGACACAAGTGTGTATTGCAACTCTTTGAGTGCTTTTCCCCTCCCACACCTTCCTTACCCCAGAATTAGCGAGGTTTTAGGCCATTTCATTACCTTAAATACAATAGATATAAATCCATGACACTCACTATTTAACACGCAAACCATTGATAACAAGAGCATATTTAATAACATGAGCAATGTGTTTACGAGTGAAACGTGCTAGCTACGTATGTATAAAATATATCATTATTGATGGCGATAATAAAATCACTGTTAAATTCTTTATCTCCCAGATAATACGGGCTAGTTCAGTTATCAGCCCCGATACATTATATCTGCTGAAACATCTAATTTACATGCTTGGAATTTATAACTTTATCTGATCAATCATCACGACATTTATTAAGCTGTACAGTACAGAACCTGTGTATATTGTTCACATATTTTCACGTAGCTATGTACTCTATATTACAAGAATTTTCTTATACCTGACATTAAAATTAAGTAAAATAAATTGGCATTTTTTTTAATGGGTTGTGTGTTTTGTTTCAACCATTGGTATCACGCACGTGACTGCGAATAAGCCGTGTATTTGTTCACCTCTAAAAATACTGTGACATGGCCAGGGAACGCAGAATTACATCACGTTAATATAAATCTATAAACCCTAGTATAATCAAATACTCCAGGCAAGGAAGTTATGTTTGTCGGCCCAATGTATCTTGATATTAATGCAAATTATTGTCAAATTTGTAGTGGCCATCTATGTGTTTAAGTTTACTAGTTTAAAGGTTACTAGTAATTTGTTTACCACATTTATAGTAGATTCACATCCTTATTGCACTCCGTAACATATAAACTCAAACTCTCTTGATTCTCAAAATTGCATTATTAACTAATTAAAGAAGGAATTGTTTATCAATTCCCTCAATCTTCTTGTGGTGTTATATTAATATTACAACAAAGCAAAATCAACCTCAAAAATAAACATAGTGTATTATGTTTTACCCATTTTAACTGCTTAAATAATTGGCAGCGACGTCTGTTTTGTGTGTCGCGATGCGAGTACATGCTTGTCATACTTCCCACGGACAACACAACCCTATACATAATGTAGAAGAACGTGTTTTTACCATACTAAGATTAAAATAAAATTTCGTTGTAAAGATGCATCACCCATATTTATAGTTTATACGTAACTAACTACGCCCCCCGGTACTACCTTCGGTTATTGTTGTACATCGCAAGCATAAAAAATATTTCTATCTATCTATCTATCTCTGCACCACATTTCTTTCATATCCGTTCAGCCGTTTTTGCGTGAAAGAGTAACAAATATCCGTACAAACTTTCCCCTTTATAATATTGGTAAGATAGTGTATTTAGATATTTAGATAACGTAACCTATATTATGTTAACTATATGACCTTATTGACAATACGTACCTACTTTACCACTTTTATGTTTTAGTTAGTTAGTTTTTAGTCTGTAGTAAAAAGTGTGGTATACCGTCAGCTGATTTACATATGTATCTGCCGCAAGTAGCCACTGTTATGTACTTCCCAAAGCTGCCGTGGCTAGAAAGGACCTCCGTCAGTCGGAAAGAAAGGGTCCCGTGCTGAGGCCCTACCCCCTCGACAAAATACTTGGAGGGAAGCACTCATCATCATCATTATTTCGGAGTATTTGGGTTCCCAAATTCCGAAATATTTTATTCCGAAATACGATTTTCCGATTTTTATACGTTCGAGGAATCAAATGCTCAAAGCAAATCAAACGATATTCCGATTTACAATAAATTGCTAAAATAAATGATTTTAATTACAAAATTAACTAATTCAGTTAGTAT
The DNA here is from genome assembly GCA_902825455.1 of Arctia plantaginis. Classification (NCBI taxonomy): domain Eukaryota; kingdom Metazoa; phylum Arthropoda; class Insecta; order Lepidoptera; family Erebidae; genus Arctia; species Arctia plantaginis. Next base: position 9,570,817 of record CADEBD010000171.1, on the reverse strand, counting down.
AATATTCAGTTACACATATATATTAAAAATCTATAAATAACGTTTAATGTAATTTAAAAACGTTTACTTTATTACTGTTACTGTGTTTTTTTGGTGTTTTCTTCTTCTTCTTATACCTGCGTCGCGTATCATCTACTGTTATTAAATTCTTTGGGTTAGGTTAGAACAGTGGCGATTAACGCCAGATACTCAATAGTATACCTGAACTATAATTGGTGAATCATTTGCGTTAGGTTAGAACTGTGACTATTAAATCGCGAAGGCGAGCGTGCCGCGGTAGAGGCTGCCAAGCGCCAGATCCGCTTTATTTTTGGTGACTGGTAAATTTTAGATATTTCGAACCTACCTATAACCGTTACCTATCATTAAGTCGCACTTTTTGTTATTTAATCTATTGAAACTCGGTATTTTGAGCATAATACTCGTAATTATATAAGTTAGGAAGATGAAATTTTTGAATTAAATAAATCGGAGTTGTTATATTCGAAATTTTGAACCACTCGAAATTATGAAAATTATGAGAATCGGAATCGGAAAATCGGAACAAATTCGTATTTGTGACTACTTGTAACGGAGGCTTTACTAAAGTTTCTGACCTATAAAACTGCAGTAACATTCTTTAAATCTCAGGAAAAGTAAAATAATATTGAGTTTCATTACTCATTTAAACATTTATTTATTTTTGAGATTCCCTATACAAACTTCTACCCTTCTTTTCGCCCCTAAAGGGATCTCCAACTGGTCAAAAATGCATAAACATTCTTTATTTCTAATGAAAAGTTAGAAACATTCTTTAAATCTTAGGAAAAGTAAAAAAATATTGAGTTTTATTACCCCCCTCCTCCCCGGGATGACTAATTGGTCAAAAATGCATACACTTTCAAAATAAAAATTTTTTTGAATGTGAATGTTAGCTTTGTTGTTGTTAATTAGTCCTAATGAAAAGTTCAATGATAAAACTCTAATAAAAACTATCCTATGTCGTTTCTTGGGACTCAAACTATCTCTGTACCGAATTTCATCTAAATCGGTTTGGCGGTTTATGCGTGAAGAGGTAACAGACAGACAGACAGACACACTTTCACATTTATAATATTAGTATGGATTGGAAACAAAAAACGTTTCTTCTCATCACAGTTCACACACTCATCCACAGCAACACAATTTTTTCAAATGAAATGAAGAAACAATTTTACTCACTACTACATGCTTAGTAAGTAATAAAAAATTTAAAGTACTATTAAAAATAAAATTATATTATATTAACACCCAACAAAAGCATGCAAAAAAAAACTTTAAAATTCTACTCTTTAACATCAAAATTAGCTATTAATATTTAATTAATAAATAATTAAATCGGCACAGGTCAGGAGGTCACTTTAATCACTGCAGAATCTGTATACAGGGTTACTGGGTAAGTCGACCTAAATACTTTAAGGTACTACAACCGTAGTTCCCATCATTTCTGATAGATTTTACTATGAAATACCACATCCCAGACCTAACCATTTTCAAGATATTGGACTTTTATGATTTTTTTACTGTTTTTGTGTAGTTGAAATATTGTTTTATAATTTGCATTACCAAAATTGTAGTTAACTTAACCGACTGAGCCGGAGTAGATGGTTAACAATAGCAAAAAGAAATGAGTTTGTAAAATATTTTGTAATTTTTTAATTATATAATAAAATTAAATATTTTAAATAAATATACTCGTAAATACTTTATAATTAAATATTTTGTAAAAATAAATCAAAGTAAAAATTATACTGTTTTTGTTTACAACACCTTACAAAATTAGTTAAGGCATCACAACCATATCGTTAATATACAATCAGTCAATATAAAATCGCTAATCAACAAATAAACCATATCGTCAATATTATTCTTTTAGCTAGAATGAAAAATATTTTTCCGAAGTTTACCGTTTATATTCCAATTTATGCAATTCTTTGCCATTAAACCAAAGCGATAGCGACGCCCCCCGCGAATAATCCGGTTATCGTAAAAGTGTAAATGTTCAGGAAAAATAAAAAAACATTTTTTTTTTGAATAACTCTATTAAACAAAAAGTATCAGAGACTTTTTATATCGCATATGAAAGCTAATTTTTTCAGCTATCTGGTTATTTCAACAAAATTAAAGTAGTCCCAAGGGCTGCGTTATAATTGAGCTGGATGCATTTTACTATATTAGTGTAGGTCAAGCTCTGGTCAGTAATGTCACTTACTATATTGTTCGTGTAAATTTATATTTTCGACGGCAACGGTAATATCGTGTTGCGCTATTATTCGTGTAATTTGTTTTGTATACTGAACATATTTTGTAAAAAGTAATTATTAGGTTATGCGATTGTTTAAGAGTAACGTACATTTTATTGTTATGACTATTACTGTTTATTCGAATAGGTTACTTAAGTATTATTTGATGATTATTATAGTATATTTTATGAAATAAAGGACATTCTAGTAAATGAAACAACTTTGGTTAGTTTGACAAAACACGATAGTTATTATTATCATAAAAAATAGACACTGCACCGAAGACGTCGTGTCTTCGGTGCAGTGTCTAACAATAAAATGTTACATAACTAAGGTAGAAAACTATTTACCCGAATAATATCGTAAAGTAATTTTACTGTCAAATCATATTGATATTTTTTTTCGTAAAGATCTAAAACCATATCATTCGTTTAAAATACATTTTAATGAATTTTTATGGAATATACGCGTAGTTTTTCATAATAATATCTTCGTAAATAAAGATAGAAAATTTCTGAAAAAAAATTACATAGTGTATTTTAACTTCTAGATGCCGAAAAACGCATAACATGAAAAACCCCGTGACAGGTCATTACCGGATTATTCGCGGGGGACGTCTATAGGTATAATAGAAAACATAATGACCATTGCGTGTCTAATCAGAGTCAGCACAGCGAGATACTTTCAACCTAACAACTTGCTAGTACATGAACTGATAAACATGAAGTGTGCATATCAGCTGATTTCTTCACGTTCATTCTGATCTGTGATAAAAACAAGGATGTATATACTCATACCAAGATCCATTCATTTTAACTACTACTGTAGACTGTTTCCCCAAACCTTCACAATGCGACATCCTCAAAGAATATTAATGACCGCTAAGAGGATATTAAGGTTTTCATGTGCTAATTAATTTGGGATAAAACAAATAAGTACTCCAGAATAAGATAAGAATATTCTATTAAAATTTAAACAATTAAACTGCATTAACCAGTCGTTCAGCGAAATTATGGTAGGTACTATATGTATTTTTTATGTATTTTTTTATCTCTGGCGTACCTTCCTACGTATTGCGGTATAGAATTATTTATCGACAGGTCACAACGTACGAAGTCACAGTATCTCTGGTTTGTTGTGAGTATCTCCGAACAGAAATACAACAAACGATATGTCGTATTTTTGCTTGGAGGTATTTTTTCAACTTCATGTGTTACGATACATGTAGTTGAACAAAGTCCTACTCCAATGTAATAGCTTAGAACCACACATCTCATACAAAAAATGTCAAAAAACAAGAATCCTGAGAACTGCATACTCGTATAGCAAACACTGCTTTAGACTTACTAAGTTATTGGTACTGATGTAAATACAAAATATAAGTATGGATTCTGGTGACGTTCTGTATACAATATTGCTAGCGAGGCTCAAAGATTCAGTTTCTTTTAATTCATGATGTTGAATTAAAAGAAACTGTTTGCACAACTGTTTAGACCGTTAGCATCTGGATATATGGTCAACTTCAACTTTACGTTAATGGCTTTGTGGTAGAATGTAACCACAATTTCGCCAATGTCATGTATTTGAAAGTGGATATATGGTCATTACTTAACAAAGCGCTCAATGTCAGGGATGGCAATCGAATGTCATTAAGGGATAACAACGCCATTAATCAAAATACAAATTATGACTCATTTCAAATGCGCACTGTACAGACTGTAAATAGGAACTATTTAGTTGTATTGCGCTCTACGTTGTTGGATACAACTGAAGTAGCCATTGAGCGTAACCTTTCATCATGTAAATTTTAGTACCTTTTTAGAAAATAAGTATGTTATTTTAATGCATATATTATTGCTACAGACTATCAGGACTTTGGCATATAATCTAGGTTTTAAGCACAGTAAATCATCCATTATTAAAAAAAACAAAAATGAGTGTTTGTATGCTTGTTACGCTTCAGGTACACTGTCAGGTAAAAATGACCATGGGTATAAGTATTTTGTCCAGAAAAGGAATAACGAGGGAGGGAGGATATCTGAACTGATTGATAAAATCTATACTCCCGCTAGCTAAGCTTTGAGCATAAGCTACTATAAGATGACACCAATCAGAAAATACCTTCAATAGAAAACTTAAGTAGATCGGGTTAAAATTCAGTAGATTGCGTATGAACCAATAAATGTCAAGTAATATTATAAATAAGGAATAAGACCGTATAAATCGATTTCTTAAATTATAAACTTATATTCTTCGCTTGGGTTTTTAACCTATCAATGTTTATTTGCCTAAAAGATTATAGCAGATATTTAAACAGCGTCGAGTGTGCTCGATTGAATCTCCCCTATCGTGTTGAAGAAGTGTGCTCGTGTTGGCACCGGTTTTCCTAGGCGTCGTCCCGAACTCCTGGAATGTAGCGTTTGTGCAACCGATCCCTAAAAAGGTGACCGCTCTGATCCATCCAACTACAGGCCTATAGCCATTACCTCCTTGTTCTCTAAGATTATGGAATCCGTAATCAACTGCCAGCTCCTCCGGTACTTAGAAAATCACCAGCTACTCAACGACCGTCAATATGGTTTTTGCCGGAGTCGCTCAACTGGTGATCTTCTCGTCCATCTAACACACCGTTGGACACAGGCGATTGAGACCGAGGGAGGGTGCGAGGGTGCGACCAGCTTGTGCGGTAAAGCTTGGACATAGCGAAAGCCTTTGATCGGGTGTGGTATAACGCGCTTCTCTCAAAGCTCTCTTCCTATGGGCTTCCTGAGAAATTATATAACTGGGTCACTAGTTTTCTTAGCAGAAGCATTAAGATCGTTATTGATGGTACATGCTCCGACTTGAAGTCATCAAATGCTGGTGTCCCACATGGCTTTGTGCTATCACCCAAACCGTTTCTTCTGCATATCAATGATATATTGCGAACTAGTAGCATCCATTGCTATGCAGATGATAGCACGGCAGATGCCTTTTATACCGGTCGCCCCAATATTTCTCGGGAAAACGACGTCGAGAGTCGAGAAACTTCCTTAACAGAGGTTCCAGATTGGGGTCGACTGAATCTAGTCTATTTTAACCCAAAAAAGATACCGTTTGTCGCATCAGCTCGGTTCGAGAGTACCTTCCTAACTGCCTCAGCCAGTATCGGAATTGATATTGACCAAGGCATTGACATCTCGAGCGAAATCCAGTTTCGCGGTAATTTAGAGGGTAAGGTCAAATTGGCCTCAAAGAAGCTTGGTGTGCTCAACAGATCGAGGCACTATTTCACTCCAGCCCATCGCCTCCAACTCTATAAGGCGCAAGTCCAGACGCATATGGGCACCGCATGCAGGGGCACATCAGTACCAGCTTCTCCCTCTGGACCGTATCCAAAGTAGGACGACTCGAATCGTTGATAGCCATAGCATCTCCGACCGACTCGATAGCTTCGCTCTGTATTCTCTATCGTATATATCATTTTCGGTCGGTCGGTCATCAATTGTTCGGACTAATGCCGGCCGCAACTTTCCGCCATCGTTTCACATGGCAAAATTTTCACTTGGATAATTGGCACTCCACCACTGTGCGCTTTTCAAGACACTTTCTGCCTCGCACTACCAACCTGTGGAACAAGTTATCGTCTGTGGTATTTCCGGACCGATACGACCCTCAAACCTTCAAGAAAAGAACGTTCCTCAAAGGCCGGCAACACGATTGCTCTGAGTTGCAGGCTTTCATGGGCGTCAGTTTGATACGTATAATGCAGAGTTACTGGTTAAGTCGACCTGGTTACTTTAGGGGGTGGTAATGCATCGCGGCGGTAAGACCCGTTATGGAGGATTGGCTCGAGAAGCGTCACGGGACCCTCTCATACCGACTGACGCAGGTGATCACTGGGAAAGGATGTTTCGGGGATCACCTGTGTCTGATCCGCAAGGAGCCAACGCCTGAGTGCCACCACTGCGATGGCCAGACCGTGGACACGGCTCTCCACACGCTGGCAGAGTGCCCGGCGTTGGTTGAGCAGAGGCGAGACCTCGTGGCGGCCATCGGAGTGGGAGTTCTCTCGCTCGATAGCCTGATTGCGGCTATCTTGCGGAGTGAGAGTGCTTGGAACTCTGCCGTCTCCTTCTGCGAGCAAGTTATGCTCTCGAAGGAGACGGCGGAGCGGAACCGGGAGAGGTTTAGGACTCTCCCGGCCCGCCAGGCCCGGGAACGGGCCAGGTACCGCAGGCGACTCAGGCGCCGGAGGTCGCAGAACGACCTCCGTCCTCCATAAGCGCAGGCCTGGGGGTGACAGGTGAGGCCATCTGTCACCCTAGCAGAAGCAGGCCGGGGTGGCTACGAGCGCGTTGCGGAGCGCGCTCGCTTCCAGGGAGCACAGGGAACATGGGGTTCTCACACGTTCCCTGTGCTGTGTGTTCCCATGGGTTTTAGTCGGTTCGAGTCCGACATGCCACTGACAGGTGGTATCCGAGGGGATTTCCGCACGGACAAAAAAAAAGGGGGTGGTAATGTTAACCTATTGGTTGACTATGGAGACAATTACATTACGCATAACCTCAAAAATTGTATTTATTTTAGTTTACGCATAAAAGGCAAGACAGACCCAGGCAAAACGTTTACCGTTTTGCCTTCAATGAAAAGGGATAAAGTTAATATGAAAAGTGCTATTGAGAAAGTTCAATCCGGAGAAATGGGCCTTAATAAAGCTTACGCTGAATTCAATGTGCCAAAAACTAATTTAAAAAGGACAATAAAGAAATACTTGACCACCCAAAATATTGAGGAAGCCACAGAAAAGAACTTAGGTAGATTTAAGCAGATATTTACCAAAGATCAAGAACTGGAATTAGCTGCGTATGTTAAAGATATTGAAAGTCGATTTTTTGGATTAACCACTGAGACTTAGAGAGATTAACAAGATATGCGAATATTAGCTTTCGATCTAGCAGATAAAAATAATATAAAACACAATTTTGACACAGGGAAGAAGATGGCAGGTAGGATTTGGTTAGAAAAAATTATCAAGCGTAATCCAGAACTCAGCCTACGCAAACCTGAAGCAACATCTGCAGCTCGAGCATCAGGCTTAACCAAGTTGCTGTGAATAACTTTTTCAACTTATTATACTGGACACGCAGGTCATTGTATGCCGTCCACGAAAACTTAGTCCACAGGCTGCAGGTGTAAAATAATGTGCAGAAGGCTTCAAACAGCGTAATTTTAATATAAACCTTTAACCTGGCTTGGGTGTTTGGACTGTTACCTGTTTTATATGTTACTAACTATTGCTAACAGGACTTTGATTGGTGCTTCTGATACTGTTGAAGATGATGACCCACACGAACGAATAATATGTTGAAATTTTCATTTCTTACGGATACTGATTGATGTCTATAAATTGATAAGTTTTGTGTCAGAACTCCATTGCGGTGGTGTCGCTGCCAAAAAAAATAATTGTAAACGACACCCCAGTGGTGTGGTGCAGTGGTGTCGCTTACAGTACATGTGCGTCAATGAATACATAGCACGCTATCTCGGCCGTCGATTGCAGAATGTTACTATTAAAGACCGGATTATATGCAACACAAAAAGCTTGTTATATGCATACAAATATGCATGAATAATTCTCGAAATAGGCATGAAAATTGGCAGAATAAGTGAAATTAAATGACAAGTTTAAGAAACCCAAGAAATGAAGGAAAGTTATTTTTTTTTTACAAAATAAGCATACAATTAGTAAACTATCCACTGATAGACGATAATAGGTACAGTACATTTCATTATTCAAAAAATACAGTACATTACAATATACTAAACATGTTTAATATTTTTGTAAACGTAAACAATCAATCAACCAAAATATTTTTATAAGTTATAAAGGTTCGCTCTACATCCACTGAGGTAATTGGCCAAAAGATGCTATGTTGGCACTTATAGTTTCTGAAAAAAAAAAGGACGTGTGGCACTCGGGGACTGCCGCGGTAAAGCTATTGCATGGCATTTTTATCAACTTAGTATTAATAAACTTAGTATTAAATAATTATCTCAGGAAACCCCTATAGAAATTTGCCCGGCCGGGAATCGAACCCGGTAAGGCAGCGTTTTCAAATTTCACGCGAACGAAGTCGCGAGTACCAGCTAGTTTTAAATAATTATCTTAGGAAAACCCTATAGAATTTTGCCCGGCTCCGGAATCGAACCCACTAAGGCAGTGTTTTCAAATTCCACACGAACAAAGTCGCGGGTACCAGCTAAATAATCTGTAGGGGCCAGATTGTTCGTCTCCTTTTCCCGGTTCAGACGAACCTAAGCATGGGGTGTCCAAGTGCTCCAGGAACCGAGAAAATCAAAGGGGGGATAAATGAAAAAAGTTGAAGGGTGAGGGGGAGGTATTTTGTGCGGACCTTAATGCAATCATAAAAAAATAAGTCATCCCTCGAAATGCAGGCAGGCAGGCAGAATTTCGGCAATTTTTATAAAAAGTCTTAAAAGTCCAATATCTTGAAAACGGTTTGGTTTCGATTATGGTATTTCATTGTAAAATCTATTAGTAATAATGACCACTACAAAAGTAAAGTATCTAGGTCAACTTAATCAGTAAGCCTGTGTATAAGTAGTTTTTTTCTTTTATTGAGGCGGAATAATGATCATCACCAAAGCCAACAATATTTACTATAGATAGAAAAATAACTCTTTATTTGCACACATTTTACAGGTATTATGGTACATAAAAATTTCAGACATGTAATGTACAAAGGCGGCCTTATTGCTAAGAGCAATCTCTTTCAGGCAACCTTAGGATGGATTAAAATGTTTTGGAGAGACAGTAGTAGTTCAAGGTGCATAGGTACTTATATGGTTCATCATTAACTTAATCCATAAAAAAACATCAAAACTGAAATAATTTATTGTTGAAATAATTAAATGTCTATAATGCTTTTACTTAAATTAATTAGGTACTTTACTTATTAATCAGTGCTTTGACTTTTCCCATTAGATAGGTACCTGCGTTTGCACTTTTAACGTTACGTGTATTAATTTAACTAATTAAAATTTATTAAAACGAGTAATGTTAAGTGTTGCTATATTGTTTCTATATAATTATTCTTTAAGTATAATAGGTATAATATGTAATACTTATATAATCCGAATTCATAGATTGATAAAACAAATGACTAATTAATACGAAGTTTTATCATTAAACTAAACAAATGTCTAAGTAACTCAAGCAAAATACCTACCCATTTTGTAATAGATAAGGCTTAATGGACAAACACTTAAAAATACTTAGCTCTAAAATAGAATTCGCTGTGCTTATTATGCAAAGAACATAATGAATTCATTTGTTGAATTAGTTACGTACTCTAACATCTTAAAAATTATTACATTTGCATACTTTTGTATGGAATACTATTTAAATCGTAATTTATTTGTTTTTAACAAGGCTGGAAACAAAATTCACTTATCTTTAACGTGCGAGCCATCAAAATGTAACGTATCATTTCGATTAAAAAAAAACAATACAAGCGCTCAGAATCAGGTGGCATGAGCTAGCAGCTCTCGCCCGTGCAGTTCTGGTTGAACACCGCACGGCGACTCACGGGTGTGTGCGATAGAAACTCGATACCTGTTTTAAAAACTTAAAATGCCGTCCCCATTTGTAATAGTAGTATCAGTTGCCATTTCTCTAAAATTGATATTTTTGACTTTCTCGATATATTTTACTCTGAAGAACTCCAAAGGTGAAGGAATTCCGGTGAGTGTGAGTTGGTGAATTTAGAAATCACATTGTGCTACTGTGGTCTTTTAATTTGTTTACATAAATTTATAGTGTATCGTTTGTACGTAGGTATGTTGCATAGTTATGAGCTGTTAAAACAGCTTCTCTAACAGCCTTAATCTCGAGTTTTGCGATTTTCAATACAAATAAATGAGTCAGTGACATAGGTATGTTAAAAAATAATAATATGAAGATAAATAAATACATGGTATTGTCAACATGAAAGTTACTTTGGTAACAATAACCTTGTCATTTTCACCACGTTACCTTCACCTAAAATGTTAAATATAGCAATAAGAGTTATCAAAGTTGTCAACATTAAGGAATCTATCATATTGTTTTTGCGATCTAAACAGGTTTACGATTGTAATTTTAATTATTAAACTCGCAGCCTTTTTTTATTACCACTTCGTTTAGGCACGAATTTCGTAAAGCCATGGTTACTTGGATAAGGTTGAATTAACTAGGTGACATATCTACATATGAATAAAGCCGTATTAATGAATAATATCACATATATTATGCTCTTTTGCACTAATCATTGGTCTGTGTTATACTAACCGCACACTGCCATAAAGACTCTATATGTACTTATAAGGACAGAGGAAAAATACCAGTTTGAGCCAAAAATAAATCAGGATTTGTATTCAATCTGTTAAATTTTCTACAAACTTTAGAAACTTTCCATTTGAAAATGTTTTTTGTAACTATAAAAAAGCCGTAATTTCGTTGTATATAAATAAAGTTTTAAATAAAATTAGAACGGAAAATAATGTTTACATTAACTTTTATGATCTGCTCATCTTGACAGCTGTGCATCGGCAAAACTGACGACATTGAAATTATAAAACATGTCGTGAGTCAGGTTATAGACATTGTTAGACAAAAGCTCCTTCAACTTAGATTTGTTCTTTGCAAGCCAACCTGTGCACTTAGTAACTTATTTTTAAGAGATTTGTCTCTTTTTTTTTAAGAATCACAGCCACCATTTTCTTAAATCCCGTATATTTTGAAACCGAATCAATTTCTATTGACAGCAACGGTCAACAGCTATAAGTACTTGTGTGTTTAATTGTTCAGTGTGCTTTAATTATTATAGTTTTGATGAGAATACATATGTTCTGGGACTTGAGGCTTCTGATTTACAAAATTTATTAGAGGCATTTTGGTCTCCATACATCCAATTAAAACTGTTTGAAATTAATGCAAGAGAAATTAAATACAATGCAAAGTTTTGAATATTAACAAAAATAATTTTCTTATTAATGAGCTCATTGCACAATTTGGATTTGGTGACTAATAATAAGATAAATGAAGTGGAAAATAGTCGTATTTGTAGCATTATCAAACTGTAGCCCCGTTGTCGATAAGAACAAAATCTGCAGTCTTTCAATTGCAGAACGTAATAGGGGTCTACAAAAAGTCTATGATATAAAAGGGACCGAATTAATAGAGATCTTAGCCAAAACTACACTCACCTCCAGTCAAATGCAGATTATCAACTACTTAAGAGATCCAGCGGCGCATAGCTTGATGGCTATAGCCGATTTACTGAACGAATCCCTGACGAACCTGGATCACCATGTCAGGAAAATATGAAGAAACATGTATATCACAAAGAGCATGCTTACTTATTTTTAATATACAGAGAGTGTCTAAGAAAAAGTGGATAAGAAGACAGCCTTTTTAACCGACTTCAAAAACAAAAAAGAGGAGGTTATCAATTCGGGTGTATTTTTTATCAATATCTCCGTTAATTGAGAGCAGACTTTCAAAATTCTTTCTGTCATCTAAAAGGATCAGGATCACTAAATCAGGATCTAATAATGGGATCTTAGAGAAATCGAAGGAAACCCTCAAATTTTACAGCCCCAACAACGTGTTTAGCTTTTTTCTCTAGTTATATAGGTATTTCCGTTTAGTAGTCGTTATGTCATGTTTCTGAACTGATTATGGAAGGATCCTTGCCCTTTAGGACTTAGAGGATAACTCTTTCAAAATTATAATCATGTATTGATCTTGTTTTATTCTTTCAAAATATTTGTTAGGTGTTTGTGTTGTTTATAGAGATATGTGCACAAGAGAGTAAATGAGAGTAATGAGATTTCAAAACATTTAGTCTAAAAAAACTCCTTCGTTTGTAAACCGTATTGGAAAATTCTTTCTTTTATTTGGCTATCCAATGAAAAAAAATAATTACAAATCGGTATATTTGCCCTTTGGTTCAAATCAAATGTAAAGAAAAATGCCACTCCTGGTGGTGGAAAATTAAGTAATGTGACAAAACAATATATTTTCGGATTCAAATGGAACATCTTACTACTTTATTTCAATAAAGTAACGGGCTTATTAAACTATATTTAATATAATCTAACATACCTACTACAGTTTGGTAATATACATTACAGTACGTAGTGTTTTAAATTTCGTACTTATCTAGTTATTACAAACATATCTTACACTAAAAATGGTAAAATATCCTTTTTTTAAGTTTAAAAATTAATTATAAATCTAAGTAAAAAACTATAATAAGTCCAACCCTCAATATAACAGGTAACATTATAACAGCAATAGTCCCTTCTCATCTGTTTTTTTTTAAAGGATTTATAGAAATAAGAAAAAAGTGTGGTCAGGTATATGATCAGATAGCAGCACGACGAATTTGGATAAATATCACCTTAAAGAAGAACTCGATAATTTTTCCGACACAATTTGGTTTTCTGTTATATTTCCCTACTGTTACAAAATATAGCGCTAATAATAACAAAACCTAACAGTTTTACTATCAACATTGCGGCGTATTACTTAAAAGAACAAAGAGCATTTGGCTGGTGTAAATAACCATAACCAGACTAGCATATTTTCGATTTCAGAATATTATACAAAATAGAATCAAGCAACAGCTGGATTGTATTGTATTATTTGGTTGTATGTTCACCATTATGTGAGTACGCAAGGACGTTGAAATTCAAAAGCAATAAATTAATTAATCCTGTGAACAATGTTGTACAATGTACGAATTTAGTTGAACGGGCAATTTGAAAAGTTAAAATAAATAACTGTCATTAAGACCACACTCACTAATTTTTATTACGTTTACCATACTCAATGAATCAACTAAAGCAATAAAACTTGCATATATTCACTAGTTATTAGATTCAATCGACAAGGGTGATTTTGACATCGTAAAACACAGATTTCGATAGTAATGGTGAAAGGAAACCAGAAATAACGCCTTAATGTGTTACTATTGTACGGTGCAGCGATATAACAATTGAATTCGTAAAAGTATAAATAATAACACATATGTAATTAACATGTTGGAAATATTCAATTAATTCGACACATACATGCTGGTTAGAGCCATTCCTCGGTTAAAAACATAATGAAGCAAGTCGAAATAAACGTTTAAATCAGGTAGTGCCTGTCCTGAGTATTCTTTGTGTCCGTTTTTTATATGCTTGTAAAGATACCCGCTAGTCTTTTGGCTTTTCCCGATTTTCAATCGCTTGCAGGCATCTTTTGTCATTTATCCTTAAGAAATTTATTTTTGGACTGTTTCCGATTAACGAAATTAAATGAGCAATCTGTCTATCTGTTTTCAAACGGTACTTATTTATTTAGAGGTATTTAGATTTTATTTCGTTTAGTAAATTAGGTGTAGGTCTTGTACGGCTCTCCACACGCTGGCAGAGTGCCCGGCGTGGGTTGAGCAGAGGCGAGACCTCGTGGCGGCCATCGGAGTGGGAGTTCTCTCGCTCGATAGCCTGATTGCGGCTATCGTACGGAGCGAGAGTGCGTGGAACTCTGCCGTCTCCTTCTGCGAGCAAGTTATGCTCGCGAAGGAGACGGCGGAGCGGGACCGGGAGAGGTTTAGGACTCTCCCGGCCCGCCAGGCCCGGGAACGGGCCAGGTACCGCAGGCGACTCAGGCGCCGGAGGTCGCAGAACGACCTCCGCCCTCCATAAGAGCAGGCCTGGAGGTGACAGGTGAGGCCATCTGTCACCGTAGCAGAAGCAGGCCGGGGTGGCGGCGAGCGCGTTGCGAAGCGTGCTCGCTTCCAGGGAGCACAGGGAACATGGGGTTCCCACACGGGGGGTCGTCTACTCGTCTGTAGATGACCCGAGGTATGTCGGGGCACCAGGGACTTCCTTTCTAGGGTATACCTGGTTCCCCGGCTATTAGTACCCGAGATGGCGTGCGGTTTTATTCGGTTCGAGTCCGACATGCCACCGACAGGTGGTATCCGAGGGGATTTCCGCACGGAAAAAAAAAAAGGTGTAGGTCTTGTGTTTTAGTGTGTTACTACACACTAAAACACAAGACCTACACCTTTTTTTTATAATAAGGGTTATAGTTTCAAACAACTTCATAGAGTTGTATTTTATGGAATTTGTTTTTAATTATTGAATTATCAATCATCACACTTTTCCTATCTGCTACGTGTAATGTTTTGAAAACAATTGCAAGCAAGCACACAGCCACAGCACACATGCCGTGTTACGGTATCACTTGATTATTAAACTAGGTTCCCACAGTACGAAAACATTTGTACAAAACATCACACAAAGAGGCAAATTAACTGGTGTATTGAAAACTGCCTGTTGAATAAAGTATTCGTCAATGTTTATGTATCTGTTAAGATACAAAAGAGAATGGACTGAGTTACGGTTAAAAGGCCCTTGACTGCCAAACTATGTTGGTTATTCATTTGGGTATATCGCTTTCATTGTGGGATGTCAACGTCATTCAATTTTGGTATAATTCCCTTCTGGAAAACACACTTTTTCAACAATACATATCGATAGTTTTTGCTTTCAACCAATAAATCATTAGCTCCAGATACTTACTTGATAATTTGATTACATATCACGGAAGGTCTCACGAACAGGAAATTTAAAATATTTTGTTTAACACCATTCTACTGAGCCATATTTTCCTAAAATTCAGCAACGAAATTCGATAACCATCTCGTATCTCACGAAAATAAATTGCCTCTAAACACCCATTTGCGCTGAAGCTTGGTTCTCACACAGTTAAATGGCATGCTTAACACAATCCATACTTCCATACTTGTATTATAAATGCCAAAGTGACTTTGTTTGTTTGTTACGTTTTCACGCCTAAACCACCAAACCGATTTTTAAAATTCTTGCATCAATGGAAAGCTACATTATCAGCGAGTAACAAGGGCTACTTTTTACCGTGATAACCGACATACATGCGGGCAGAGCCGCGGGTACAAGCTAGTACACAATAAAATAGTATTACCCTTATAGGAACTATATTTTTTTATTTGTTATCGATGACGAGATCCAAGAAGTTTAAGAGTATTAAGGTTTTAAAGTAAGGTCTCTGGACTAAATACCTACCTTCTGAAATTGTATGAACTCTGGTATGTATACAGTGTATTATTTCTCTAACATTGATATTTTTTGCCATTGCTCCCTTGACTTCGGGCGTGTAGACGGTTGTGCATTCACCGCTTACTTACGTTGCTCCCGTCTTGCACTCATTTGATATTTGACTACCACCCGATCAAAAAACTTTCAATTGGGTTAATATGGTTCTAAATTTTTTTACAGCATATAGTATAATTAGGCAGTCGAATCAACACCAGAATATGGACACTTCGGTTTACTTACAGAATATTGTCCCTGGGAAATAATGATAAGGAAAATGTGCGAATTGATCCTTCTATCTAGATATTTAAACAACAATTAGTTCGTGGAGAGAGAAAAAATTGATTTACAAGATGACGTAGCACTATAATCGGCAATCGTGAAGTTATTCTAAACATTGAAGTATCTGCAAATTTGCCACTCATGCAGACCGATTAGGTGTTTTTTTCTAATCATCTTTAGTTTGTCGCATCATGTCATAATCATTTAAAATATTTACCTATAAGAACAAACAGAACTCTATAAGGGAGGCACAGAATGAGATCTATTCAAAATCAAAAATCAAGTCTTTGTAGTTAATATTTGGGGGGTTACCAACATAATATCAAGACATAGGGGGGTATAAAAATCAAGATTCTGAGACAAGTCTCTAAGACACTAGAGCAAAGTGTCAACAAGAGCTTGTGCTGTGCAGGTGTGTTTTGGAAGTGAAGGGTATCTACTGTACAATGAAGCAGTTGTCGAGTTGCATAACGTTCAGAATAATCTAACACAATAAAGCTTAACTCACTAGTCGCTCGAGGAAGACCCGCTTATTTGTAGAAAATTTACACAATGCGTGGGAATACATTAGTCAGATGACAGATGTAGGTAGGTAGATGTTTAGACATTTATATACATATTACCTCCTATTATAATATAGTTTGGTATGCGCCAAAATCCTTAAGAACTTCATAACAAACCACTTTCTTCAACTGATTTTCTTCCTATAGTCAGATGTATAACGCCTCTATGGTAGGTACGTCTTTATAAAATTTGCAAAATTATTTTGAAGAAATGGATTTTACCGTGTGTTAACGTAGTTCCTACTATGGCTGAGAAACCTATTTAAGTATAAGTCACTCACTAAGAAATTATAAAGATTGACTGATAGATTGAGGACTGATGAGGTAAGAAAACGGTATGGGTTGAAGTAAGATGTAGTGACAAGAATTGGTATTTAAAATGGATGCTGCGATGGTTTGGCATGAACTTGGTTTGGTCGTGAATTTATAGGGTTCCCGTTAATGGGCGAGCCGGTGCGACCCGAAAAACATACAATGACCAGATCGGCAATCTACTGAAGAAGAGGCTTTTTAAAAGAACTTGTAACCGTCGAACGTGTAAATAAAGCTTGAAGAATGAAGAAGAGGTGAGAGTTTTATGTCAGGATCATGGCAAATCATCCCTGTCGGAACAACCCGGACGGAATTGAGGCGTGAGTGTATGTGTGTATCTACTTATATATATAAGTAAATTTTATAGTTCAATAGTGTTCGCTCCGACTACTGTACTCAGAAGTTTTCATTGTACTTAGGTATAAGATGACAACTTTTTGTTATTTTATTTCGTACAAAACATCTCAAATGTTAGTCGAACAATAAGAAATTTATTATACTGAAATGTATACCTAGCTTTAATACAATCAAATGCGTTTCCTTATCTTATCAACCTAATAAGTGTGTTGTTCGGATTTATTACCGCAAAATATCAATTTCTACTAACTTTAAAAGTACCACTCAGGTGTCAAATAGAGGAAAAAAGTCAATGGTCGTTAATTTTTAATAACTGAGTGAAGATAGCAATTAAAATAAGTATACCTACTTATATGATTTAGACATCACATAAAAACAGGCATCATCCTGGCTGCAAGTATTTTACTTTTGCAAATTCGACCCATATGCCGCAGTCCTCCGCCTGTTCTAGCTTTTCATGGGTTTTATAAAGATTCACAATTAGTCAGGTCCTGACAAGTTACGCATCAGTCAGATGCTGCTGATGCTGTTGCTCACAACCCTTCATCGCCTTACAAAGAGCTAAAGCTTCAAAAAAATAGGAGCTCGAGGATTGCATTGCCTAAGGGCCTCGACATGGCTAATCCGGTCCTGATCAGTGCAGTTTTAAGGTTGATTTGGGATTTGGGGTTTGAGAAGTATTTCGGAGTCTTGTTTGTTTGAGAACCCCTAGATAAGTCTACGGCCATACTTTGTGCAGCATGACCCTACATACATCTAACAACACATTTCAAACAAAATAGCCAAACGACCATAAGACCAAAACAAGTTGTAAAACGAAAATGCTTTAGAATCTACACAACATTCGCACGACCTGTTAGACTGTTATCGAATTTATTTGAGCCGTTTTAACTGTATACGTATATAATTGAATTAATGCAGATAAGAAATTGCACAATCAATAAATTAACGGCAAAAATATCGCGCACCTTTCTTACGTAATAGATGTTAATGACTTATCTTTGATGTTGTTTTTTTTTGTTGGTAACGATAACAGTGATTTTATTACGCCCATACACATACACACAACAGCACATTTTACATTCCTATCTCTGAAATACAAACTTCTCATTTTAAGCGCAATGTAGAACATGATCACCTTAGAATATTACAGTATCTCCCATGAAACAATAACATGTTATTACAATGAGTCTAGAATTAACACATACTCTTTAGGGATTTGAGTAGGTAGGTAATCACTGTACTACTTCTTATGCCATTGCAGTGGACTCAGCTCCAAATACAATAAATAAGCGTACCTAAGGCGTTCTCTAACATGAGGCTCAGATTATGATTTCATAGACGGTTTTAGTGTACAAGACCAAGTGTGTCCTTGTGGTGACGGATTAAGAATACGGAGTGTTGATATTCATCTCGTCGGTGTCGTAAGAGCCGATTAAGAGAGCAAACTACGCAGAACAAAACACTGTAAAAAGGAAAACTTGAAACAAACCCTATACCTACCAACCCGTCTAACGGGCGTGGTATGGTAGGCCAAAACCTCCTTTCTAAGGAGAGGTGTCCGTCCGTCCGTGTGGTGACGGATTAAGAATACAAATTGTCACCACCCCAATTCATCCCGTGGGTGTCGTAAGAGCCGACTAAGAGAGCAAGCTAAGCAGGACAACAGCACTGCAAAGAGAAGGAAAACTTGAAACAAACCCTATACCAACCCGTATGGCCAGCGTGGTATAGTAGGCCAAAACCTCCTTTCTAAGGAGAGGCCTATGTCCAGCAGTGGACTAGTATAGGCTGTTGATGATGTTGATGAAGGAGAGGTGTATGTCTAGCCACTAGTTGATAATGATGATGACTTTCTTTTTTGGACTCGGCATATCGTATTTACAAGACTCCAATGCTGTGTGAGCTCGTGGTCATAATTTACAGTAGGTAATGGATAGGATTAGCTGCCTAGTGCAGGCGTTAGAATACGTCCATGGGGGCTGGTCGCTTTCGTGACGCGATTACGCAGATTTGCGATGCATTCGAGGTCGACAGCCTGCACGGAAGAGGGTCTACTGGAGGTCCCAAGAGTTGGCGGACCTCGGCGCGGCCTGTACTCGTGCCCGGAGGTCTTACACCCACAGTCGCCTGTATAACCGCGGACAGGGCGAGGAGGACCGGCTTCATGAGGAGTTCCGAGAGGCGCAGAACACTCTGAAGCTGGCCATTAGCTGCGCCAAAGTAGCTAAGCGAAAATAAATGCTAGAGGGTCTCGATCGTGACCCCTGCCCTGCCGGCCCCCCCTTACGGAGACTCTCCAGCCCAGCTTCCTATAGGATGTGGTTGAGGATCTTTTCCGCAACGGGCGGAGCACACATCCCCGTTGATGGCTGTCTTGGCCGAAGACGACGGGGAGGACGGTGTTCCACCGGTCACGGATGCGGAGATAGGGGCGGCTATTCTACGGATCCGTTCCAAGAACACCGCTCCAAGGCCAGACTGGATGCCCGTCCGTGTGCTGGCACTGGCCCTCAGCCACATGTTAGACCGCCTCGGGGAGGTGTTCGACGCTAGCTTGGCGAGGCGGTTAAATTGTTTGAGAGGGTCCTCTCTACCCGCATTATCCCTACCTACCTACTATTATTACCTACACGAAGTTGGACATCGCCAACGCATTCAATAGTCTGCCATCTCAGTCTGCATCAGGGAAGCACTCCTCTATCATGAGGTGCCAGAGTACCTGAGGCGGCCGATGTACGAGGACAGAAATGGATACCCGAGGCGTCGGCCTATGTCGTGCGGTGATCCACAGTTCTTGGACCCCTCCTGTGGAACATAGGGTACGACTGGGCCCTTCGGGGATGTTTGCCCCCCTGGCTGGGTGTAATTTGTTATGCCGATGATACTTTAGTTACGGCCCGGGGGGCGAACTTTCGAGAGGCGGCGCGCCTGGCCACCATGGGAGTCTCTCTAGTAGTCGAGCGCAACGAGGCGCTGGGCTTACGGGTCTCGTACTCTAGATAAGACGGAGTCCCTTTTATTCCCTGGGCCCGTTCCAGTTAACTCGGTCCTCGTTCCAGTTCAAATACTTCATTTGGGTCTGATCCTCGACGGTAGGTGGCTCTTCGACAAGCACTTCCGACGGTTTGCTCCAAAGTTGATAGGCGCTGCGTCCGCCCTAGGGCGACTTTTGTCCAATTTGGGTAGACCCAGCGTCGCTGCAAGAAGGCTGTACACTTGGGATATCCGGACAATGGCATTGCACGGTGCACCGGTGTGGGCAGGAAGTCACGATGGCTCGTTGGTCGTCCCGGCTGGAGGCTCCACGTGCTGTCTTTGACGCAGTGGAGGCGCTTCAGCCGGTCATCGCCGATTGGGCAGGGTGGCAGCATGGTACCCTTTCCTGCCGACTTGCGCAGGTCTTTTCCGGGCACGGCTGTTTCGGGAAACACCTGCACTCGGTCACTAGGAGGGAATTGAGTCCCGCCTGTCACCACTGCGATTCCAGTGAGGACTCGTCTCTGCATACGCTGGCAATTTGGTCCTTATTGCAGTCCTCGGAGAGGATCTCTCGCTACCGGCCATCATACGCTCCATGGTCGGTAGCGAGTTGTTTTACCGCCGGTCGCATCCGTCTGCGAAGACGTCAACTCGCAGAAGCAGGCGGCGGAGAGAGCTCGGTAGGATGACCTCAGCTCGGACCCAATTCGCCGCCGCCTCATGCCGCCGAGTGTGGCCGCGGGTGGACGGGACGGGTTTCCCCTCCATCCGCTACAATGGCCAGCCGCGAGGAGGCGACGTTCACGTGTGCCGAACGTTGTCTAAATAGAGAGTTTTACCGAAGATGATGTCTGCGCTTTTGCGGGCAGGCGCTAGGAGGGGTCCGGATGTCGTAATGACAGCTGTTCCCGGATCCCTCCTATTTCAGGCGCAGAGTGACACACCGTGTGGTTTTAGTCGGTTCGATTCCAACACACCGCCCCACAGCAAATTCCGGTGGGGTGACGGCCCGAGGGGGTATCCACACGTAAAAAAAAAAGCGTTAGAGTAATTGTTTTAAAAAAAAACGGCATGGTGCAAGTCAGACTCTCGCACGAAGGGTTTCGTAACATTATCTTTAAAAACGGCAAAAAAGCACGTTGTATGGGAGAGCCCTCTTAAATATTTGTTTTATTTTAATTTAATTATAATATTTATATTTAAAGTTAATATATAACTAAATATTCTGTAGATATTTGAAGCGTCTACTTGTTCCCGTTATCAATATCGAGCAAAACGAGCAAAAAAATCACGTTTGTTGTATGGGAGCCCCCCTTAAATATTTATTTTATTCTGTTTTTAGTATTTGTTTTTATAGCTGCAACAGAAATACATCATCTGCGAAAATTTCAACTGTCTAACTATCACGGTTCATGAGATTCAGCCTGGTGAGAGACGGGCAGACAGACAGACAGACGCGCTGTGGAATATTTCGGTGTGTTTCGGATTAAAAATCTGTAACTCCGTCAATTCGAAAGATAAAGCTATCAAATTTTGTTCTAATATAAAGTAATACATAAAGAGTTAATATAAGTAATGTTTGATGAATTGGAATGATGCGTATTTTTTTTTAATTGATGAAGAAAGTCACAATCATTAAAAATAATATTCATTTATTGAAATATATTTTTTTACAAACATATCGTATGTGTATTTTTTAATTCTAATAACTCAATTAAGATGATTAACATTAAGATGATTATATAAAATTAAAAATGTAAAAATACTTATAACACTACGCTCAAATTTAGAAACATATTGAATTAAAATTATCGCAATATATATATATTTCTTTATTGATCAGCAAGATTGACATTTATTTATTTATTTATTTTCTTTAAAAACAACATTTTTACAGGCTTAGCCCAATGCAATAGTGTTATACCATCTACTTACACCCTGTGAGCTTCAGGATCTGAAATAAGTTCATTAACCTTGAGAAGGTGTAAAGTATCTTCATCGAGCTCCTTAACATTTTTTGCATATGGTTTTCTTATGCTCGTTATATATGGATCTGAGGTGTAAAGTAGTGTATTCAACACATCTTCGTTTGTAGCTATTCGAGAGCATTTCCGAGCATGGTGTAAGCGAAATTTTTTACAGTCCTTATTGTGGACAGATGATGGCATGTAATACCAACTATATTTACTCACGTACATTCTTGCTGTTTCCAGAGCATAATTACCAAATTTCTTACTATCTACCACTATACCAGATGACAAAGCCTGTAAAATTATGTATAACCGTTTAATTAAATCAATGTCAACTCCTGTGATATCAGCAGAACAGGCAGCATTGTAAAAAAATCTTCTAGCAGTATTGCCATCATTACTATTTCCCGTCCCCTGTCGTGGTTTGTCAATATTTAGACCCAACTCTTCACGAAATCGCTTCTCTACTTCAGCCTTTTTTTCTTGTCTGAGTCTTTTTTTTTCTTCGCTTGTAGCAGACCACGTTTGGAAAGATAGATTATATGATATGTGTAATATCATTTCCATGCAACGAATCCAGGCATGTAATGTGGATAATCCGTATTGATAAGCATTTTCATTTTCAGGCCTGGCTGTTACTTTTGTTAAATCATTCATTTGTCTAGGAGTTGCTCCGCATATTGTACATGTGGAACTAGAAGGCGTATCTGTTAAAACTTGTGCCACTTTTCCGTCTATCATCGTCAAAAAAAGTTCATGCTTGACTTGAACTCCCACGCCTTCTTTTTTAATTACTAATGGAAGCAAAGTTTGTATTTGATTTTTTATTTCATCTACAACAGATTTAGTTTTTTCTGGTGTTTCTTTGCAAAATTCTAAGTATAGATATAGGCCGACAAAAACGAACAGATGAAGGCACTGGATTTTGCCATATGATGGCGCCTGTTTCCTCGTCAATTAATCTGATAGGCGCAAAAGAAGTACCTAATAAATAAATTTGCATCGGAAATAAGTTCAGACTCCTCTGGTAGAGGTTGCTTGTACTGGCTTTGTCCAGATGACCCATCACAACCCCATTTGCTATATAATGTTAAATGTTTTTGTCCATTCTTGTAAACAGTATCTATACATCAAATTCGAGCTGCAGTGTGATCTAATAGATCTTGAACTCTCAATATTTTTGCATAAGTATTTGTGATTTCGATTGTTGATGATGGTGGATAGCATCTCTGTTTCATTTCTTGTATTTTGTAGTATGGTGGAAATAAAGAACAGTTTCTTTCATCTGTAACGTTCCTGAGATACAGATATTGTACCTTTATTAGTTCCAAGTCGATGAAGACACTTAAGGCTTCTTCATCTGTAAGCCCTTTAATTATTTTTGCATCATCTAATTGATTTATAACGAAAACCTTTTTCTCTGCATCAGCCAACCTTAATTTTTCAACAGCTTTTGCTTCAGTTCCTTCTCCTATAGAACGCAATCCTTTAAGATATGCGCTTAGAATGTGCTCCAAACCATATTCATTTAGCAAAACGGTGTTTTTCCTTTTTTTGCTCGATTCTGAAGAGTCTCCATATGACACACACAGTCTTCCTCTTTTACCAGAAGAAGTAGACGGTGTAGAGTCCGTTGACACATTTTCTGATGTTGGTGTGGTTAACGAATATTCAGAATCCAACCAATTGGTGTTCTTTCTTAAAAAGGTATTCTTATTGCGTCCTGCTTCACTCCAGCGTTTATTAAACGATGGGATGATATCCCTTTGAATATGACCAATAATAAAACATATATTGTCTCCTGAAACTTGTTTTCCCTCCAAATATGTTGAAAGTGCCGCAGTCGTTTTTCCGCCTTCTATATAAGACACTATTAACTCACGTTCAGTACAGTTAAAAGTCGACTTATTGAATAATGAAACAGCCGTACTAGAGTAGGTAGAAACGGTAATGGAGAAATATTTTTTCGCTGCTCTTTTTATATTGTTTCAGAATGTGGGCATATTTCAGATATCTATTTTCTCACGAAAATTGACATCGAAATGATAAAAACTTAACAATATCAAATATTTAATTCTTAATAATAAAAGTAAACTACGAAACCGCATTTGATAGCGATTTCCGTTCCCAGACTAGTATTCGATTTTTTCCCATATCTTCGTAAACCGCAAAAAACCGCAGCTAATTTTTATATGTTTTAGGTGAGTAACTAACCTATGAATTACCATTAAATTCAAAGCATCGGTAAACAACTCTAAATGGTAAAAACTTCGACGAAGTTAAGGAAGGAATATTTTTTCCCCATTTTTTCTTTAAATTGGTTTTTAATTATATATTCGTATTAAAAACAATCAATTGTATTTATTTATTTCCTCTGATAGATGAGCTTTATAAAAATATATAATACCTTATACCTTTCATTTCAAGTTTTAAAACTATTTCACGTTGAAAAAAGTAAATAAACAACTAAATATTTCCCAATTGCTTAAACGTTTAACTTTACTACATGAAAAAAAAAATTATACCAAATACAATAGGACTTACGCTGCAGAATATTAAACCTCGACTTCTGAACTTTAAAATTACATTTATAAAGTGCCCAATTTCAATCAGTGATAAAAATCAATTTTGATATGCCTTTGTTCTACCATATTCCACAGTGAGACGGACGGACAGCGGAGTCTTAGTAATAGGGTCCCGTTTTACCCTTTGGGTACGGCACCTTAACAAGAACTGGTACATATCTGATTTCGGGAGGGGGGAGGTGTCCATGGGCGGCGGTATTCACTTACAGGTTATCAGGTGACCCGTCTGCTCGTTCGTTCGCTGCCTTGTACCATAAAAAAAAAGTAAAGAAATAACAGGACTCAGTATTTTGTGTACATTATGATTGGGTTTATAGTAATTACGTTAGGAGGTCTAAGACCGAGTTACAGGTGAAAGCACAAAGCTGACTTCAAGTTATGACTTACACGCTTTCCCTTTCACTACCTTCTTACATGCCTTTCCCTGTTATGTATACCTATACTACCAATTTTCCTATCCGTATTTCATTAATTATACCATTTCAGTAAACAGTGGTGTTAAATGCGCGTACCTATACAGGTGGCAGTGCATGTATGTACGTATTATAAATAATAATGTATTTATTCTTTTTTGTTACAGCCCACTGCGAAGAACGACAGCCGCAGTAAATCTTTGTTTTTGGCCTGGAAGCAAGTACCGCGCATTCTTATGCCGAAGTTTCTGTATTGTCCCAAGAGCAGTAAGGATACTCAAAACAAATCATGATCAAAATGTATTCATGAATTAATTAAACAAATTGTAATGATTTTTTTAAACTTTCGTATGTTGTGTTACCTCTATATTTCATCTACCTACCCTTATCCCAATTTTATTTGGGGTCGGCGCAGTAAGTATGATTCTTCCATTCTACTCTATCATGCCGTCATTTCAGTGTTTACTCCCTTCCTAGCGATATCTTCACTCACACAGTCAATCCACCTTTTCTTTGGTCTTCCTCTTCTCTTGTACCCTTCAACCTTCCCATACCTAAAACTTTCTTCGCCACATTTTCCTTATCCCTTTCCATGTCCATTCCAAGATAACCTATTACTTCTTAACTTTTCATCCAGTGGCGCTACATTCAGACTCCCTCGTATATACTCATTCCTAACCTTGTCCATCCGAGTCACACCACACATCCATCTCAGCATTCGCATTTCTTCTACGTTCAGGCGTCTTTCATCCGTTCTCTTAATGGGCCAACTTTCAGAACCATACAGGACGGCAGGTCCGATGATAGTTTTATAAACTTGTCCCTTCA
Organism: Arctia plantaginis; assembly: GCA_902825455.1. Classification (NCBI taxonomy): domain Eukaryota; kingdom Metazoa; phylum Arthropoda; class Insecta; order Lepidoptera; family Erebidae; genus Arctia; species Arctia plantaginis. The sequence continues at coordinate 9,545,091 of CADEBD010000171.1, read as the reverse complement.
GTGTTAAGGGGAACCTGGAGTCACAAATTGTTCCCGTTACCTGCCGCCATGTCCATCCATCCCGTATTGATTCGATGCTGTGCAGTTCGATCAATCTCACCATCACGTTGTAAGAGGGAGCCGAGTACTTGAAATTGGAGCAGACTGTTATCGCTATACCATCCAGCGAAATGGTTTCAGGACTGGAGACCGCCGAAATCGCAGAACATGTACTCAGTTTTGGTTCTGCCGATTTTCAGGCCAACATTCTCGAGCCTTAGATGCAGACTGGAAAAATTTCCAGTCTGCTCTGGACCTCCCCCCGTCTACATCGACCAACACAATGTCATCTGCAAATAGCATGCATCAAGGTGCCTCCTCCCGTATGTCTGATGTTAGAGCATCTAATATCAACAGGAAGAGGTATGGGCTCAGAGCCGATCCTTGGTGCAAGCCTACAGAGACACTGAATTGATCAGTGTTTCCCGTGACCGACCTTACATAACTGCTAGACTAGGAATTCACCAAGGGTTGCACAGGATCCACAAAGGGCTCCCTATAATTTTAGATATAAAACTAAAGGTGCGAACTGGGCTTTGTTTGGTTCACTCTTTGCAACTCATACCAAAGACTTCAGTCGCAGTAGTTTATCAGCTGAGGAAAGCGTAGAAATACTATCAGAAACTTTTACATACTGCGCTGATGTAACTATTGGTCGCGGATCTATCACTAACACTCGTAGATGTGATTGGTGGAATGATAGATTAGCCGAACTACGTAGAAGCTACCGGAAAGCTCGTAGAAAATTAAACACGATTAAAAAACAACGTAACAGGAGATTTGTACAACAATGCTCTCATTGCTCTTAGAGTTGCCAGGTCCCACTACAGAGCTGCTGTGGAAAAATCCAAGGGAAACTTAATTCAGAACTTGTTGATAAACTCGATAGAGAGGGCCCGTGGTCACCTTTGTATGACGAATTTAAGGCAAATAGATCAATCGACCTTGCATACATACAGAACATCAAAATTAATAACAGATATACCACAGGAGTAGAACAAACAGCAGAATATCTTTTAGACTCACTCGTACCTGACGATCGACCGGAAAACGACACTGATCATCACCGACAGATCAGGCAGTGGGCCATCGAACCACCACTGTCTCCAATGTCTGATTTACCATCTTCAGACGAATTTCTCGGTATCATTAGATCCTTGCCGCTAAACAAGGCTTCGGGCGATGATAAAATATCTAACAAAATGATAAAAGAAGCTTGTAAACTTTCGGGTGACACGATTTTCACTGTCTTTAAACGTTGCATTGCTGAAGGAATATTTCCTCGTATATGGCGGTGCGGTAATATTCGTATAATACCAAAAAGTGGCGACAAGCCACCGGATGATCCTAAATCCTACCGACCAATCACATTATTACCATCGTTAGGAAAGCTTTTAGAACGTCTTGTAGTGCCCCGGCTTCTGCCAGGTGGAGTCAAATTTCATGATAGACAATTTGGATTTACGTTGGGTAAATCGACAACTGACGCTGTTATATCGGTTAGAAAGTTTGTCACAGAGTCAAAATTTCAATACGTGCTGGCTATTTTCTTAGATATATCTGGCGCCTTCGACAACGCATGGTGGCCCATGCTGTTGCTGAAATTAAAATCACGGGGGTGCTTTAAAAATATTTATTCCCTTATCTCTTCGTACTTTTCACAAGGTACAACTAAACTAAGACTTGGTCATCATTCTGTGTCGAAGGCGCTTACAATGGGATGTCCTCAGGGATCGGTGCTAGGTCCATACTTGTGGAATATCGGCTTCGACGATTTTCTTGCGATACCAATACCATTCGGATGTACTCTGAACGCGTATGCTGATGACGGCTTATTACTGGTGGAATCTGATACTAGGGCGGGGCTTGAGAGATTAGCCAATAGATGTTTGAACTTGATATCTCAATGGGGTGAACGTAATCGCTTAACTTTTGCACCAACACACCACAACAAAACCTTCCAGCTACTTTTAAAAGGTAACTTCAAATCACCGCCGAGCATTAGATTTGACAATGTTACTGTAAAAAAATAAAACTACAGTGTGTTATCTAGGATTAGTTTTAGAAAGAAACTTTTCATTTATCGAACATATTAAAATAGTTAATGAAAAGTCTAAAAAGAGTTTCTTTGCATTGACAAGGATATCAACTGCGACATGGGGTCTATCATTTAATACATTAAAGATCATATACGGAGCTACTTATTTAGGTTCTATGTGCTATGGTGCACCTGTATGGGCCGATAGGGCGACCGTAGGCGCTGTCCGTCGCAAACTGTTACAAGGCCAACGACTTGCACTGATATTCTTGTGTAAGGCATATAGGACGGTTAGCACTGAGGCTTTGCCGGTGTTGGCGGGTGTGCTTCCGGTCGATCTCGAGGTGCAGAGACGTGCAGCCATGTACTATTCAAGACAACAAAACATGGAATGCGATTTTTTGGGCGCGCGGGATCGCGGTAAAATTACAAGATTGCTTCAACAGCAGCCCGATGTCTATATTGACCTTATAGACGAATGGCAACAACGCTGGGATGAATCATCCAAGGGGCGCATTCTTTAACAATTCTTTCCATCTGTTCGCGAACGGTTGTCGAGGATATGGCTTGAGGTGGATCGCTGTGTCGCTCAATTTCTTACGGGTCATGGTAACTTTAAGAGCAAGCTTTATTCATTTAAATTAGTCGAGTCACCATTGTGTCAATGCTCAACACCTAACTCTCACTATGAACAGTCTGCTCATCATATCCTCTGGGAATGTAGTCTTTGGTATAATGAACGTAATATAATGCTGAATAGCTTGCAGGTGACATCTGGGGCGGTATACTATGGGGATCTTGTGTCAACTAGGGTGCGTTTAGGCGATTCTGCCATACATATTATAGAAATCAAACATAGCTCACGTAGGACCCGTAATATTTGTGGCCGTGGTGCTTCCCTGTTTAAAAGGGTGTATGCCCATTTTACTTCATTTTGTCTCCCGCTTTGCTAAGGAGGGAAGTGGATTTACTGTATTTCCAACTCCTCCAATTTTCTTCTGATTAATTTCGTTGCGGGTTCCAAGACAGTTTAATTTCTTCCTGGGACTTCCCGAGTGTCATAACTCGGTGTGTTCGTGGGTCACTGCTGTGGATCCTGGTGTACAGGAGTTACAGTGGTGGGCGTGTGGGTGGGATTAGTCCCAATGTAGGGATAATAAAAAAAAAAAACTGCTAGACTCTCTGTACATAGCACGAATCAATTCTTCATACTTAACAGACACTTTTCTTCTTCTTTTAAAGCCCACCACAAAACCTCTGGGGAACCCTATCATATGCCTTTTCGAAGTCCACAAACACCATATGCAAGTTTTTGTGCGCACTCCTGTATCTCACATCGTTGACGCATTGCAAATATAGCATCTGTTGCCCCGCGTCCTGGCATAAACCGAAATTGACTTTGGGTTATCTCACTCTCATCTCTTATTCTTCTCTCAATCACTTTCTCCCAGACTTTCATTGTATGTGACATGCGCTTTATTGCATGATAGGTGTTGTATTCCTGAACATCCCTTTTATTTTTGAAAATGGGTACAAGTTCGATTTGGCAACAACATATTGAAGAATAGAGTCAGCCACTCATACACTTCACTTCAGTGACTTCCAATTTTCAACTGGTATACCGTCGGGGCTAACTGCTTTTCCATTTTTCATACTTCGTACTGCATATCTGACTTCATTACTAATCTGGTTCACCAGTCCGACATTCATTGCCACATCCTTCAGTACTCCGCTCCATTCATACTTTTCATTCATAAGTTTTTCATAACTCTTTTATATCTTTATCTTTAATCAACAATCTCCCCTCTTCATCTTTTATACATCTCACATGCTTTAGGTTTTTTGATCTTTCTGGCCTTTTTTTGTGGATAGATAGATAAAAAACTCCTTGTGCACCGTTTAACAAGTAGTATGGTACATAAAAATATCAGACATGTAATGTACAAAGGGTGGCCTTATTGCTAAGAGCAATCTCTTCCAGGCAACCTTATGATGGATTAAAATGTTTTTTAGAGACAGTAGTAGTTTAAGGTGCAATGAGTTTTGACAGGTTAATTAATAATGAACATAAAAGAGGTAAAATTAAATAAGTATTTACATATAAAACACATTACATTTACACAACACATACATATGTAATGCAGTAGAGTTATTTTTGACCTCTAGGTTCATGAAGGTGTTTAAACAATTTTGTATTGAGCTTGATATCTGGCTACTGGCTCTTCTATTTGAAAGTTACTAAATGAAAAATACACATAAATGACAAATATTTTTTAATTATATACACTATTACAAAACTGTTTACAACCTTTATCTTATACTATGTTAGTGTTTATGTACAATAATATGTTTTTTATAGAAATCTGCATATTCAACTAAAAACATGAATAAAAGTTACTGGAAATATTAATTTGAACTACATTTTAATATATTAGTCAACATTTTTATCTACTAATATTTCAGTAATTTTGTCTGACAATAACTAACACTGAAACAATACGAAATCTTTTGTATAAATACATATTTACAAACAATTTATTATTTAATAAAGAATTGACTTCGTTTTTGTAATATTTTTCAATCATAATTTTTAATAACTAAAAAATTCATATCCCTTGTATATTTTCCAAACTGCATGATTTGTTTCACAATATCTAGTTTTAGATTTTGACTCTTATATTCTAAAGCTTTTCTTACCACATATCTGTTATACTTGTGTACATGAGGGTGTTCACAGTATTCCTCAATATCCATCCACTGGCACTTATTGACCTCTCGTTGCGATGATTTAATTTGCTCTGAGAGGGCATTCATCATCAGTATTACATAAATATCTGAATTACCAAACATCATATTGTGATTGTGTCTAAATGTAACTAATGATTGAAATGTAGCATCAACACCAGTTTCTTCTTTAACCTCTCTAATGGCTGCTTCAATTATATCTTCGCCTGCAAGAAAAATGTTCTTGACTCAAATGAGGCTACTGTTTAAACACAGAATGATCAAACCCGTCCAGGAGAGTTAAATGCCTGTATTAGATGTGTCTATTTAATTATAAGTCTGGAACTTAGCCATTACATAACCATCACTTAAAACATAATATAAAAATGAGAATACAAAAGCAATTTTCGTGTGAAATAAATACAGTCTTTTTAAAATATTTTGTTTCACATAAATCATTTGGAGTTTTTTGTTAAATCAAAAGCATTGACATTATGTTCCATTAAATTTGTTTGTAACACCTAACTACTAACAAATTTAATCGTAATATTTTGCATTGATTGGCAAATTCTGTATGAAGAGAAACAAAGCTACAAGTAAAAACTTATAATAATAAAATATTTCTTACCTCTTTCAACATACCCTCCAGGAAGCTTCCAGTGAGGATATTCATAGTGTTTTTCTGATATTGCCAATATTTGTTTCTTGTCATTGAATACCATCGCACCAACCCCAAGATTTGTATGGCATGATGGAGGAAGATTGGGCTCAGAATCTTTTGGCAGCCACTTGTACATCATTACAAAGTCATCTCTGGCATGGTGGAAAGTAAAGCCTTTCTAAGAACACCAAGCCTTTATTAAAAAACAAATATGTCAACAACTCACCTAAAAATTTAAATGAACAGAGCTTGCACATAAATATGACCTAACTTACTTGCGCCAGAATTGGTACACAATATGCATCTTGTATGTTTACTTTAAACCATATACATCTACTGCCATCGGTGGTCCATTTTGATAAAGATTCTGAAATAAAAGCAATTTCTAATATCACAAACTTGAATCAAACATCAACAAGAGTAATAATAATATTAATATTTTATTCACAAATATCACAATATCACATTAAAATGTGAAGTAGAAGAGTAGTTTAGTGTATTTAAACATTGTATCACAGGTGCTAACTCCTTCCATCATTCTGGAACAGTTCCCTATTTTAAAGTGATAGCAAATACTAATTCGCTTGTCCCTATTAATAGTGTAGGTTCATCAGTAAGTTTAAAGGAGTGTGTCAAAGTTTCAAATCTCTATATATATAAAAATGAATTGCTGTTCGTTAGTCTCGCTAAAACTCAAGAACGGCTGGACCGATTTGGCTAATTTTGGTCTTGAATTATTTGTGGAAGTCCAGAGAAGGTTTAAAAGGTCAATAAATATGAAAATGCTCGTTTTTTTTTAATTCCGAGCATTTTTTAATTGTTTTTGTTTTGTTTGTTTATTTTATACAAAAGTTTAGGTCTTTTATTTATCAATGCCTGCCGATGTCTGCCGGGTCAGGTAGTTGTTTAATATTTTTATATACACATTAGGTTGACAAATTTTAACTATAATATTAATATACATTTAGTAGCTTAGGTACATGGTAAAGAAATATATTTATACTTTTCTAGATTTGTGAAAAGTCACAAAAGACTTTTATAATATGAATTGTAGTACGGGTGTGTATAAAAGGTTGATGAAAATTTACAAATGTTGTATTTTAGATATGGAACTCTGCCTGTTAGTCTAGGTAAATTACCTGTATCTAAGAGTGTTCAGCCTTACAGATTAATTTTGTATTAATTCTGTTGGAATTGTCCTTAGGTATACAATAATATATAATTGCTTACATACTACATATTGTGTGTGTGTGTGTGTGTGATCATATGTGTGGGTGTGTGTGAATGTTTGATTGTGTATGTGTGTTGATGTGTAGGCATAGAAGATTAAACAAGTTCTTCTATTATTTCAGTTATGTAAATGAACCAAAGTTCAAGTACTTATTGCACATTGTTTGTAGGTAAAATGAGTAGGAGTTTGATGTTAGTGTGACTGTGAAAGAAATCTGTGTGGTGACGGATTAAGAACATGGAGTGTGTGTAAATGTTTCCTTTTGTTCTTTATTTTAAGTTACTTGATTAATATACAGGATGGAAGCATACGGAGTATCACCACCCCTATTCATCCTGTGGATGTTGTAACAGTTGACTAAGGGAGCAATCTATGCAAGACAACATCACTACAGAGAAGGCAAACTTGAAACAAACCTTATACCAACTGGCCAGTGTATTATAGTAGGCCAAAACCTCCTGTCTAAGGAGTGGTCTATGTCCCGCCAGTGGACTACTAAAGGTGGATGATGATGATGCTGATGTGAAGGAAAGATGTGTTCTTAAGCGCAATATGTAATATAAAGTGTAGGTGTAGAGTATAACCACAACATGGCATAGGTTCCATTAAAGGTTTATAAATTCTCACAAGTATCGAAGTAATAATTGTGAGCAAGTAGCAAAAGTTTGCATCAATTTATGGTAAAAAACAAACTACTGTTTTTATTTTTTTTCAATAATGACCTACATTATTAAATGATAAACAGGCATATATTTATATATATGTATATTTATAAATATATATATATAGTATAGGCAGATGCCTTTATGACAACTTGTGTGCAATTTACAAAATAACAGTATTGCTCTCTCTAGATAATTTAATGTTGTGTGTTGTTTGGACTGTTTTATAATATTAGATTGATTTTACACAGTATGAAATGGCTACCAAATATTTTTACTTTACTTGTAAAATATTACTTTGGCACTTATTGGATAATATAAAATCAATATTTGCTGGTACATGTTTTATCCGCAGCTGTTTATCGGATCATCTTAAGTATTAGGCATACCTACATTTTTCATGTAGTATCCTACTAGTAAACGACATAGGGTAAGGTGCATCTGTAAAAAAAAAAAATCCAGGGATTGAAAATTTAACGCGAGCAAAGCCGTGGGCAAAAGATAGAAAGGCATAAAGATACCTTCAAGTGTGCCTAAGAACTTGAGCTGGTCACATTTCTCCTGCAACAGGTCAACAGTCACCCCCTTGTACCGATCTTTGACCCCTTCAAACGTGGCTTTTGAACGTTTGATGTAAACAGCACCCATAGAAGCTACACTAAAAAAAACAAATGCAATCTTTGAATATCAACAAAACACGTAATTCGTAGTATAAATCATATCATGCTGATCATAACACTGAAAATAATTACCGGAAAATTTTGGTTTTGGTGCTGAGTGTACAATAGCAAAGTAATTTGTTCATTTTAATATTCGCCACGCACGTAACATGTAAAAATCTCATTTATATTCGTGGCAAAGAAATGCATACAATAATACAAAAAGTACTCTACTTTTATCCTCAGCTATTATCTATAAATACACTGTACAAACACCAGTGTCGCCAACAGTTAAATGAATTAATGAACTCTCCAGTCACCAGATTCCAACATCTAAAACCACCAGAAAACCACTAATGAGAAACGACCCTATTTTTTTAGTAATTACGAAAGAAAACCATAAGTAAATTAATAACTAGTTTCCTTAAAATTATCAAAATTTGACATACATTACACATATCGAATTTTGAAACTGTTACTAATCGTTTTTGTCAGCACTATCATCGTCGGTTCCAGATTAGTACGATTCTTTGGTACCGGTTGGTTTTACAACGATTATTGGAATTTCATATTTGTTGCAGCGTTCTCCTTCTAGCTTCAAACCACAGCGTATTCTTAACAAAGCAGAAAATAGATTTAACTTCATTCTATTCCTCTGTTTATACCTATGGTCTCTCAACCCAACATCGGCATTGAAACGAGGCAGTAGTAACACAGTAATGCCAAAGGTCACTAATGCTTTAAAATGTCGAAGACCCTTGGCCCCCCTTTTTTTCCGTGCGGAAAACCCTTGGCCCCCTGGGCACATTTGAAAAGCAATTCCTCTAGTATGTGAAAGTTCCATAATACGTTGCGCATTGATACATAACAACGGACCGAGTTTCATTTGTTTGAAAGGTATCAATCTGCATTTCTCTTCTGCTACTCTACCGTATCATTAAACATAGAGTCGGAGTCTTAGGAGTTATTTCGCTAGTCTGTCCAGAATCAATATTTCCAACTTTAATTTTTTTTCCTGTGCCTTCTGGGGACATCCAAAATCCTTTCTGGGATCATCCTGTCTGTCTGTTGTAACGCAATAATTTGCATAACGTAGGATAATAGTTACAATCCTGGATTACGTCCTCAAAGTTATAGACTATATATAACGTTTAATCTTTCTGGCGCAAAGCCTACGACATCTCATTGCCAATATGTATAATCCTTCTCTTTCTGAGCACTTCTATCTAGGCCCTATCCTTCCTTTCTCATCCAACGTTCTTACACAAACAGTTCTCATAATTCATCTTTCAACCGCATTTCCTAAGTCCTCTACAATCTTACTATTACTACTAACCATTTAAAAAAATCCACTCGAAACTAAACGGGGTCGAAATTACCAGTTTTAGTGGGAAATGCATTAAGTTGACAGCACTGCCCATTGATGTTAGATTGTGGTGAACCAAAGCTGGTACAGATGTCGCTAAAAGGCTCTAAAAGCTAGTATTTCAAAACACAAGTTGGTAGACTGACAATAACGCCATATTAATAAAAAAAAATCGTTTAAAAAATGTATGTTCTTTTAAATGAAATTTTGAATTTTCAAAGAAATTATTATTAATATATTAGCATTAGGAATAAATCCTGTGTTGCGGAGGACTTTACAAATATACATGAAACGGACACAAATAACACCCACACTCAGAACAACAATTTGTGGATCACACAAAGTGTCGTCCTATGTGACTCTTGATTATTAGAAAAAAAAACATACCTTTTAAAATTAACAATAATAGTTATAATTCCATTAAATAAATTACATTGACCGATTTTTTATATTACTTTCTGACAAAATCATACCCATCATCCATGGATAATTCGCTCGATTGATAAAGTAAGTAACCTAAAAATAAATATCATTATGAACAGTAAAATTTTACAAAAATCAATATTGTAACTATCATCATCAGCCTATCGCGGTCCGCTGCTGGACATAAGCCTCTCCCATTGCACGCCATTAAGATCGTTTTGGGCTTCTCTCATCCAGCTCCTGCCAGCCATCTTGCGCAAATCGTCACTCTATCTGCAATATTGTAACCATGGCGTACAGCAACAACTTAACTTGAAAATGTTAGTTACTTTTTATATTGTTAGATAAAAAAAAAATTGTATGATCAATGTTGAAAGTTGGTATTATTGCGTACCAACACAATATTTCGGTGGTACATGGTACAAGACCCTGAAAAATGGTACATATACCAAGAAATTGGTACTTCTAACATCCCTGCTGTGCCCCGAGCACGAAAAAATGTCGAATGCGTATCGTAAACGTATCGAGTCTTCGATACGTTTACGGAGTTTTACGATAGGCGGTAGCACGAAGCACTAACGTTAAGGTATCGAGAGCTCGATACGATTACGTTAGTGACGTCATCCTAACGTAAATAAGGATGTGCACTTAAGAACGAATTCAACATCTTATTGAATGAACTATGCGTTCGAAAACATAATGAAATAGTGATATTTTTATTACTTTCGGTTAAACTACCTATTTATTGACAATTAAAACAAAATATACTTATAAAAACACATTATAAATCTTAAATGAGGTATGGGAGATTTTAAAATGTAGTATATTTTGGAGAATTAAAATAATTATTATGACATTTTTGTCGGTTTCTGAATAACACGTCTCCACTTGACAATTTACTGACATAGATACGACGCTATGTCTATAAATTGTTTATTATTTTTATTGTAAATTCATCTCCAAGTATAAGATTATTTGTAAACCTTGAAACTTTAAGAAGCATTTTATAGAAAATATTATTTGTATTATTACGTCGTGTTGGCTGTCGATTGTGACAAAAATCTAAGTTTCCAATAAATAAGTCCTATACCACTAGACCGTTGTCTTATGTGAAAAGAAACTGATAAAGATTTCTTTAAAATAAACCACAGTAAGTCGTGCCACAATAAATCGAACTGTTGAACAGCACAGACGAAGACGTGTTTCATCATCTTCTGCGCCAAAAATCCCAACATCAAAAAAGTCAGTGCCAACAAGCCATTTACAATACGTGGCTATGGTGTAATTTCTTGAAAGGTGAGTTTATTCAATTTACTATTTGCAATACTCAATGTACTGTAATGTAAAATAACGATGTGATGTTTGAGAATATGATAAATTTCATATTTATATGAATATGGATAACATCTGTCACTTTATAAATGAAAAATGAAATGAAAAGAAATTAAAAACACCACCACAGCAATCCTACAGATAAACATACCAGGGACAACTAATGTCTCATATCAGTCAATCTAGGTTTCGTAGTACAAGTTCTACTTAGTTTGAAACTATGTATATGGTGTTGTGTGTCAGATGTCTGAAAATATTATATTCGTTATTATATAAGTAATAAATGTTGTAATATTTTGTTGTAGATTGGAATACTGGGGGCTCAAGCAGCCAACCAACTGTGGCTCCTCCTTTACCAGCATCTGAGGTTCATTCTCAGTCTTCTCCAGTCACCGCAGTGGCAGAGGAGTGGAAGCCTCCAGAAAAAAAAAACTCATAAAAGCAATGATATTTTAACCGTTAATTGAATCGTAATCGTGTGAAATAAAATTAAAATTATTGACCAGACATATTTTTTTTTTCAAAGTAAATAATGTTCTCTGTAAATAACATGTATGTATGTAATGTATAAAAACCAACTCTGTATGATTCATTTTAAAATTATGGTAAATAAAAAATATTCATACTAGCTCATTTTTTACTATATGCCTTTCATCCCTGTCTGCTGTGGAACCCCCTCTATCTAACCAAATTTGGTACGAGCCCAGCAATGCCGCTTTGGAAATTTGTTCAAGGAAAAAGCTTACTGAAGCAATCCAAGGTCTTTACATAGGGTATAGAGGGATTTAACTGGTATACCCCTCGCACCCACTTCCACGGCATACAACGCAACGAAATAACCATTTTTACATACACACATATTTATACATACATATTTTGAAATTCGTTGTCATTACCCGAACAAACAGACAGACAAAAAATATTTAGACTGGTTTTTAGGCAAGATATCTATTGCAAAAAACCGTGTGAGCATGAAAAAAACCTATTATTTTATATTACAGACAGATTTTTCTTCACTTTTATCTTTCTTTGTTTATCTCTTCGCCTTATTTCACTAAAAAATAATTAATTAGATTAATATATATATATAAGTACATACTTAGTATACTACATTTTATTAATATAGTAGAAGTTTCTTCAAATGTTTCTGACAAATATTTAGTTTACACTTTATAGATAAAACAAGATTTGCTAACCTCGAATCTAGTTGTTGAATACCCTTATTTTCAATTCAACTTGCGACAAGAACATACATAGGACTAAAGAGGCGGTCTTCGCATTTATCTCTACAAAAAATTAACCGTTAATACTTGAAAATAATAGTTTTAATAGAAATTGATTGTTTCGAAACTTTTCTCACGGCCAAATCTTAGGTGAATAAACATTCGACTAAGCTCGACAGGTGCTCGATAGCTAGCCTTCGAACGTACGTCAAAAGTTCGTTCGTGCTGCCAATTTTCTTTATAAAGTGTAACGTATCGAATGCTTGACGATACGTTGACGATACGAAAGTAAATTCGAAACGTTCGTGCTGCCAAAATTAGTTACTTCTACTACACGATAGGGGCGCTGCACAAATGTCATACAAATTTTGTCGAAGACGATACGAATACTTTTTCGCAAGTTGTTCGTGCTCGGGGCACAGTGCATATAGTGTATTGTCTATGGACCAGCTATACTTAAATTTAACATTTTTCAAATCATCATTAATGTCCATAGAGCAGCACAGGCCACAGGCGGATGTTAATATCAATGCATAGAGCAAAACGGAAGGTAGTAGCCAAACGCATACGCAGTATTTTCAAACTTAGAATTGGCGAAATTGACAGTTGTAATTCTTTGGATTTGTTTACCAATACACGCCGCTCGCTCTCATGTAATATTTGATTAGACGCAATTTTTAAATTAATGTTTACTAAAATAAAGCTCATAATCCATATAATTATATCAGAAAACATAATCTCAAAATTGATAATATGCACGAGAGCCATGGATGTGTTTTATCGATATTTAACTATTTACAAACCGGGAACACTATCGCTCGGTGATAGCGATTAGCAAGATTAGCAACACGACACTCGGATCGGTCGCTCGACTGTCTATTCTATAATCAAAAACATTGTTATTGTCTCTGTCATAGCTATATGGCGGACAGCGACACACTAGCTAGCCCCCCAACCATCGGGAAGACCAAGCTTACGGTGGTTTGACTATAGTTAGGTCCTTCGGGTTAGGGTTGTGACTCTTCAAATTCATTTATATACGAATAATCGTTACAATGTACTAAGAATCGCACTTATTTATAACCTGCCATTTTCAATCCAGACATCTTTTAGTATTAACAATACGGGCCAGACAAGTCTAAGCCAATAAAGTTAGCTGCAAACCGAATGTTGTGCAAGTATTCTCGCAAACAAACGTACTTAGTACTTAATAAATTGTTGTTGTTCGCTTGTTCACATCAGGACAGATTCGCTTTAAGACAAATATGCTTTATCCCAGTAGTTAGTAGGTATTTAGTTTTCCTTAATATATTAACACTACAGATAAGAAAAAACAGTTGCAAGTATCGCCCTTAAAGGTATTTCTCTGAACACTGATTAGGAATTAAAAAAAAGAAAGTAGATATAGAGGATGTTTATAAGTTGTAAATTACTCGCTCACTCAACACTTATGAAGTTTCAAGTATCTAAAAATGTTTTTATATTCGTGATCAGCGTCAGTTGTAGATGCCAAAAATACGTTTTAAGAAAAATGTCATTCAGGGCAAAAATTGCTAGCAACTGTTTTTTGTTAAATGTTGGTGTATTTTCGATATTTTGCCAGTTAATATGCCTATTGATGATATTCATATCTTCCTGAAAGTAGAGCTTGAGTAATTTATTTGCCTTTACTTTAGTGTGTTCATTTGTTTTCACCAATCATCGTTTATCTACATTACTTATATAGATTTAATAGTAAAACCTAAGGTATAATAATATACGGGCTTTGACAGTATAGCTACATAAATGTTGTAACCTGTAATTAAAAATGTAAACTGTTATTGATTTGCAAATACAAAGATACGATATTGATATCTCTTAAGAATCGGAAATTGTAGCAATCGATTACTTTGACCGCTCCTTATTCTTCAATTTGTCAGAACTGTCAAACGGTACATCTTTAATTAGATGGACTATAGTTGCTTACCATAGAATCTAATTCTCATTACGAGTGCGCTTGTGGCTTTTAAGAAGTTAATAAGTTTAAATAAGTATAATAATTTACGCATTAACGATGGGCTCTAAAATATTTCAAGGCGTGCAAGACAGATATAATGGTGTTACCGTCGATTCACAAGAAGAACCTTGTGAACCTAACCAATTTCTTAATCAGTTAATTGGTGAGTTCACAGAAACATGAAGTGGTCGGGGAAACATCGAAATGTTTATGTTCGTTTAATGAGTATTACATATTGTTTTCAGATTCATTAACGAAGTGGTCGGAAGAAAACAGACGATGCATATGGTTCAAGGTTAATATAAAAGATGCAGGTTGGGTTCCTGTGCTTGCAAATGTAACTATTTCATATTATTGACTTTAATATACAATAATTTTACGGGTATCCTGATCATAATAAGGTAAGCAAAATAAATAATACTATAAATCTTCTAACTGCAGGAAGGCTTCAATTTTCACCATTCTAGAGATAATTTTGTGATGATGTACAAATGGCTGCCTACTAACAGTTCTTCAAACCTGCCACCTGCATGCCATACTAATCTTGGAGTTGGAGGAATAGTCCTTAATGAAAAAAATCAAATATTGGTTGTATCTGAGAAAGATATAGATTACCCTCATTGGAAGCTACCTGGTGGATATGTAGAGAGAGGTAACCTATGTTTGAGTAACAACTGGAATGCAATCCATTATTATATTTTACACTATAAATTGTATTGGAATAATTACAGGTGAAGACATTAAAGATGCTGCGATGAGGGAGGTCAAGGAAGAAACAGGCATTGATACTTCTTTTGAATCAATGGTAACCTTGAGGCATACACATAACATGATGTTCGGCAATTCAGATGTATATGTCATAGTAATGCTTAAAGCTAAAACAGAGACGATTTGTAAGTCTGACACAGAAATTAAAGCATGCCAGTGGATGGATGTGGAAGAATATTTAAATCACCCACACGTTCATGATTTTAATAGATTTATAGTAAGGCAAGCTTTTGATTTAAAATCCAGGCAGTTAAAGCTTGCATTCAAGAAAGAGACGTTAAATATATCTAAATTTTCAAGAGTTATTACAAATCTAGTTTTGGAAGATCTATGATGTTATAGAAAATGTTGAAGTCTAATATAATATAGCAAAGTTACTACTGTGATAAATTTGAGTTCCAGTACTAAGTACTTCACTATTAACCATATATCTTAATTCAAAAAATTTGCAACTTAAGAATCTATATATTAATATATTCAATTTATAAAGAATTCAATTTATGCATTAATAATAATATTGTACAAATCAAAGAATTGAAGAATATATTCTTAATTTATATATAGTTCAGAAAGCTAAAATTTTTAAACAGTATATATATATGTTTCACCTACATCAAGCTACATGTATCCAGTGTATTTGCTATCATGTCATGTTGGCTATGGTATTGATTTAAATTCAACCACCAAGTGATATTTATTTTATCTATTTTAGGCTCAAAAGAGAACTTAAACCAAAACACAGGAAGTTCAACACTTTTTGGTATAATATTTTATACTAGCTGACCGGCGCAACTTCGTCTGCGTCTCTCAATAGTAATAAATTTTCTCCGTTTTTGAAACATTCTTCATTGGTGCTCCGCTCCTATTGGTCTTAGCGTGATGATATATAGCCTATAGCCTTCCTCGATAAATGGGCTATCTAACACTGAAAGAATTTTTCAAATCGGACCAGTAGTTCCTGAGATTATCGCGTTCAAACAAACAAACAAACAAACAAACAAACAAACTCTTCAGCTTTATAATATTAGTATAGATAAAACAACTTTTTATCAAAAATATTGCACTAAGCCATTGGCAAAAAATAATTTTAACATTCATAAAAACCTGTTAGTTATAGTAGGGGAGTCTTAGAAGGAATTTCGGGATTTACTCGAGCGTGTCAGATTAAGATAGGAGGAATACCTTACACCCAGTTGGGTACCTCCATCATACATGAGCCCTACACATAGAGCTAAGCATCTCGGGCAGCCAATCAGATTTTTATTTGTTAAAAAATAAAATCGATGGTCAGATTAGTTAGAAAAATAAAATTGATGGTCAGAAATATTCAAGTGCGTAAGATCAAGGTAATTTGGGTTAATTACATGCACATAAGGTCTGTTTAAAAAAATTGACGATTTGAGCATTAAATGGCAGTGGGAGGGTCAAAACATGACCTTGTCATTTTTTTTATTTTGATGCAAACAATGCAAGAAATCTTTAAATGTACATAATTTTTCGTGCCGTTATTTGTCACATTTTGTTATAATAATTCCAATCGTCAGATTTAAAATACCCTGAAAATTATAGTCAGACCTTTGGCTAGCATGACAGGAGCACTAAGCTGAACCGTCTGTATAAAATCTAACACGCTCGGGTATTTCGAAAGGGCGATTTCTCAGTTTGCATTTTTGATAATTCGCTACGATTTTGTGTCTTCAATGATGTGTGTTTCAATGGGAGCACTTTCGGCATCCAAATAACATATCCCCAATTTTTTTTTCTTTCAAATTACCCCCTTACATTTTTGAAAACCTGTAGAAGCTTTTCTCTAAAAGTGGAAACATTATATAACTTTTATTCATTCTATTATCTAATCTTTCAAATGCAATAGGTCCTCCATGACGATCGAGTAAATTCTCATTTAGCGTCACGGGCTCCCCTTTTTTTTTTTTTTTCCGTGCGGAATTCCCCTCCGATACCACCTGTCGGTGGCATGTCGGACCCGAACCGACTAAAACCGCACGCCGTCGCCGGGTACTAATAGCCGGGGAACCAGGTATACCCTAGAAAGGAAGTCCCTGGTGCCCCGACATACCTCGGGTCATCTACAGACGAGTAGACGACCCCCCCCCGTGTGGCAACCCCATGTTCCCTGTGCTCCCTGGAAGCGAGCGCGCTTCGCAACGCGCTCGCCGCCACCCCGGCCTGCTTCTGCTAGGGTGACAGATGGCCTCACCTGTCACCCCCAGGCCTGCGCTTATGGAGGACGGAGGTCGTTCTGCGACCTCCGGCGTCTGAGTCGCCTGCGGTACCTGGCCCGTTCCCGGGCCTGGCGGGCCGGGAGAGTTCTAAACCTCTCCCGGTCCCGCTCCGCCGTCTCCTTCGCGAGCATGACTTGCTCGCAGAAGGAGACTGCAGAGTTCCACGCACTCTCGCTCCGCACGATAGCCGCAATCAGGTTATCGAGCGAGAGAACTCCCACTCCGATGGCCGCCACGAGGTCTCGCCTCTGCTCAACCCACGCCGGGCACTCTGCCAGCGTGTGGAGAGCCGTGTCCACGGTCTGGCCATCGTAGTGGTGGCACTCAGGCGTTGGCTCCTTGCGGATCAGACACAGGTGATCTCCGAAACATCCCTTCCCAGTGATCACCTGCATCAATCGGTATGAGAGGGTCCCGTGACGCCTCTCGAGCCAATCCTCCATAACGGGTCTTACCGCCGCGATGACGGCGTGCCCGATCACGGGCTCCCCTACTCTTAGGAAGGAAACACTGAGATGTATGGTTGGTGATTATAACAGAGCATCCTAATGCAAACATTATTTTGTTTTCTGTCTATTAATATATTGTCGTTGGGTTTGTTTGAATGATTGGATGTTGCAGGAATTGCTCAGTTTGGAAACTGATATTTTGGTAGTTGGATGTTTCACGAATTAAGACATAAATACTAACATCTTTATCAAGTGGAGGCTCTATTAATTTTTTAAATGTTTAATTAAAAACACTTACATTAGGTATACACAACAAATTTAATCTATGTCCAAAGAAAATTGTCGTGTGTAGTTATGAATCAAAATGATTACAAAGGAATAAAACCTAATCAGCCCTCAAGTTCTAATCCTGTATTATATAATTATAATATAATAAGGAAGTCTTTATCAAACGCCCAAAAACTCTCGACTGTCAGGGATTTGTTTGATTATCCGTACTAATGTTATAAATGCGAAAGTGTGTCTGTGAAAGGGGTACTTCACGCTTAAACCGCTGAACCTATTTAGATGAAATTCGGTACAGATATCCTCTGAGTCCCGGAAAAGGGCAAAGGGTAGTTTTTATCCCAGAAATCATCCTTTAAGGAGGCGAAAAGGGGGAGGGGTGAAAGTTTCTATGGGGATTCAACCGCTGCACCAATTTAAATAAAATTTGGTATCGCGGTCGGTTATCGCGCTAAAAAGTAGTCAAAGTATCTTTGACTACTTTTTAGCGCGATAACCGACATTTAAGGGCGAAGCCGCGAGCAAAAATTGGTCAATAATATATCTACCTACACATGGTCTTGCAATTAATAGAATTACTCTTCAAGTGGTTTGGGTAAATAGTTTTTCCACAATTAAAAATTATAAAAGTTAAACTAGAATTACTGATATTTATAGTTATATCAATCATCATGTGCTAATTTAGTTGAACGTTAGTCAGTAACCCACCTGCAAGCAACAAGTAAAGCAAACGCTCAATTTAGATACATTGCAAACATATTCCCTCAGACTTTAAAATAAATGATGCGTTCGATCGACTGTTATGGGACCTGTACGCCTATTCATCATACACATCGATTATGTTTACATTGGAACGCTTAGTCCATACAAGACTTTAAATTGTAAGTGATTTATATCTTGTTTAAAACCTAAGCATAAGAGCGAGTAAAATGTTTTAGAAGGTATCGAAGTTCCAATGCCACAGCGAGGTTTACCTATCGCATTCGCACCGCCGAGGATGTGATTTTGTAGATGGCGGCGGCTAAAGGAAATACATATATCTATTTGAATTTACTCACCTAACCTTAGACGGTAGCGAGTATGGCGATATATTTTTTACCTGGACTAAATGCTACTAGTCTAGAGCAGCCCGAAAGTAGTCCCCGCGCCTTTGCGAGCAAACTCTAGAAGGGGGGAACGGGTGTCTTAATAGCTGTTCCTAGACCCCTGCTATTTTATGATCAACTTGGCACGTATCTGGTTTTGTAAGATCCCTCCACAGAGACCTTTCTGAAACACTAACTGTGGGTTATTTGTGAAAATTAGGAGCTTTTTACCTCATCACTTGCCGGGTCGTGCTATGGTAACCGGACCAAATTGATTGCAGAGGCTTTGCCTAAGGCCCTTTAAGATGCATAGCAAGCGTTTTTAAATAGTTCTAATATCAGTGGTTACTTTGTGCCTCATATACTTAACTCTCTGCTATGAAATATTTTGAGAAGGGTATTTCTATGATAACGATAAACATTAACTGCACGGATGGCGTAGTGGTTTAAGCGGTCGCCACGCCGCTTCCTACTGCGCCGAGTGTTGTGGGTTCAAACCCCACATGGGACGACACTTTGTGTGATCCACAAATTGTTGTTCTAAGTCTGGGTGTTCTTTGTGTCCGTTTCATGTATGTTTGTAAAGTCCCCCGCGACACAGGAATGTATTCCTAATGCGGGCGTTGTCTTTTAAAAAAAAAAGATTAAGTATAACACAGTTATAATTTTTTAACAAACTTGTAAATAAGCAAAATTTTATTGATACTGAACCATAAAAATGACATTGTAATGATTATTAGAACTTAAATGTGGAAGTTTGACAATATTTTATGTACAACCACGTATTCTAGTAAAACTTAGGTGTAGACATTGTTAACTAAAATGTAACTAATTTTAATTATGTATGAATAAATAAAAACATTTTTATAATCTTTCCACCTAATATAGCCTACAAAACATTTAGTGACAAAGCAAGATTCCATATTGTTTAGGTAAATAGCAAGTTCAAAAGAGTGACCTTTTACATTGTTAATATTCTATTGTCAAATTGGATTACTAGTGGGTGGACTGGGATAGTAGGTATATTTCGAATATGGAGACAATGAAATCATACCTAGGTGTTTTTATTATAGTTGACCTAACATCTCTTATGTAGTTGTATATTATTTACACAGGTATGAATAAAAAAACGCGTCATATAAATAAAACAGCTAATTATGAAAAACAGAGGTGACCTTGTCTGTGCAAGACTTACAAAATAAGACCTACAACTGGTAAGCACACATGAATGCATTAGTTCTCATAAATATACATATCTCCGAAATTTCCGAATTAGGTACTTTTAACAATTTAAACAATTTGACAGCTGAAGTATTTATGTATAAATCGAGCTTAATTATTTACTAAAGTATTTTACGATTATAAGATAGGTACCCCAACATCAACTGAAAAATATGTTTTTAAATTTAATAAAAAATGTAGCTTAGGCGCGTTCGTTAATTTTGTACCTACAGAAATTAAAAAAAAGAACATTTCCAACGAAGTTTTCTATGAAGTGACGTCGCATCGCGAAATTTTTGTGTTGATTACATCAATTGAATACAAAAAAACTGATAAGTGGACCATCATTTTATAAGTAACAGAATTATATTTCAGAATAGTAAAATGGTGCATATACAATAGTGACTAACAATTCGACCTAAACATCGTTTAATTTCTAAGTACTTTAATCCATCGTTAACTATATGAAAAATATATTACTTGTAATTAGGTTGGTTATATATTCGGCAACACTGTCAAAAAAGAAGTTTTATAACGAATTTAATATCACTATAGATAACTGAAAAACAGATCATAAATATTGAACATTGCCGATAATATTACACATAAAATATTAATAAATAAAATGAAAATGTGTTAATGCTTTTGTAAAACAATATGAATTACCTTTGTAAATAAACAATTATGCATGTATTCTGTAATAAATTGACACCAATCATTCATTAAATGTTAATAAAAACAAATACTGTGTTTAGTGATTTGTTTTTCTTTGTTTAATCTAAGTCTGGAGCTGCAGCACTTCTGCCTATGTAGTCTCCATCATCATCTGAACTATCAGCATCACCTATTATAGTTTTCAGCAGCCCTCCAAACATTGAGCCAGGATTTTTATTATCAGGTGGTATTTCTATACCAAACCAAATACGACCAATGTTGTCTAAATACACTGAGTAGTTTGGATCCCTTTTAATACTTATTGCATACCAACTCCTTAATATTTTAAACTGTGTTGGATGTTTCCTAAAAAAAAAAAAAAATGGTCAAACGACGCAACAGTGCCCTAAAGCAAAGCTTACCAATAAAAGGGTAATGGTAACTGTTTGGTGGTCTCTTCATGGTGTTATTCACTATAGCTTTCCCAGGTCTGTTCAGGCAATAACAGTAGATGTTTACTGTACCGATCTTCGAACAATGATGGTGATAGTGAAACAGCCCCGACTCGTGAATCGATCTTCACCATTATAACGTAAGACCCGTTGTAGAAGAGAAACCGTTGTAACTCTACAGGAGCTGCTGTTAGATATACGTTTCTTTTTTTTCTTAATTTAGACAATCTTTTACGTGATAAAAAAAATTATTCCTGGTGAAAGCGTTTTGTACTGCCTGTACAAAATGCTTGCACACAGTTCGTCGAATCTATATCCCCAGAGTTCTATCGTCAAGACATAAATGAACTTCCGTTTTGCCAGCAATGTATAGATGATGAGGGTAAATATTTTGATAAAATCTTAGAAAAAAAACGATTTAAGATTATGGAATCCGTAATCAAAAGTTTATGGACATAGCGAAGGTCTTCGATCGGGTATGGCATAAGGTGCTTCTCTGAAAGCTCCCTTCCTATGGTCTTCCCTAGAAATTATGTAACTGGGTCCCCTGTTTCCTTGCAGGCAGAAGCATTAAGGTTGTTATCGACGGTGCGTTCTCCGTCTTGAAGTAAATGCTGGTGTCCGGCAAGGCTGCGTGCTATCACCCACACTGTTTCTTCTGCTTATCAATGATATATTGCGAACTAGTAGCATCCATTTTTATCCAATATTACCCGGAGAAACGTCATCGAGAATCGAAACAAACTTGTGTCTGAAATTGAAACTTCCTCAACGGAGGTTTCAGTTTGGGGTCGACTGAATCTAGTCCATTTTAACTTAAAAAGACACAGGTTTGCGCGTTCACCGCAAAAAAGATACCGTTTGTCGTATCACCTCGGTTCGAGACCACCTCTCTAACTGCCTCAACCAGTGTCGGAGTCCTAGGCATCGACATCTCGAGCGACGTACAGTTATTTTTTTAATGAGATTTAGCCAGTATTTGACTCCAGCCCATCGCCTCCAACTTTATAAGGCGCAAGTTCGGCCGGATATGGAATACTGTTGTCATCTCTATGCAAGGGCACATCAGTGCCAGCTTCTCCCTCTGGAAATCGTCGATAGCCAAAAGATCTTCGACCGGCTCAATCCCTTGGCGTTGCGTAGAGATGTAGCTTCGCTCTGCATTCTCTATCGTATATATCATGAGAAGTGCTCCGAGGAATTGTTCGGACTAATTACCGGTCGCAACTTTCCGCCATCATTCCACAATGCAAAATTTTCATCACCACTACTTGGATAATTGGCACTACCAAACTGGAACGGGATATCGTCGGATTTGTAAAACACGGAAGAGAACAAATTATGCAGGTACAATGACTAACTACTTTGATCATTATTGAGACTAATTAAATCATCATATAAATAAATTTAAATTGAGCATAACTATTTCTTTTGTTAATCATATTAATACCATGCATGAAAGAAATACAAATTCCCATTCTAAATAAAATATAATCTTATATAACAAATATAATATCTGACCGATACAAAAGCCAAATTTCTACTGAAAAAGGGTAAGTAGGATATGGTGAGGTGGGGGCAGACTATATGTATATAAATGAAACATTTTCTTCAACAAAGAGCTGTCTGTCGATTTGACCTTGCCCTGTTGGACTTGTTTTAACCACTTTTTGTTTGATCCGCCCTGGTCACCTCTTTTTGTCTAGAAACACTACTATATAATTTATTTAAATTTATGTAACTGAGTGAGTAAATTTCAACTGTTTCTGCTTGCTTAGCCATTTCCACACAACTATTTGTTGGTGGAAATACAAGTATGCAGTTTACTCTTGCAAGTTAAACAGGTATTTTCTAATCAAAGTGGTAACCGGGCTTAAAACTTGCTACAACTTTTTTATTATTCATATCATTAATCAAATCAAAAAAATTGATTCATCAATGATAAAGAAGTTGGCAGTATATAAAGCCCATTGTGGGTTCTGGGTTTTGTAGAAGCTTTTGATTACTTGAAGTATGTTAAGCTATCGTTCATAAGAGAGTTAATCCTGTTAGTGATTATAAATAATTTAGTTACAACTTACTTAATAAATTCATACTTACTGCTCAATTGCACGTAATAGAAACCACAAAAAATTTAATAGCGGAAATATGTATGGTGGTCCTTTATCATTATTAATTTTAGGATGAGAGCTTGTGTATTTGGTAAAGGTTTCTGTTGCCATTCGTATATTCCGCAAACAAAGAATTTGCAAAACGGGCTGGGCAATAAATAAATCTATTTCAGATTTAAGTCCTCTAGATGTATGTAGTTCAACAAGCATATTTGCATATGCGGACCCATCACTGGAGTGTAAGAAATGCCTGTGAGCACTTGTGTATTTCTTTTCTTTCCAGTAAACTTCAGCAATTCTCTGAAAGTATTTATTTGAAAGTGATTATTTGACAATAACTCAGTAAGTGATTTTAGGATTAGTATGACATAGGCAAAAAAACTGACAAAGCTTCAATGAAATTGAGCATTTTCATAAAAACTATTAAGACTTTTTGTTAAGTTTTAATAAAAGTCATAGATAAGGATAAATTAATTTCAAACTTGGTTTTAAACATTACCAGATAAACAGTAGTACTGAAAGTAACATATGAGGAATTTAATTTGCTGTTTCATCAATATTTGTTAGAAATAGAAAGAATTATTCAGCCACTTCTGCAGATCAATGGACACTTATGTTTATTTACTATTGGATAAATTGTCACAGAGACCCTTATAGGTATACATTTAAATTGTTTACCTTGTGTAGTAGGGGATGACCTTTTTTGTTATTGTCCATGGACCATTTGACTGAATTCGTGAGGAATGATTCTCTTTCAGGTAAACTAGAGCTCATTAATTCGAATAGCTTAGATAGTTTGTCAATCCATTCCTCACATGGCTTAGTTTCTGATTTATTCAATACGTCTATGATTAATATAGCTAAATCTGCACCACTTCCCTGTTGATCGCGCTGCAGCAATAATGTAGAGCCTTTATATAATAAATTTAATAAATCAGTATACTTTTTCTGAGTTAAATATCTGAAAATGCATAAAGATTACATTAATAAATTCCAATCCATTATAACAAAACTGTTAATTCAGAGTTAATATAAGTACCTAAAATAAAGTGTTCTGTACATTTGGTGTGCCTCATAATACTGCCCAGAATTAACAGATGCTTCTAATTTATCAAGTACTCTTCCGACTCCCCTTTCTCCTCTTGTAGCCATTATTTATTTTCTAGAATAATCTGTTTTTTTAGATTATTATATTCACACACATTCACCAATTTACGACATAACCACGAAACTATGAGTGAACAACAGAACCAGTGAACGAATGAATGACAATAAGTGAAAAAAAAATTAGTTTATCTGAGAATCCCAATACCGGTTTTAATTCGTTTATATACTCTGTGGCAATATTAGTGGACTTTAGAATTAGTACCTTGTATAATCGACTAAAGTGGTAGGATTTTAATGTATATAATATACATATTTCTACAACTTATTATAGCTGTCGTTATTGTAGTTCCATTTGACTGTTTAGATGCTACTCAACAATATATAATTGCATACATTACGTATTCTTTAAATATTAAGCATTTACAAACGAACAATGGCACAGAATATGTTAACGCCAAATTTCAAGCCTATCTTAAGGAACACGTGATTGCTCGACGCTTATCCGCATCCTATACCCCACGACAGAACGGTATCGCTTAAAAACTGGCTGTAAACAAAGTGAAGCAGACCCTTGTTTATATATCAGACTCAGAGGACAATTCAGTCTTAATCGGACTTTATTTGATGATGGACTAGTGACGTCTAACACAAATGCTGCAGGAGATGAGTTTATTAATGAGCTAAAAGCTCGTTTCAAGATAACAACCAAACTACTCTACTTTCTGGGCATTGAAATAATAGCAGAAAAACGCAGAATAACTCTATACTTATATAAAGAAGATTCTTGAAAAGTTTGGTGTAATGAACAGTAAGTCCACATCAACTCCGATAATTAAAGGATGTGTGAACGATACAGAAAAAAATAAAATAAAAAAAGCATCCAGAAACCTAGAGACACCCACTATAATTGATGTCATGCTAGTGAAACGGATCTTACGGTACCTCAAGTGGACTACCAAACAATTTGTTATGATACTCTGACTCCAACCTCGAAGGAGATCAAACAACAGGTAGATCGTCATCTGGGATGGTGTGCCTACTCTCAGGAGGAGCTATTAGCTGGAAAAGTCAGCGAACAGCCTATTAAAAGTAAAAGTAAAGTTAAAAATGTATACTTAAATAGTTTATTCATTTGTTCGGTTCAGTTTACTTTAACGCTTTCCGGAAAATTAAACGGAATGGAACCAATAATAATAATACTTATTTCAATCCCACAAATAAATTACAAAAATATTAAAAAGGTCAAAATGTAAGAACATAAAAGTGTTTAAATAGTTGCGTTTGAAATACCTGGGTTTTTGTGGGAGTCAGGAGCCCAAACTAGGATACCCTGTGCTATGGACTCCTGGCTCCTGGTTGTGGTAGTGTGGTGTATATGGGTGTGTCGTGGAAGTTTGTGTGCGTGTATCGTCGAATCGTGTTCCAAGAGTCATTGTACAATTAATTGTTATTTTTACATTTTGCCTTGGTCATATCTGTAATTGCTAGTTGCTTATTAACTTTATTGTGAAGAAAGTTACCCTAAATTCATAAAATTTTTGAGACGGACGGGACGGGTTCTCTGCCGCTGGCTCTGTCCAGATGGGGTGGACACTGGTCTGATGCAGACCACCGTCCGGCCAAGTCATAAGCCTGACTGGCAACAGTCAGGAATGACGGCTCTTTTCGTGGGCTACGAGGAAGGTAACCTCTATAAAAACGGACCCGGTCTGGTGCAGACTCGTCCGGCCTAGCCGTAATCCTGAATGGTCAGGACCGGTGGCTTTTCAGATCCGCGAGGACGTAAACCTATATAAAAAAACCCTAAGCCCACGCTCGGCTCGAGCCGACGGCTCAGGTCTTCTACAGATTACGTAGTTACTTTTTTCTTTCCTTACAGCTTTATTTCAACCGATAATCCAATCCTTTGCCAAAGATAAACAAGGTAATTCGCGGTCCACCATGAAGGGTAAGCTGAGGAGCTGGTTGGATTAACAAAGGTAGTTAGACGACTGATGTGAGGCAATGTTGCAGGGTGCTTCATTTCTATATTAATGTTTGCTTTGCTCAAACGGCCCTCAACTCGCAGAATACCTTCGTTTTCGAGAAAAGGATTTAACTTTAATAAAAAACTCTTTTACTCACTATTTTATGCTGTCGTAATGATACTATTACTTCTGGAATTAAATCCCTTGTATGAATTTTAAAATTAGTGATTTTAATTTCCTTAATTCAAACAAGGTAAGATAACTAGGGAACTTATGCTTAGCTGTCATTTTTGATCATTATCATTACTTAATTTTAATGTTTTAAGGACACGTAAAATCCATGCTAATATCCTTGTAGTTTTATTGTACGAACTAAATTTTACTACATCCAAGCCATGGTTTCACATTTATAACCGCAATGAATAAACATACGTTTTGGAGTGCTGGTTTCTCCTTGGCGCTAATTTATAATGGGATTGCAACAAACATATCTTTAAAAAGCTCGCTTTATAGATATATCAATCAGTTTCCGATAATCGTGACGTACAATGTTTTTTTGCAGTTTTTGATTATAAAATGTCAACAAATCTTCTATTGTTGTGTTACGACAAAAATGTCGTGTGACGATATCGGTGTATGTTTCAATGGCAGCAGGATTAATAGTTTTCCAGTTGTCTGTTAACTTTTTGAACAGTGGGATATCAGGGCTACTTGTGACTTGGTGGATTTTTGTTTCGAACACACATTTTAAAACCAGTTCGTAAACGTGATGGCGGCAAGCAAAGAGTAGTAAGCCCTCTAGTTTTTGTTCCAAAAGTACAGAAGCTAATTTCAATCGCCCTGTTTTAGACGTGTCACAGGCCACAGCACATTATTTGTACTTTGTCATCGAGGTTCCAGTCATAAAGTGCATTCAACACAGCTTTAGCTTGATCCTGGCCGGAAGAGCTCTCCAGTTTGGGTACAGCCAGAAGTTGTTCCTTTTCTCCAAATTCCAATTTTATAGATTCCGCTCTATATTTTCGAATCTAGTGCTTCTACTAAAGGCTGAAGTATATAGGCAGAATCCCTTATGCTTCATTGACATTTATCTAAAGCTGCAACTAACTTAGGCGTGATAAAGTCTTCCTTCCTCTTTTTGTAGTAGCTTCAGAAGTTACCATTTGAGAGGTGAATGGCAAGTGTTCCTCAAGGCTTCATCAGAGCTGTTAAGTTGATCGTGATGCCCTTGCGTTTGTATAGCATCTTGCGTAGTAAGAGATGACGATAAACCTCCGAAACACATTTGCTCATAACTTTTTTTCTCTTCATTTAATTTTCTTTGTTCTTCTTTTTCGCTTAACTTTTTGTCTACACCCGCAGAACACCCTGGATGCACTGTTTCTCTTTGTGTTTGTAAAAATATTTATCTTCTTCAATTTTCATCCTATCCAAAGCATCAGCATGTGCTTTATGAAATCAACATCATCATCATCAACAGCCTATAACAGTCCACTGCTGGACATAGGCCTCTCCTTAGAAAGGAGGTTTTGGCCTACTATACCACGCTGGCCAGACATGTTGGTATAGGGTTTGTTTCAAGTTTTCCTTCTCTATAGCAAATAAATTATCTAAATTGTTTTTAAAGTCCTCCTCAAGGCGCTTGTAGTTGTTGTTTCTTTTTGCAACTCCCTCCAAGCATAGTGAAGATCCACAAGTTTTATAACACAGTAAGTTATAGTTCTGGTAGGGATTCTAGCTTTTTCCCAAAATATAATACACTCCCAAATGACGAGATTAGTGCTTTCACTAACAGTCAATTTAAAAAAAAGTACTGCAATAACTTGACGATTAGACGGTAAATTTGAGCCTGTTATTTGATAATTTACGTCACCAACTAAGAAATTACTTTTTTTATTGTTTTTTTTAAAGACAACTATTGCTTCTTAATTCCACTGCCATCTTTTAAATGTAAAACAATACGTGCTAATCGCGAGTATAATTGAGAACAAATGACAAGTACCGCGAATACGCACCGCTACTGCCGCGCAACATGCATGAACATTATTCGATGCAAGTCGGCACGTTTTATCGTACTCCAAATAAGGTAAAAAAATATTTCCGTGTGTGTGTTAGAGGCAAATGAATAAAACTAAGACCTATGCGTTAAAAATTTAAAACCTTGAAAAAATAAGGGACACACACATACATACGTTATACATAGAAAACACCCAAACTCCGAAACAAATATTTGCAGATCATACAACATTTCTTCCGAGACGGGAATCGCACCCAAGACCTCAGCACAGCAGTCGCATACGCTACCACTGCACTACCGAGGCATTCCTTTGTTACCAGTTTTGAAAACAGGGACCACTACAGATTTTTTGTTAGACATTTATTTAAAATAAAAGTAAGCGGATGGACTATAATGCCTTTTAAGTGCTTTAATACTATTGGTGATATATTGTCCCAATCTGCCCCACAATCTCACAAGAAAAAAATCTGTTCTTTTTGTATGTAAAACATTATTGTTAAGATTTTCTTTTAATGTATAGTGCATTCTGTCTCTTGTTCTGGTGCAGCTTAAGAGTTCAGTATAATCCACGGTTTTATAGCTATTTTGATAATTATGATTTTCTGTAACCTTTCTATGAAAAAGTATATTAAGTTGTTGGGATTACTATTAGTATTCTAGAAATGATTGAAATCTATGTTTGTGCAGTCATTTTTTAGTTTCCTATAGTTAATTTTAGTGATAATATTTAGGTTCCCTAAATACAAACAGAAAATAATAGGCTAATTGCAGCAGCTGTTTACCCCAGTTTATTCGTAATGGGCAGGTATCATACGTAAACATTGAATGAGGTCCAGATAACTTGTTGAATTTAGATTAGTTTATTTTAAATTAATACTTATCCCATCAGAACAATATTTTTAAAACTTGACAGTCTGGATAATAAATCCTGCAAAGTCTGTAAAAAACTGTAAAGTGAGAGAAAACTAGGTGGTCTGTATAAAGCAATTATGGCCGTCTCATTCTTTATTTTTATTAGTAAACAGGTTGGTCCTAAAAATTTCCGGTTCTTCAATGGTATAACCAATGAATTCATATTTTTTTATGAGAATATTTTTAAAATAAAAGATTTACGATCGTTTGCATTGTTTGATTTATGATCGTTGGCAAATAAAATAACGTAACTTTTTATTTCAACGTGTTATGCTGTTAGCTGTAAATGAAAATGAAAAAAGAAATAACTGGCAGGGCACGCATTTTTTGATAGAGTAGTACTATAAGTATAGTATAGTACGCTATAGTAGTGTATCTATTAGTATATTCTACGCTTTAGTAGTGTAAAATATTATGTTTGTTACATTTCTCTGTTATACCGAAATTTGTGAGAGGCATATGTTACACAGGCATGACATCAGCAACTACTGTATGTGCGCTCGTTCTTGTTCTGTCTTCCGTCATAAGTCGAGTCATTCAAGAGCTAATATTGATTTTCAGTTCAAATTATTTAACGGTTCCTAGAAGTTACTTCAACAAGTCTAGGTCATTAACTGCCTTTTTTTATACGGGGTGTAAATAAATGTGTTTTTATGCCATTATAATCTTCGTCGTGCTGACACTACGTAGTGACATGTCTGTTTACATTGTGTGTATTCCAGGGCACCAGATAAAATAGGCTCTCATATTTACAGTGAAAATTATTCAGTTTCCAATTATTTTTGTCGAAATAAAGATAAAAAATATATCTCTAAACTTTAAACATGCTGTTTTAATCTAATTTATCAGGAAGGGGAGACCACACGGAGGCCACCTGTAAACCGTATATGGCTCAGGGTCCGTCCGCTCAGGGAGAGTTCTAAACCTTTCCCGGTCCTATCTCCTTCGCAAGCATAACTTGCTAGCAAAAAGAGACGGCGGTTTCTATGTTACACTAGGTACCCCGGTTACTGGTACCCGAGACGGTGTGCGGTTCTAGTTGGTCCGAGATTTCCGCACAGAAAGAAAAGGGCGGCTTAATCAGCACTGTACGCGGGGGCGCTCAAAGAACTAGCAGTGGGCCTGAACTATGGAGCAGGTAGCAAGCTAGTATCGCTACTAATATACTGATACATTTATTTATAGGCAGTGGTAAATCTTGGTAAATAATATATAAGGGGCGGATTTAAAAGTAGACATGATTTTTGAGTCAATGCCTGTAGGGAATGCTTTATTTTATTCATGAATGCATTTAATAGCACGCAGATATTCCAACGAACGTGAGGAAATGTCTCAAGTGCTTGTAGTAAATAATTAGTTATTAGTATATTGTAGTAAGCAAGTACCTATATGCTTTGAGGCGATCCCTGACTAAAGGTAAAACTGGAAATGAAATCATAAAACATTTTATTTATTTTCGTTAGTAAATATATTGGTATTGTAAAAAAGTATAGGTACGAGTTTGTCACTCCGTACCGTATTTGTAGTCAGGAGTGCGGAGCAGGGTTATGCCACCTCCAATACTAAGGGGGGATCCCTCTACTAAGAGCGGTGATCAAATCTGACGAACCATGGCTCAACGATTTATTTTGGGAAAATGTAATTCCCAAACTGACCAAAGGAGGATATGAGAGATGACAAGGCATTGTAGCAAAACTCTGAGACCTACCTTATCAGCATTTGAGTACCGAAACATATAGTTTCAGATAAGATTGTACCTATAATTTGTGATCTTTTGTAAATGTACCACTTTTCAAGGAGGCATCCTTTTAAGACTTTGCGAATAAGACATAAGTGTGCTACGAGTAGAGTGTCTGATGGTGTATATCTAGCTACTAACGTTATTTATGATCAACTGTTATGAAACGGTGATTAATAAATAACCAAGGAAGGATAGATAGTAATCCATTAATTACTGTAATAACGGTAGGTACGGTTCAATTATTACTTACGAAATCAAGAGATTTTTCTAGATAAAATAGCATTGATCATTAATTTTAAGAGTTGAACTTATTCGCATCGTCGATATTTCCTCTGTACTTAGATGGGTTTTTCTATATAAATTTTAGACTGATATACCTACCTACATATTAAATGCTTTTCTTTGGTATTTTTTGTTTGCGTTGATTACAAATTTTGTTAGGTACCAGTATATAGTAAAAAAAATACTTTTTTTAACCAGAGCCTATCAATATATGTCTGTGATTCTAACTGCTGAAAAGTCAGAGCCGCCTAATCTAAAACTTACATAGAACTAGTTTTTTTTGCAACTAAATGCCTTTGCACACTGCCACCCGTCGACTATTTCTAGCAAAATAGATAGTAACATTTTTAATAAGTCTTTTTTTGTCATGTGAAAACCCCTACGGGTTATCCCCTTACCGGGCATCACAGTAAAGTGGTGCCTCAAAATCGAACTCAGTAAAACCACACGGTGTTCCGTTGCACGCCGATCTACTGCAAGGGACTCCTGGATACCCCACGAAGAAAGTTCGGAAGAACTCCGCAGACCTATGTTACTACTACTAGGTTAGATATTTCTGTTACCCTCTGTAGATTGCAAGTGAAAACAGCGTGGCTGATCATTTATATCTTATCATGCTAACTTTGATGATGATGATAATGCTGATTTAATTTTTCTTCCAAAAATATCTTACAGATAGAAGGTAAGTTGGTACTAACAGCATAGTCAAAATGTATAGTTTTTTATACAACAAAAAATTTGTGCGTTATAATAAAGAATAATTTACAAAGTAGAAACATTTGTTACATGATTTAGGCCCGTATTTTAAAAGACGTCTCAAGTATCGTTTGAACTCTGATTGCCTGAAACTAGTTTTAAGTGCAGATCAAAACTTAATTCATGATTTTATTATAGAACGCGTTTAAAGTTTTACTCAGTTGAAACTACTTTCAAGTATTGATTTGAGCTTAGTCTGTTCTCAATTACGTTTCCGCATGATCGTCATTATTGTTCCGTATTACGCAACTAATTATAAAAAAATACTTTTACAAACAAAATCTGTGCATTTGTATATATTATACTTTACATTGGTACACTAGCAAATAGTGTACCAATGTAAACATATTAACAAACTTGTTATTCGTCCAAAATTAAATATAAAAATAATAAAATAAAAATTACTAGTTATCAGCTATAACGGAACGTTCAAGTTATTTTTCAACAGATCATGTTGAATTGTCAATTTTTTTTTTTAAATTATTTTACTAGAATAATATTATACTTTTAACATAAACCAAAAGGTTGTGGTGATTTTAATTTATACAAGTATTGTGTGAGTAAAATATGAATTTTAGTAAATAGAATATCAATTAAGGTCCAAGCCCTGGTTCGACAGATCCTGCAAAACGAAAGCGGGAATGTACCAAGCATGGGCAAATGCAGCGAGGGCAGGCGATGTAAATACCAGCACGCTAAAAAACAGTATAACTTTGCCTCCAGGTCCCTTAAAAGAGCCATTACTAGGGCGAAATCGGAGCACATCAGCCGGATCGGTGAGAGACTAGTGAGACTTCCTTCTGGAACTCGTGCATTCTGGTCTCTTGCCAAGGCTGTCCACTCTGTCCAGGGGAATTTCTGTAGCCAATCCTTTCCACCCCTGCATATAGGAGGTAACTCGTTGGCCTATGATGCAAAGGAGAAAGCTGATCTCCTAGGCAAATTCTTTGCATCCAACTCGACTTTGGATGACGGGGGAAACGTACCGCCGACTATACCGCGTTGCCAGAGCTATATGCCGGATATTCGGTTCACACAAAAATCAGTGCGTAAAGCTCTCTTTTTTCTCGACATTCATAAGTCGTGTGGGCCCGATGGAATTTCTCCTATTGTGTTGAAGACGTGTCTTCTTTCTGGCATAAGGCGCTTCTCTCGAAGCTCCCTTCCTTTAGGCTTCCCGAGAAATTGTGTAATTGGGTCACCAGCTTCCTTGCGGACAGAAGCATTAAGGTCGTTGTCGATGGTGCATGCTCCGACTTAAAATTCGTAAATGCTGGTGTCCCACAAGGCTGTGTGCTATCACCCACACTGTTTCTTCTGCATATCAATGACATGTTACAAACTAGTGGCATCCATTGCAGATGATAGCACGGGAGATGCCCTTTATACCGGCCGCCCCAACATTTCTCGGGAAAACGTCATCGAGAGTCGAAACAAACTTGTGTCTGAAATTGAAACTTCCTTAGCGGAAGTTTCAGATTGGCTATTCTAGTCATCGACATATAGAGCGAAGTCCAGTTTCGGGGTCACTTAGAGGGTAAGGTCGAATTGGCCTCGAAGAAGCTCGGTGTACTGAACTGAGCGAGGCAGTATTTCACTCCGGCCCACCGCCTTCAGCTCTACAAATTTCCGCCATCGTTCCACACGGCATAATTTTCATCCTCATTACTTGGATAGTTGGCGCTCCACTACTGTGCGCTTTTCGAGACATTTTTTACCCCGCACAACCAATCTGTGGAACGGGTTATCGTCTGCGGTATTTTCGGACCGATACGACCTTCAAGAAAAGAGCGTACTCCTTCCTAAAAGGCCGGCAACGCGTTTGTGACTCCCTGAGTTGCAGACGTTCATGGGCTCGTCTGCCCCCTCTAACATAAAAAAAAGTAAATTGAAGTGATTTGATTATGTATGACAATTTATTCTTTCGTAAATATAATAAAGTAAATCTTTCGCAAACAAATCATTATAAAACATATTCATTTTCCCTAAAATGCCCTACAAATCACCGCTTGAAACTAGTTTCACCCTATCTCACGTAAAAAAAAAATCACATCTGTCTAAATCTATATAAAATAACTAATCACTCACTTAAGTATGGATCAGGTAATCTCGTTTTAAGTGACGTTCAATAATAAAATCTCTACTTAAAATTAGTTTTAAGACTACATTCACGACTTTTAAACACACCTTTTAAAATACGGGCCTGAATTACTTTGTGTTTAAGAGATCACGTCGCTAACTGATACCGCGAATTGTGGCAAATGTCGTGGCTCGGAATCCCACCTGTTAAAATCATATTAATTTCTTTACTTAGGAGTTTCGTGTCATTTCTGTAATGTAATAAAACCAATATGTCCGTGTGGGTGTTATCATTAAAATACTATTAACAAAAGGAACTTCAACGTTGTGTTTAAAATAAGTTTACTATTTTAGGGACTAAAATACTATTTTTTAAAGATTTATTTTGACAAATAAATATGTTTTTTTTTTAACACGGAATATTTATTTATTTATGGCTAACCAACAATTGTTTGAATAAATAAATTATAAGGTACAGTACCTTACAATTTATTTACAAACTCATTGCTAACATAAGTAACAATAATTAATTAAAGGTTAACACCGCATGCTTAGAATATTATGACAGTTAAAAAATAGAATAATTCTTAAATTAGAGAAATAATTATAACAACATTTTTTTTAACTAATGACAATAACAAATCAGAAACTTAGTACAATGAATAAATAAAATCAATTCAATATAATTTCATCAATACATTCAATTTATAAATGAACCGATCTTATTATAAAAGTTGAAAATAGTACTGCAAAATTTCCCAAAGTTATCGCTATAAATATCTACTATGCCACTGCAGCCGTTGATTACTTTGCAAAGTCTGGGAACTGGCGAGTTAGCACCCAAAACTGTTCTACGTAAGGGTGGGCATAAGGGCGTAATAATGTTTCTAGGACATCTAGATGGAGCACGAAATCTAATCAGATCAAGCAAGCTAGGGCAACTAATCTGATTACGCAGAAGTTTAAATCCAAACAATGCATCCGCAATCACCCACCGAACCGATAGTGGTTGCATCTTGAAATATTGCAGACGTGAGTTGTACGACTTTTTTTTATGTGCGGACATCCCTTCGGATACCACTGCAATGTCGCAATGTTGGACTCCAACCGACTAAAACCGCATGCCGTCTCAGGTACCAGTAGTCGGGGAACCAGTTGTACCCTAGAAAGGAAATCCCTCGTGCCCCGACGTAGCACGCTTCGCAACGCGCTCGCTGCCACCCCGGCCTGCTTCTGCTAGGGTGACAGATGGCTTCACCTGTCACCCCCAGGCCTGCGCTTATGGAGGACGGAGTGGTACCCGGCCCATTCCCGAGCCTGGTGGGCCGGGCGAGTTCTAAACCCGCTCCGCCATCTCCTTCGCAAGGATAACTTGCTCGCAGAAGGAGACGGCAGAGTTCCATGCACTCTCGCTCACACGATAGCCGCAATCAGGTTATCGAGCGAGAGACCTCCCACTCTGATGGCCGCCACGAGGTCTCGCCTCTGCTCCACCCACGCCGGGCATTCTGCCAGCGTGTGGAGCGCCGTGTCTATGGTCTGACTTTGCCGCCTTGCAGATCAGACACAGGTGATCCCCGAATCATCCTTTCCCAGTGATCACCTGCGTCAGTCGGTATGAGAGGGCCCCGTGATGCCTCTCGAGCCAATCCTCCATAACGGGTCTTACCGCCGCGATGACGGCGTGCCCGTGTTTAGTGCCAAAGAAAACGTTTCTGAACGCGCTCCAGTCGTAGCATATGTACCTACTGCATAGTGAGGCCGCACAAGACTATTTTACAACACAATCTTTGTTTTGCTACTCTTAAAACCTCTAGAATTACGCTCTGTAATCTAATCATTCAAACAATATTTCTAACAATATTTTTATTAATAAGTAGTTTTTAATGTAGTTATATTTCTAATATATTTTTAATATATTTCTAATATATACAACTAGTAATGGCAAAAACAAAAATTGCCATCTAAAAAAATACACTTTTTGCCCCGCACAACCAATCTGTGGAAAGGGTTATCGTCTGCGGTATTTCCGGACCGATACGACCTTCGAACCTTCAAGAAAAGAGCTTACTCCTTCCTAAAAGGCCGACAACGCGTTTGTGACTCCTGAGTTGCAGACGTTCATGGCCGGCGATGGTAACTTTCTATCGGGTGATCCGTCTGCTCGTCTGGCCCCTCTAAAATAAAAAAAAAAATCTTACAAAATCAAATCTTTACAAGCATTTATTAAAGGGTCAAGGTATATCATAGGTATATTAAAAACGCATTTATGAACAAATCATTACAAAAAGGTTTTTCCACTGCTAAATAAAAGCCTTTTTTTTACGTGTGGAAACCCTTCGGGCTGGTACCCCACCGGGGTTTACGGCGGAGTGGTGTGTTGGAATCGGACCGACTAAAACCACACGGTGTGCCACCCTGCGCCTGTAATAGGAGGGATTCGGGAACGGCTGTATTAAGACATCCGGACCCCTCCTACCGCCTGCCCGCAATGGCGCGGGCACCACCTTCGGGTACATTCTCTATTTAGGCAACGTCCGGCACACACGGACGTCGCCTCCTCGCTGCTGGCCGTTATGGTGGGTGGAGGTGAAACCCGTGCCGTCCACCCGCAGCCTCACTCAGGGCGGCATGAAGCGCTGGTAAGCATGCCTCCGAATTGGGTTCGGGTGGAGGTCACACTCCCGGGCCCTCTCCGCCGCCTCCTTCTGCGACATGACATCTTTGCAGAAGGATGCGACCTCAGTAAAACATATGTCGTCAGCCAGCCATGGAGCGTATGACGGCAGGTAGCGAGAGATCCCCTCCGATGACTGCAAGGAGGACCCTTATTTTTTTTCCGAGTAGGACCCGACGCTGCGTCGCCTAAGCTAGTGGTGGTGACAGGCGGGGCTCAATTCCCTCCTAGCGACCGAGTGCAGGTACTTCCGAAGCAGCCGTGTCAGGAACGGACCTGTGTCAGCCGGAAGGAAAGGGTCCCGTGTTGCCGCTCTGCCCATTCAACGATGACCGACTGGAGAGCCTCTACGGCGGCAAAGCCAGCATGTGGAACCTCCAGCCGGGACGAACAACGAGCCATCGTGGGTCGTTGGTCGTCCCGGCTGTCTCGTAGCGGTTCAAACCCAGATACTTCATCTGGGCCTGAACCGGTACGAGGACTGAGTTGAAAACGATTGTGTCACCGGGGTTGGAAGAATAAGAGCCCGACCAACACAGAGACTCCAATGGTGGCCAAGGTATCATCGGTTTAACAAATTACACCCAGCCCAAGGGGAAAATCAGCTCGAAGGGCCCAGTCGTACCCTATGTTCCACAGAAGTCGTCACAGAATAGACCCCTGTGGAACACCGCACGACATGGGCCTACACCTCAGATTGCCATCTCGGTCCTCGTACACGACGCTCCTCTAAATAGTCTGTCACTAGCCGCCTCAGGTACTTTGGCACTCCATGATAGTGGAGTGCTTCCATGATGCAGCTGAATGGCAGACTATTGAATGCGTTGGCGATGTCCAATGACACCGCCAACAGTACGCCACCACAGCTCACCGCCTCTTCGGTCATGGCCCGCAGTAGCAACACAGCGCCGACCGTCGAACGCCCCTCTCGAAAACCGAATTGGGCGTCCGATAGATCGGGCCAACCTCGTAAAGCAACATGATGGGCCTGTAGCCCGCGACCAAATCGGCAGGCCGTCCCGACTCCATGATCTTGTTACATTTTTGGTATCTCTTATTTAGTAAATCATGGCCTTTGTAGAGTGGAAGTTCTTCCCCAATTAGCAGGCTCTTTTTTAATTAGAAACACGTTCTCTCTTTGTTTTTTGCTTCAATATTGACTACTAAATATGTCGTAATTTTTAAATCATCGCTTTACACTTTAGTCAACTACACCTAACTTAATTTTAGTACTTACACAAAATATGATTGAGTTAACGCACCGTTACTTTCATAAAGAGAAGTGAGAGCACTAAAGAGGCAAAGAAATATGCAAATAAAGAAAATTCATTGTCTAAATAAGTAGGATTTTTTGTTTAATTATTTGATTCACTTCATCTTTTGCCGCGGTTAGCCTCTGCAAGGTTTGGCAGAAAGCCAACGGATTCCAGCCAACATTTGGAGAATTTAAATGAGTGTTAAATGAAGCTGTAGCGTTGAATGATTTTGTTTTGTAATAAATATACGAAGTCTTTAATACTCATAAATTCTATTCATCAATTTAAAGTTATGACAAAATATATTGTTATAAAAATTGTGTTGTGCTGAAATAAGGCAGATAAGAAAAAATAAGGTATTCAGGGAGAAAAATAAAAGAAAGAATAAGAAATGTCACAAAAAACACACGCACGCACTAATGAAGATAATGAAAAAAAAGACACAAACCCTAAAATATTCTTTTTTGAGATGACATTTGACTTCGATTCTGTAATACGAAACAATCTTAAATCAGAAATTAATCAAAAACCTCTTATAACGGCCACGTATTGAACGTCCATTATCTAAGTATATGTAGGTACCTAAGACAACTTCATTACTTCAATTAAGCCAAGGCAGGATATTGCTGAGTGTAGGTAGTTTGGTGTTCATTATAAGATGTCCCGTGTTATATAGCCCCTTATCCTACCCGTGGGACGTTTTGATTGGTCTATTTTAACATAGAATCAAAATGCAGACAGATTGATATTCCCATTTCGTAAGTTTATGGCTTAATCAAATTAATACCCTTGCCAGACAATGAGGTATCCAACGACAATGTTTTATAATAATAATGAAAATTTATTTAAACTTTAAATTCTTCATCAGAATCTTTTATTTTAAGCACAAAACCAAAAATAAAGAACTTATAAATGTAAAACTTAAGTCATGAAAAATTAGAAATATGTTGATAGAAAATGCTCTTTACAAAAAAACTTCTCGGATAATAAAGGCATGAGAGTGCATTTTATATTCAAAACACAATTATTGGCCACCTGCATTAATAATATTTCAAACAAAAAAACATGTTGGACATCATTTGACATTTCATTTTAGTTTAATTACATCCTATTCGAAATATGATACTACCTCACTATGCCACCTATTGCTATTATTGTGCACATAGGATCTTCGGGATTTTTTTTAATTGTTAGGAACTTTCTTAATAAATTTACCTATTTCATTATTTTTCACTAAAAGATTAGATTAAATATTTAATAACTAACAAGGGTAAATATTTTTGGGAAATAGAAAATACAACCGAATTGAGAAAGAGAGAAGAACTTTTGAGTTTGGAGTCTCTGGAGTCTGTTAAAAAGAGATTAGCTGCGCAGTTCCCGCCGTTAAACATAATATAAATGTTTAAATAGAGTCCTGTTCAATAACTAATAGGTTGCAATGACTGATAGTTTAGGTTTTTTGGTCGTCGTAAGTCGTTAACTGTTTTTCAGTTATATTTCTAAAATGTTATAATATGGCCTATAAATACTGAAACAAACAACTTATTATTTTATAACAATGAAATATATGTACCTTATTTTTTTTTGGCCTAGAATTGTGTTTTTTTAATAACATTTCAGTCTAGTCATGTTGAAAAACATATCATTTTACATAAAACATAATATAACATTATTGGTTCAGCACTTGCCAATACAGCGGTTCTGGCGGCATGGTAGTGCCCCCGCCAAGACAGCCAAGCCAAGTTCAGAGACACCTTTTCTCCTTTTCTTCTACCTTTTCTCATTATACCAGATAGATAAAATTCTCGGGATATGATGTCAATAGTAGATTTAATAAACATATAAATTTCATTTGCATAGCTCTTATGCTTTAGATTTTATTGATATCTAAAAAACTTTAATTTTATCACTCATTTATGATTTTCAAAAGTCTTAGGATACTTCCTGAAGTCCTAGAAAGCCAACCCCTTAAAGTCGGGAAGAAAATTTGTTTGAGAATTTTGATGATAGAGATCTGAAAATTGATAAAAAGGCGACGATAAAGAGTGGGCTACGAATGAATGGGCTGGTGCTTGCACCTCTGATGTGCAAGCACCCCAAAAAAAAAGGAAAAATAAACAATATAAAATAATATTGTCATAAGAAACTTACAAAAAGAAGTAAAAGCCTACCAAAACATTTTCATGTATAATGTTGCCAAGACGAGACCATATGGCTCGCATTGTTATACAATATTTCTTGTAGTAATCAAACGGCCAAGCTACATATTTTAACAAAGGTGTAGAGTTTGTTAAATTAGGGCATGTAGAGTTAGGGCGTGTAGAGTTAGAAGTTTTGCTCTACATGAGATCTTATAACTTTTTGACAGTGCAAGCCACACGGTCTCGTCTTAGCAACATTTTACACGGAAATGTTTTGGGGGATTGAATATTACAGTAAACCTCCAAAACTAACGGCTACATATTAACCGGCAAAACAAATCGTTATTTAAGTTATTCAATTTTTATTTAAAAATCAAGCAACAACAAAACTTTTGGAATTTGTTCAAATTGTAGCTGTCTCTAGTTACACATTGAATAAACTCCACAAAGTTATGCTTCAATGAACTCATGCCAAAAAAAGATTGGAATGTGCGGTGGCTCTCATTCGCTAGCTGCTCTACACTGCTGCAGTTTATTAGTAATGGATGGTCCACAAAATACATAAAGCTATAGCGTATTTGCTTCGGTATTCAACATTCAGCGCCTTTGTTTTGGGCGGTGATAAAAGCCTTGTTCAAACTAGTGCCGTCAACATGAAATGACAGAACTGTTATACTATGCAGTTTGGATTTCAAATTTAAATTTGAATGTACGTTCCAAAATATACAATAATTTAAGAAAACTTTAACCAATGCCCAGACATAAATTAATATATTCATAGTTTTAAATCCGTGACTCTGTAAAGTTTGTTTACTGGCGACGAGGTGCATTGTCTGAAATTCAAACTTCATTTAGGCATGTAATGTTTGGGATGTATTAGGTCCTTACATCATCACCTCAGCCTATGCTTGTCCACTGCTGGACATAGGCCTCTCCCAATGATTTCCAGCGGGGACGGTTGATTGCGGCCTGCATCCAACGGTTTCCGGCAACCTTTACCAGGTCGTCCGTCCATCGGGTAAGCGGTCGTCGGTTTCAAGTTTGCCTCCCCTTGCATTGCTGTTGTCCTACGTAGTCTGCTCCCTTAGTTGGCTCTTACGACACCCACGGGATCAATACCCACGGAGTGTCGCCGGGGTAGTCACACGGACACTTCGTGAACACTGTAGATGACAATCCTTCACCACACGAACCCACAAACACACACACACACACATACACACGGAACATCACATCACATCACATCACATCAACAGCCTTTAATAGTCCACTGCTGGACATAGGCCTCTACTTAGAAAGGAGATTTTGGCCTACTACATCACGCTGGCCACACGAGTTAGTATAGGGTTTGTGTCAAGTTTTCTTCTCTCTGCAGCGCTGTGGTTCAAATACACATATAAATAATATTATACAAATAGGTAAAACACGATATCCGAGCCATCGTTTTAAATCTAGAAAAAGACAATCTTTAAGATATGTAAATACCTATTAATTTTGTCCCAAGGAACAACATTTTCCCTTAAATCCATTTTTATGATATTTTTGTTTAACTTTGTCGACAATAGGAAACTAAATATTTGTAGACACTCCCTTTTGGCGCCCTGTGCTCAGCTAAATGGCAATCAATCTTTGATTATATTTCAAGTAACGGTATCGTTGTCGTTGATTTCTTATGCTGTTATACAAAGAAGGTGTGGCTATGTTTTAGGAACCTTATGGGTAGCCCAAAATATTTCTCAGTTTTACTATGTGTTGTATTTATTAAAGATAATTTGAAAAAAAACAGACATTATTATACTATTCTTGTAATAAAAAAAATATGCTTTTATTTATGTCAAACCTCGAAATGTAAACTTCATCAGTCAATAGGTTTTATATCACATTTGAAATAACAGTTTTTTGTATAATTGTAACAGTGTTATACCATTTACGACCCTAACATTTGACCGTACTTTTTTGGAATTTCTTGTATACTAAGAAAATAAAAGAAATGGAGGAGCTACATATTCTTATATTGTTTTACAGATATACAGTTACAAGTCAACTTGTAAAAATACAGGCATTTAAAATACGAGACTAATGTAAAAGTTTACTAAAACTACATATAAAACAAATGTAAAAAAACATATTGTAAACTAAAAATAGAAGTATGGTGTCAGTTGTTGTGTCGGAGCCTCCTCCATCTTTTGTTATGTTTTATTTATTTGTTCCGTTTTATTTATAGAGTCTGTTCTGTTCTTTCGATCTATAAATCAATGCATAGGTGAACTGAAAGGATTGTAAAGAAAGCAATGGTGTTTTGTGCAGTGCAATAATTTATATTGAATTGAAATTTGAAGTTTCTGATAATTGGGTTTTAATTTACAAAACACCATTTCTTCCAACAGTTAACGCTTAAAAATAACTTGTATGTGGAGACACACTGGTCAGTCCTAGAAATTATGAAACTAATACGAGTACCTAACCTACAGTCTTCTCCTATAAAAAAATTAAAAAATCAATTTCCTCTTAAAGTATGGCATTTCGAAGAACGGACGATGGTCACATCCCAAATGTTTAAAAATGCTTCAGTAATTCTTCAAACTGTAGTTGCCAAAAGTAGAAGGTCAAATTACGATTAAATAAACGTTGTAGTTACTACGAGGGAGCGTTTTTTTGTTCGCGGAATGGGGGATAAGGGGTGGAAATAAAAAAAAACAAATTATTTTTCCTTTTCAATATATTCACCTGCAAGACGGATACATTTTTCAGATCTTTCAATTAATTTTTTTGTACCCTCATAAAAAAATGTTTTCTCTTTGTAAAATACGCCGAAACTGCCTCCTTGACTTCATCATCGTTGGTAAATTTTTTACCCCGCAGCTCTTTTTTCATTTTTGGAAACAGGTAATAATCGCTGGGGGCCAAGTCTGGGCTGTGTAGGGTGGGTGATTCAAAATATCGAAGCCCACCTTATGCAGGGCAGCCAACGCAAGCGGGCCAAACAGGTTGGTGTATGGTTTGTTTCAAGTTTTTCGTCTTTTTGTAGTAATGTTATCCTGTAGAGTTTACACCCTTAGTCGGCTCTTAGGAAACCCACAGGCCACGCCCCGTAAACAAAAAAAGGAGGTAGTGACACTCCGTATTCTTAATCCGCCACAATACGGACAAAGTTTTAAGTTAAGATAGATAGAATTTTAGATTACAAAGAATTCATACTATTCCATAATAGTTCCATATCTAATGAATCGTAACAAGTTATTATGTTTTTTTATACGAAATGATTATTTCAATAACACTAACATAAACCTCAAAATAGTCCAATAATACATTTTGAACATAACAAATACAAATCATAAAGAACATTACAGATAGTCGGCCATAAGTAACTTCATACATAAATATAACAACTTGAAAGCTAGAAAAAAAACTACTACTCTAAAAAAGCTTGGTGAAAATAAATCAAA
The DNA here is from genome assembly GCA_902825455.1 of Arctia plantaginis. Taxonomy (NCBI): domain Eukaryota; kingdom Metazoa; phylum Arthropoda; class Insecta; order Lepidoptera; family Erebidae; genus Arctia; species Arctia plantaginis. The sequence continues at coordinate 9,501,088 of CADEBD010000171.1, read as the reverse complement.
TATAAATATTAATCCGGTAGCAAACGGTCTGTATTAGACCGTTTGCTACCGGATTAATATTTATATTTGATATGTTCACCTCGCAACTAATCGACAGCGATGGGCGATTAGGGTTGGCAAGGGCACCCAATATTTTACAGGTCACCCTATTTTATCAATCCAGAGTATATAAGTAGGCTCGCCACATCTTACATGGGATCTAACATTATCCAGGCTTATTCTTTCGGGGAAATGGGTCGTGAAACTTATGATGTTTTGTATTTCAAAATAATACTAATAGAAAGCTTTTAAAAAAAATAACGTTTGCTCTTTACGTACTGCGACTATAAGCTTTCATCAATAGTCATGCTTCAATTTTGTAGACAATACCAAGTTCATTTAAAAAATACATCCTGAGGCTATAAAGACAAGATATCCTTTGGTGTGATAAAAATTTCTAAGGTTTTTTGAGAAACATAATAGAAAACTATGATATTTCAATGCCTCTGAAAACGTCAGGCAGGTTAAACGAATGAATATGAAACCTCAATAGTTGAATTACGATCGCCTTACTTCGTATTATTACAATTGCATCAATATTATTATTATTGAACTTTTTTTGTTTTTGTTTTTACTTCGCATAAATACGATATCTTAGTCCTTACAATCCAAAATAAAATAGTTATTTTGATTTCCTTGCTCATTAGTCAGTTAGTCATTACACTTATACATACACATTCCTTATGATATTACAAAGCCTGAAACGAGGGGAGTAAGAAAAGATAAGAATATTGTGTTTAAGCTGGCTGTGTCTTTTTAGCCGACTTCAATAAACGAATGTCTGCAAGTATGCATGTCTGTATGTTAGAAATTTTCTTAAAAAGTAATTAACCTGTTATCATGCCTGTTCTACTAACGTATTCTATATATTTTTCCAGGACGATTTTAACTCATGAATTGAGGTATTTATTAGTCCTTTGTTCCAGACTAATTTTGTTTATGTTTACTGAGTTTTTTTTTATTATGGCATACCTCTCAACATCTATAGTGTCACTTGAACATTTATTGGCTATAAAAGGCAATCAACTTTGTTATATATTTAGAAACAAAAAGTAACACAATAAAACACGTAACACTTTTATGGCTCCATGACTATAAAAACCAATTAAACAATTCCAAAAAAAACAGCAAACAGTAATTAATAACTTGATCACACCTCTCTTCAGTTTTCTTCTCAGCCAGAAGACAGACTGCTTTCATCATAAGCGCTATAATCAGCGTTAACCGGATTGAAATCTTGATCTAAGGGAAATTCTGCACATGCATTTAATTTCTGAACCATAATGGTTTCTTCTCTACAACTGAGAACTTTTTGGGACCTAATTCTTTATATTATATCTCGTAATATGTCTGGGCCGTATGTTCTATGTATGCCGTATGTACTTGGTGCTGCAACCCTGTATGATAAATAATTTGATAGTAAATTCTCTAAAGCCTTGTCTATGTCTACTTTTTATATGAACCGTGCTTTTTACCTTCTGGGACCAGGCTTATACTGCCGTTTTCATCCCACAAGACTCTAAGTGTCATTTAATGTTCTTTTATTTCATTAATGTCTCAGATGTGCCTGATATTTGCGATAGATCAATCGTAAAGTTTACCCACCAACAAAACGAGTTCTAACATGTATTTGTACTTTAATCATTAATCCGTGCGGATTTGAACAAAGGACGTAACTCTTAAAATTTGACATTAAACCAAATATTATCATATTCATTTTTATTAAGTGAAATTTTAAACAATATTATTATAAAGATGAACTTTTTTCTAAAAAATGTTGTTTTTCACTCAATACAAAAGCACACAAAATAAAAAAAGCAGACCTAGTATCTACATTATTACGCGTTAAAGAGTGGATAGGTACCTATTTACCTAAGTGCAGTGCGTTTTCACCCTTAAGTTGTTCCATTATATACAGTTATACACAATGGTAAAATATACAAATAGGTAGGTACAAATACTTGCTCCTGCGACGTAAGACTAGTCGGGCTTTCTGTTATCAATGCAAGATTAACAGTCTTTTAGATCGCGATTCGCGATTCCATATGAGGAAATACATACAAATTGTAATTTGTTTTATTATCAAAAACAAAATATTCTGGACTATACCGTGTTCAAATCATTGCTTTTTGTTCGAAAGCGTAACGTCGGATAATAACTATAACTTGATTTTTGTTTCAGAAAAAGTTTTATCCTATACAATGTTGCGTCTTGAGATATCACAAAGTAAAATTGTTATTATTTCGTCACGTTTTTGTTGAAACGAGCACCTACCACAGTGTTATATTTTGTTAAATTTTGTTTTTTTCTGTTTTTTTATCTTATTTGAATTAAAAGAGCTTAAAAGAGCACTACCCGTTAATTCGTTTTGAGATTATAGGTCCATTTACTTTTATAAAAGTTTTTAAGTTTTTTTTGAACTTTGTGAGATTGTAAACATATCGAAACATCATTCCTGGCATAGGTAAATCAACGTCGTAATAAAAAATAACTTTTCATACGCACCAAATTAAATCAACCGTGCAGCTCGGTCTACATTATAAAATACTAACTTCTTTTCAAAGTTAATGAGTTCTAACCGAAGCCTGCTGCCTATGTAATATGTTGTTATGTACGAATATACATATAAACATCAATAGCTATTCAAGTGTAAAATATACTAAGTACTTGTGTAAATTAACACTTTGTGCACAGCTGACGTAATTACTACGAGCGAATCAAGAATTACTCAAACTCCACATTAAGTACATTTGTCGAAACACCAACACATGTATACATCTAAGTAATTAAGCACGTATCTAAGTAATAAGAGTTCTCCATCACATTTAAGTGTGCAATTAGTTGGGCTACTCATGCCTTTATACTGGGATGTCTGGTCGACCAAATAGTTTTTACTTGCAGAGGTTGTTTAATGAGCTTAGTCGACAACTTCTACATGAAATTAATCAAAGGTACACAACGTTAATACATTTACTGAAACATAGCAAGTAAAAGCCAGAGATTTGTAGAAGGTAAGATTTTGCTGTATCTAATTGATTGTCTTGAAGATACGATTTTTCTACAGTATTTAGTCGCAATAGATTGTCGCCTAGCTACTATTACTATTTTACTTAAATACTTATTTCAAATTTATAGAATAGGAGGCCTGTCATCAAATCATCTCCAACTAAATAGCTGCTACAAATTATAGAATTGTCATCCGCATACAAATATTGATTTAGATAGGAACGATAAATAGGACTGTGTCAATATTTACTGCTGAAATTTGTTTACATTGTTAAAAGTAAAATTAATGTAAGTGTGTTAATGAGATTTTTAGTAGTTTACTGAAACTACAGTTGTGGTGTTTGCTACTAACATATGTTTCTCCCTCCATGGTATACATAAACACAGTATTAAAACCTGATACCATGCGATGACAGGAGTCGCATCCAGAGGCGAATCACATCCTGTCATACACTTGACGACGTGACATAAGGTGTGTATTGTGTGATTAAAAAAGAATCATAAACGGTCGGGCATCGCTCTTTATGGTACTTTACCGCTTTTAAACCACAGTCGTCTACATTTCATATAAATATGTATCTATATCTCAAATAACAAAAAATCTTCACACCATATTGCCCGTAATTTAAGGTTATATTAAATGTGATATTTTATCCGAGTAAAGAGTACATATTTTCAGTTATTTGCGTCAAGACTGCTATGATATGTGTGTGTAAGTGCTCATTTCAACTGCGCTGCGGTGACACCCAGATAAATTGATCCACTCATTGGAGCACTTATCGTGTTCCGAGACGCTTCTATCTGTACGTACGTATCTGCGTATCGAATCTTACAAAGTCGACTTTAGGACTTGCTATGTAGATCTAAATTACGTCATATGTTTTCGGGTAAAAACCTGTCTTATCTATTATGTAAATGTTGCTAAGCACTTTCTCCTTACACGGGCAACTATGTCAAAGAGGTTACTATTTTGTACACTCCCATTGTTGTGTGCATGTTTGTTAAGTCTAGACTAGAAGTTTCTTTATTGTATAGCTGTAGTATAATTATATTTGAAAATCATGTTGTAAAAGTTTTTTTGAGTAATAAAGGCAAATTCAGATCCAGGATACTTAGCTATCTAACGCCTTACTCAAAATGTTAGAGGTAATTACATCACATCATCATCAACAGCCTTTAATAGACCATTGATGGGCATAGGTCTCTCCTTATAAAGGAGACGTCTCAATATCAGTTTATTACACGGAACAAAATGTATTTCAATTTAAGTAAGCATGAATTAAAACATTGTTTAACATTATAAATAGAGTTAAACTTTAACGTTTTTAAACTGTAATAATACAACCCAGCTAATTTTGCGTTAGGCATTTCATATAAATTAATATGGTTAAAGTTATAACAATATGACAATGAAAATACCAAGCCAAAGTTTTCAACTTGCTACACATGCAATTCATCCCACACATTCAACACATCTCACAACGAATGCTAACTGATTTTGTTTCAATAAAATTGCAATTCTCAAAGAGTGTTATACCTCAGATAGGTACTTTTAAGGTGCAATCTATTACATACGGATTGAATATGAATAAAGAAATCTTCAAATCCAATGAAATTTATAAAAATGCTTATCTCGGTGAGTTATTGGAACAGTTCCAGCCAGTGAGTGCCGAGATCTTGTGAAATTCGCATATTTGGTGCGATCTCAAACAACTCAAAAGTGATGTGTCTACCATTCTTTTGTTTTTTGTTAATGTGTTTTCTTTTTCAAGTAAAGACATGCATAAATGATTCCTTCATAGATGTAAGTTTAACGAAGGCTGTTAATAAGATGCTTCATCTATATTGTTGACCTGGTTAAGTTGGACCGTAATTATTAGAACAAAATTTAAAAAAAGATTGACAGCTTGAGAACACTGTTAATCCTATATCATTCGAGCTTATGATAAAGATATCCTTAATTTTGCAAAACTCGGAGATATGAGAAATAAAAGTCATATAGGCAGGCAGATCTAGCCTCTTTTTTGAATATACAACTTTTTTCTTTATATTTATTTAACCAGGAAACAACGTGAAGAAACAACAGTTCTCTTAACATAGCTATGACTAAAATACTACTATTAAAAACTATATTTGGCTATGAGAATATAAAATGAAATAAGAAAATAACTATTATGATTCATCAATTATCATCATCAACAGCCTATACTAGTCCACTGCTGGACATAGGCCTCTCCTTAGAAAGGAGGTTTACTATTATGATTAGTCCGTCAATAATAGAAAAAATATTATAATACCAATAAATAAAATTACTTTCAAAACGGCTTTAGAAGTAATACCATCTCCTACTACGTGGGAAGAATCTTTGACGTGCTAACAAACCCAAACTTAATTAAGTCTTTATTAAAATTTCACCGAGGTGTAAATTAAGTTTATTAAGATATTTTACAGTAATCCCAGTAAATATTGTAACAGTACTTTCTATTTATCTTTGGTAGGCAAGCGTAGGCGCGACCCTTTGAGCGATAAAAAATAACCCCCAACCGTCTCATGTATATTTAATTGCCCACCGACAACGTAAATGAGAGCGTGACAAAGAGGACAACAGCAAGAGTGTTGCACTTTGGAATGATAAACATAACGAAAGGAAATTTTGTTTGCACAGCTTTTTGTTATAAAAAGCGAGTCTTTTATGTACTTGTTAGACATTCTAATGGTAGTGAATTTAGCAAACAATTTTGTCAGAGTTTATAATAAACTTATCTATCGTAAACAATTTTTATAATTATTCTTTTTTTATAAATATACTTTAATCTGTCACGATCGAAAACTGGCAAGCAATTTGTTTTGTGTCTTAATATTATTATTTTGAATACCAAATATCTACAGTCTTTTTAAATCCTTCCATTACCACTAATTAAAGCTTTATGGGATTTTAAAGCTTACGGACTTTTAGCAGTACATCTAATTAAGTAAGAAAATACTGTAGGAAAATAAATGTTCGCCTCGTCAGAAATTGAATCTTGAATGTTTTTTTTTTGGAAACCTTTTACTTAGTTTTTATTGACTGGACTTGTAAAGCCGATATTAAAACTAAAACTTTTTCAGTCCATGTAAATTGCGAAAATATTTTCAGTTACAAGAAATGGAATTTAAAGCATTTTAGACGACGAGTAATGTATCCTTCTTAAATTTTGTTCGTGTTCCAAATCTGAGGCATTATCTTCTAGGCAATTTTCTTAAAGAAATAAATCTAGAAAAACTATTATATTTACTGAAAAAATAAACAGCTTACTAACTTCAATTTTTTCAAGAAGTCATCCACCTCAATTTTCCTATATTGAGGTGAACTACTTGAAGCAGTTTGTGCCGTTTGTTTGTTTATTATGAGCTCTAAGGTGGAACTTTGATCTGACTTCGTTGAGCTAAAATATTAGTGATATTGTATAGTTACTACTGTACTACTGTATGCCTCTGAACATTTGTTGACCTTACATGTTTCTGTAACCACGACCACAACAACACTTAACTAATGCGTACAAAACTACAGCACAGACTAATGTTATTTCTTCTACATTCTATAGAATGCAATGAATGAATTGCTTAACTTAGTTTTCTGTGTGTGACATCACTCTGTTCATGGTTTTCAAAAAATTGCTTCGTTCATTGTAAATCGCCAAATATTCACTAAAATTTTCCATAAACCGAAAAAACAGCTTATATCAAATATAATCTAGTTATAAATGCTAATCGTTTCAGTGTTGTGTATTGCAAAAACCAGAGGTATACCCCTTTGTGTCCGGTGGACGTCAATTTACCCCGACACGTAATTATTCAGATGTCGAACGGTTCGAACCTCGCATTGTAGAATTGAATATGTGTATGAAGCTCCGAATATAAATCCGACACGAACCGGATTTATGAGCCTTCCAAAATGAAAGTCTTAAGCTAAGCCACAATCATATTCGGCACATTCGGTATCAGAAGTACCACCAATTGGTACTTACTAATGAGCTACTTTGCTACAACATTAAAGAAAAGGTTTGAAAACCAAGATTGTTTACAAGATAATATGATATTGTGTGATAAACTTGTGTTGTAAATGCTATTTAAATATCTAATCCATAAAACTGATATGAGGATACTGAGATTACTTACCAAAGTGGTATGTCAAAAAGGACGGTCGTACAAATTAAAAAATAATTAACCAAAACCTATGAAACATTAAAAACATATATAATTTATGAGTCATTACTGTTAGTCTGTTATATTTATGTCATATCCGAATTTGTGTAGGAAAAAACTTATACTAACGTACGCTAATAGTGCCAATCATATACGTTTATGCCATAAATCATGGTGGTCTTCAATACGTTATCTAAGGTGGGCTATCTTTCTACTCAATACTCATCTTACCTCAACTAATATGTTTCTAATTAACGTTTTGTGTTGGAATATTACATCAAACAATTTATATCCAAACAATGTTTTATAAAAATTGTGTTCTTTGTGCACGTAGGAGGACAAAGGTTGTAATTGTGAGACAACCCCAGTAATGCGAGGGGTTAATGACACCGGTATCTGCTTTTAACGTATTATTCATTAAATGTCATTGCAGTGCGTTACGTGATATAATTATTCACCACAATGGACCCCAACCCCAATGGTCAGTATAATTAATGTGTGTTAATTTATTTTTAATATTTCACTTTGTTATTAGTAGGTATAAATGTCTACATAGACATTTGTGCCTAATATCCAAAACGATACACAATAGCATTAAAAATAAATTACAAAACCCTGTAACACGCAAAATGTTTCCAAAATTAATCTTTGGAGCACAATAGTCTATTGTTGTAATTATTTCGTTTATTTTCCTCAATAAGTGTAAATATTGGGGTCGTCGTCGGGCTGTTAACGGTAGTTAATATTATTTAACGGGAATTAACGCGATCTCTTATTTAGGGTATTACATACCTCTGGTTTGCCTGACGTTTCGACCAGGTTGCACCGGCCGTGGTCACAGGCTGACTGGCTCATCGGCGCACGCCCTCCGTCGTCGAATCCGTGAAGCTTTTCTGCGCAATCGGTTAAACACCAGAATAGGGACTCATCGGTTTGCTTACAGAATAGGGACACTGTTAGTGTGGTATGTGACGGTACATGGCGACACAAAAATAATATCGAAAATGTGCGGGTAGATGAAGAGCCTTCTACTTCACGGATTCGACGACGGAGGGCGTGCGCCGATGAGCCAGTCAGCCTGTGACCACGGCCGGTGCAACCTGGTCGAAACGTCAGGCAAACCAGAGGTATGTAATACCCTAAATAAGAGATCGCGTTAATTCCCGTTAAATAATATTAATTATCATGGAACGCGAAAGTTTAAAAGTTAGTGTTAACGGTAGTGTTCATTGTATTATAAATTATAATAATTTTATGTAAAGCAGAATTTAGTTTTTTAAATGTGAAATATTAAACAATCATAACTAAATTAGTGACTGCAATGGGTGCATTCCCAAGTTATAGTACAAAGGAAATTCCTATCAGTTGTGTTACAGATTACTCTGAATATTAATCTATCTACTACTTTTCTTTATCTACTACAATTCGTGTAGACACTTAAAGTTTTAGGTGGATTGATTAAAAATAGTTTATGTGCATGTGAGATAGTAGGTGCACTTAAGTAGGTATTGACTAACAATGTAGCGTATCGTCCCTAGACTATTGAATATGGTTCGATAACCATCTTGTGGGTAATTTAACGGATATTACAACGTGTAAAACTGTATGAGACCGTTAAGTCAAATCAGTTCTTTTTTAATATATTTCAACACGGTACGTTTAATAGAATTAATGTTTGAAATAGTTAGTTATGAAGTAATACCTAACTTAGTCAACTCATTCAATTTTAATAATGGGTTTAACAAATGAAAATAACAAAATAGTTCGAAACAGTAAAGAATAGTATAGTTTTTTACGCCATACTTCATATGACGAAAACTTAATAATAATTTAGTTTAACCACTAAACTACTCTATTGATAAAAGTAAAAAGGGTACAAGGACTGCAGTCTGAAACCAATTCTAAAAGGTACCTTAATACAATAAAAACATTATATAAGGAAATTCCTTTAAAGTGAGGACACTTTAAGTAATTTTTATTTTAAATTTGATAAAGAATAACTCAATTTTCAGAAGCATTGCTTGCTGTTCAAGTTATGTTATAAAATACATAAGTAAAACAAAATGTTTAAAATGGTAAGATCTGTATATGTAATATAACACGTCTGAACCGTTTTATTCTTACGCAAAGGTGTAAAACTGACATTTTTTATGAGTGTAATTTATTGCAATACGGGTACGGAAACTAAATAAAAATATTTTAAAAAACATAGAAAAACATAAAAGAAGTTTTTTTTATTCCGGCCAAGAAACGACTGAAAACATATTGAAAGAAATAATTATTTTGTTCCCGTTAACAATACATTTTAAGTAATTGGTTACAAAGTGACACATCTAAAAGACTAATAAAAGTTGCCGAGATCAAAAGAAAAATTTATAAGACATATTTTGTTTGGTATTTATTAATCAGATTTTCCTTAGTCAAATTTCTCCTCAATTCATGGCATATTTGTAAGGCAACTTTGTGTTACAGGGAAAGCAGTTATTTAGTTGAATGCAAGATTTTATATAAAAATATTTCGGCTATAGAAATAGAGGTATTCAACTGCTGTTTAAACCATCGCCATTTTGTATAGCATTAGCGAAAACGACAGGCTACAAGACTTTGGTGTTTGCCTTGTAAAGGGTTAGATCCGATGTTAAAAGTCAAGTCAGTAAAGCACTCTTAGTGCTAAGTGTAATACACACGCGTGTATGTGCTAAGTGTAGTACATACAAGCTATCAGTTTTTGTAGCCAGAAACACATATTGTTTATTTTACCAATCAAATTCTTTCTCTTCAAAGTTCTCGTGATTATAATAAGATAAATAAAATAATTACCTAAAGAATTACATTGATCGTGGTCACGGTTACGTTGGTAGAGCTAAAGATGTCGGAAGTGCGGACACTAGGCCTTATTTTTATTAATATTAGCAGTACTACGACATACTATAGGTACTTACGACGGCAGTTCAATGTTGTTCTTTCTACTCTAAACAATGTCCAGACAGAGAATAGAGAGATGTAGCTATTTGTCTAGAACCTTACTAGTTATTTTTATTTTAAAATGGGTCTAATAATAAAAATAAATACATAGTAAGAGACAAATTAAAAGAAGTAACCACTATCAGAGACTTAGGAATACATTTGGACAGTCAACTTAACTTTATACATCATTATGATAAGATAACTAACTTAGCATATCGAGCCTTGGGTTTTGTACTACGTTCCTCGAAAGAATTTAAAAAGCCATCTACAATGATCATTTTATACAATAGCTATGTACGAAGTCATTTGGAGTATTGCAGCACGGTATGGAACCCAATGTACCAAGTTCACATAAATAAAATAGAACAAATCCAAAAGAGACTAGTTCGACATCTAGCTTACCGTTTTGGGGTTAGGAACTTAAGGACTTATGAGGATAAACTAACGCACTTCAACCTTATATCTCTTAGGGACCGTCGTACTATCTATGATCTAGTATTCTTATACAAACTGTTCCATAACTACATTGACTGTCCAGACCTCGTCAGTAAAGTCGGTATAGGTGTTCCAACTAGAATCCCACGCTACCCTCGCCGGCTATTTAAGGTCCCACGAGCCCGGACGAATTTAGGGAAGCAAGCACCAATTGCTAGGATAACTCGCGAATATTTCAGTAGCTTCGGAGGACATAGACATCTTTTCTAATAGTCTGGGTAAATTAAAAAAAAATGTTCGCACTCATATATTGAACACTGTGTGATTGTTGACGTACCTCCTTACCATTTGAATTTTGAATTTTAACTGCTGCTGATTTACAATTTTTTGAACAATTGATTGTTATAATTCTTTCATTGGTTTTTTTTACATTGTGGCCATTTGTGGCCACTGTTTTTAATCATTTTTTTGTAATGTCCATGTTGTGGTCTCCTATAATTGAGGAAGCACAAGACTTAAAATTTTAGTTGCTTTATAACTAGCATGTAAGGTGTATTTCTTGTTGGAGATTCAAAAAAAATAAAATAATAAATAAAATAAACTAGGGTGTAAGTTGGGCGAAACTATTTTGATACATACATTTTATAAATGTCTTTAGGAATTTGTATATTAATAAAAGCATAGTATATCAATAATAAAGATAATTGATATGTGAATTAATAAAGACCATGGGGAAAGTATTAAGTCATAATAATTTCTGTATAATAATTTGCTGCAAATTTCTGAATTATAAATAATATTACTATAAGAGTATGGTATGTACCACCGCAAACAGAACCGGTAATAATGTATTAAAAATATAGCAGCGTGTAAAACCTCCATAAATATTTATTTACGTTCTGCCTATTGGTCTAATCTCATCAAGCTCTGACATAACACTCACTAACTAGTAATTCTCAGTTGAACTCTTGACTCTTGTCTATTTATATTTAGATTGCAACATCACAACTGGCAATCCTTATACGGTGCTTAAGCAAATCTCGCTACGTGTGTAGTTGTAAAAAGACGCGATAAGCGACTTATAATTCAATTTTTGTTCGATATACAACCTATTAAGACGAAAGGTCGTAATCTGGTAATATAAAGAGTGGGCCATATATATACAACCTTAACCTTTACAATAAACGTAGGTTTTAATTAAAGAGCACACGTGTAGGCACATGGTTAATTAAATATTTATGTTGGAAGGAAACAGCATTTCGTTGTGTAGTGACTTTGTGATATCGTTTTTCCCTGAAAAAAATACAGTAGTAGAACATTTTACACCGATTTACTTGTCAGCTTAAGGATATAATAGCTGTAACAGAAGCGGTTTGTAACTTTAATTTTACATACAAATGTCTAGTAGCAAAGAATCAAGCGTTAAGGCGCTCTTGCAGCGCGGTGTGTAGGTGAGCAAACATTACCTCACCCCCCGCTAACGTATCGTACGCAAAGACGCAGCATGTCAAAAAGCTGCGCGAGTCGGCTGCGCGCCACTCAAAGTTACGTCCAGATATTGTGCCACAGTGTAGCGTACTCGTAATGCAGTAGTTAGAAAAGAATATCATGTTTGACGTATATAATTCTAATTGGCTTTAGCACTTTTAAACTTTTGTTATTCACCTGTGTGTTAGCTTTCTACTAAAATACGAAAAAATATTGGAATTAAATGACCGTTTAAACAGGCGAACTAAGGTTTATTAATTATTAGTTATAGGATATTAGGTCATTACTTCCTACATATATAATTTGTTTACTCAAAATCTCATAAACAATAGATGTATTTGAAGAGAAAACTTCTTCAGCGGCGTTGTACAGTTTCTTTGTAATGGGTAATAAATGTTAAACTCGCGTCAGGACACGTGACCTGATCGAAAATTCGTAAGACGGATGGAGAGAAGACAGTCGGCGCAGCGTAGGAGAGGAAGTATCCCCCTCTCATTCTACGGCGCGGCGAAAATGTATGCCTGCGCCTGCTGCTTCGTTTAGGCGGCGCAGGGCGCTTGCGCGAATGTTCGTTTTTCTGAGAGATAAACTTTTTAATGTAATATAAATTGTCATGTTTGTGTACGATAGCGCAATAAATAAATATTGTATTCTACCACATAAATGATAGTACTTTTATACTGATAATTAAAATAATTCATGCAAAATTATTCCCTAACCATTCCAAAATATCAAAAATGCACAACGTTAATATTAAAGTTTTCACTTCTGCCGGCACTCCCGGAGTGCAACCCGTCGTTTTTTTTAATACCTTATTCTACAAAATTCTCTTACTTCATGAGTTTATCAGCAGATTGGGTACCATAATACAGGCTTTAATTAATAATACACATAACAAGAGTTGAATAATTCACATAACTTTAATAAAAGATGATGATTGAGGCGGAGGTTTTATTCTAAACTTTCTTAAGTTTTATATCAATCATGTCAAAGCGCAATAAGCAAGCGGGCGTTCCTATTTGCACAGCATAGTTAGCTTACAATAATGCGTTTCGTTACAGTGCTGTCTGAAGAGACCTTATTTTTTTTCTATTTCAAAGATAATTTCAAAAATTAGTGGACTGTATAATGTTAGTGTCAGATACACTCGGAATTGAAGCGTATGTTAAAGAGCCTGATGATGCTTCATTTTCTTTTCCTGAGGTTAAAAATATGTTTCTGATTGGCATGCCACGCGTGTGCCTTTTTTTTTTTTTTTTTAACGTGTGGAAATCCCCTCGGACCGTCACCCCTCCGGGGTTTGCGGCGGGGTGGTGTGTCGGACTCGGACCGACTAAAACCACACGGTGTGCCACTCTGCGCCTGTAACAGGAGGGATCCGGGAACAGCTGTTGTTAAGACATCCGGACCCCTCCTAGCGCCAGCCCGCTCCTGGTGCGGGCTCCGTCTCAATATAGATGTTCCTCTCTTTAGGCGACGTCCGGCACACGCGGACGCCGCCCCCTCGCGGCTGGCCAACTAATGCGGGTGGAGGGGAAACCCACCCCGTCCACCCGCGGCCACACTCAGGGCGGCATGAGGCTGTGGTAGGCGGGCCTCCGCCGCCCGGTTCGCCGGCGGCGGATCGGGTCCGAGTGGAGGTCGTCCTCCCGGGCCCTCTCCGCCGCCTCCTTCCGCGAGATTACTACCTCGCAGAAGGTTGCGACCGCGGTAAAACAACTGTCGCTACCGGCCATGGAGCGTACTACGGCCGGTAGCGAGAGATCCACTCCGATGACTGCAGTGAGGGCCCGGCGCTGCGCCGCCCATGCGGGGCAGACCGCCAGCGTGTGCTGGGCCGAGTCCTCACTGCAGTCGCAGTGGTGGCAGGCGGGACTCAGTTCCCTCCTAGCGACCGTGTGCAGGTACTTTCCGAAGCAACCGTGCCCGGAAAGCACCTGCGTCAGTCGGAAGGAAAGGGTCCCGTGCTGCCGCCCTGCCCACTCGGCGATGACCGGCTGGAGAGCCTCCACGGCGGCGAAGCCAGCGCGTGGAGTCTCCAGCCGGAACGACCAACGAGCCATCGTGGCTCGGCGAGCGGCTTCGCGCCACTCGCGCACATCCTCGGGCAGAGGGTGAAATCCGCTCTCCGCCCGGTAGTCAGCCACTCGCCGATAAACTTCGGCGAGCACTTCCGCCTCCAAATCCCACGGGGGAGTTCCGGCCAACGCGCACGCCACCTCCGTCGAAAACGGTGCGGTAACCGCGTATGGCTCTGACCGCCATTACCCTCTGAGGGCGCCAGAGGCGTACCCTATTCTGGGCGGTCAGAGCCGCCGCCCACACCGGTGCACCGTACAGTGCCATTGACCGGACAACCCCCGTGTACAGCCGTCTTGTCGCGACGCTGGGTCCACCCATATTGGGCTAAAGTCGCCCTAGGGCAGACGCAGCGCCGACCAGCTTTGGAGCAAGCTGTCGGAAGTGCTCGTCGAAGAGCCACCTCCCGTCGAGGATCAGGCCCAGATATTTCATCTGGGCCCGAACCGGTACGAGGACCGAGTTGACCACGATGGAGGCGCCAGGGGGTGGACCACGACGGGGCCCATGAAATAACAGGGCCTCCGTCTTATCTAGGGCCACCCGTAAGCCCAGCGCCTCAATGCGCCCGACCACCAGGGAGACTCCCCCTGTGGCCAGGCGCGCCGCCTCTTGGAAGTTTGCCCCCCGGGCTGTCACCAAGGTATCGTCTGCGTAACAGATTACACCCAGCCCGGGGGGGAAATCGGCGCGAAGGGCCCAGTCGTACCCTATGTTCCACAAGAGGGGTCCAAGAACAGACCCCTGTGGAACACCGCACGACATGGGCCGACTCCTCAAATTACCTTCTCGGTCCTCGTACACGACGGTACGCTCCTCTAAGTAGTCTGCCACTAGCCGCCTCAGGTACTTTGGCACCCCATGATAGTGGAGTGCTTCCCTGATGCAGCTGAATGGCAGACTATTGAATGCGTTGGCGATGTCTAATGACACCGCCAACAGCACGCCGCCACAGCTCACTGCCTCTTCGGTCACGGCCCTCAGGCGCAACACGGCGTCGACTGTCGAACGCCCCGCCCGAAAACCAAATTGGGCGTCCGACAGATCGGGGCCCACCTCGCAGAGGTGCCGGACGATGCGGGCAGAAAGAACCCTCTCAAACAATTTGCCCGCCTCGTCCAGCAGCACGATGGGCCTATAGGCCGCGACCGAATCGGCAGGCCGTCCCGGCTTCCTCAATAGGACCAGCTTCCCGCTCTTCCAGCACTCAGGGAAGCGTCCCGACGCCAAGCTAGCGTCGAACACCTCCCCGAGGCGGTCTGCCAAGTGGTTGAGGGCCAGGGCCAGCACTCGGGCCGGTACCCCGTCTGGCCCGGGGGCGGTGTTCTTGGAACGGATCCGTAGAACAGCCGCCCCTACCTCCGAATCCCGGACGGGCGGAACATTTTCCTCCCCGTGCTCCCCGTCGTCTCCGGCCAAGGAGGCCATCGCCGGGGGAGTGTGTTCCGCTCGTTGCGGGAAAAGGCCCTCGACCACTTCTCGCAGGAAGCTGGGCTGGAGAGTCTCCGTAAGGGGGGGGCCCGACGCGCGGAGCTTTTGTCGCACCGCGCGGTAAGGGCGACCCCAGGGGTCACGATTAAGACCCTCCAGCATCTCCTGTCTTTTTTCTTCTTTGGCGCGGCTAATGGCCAGCTTCAGAGTTTTCCGCGCCCGTCGGTACTCCTCATGAAGCCGGTCCTCCTCACCGTCTCCACGGTGACGCCGCCGACTGCGCGTGTAGGACCTCCGGGCACGTGTACAGGCCGCACGGAGGTCCGCCAGCTCCTGGGACCACCAGTAGACCTCCTTCCTTGGAGGCCGACGACCTCGAACGCGGGGCATGGCCGCATCGCATACATGCGTAATCGCATCGCGAAAGCGGCCAGCCCCCACGTCGACCTCCTCGGTCGGAGCCTGAGGAGACAGCCACGAGTGAATTATGGCTGCCTCCTCTAGTAACCTACTAGAGGAGGCAGCCATAATTCCGGTTCAGCCCGGCAACAGCCCACCGCGGAAAGCGGGATAAACGCCGCGCCACGTGACCCCTACTGGAGTCCTGGGTCCGGGAGAGCTCAAATCGGATATACAGGTGATCCGAGAGCGTCTCAACCTCTTCCAGGACACACCAGTTCCTTACTCGTGCGGCGAGGGCAGGGGTAGCGAACGAAAGGTCCACTATCGACCCCCCCTGCTGTCGCACGCACGTGTTGGTGGAGCCTCTGTTTAGAAGACAGAGGCCCACCGAGGCCGCCCACTCCTCTACGGCCTCGCCCCTGGCGTCCGTCCTGGGGGAACCCCACGCAATGGACTTTGCGTTGAAGTCCCCCAGCACAACGACGTGCCCAGACGCTAGTCGCCGTATCGAGGTCTCCAAGCTGGTTAGGAAAACCTCGAAGTCGTTCAAACTCCGGTTGGGGGAGAAATAGACACCATATATGGTGATCCCCCCCCCACTCGACGGCAACATATCCAGTGCCCTTGTCTCTTAGCGACAAGGGCGGGGAATGAGCCGTCGTGGAACCGACGACTGCCACGGAGCCGTCCCAGTCACCCATCCAGTTTGGACGGGGAGGGACAGAATAGGGCTCCGCGACTACGGCAACACCTATCGACCACTGTGCCATGGTTTGCAGGAAGAGATCCTGCGCCGCGGCACAGTGGTTCAGGTTCGTCTGGACCAGGAGGTTGGAGACTTGATCCATTACTGGATCGTCTCTACAACCTCCTCCATGGGCGACGACGACGACGCACGTACTATATCAGAGGCAGCCTGGGTCGACTGGCTAGCCCCTGACGTCTGCCGAGAACTGCGGGGAGGCTTGCAGCCTCTCTGCCCCATCTGGTGATTGGCGGGCTTATTGCCCGCCGCACACGCTGGGCAGTGAGGGGCGGCAGAGCATTCTGCCGCCTTATGCCCCGGTTGACCGCAGCGGAAACACAGTCCGCCGCAGTCAAAACAACTGTCGCACTTGACGCGCGTGTGTCCCGCGGCCAGGCATTTAAAACACCTCATCGGTCTCGCCGCCAGGACTGTGATCCTGGCGCTCACGAAACCGATGAGCAGCCTGCCGGCGTCGGCCAATACTTTGGCCGACGCTACGGGACAGCTGACCCACACGGCGCCAAGCCCTCCTGGACCGGGGCGGATGGTGCCGACCCTGACGTTGTCCGCGCTGCACCCCGTCTTCTCCCGGATTACAGCGCGGACATCTTCGGCCGTCACTGAGTCGTCCAGGCCCGAGATGCGCAGTTCCGCGCACTTGGTAGGCCTGGCGACCCTAACAGCATCTGTGGCTGCAAATATTCCCCGCAGCTTCTCAGCGAAGGAGTCCGCCGTCTTTGCGCCTTCAGCCCCAGGGAACTCGAGAACTCGAGCTCCCGTCTGGGCGAGGCGCATCCTGACCCCCACCGTCCCAAACTCGTTGGCGAGGCTGTCCCGGGCCTTTTTGAAGACGGCCGCATAGGACAGCCCGCCGTCAGCCGCCTCCGGGGACACGGTCACAACTACAGCCGCGGTTTTGGGCGGCTGCAGCTTCCGCGGCCTCTTTGCAGAGGCCGTTGTCACCGGTGGCGAAGGCTGGGCTTGGGCTGCTTTTTGGGCAGCCTTTCTGGCCCGCCTTCGGGACTTCTTGGAGCCCCTCGCCTCCTGCCAGCCCTCGTTGGAGGGGGCAGGTGCGGAGGGGCCCGGCAGGGGTGTCGGAGTGGGGAGCGGAGGGAATGCCACTCCGCTCCTCGGCGCCGTTTTAGGCCCCGTCTTGGCCGGCGCCTGGGGATGTGCCTTGGCCGGCGCCTTAGCCGGTGCCTTGGCCGGCGCCTGGGCCGGTGCCTTGGCCCCCCTCCTCGGCTTTTGGGGAGCCGATGGAGTCGGGGCAGACGCCGCCGCCGCGTAGGAGACGCGGCCTCCCACTACGGGGAGCGCGGTCGGAGCGGCGGCCTTAGGCCGCTGTGTCGACGCGAGCGGGGGGCGCATACTCGGCGCAGGAGGCAATCTCGCCTCCAGGCCAGCCAGGCGTCCGTCCAGCATATTCCCAACTGCGATGAGGATTTCTCGCAGTTGGGAGTCAAATGCCCCTGAGTTGGTGGTAGGGGCAGGCTGGGACGCGGACGGGGCTTCCCGCTCGGGGAGGTTCGCCTGGAAGCGGGCGAACTGAGCGCTCAGCTCGTTCACCCGCTCCGTCAGCTTCTCGTTGGCCACCTGCAGGCGAGAGACGTCGCCCGCTAGGCCCTCCACGACCTCCGACAAAGCGGAGGAGGAGTCCTTAAGGGCCCTCACAAACGAGCCCTTAAGGTTCACGGATTTGGTGGCCACCTTGTTGATGACGGCCACCGCCGCTTTCGCCCTCTCCTGCACGGACACGGGAGCCTGGGGGGCATTTCCCCCCACCGGCTCCCGAACCTTGAGCAGGAGATCCGCGATCTCCTCCTCCGCTACGGTCTCGCCGTCCACTCGCACGCTCCTGTAGGACTCCGCGTTTGAGAACGCGGAGCCTGACGGGGTCGAGACCGAGGCCGAGGCCGGTTTACGCGCCCTCCCTCGGCGGCTGCTTGCCACCTTTGGTGGCATCATTTCGCCGGACGTGTCGGTCCCCTCTTCCCTGGAGCGTCCGCGTTTCCGGCTGTCGCTCCGCTCCGCTTCCATGGCGTCCGCGCCATCCGACGAAGCGGCGGATCCGGAACGCAGCCGATCCGATGCTCTTCGGCTCCCAGAGATCAGAGTCAGACTGACTTCTGGGAGCCCCATCGAGATGGGCGTTCCTGACGCCACCTCACCCTCAGTGGACGAACCATCGACTCCACTGTTCCTCTTCTCCCTTGCACCTTTCGTTGCAGTGTCCGTTTTGCTTGCCTTGTTCCGTTGTTTGATTGTTTCCGATCGTTTTGTTTGGTTTAAATTCA
This sequence comes from Arctia plantaginis, assembly GCA_902825455.1. Classification (NCBI taxonomy): domain Eukaryota; kingdom Metazoa; phylum Arthropoda; class Insecta; order Lepidoptera; family Erebidae; genus Arctia; species Arctia plantaginis. Next base: position 9,482,014 of record CADEBD010000171.1, on the reverse strand, counting down.
AATCATCCATAATAAATCCCACGAGTGGGGGAGAACTAAAGGTCCACCCGGGCAGAGATCCCCCATTACCCGGGCAAGCGTAAGTTTTTAACCCAACCGAGGGGTCCGCAGGTACCTCGGCTTGGAGTGCGCTCGCGACTGAACTTCCCATCAGCCATGCATCCCCTGGCCACGCACCAGAACACGGGATTCGGGGAATTTTTTAGAGAGGTTATCTTCCTCGCGGTCCGGGCGGTTAAGCCAAGACCCTCGCCCCCAATCAGAGCCGCGAGACTTAACCACAGCGCTCTTCTCGGGATTGCAATATGCCAACGGTTGACAGGGAGACTACGTCCCCCTGCCTGCTCGGTGGTAGTGTGAGTACACGCCGAGCCCGTCCTCCTTTCTCCACCGCTATCAGCGGAGAAACTGTGGCCCCTACAGGGCCCCGCCATCAGGTTTTTTACCGAGGTTTCCTCCTCCATGCTCCGAAGAGCGAAGAGCCAGCAGGGCAACCGGCAGACACGCCCACCCTGCTGGACCAGGCCTTGCCCGAGAGCCGATGAACGGCTGCCTCTTCTGCTAGAATATTGGCCGCTGGCGATAATCCTCTCCTCCAAGAGGACAAGGAGGGAACAGTACCATCGCCAGCGTTTCCAGGGTGCACCACGAGGAGGTTTTCTAGCCCAGCACCCCATGCCACGCGTGTGCCTTGGGTCAACCAATTCCGGCAGTAAGCAGGTCAAATAAAATTGAACCAACCATTTTTTCTTTTCAGAATTCGTCGTCTTTTTCAATATATTGTATAAACACTGGTTCATATTATGATACCCACAAATCAAAAAGACATTTTCAATGGCATGTGACATGTAACTGACCTTGAATTTGATGAAACCAGTTATCGTTTTTTTTTTTCGTAGCGGAGCAGCTGAATTTTATTATTTTCTAGGGCTTGCTGCAATCCTTCTTTGGCAGCAACTAATGAGCATTTCACTTCAACCATTCCCAACATATCATTCCCAATCAAGCCATCAGCTCTAATAAATGGGTATTGCTTATCAATAAAAAGTCCACATGCTTAAATTTTCAATTGGTTTTCTTGCTGAATTTGTTGTATGGCTTGCTTTTCATTTTCAATCCCATGAGCTACCGAGGTCACTTGCGACAAATTCTTTTTGTACAAAATATTTTTTACCAAAGAAGATGTATCCGTAGAGGGTTTCTTTTTGCAAATATTTTCTAAATTCAAAGCTGTTTTTTTTTTCTTATTTCAAGCCACTCATTCGAGTCCCTTTGTAGGACGATCGATCTTTCAATATGATCTCTGTCTGCTGTAAGATTGATTAATTTGTTTAAATAACTAGCTTTCCTTCGCTCCAAATCAAACATTGACATATCTGGTGCCGACCTAGCTTGACCATAGTCGTGCTATAGGTCGTTATTAGCGTTTTGAAATCTACGTATCTTTTTTACTGGATGTTCCAAATCCAATTTACGTTTATGGGCCCTCTTTTTTCGATGTACTTTAAAACTCTTCTTGAAGGACTTCTATTTAACATTTTTTTTCGCTCAGCTGAAATGGCGGCATTCCTGATAAAAGATACGACTGCTGCTGCACATCTTCCTTGGTACCCGCATCTGAGAGCAAAATTAATTCTTTTCCCACCACAAATTTAGCTATAACATTATTAAATCTTTTGACCGTGTTGGTTTCAACGTTTTCAATCAAACTTCTTGATTACCCAGCCACAGTTGCAACAATGGCATGCAGTATAAATAAAAATGTACTATTCCGTTTTTGCCTAATGTCAGCTTTTACTCCATCATGCTCACAGTTGTAATCATGGCACAATCTATGATCTCCGTAAGCGTATTCAACTGAATATGTTTTATCTTTAAGAAGTACCGAGACGGCATCGTTTTTCGGAACATCAGAGTGGTGATATTTTTTCGACCGAATAATTAATTTTCTATTAGCCATTATTTATTGGTTTGTTAAAGTTTTTCTATACAACTAGAAAAAAATTGTCTCTTTGGCAAGGTTCCGCTTCTTTTTAAAAAAATTTCGTAAAATATGATTAGGAAATTCTATTTTTTCAACAGTCAAATTCTGTATTTTGTAGGGTTTCACCTTTAAAATTTTAACTTATGTGGAAGATTCACCATCTGCTATAAGTCTTTGATATATTACTCCGTACATAGCAACAGATGTTTTAAAACCCTCCGCAATTATATCTGCTTCCATAGAGGTAGATGACCATCAAAGCTTTTGAAGCATTTTTGTTCTGGAGGCGTTATGTTATTTTTACTAGCCCGGCTACAAACCAAACAGTATTTATTTTTTACACCCATGTACAAGACCGCACCTGTTTTTCTGCCAATAATAGCAGCAGCGCCTAAGAAAGTTTTCTTGTTCACTGAGAATAGTGTCATTGTTTAGTTTTCACACGACAAAACTAAAAAAACTGATATTCTATTTATGTAAATACAAAAACTAACGTAGTACTATGATCAATAGAAATTGGTTTCTGTAGGGTCTCAACCACGCCTGTGAATATGCTTTGTCTCATCGAAGTGCTGTAAAATAACAATAAATAAACTTATATTACTGTTGAATTCCACATAATTTAAATGTGCCTGCCTGCTGACTATACCAAAATTAGAGATTTCTAATAACATTTTCTGATTACCTTCTTTCTATACTACCAATGAATATTGTTTATTTACCGTACTCACATGCATACTGATTTTTTTAGACTGTTGCGCAGTGAAACTCATGTGTTTGTAAAATTTTACCATTTTTGTGTTTTATAAACATTGTAGACGGAAATAATTTACTAATAAAATAGAAGGAATAATTATATTAAAATTAACTTATAAGTATTCTGTTGAAGCTCTGTGAAAACGAATTTTACGTATTTGCGCGGGGGAATTTCACGGAGCAAAATGACGTACGTCCGACCTCAAACAAGGCTCAGCGAGCTCTGACAGGCGAACTTCGCCGCCGTAAGCAAACGCAAAAACATATTTTTTGGTTCCTTTTTTTATGTGTAACAGTGTGCAACTATGTGAAAATGTATCCTTACAAATCCCTAAAAAAAAATAAGCTCTATTTTTTGGTATAATTTTTACGTAAATCCATGAATTTTACAACAATTTCTATTTGAAATCGTGAGTTAGTGCTATGTTTGTGATTTTTTTTTATCGAGCCAAATTCCATAAATCATGTTTCCATCTTTACGGATCTCTAGATTATATGTTTAATTTTTTTTAAATATTTATTTTCATCCACAATAAATGTATATTAGGGTATTTATTTCTCTTCAAAAAAGTGCAAAATCGCTGCAACCTCGCCTTAAAATGTTGAGACTCCATTTCTTGATATACTGCGGACTAACCATTAATCTTTTTAATAAAATATTTCAGACTGCTAGCAGACATATAGCTCTATGATGTATTTATTCGCTTTCTGTTTGACTATTTTTCAAATAAAGATTTTTATGTGAAAATATATTCGTTTGCCTATTGTATTTAAACCAGAATCATTACATTGGTGGACTATTATAGTGATAGAAAAACAAAATTACGAATAGTAATTTATTGTTCTTTCTTTTTACATGTTGTACTAACTTATTAGTCAACATAGTAGTCACTACCTAAACACGTAGAGCACAAATATAATAAATTAAATAAAAATTTATTGTGCGTTTGTAAAATAATTTTGGTATAGGTCTTACGACTGTTAGTAAAGAATTGAGTTTAGCGTAATCTTTCTCCAGTGAACTAGCATTTATCTCTTGTATATTTAGAAAAAAGTTAAAAATCTAAGGGCCGATTGTGAGTTTGGTGAAGAGAGCGAAGCGATTGGTGAAGAGTTCAGTGCGAGTCTAACGCGGACACCGTGATCGAGTTGATGTGAACTAGACTCAGACTAGGCCGTCTGAACAGTTTTGATGCACCCTCGAGGTTATCTGCCTCATTGGTTCGACGTTCACTGGTGAATATCAACTGAACCTGATAGTTTCGACACACGCATTGTTCGGTCGCAGTCAGGTGTAGTAGCTTTACAAAAATAGCTACGTCACGTTTAAAGTAGACGAGCCATGTTTCGGTACATATAGCCCGGCTCGACCGGAGTGATACCGTGTGTTAAGCGAGTGAGCGATGTCACTGAAGACCCACAAAGGCACACAAAGGATTACTATGCACTTATCTTGAGTAGCAGGTATCCATTGGTGGCGGTAGTATTGTTGTCAAAAGCTAAAAGGAACTAAGACGTGTACGTGCGTACACTACGATTAAATGTGAAAAAAATACTTTAACTTAACTTTTTACTTACATTTTTGTTTAAAATTAAGATTATTTATTATTCAATTCCTTGAAAGTTAGATACCTAAAATCTTAAAATGCACATATAATCTTTTTAACAAATGGGTCGTATATTATTATAATAAAGAGTTCAGTAATTAACTAGATTATCTAATTTAAGAGTCATGTCTCGTCAAATTGAAATGTCTCGTTAGTTCCTGAGGAAAATTGGTGGCAGTCGTCTATTGTATACCTAGTAAATTCAGACCAATTACGCCGCGTGTAATAAAATATTAATATGAACTCCTTCAACAAAGGACTGAATCTTGGGGTAAGAATAAAATAAAGGTTGCCGTTGACACTGAAAAAATTTCCCTTGGGACTTGTCGATCATCTCATATCTACGGAGGAGCGTGAATGTTTGTTCTACGCCGAACCCCGCCCACCGTATAATATTCATGTAAACCATAATAATATGTGATTTGGCCGCATGAAAAAGAGGATAGCGGCCAAGTATTGTCTTCGTATAATAATTTTACTACATGACAACTTCGAGGAAATTGTGTAATATAACAGAATGTTTATGAGAAAGCAATAAATCATGCAGTAACAGAAACAAATTTTAGGTTTTTATTATCAGGCGGTTAACACACGCACGGCCTCCCTAGTGGTAAGCATTAATAGTTCCTAGGGACACTGTTACATCGGAGGTCACATTTACATTTATCTTTGAATTTTTTTACATATTACTTATACATAGATATTATTTTTCTCATTTCCGATAGCACTCATTGCCAATAGGTCAAATAGGCCTCGAAGAAGCTCGGAGTGCTGAACAGATCGAGGCATTATCGTATTTCACTCCGGCCCACCGCCTTTGGCTCTATAAGGCGCAAGTCCGGTCCGGTGTTCCCATCTCTACGCAGGGGCACTTCAGTACCAGCTTCTCCCTCTGGACCGCATCCAACGAAGAGCGACTCGAATCGTCGATAGCCCAAACATCTCCGATCGATCTTGGCGTTACGTAGAGATGTGGCTTCACTTTGCATTCTATATTGCATATATCATAGAGACTGATATAATAGTTTGAAACGATACATTTAAATTCTGATAAATAATTGCAACTTATTGTTATCAGGTATACATTGCATTGTTGTCATATAAGTATACTAGCTTTTGCCTGCCGTTCCACCCGCGTGTATGTCGGCTATTGCAGTAAAAGTACTCACTGAGAATATAGCTTTCCATTGGCGAAATAATTTAAAAAATCGGTTCACTGGTTTAGGCTTGAAAACGTATCAAACAAACTCACTTTCACATTAGTAATATAAGTATGGCAGTATAGATTGCTCAAATAGAGTAGAGTATTACTTTAATAATATGGGTCGAGTCATTTATAGTATATTTAATCTTTCCAGCTAACTTCAAGATAAAATCTAAGAAGATTCCGTAAGAAATGAATAGCCGAAATAAGTTCATTACTTGTTCGTAACTAAGCTATTCTTCGACTAGCGAGCTACAAATAACCCCGCAGACGGAAAACCATCCATTTTCTTTCTTTATTTTCAAAGTTTGTAAAACGAACTTATCCAGCTCTATACTAATTATTTGCTTCATTTTCTATATCAATGCGCATAATGTATTTTACAGTTGTAATTGTGTATTTTACAGCATCAGATAGAATTCACATATACATATATACTTTTCTACAGCACATGTAGAAGCAATCTATAAACACAGAAATTTAAAGGAAAGGGGTAAAGATACGTGAAGTTTGAGCCACGAACGATATTTGTTCAGAGATAACAGTAAACTGTGAGAACTCAAATGTACGTTCACACTCGGAACTTGTCTTAGTTCTAATATGTTCGAAGATTGAGTTAGACATATCAGAGTTTGCAAACATATCTACATATTTTACATTTTATTTAAATTCTACGTTGTATGCATAAACTTACGTTATGTCAGATATTTATACGTACGGAAGTAAATAATTCTCAGTTCATAAGCAAATACTATACTTTCTTATACATTTATTTTATTTTAATACTTCTCAACAGGACTATCGTTACAGGCTAACCTTAATGTTACAGTGCGGCCCTTAATTACTATAACATATAATAAATATGGTTACTTTTGTGAACTCATTCAGAGAACAAGAAAAAATGTTATACATACGATACGTTACGTGTAAAAGAAAAATTTACTGCAAAATTGGATGCAAGTTGGTGGGCACCACTATAAGCTTTAACTTCATCAGCGCGGAGCTTTAACGTTTGAAAACATATTCAGAACACATTGGAAATGTTGTGGTTTATCATTGATTTATTAACAATGGACTAGCCGCGTCATCAAATTTCGCGGTTTTGAATTCCGGTACACTGAATGAGAAAATAGCACAGCCATACATATAGCATATATCCACTAAACATATTGTCGATTATATTGTGCCGAGGAAATCGTCCGGAGTTAAGTCCGTTCTTGGTTCATTTTGAAGCGTATGTTTTCCGCTTCCATACTAACTACGCCGAGTTTCACCATATGTATCTACATACTTACACGCGTTATTAGCCACGTGTTGCTTGTTTTTGTATTTTTTTGTATTGTCGGTTGCACATTAGCCATCAAGATATAATAAAAACCTTCATTTGCTTGACCACTTCACTTTTGAATATTACTAGTTAGTATTTTAGTTAGACTTTATTTATTTATTAAGCATACCAGCCTATTTATTTATACATTAATACATATTCATCTATTTATTTATTTAGCTATTTATTTATATAATAATACATATATAAATAAATAGCATACGTAGCATAGCATACCAACTGTATAATTACAAATGTCAGAGTAATTAAACAAATTACAGGCATGCATGACATTTAAATTACATAGTATATTAAAGAGCCGGACTGCTGGGTCCTGTAGCAACTTTCACATACAATGAAACGAAGAAACTGACTACAGCGCCATCTAACCAAGATACACAAACTTCGGGGTTACTGCTAATACTGTATAGCGATATGAATCATTTTCAAGTCGATTAGCATATATACAATTCTGGACATCAACCGTGGGGCCCCGGCCTGTGTATATTTACCTCGCCTGGTCGGAGGATCCTCCCTTTGTATTAGAGGGATAAAACAACCATTCCTCTACAGGCCCATACCCATAAAGAGACTACTTGTTTATGGTGAAAATATAACTTTTCTATAAATATATATATAGACTTGAGATCTGATCGTGATGTGCTGTGATTCAACTGTTAATAACTGGGATTACATTGGGAGTGAGCATACAAAGTGATTAGTTTTAGCCATCTCTTGATAGCACGATGCCGCTTTGCATTTTGGTGAGATTCTTTCTCAGAATAACGTTTAGGTATGTTCAATATATCAGATTTAATTATAAACCTGATCTATTCTGATAAATGACCTGCTTTGTAGGCGTTTAAGGGCGGCGGCTTTCCATCAGGTGACCTGCCTGCTCGTTTGCCCTCTCCTTCATAAAAAAACTATGGTTCATGATAAAATTTTGCAAGGTAATATTAAACCATGTCTAAGAAAAGAAAAATATCACGTGTATTCCTCACATAGAACATATTTTACGAGGAATCGTAATGTATGTATAGTTTACCATAATAAATGGTGTACACCCTCTATTTTAATATCAAATAGTGTGTAAAACGACTCTTGTCGACCATGTATAATTATTTTGCGCTATTAATTAGCTGATTACATCTGCTAAATGTATCTCTATTAAAAGAAATTGTGCCCCTATACCATATAAAGATGAGATTCAAAAATATATTCGATATATTTTTTGTGACAAAGTGGCCGTATACATTCATAACTTCAGCTGATGATCAGAACAAATATCTAACTTGCAGGACTTTGAGTCCCCTAGATTAATATTCATTTCGCCACGATGTCGCTTTCTAATTACTTTTGACATTTAAATTAAGACTATTAAAAGTTAGAGTTAACTTGGGACTACACAAGAAACAGAACCATTCCTTGAGTGACATACGAGATAACTTTGTGGAACGGACTTATGACTTTGTATTCAGTTTGATCTAAAAAATAAAGTGTATCCAGCAGGACTACAGTTTTGTATTTTTACACTAGTTGTTATTCTACGGATACACGATTGGCAAAAACCATTACAACCATTAACCTTAATCTAAAAATCAATTTATGGACAACTAAAAAAAATCCTTTTTACAAGGACTATTCCCGAGGTTTATCGTAAGCGATTGAGAAAATTGGCTGGTAATTAATTGTTCAATTAAATCCACTTTGTGTACCAATATACATATAAATTGGAAATAAAACAATTGTATAAGATGACGGTGATGAATAAATTGGCGAATTGCAATGATAATACAAGGGTTTCGGGCACAATTCCAGTTGTAATATCTTGTAACAATATACATTTTATTCTTACATATAACGCTTATTACAAAGACTTTCGATGATAAAATATCTCCAAGCTTTGTACATTATATAACGTACTAAAATGATTGTTATTATACATTCAGCAGCCGGGGATAAACTTGTACGAGCGTGGTATACATTTGGCAGTATATTCATTCGTTTTCATTACGTAGCCAAATATTGGACAACACGTATGCTTAAATTTTATATGACCATCAAAATGTCACTTCTTATCAATCTTTGCTGGTCAAATATGCATAATATTTAGGTGCCGTTTTTTATACTATTTATTTGGTTATTATTGATCATCTACTTTTATACATTAATATGATAAACGTTGATTGTGAAATTCGACTATGTAATTAAATGGCGTTTCACGTAGAATTTTAGAAGTAATCGTAGTAAATAGTAATAGCATTGAAGCCAATCCAATCTGTTCAGAATATTCAATATTTTATTTCATGGAAAATTCTTGCATATTGTATTCGATTCGAATTAGGTTCGATATGTACTTGTACCTGTGAGGAGCAAGCGGGTATTCTAATACAGTAAGCTTACGGCGATAACTTCTGTCACGTTCATTCAACTCAAGAATGAATTTCTTGCGGCGGTATTTACTGCGTTACATTTTTGTTTCTTTAACAGAAGTATGAAAAACACTAAGTCAGGGGCTCGTGGCTTAGTGGTAACCGAGTAGGTTATCACTTTGTAAAGTTAAGCAATTTTAGTCAGTCTATTCTTAACACATTAAGACCCCTCCGTGCCTCGGAGAACACGCTAAGAAGAACAGTAACATCTGTAGCAATCGTTACAGGCAGTTGGTACGGCAGCCGTGTCGTAGTAGACTGAAAGCACAAGCTTGTTTAGGAAAAGGCTCGAAAAACATAAGTATATAAAGTATTTTAATATTTTATTAGTTTAGTTAGTTAGTTTAGTTTAATCAGTTAGTAATGTTATAAAAAGCAAATCTTCACAGGAATAGGAATATTTATTCTAAAAACGATAACACTGGTTGAGGATAAGGAACAAAAAAAAAAGTGTAAATGTTTCTAGTATTTTTTTGTTAGCTACTCTAGCTTATTACATTTTCTCTATTAGAAATGGGGTTAGGACGATAGTTTTCTAGATCTGCAACCACTAAGTTGTATTGGGTGAAGTGATTTTCTTGCGTACTACCATATCATACCACCAAGTCTTTTAAGCCAAGGAGGATAATATGTTTAAACTTCATATGACAAAATTATTTAACAACCCACGTACCTACTTAGTGGTGTAGTCTTCGCATTGCATAGACATATATCGTTGTCAGAGACACTATATAGTAATAACACTCATACATGATGACTGTTTTCAAATGTCTTCACTTGGGGAAGACCAATGATATATTAAGGAAGATACGTCATATTCATACTGCACGGATTTTTCAAATGTAAGATCAATAAGAGAAAAAGGTTTTCTTAGGTGTCTGTATTTGTCTTTAAAATAAATAAGCTCTGCTACTATACTGATTTCACTGTCGTCCGTACAGATTTAGGGCCAGATTCACCATTCGAATTGAATCATTGCAACCTCTTGAACATGCACAGAACAAATTCTTACAAATACAATATATGGACAATTTGGGGAACAACTTATTGGCGTCAAGAGATCAACAGAGCAATGAAAAGTGCAATTCTTCCAAATCACATAATAGAGTAGATCGTATGGTTCTTTTAAGGATTTAGTACAAAAATATTCAAATATTACAAAGTGGAGCTTGCAAAGATAAGCACACAGCTGTATATAGATTGCGGTGGCGCGCACTTGCCTGTGTGAACGCGACTTAATGCAAACAGATGGCGCAGGTAAATCAAGCGACTAACATTTTTCGCACGATTTATCTCCACTCGCAATTACGTAGCATAATGATATAGCTGTTTTATAAAATTCATGAACCCTATTGCGTCAAACATTACTTTATACATACATTTTATGAAATTGGGATGATATTTCGTTAATGTACTCGTAATTAGAAATTAAATGAATTCGTAGTCCAAATGTGCATCAATTTTTTAACTCTTGTGGTGTCATTTGCGTGTTGACAATCAAAAAAGCTCATCCAAGTCACACTTCATTGAAAAAGAAATCTTATACGAGTATATTTTAAGTACGGGAACAAGGAAGTACGAAATTGAATGAATTATAAGAAAAATATGTGAGTTTACTACTACACTTAAAAAAATATCTAAAACGATATTCAAGTAAAAAACGCCCTTAACAATAACATTTTAATCACCAATACTGTACTTGTTTGTTAACTTGTTAGGAGCTCAAGTTGCATTAAAAAGTTGAAAATGTTCTCAATGGGGTTCCTAAATATACTAAAAAAATTAAAAATAAAATAAAAAAAATAATAAAATTTAATTTATTTTGTGCAATTTCAATCCACAATCTAAACCACAATCAACTTGCAAAATAAGTACTTAAATTTCTAATAATACTACTTTTAATTACTAAAATTATGTCAAAACTCAGAATCACTGTCTAATGAACAATTTTATTTATGTTTGCTGCTGGCATCTGAGCCGCTACACGTAACAGCGAAACTACAAAAAAAATATAAAAGTATTAGTTTGATTTATAAAAGTTACATTCACGCTTGGTATTACAGTTCGTTAATATTAATCTGTCGAATGTAGGGAATTAGGAATATAGCTAATACTTTTTGGACAACTATAAAGTAACATTGCTACTTCTAGTAACTAACAGGTATTAAGTACTTTTAACTTTTCGTTTCGACCATGTTGCACTGGCTTTAGTCACAGGCTGACTACCACCACTGTCCACTGTCTAAATGTGTAGCACATGATGATACATAATCGCGTTAGTTCCCGTGCATTAACGTGGCCATAAATATGCACAATTATTTTTTTATATTATGATTTATCTGTTAAATAAAAATATGTATTAAAAGTTATCACGTCGTTCCCTTTTGAGCTATTTAGTTTTAGTGAGATTTATAACAGCACAAAATATAAATTCTAAATCGATCGAAATTTCAAAATAACTTACCGAAGATTCAAAATAAGATCTCTGTAACGCGCAATGTATACAAACATCATGAATAATAATCCACTAATAGTATTTTATATGATCAATCACCAATTAAATATTAAGCTGTTAATTGAAAACGTAGTTGACATGATTAGTCTAATACACACCTTACATACAAAGCAGATTCCTTTCAAACATTGAATTCCATAAACAAAAGGCAACGGCCTATTACCAGAAACAATTTAATCCCCTTTCAAAGATTATATTACTGACAGCCGAAGGTAATTGATACTCCATTAAATGAATGTAGACAACACATATAATGTATTATCTGTATGTAGCTGATAAGAAAAAAACGATTTGTATTACGAAACGCCGATATAGTAAAAGAGTACATTAGAGGGTAGGGTACAGTCTGGGTGTTTTTTATGTCCGTATTATGAATTTTTCCTAAGTCCCCTGCAACACAGGATATATTATTAGTAGAGGAGTTAATTTTTTAAAAAAGTAAAAATAATAGTCGTAAGGTATAAGGTGTAAGATTTCGTGTAAAAGCCAGCCCTAAGTAAGTGTACATTTTCGCAAAGACAGTTAATAAGGCAAGCCAGATTGGAAGCGGCAATGTTCACCAAAGTCAATAATTGGATAGGTGATCATTTACAGCTAGGTATTGCACGATTCAATCTTATCGTTTTTCGAAATTGGATTTGTTGAAATAGAGGATATAGATATATTTATAGAGACGTATAATTTTGCCGAGATAAAACAAAACATAAAAGTGAGTCCAGTACTAGAATATTCTGTAGTTTAAATATTTAACAAAGTATATAATACATAATTTAAAAATTTAAAAAACCTTTAAAAAAAAACAACTGCTTTTCTCAGAAGTTGGCTATCCTACATACTATTTAGGTTACCATGTCGTGTAAATACCATCAAGCAACAGTAGACCAAATTTCAGATTAATCAGACCTGTGGATTTTAGTGAGATAGGAACTGAGCTGATGATCTTCAAAATTTATAGCTAAGAACCATCTCGATCACATCGGCTTTCGGACAAAAAATCCGCATCGAAATTGGTTTATCCGTTTGGGAGCTACGTACGTATGATGCCACATACAGACAGACAGATACGGAGATACACAGATACGCAGACCCACAGGTTAAACTTTTAACCTCGTTTTCCGTCGGGGGTTAAAAACTAACGCGCATCTTCTAAGTATGAAAGTACAAAGTCGTTTTGCATTTTCTTAAGAAGTCAAGTTTTTTTTATCTAAGGTACCAAAATAGACTATACAAAGTAGTTGAAAAGTATTTATTACACACACACACAATGGTAGATGAATTGAATTATTCCGTGTAAAAATACAATTCGTTTACTAGCAAACATATGATTTAATTTGACTCTTTATGTAATATGTATTTATAAAACACAGTTTTTGCAATTAAATATCTGCTACCAAATATAAATTTGTATATTTACCAACTTCGAGTATAATTGAAGAACGTTGTATGTTGGAATTAGGTTATTTGACATCCACAAAAAGGATCTGTAACAAAACCAATATACATACATAATATTAATCAACTGTATGTAGATAACCTCCTTTCTATATGTAATTCATGCAAAGCCTAGCTTCTAAATTTCTCGCTTTAAAATATAAACAAGCCTTGTATATAACGGCACCATAAAACATTTAGCTATTAAAAGAAAGTAAGATGCCCAAGGCGGCTTTTAAGCGAGATCTATTCTGAATATTAATGGGCCTACCGTTTTGTATACACAAGGTGTATGCAAACTATGGAGGACGTCAATAACAGATATCTGTTATCTTAAGAAACGGCTTTCGTTCCCTCTGGACGTAGTTCAAACTTCAGTGAAACTTTGTTTGATACTGCTAATTTATATTCTAACTATATCTAAGATATCTGTGTATATGAACAACAAAGTTGTAGTAGTAAGATCGATATACATATGTCTATATTTAAAAAAAAAAGTTATACACTTATCTCAATTATGACAGGTGTAATACTTGCTACTAATTAGTTTAGTACTGATATATTCGTACAAATGACGTTTTCAAATGTTAAATTTGTAAAATGAAAACGTCTGAAAGTTCACTGGAATAAAGCCGATAATATATATTTGAGTTTTAAGTACCCCCCTTCCCTCTTTAATAAGGAAATGTAATTTATGTAACGACATGTTTGGATCCGAAAAGGACTACGATGGCATTATCCTATTGTTAAAGAATGTGTGGTGACAAACAGTTTGAAACTAAACTGAGGTTGAACTATGGAGAATATATTTTACACAACTTTAAATAAGGTATCAAATTTGACTGTTCAAAAGAGGTATTTCGGCTTTGTGGCCGTTTTGCAATAATCTGCAAATGAGAATTCATCCTTTAGAAAAAAAATGAGGTGTTGATTTACTTAAATTTATTTACGTACGAGAGGACCTCCTTCTATAAACAGGTGTCGAATGAAACCTCTATATTTTGTCAACTATAATTAACCGCATTTACGTTAGGGGCGAGTCTATTGCCGTCAATCGGGCACTTTAGGGTTTATCAAGAAAATTGGGAGTTTATGAATTCTATTTAGGGAATGTTATATTAATATGGATCGATTCGGTATTTTTAGACGAAGGCCCCATGAAACATTTTAGGTTTTGTAAAAAAAATATGCCTATGTCCAGCAGTGGACTATTCAAGGCTGTTGATGTGATGTGATGTGAAAAAAAAAAAAACAATTCAAACGGTAACTATAAGGTAATATCATATCTCATAGGAATTGTGATCATGGACAATCTTTTTCGATCATATACTTTCTTATCATTTGTTGAAACCTTAATGGCTTCCTATTGCTTTTTATATACCTATTTAAAATATGCTATTATCTATTGTTTACCATGGTCTGGTAATCTGGAAGATATATAATTTAATTTAGTTATCAGTGTCTGACATGAGTCGTTACTGTTTAAACTAAAATTGTACTCTAAACATATATATGCATATTTCTCTAATAATTTCGCTTTTTATAACTTTACCCTTCTATCCTCTACACAAAGAGAATTCTTAAATTTTGGCCGTAAACGTCGAACTGGAATCTTCTTATTTATTTCACAATCGTAACGCAAAATAGGTATACTAGAAATCAAGCCTTATATACTACTGGGGTGTAATAGAGCTAGAAGGATATTTAATTAAACGAAGCAAATTTTTCAGTCAATTTCAATTATCTTCTTCCTCAGATCCTTCCAAACTAGGTTGATGTCGGCATTAAGTCTACTACGATACGGCTGAACTACGATTTTTTATGCCAAATGTTCATTTTATAATTATGTCACCATTATATTGTTTTTTAATTCATTTTGAGATTTGAATCATGTGTGTGCAGTGATTTATTCTTCATTTTCCCTCAAATCTATGTAAATTCTATTAATGTGATATATCTGATATTTCTCTGGAAATAATAATATGTGTGGAGGTACGGGTGTCATGTCCCTCCAACACAAAGGGAGGATCCTCCGACTAGGCGAGGTGATCATGCCTCGGCATGACTGCGGGGTGACTGCCATCAGACCTCCACAACCCAAGTAGGTAGTAGGCGATATCGAAGTTCTGTAGAAAGACTGTTGTCGGACTTTTTAGGGCTTCCCATAACGATTGCTACAGGTGTTCG
Source organism: Arctia plantaginis (assembly GCA_902825455.1). Lineage (NCBI taxonomy): Eukaryota > Metazoa > Arthropoda > Insecta > Lepidoptera > Erebidae > Arctia > Arctia plantaginis. The sequence continues at coordinate 9,466,568 of CADEBD010000171.1, read as the reverse complement.
TATGTCCTTTGGGATCGTTGCCTGAACGTGGTACGGAGGGGTATCAATGTATTAAGAATGGTCTCCCATCTATATAGTCACCTGGCTAGGATTGATTTACTTTGCAATTTGTTAAGCTACTCCGTTACCACTTAGCCACGAGCCCCAATTTCAATTATTATAGAGATAAAATTTGTGATCAATCTCATAATGAAGTTGTAAGTAGTTAAAAATTGAAGAAACGAAAAATGAGAACGTTCAAGTTTTGTACCGTTTCCTTTTGGTAAGGTGGACTCCTCCGAGCAGAACAGAACTTAAAGAAGTGACAGAGTATTTCAAACCTTGTTCCTTATTAGTTATACAATGTAGAATATAAATTGGAAAGTAATATGTTCGAATGAGGATTGAAAATGTAAAGTATTTTGCACCGCAGTATTTTATTTGTTCAAATATGGTTCCGTTTCTATTATCTCGCGTGCGGGGTAATCGCCGTAACTATTTGTTGTTTTCACCAGCATTATCATTTATTCACTGGTTAAGAGCGCGTATAAAGCCAGCAAAATTTAAGAATTCACCCGCGCTCCCCTGCCCGCTCCCCTCACATCGAAAACGATTGCGCGTGTACCTACGCGCACGCTCGACGCGTATCTTCTGTAGTATACGTATAATAATCAGATGAAACAACTGTATTCAAACTATGACTGCGTTATACAATATTACGAAATGTTTTGTGTACACGAATAATACGTAAATAGTAAGTTAGTAGGAGGTGACTATACCACTGATACTGAACACGAATCAATAAAAAATCAATACCAAAAAATAATATTATATTTATTTCAAATATTCAATCAATCAATCATATCAAATATCAATCAATAAAAAATCATAATAAAAATCATATTCAATCGCGTCTTTCTTATCAATATTCCGTAATTGGTATAATAATTTCTTGTAATAAAGGGCTATGGGGTCCAGCTGCAAAATTATTTGAACTAACGAGATCTCGGTCTCCTTCAATTATAAATCTTTCAGAAGCAGTACTGCTCGGACCGGGTTGGTCTCGGTCTCCTTCAATTATAAATCTTTCAGAAGCAGTACTGCTCAGACCGGGTTGGTCACGTGATATGTTTAAGGGCCCACTACATATTTTCTCTTCAGGTTTTTTAAAGATTTGTTTGGAACAAAGAACCTTTGTTTGATAGATTTAGTGCTTTTGTCACCGACTTCTAATCGTTCCTATTATCAACTAACCTTAACATTATCAACGTGGGCTCGGAGCCCACATTTGTCACATCCAGGGCCCAAACTATAATTGATCTTACATTAGCAAGTGAGCACGCATCGCAACACACATCGAACTGGCATGTTTCGAACGAAGCATCGTGCTCAGACCATTGCTGGATCAAATTTAACTTTGAAATGAAACTTAAACTACCCGATCCCCGACGGAATCCCCGCACAATGGACCGGAAATGGTGTGAACATCTTACTGCGGAGAAACTGCGAAGCATCAACCCAACATACGCTACGGGGACTGTTAAGGACATTGAAAGTCATGTTGTCAACCTTACACAGACACTGATCGATTGCTTTGAACAAACATGCCTACTTTCCACACCCAGAACTGGACCACAGAATAAATACCAATGGTGGGGTCCGGAACTGGAAAGACTACGTCGTAAAGTGAGAAAGTTGTTCAATAAAGCAAAAAACTCGCGATTAGACCAACATTGGAATGCCTACACGCAGGCCCGACACCAATATAAGAAGAGAATCAGAACCAGGAAAACTGAGTGCTGGAGAAACTTCTGTACTAACATAGAGAACAACAACCAGGCTAATAGAGTCAAAAACAAACTGTGTAGTAGAGGCGAACACAATCTTGGCTAACTGAAGAAGCCTGATGGTGAGTATACCAAAACAGACTCGGAAGCCTCAGAGCTGTTATTAAAAACACACTTCCCTGGATGTCGCATATCAGATGTGATGGAAAAATGGGAAGACAGATGGGAAAACCCATCAGATGATACAGACTGGGATACGGCCCGCAAAGTTGTCAACCATGACAAACTAAGATGGGCAATTAACAGCTTCCTACCATTCAAGGCGCCAGGACTAGATGGTGTCTTCCCAGGCCTACTGAGATGGTGTGATATGACACTACTGGACCATCTTGTAAAAATTTATAGGGGCTGCCTGGCGCATCAGTACATCCCCTTGAAATGGAGAGAAGTTAAAGTAGTCTTCATCCCCAAACCTGGTAAAGGTGACTACACACACCCCAAATCACACCGACCTATTAGTCTCACATCTTGACGGGCCTGTTGGTCTAGTGGTTAGTGACCCTGACTGTTAAACCGGAGGTCGTGGGTTCAATTCCCACCCAGGACAAATATTGTGTGATGAGCACGGTCATTTGTTCTGTGTCTGGGTGTAATTTATCTATAATATGTATGTATTTAGAAATATATAAGTATGTTTATCAGCGGTCTGGTTACCATAGTACAGGCTCTGCCTAGTTTGGGATCAGACGGCCGTGTGTGAGTGTGTGAGATATTATTATTATTATTATTATTATTATCTTTCTTACTAAAGGTTCTCGAGAGGCTAATAGATAGGGAAATCAGGGAAACTGCGTTAGTCAGTCACCCTCTACACCTCAATCAACACGCATACTCGATGGGTAAATCAACAGAATCTGCCCTACATCGAGTTGTTTCATATATAGAAGACAATCTAAATCACAAAAGGTCAACACTGGCCACCTTTATCGATATCGAGGGAGCCTTTGACAAGACCAACTTCACCAGCATTAGCCAAGCTCTGTCTAGGCATGGTGTTGATTCCACAATCTCAGGGTGGATCGACAGCATGCTAAGATATAGAGCTATTCAATTCACTGTGAGCGAAGTGACTAGAGGAGGGGTGGTTGCCCCCAGGTCGGTGTACTCTTCGGTGTACCCCCTTCTATGGAACATTGTTGTGGATGAGCTCATCGCACAACTTAATGACCAATGATTCCTCACAATAGGCTATGCAGACGATCTTACTATTCTCATCAGCGGTCCTTTTGAGAGCATTACATGCGATCAAATGAGACTTGCACTGAAGATCGTGGAACAATGGTGTGTAGCACACAACTTGACAGTGAACCCATCCAAAACAGAGATGATCATGTTCACAAACAAACGCAGCCTAGGAAATCTCAGACTTCCCAAGCTATTTGGAACACAACTTACTCTTACCAAAGAGGTCAAATACCTAGGAGTAATACTGGACAGTAAACTCCTGTGAAATAAGCACCTCGATGAAAAACTGAATAAACCCTGCATTATTTTCTGCCAATGCAAGCGGCTACTCGGCAAAAGCTGGGAACTATCACCCAAAATTACTTTATTTCTATACAGGACAGTCATAAGACCATTAATCACTTACGGTGCTGTTGTCTGATGGCAGAGAACAGAGCTAAGCATGCAAGCTGTCATAAACAAACTGCAGCAATTCCAGCGACTCCCATGCTCCGCGGTCACTGGCTGTATGCGCACAACGCCTACTGCCGCACTGGAGGTGGCTCTTGGTCTGCCACCCCTGGATCTATTCATACAGCAGGAGGCCGCCATGGCGATCATTAGACTCAAATACCTGGGTCTATGGCACAAAAGTGAGGGATCGCACTCCAAATTATGGGATCAATTGGTGGAATACGAACCACTGATAGCAACTCCATGCGATAGAATCCCAAAACAAAATATCTTCACCAGAAGATACTTCATCCAGATACATGGAAATGACCGAGATCAATCCGGCATTAACGAAGTCCGAATTTACACGGACGGTTCCAAGACTAGGTCAGGAACTGGAGCCGGAGTTTTCTCGCAAGACCTAAATATAAACATATCACTAGCGTTAGGCCAACACAGCTCCATATTTCAATGTGAATGTGTGGCAATAACTTACGCTGCCACAACGGCCATGTCAAGGGGTATCAAGGACTACAACATCCGAATAATATCCGACAGCATGGCCGTCTTAAAGGCATAGAAGGGCAACACAATGACCTCTGGTATTGTCTTCGAATGCCACCAAGCACTGGAACAGCTCGCTATATTCAATGGGGTACTCCTCCAATGGATTAAAAGGCACAGTAACTCACACGGGAACGATGCCGCAGATGAGTTGGCAAGGAGGGGCTCGGCAACCCCAACCTCTGGCCCAACCCCACTCCTGCCCATATCGTTTAACCAAATACGATGCTGGGTGAGGCAACGGACCTGTGAAGCACACAACCGGAGGTGGAAAAACTCACCCGGCTGCAGACAGTCCAAACTGGTGCTGAATTAAGTCACACCACGACTCACCTGCAGACTGATCAGTCTTAGCAGACCGGAAATCATAATGGTTGTCGGAACTATTACAGGACATCTAGCCCTGAACCGACAACTATTCATAATCAATGCGAAGGACAGTCCCCTGTGCAGGGGATGTCTGGAAGCTGAAGAAACGGCCGTCCATGTAGTCCTGGAATGCGAGGGAGTGGCCACACAACGGACAAGTATCATTCCTGATATAAAGTCGCTTCTAGAAGCCTGTGAACGCCCCAGGAGGCTTCTGCGCTTCTGGAAGGAGCTTGGCTGGCTCACCTAGTCAACCAATCCTCGACGCATAAAGGACCACTCTGAGACTAAATGCGGAAACCGAAGCCCACAACCATCGACTTCGAAGCTTGACCTTTGTTTGATTGATGTGGTGTTTTTGTCAAAGGCTTCTGAAGCTTGACCTTTGTTTGATTGATTTGGTATTTTTGTCACCGGCTTCTGAAGCTAAAGTTATTTTTCACTTTTTAGTGTTTTTCTTTTTGTGTTCGATTTGTGTTTATTTTGATGTCGGTTTTTTTTTTTGCAAAAAAGTTTTTTTATTTTTCCATTTTTATTTGTACTATAAAAATATTTGACAAGCATATAAACATCCAAGCGATTGCAGCCATCACGACCGATTTAACGTCTATTTTTGAAGAGTTCCATTGTATATCTCCGAAGACCAGCATCAGATCTTCACCAAATTTAAATGGGACCTCCTCAGGAGTATAATTTTCAAATAAAAAAAGAACAATAAAAATAAATATAGTAATCGCGTAACAAACACACAAAAAAAAACATAATAGTCGAATTGATAACCTCCTTCTTTTGGAAGTCGGTTAAAAATAGGTTTTAAATACCTAATGGACATACTTAAATAGCTTCGAAATCGACATAAATATATTTCATCGAACAAACACAGACACCAACTAAAAGCTTGTGTTTATTTTGCATATACTATACCAAACTATACTGCCCGCGTTACTTATGAGTGATCATAGACTTATGGAGAATGTAATTATTATTATTTTAATATTTTTATAGAATACTCCCAAGATCATTATGTAGTCCATACGTCTATCTAGACTTTTGGAAGATAGCATAATTACACTAGGGGAAAATGATCAGAATTTTTTATTTTGAAGAATAATATAACAAAAAGCAAAAGTAAATAGCTACCTATTATATATCTAATTTATTACCTCCTATCCTAATAATTGAATTGATAATAACTCGGCGCGCCTAAACACTTGAGCGCAGTCCTCTCGTCTCAACGGAGCGGTAGCGACTGATGTCTGAAATAGAAATACGCTTGAAGCTCCCGCAACGTGCGACGGACGATGACTTCTTGCGCGGAATAAAAACGTAGTATGCGCCAAAACTGTTATATCGTCTAAATCCAAAACTAAAAGGAATTACATAAAATGCCTAAACAAAGCCTTTACTCTTGTATAAGTATAATTAATTATCAAATTTTTGTCGCAATAGGCATTACCATATCGTGTACAAAACGGAAAAATATTAGAATTAGAGGTTACTTCGTGATTTTTTTCTATCGAGGAAATGTTATTATTTCATGTTTTTGATCAAAGTGAACCCTCGGAAATATCATGTAGTTATTCATACATTTTTATTTTAAGATTTGGTCCGGAATTTTTCATGTAAAATCAAAAATAAGATTGGTAATTTTGCTTTATACGCCCTCTTAATGCATAATGACATTTAGAGCCGGTGATTCTTAATGCCAGTGTATCTCATTCTTTTTCACTTTCTTCTATCGGCCTTCATGGAAATCGGTAAGCAAGTTTGTGGGTGACCCAAGACTTTGACATCAAATTCTTTTGTTTAGCAAATATCTAAAAAACATTTCGTTTATGATTTATCATTTTCTTTGACAGAATTTCCTTGCAGTTTTGATGTGGCACGCTTTTTTTTTTTATCTCCCCTCGGATACCACCCACCACTGGGTGATTACTCGAACCAACCAAAAACCGCACGCCGTCTCCAGGTACCAGTAACCGGGGAACCAGGAAAGCCTACTAGACCCCGATGTATTGATTTGGCACCCTATGTTTTTTTTTCCCCCTAAAATAAAGTAAAACCAAAAGCCAACTGAAAGGGAGACAGTTTTCGTCGCCAAAAGATACGTTAACAGCGTTCGAGAAGGCCGCAAAAGAGGTATCTACGGCGGACTGGAAAAAGTGTTTCAAAAACTTGGTTTAGACTCATGAAACTTTGTATAGAGGCCGGTGGAGAGTACTTTGAAAAGATTTAATAAAAGTATTTTATCCATGTAAGTTGGTTTTTAGGTTCTCAAAACTTTCTGAGTGCCCCACGTACTAGGTATTTCATGACTCGAAAACTATTAATTATAATACAAAACTAATAGATACATTACAGGATTTTGCATGTAATAAAATGTCACCACCAATGAAGAACATTATCAACAATTCTTTTTTCTTTTCTTCTTTTTTAAAAAAGACAACTCCCACATTAGGAATAAATCCTGTGTCGCGGGGGACTTTACAAACATACATGAAACGGACACAAAGAACACCCAGACTCAGAACAACAATTTGTGGATCACACAAAGTGTCGTCCCATGTGGGATTTGAACCCACAACACTCGGCGTAGTAGGAAGCGGCGTGGCGACCGCTTAAACCACTACGCCATCCGTGCAGTCATTAATCCTGTTCATTCACGTTCATTGTTAAACATATCGTATTATCTCTTATTACTTCCACTTCCAGAACTCAAATATAATATTCAAATGCTAATGTTTTACTATTGTTTGCTGTGTTGTAAGGGTTATCGTTTTCTGTAAGCACCATATTATTTCAGTGTCACACTTTGATGACATACATATAACATTACAGTTCAAGAACAATAATTTATTTGTCACCTGTCTAGTAGAGTCCTCTATCAAGCTAAATTAAAAAAAAATAGATAAGCATATACTACTTATCTAAAATTTTAAAATACTCTATTCATAGGTATTGGGTCGTTTAGGTTAGATTTTTACATGTCATTTTAATAAATACGCATCGTTTAAACTCGTAAAGTATCGTAAGTGTTACGACATCACTCTTATTTTGTAGCCTTGTTCTACGCGGTATGTCAAAATCGTATTTTTCCTATGGAACAAAAATGTTTGAGACACATAGCACTAACTCCGCTGACAACATCTAAATTTCAACTGGTTTATATCACTTGGAAGGCGGCCTATGCGTTTCCACTTCCATTTAATGAAACAAAAACATCTCAAAACAAGTCTCTATTACTGAAAATTTATCAATTTCAAAATTGAACAAAAAATTAAAAGAACATAATTTATATCTGATAATAAACAATAATCCGTGTGGTGACGGATTAAAAATTCAGAGTGTCACCACCCCTCTTCATCCCGTGGGTGTCGTAAGAGCCGACTAAGGGAACAACCTCGCAGGACAACACCACTGCAAAGAGAAGGCAAACTTGACACAAACCCTTTTTTTTTTTTTTTTTTTTTTTTTTTTTTTAACGTGTGGAAATCCCCTCGGACCGTCACCCCTCCGGGGTTTGCGGCGGGGTGGTGTGTCGGACTCGGACCGACTAAAACCACACGGTGTGCCACTCTGCGCCTGTAACAGGAGGGATCCGGGAACAGCTGTTGTTAAGACATCCGGACCCCTCCTAGCGCCAGCCCGCTCCTGGTGCGGGCTCCGTCTCGATGTTGATGTTCCTCTCTTTAGGCGACGTCCGGCACACGCGGACGCCGCCCCCTCGCGGCTGGCCAACTAATGCGGGTGGAGGGGAAACCCACCCCGTCCACCCGCGGCCACACTCAGGGCGGCATGAGGCTGTGGTAGGCGGGCCTCCGCCGCCCGGTTCGCCGGCGGCGGATCGGGTCCGAGTGGAGGTCGTCCTCCCGGGCCCTCTCCGCCGCCTCCTTCCGCGAGATTACTACCTCGCAGAAGGTTGCGACCGCGGTAAAACAACTGTCGCTACCGGCCATGGAGCGTACTACGGCCGGTAGCGAGAGATCCACTCCGATGACTGCAGTGAGGGCCCGGCGCTGCGCCGCCCATGCGGGGCAGACCGCCAGCGTGTGCTGGGCCGAGTCCTCACTGCAGTCGCAGTGGTGGCAGGCGGGACTCAGTTCCCTCCTAGCGACCGTGTGCAGGTACTTTCCGAAGCAACCGTGCCCGGAAAGCACCTGCGTCAGTCGGAAGGAAAGGGTCCCGTGCTGCCGCCCTGCCCACTCGGCGATGACCGGCTGGAGAGCCTCCACGGCGGCAAAGCCAGCGCGTGGAGTCTCCAGCCGGAACGACCAACGAGCCATCGTGGCTCGGCGAGCGGCTTCGCGCCACTCACGCACATCCTCGGGCGGAGGGCGAAATCCGCTCTCCGCCCGGTAGTCAGCCACTCGCCGATAAACTTCGGCGAGCACTTCCGCCTCCAAATCCCACGGGGGAGTTCCGGCCAACGCGCACGCCACATCCGTCGAAACGGTGCGGTAACCGCGTATGGCTCTGACCGCCATTACCCTCTGAGGGCGCCAGAGGCGTACCCTATTCTGGGCGGTCAGAGCCGCCGCCCACACCGGTGCACCGTACAGCGCCATTGACCGGACAACCCCCGTGTACAGCCGTCTTGTCGCGACGCTGGGTCCACCCATATTGGGCAAAAGTCGCCCTAGGGCAGACGCAGCGCCGACCAGCTTTGGAGCAAGCTGTCGGAAGTGCTCGTCGAAGAGCCACCTCCCGTCGAGGATCAGGCCCAGATATTTCATCTGGGCCCGAACCGGTACGAGGACCGAGTTGACCACGATTGAGGCGCCAGGGGGTGGACCACGACGGGGCCCATGAAATAACAGGGCCTCCGTCTTATCTAGGGCCACCCGTAAGCCCAGCGCCTCAATGCGCCCGACCACCAGGGAGACTCCCCCTGTGGCCAGGCGCGCCGCCTCTTGGAAGTTTGCCCCCCGGGCTGTCACCAGGGTATCGTCTGCGTAACAGATTACACCCAGCCCGGGGGGGAAATCGGCGCGAAGGGCCCAGTCGTACCCTATGTTCCACAAGAGGGGTCCAAGAACAGACCCCTGTGGAACACCGCACGACATGGGCCGACTCCTCAGATTACCTTCTCGGTCCTCGTACACGACGGTACGCTCCTCTAAATAGTCTGCCACCAGCCGCCTCAGGTACTTCGGCACCCCATGATAGTGGAGTGCTTCCCTGATGCAGCTGAATGACAGACTATTGAATGCGTTGGCGATGTCCAATGACACCGCCAACAGCACGCCGCCACAGCTCACGGCCTCTTCGGTCACGGCCCTCAGGCGCAACACAGCGTCGACTGTCGAACGCCCCGCCCGAAAACCAAACTGGGCGTCCGACAGATCGGGGCCCACCTCGCAGAGGTGCCGGACGATGCGGGCAGAAAGAACCCTCTCAAACAATTTGCCCGCCTCGTCCAGCAGCACGATGGGCCTATAGGCCGCGACCGAATCGGCAGGCCGTCCCGGCTTCCTCAATAGGACCAGCTTCCCGCTCTTCCAGCACTCAGGGAAGCGTCCCGACGCCAAGCTAGCGTCGAACACCTCCCCGAGGCGGTCTGCCATGTGGTTGAGGGCCAGGGCCAGCACTCGGGCCGGTACCCCGTCTGGCCCAGGGGCGGTGTTCTTGGAACGGATCCGTAGAACAGCCGCCCCTACCTCCGATTCCCGGACGGGCGGAACATTATCCTCCCCGTGCTCCACACAAACCCTATACCAACCCGTCTGGCCAGCGTGGTACAGTAGGCCAAAACCTCCTTTCTAAGGAGAGGTCTATGTCCAGCAGTGGACTATTAAAGGCTGTTGATGATGATGAATAAATAATAAATCCATGCCTATGATTGCGCATAAAGCATCGACGCAATTGAATGGTTCAACTACGCGTAGGTCCGTATATTGCAAGCGGTTGAAAGGCTTGGCCGGGCTCCAGTTTGACAGAGTCGAACATCCCTGTCTGCATCGGGACGGCTGGCGGTTCATCTACATTCCTCTAGCGGCTTATTTTATAACTTGCTCCGACAGCGCACTGTTGCACTGGCAATAAAATGCGGTGCAAGAATATTTTGAACTGCGTGCGGTGAGATTTATTTCATCTGATTTGCATTGTGCTGTAAAATTGTAAATTAAAATTGAACATTTTACGCCACGTTTAATGTTTTTTCATGAATAAAAAAGAAAGTTAAAGTGGAATGTTTTAAGAATTTCGCATTTTTTTGTTCATGTGTTGTATTGCAGTTTATTGCCCGTTCAGGGTCACTATTTGTATATTTAAACCTAGGTATATATTTTTTTTACTAAATAATATAGATATCTATTTATTTATTTATTTTAACTGTGACGGGCCTGTTGGTCTAGTGGTTAGTGTCCCTGACTGCTAAGCCGGAGGTCGTGGGTTCTATTCCCAACCAGGACAAATATTGTGTGATGAGCATGATAATTTTTTCTGTGTCTGGGTGTAATTTATCTATAATATGTATATATTTAAAAATATTTATACGTATTTTTATCAGCAGACTGTCAGTATGTCAATCAGACGGTGAGATGTCTGAGGTATATTATTATTATAAAAAAAATTAAGCACCTTTGTACATCAGCGGACTTAATGCCCATCTTATGCCTATTCCCTTCTAGTCAACCTTTGGGTGGTGTAGAAATCATAAAAGGTAGGTTACATATTATATTATTTTATATATTATTATGAGGTTGGATATTATTTTGTTTCATCTTATATCCAGAAGCCATACCTGTATATATTTATTTTTAACCTAGATATTATTAAGTATTGTATGATTAATAAAATATTCTAGTAATTATTTCAATTAAGATAAAGAATAGTGTTAATATAGGACCAGAAAAATAACGATTTAATCTATTGGTGTTGAACCGACAGCGTACAATGACTTTCCTTACGATAAAATACGTTATTAATTACTAACTGTACCCATTTTACAAGTATTCTTTTTAAATGTAAGTGGCGTCTAAATATTTAGTATCTTTCTCTGAACGCGTCTCGGCTGATAAACAGGCTAAGTGAAATTTAAATGGGAAAGAAATTTCGTGGAGATCCGACAGTATAAGGTCAGATTGATAAAAAGGTACGGTGTACCTTTCATGCTCTACTTTCCACTTAAAGCATTTACTTTAAATAAACGGTAAACAAAGTGTGAACAAATTCTGAACTTCAACGTTTATGTACAACCTAATTACAGCCCCCATCGTTTCATTCAAAAACTCTTCAAAAGAATCTCATTCAAAGTAAAGCCCCAATACAAATAAATCTATTATTATATTGAATTGAAAAACCGTACCCGGGGAGTTACACAAAACAATACACTCGTAAAATAATGAGCGTGTGTTCCTGGCTAATATTCGTGGGCGAATATAGTATGTAAAAGGCACTTGGAGCACTCTTGCACTGGAGTATGCTCCGTCGAGCGAACAGTACAGTCTTTGAACAACTTTATTCTCTGTACAATTCCAAATAGACAGTGTAATACCCTTGGCAAAAATTAATTATTTAAATTATCTATTGTTAACATACAGTATTTATTTACAGTTTTATGTAATACACACATTAATAAAAAATCCATGACTGAACTTTGTTTTAATAACTTCCTCGGCCACACTTCAGCTTCTTTTCATAAAAGCTTTCATTATTCGCTGTCTATTTAACTGAACGACGACGTGTAAGCATTCTTAAACCATATTTTATAATAGTGAGTTTAAAAATAGTTTGTTTAATTGAAGTTAATTACATTAAACATACCTAAATGAATATAAATTGGTCAATTCTATGAGACATTTTAAATAATTTAAAAATAATTTAGTCCTTTATTTTTCTTTTTTTTGTCCTGAAAAGACAACTCGAGCGCTAGGAAAATATGCTGTGACGAGGGAACTTTACAAATAATTTATGTATATAATATATAATATTATGATCCACAAATTGATGATCAACTTGTGGATCACACAAGTATTGTCTCGTGTGGCAATCGAACTCAAAACACTCAGCGCAGTAGGGAGCGCTTAAACCACTACGCCATCAGTGCAGTCAGTCTCTTTTGTTATGTCTTTATTAATTTTAAACAAAATATTAGGTTTAACGTTAGCAACAATTACTAGTCACATCCTTCTAATGAAAGCAAATTGCCGTTTAGACAGCTTTTACGACATTGAAGGTAAATATTTGATAACAGTCGGAACTGACAGCTTTGCCTTATCTCTGAGACACGGAATTGCATCTCGTCTAACCTAACCTAACCATCACGTTACACTATGGCATATTATGAATGAAGAAAAAACAACTGCATGAATAGCTCATTATAATTCATATTTGGGAAAAAATCATCTGATGAAGTTGACTACCGACAAAAGTTAAATTTTCTTTTCAAAAAAATAATTACATCAAAATAAAGCATTTCATTCTTCTTCTTCATAAATATCATTAACATAAAAATGGGGCGGCTTGGCCTAAGTGATACTAGGCGTCACAGAAAACATGGGTCAAGTAATACTTTCATTGCTTCTCACTGAGTGAGGTTACTGGAGCCCAGCTCCCCTGATTCGTGAGGGGGGAATTAATGTGGGACAACGCACTTGCGACTCTGCAGTTGCATGCGGCGGTAGTCACTTACCGTCAGGTGAACCTTTACCCTGCTTGTTTACCCTGCTACACCATCAAAAGAAACATTAATAGTGAATACATCACTTAGTGATAACATAACTGCAATGATAGAAGTAATGAAAAATCTTTGCAGTTGATTCCTTCAGAGATCACAGGTCACAACTTAAAAGGACTACGAGCGTCACGGTTTCAACAAAATTAATTGCTGTTAACGCATCAATACTCAAAGTTGTTCACAAGTATGTGTTATACTTAAAATTGCTAGCCACATCTTCAATTTTCGTCCCCATCGTTTGGACAATTGGCACTTCATCACTATGCGCTTTTCAAAAACAATCTTAACTTTTACAACTGATCTGTGGAGATAAAATGTCAAATTAGCTATTTAATAATAATACGATCGGCTAATACGATCCTTAAAATTTCAAGAAATGGCAGACGTTGAGGCATTTATGACTCTTCAGTTGTATGGGATCACGGGTAGGGACAGAAACTTACCATGATGTGATCCGTCTGCTCGTTGGGCCCTACAGCATAAAAATAACTTTCGATAAGCCTTTCCACCTGACCTGGTAGAAACTCTTACCCTCCTCTGAGCTTTTTTCCCAAACTAAGTTTGGGTCGGCCTTAAGTCTACTACGATACTGCCATACAAGCGACTGCCATCCGACCTCCACAACGCAAGTACTAGGCGATATTGAAGTTCAGTATAAAGAGTGTTATCGAACTTTTTAGTGCTCTAACTACCAGTAACGATTGCCACAGATGTTCGTGTCACCACCGGAACCGACGGCTTAACGTGCTCTTCGAGGCACGGAGGGGTCTGAAAGTGTTAATTTTTTTTTTTTTTTTTTTTTTATTGGGGCTAATCCCACCCACACGCCCACCACTGTAACTCCTGTACACCAGGATCCACAGCAGTGACCCACGAACACACCGAGTTATGACACTCGGGAAGTCCCAGGAAGAAATTAAACTGTCTTGGAACCCGCAACGAAATTAATCAGAAGAAAATTGGAGGAGTTGGAAATACAGTAAATCCACTTCCCTCCTTAGCAAAGCGGGAGACAAAATGAAGTAAAATGGGCATACACCCTTTTAAACAGGGCAAGCACCACGGCCACAAATATTACGGGTCCTACGTGAGCTATGTTTGATTTCTATAATATGTATGGCAGAATCGCCTAAACCCCTAAAAATTCACCCTAGTTGACACAAGATCCCCATAGTATACCGCCCCAGATGTCACCTGCAAGCTATTCAGCATTATATTACGTTCATTATACCAAAGACTACATTCCCAGAGAATATGATGAGCAGACTGTTCATAGTGAGAGTTAGGTGTTGAGCATTGACACAATGGTGACTCGACTAATTTAAATGAATAAAGCTTGCTCTTAAAGTTACCATGACCCGTAAGAAATTGAGCGACACAGTGATCCACCTCAAGCCATATCCTCGACAACCGTTCGCAAACAGATGGAAAGAATTGGTAAAGATGGCGCCCCTTGGATGATTCATCCCAGCGTTGTTGCCATTCGTCTATGAGGTCATTACAGACATCGGGCTGCTGTTGAAGCAATCTTGTAATTTTACCGCGATCCCGCGCGCCCAAAAAATCGCATTCCATGTTTTGTTGTCTTGAATAGTACATGGCTGCACGTCTCTGCACCTCGAGATCGACCGGAAGCACACCCGCCAACACCGGCAAAGCCTCAGTGCTAACCGTCCTATATGCCTTACACAAGAATATCAGTGCAAGTCGTTGGCCTTGTAACAGTTTGCGATGGACAGCGCCTACGGTCGCCCTATCGGCCCATACAGGTGCACCATAGCACATAGAACCTAAATAAGTAGCTCCGTATATGATCTTTAATGTATTAAATGATAGACCCCATGTCGCAGTTGATATCCTTGTCAATGCACAGAAACTCTTTTTAGACTTTTCATTAACTATTTTAATATGTTCGATAAATGAAAAGTTTCTTTCTAAAACTAATCCTAGATAACACACTGCGGTTTTATTTTTTACAGTAACATTGTCAAATCTAATGCTCGGCGGTGATTTGAGGTTACCTTTTAAAAGTAGCTGGAAGGTTTTGTTGGGTGCAAAAGTTAAGCGATTACGTTCACCCCATTGAGATATCAAGTTCAAACATCTATTGGCTAATCTCTCAAGCCAAGCCCTAGTATCAGATTCCACCAGTAATAAGCCGTCATCAGCATACGCGTTCAGAGTACATCCGGATGGTATTGGTATCGCAAGAAAATTGTAAGCGCCTTCGACACAGAATGATGACCAAGTCTTAGTTTAGTTGTACCTTGTGAAAAGTATGAAGAGATAAGGGAATAAATATTTTTAAAGCACCCCCGTGATTTTAATTTCAGCAACAGCATGGGCCACCATGCGTTGTCGAAGGCGCCAGATATATCTAAGAAAATAGCCAACACGTATTGAAATTTTGACCCTGTGACAAACTTTCTAACCGATATAACAGCGTCAGTTGTCGATTTACCCAACGTAAATCCAAATCCAAATTGTCTATCATGAAACTTGACTCCACCTGGCAGAAGCCGGGGCACTACAAGACGTTCTAAAAGCTTTCCTAACGATGGTAACAATGTTATTGGTCGGTAGGATTTAGGATCATCCGGTGGCTTGTCGCCACTTTTTGGTATTATACGAATATTACCGCACCGCCATATACGAGGAAATATTCCTTCAGCAATGCAACGTTTAAAGACAGTGAAAATCGTGTCACCCGAAAGTTTACAAGCTTCTTTTATAATTTTGTTAGATATTTTATCATCGCCCGAAGCCTTGTTTAGCGGCAAGGATCTAATGATACCGAGAAATTCGTCTGAAGATGGTAAATCAGACATTGGAGATAGTGGTGGTTCGATAGCCCACTGCCTGATCTGTCGGTGATGATCAGTGTCGTTTTCCGGTCGATCGTCAGGTACGAGTGAGTCTAAAAGATATTCTGCTGTTTGTTCTACTCCTGTGGTATATCTGTTATTAATTTTGATGATGTTAATTATTGTCACCCATTCATAGACAGACCGAGCTATGATTTCTTAACTGTGCAATGCGTTAACCTACTCAGTTAATACTTGGTTATAAGCCCCTCTTACCATTTGAAGAAGTAAGAAGGTAGAAACTTTTACCATTTAATAATTTAATTAGTAATAGGTAGGCCAAGTAGTGTGGAAAACCAGTGATAGGTGAAGTAGAAAGTTCGCAAATGTCGTATGACCTTTTATTGAAAAATATTTGGAAAAAGCGTATGTTTATATTAAACTACAAGTGTCATTTGACGAAGATGAAAATTTTAAATGTTATAAATAATAATGGTCCAAACAGCAAATTTAAAGATGAAGTTTTGCGGGACACGCAAAACTTCATCAATAATTAGTCAAAATTATTTTGCAGTTTCAGCTTTAAATATCTCCAAGCTATATTCTTCTAATAATTTAATAATTACTTACAACTTGCTGTTTTTAAGGCTGACAACAGATTTTGGGGGTCCTTTACATTTTACTACATTTTATTATACAGTCTTAAAATATAAAACTTCTGGAGTAAGGCCCTATTCATACGATTAAATCTATTTCTAGAATCCCCGACAGTCAAGTGTGTAATAAGCTTAGATCTTTCAGTCAGGAGACTTTTAACTTTAGCCTGTGATGCTAACCGCAGGGATTCAGTTTGCACAAAATTTTTATTAGACTATTCATTTAATTCTTCTCGTTTGGCAGTATTAACATAACAAACAAATTAGTTTTGATATAGTTATAATAAGCAACCTTTGCAAAAAGCAATCTCCTGACATATAGGCAGAGAGAAAGAGAAAGGGAGAGAGAGAGAGATTTGATTTGACTGAAACTCTTGAAGAGTCATTGTAGCTTCAGGAATCAAACCCAAGACAAGAAATACCTTACATATATACTAAGTACAATACATATATTAATAAATACTGAGGCTGAAAATAGAAAATAAAAATAACCATTCTATTTTTAAAAGAAAATTAATGACTTAATATCCTAAGTCCCCGAGTTGGGGCAAAGAGCGTCTACAGTAGGCCTCCATCGTGTTCGGTCCCGAGCCTCGCATTTGACCTCACTCCACGTCTTGCCGGTTCCCTATCTGCGACATTGCGCCGCCAAGTTTGTTTTGGGTTGCCGCTTTCGTTTTCCTTGCGGGTTGCAATCCAGTGCCTGTTTGGCGATATGTTCGGTGTCTCTACGCAGAGTGCGGCCAATCCAGTTCCACTTGAGGCGCTTGATCTGGAATTCGATCTGTGATTTGTGGCAGCGTTCCAAAAGATCTTTATTGGAGATCTTCTCGGGCCAGTATACCCCAAGAATTCGGCGAAGGCAGCGGTTAACAAAGACCTGGAGCCGGTTCAAGATGGCTTTTGGGGCCTTCCACGTTTCGCACCCATATAGCAGTACCGATTTTACGTTGGACCCCAAAACCTTGATTTTCAGTCAGTCAGTATTCGTTCCTGCCACGCGGGCCGGAGTTGTTGAAAGGCAGCTCGGGCCTTGGCAATGCGTGAGGTAATGTTCTTCTCTGTACCCCCTGTTTCCAAGGTAGGTAAAATTGTGGACGCGCTCAACGTCCTTGTCCTCACTGTGCCCAAGCCCGGCGGCGGGGCGGTTTTGAGGTGCATAATATTCGCCCTTTGCCCTGCATCCTAAGCTCAGCTGCAACTCGAGGCAGTGGACACGCTTGAGCGTGGTTGCAGCAGGTCCAAGGGAGGACGACTAGGACGTGGATGACGCGGACTTGCCGGGGTTTTGCTAGTCTGGTGTTCCACTACTTAACACAGTAGATGATCCATATGAAAGTCCTATGTTTTTACTATACTCCCAATGACTTGTAATTATAAGTTAATGATGGTCAATTGACTAGATAAGAAAGAAACAAACTCGTTTCTTCACAATAAATTTATGACATTCAAAAATCTTCTACAAGGTCTGAAACGAGTAAAAAATTCATATGATATTTTAAGCGTTTTAATTACACTTATATTAACTAATACTGTTAATGCTAAAAGAATTTGATTTAATTTAATTGCTTGTTTGTTAATCTTTCACAGTTAAACTATTCATCCGATCATCATTAAATTTTAGTTACACGATATCAAGGGTACATAGAAGAATATGAGGTATCATTCTAACACAAAAAGTAGGAATAGTACAACACTATGAATATACCTCACACTCTGTTCTAACAGCTTATATGTTATGATTATTTAAAATAACTTTTCATTGCAAAAACCTTATCTCTAAGTCTCTCTACCAAACTCAATTTTTTATGTCAAATTGGAAATATAATCAGTGTGTGTACTACAAAATGTAGAGATAGTACAACGCTGCAAACATACCTTATTCTCCGTTCTAAATTCTTTTGAATAGTCATAATATATATATTATGACTATTCAAAAGAATTTTCATTACAAAAACCCTATTTCAATCCTACCAAGCTCAATTTTTCATGTCAATGGACCAATTTATCAAAAATATTTTGATTTACCAAATAGAAACAGTGTGTCAAGAGAGCATGTGAAATAAATGTGAGAATTATTTACTAGCGTTGTCTAGATTCAAAGCCTATAAATCCAAACGAAAATAAACCTTTTTTCCGGCATGAATGAGAGCGGTTTTGACAAATCTGATACAGTAAAGAAAAATTATCGGCTGTGACACAAAGGAGTACAGACTTTATTTCTACGGTAAAGTTCTCAATTAATTTTAATATTAATAGAACTTGCTACATTAATAAATAATGATCAACGACCGCTATTAGAAATAAGTTAGCACAAGTATTGAAAAACTGTGGTATTAATATTTCTGTCTAAATTAAAAAAGTATGGATTGCTAAGAGTAATTTTTTACACTAAGATAATTGGACCAAAAGATGAATATTTTTGTCATTTTTTGTCCTACAAAGGCACAGAATAAAAACTTAATTTAAGAAAATAATGCAAATATCTGAGCAAATAATTATGTGTTATTAATTTTTTTAAGATCTTAAAGTTAAAGAGGTTAGCATCTAACAAACTTAATTAAAATTTACTTTGAACAGTGCCAAATAACTCTTCTATAAACTTTACACTATCACATGAACATCATTAACGTTATTTATCTCCGTCTGCCTTCTACTGATACTGTTGATATGATTGCTGTGGTGTTAGGCGGAATAAAACGAGAGTTTACTGTATAAATAATTATTTAAAACACTGGTTAAGTACAGGGTTGTCGTTGTCGGGAAAAGAACATAAAAATATGAAAAATATATAAGGACAACGAGCGGGTATGTATCTATTCGCGTCGATCAGCTGAGTGCCGTGCTTGTGCCGGCGTGCGCGCATCGCGTCGTGTCCGGGGACATCTCATCGTCTCTTTCTCTCTCGCTGCCGATGTCCTTGAGCACTTGTTGAATGCATGATTCAACAGATACTTTTTCTCTTATTTTCTGAAAATATGTTCTATTACACAAAAGTGCCATCCACGTGGTATACGTGTTGCCATTCCTGCAAGCTTATAATTATTATCCTTAAAAAGTGCGACTCGTGTACCAACAGTTCAGTGCAAACTTGTGTGTAGATTTATGTGAACATCCATCATGAATCAATTCTCGAATATTTTTGTTCGTTTTTTTTCAAGTTACAAACCTAATTTTCCATTCTAAAAATAATCACCCACACATTTATATACATTACAGCCAGTTTGCCAAGCGCAAAGGACAACTTTGTGTGTGTTCCCGAGAAAAGGTATTTTGACAGACAGATCAAGAATGTAGTTATCCTTGATGGTAAATCGAATTTAAAAGTAAAAAAAATCCAAGTTGAAAAGGAATTCATTTTTAATTCTGAATTCATCAACAAATCATTACAAACTGCTGGCTTCGTCAAAAATTAAAAAGTATAACGTATATATATATATAATATATAAGTAGTATAAAGTATAACTTAAAATTGACATCTATTTTTTTTAGAATTTTTTAATTACTTTTTAAGCTAAAAGTGTTTAAAATGCGTTACCTACTATTTATACTACTTGCAGACTAAGAGGAAAGACAATAAAGGCATTACGACAAAAATACCGTACGAAGAGAACTTCATTAAAGAAAAGTTCAGGGAAATAAAACAACGCGGAGTTATTTTGATATGTTCAATGTATTTTTTTGTTTAAATTCAACTAAGTTGACAGTAGTCAAACACATACTAGTAGTAAGGCTGCGGGTAAGTGGTTATAGGTGGATATCAGAAGTGTCACTAGTAAGCTGCCAGCTCTACTAAGTCTCTCTCTCACGTCAGTGATCCTAGACAATAACAAAATTAATAAGGGTCTTAGTCAATCTGAGCCACATTTCTATAACGAATTTCAATAACGCCAATTTCCTATCCATAGATTAGTGTCAAAGCTGATCTAGTTGTCTTTCTGGTTGGCTTAGGATTTATGAGTTTGATAGTACAATAATGAATAGTTTGTTCTCTTTTTCATGTTAACGACTATATGCTGCAATTAAAACCTTCAAAAAGAAGGATACTGTTATCCCACAGTATGATCAATATGTTTGTCGTAATAAGATAGATAGGTTAGATAGGTAGGTACTCTTTATTGCACACCATAAATAGGATACATGCGATGATACATACAGAAAAAAAACAGTGATACAATGGGCGGCCTTATCGCAGCCTGCGATCTCTTCCAGGCAACCTTTAGATGGACTATACTATAAAGCAGAGATGCACAGACCACGGCCCGCCGGTCGAATACTGGTGGCCCGCCGACAGCAAAAATAATACTCTCGTACATTCGAAAAATATTGAATTCTATTCCAGAATAAAACCAAATAAATATGTTCGAAAAGTAATTTGAATCTTAATAAGTTGTAGGCCTTAAACAGCTCACGAGTTCGAGACTACTGACAGAGCAGCCCTCGAGCTAGATCAATAGGTGCCGCCTGACTGTTAGGACATAGGCTCTCTTGACCTGTAACAATCCTCGATTGATGAATGGCACTATCCGTAAGAGCTAAATGGTTTTATAACTTTGGCATGTTTCTTACGAGGACATATGCTCGCGGCAAAAGTGAAAACTTTTGTATTTTCCGATCACGTACTTTCAAGTAATCTTTGCAAGTTAACGGTTAGCTCGCAACCTTTATTCCTAGACCGTGAGGGATCCGAGGTTACATCAGCGAAATAAATCTCATCTCTTCTTTGTAATAAGATCAAATAAATCTCGCTTTAATAAAATAACAACCCAGTAACACGTTCAGTATAACAAATTAGTAATTTTGCCAGTGCATCATTGTGTTTATGTATAATAATAATATATTACAATAGACGTATATCTCACACAACTCACATATTACAAAACAAACAGAATGATTTAGTGTTTTTAAATTTTAAAGATGAATTTAATAAATCTGGCAATGAGTAGTAACCTACTTTCTAACATTCAAATAAATGGAATTCTGTGAATTGAAACCCGCTCTGAAGTTGTTAGCTTTTTAAAGAAAATTGGAAAAGCACAAAACTGTACACATAACAAAAATACATTTATATTAAAAATAACGAAAAATATAAAGATAAAATAAGAATCAAGCAAATCATATATCTCTCATTCATACTTATTTACTTAGGTTTTATATACACAAAGAAAAAAAATCTTGCAATTTTGTCTTCAATTCCTTGCGATCAATATGGAATTACTGGAAGTTACTATGTTAACTTACTTTACAATCTTTTAGCGACCACAAAATATACGAGTACATAACCTTTTGATAAAAGTGTCTTTTCTCCATTATGGAAACCTGTGCACCTATTTAGAAGCGATACTTCAATTGAGAAACAATCGGTTACGCCGTAGCAAATCGACGCTACGTCGTAGACCCCGTTGAAAAGTACTCGTCGTTATAATTAATTCATTTAAATTTCACGTATTGTTTTTTGTATGATTCATAGACAGCGTACATGTTCATTCCATTCTCTCTGCCTCTATCTTTGAAAGTGTTACATATTTTAACAGTGTTTACGTGATACGCATGCCGGTTACGAGACTCTTTCCGTAAGCTGTGTAAGGTAAGGTGTGATAGTACCGGCATGTATTGTACCTAGTAATATATTTGGTGGTAAGCTTGCAGGCAGAGTGCAACCGGGTGCAGACGGAGCGAGCATTGAGTGCGTGTGCGGGGCCCGGGCGGGTGTTGGTTTGCGCGCGCGCGGGGCGGTGCAGGTGCACCTGGGCGGCGGCCGGCGCCCGGCGCGCCACGTGCCCGGGCGCGCGGCGCTCAGTCGCTAGTTAGCCGCCGAGCCGCCGTCGTCGTGCCGCTCCCCGGCAGCGCTGCGTCCGCCGCGCCGACAGCGACAGGTGGCGCCGACGCCCGCCGCCTGCGCGTAACGCCGCTCCCCCGCAGATTTCTGCTCGCTCGCGCTCGCCTTGACACCATCAAATTTATACGGCCGGCTTTAACATTAAACTTTAATATTAAGCTTTTTCGGTAAATCGCTTGTGCAGTGTCAATTTGTTTTTTTTTATTTAAAGGAAAATGATTACTAATAGTTGTTTATGTGAAGAAGATAAATAAAAATGATAGTAAGCTTTAGCAAATTTTGAAAAGAATATTACGAGTGACCCAGTGTAAGTATATAAAAGATTTAAGATATTGATAAATGAAAATTCTAAATTTGTTATTTTTTGAATTTACGAAATATGCCATAAAATGGTAAGAATTATATGACTCTTAAATGAAACTAAACAAATTCACGATTTCTATTTTATTTCTTTTAAACTATAATTGTTAATGTTTAACTTTGATATCTTTCCTCTTTAATAATTTAAGTTATATATAATATATACCGGTGATTTCAAAAATGTAGCGACAAAGAAGTTTAAGTAGTTCTTACTTTTCTTAGATTATCAATTAAATTTGTACGACTGTACGTTATTTTATAATATTTAACACAATAAAGTTTATACGTTCATAAAATAAATTAAAATTATAAAAAGTTACGATGAATATTAATCCTTGTTAGATTTTCTTCACGTTGGTAACTTTGCAGGCCGGTTCGTAGTAACTATTAATTAATTAAAACAGGGTATGAAATATTTCAAAATTGATTGTGTAAATACAAAATTAAATGATCTCAGCAACTTGTACATGTAATAATAGCCTCATATGTGTGACCTTCTTTAGCAAATATCTCCGAGCTTTCACTTGTGAGTACAACCAACCAACAAATCGCAAATTGGGACGTGAAACATGAAAATGTACTTCAAACTTCAAAAATGTTTATTGAGCTAGAATTACTTGAAACATGTTTAGGTGAAAACATACGCTGCCAGTATTAAGTCTTAAAATTAATTATACGACTTAAATTTTTGTTCTTACTTGCTACTTAAAATGCTACGCACGTACTTTGACAGGCGAGACGTTTAGTTTAAAGATTAAACTTGCTTAACAACAAATGAATCGTTAGATATTATTAACCCATAGTATTTTTTAAATTGAATTAGATTAGAAGATTTTACTTAACCCCGTTTTTTGGATCGTTTCATAAAATTTTAATACATTGATGTTTTCTTCTTTTTCGCCTCAAACACATAGACTTTGTAATGAACGTTGAACCCGGTTGTTTAAACTACAAAATTAAAGTTTTAAAATAGCGGAGATTTTTTTAAATAGTAATTCTTTTACACATCAATTAATCACATTTACATCACACAGAGGTTTTTATTATGTAAATAATACTACCATATTCTATTAACAAAAACGTAACTCACACACTCGGAAGTTAAAAAGGTGAAATCATATTGTAAATATTTAGGTGGGTCACGACAACAAGCTTGTGATATTTTTTTAGATACTGCATCAATAAATAAGTTATTTTTTTATTGATTTATGTTTATTATTACTAGCTATAAAGAAAGATGATGCTCTATTGATAGGGAACATAAACCTATCTTAAGAGATGTATGCCACTGGAATATTTGAGGCGTAATCTTTAGAATTGAACCATGTTACGTTCGCTTATAAAGACAGTACATAAATATATGTCATTCCTTATTTAACTCTATAGCATATACATGTAATTTATTGTTTATATTTATACCCATTGTTTATTAATTTTAAAATAATTTACCTCAATAGTGGAATCCCAAACTGTTAAATCATTTGATTGGACACAGTTATGATAATTCTTTTTGTCTCTTTATTGTTTATATCAAGTGTCTTATGGTAATACTTCGCCTAAAAGCCCTATTAAGGTAGCAGTGACTTCGGTTAAATCAATTACTTGTAAGGCCTTGATTTTTTTTTACCAGTCAACATTACAGTAGAAGTATAGAATGTTAATAGAAGCCTTACTGATATCAATAAAAATTTCAAAAAGAGATAAAGAAGTTTAGTGCCTTTTTAGACTTCTGTAGTCAACAAGGAACCCTTATAGTTTCGATGTGTTCTTCTCAGTATCAGAAACGATTTTAGTGGTTATCGATGACCTTAATTTACTTTTTATTTAAAAAGAATTAAATATATATATATTCCTTTCTAAGGGGAGGCCTATGTCCAGCAGTGGACTATTAAAGGCGGTTGATGATGATATATATATATTTCCGTTAAGCTTAATCTTTTGTATCGTATTAAAAAAAGATCTGAAAAGGAATTTTTTTTTAACAAATATATTTTTTTCATGCTACAACTGAGAGCGCGTTTTATTTTATAATATTTTCTGTATTGCTCAAACGTTGTTTGTGTTGGTTCGAATTGCACGTTTTAAATTTTTATCAGCAATCACAAATAAGATAAGTATTTGTTTTTATGAATATAAATATGTATGTGTATTTTTATATATATATATATATATATATATATATATATATGGGTGTATATTTCTTATATTATATATATGTAGTTATTATCTCTTTTATATTCGTTAGTAATAAACCTAAAAAACTCATTTCACCATCAACTACTACTATCTCGCCCGACCATTTTGATCCATCCTAAGGTTACCTGGAATAGATTGCTCTTAGCAATAAGGCCGCCCTTTATACATTGTATATCTAACACTTTCATGTAACTATCATGCTTCTTGTAAAATGGTGTACAAATAAAGAGTTCTATCTATCTATCTAAGATAAAACAGTGTGGGTAAATAAGATTGATTGATTGTCGGTTAAAGGTGTTATTACGAATGTTTTATTAAATTAACAAACGGGCCTACGATTAGTCAGTTTAAGTCAATTTTAAACATCTATTTTTCCATTTCCGCTTGTTACTTTTAGTTTTTCGAAAATAAAAACATTTTTATTTGTTTTTTTTGAAATTAAAAACAATAAAACAGTAAATATTTTCTAAAAAAATATTTTAATGTCAGTACATACTTGAATTTGCATAGACTTTAACTTAAATTTGAAATAGTTCATTAAACTAATAGATCATTTACTTTTAGTTACGACTAATACGAGTATATTAGATACACGAACACTCACTTATTGGCATCATGGATATCTTTTTAACTACAACCTCTCAAAACAAAAGGTCACCAAAAACCTTCTTTCCGAAACTGACTTGTCAAGAATAAAAATAAATTTTTCAACAATAAATATTTTTGTTTCAAGTAACGCCACCTTAATTATTTTTATAACATACTATTCGATTTTTTTGTTAACTGTGTACTGTGTTTATGTCCTTGTATAGCGACTTTCCGCAATGTATTGTAACATGTTATACCTGAATCATAAAAATACTAAGACATAATTAGTATCAATTATAACAAATAATATCCTGAGGGAACTTCACCGTTTTATGAGGCAATTTGAAACTTTATGAATAGTAATGGATGCATCACCGTAAATGGAAGATATGTTCGCAAGAAATTCACTACTATCTACAGAATTTTACGACACCTAAATGTATGTATCCTGTTACTTCACTATACAACCGTAATATTTCAAATGTAATAGCCATTTTGCGAGGGCATAATACAGATATCTAATTTTTTAGAAACCGCATTGATCAAAACACACATGTATATAATTCTGTTTAGAGCTGGAAAAAATGAAGTTATGATCACAAAATCTGTGTGTAAGTACTAAAAAAGAAAAGAGTTTTTGTTACATATTTATCAATAATTTTAAGAAACTACACTTCAGTATAGTGCACCTAGATTAGCCTCATTTCTACACCACTCTAAGGTAGACTGGTAAAGAATGCCCATGGCATTAAGTCCACCACTGGACATTTTTGTGCATAAAGCGTAAATAAATAAAAAAAAGAATATTATTATAATTTAAAGAAAAATTCTACGAGCATTAACGCGCTCACGAAAGTATTAAATGTACGTCCTCCGCTGTCCACCTTCAATATTCAGGCTGAAGAAACTTGTATATCACGGACTCATCGGCAGAAGGCGCTCACCACTGAATCTGTTAACCAGCCTGTGACCAAGACCTATTTTTTTTCCATTATTTTTTTACGTATGGAAACCCCCTCAGCCCATCACCCCGGCCAGGTTAACCGTGTCTAAATATCAGGCAATTCAAAGGTATGTAATTAATATCTATACTGAGTGCGTTACTTTCCGTGAACATAATTATATATTAAGGAACACGATAGTTATAAACCTGTCGTAGGATCGTATAACTTTAAAAGTAAAAAGGCTTTAAATGTTTATTAATTACTAGCTTTTGCCCGCGGCTACGCCCGCGTATATTTATATCAGTTATCGCGGCAAAAAGTAGGCTATGTTACTCGCCGATAATGTAGCTTTCCATTGGTGAAAGAATTTTTAAAATCGGTTTAGTGGTTTAGGCGGCAACAAATAAACTAACTAACAAACTCAATTTCACATTTACAATATAAGTATGGCTTTTACAAACAAAAAAATTCATTTAAAATATTTCACATTAGGAATCCGTTCTCTTCGGTAAATACAAAAAAAATGATGTAAATATAATATTTACAACGCAATCTTATATTTTTCTTTGTAGTCATTCCCATTTCAACTGATTGTATTTTAATACACTAAGACATCGACATCGTAGTAGCAGCATATCATTCTGAGTTATCACAGTAAACGTTTCGTAAAAATTTCATTTAATATAGTTCTATTTAGTTCAGATGTCTTCGGCCTCATTTTTAACGAGTTTGTATAGATGCATGGACGCATGGTATGTAGGCCCTAAGACAGTTCACTATCTATTCGCATCAAATTTTAACACATAATAATAAAACGGTATGATTTTCTTTCTCCTAATTATATTTAAGCATAACAGCTTTGGCACATTTTTTTTTTATTATAACTTGTAAATGTTTTAGCATAACAATCTAAATAATAAATTTATTTACGCATAATGATATCAAAACTTAATTTTTATAGCTATAATAAATACTAGTAAAGTCCTAAATAAAATAAAGAAAAATTAATTGCAGAATAAGAATAAGGTCTTGGTTACATTTTGTATATGATTTACATCATGTTGTCATTAGATTCTTATATTAAACCTATTACTAAAGCTAACATAAAACTAGTAAATGGCTATTCTCAAATGCGCAAGAGTAAATAGAAAAAAGTTAATTAGAAATAGTTCAAATTCTTTGAATGTTGGTGTTGGTGCTCTGCTGAGGTCTCGGATTCGATTCCCAGGTCAGACCAAATGTTTGTATGATCTGTAAATATTTGTTTCGGAGTTTGGGTGTTTTCTATGTATGTATTTACAAAAAAATTAAGTAAATAAGTATTCTATCAGTCAATCTAGCTTTCATAGTACAAGCTCTGCTTAGTTTGAAACTAGATGGCATTGTGGGTTAGATGTCCCAAATATAAAAAAAAAAAACTTTGAAACCATGGAATTTAAAAAGCCATGTATTAGTATTTGATGTTAATTTTAACAATGATCTAGACAGGCAGACGGACAGTGAAGTGATCCTATAAGAGTTTCTTTTTTTCCCATTGAGTAACGGAACCCTGAACATGCATGCAACTATGTATATTAAACGTATTACAAAACTTAAAGTACAAATAAAAAAAAGCTGTATGTAATCTACATAGCGATGTAATAAATCCAAAAAGGAAATCACGCATCATCGCGTTTATAATTTTGTTTAACTTTACTTAGGAAGATAGAATTGCGTGTATTAGTTTTTAATTATATCGCTTTAGTTCTCAGTTTATATTCGTAACTATAAACTGTTTCTTTCGTTTCTGTCCTTTGGATAGAAAATTTGTCTTTAAATGTTTTGTTTTTGTAACAATTCAAGTAATTTACATAACTTATACATACACGTGTGTATCGGTGTTTATTTTTTAGTTTTTCCAAGGTTATTATAAACGTTGGTTCACAAAAGGATCAATTACCTATACCTTGAATGTTTGTACTTTTGGCGAGTTAAGACCCCTTCATTTTCACACATGATATATTTTGAGTGACAAAATAGAAATCAATGACGTGTGTATGTTACTTCTCGACGAAATAATATCTGCCATAAATTGGACTCGCTGGTTATGAGTTTGTAACTACGTGACAGCTATTGTGGTTTCACTCGCACACCCCACTCATTTATCACACAACCGCCAATTTTATTGCATCGTCATATTTCTTTTTTTACGGTGAAGATTATAGCATTAAGTATTTAGAAAAGTTTTAACGTTTAAAATCGATAAATCGATTAATCTGTTAATAATCTTAATAAACCTTAATAAAGTTATTGTAATATGATGTCGTTTTTGGATACGCAAACTTATTGTGTATATTTTTGAAACCAAACTACAGTAACCAAGTACAGCCAACAGCTAACCGGTAAAATGGGTTCTCTTCTTTGAAATGGGTTTTCCATTACCATTGTTTTTAAAGTTTTATATCAAGAGAAGACAAGTTCAACCCCAATGAGACATGAAAATACTAGTCTTGTTAAGAAGACTTCAATCGAAAATAATGCATTGAGAATTTGTTTAATAGAGCTATTATCCGAAGCTCTTCCAATCAAATTCTTGAGGCAGGTAGGTTGTGCTCATACATCAGTTGCTACTAACTCAGAATTAATGTGAGTGCTAAATTAACATTAGTACCTACTCAGACATGTTCCCAGTATTTTAATATTTTAGTTGCTAATTAATACGTATCTTGCGCTTTCTGTTTTGTGTAATTTATTAATATGAAGACGTAAAAAGATACATGTAAGTGACTCCCGCATTTATAACTTGCTGTTTTGGCCTTTTTAAAATGCAAAGTAATGTAATTAATACCAATGTAATTCACATCGAATTATGTTTGATGTTTTCATAGTATATGGTTAATATATAGTTATAGTTGTTTAACCCAGGTATATTATCGGTCAATGTATATACGCAAGTATGAAAATGATTGGCACTTGTTTTTATTAGTTGTGAGCAATGACCACTTGTTTTTCTACAGTCAGTCCCTTACCTATATCGTATCACTAACCAGTAATCTAACCAGGATTCAGCTTAGTTGCAGGTTTTAATAAAAATATTAATGAGTAAAAATATACGACTGTTTATCTAAGTGTTTTAATACTTGATTGACCTGACAAGCTAATTAATGAACCAAAATTTAAAATTATAAGCTATATACAACTTCTTCACGGCCGTGATACGATTGATTGACGGACGCTATTAGGGGAAAAAAGTAAATTAATTTTTATAATGAACGTTGTAGTAAGCTTTATCTTTTTATGACCCAAACAAACATACTAAATTTATTTCTAACCGTACTCTACGCTTTGGTTTCAGCCACATTTACTGAAATGGATTATTCAACCTCGCTTTGCGGAGTGACGTACAGTTTACTTGTATTTATGACGTTTAATAGCTTCTGCTTTTGTGAGTCCTAGCCATATTGTTAGACAAGATAGTTAAACAACATAACTAAAGCAAAAATACTATTTAAATTTTGTTACTTCGAGCCATCTGTGTTTATAAGCATTTTTTATAATCGGAATTGTGTCAAAGGTGTCCCTTTTTGTGCTTTTTATGATTTTAGTTCATTAAATTATGTATAACAAAAAATATGAAAAATAAAACAGTGTGCTTTATGAACTGTTTAAAAAAAACACATTAATTGTGCAACAGTGGAAAGAGGTATGCTTAAAAGTTGCCACAGTGGGTCTTTACTTTTTACAACCTTGCCATCGTTAGTTGCACTCTAGAAAGGAAGTCTGTTACTCCTATTTACAGAAGCGTGTGTGAAACAAAAAATTAAAAACTTGAACAACCTCCTAAAAGAAATCAGAGTTAGAATATAACCCTTATATGTGATTTAGATGGTAAAATCTAACGAGAGATAATATGAAAACTATTTGATAGTTTACTGCATTGGTAAAAAAATGTGTAGCATAAAGTTTCATTAAGCTTTCATTAAGTCTTTTTTTATAGTATAGGCAAACGAGCTTATATGTCACCTAATAATAGGAAACTACCGCCATCCATGGACACCTGCAACACAAGAGGTGCAGGTGGTGCAGACGTTGGTGCCCTTTGAGTCCCCCTTCCCCCTCCAAGAATAACAAAAGATTAAAAAAAAGTTAGGAACAGTAAACACAACACAGTATATAACACACAGTACTGCGTCCAACTTTGTAAAATATTACTCTTGCGTCTAGATGTCTTGTGAATTAAATTTATATACAAAACTTGTCACGTACCAAGTTCTCTTATATCAAAGTTAATTAACTACCACAGTTACATTGAACTTGAATTATCGCTGACTAAGTATAATGGCAAACACTTAAAAGCCTTAGTTAAATTCTAAAAGACAAACTTAAATCTTCTACTCGAAAAAAACGCATCGTAAAATATGAATAAAAGAACAGTGCCGTGAAATGTGACATCCTCTGTAGTAACATCTTATGTGATATGCAGCACTAATAGCTATGGCCAGAAATATAAGTAGCCCAACCGCTGGAAGTGTTGCTGCCACTGATGTAAATGCAACACGCCATATACGCTACGCTATATAACTAGCAACTTCGTAGGAACTCCTGCCATGTTCATAGTTCGGCATTTACAACAATTTACACAAACTTAGTTTCAGTCTCAGCTCAAAGTTACTATAACATAAGACTTTTTTTTTCATTTAGAATGGTACAATTTTTACTTGTGTTAGTTGTGATTGCCTAAAATTAACTGAGAACACAGCATGTTTTTGTATTTTTGTACATAGATATGTGTATCATTTATTGGCGATCCAAAATAAATAACATAAAATAAAAATAAGAACCCCACAGTTTATAAACTTCTCACAGACCCTAGTCAACGCTATGATTATTTTAAGGGAGCTTCATGCACACACTCCTTAGACAAAATTTTGTTCAGCAGAATTTTACCTATTTATACTTACTGGATATAAAGTATATCAATTAATTCTAAATCACAAGAATAATTATTTCTTCGCTTTCAGTTAGGGAGCCGCCCCTCGCAATCATTATTTTTAAGCGGTATGTCAGCTGAAAAGATGAATGGGAAAATGTTGCCCAATTTTCTCTTGCAAATAGACACTATCTCTGGTTTTTGTACATTTAACGTATATTATTAGTAATTTAGAAATCGAGTGGCGATCGAAATCCAATCGTTGTAATTGACGTATTTTATTTGTTGCCCAGTGAAACTCAAACTGTCATTGTATAAAAATTTGTACCGTTGACACATCAGTCGTATACTGAACCTCGTTTTATGTAAATTTTAAATAATATTTAACTTTATAGCACATCATCACTAGTCTGTCTGTTCGCTTTAACCTCGAAAACAACTAAATAAATTTTAATGCTGTTTTTTTTCAATACACGGTGTAATTCATGAAAAAGGTTTAGATAAAAAAAAAATATGGAGGCTCACTTGATGTTAAGAAAATGATGTTAAGGTTTTTTGTAATTTGGTTGAAATAAAACTATAATTATTATTATAAAAAATAAAATAAAAAATTGTTAAAGTTGAAATTGGTTTCAGATCTCACACTGATGTCACTAATTCACATATTCGTCGCAACTAGTTGATGCGACAGAAAAAACATGTAGGCAAAATATGCTTTAGTACTTACTCCTGCAAGGAGTCTCTAGAATTATTTAATAAATTTAAATTTCTGTAAGGTTCTGTAATCATTTAGTATATTGCATATGCTTTTGTTCGCCATATTTAAAAAAAGATGCAGAAAAAGAATACGGTCTTGGTTACATTTTGTTCATGATTTTCATGTTATTTTCATTAGATTCTTATATAAAGCTTGTTACTAAAGCCTACATAAAACTAGTATATGACTATTGTAAAATGTGCAAGAATGAAGAGAAAAAAGTAAAATGAAAATATTACAAATCGGCCTGAGCTAGGTGTGTGACCTGTTCGCGGCGGTAAGAC
Organism: Arctia plantaginis; assembly: GCA_902825455.1. Taxonomy (NCBI): domain Eukaryota; kingdom Metazoa; phylum Arthropoda; class Insecta; order Lepidoptera; family Erebidae; genus Arctia; species Arctia plantaginis. The sequence continues at coordinate 9,434,178 of CADEBD010000171.1, read as the reverse complement.
CCGTTATGGAGGATTGGCTCGAGAGGCGTCACGGGACCCTCTCATACCGACTTACGCAGGTGATCACTGGGAAAGGATGTTTCGGGGATCACCTGTATCTGATCCGCAAGGAGCCAACGCCTGAGTGCCACCACTGCGATGGCCAGACCGTGGACACGGCTCTCCACACGCTGGCAGAGTGCCCGGCGTGGGTTGAGCAGAGGCGAGACCTCGTGGCGGCGCAATCAGGCTATCGAGTGGGAGTTCTCTCGCTCGATAGCCTGATTGCGCCTATCGTGCGGAGCGAGAGTGCGTGGAACTCTGCCGTCTCCTTCTGCAAGCAAGTTATGCTCGCGAAGGAGACGGCGGAGCGGGACCGACAGAGGTTTAGGACTCTCCCGGCCCGCCAGGCCCGGGAACGGGCCAGGTACCACAGGTGACTCAGGCGCCGGAGGTCGCAGAACGACCTCCGTCCTCCATAAGCGCAGGCCTGGGGGTGACAGGTGGGGCCATCTGTCACCTTAGCAGAAGCAGGCCGTTTTTCAAAAATTTCTTCAAAAATAATAATACTTTCTTAAGACATCTCACACACGGTAGTCTGTTCCCAAACTAAGCAGAACCTGTAATCAGATTGCAGATAAACATAATTCAATATTTCTAAAAACATACATGTTATAGAGAAATTACACTCAAACACAGAACAAATTTGTCCTGGGTGGGAATGGAACCCATGAGCTCCGCCATAGCAGTCAGGGTCACTAATGACTAGACCAACTGGCCAGTCACCTGACCGTAACCACAAAAACCTCTAATTCATATTTCAAACATGGAAAAAAAAGATACCGATTATTCCTTTAGGTGGGATTTTATTATTTCAAGACATTACCATAAATTGAGCAAAAGATAAATTTGTTTATTTATTTATAAATAATGCGGTGCAAATTACTATATCACTCTCTGAAAAGAACGTCATCATATATCTATTATATTCACATCAAAATAAACAAAACATTTGGCTAAACATCACGAAAGATAAGTAAAGGAACTAAATAAATATTGACATACATTGTAGTGCGTGTCATAAACTACGTCATTCCGGCATTGCCTCAAAATAAACCTCTATAGGCGGAGCAAATAAATATTCAATAGAGAAATTCCCCGGGTATCATTCGGACGGATGTTTTGGCAAGTATGAGTCTTGTCAGAGGCGCACCGGCTGCCGGCCGGTCGCCGCCGCGCCATCTATACGTATATAGATAGCACTCGCGTACCGCTACATTCTGAATCTTCTTGTTGCCAACCTTGACAAATTAATTGTATCCAGAACAATAATGATTAAGTATTGGCCACTTGTTGTGCTCAGAACTTTATCTTTTGGGACTCGAGATTGCTGACTTTTTAAAAAATCAATGAATTATTTGTCTAATTGACTATAATTTGTCTAATTAATATTATGTGTAAGAACTATTTTGTTCTTATTATGCTTATTCATATATTGTAATATTTGTAATGAATTCCAAGTTTAAATTATCAGACTTCTCTTTTTCAAAGGTGGATCAAGAAGAGGCGGTGCTTGTCCTGCAGGTGCTGGTGGCGGAACATGTCGCGGTCGCGGTGATGACGCGGCCCGCAGCGCGCAGCATGTCCTGCTGACATGGCACGCAGCCGCTCCGCCCTCCTTACGCTGGCAGCTATCGCAACACTCGCCGGTAATGTGCCCCTATATGCGTCTAACAAAAATATATTTGCCCTCTGAAATTCAAGAGGAATTTCGAAACAATTTCTCTGACATCGCACTTCAGAACTTGGCTCTGTTACAAATGAATTTAGTAACAAAATCGGATTTTAAGTAGACTGTTCTAAATTCACAAATATAACAGTTCATGTTATTAAAAAGTCTTTACATAAAAATATATATATACTTTCTTGTAGGTAATTTGGTTATCTTATTATTTTAATTCTAAATATCAATAACTCGGCTTGAACACTTAAAATAATACTATAAATCCAATCAATACAAAGTACCCCTTTTACTTTACACTATCCTGATCAAGCAAGCACTAACCGCTTTTAAAGACTTCTGCATACAACAAAAAATAAATTTGATGTATGAAAAAAACGTACTTTTGAGTAGTGGTTCATATCGTCAAAAATAGACACAGATAACTATTAGTTCTAAACAACTTTAGACAAATATTATTTTCTCAACAGTATAATAACTATGCTAAAATGCTAACAACATGAAATTATAAATGCCAAAGTAAGTGCCCAAATCTCTTTGTTCCTTTACTTATTTCGCCTTAACATCATGCCTACCAAATCAATCATCACGACTGTTTACTTACATATTGAGAAAGTACAGAAAAGGACAAAATATATATTTTATGTTCCAAAACTACATTCTCACAGGAATATAAAAATAAATTATACGTGAAATACTTAAACATCACTTTTCATAAAACATATGCTATATGATTGCAACTCTCCACTGAAAATAGAAAGATCTATTTTTTTACCTTATAAAGACCTATTTCTTAGCGTTCCATGGATTCACCGTGCAAGTATCGAGTCCATCGCGTGATAGATGGGTGCGCCTGGGACTTGCGACCCAGGTATAGGTTTAGAGAGTACTCCTTGCGAAGCGTCAGCACTCACCTCCACTGTCTGCTGTGTGACCCCCTCTACCTAACCATATTTGATACGAACCTAGCAATGCCGCTTTCGATATTCGTTCTGAAGCTCTTGGCAATCCAAGGTCTTTAAGCAGGTTATAGAGGGATTTAGCTGGTATACCCCTCGTATACACTTCCACGGCATACAACGCAACGACAAAACCATGTTTAGTTTTTTCGTTGGTTAAGTCAAAGTACTTGTTTTTTTTTAAAGCGTGGTCTTCAGGAATGTTCGTTTTGAACGGCACCGTGAGTTCTACTAGTACTACACGCTTAATTGAAATTGCATAAAGAAATATCTCTGGTCTGGACGCCGAGGCACAGATATCCTCCGGTATTCTCTAATGATTTTCATACGTGTCCACTAATAATGTCCAGTCACTGGCGGTATTTATAATTGAGTACGGCTTTTGTGAAGTCTTTTTTGTTGCTCAACAAAAAAGACTTCCTTTACAAACGCGAAATTAGTTCTTATGTTTGTTGTTATTCCTTTTTTCGCTCTCCCCAGCGATAAACTTATAGCTTCGCTTGTGATTTGTAACACTCTAACATGGCTACGTGAATAATTGTCTCAGTCTAATAGCGCCTTACAACCTATCAGTAAGTGCCTGGCTGTACCTATTTCCGCACTGCACTTCGTACAAGCCTTCTCTGTAGCTTTTCTCCACCTTTAGGTAAAATTTTAGCAGGGCAGGTGACCATTGTATAAAAGTGTGCGCCATTTCAAAGCTAGTGGGATACAAAATTCTCCTAGAGTTAACCATTCATTCTGCATTTCTAGGTTCATTGCGTGCTAATCGGGGTTCAGTTAGCACCTGCGAAAGTGTTTTTGGAGTGTTTTTAGAGTTCAGTCAAAAAGTGTTTTTAGAGTTCAGAACGTCTTTTTAATTTCATTCCAAACTTATTCGAGTCCCTGTGCAACGTTGACAGGTCTGCAGATGTTGCTAGCCCGAGCCACGACTTCAATGTCTTGTGTTCTTAAGTGATTCTGGTGTATATCGTATACCAGAAACGGCCAGTTGAGACATGATATTAAGTAGTTGCCGTAAATCCAAGCTTTTATTACGTTACTTATTGGCTGTTGGTCTACCTTGTCAATTTCTTTTACGAAGTCAACAACTATTGCGTTCATAGAGAGAGTACGACCTTTGTAGTCTATCTTTCTTCCAAGGAATTTAAAGGGCACGGTTTCTGATATTATTGAAACACTTTCCCCACCAATAGTAATCCCGGGGTCATATGAGGTATATCTGGTACCTCGCCGGCCCAGACAGAATGTACCATTTTACCCGTAACTTGTTAAAATAAGCTACTAATTTCTGATAAATATAGAAACAGTTAACTGTTTCTATATTTATCAAAAAAGTTATTTTATTTGGCGTGTAGAGGGTTTCCACACTTTCAAAATAGGAAGTATTACGTCTCGACCCTAACAAAACCGACAAGTGTAACGATTGTTAAAGGTTATAAAATTGTAATTAGTAAAGTTAATTAGTAAGAAAATGGCGAAAGACTCTAGGTCCGTATTGTTGATATACCTATATGTACATTTATCCTACAAACATATAAATTATACGTATTAAAACCCAAAAATTGTGCAATGTCTATCGCACAGTTGAACAACTTAAATGAAGAACGATGTATCGAAGATAAACTGTCTATTTTTATACAAAGTTCTTCGAGTATAACAGAGAGTATAATCTTGAATACGTATCTTGCGGATCAATTTACGCCTGTTTTATCACAAATATTGTTTCTTTGAGTTAGGACAGGCGTAAATTATTGAACTGAAGACTGTACAGAAAACCAAAAATGTGGCTTTTTCGACGAAGGCGAAGTGGCAACTACTCGAGCGTAGAGCAATATTTCGAGATGTATTCATATTTACGTAGACCAAAAATGAATGGTGTGCAAAATAAAAAATTAAGCATGCACGGATAGCGGAATAGTTTAAGCGGTTACCTTGCCGCTTCCTATTGCGCAGAGTGTTGTAGGTTCGATCAGCACATGGGGTAACACTTTGTGTCATCCACAAATTGTTGTTCTGAATTAATGTATTTATGCATTATCATCGGACCACTGTATATCACTGGAAGTAGGTTTCTCGCTTTTCTGCACTTACATCCTATAATTACCTGCAACAGATGATAGTAATTTCGATTTGAGAATGTTTTACTGTCGGTTTTGAGTGCTGAATAAGCAATAGTTCATTATTTTAAAGTAATTATCACCCTATGCTTGTAAGTGCTTAAGCCTGTCTTTTATAATAATTATTATTACAATAGGTCATTCCTATTAAGCAAAAAAAAATGTAAATAAACGTAATTAAAAAGTGGGAACTTTTTTAATTTCCTCTTTAACGGTAACTTTTTCAACTGCCACCATCAAATTTTAATTTTAAAAAGGATAACCAAGTCGAAGACAATGTTGTCTCAATTAAGGGAAGCAGGAACGATACATTCCAAGAGTACTAGACATACATATGGGTACCTATTACTTATTGGGAGTATAGGCTACATTCAATCTTTAAGAATTGACACATATTTACCAAAAAATGACAAAATATATAATTAAAAACATAAAAAAAAAACAAATGAGATATATTTTTAAAACAATCAAAAACAATATTTTTTTGTGTTTATTAATGAATTCGCGAGGGGGTCTCAAAGGGCGGGCAACGCACTTATGATTATTAAATTGCAAGTGTCCATAGGCAGCAGTGGTCACTTCCTATCAGGTGATGTCTTAAAAAAACCAAATTAAAATACTTGAAAAAAAAAATTGTTAAATGCACTTAAAAAGCTCCTATTATGAATGAGCTAATGAGTTGTATAGTTAGTAATTTGTTATTTAAAAAAAAAAAAAAGGTCAAATGGCAGACATATAGATGTTTATAGTAGGTCTGATTTACAAATGTGTTTATGTTTCGATGTTATTTTTATATTTAGACGGCTAAAGAAGCTAAAATTTACGTTTCTAGAAAAAAAATATTTATATTAATTCAAAAAACTTAAAAGCAACAATGTAATTAAAAGTATATGCTGTCGTACCACTGATCCCTTTTTTGTTATTTTTTGTTTAATTTCAATTCAAAATTATAAATCCCTAAAACAAAAACAAATTTTAAAAGTTTATGTTATTGAAAATATATGTTTTCAAGTTGGATAACATGCATGTTAAATGAAGAGTTTTTATTTTCATCAGTTCTTTACGAAATAAAATACACTATACGTGAGAAGAATTCTTTGTAGGCACTTTTAAGGAAATGCACACAGACGGAATTTTAATTTTGTAATATTAAACGTTTATACCAAGAAATGCAGAAAGGTTAAAAAAAACACCTACGATATGCTATCGAGGTCCAGTATATATTTTAACCTGTTAAGTTACACAATTTTATATAATGGCAAGAGTAGACAAGAAAATATTCGAAACGAAATCCAATCGCTCGGTGTTCTCTAGTTTAAATAAAAGCGTGGGTGTTCTCATGAATTTATGGTCATTTAAAAATTTATAACTTACTTTCTCTCAATAGAGGGATTTCAATCTTCCTCTTCCGAGCCTTTTCCAAACTAAGTTGGGATTGGGTTTAAGTCTACTACGATACGGCTGAACTTAGATTTTTACGTGGAGCGACTGCCATCAAACTTCCACAACCCAGGTATTAGGCGATATCGAAGTTCTGTAGAAAGACTGTTGTTGGACTTTATAGGGGTTCAATTACCCGTAACGATTGCCACATATGTTCGTATAGTAACCGTGACCGACGGCTTGACGTACTCTCCGAGGCACGGAGGGGCCATAGACTGACCTGGCTAGGATTGTATAACTTTGCAATGTGTTAACCTACTCGGTTACCACTTAGTACACTTGTCATTTAAAAACAAGTTATTAGTATCATTAATCTCACAAATCTGCTATTCTTAAAAATCTCCGTAACCCGCTATTCATAAACTGAATGCTTGTGTCATTAGTTTCATATTGTAGTGGGTGGAATTTGATCCAAAAGGTGGATGGCCTCGTGTAAAACTGAAATGATTTATGTAAAATTAAGAACTTGTGTGTCTGAAATGTGCTATTCTAACAAAATAGCGCATAAAACACAATAAACACTGTAGGTATCGTTTTAACAAACTTCTAACACAATGGCAGTCACAGATCGTTGCAGTAGAGAGTATTAGCTAGTATCAGCGTTTAACTTTACACACTTGCATGGCGCTCCTTCAAATTACTTGAATGTTAATTTTGATGTCTGCAAATGAGAGCTGCACAACTTTCATGATCTTCAACAGATTTTACTTTTTGTAAGAAGCAGCAAATTTAAACATTATTAAAGAAAAAGGAATATGAGGTATCCCATGAATTTAGTTTATACCATTACCAAAGTAACAACCCAAGGTACAAAATTGTGGAACGTCGCCATGCGTCATGCCGCTTAATTCATAAAACTAAACAATTAAGGTAAGATATGTACTGGCAGCCTAATTATTCTGCTACTTGACGCACACTTATCTTAGGGTGGAGTATATCGCCTTCTTCTTCTGTGAACAAGTTACGCTTTCGAATTAGACGGCGGAAACAGTGTGGGTGATAGGTTTTGGGACACTAATTACTTTCCCGGTCCTGCAGGCCCGGGGACGGGCCAAGCACCGCAGACGACTCAGGCGCCGGAGGTCGCAAAACGACCTCCGTCCTCCATAGGCGCAAGACTGGGGGTGATATGTGAGTAAGTCATGGGCATCTACAAGCCGTAGATGGCACGGGGTCGTTCGGGATACCAGAGAGTTCCTTCCTTGGTTAAACCTGGTTGACCGGCTGCTGGTACCCAAGACGGTGCGGCGGCGTGCGGATTTTGGTCGGTTCGAGTCCGACATAGCCACCGGTGGGTGGTATCCTAGTGGATTTCCACACAGAAAAAAAAGGGTGGAGTATATCATTTACCTGAAAGTGTTACAAATGCATTCGATTCATTTTCCATCCCCATCTACATGGCCTTAATATTTTTTCCTCTAGAACTAAAACTAATGACAGTTTTTTAGATATCTGCTAGCTAAGTTTTTTAGGGTCTTATCAGCTAATTATAAAGATATAAGTTTGGTCGCATTATGTACTTCTTTTGTATTCATTACAATTCTATTAGTGTTCCATTTTTAATTTAGTATTAGATAACTACTTCATTATTTTTATAAATTTTCGGACATGTCAAATTGAAAAAAATTGAATCATATTGTGGATAGGAGTACGTTTGGCAACAAAAGTGACATCTCACATTAATAAATGTTTTACTTTCAAAAGGTTGATTACTTGGATTTAAAATAAAGTATTTTTATATAATATTTATGGAGTGAATTGTTAATAGAATGAACTTTACATATAGAATCTAAATAGTAGAATGAGACGTACTTAAGAACGATCATAAATATATCCATCATCTACGTACACTTCTAATTACACATTTCTGTCGTTAGTCTAAAGGGCCTGTTTTCAATGGCCTCTTTTACATAAGTGGAGTGAAATACTGCCTCGATCTGTTCAGCACACCGAGCTTCTTCGAGGCCAATTTGACCTTACCCTCTAAGTGACCCTGAAGCTGGACTTCGCTCGATATGTCGATGCCTAGGATTCCGATGCTGGCTGAGGCAGTTAGGTAGGTGCTCTCAAACTGAGGTGATACGAAAAAAATGTATCTTTTTTGCGGTGAACGCACAAACCTGTGTCTTTTTTTGATTGACCTGGACTAGATTTAGTCCCCCTAGGTCCCAATCTGAAACCTCCACTAAGGAAAATGGTTCAATTTCAGACACAAGTTTGTTTCGACTCTCGATGACGTTTTCCCAAGAAATATTGGGGCAGCCGGTATAAAAGACATCTCCCGTGCTATCATCTGCATAGCAATGGATGCTACTAGTTTGCAACATGTCATTGATATGTAGAAGAAACAGTGTGGGTGATAGCTCACCGCCTTTTGGGACACTAGCATTTACAAATTTCAAGTTGGAGCATACACCGTCGACAACGACCTTAATGCTTCTGTCCGCAAGGAAACTGGTGACCCAATTACACAATTTCTCGGGAAGCTCAAAGCGCCTTATGCCAGACCCGATTAAAGGCCTTCGCTATAATCAAACTAACTGCACAAGCCTCTACTTTGGTCTCTATCGCCTGTGCCCACCGGTGTGTTAGAAAGACGAGAAGATCACCAGCTGAGCGAGCCCGGCGAAAACCATATTGTCGGTCATTGAGTAGTTGGTGATCATCTAAGTACCGGAGGAGCCGGCTGTTGATTATGGATTTCATAATCTTAGAGAACAAAGGAGTCATGGCTATAGACCTGTAGATGCGGTCACCTTTTTTAGGGATCGGGTGCACAAACGCTACCTTCCAGGAGTTCGGGACGGGGCCAATCCAAATCCAATCCTAGGCAAACTCTTTGCATCCAAATCCAAAGTCGAGTTGGATGCAAAGAGCCTAGGAGATCGGCTTTGTCCTTGGTATCATAGGTCAACGAATTATCTTCCATCTGCAGGGGTGGAAAGGATTGGCTACAGAAATTCCCCTGAACAGCCTTTGCAAGAGACTAGAATGCACGAGTTCCCGAAGGAAGTCTTACCAGTCTCTCATCGATCCGGTTGATGTGCTCCGATTTCGCCCTAGCAAGGGCTCTTTTAAGGGACCTGAAGGCAAAGTTATATTGTTTTTTAGTGTGCTGGTATTTACATCGCCTGCCGTCGCTGCATTTGCCCATGCATGGTAGCATTCCCGCTTTCGGCGGGATGCCGTTTTGCAGGATCTGTCGAACCATCGCTTGGATCTGTAACCGATGTTAATTAATGTAGAAGGAACGAATAGTTCCATGCCCTGAAGTACTACATTAGTGACCGAATCGGCAACGACGGTGGGATCATCCGGCGAAAAGCAGACCTGCGCGGCCGCGGTAAGCACGTGAGTGGCACTGTACTGCGGATTAGACAATGATCTGAGGAGCCAAGTGTGGCTTCTACAGCGATTTTGTAACCGTTCGGATCGGAGGTCAGCAGAAGGTCCAAGAGTGAAGGCTCATGACTTTCCACATCTGGAACTCGCGTGGTACCAGTTGTGACAAGCCATAGGTCACCCCCCTGGGGTTAAATATTTTTCAACGACGCTATCATGAGGGATATAGGGGGGTTGGGCTCTGGAAACGTCACTCACTCGGTGAAATGCAACAGAGAAATTGCTTCACGATCGGTTTTCTGTGAGGCCATGGTATCGCACAAGCATGGCTCTCCCACGTAAAATCAAGTAATAAAATCAAGTATTCTGAATTGTTTAGAGACATGAGAGTTTATCATCAGTTGCTGAATGTCTATATATATATAACCTTAATTTTACTATAAATTGGTAACAGAAAGTGGAGTTGTTACCGCAGTATTCTTTGATGTCTCGTGGCCAATAAGTGTTTTGCCACTCACTTGCCACAAAGCCTTTTATTTCCTTAAATTTCGTGAGCGTCGTATTTATCTTTTGTCGCCTTTAACAGTCATAATTAAAGTATATTTGTAACTCCTTCTAAAACTGACCGAGGATAATCTTTTTGATCTTACACACCCATAATTTGTGTCACTAAACGTACAAAGTATGAGCGGGTGGCAGATTATGAGGATTATGATTTGCTGTTCACCGCTCGCTGCGACTAACTCAAATGAATAATTCAAGAGCTATTCTCGCACCACTTTCGAAGAGCAAATAGAAACATAAGAGGTATATTTGTGTCACAACAATGTATGGCGTCTATTGAATTATTTTTGAAAGAAGACAATAGAGAGTAGTGTATTCAAAAATGGCGCATCTAGAAAAGCACTGTCATCCAGCCTTTCAGTTTCCTTGTTCCTCTTGTATTTCCATTGTATTACAACGCAGCGAAGTGTCTTATATCATGCATTGTTATAGGAAAACATAAAAAGGGACGCCTATAAAATACTTAATGTTTTCTAAAACTCAGACAGGAAAAGGTACCGTCAAGGGAAATATTCCTCTTTCCGAAATATCAGGAAGAGGATTAGTCTTGCAAGTGCCGCCAAATTGTATCACCTTAAAAGGGATAGACACAATTGCGCCGAGTTTATTGCCAACCTTAGTCATTGGAGAGGAATGTTTAGAAAAAAAGCATTTGTTGAAAAGCTACAACACTAAGCGTAATACAAGGTAGTATTATTAGTATTATACTCAACCTAATGGCCGTTATTAAAATAATTGTTGATTTTAATTTTTTCTGCGTTTTGAATATTATTTACGCGTTTGAGCGCCTGAACGGTTACGGTCATTAGAGCTTTACAAGAAGATATTAGGCCGTTATAAGTGTGTTGTAGGCACGATTCGTAGATCTATTCTTGAAATCAGGAATCAAAGTATGTAAATTAGGAATTTATGTAAGTTTTCTCAGATGAATTTAAAGTTAAACAAAAAACATAACTTGGTATACAGTTTAGTCTTACTGTTTTGCTTATAATTGATAAGTAAGCATAAAGCAATGTTCTCCCACACGAATGTGTCGATGGTAAACTTTGCTATTGATTTCTGTTATGGACGCAGATATTACTAGCGAGCTTAAATTTGGTCTCAAAAGTTTTGACACAGTATAGTCGATCAACTGAGTTATAGATGTGGTTATACTTGAATACAGGCTGAGCCTTATTTTAAAAATTTGATATTAACGTCAATGTTCAAGCTTTAATACAAAGCTCAGTAACCTGATGGACGGTTCTTTGTCACTAAGACCATCCTTAAGCGAGCTCTACCCAGGCCTCTCATGCAATGGCACGTGCTATTAGGTGGTATTTCAAGACGTCTTTGTAGTGTAGCAACTCACCCCGTCCCCCAGTGGTGAATAGCAATCTAAAAGTATCCAGCGTTAGCGTTAACGTTTGTCCCAAGAGCTTAAAAAGTATTAGGTATTCACAGATCAAAGTCCCGCTTTGTTCTATTAAGTATAAATGCTTTATACATCACAGAAACAATGAATTGGGCGAACAAATAAAGCACTGTGCAGTGTACACGCCTTGCGCATTGAATTTCTGAACAATGTTACACATTACTATTTTCATCAAATGGTTGAATCGGGCAAGCAAGATAGTTCTGTAAGGTTCGTATATTAAACTAGATTGCCCCGCTGAATAATTTTCGAATATATATCATTGTTTAGAGATACTTTGTTATTAAACCTTCAGCATTCACGCGAGGCAGGAGTAACCGACAATTTCTTGTCAAAACTATAGGTTCAAATCAAATATTTAAATGTATAACTTAAGCATAGTATTCTAGAGTAATGTATTTTAAACAATTTTATATCAAATACAATATAAAGTCTACTTACTTCATTAATTCAATGGCGATCTATTATAGTCTTCTAATCGGTAGTGTTGAATACTACCTTACGGTCTGGCCACAGTTTCTGGCGGTGCGTTGGGAGGCGCGGCGGGCGGCGTGATTTGCGGTGGTATGCCACAGCTAGACTAGTTGTGACCGCGGCGGCGTCAACGGTGCACGTATTTAGAGAACGGATAAACCATTAAATACCCCTATCATAAGTGGCTCGATATTGCTTTGAAACAAGTGCGTTCTTAGCTGAAGATATCGTTCAGTCAAGAATAGGAGCGCACCCAGTTAACCAGAAAAGGAGAGAACTTGGCGAATTTCACACTCTTTATTATGAATATAGGAACTATCCCGATAAATTTTTTGAATATACGCGGGCAAGCATAGAAACTAACTAATGAATTGTTCCATATCCATTATTTATTTTATTGGCTCAACGCGCGATAAAAACAAAATTATTTGTTTCGGTTGCGCGATGCCTCAAAGCGTCCACCGATGCCGCCGCGCGCGCCGCTCTGAGCTGTGGCCACCTCGATATTGGCTAGTACATTTGTTTCACTCGCACATCGCGCAGCTCATCGCCGCCGCGTGCCACGCGCCTCTTGCCGCGCCGCAAGTCGCGCCGCAGTGCGCGTCGCCGGTAGCTGTGGCATACTTCATAGGTTGTTTACCATTTGTTTTCGCCGCTCACCGCTTACCGCGCCTCACGACGCGCCGCAATCCGCACCGCTCTTGGCTGTGGCCAGGCGGTTAAACCGTCTCCCGTTTATGTTACTGGCAATTACTATATAGGCTCTATAGCATCGTTATACGGTCGTATATTGAATACGCCTCGTATTTCATTACAAATTAGGTTATCCCGTAATACTTATTTTATTATTAAATTGGTTTCATGTTATATTTAGTTAAGTTGTTTTTTTCCTTTTCATATAGTTTTTAACGATATGTTGTGATGTTCTACTAAATATCACGAGTCGAAAATAAACTTATGGTCATGTGATTCATCATCTTTTTCATCTCACTCATATTATTCCAGTCGACATCTGCAAACATTTGTACCGGTGGATATTTCCTTAGTGAAATTCTACACCATAATATTTGATGAGCAAGAATATTTGCGAGCTTCTGATATCCAACTTAATCCAACTTAAGTTGGATATCACAAGCTCACAAATATTTGCTAATTCTTACAATTCACTTATCGTATATGGTGGAAGAAACCGCAAGTAAAGTGCAGCCGCATATCGAATATTTATATACATTTCAAAGTAGTGAAGAACATAAATACATAATTATTACAGTTACTAATTGAACACGTGCAGAATGCCGCTTAGTTAACTTAAAAACGTTTATTTAAAAAAAAAGATCTGCAACCTCTAAAAAAATTTAATGGTAAAAATAGAAATCCTTTCGCTGGGTATATGTTAGGTGAAAGTGATCTTGAAGCATACCATGTTAGTCAAGTGAAATTATTTTTACATGTCAGCATGATGGTTACGTTTGGTAGACCGAACTGGAACCAAATCGGAGTCTCAAATTAATGATTCAAATACTATTCTGCTTATTGTTTTTCTCATAATTTTTGTGGCTCAAAGTAGTTTTTTGTGCATGGCTAGACATAATATGGCTCAGCATGTCGATTGTTATATGCTGTATATTTACAGGAGTGGGGAGCTAATTAACATAACCTATGAAACAAGCTTCTGGCTCGTAGAAGATTCAATTCCAATTTACTATCCTTAAGCTCATCATTTTGACTGTGAAAAATACTGATATACGCAAGATCAAACTGCAGACTTCCTGCTCTTGGTTTGCAGACAGATTTCTAATTTTCTCTTTGAATTAAAGCCATGTTCAAACATTTCCAAATATTATATAAACTTAAGATGATGGTGAAAATCTCTTCAAAGCTCTTTTACGTCAACTAACATACTGAGTAGTCGACCACATAAGTTCCTGTTTAAACTCCCTCGTATTGGTGTATCAATGTATATCAATGATGAGAAGTAGGTCATTTGCGGTGACTGCAAGCGTTCATCATAATGCTTGAACCATTGTGCTGTGCGTGTGAACGCTTGATCTAAATCAGCTTAACCCGAAGACGCTTAGGGTAACAATTTAGTGGCCTACTGTTAGTTTTACTGGTGAAATATTATTAATTTCGCGTGTCACAGTAACTTAATAACTATGCACCATATTTTTCGAATCTGATCTTAATCTTTATAAGTTTTATATAAAGCTGATCAGAAGTTTTTACCATATTTCTATGTGTGTATGAAAATGACAAATTAATTATGATAACAGTTTTATTGCTATCACAACAACTAACTTGTATACATATACGTATGTACATCTAACACTTACGTCTATATATACTATTTAATTGTTTCGGGCAATTGGTCTAGTAAGCAAGTTATAGTGTTGCGATAACACATAACATAAACACCATACATCAATCACTGCTCTGTACGCTATTTGATACTATAGTGTCATGTATTGCTTAGCGTAACGCGTCATAGCCTTAATGTATTTACTCGTATATTATGTCTCAATTAACAAATACTACATTAATGGTAGGGACGTTTTCTTAGATAATGCTTCTTGTTTACTCGAGACAGTTAATCTTGATTTAGAACCGTTCATTGTGAAACTGAATTAGTATTAAAATAAAAACTTTTGTGAATAGTACCTACTTATATAATGATATATAAAGGATAAACGATTTCACACGAGTGTATGTTTCAGGGACCTCTTGACAATTGTCTCCCGTTGGGTCCTAAACTTGTTAAGCATCCTTAAAATACACACTAGTAAAACTATTTATCTTTTCAAACTAAATTACTACTAAACCAGAGGTTGTGAGTTCGATCCATACCCAGAACAAATAATTGTATGATGAGCACGATCATTTGTTCTGAGTCTGGATGTTGCTTACCTATACATACAAATAAATAAAATTGAAGTGTCTGTTTGCAATGTTAAACTAATAGGTTTTTTTCATGCTCACATGGTTATTTGCACGATACCTCTGCCTAAAACCACTTTTTTGTCTGTTTGTCTGTCTGTTTGTTCCTGTAATCTTCTAAATGGCTTGACCAATTCTGATAATATTTTACTACCAGGTAGCTGTCTATATAAGGAGTAACTTACGCAGTTTTTGTTCTAAGAAAAACCCCATAAAAATTTGACCGGTCTGTGAATCGAACCCACTAAGGCAGCGCTTTTCAAATTCCACGCGAACGAAGTCACGGGTATCAGCTAGTCTATAATATTTATGTGTTTAGAAAAATATAAATATGTTTATCAGCACTCTGGTTACCATAGTGCAGGCTGTGCCTAGTTTGGGATCAACACGCTGCTCTATTAAACATCAGCGTGTCACATTATTTTTCTTATTCAACCTGTCCTCTTCTGGAAAGCTCTTTGTCAATCAGGATAGCACTTAGCCGCCTTTCGTTTAAGGCGAAAGTTCGAGCTCACATTTCTAATACCCTAGAAAATTCATTACAACCGTAATACATTACATCTTATTTATGTATGTAACTCAGATAGTATGTATGTGTATTTGAATATCTATAAATGTACTTATTAGCTATCTATTTTTTTTACTGAAACCTAATTCACCAAGTCACTCATTTTATTTTCATCATTTCACTCAGTTTTTAACAACGAATATCTACACTTTTGTATTAGGTACATAACCTATGAAAACAACTGTATTGTGTCATAAATAAATTTCTGCACCACTTCAAGGTATACTGGTGTGGCATTAAGTCCGTCACTATACAGTTTAATGTCTGTGCACAAACAAATAAATAAATCTAGCATTTGACATAAAAGTTCTAGTGACTACAGCCCTATCACTGTCAGCTTTATTTTTATCTTTCTCTTTTGTCTTATGTGCTGTCATTCATTATTATTCATTGTAATATTTATCCTTATTACAAATGTGTTGTGCGCCTCGTTTAGCTCCTCCTACGTAATTGATATTCGTGATAGTTGATATTTTTCCTTTTACTTATAATTTAATAGTCGTATACTTTAATGTTAATCGGGTTTTCTTTTTCCAAAAAAAAATATATTAATGGTTTATGATCACTTATACAATATTTTCTCTAAACCTTATTAATTTTATTAATAATTAAAAATCTCAAGTCAAGACCCAAAGAGAAAAAAAACGATCATAATGTTTGAAAAGTTAGATAGCTTTGTAAGGTCAGTTAGCATAAGCCTAATTTATACTATTTCTAATCACCCATTATTTTTGTTGAGGACATGATGAAAATAAGTATTGAATAGTGAAAATTCAAAATTGGATCTATTTTAAAAGTCACGATATTTGCATACATTTTAATTGTGTCCCATAAGATTCTTACACGTTTCTGTAATACTATACTCGTATATGTATCACATAAACATATTTGCACACTTGTTTATAATATAATTATATATAGAAAAGATTTCTTAATAACTCTTTTAATATTTCAATGTAATCGCTATTCGTACAATTATACCCCAAATAATTGTGTTCTGTTAGCATCAGATTAATTCAAATACGCTTTTGTGAATATTTATATATAATATTTTGTTTATATTTTACCTCTTATAAGTTAACGTAAGGCAAAGTAAGGTTAGTTTTGTTTTTTTTTGGAATTAAAACTTGTTATAAAAAGTCACATGGACATCGGAAAGAAGGTATTTTTTTATTAAATATAAACTTTAAGAGATACTTTGGTTCATCAAGAACGTCTGTTATTGATAATAACCGATCATCGCTATTAAACTATACATTACTAGAACTAATAACATCTTGTAATTTTATAATTTGACATAATTAAAATCAACATTTAGTAAGTCCAATATCAGTCAGTCAATTGATTGATCAAAACTAAGACATAAACTTGTTCAGTTTTATCTTTAAGTTTGTTGTTATATTGCCCTCATTTTTTATTTTTGTGTATAGGCACAACCGCAAAATCACATAAAGCCCAGGTACAGGTGTTTTATACCCAAATCCAATCAAAATAATTTATTCGTTTAAGCCTACCTCATTTTATAGACGTCACAAATTGTCTGGTTTGCAAAATAATGATAGTGTTTATGAAAAACCCCAAGTAATTGACATGTACCCAAATTCGTATTATTGTCTCAGCATCGTTAGATTAAACTGCAGGTAAAATTTTTAATTTAATAAAGTTAATACTTTGTCAAAGACTCATAATATCCACATCTGTAAGTCTTTCTCTAAATTTAAAAAGCATTTAGGAAAATTGTAAGCTTGATATTTATTATTGTTTGTGTTTAAATATCTCACCAGTCCCTGCACCTACCGACTATTACTTTTTTCAAAATTTAGACAACTTTTTAGTGGGTAAAAAATTCAATGCCCGAGAGGCAGTACAAAATGCCTTTGAAGAGTTTGTTGCCTCCCGTCCAGCTGATTTTTACAAGTAGGGCATCAATAAACTGCCAATGCGTTGGCAAAGATGCGTCGATTGCATGGGTGATTACTTCGAATAACAGAAATAAAAAAGTTTGAAAAAATAAGTACTTTCACTTATTGCATACAAAACGGAAATTTCATAGGTAAAGACCTATTATATATTGCTCTTCTTTTTGACGTCTATAGCAGAACCCCACTTAATTTATTACTTACTACTAAAATTACACATTTTCAATGCATTAACTGGAATGATACGAAAAAAAAGCACATCTGTTTTAACCAAGGTCTATGTACATTGGTTAAATAAATGCGCTTCTTTGTCAAAGCCACTAATTTAATTTATTACCTCGCAAAACCACGTTAGAAGATCGTAAACATTTTACCCTACTAATAGACAATAAAAGAAAACGTCAATAATGTCGTGCTATAAAAGTACCCATGCTTCCTTTTATTATACTGACTATTTATACGAAGTTAATCGACAACAAAACGTTTATGTCATATTTGTCTTTCCTGTTTATTGCTTAATATTCTTTTTAACCAATAAAATTTTTTTAAATCAAACTACTTGTTATCGTGAAAGCTTGATGTGCTCAACTGATCAAGATAGTATTTCACTCTGACCCGCGTCTTACGGTATTTCCGGACCGATACCAACTTCAAACTTTCAAGAAAAGAGCGCACTCTGACCTCAAAGGCCGGGAACGCACTTGAGACTCTTGAGTTACTGATATCATTGGCTGGCGGTAGTCACTTTGGTGACCCGTCTGCTCGTTTGCCCTTGCTATCATAAAATAAATAAATATATTCATAAGTCAATGTCTATTTCAGTATTATAAGTTACATTACTTTGTATTTTTACTAGTCAAAACAGCAAGTTTATAATGCTTTATAAATCTTTTTACGTCTTATATAATTTCTGTTACATAAAACAGAAAGTACGCGATAAAAGCAACTATAATTTTAAAATACTGGGAACATGCCTGAGTAGGTACTAATGTTAATTTAGCACTCACATTAATTCTGAGTTAGTAGCAACTGATGTATGAGCACAACCTACCTGTCTCAAGAATTACTTGAGTAGAGCTTCGGATAACAGCTTTATTGAAAGGTTGGGGGTCGAACTTATCTTCTCCTGTTATAAAACTTTATGAACACTGGTATCAGTTTTCGGTAACAAGGCTGATTTTGAATTTCAACGGTAAAAGAGAAACCCTATTTCAAAGAGAAGACCCGTACTGACGTTTACAAAACAAGAAATTTGTATTAGGTACTGAATAATTAGTTTTGCCCAAGGTAGACCGTCAGCAGTCTAGTTACCATAGTACAGGCTCTGCCTAATTTGGGATCAGATCGCCGTGTGTGAGATGTGTAAAAATATTAAAATGAAATGAAATGATGAAATGATGATGAAATTAAATGAAATGATATTTCCTGCCTGTTTATCAAGTGGTTAGTGATCCTGTCTGTTAAGTTGGAGGTCGATAATTATGTGATGAGCACGATGATTTGTTCTGTCTGGATGGAATTTATGTATGAAATGTACGTAGTTAGAAATATATAAGTATGTTTTTCAGCAGTCTGGTTACCATAGTACAGGCTCTGCCTAGTTTGTGACCAGACTGCCGTGTGTAAGATGTGTGAAGCTATTTTCATTATGATTATTTGCCTGATTCTGGTTGGTACTTACAAGGTCGGCCACGCACTGTAGGAATCTAGAGCAATCTAGAGCAAATCTAGAGTAAAATAATTTGTAAATAATTTTGACTATTTTGCATTATTAACCGACTTCAAAAAGGAGGAGGTTCTCAATTCGATTGGTATTTTTTTTTATGTATGTACACCGATTACTCTGAGATTTATGATCCGACTTACGTGATTCTTCTTTAGTTTGATGCTGAATAGTTGCCATTTGGTTCCATAAAAATTTAACATAGTTAGGCCCAGTAGTTTTCATTTTATGAACATTTTTAATGAATATTATTGTTTACTTGGATGATATAATTTTAGTTTGTGTACGGCCTTTTTAGGAGTTTACGTTTAAGTTGATTATATATTATTTTATGAACATTTTTTTTCGATTCTTGTATTTGTTTACCGTTTTTTTTTTAAGTTTTATGTTATACTAAATATTATTAACGTTCAAGTAATTATCTTAACTGACTTTTATTATTATATTGTATTCCATTAAAATCATATTCGTACTATTATTAATATACAAAAAAAAGTTGTAGAATTTTCTATTGACATACTATAGATTTAGCTATTGATGAGCTACTAAAATTCATATTATTTATGGCGCACAAGAGACTTTAAACTAAACTACACGCCGTCATACTTACATAGTATTGTTCTATAAAATGCATCAGTTAATGAGATTCCATCCCGGTAATTATTCTGCACCTTACTTACTCCTGTAAGTAGTAGTAGTAATAATTACCTGAGTCCTTGGTCACGCTAAACACTTCGAGATCATTCAAAATCATGACAAAGTTATTGAATCTGTGAGTCAGATGCTACTACACTTCTACTATATATTTTATACTGTACGTTTTAATTCACATTATATAATAATAATGTTAATTAAAAATATTTGCGGGAGCACAGGAATAGGTTGGTAACACTGTCAACATATTTTATATAGAGAGAAAGGAAACCACTGCGACCGGATACCACATCTACAATGTTATAATCTCTGCTGAGAATGGCGGCGTATCTCATAATTATACAATTACTACTCGTTTCCTATAGTTACTCGTGAGTTATTTTGTATGAGATATTTCATGTGGCGTTTTATCTCAAAACCTTATCTTACCTTGACCAGTTTGGAGCTGACTCCTTAAAGAGCCTCTCACTAAACTATACTCAATTAGAACTAATTTATCATTGGTTTTGTTTAATAGCATGCAAAACATTTCAGAAAACCTACTTAGAGTGTTTCTGATTTGACAAGATGGGTTAAGCAGATAATACTGGCCATACTTTTGCGTAAAAATACGTTACTGAAACACACTCTTGAAAAATCACATCAGCGCACAGCAGTAGCCAGTTATAGACAGTACTGTCTACAAAAAGAAGAAAGAATTTTCTCCTCATAAACCTAAACCCGCAGAGTAAATGTACGTTGTGTTTATTTATACTCGTATTATTAAATTCTCAAAACTGTAAATGTGTTTTTGCTTTTATCTGCAACACATGCTCTTTAATAAAGACAAAAAAAACCACCACCAGTGCCAAGTCGAGTGCAAACAACCACTCAAGAATTTTAAATATGTACTTAAAATGTTATAAAAAGTTGTCAAGTAAGTAATTTTGTTGTTAAAAAAAGGCATTTTCCAATACAGAATAAAACACCTATTCTGCAAAAACATTCTCTATAATCAATTATAATTACTCAAATAATATACATATATAACTAAAGATAATATGGTGGTATAACTTCCACTATAATTCATGTACCTACTTACATTATTGATCTCTGTAACTTTACTGTAATGGTATGGACTTTACCTATATAAGCCAAATAGACATAACTATCATATAAACGGACACATTATTTGATTTCATATTATTTGTACCATTTTATATATTGTAATTCTGCTGAATTATCTGAAGAGGCCAATATAATATGAGCTATCTACTCATTTCAGTTATTAAGATAATATAAGGTTCATATTTCTAAGGTTTTAGTCTTCAAAAAAAGGCGAGTTGTAGAGTCTTTGAAGTAAAGACTTATTCGTTTCGGATTCCTTTAAATTATGTTTGTTCATTTTACAGCCTTTGATAAGAACCCATTACAATCGAAGGTAAAAGTACATGTATAGAAAATTGCATATACTACACTGGAAAATATACTATAATTAAAATAAATCAACTCTGGTAATGTAAGACCTTAGCGTCCTAATAAAAAACAATTAGCTTTCTATCTAGTAGTCCTACCACTTGCATGAGCACTTTAATTTATTACCGGGCACACAGCGTACTATTATTGCTTCATTGTCTTTATAGCATCCTCTGACCCGCTTAGAATAGTTATTGTTATAAATATTAATAACGTTTCGGCTATCTACCGGCTCCCTACGAAAACTTATATTGAAGAGATTAATTAAATAAAAATAATTAGTTTTTCTCATTTTGATGATCTACTTTAATAATTAAATATATTAAAAAAATGTATTCTCTATGTCTGTGCACCCGACTAGAAATTAACCGTCCTGTCCCATAGAAGATTATAAAATCAAACAGAGCTATAAGAATAGTAGGTATTTATTTTTTCTGGCAAGTAGATTCGATATTGAGAGTTTTTTACTTGTTTAATAGTTTCACAATCCATGTTGTGCGGACCTGGTCTAAACGCTCGTATATTTAGGTAGGTCCATATGTATATTTAAAAAGTAAATAAGCAAAAATTGTTTGACTTTAATGATATCTATTGACACGAAGGCTACAACATCCACCTTTTTACAATAAATTAGATTTAAGGGATTACTGTGTTAGCTCCGAAACTCCTTTTTCTTGCGGTCGACGCTAGTCAGGTATTTAACATATCCAGAGATTAGAATGTTGTTTGTTTAATACCCAAAAGTTAATTTGTTTCACGAAGGAACCGTATGTACTGCCCATATTTGATATTTTCTCTCTCGTGTACGGTTGTGAAATCTCAAAAACAAATCAGCGTTTCAGGACATGACTTACTTTGTCAATTTTGTTTCTTGTGATGCTCCATTTCCTTGTGATTATATTTAAGTTGGCTTAAATCACCATTCGAATCTACATACAAAGTATAATAATTACAAAATTTATATTATATATTGGATATATTTTTAATTTAAAAACAGAATAAAGTAAAATTCGAATGTATTCAATCAAATTAAATCCTTTTATTACATTAAATCATTTTAGACGATATAAATTTGTGGCGAAAAATCTTGAGATACCAGTACTTCTAAGTAAATTTAAGTCCTTAAAAATGTAGTCACTCCCATTATATAACAATAGTCTTAATTACAACATGTAACTAAGACTTTTTAGTAATACAAACTCATATATTCAGTATACAAAATAAGATACATTAAAAAATGCAGAAATAAGAGATTATCTATCTTACACAAGATTCCGGACATCAAGGTCCCTATCGCTCAGCAATTTCGGAACTTCGGGACTTCGCCTAGCAATTTCGGGACTAGCTTAAACATTATTATCAACCAAATATTGTAAAGTTGATGAAAGTTGAACCAGGAAATGACCAACTTTTTGAAACAGTCTATCATAATTAAATGCACATGTAAAGTTTTGGGTCCGTAAGATTAATCCTTGAGGAATTCTCTCGTCGGAGTAACTTCTAAGAGACCCCCATAATTCAATGCGTATTTAAAGTTTTGTTTATGTACGATTCACAACTAAGCAATTACATCGTTTGTAGCCAATTCAGATGATAGAATTAGATCATACTAAATATGAATCATCATTGTCATCAGAACTGAGTTGACTCCTGAGTTGCAGGTGTTCATCGGCGGCGGTAGTCACTGTCCAACAGATCACCCGTTTACTCGTTTGCCCTCTTTTTCATAAAAGAAACTGAACCAAAGCAAGAAGAGTTTTAGCAAGTAGTTCTAATTCGACTTCCAAAATTTAACCAAATCTATAAGACCTGCAACATTGCAAGTTAAATATAAATGATTTTAAAAAACTCCATTGACACGTAGCACGTAATTATCTTTATTATGCTTATCAAAATCACAATATATAATAAATACAGGTATAAGTTTTCTGATGATGCTATCTTAAATGTTGTTTTGTTATATAATTTTCTTCTAGATTTTCTCTTGACTTTACAAAATGATTTTTTTTTTTGGGTTTAAGTGTTCATATAACCGTCACAGCTATGGGAACATAACATATTCTTAGTTTAAGTAAATATCAATAAAATTAATTAAGCGACACAAAGAATTGAACAACTTTGAATAATTAGAAGATACGCGACTGAACAAACTCGATACTAAGAAGAATGAAATGTATGGGTTATAAGATTCAACAATAACGTTCATTAAAGATATAGGAAAAAGTATTAAAATCGTGACATAACAAAAGACCTTAACAATAAACTGGGCTAACTCAATTTGAAAACTAATATAGCTGGCGAATATAAACTATTTTTTATTGTTTACAGTTTAAGTCCACAGCTTCTGCAAATGCCGGGCTCTATAGATGGTATTTATGACCATCAATTTTAAAGTTAAACAAGGTCGATGTTTACTGATGCTGTTATAATATCGCGACGCTGTTATGAAGCTGTGTAATCTGTGATTGATGTTTGTTCCATCACAATAACTTGGTCCTCTGATGAGATTGTGACACTCCGCCGCAACCTTTTTCGTTATTGTTTAATGTGGCAGATAAAAATGATTAAAAAAGCTAGAATTTCATTAATTACATCAAGAAAAGTATACCTAGCAACTATATTTATGTTTTTGATTAGTTTTTGTTGTTATTATGTTGTTGTGTAACTTTTTTTTTTTTTTTTTTTTTTTTTTTTTTTTCCGTGCGGAAATCCCCTCGGATACCACCTGTCGGTGGCATGTCGGACTCGAACCGACTAAAACCGCACGCCTTCGCCGGGTACTAATAGCCGGGGAACCAGGTATACCCTAGAAAGGAAGGCCCTGGTGCCCCGACATACCTCGGGTCATCTACAGACGAGTAGACGACCCCCGCCCCGTGTGGGAACCCCATGTTCCCTGTGCTCCCTGGAAGCGAGCGCGCTTCGCAACGCGCTCGCCGCCACCCCGGCCTGCTTCTGCTAGGGTGACAGATGGCCTCACCTGTCACCCCCAGGCCTGCGCTTATGGAGGACGGAGGTCGTTCTGCGACCTCCGGCGCCTGAGTCGCCTGCGCTGCCTGGCCCGTGCCCGGGCCTGGCGGGCCGGGAGAGTTCTAAACCTCTCCCGCTCCCGCTCCGCCGTCTCCTTCGCGAGCATAACTTGCTCGCAGAAGGAGACGGCAGAGTTCCACGCACTCTCGCTCCGCACGATAGCCGCAATCAGGCTATCGAGCGAGAGAACTCCCACTCCGATGGCCGCCACGAGGTCTCGCCTCTGCTCAACCCACGCCGGGCACTCTGCCAGCGTGTGGAGAGCCGTGTCCACGGTCTGGCCATCGCAGTGGTGGCACTCAGGCGTTGGCTCCTTGCGGATCAGACACAGGTGATCTCCGAAACATCCCTTCCCAGTGATCACCTGCGTCAATCGGTATGAGAGGGTCCCGTGACGCCTCTCGAGCCAATCCTCCATAACGGGTCTTACCGCCGCAATGACGGCGTGCCCGATGTTGTTGTGTAACTGAGTTTTAGGTAAAGGATATTGTCATGGTTTAAATGTTTGCAAGCGATGTTACTGTTTAAAGAGTTTTATGTAGCTTTCAAAATTGTATGTTAATTTTCATCGAACTTCAAATTAGCTGTAGGTAATTAATACTTGGTTTCCATAGATAAGACTAGATGTGAACAAAGCACGACTTTGCGGATAACTTATTTCTTTGTCAGTTTCAATAAGTTGTCGTACGTTGTCAATATTAGAGTCTGTAACCGCAGTCGCTGGCCGACCTTCACATACCTCGTCATGGAGATGATCACGTCTACGTTTAAATTCTCCAAATCACGAATACACAGAGCTGCGACATGGTGCTTTATCACCAAATGTCAATTGAAGTCTCTAGCAACTCTCTTGTTGACTTAAGAAACAACGAAAATGTTCAAATGTTCACAAATTAAATTCATTTTGATAGCGATATAGAATTTTCGATAGGACGTCACAATGAAAAAACAAATGACAGACTCGCAAAATAAAAAGTAACATGCTCCCAAAGAGTTCAATTTTCGAATTTCATAACTGTTTTTCAAACGGAGTACCTAACATTTATTTAGGTTTATACTGGTTATCTCACTATACGGAGCATAAGCAATATGCTTTTCCTGTTTAACCAATGTAAATAGACCCATGTAAGAATATAAACCTACTAAGATAACGGTTAAAAACATCTAATGTTCGTTGACTCACAAGACATTATGTTAACAACTGCAATTCCATTTTTAAACTGTTACCTACGTTATGTTTCTATTCAAATGTTCTCGGATTTTTTGCACTAACTTCAGAAAATCCATAGAATAAAAAATGTTAATGAGAACAGTAGCGATTTATTACTCAATACGTAGACTGTTTTCAGAGACGAAACAGTAGACAAACGTTCAAGTAACATTTTTCCGTTCGGCGTGTAATGTATGTACGTCGTGGACTATGAACTATGAACACACCACTCCTACTGGTCCCGTGGGCGTCGTATAGACATTTGAGGGATTATATTAGAAGTCAGCAGCATTAAATTACCAACACAGTAATGAAATTTCTGGCATAGGTTTCTTTTATAAAGAATAGTGATTGTAGCGAAATTACCAATTATAATAAAATTCAAATATAATATTCTACCATATTCACACAACTCTATCTAGTCCCAAACTAAACAGACCAAATCAAAAATTAAATGTTCATCAAATGGTGGTAAATAAATAGTATTAGTAATAATTTATTATTATTCTTTGCTTTAAAAAAGAATTTTATGACATTATGAGACATTGTAGTTTTTTTATTAAAAGTTATATTTTCTAATGAAAAATGCTTTGAGGTAATAAAAAGCATACTAAGACATTTCATTATGACACAATGACACACAATGTGTGATCGTGTCATAAGAAAGCAACACTCTTGCTGTGGTGAAGTGCATCCTTTTATGAATTAGAAAAAAGGATGAGTCAGTCTACATAAATCTGCAAAAGGGATAAAATATTTCACCCTTCAATTGAATTTCCAATGTGCGCATGTTTAAAACAGCGCATCGCTTAAATTCATTCATTTTCATCAATTTTCATTTCTCATTACGAACGCAGTTAGAAAAATAAAATCATTACAGTAAACAGTTTAATACTTACGAACTTACTTACTTACACAATACAGTTAGAAAAATACGCAGTTAGAAAACACAGTTACAATTGAGTAAAGATTTTAATTTTCTAACTGCGTTCGTAAGTAGTTATTGCAAACAGTTTTAGTTAAACATTCGAGAATTTGGCAAACACTATCTCTAACTGAAGATATGAAAAATGCAGGCTATTATAATTTATTATGTTTTAGACACCTTTAAGTTACTTTTTTTAAGATAATGAATGTTGTAAATATTACATGGTCGGTATAACTAAACTAAAGTCTAAATTAAGTTTTAATTTCTGCGAGACTCGGTTGTAGGAATATTACTTTAAGTGTCAATCAATTAATTAAATAAAAACACATTTTCAATAATAATCAATTATACAATACTTTAAGTAGATTCGTTTCATGATTTATGTAATATAGATAGCTGTACCTAGGGAGAAGTAGCTATATGAAAGCTATACTTAGCCATCCTACAATTTACTTTTTATTTACTATTTTTTATGTAAGCCCTCAATATATTTACTCTCCAAAAACATAATATTAATAAACTTACAAAAAAATTACCTACATCTAACAGAGCCAAGGTCTGACGTTAAATTTGAGTCTCAAATTGCCGCGAACAATTTAAATTTAGAAATTATTAATACTGAACGTTGAAAAGGTGAGTATCGTTTAAAAACTCAGCTTTTACGGTCAAGCTCACATTACTTCAGTTTAAGTTTTCATTGTGTACACAGGGTGTTGTGTATGCGCGCCGCAAGGTAGCGTGCAGGGCGGCGTACAAGGAGGCGCGCAGGTGCCTCCCGGCGTGCCGCACTCTACCGCGCCTCCGGCAGGAGTTGGCGGCGTCCGAAGGTACAAATAAATTACAAGTCATATTTAACTAAACTTTAGATCTGTATAGATAATGTGCCCCCGCCGTGAGTTAGTGACCCCACGCTGGGCGCACCGAGCAATGTTAACAACAGTTCACAACATGGTTTATGGTATAGTTAAGAAAGCAATTACGTCTTTCATCTGTTATGAAAGCTGTTGAACACTTTTCAAGTGAGGCAGTTTTAGTTACGACGGTACATTAATGTAATAAATAATACGAGTACTGAGAGGTACTAAAAAAAACTTTAACGTATTTTAAATAGTTAGTATATAATAAAAACAAGGACAAGTACATTCGTTGCTTTTATTAAACTGAAAAATGTTGGAAAATTCCAAAAATAATAATTTAAAAAAAACAGAGTAACGATTGTTGACTTAGCCTTTCTAAGCTACATAACGTTTATATATATGTAAAAAAATAAAAATAAATTATTTATGATTAAACTATTTTAAAAAGTTTTATAGAACTTAACAGAGAAGTACATGAAAATAAAAAAAATCGAAGGAGTGAAGGCACAGGTCATCTGGAAATAGCTACCTGCTTGAACTCTCATCACTTATATAGAACACTTATTTTAAAAGCTTTCACTTATAGCACTGAAATCCCTCGCGTTTTCTAGTTCAGTGATAATCTAATGCAACCTATTTTCTCTATTTAATCTATTAAAATTTGATACACTGCTACCGCATTCCCTATACTGAAAACCTGTTCACTTAATTTAATAGGTAAAATAAAACAGTCTAATGTTGCGTAATTTTTAGTAAATTATTTAAGAACGTGTATTGATGAATGTGTTTTTTTTATTATGTATATTAAACTAAAACAAATTAGTTCAATATTATGTACATCATTATTTGAGATAAATTGAATTATTCAGTCATTGATAATCATAACACGACAATATAAAAATTGATCTACCTAAATATACAGGAAAACTACTACGAGTAGTATAGTATTAATGTAGATCATGGTTATAAAATTCTAAAAAAAAAGCTAGTTTAGAAATAAAAGTCGTTCTCTTCAACTCAAGTCTTATAATGTGAAGTTATTAAATGAAAACTGTCTTAAATAAAAAAAAAATGTTATGCATGTAATTCATTTCTTGCAATGTAGGACACTATAGTACAATAATAAGTGTAATAGTTACAATGTCGTTATTACAAGTTAATTAGACGTAATGATAAAAAATAAAGCAAATTCTATGAGAACATTATGAAGTGTAAAATCGCAAGTAGCTTGAACCTTTTTTTTTTGAAGCCAAAATCTTTGTTTAGTTGAATAGTCACAAGTTTAATTTAGTCGAGAACTTTACTAATTAGGCAGTTAATAGACACTAATTTAAATCGTACTATATATTAGGTCATCTCATCCCCTAACCAATTAAATAATTTATAAATAGAGTAATTAAACACGACCAAGTTAATACATAGAAAGGGATTAATTTGTTTTTACGTCACAATTTATACAGGACATGAGATAAGTTAATACGATTGTATTTTAATATCCTTTATGTCATTTAGATTGAAGATCGCTGAATGTAAAACTAATAGTAAAAAAAGTTTTTAAAAATAAAGTTTTAAAGAACATGCTTGGATCTTAGATCGGATAAGAATTAATAAGATAACATTGGGGGCTTCATTACTATTGTCAAGCCTTTTATCTTATATTATACGTTTACGTTAAGTACGTATATTACTTCGCTATAATCATAGCCTCGGGCTGGGCAAAACAATGCAATTGTCTAAAAAGACGTCTTTGTACTAAGTAAAAACAAAACATTTAATAGGTTTAACTTGTATTACTTATGTAAAATAATTTCATTGACATAATCTGTCAAACATTTAAATGTAATTGAACGAAATCTAATGTTGTACTGCCATACTTCTTTCTACTATTAATTGTAATCTTATTTTACAAATAGCAATCTACATATTCTACATAATTATCGAATTACGCTTAATAAAATAATAGGTATAAAATAAAAGGCCTAAATGAAACCATAGATATAGACCAGAAACTAACAAAAAAATATAAGTGACCGTTATAAATATTAGTTCATACGTGACAGTAAAGGTTATATTAAATAATATAAAATAGGAGACCGACGTAGACCTCTTTTACTACCGCGCGTTAAATTTTAACGATAGGTACTCAATCTTGAATTTCATCCTCTTGCCAAGCAATTTAAGCATTTAAGTACAACAGAAACAATGTAAAGATTAGTACAAAAGATGTTGTTGCTGTAATTGATCTAGTAGTTAGTGACCGTGACTGCTGCGCCAGAAGTCGGGAGTTCAATTCCCATCCATGACAAGTAATGGTCCATGAATTTTTTTATGATGAGCATGATGATTATTTCTATGTCTGGGTGTAATTTACCTCTAACGTGTAAAACGTATTTTGTAATAATAATGTAAGTAACGTAGTGACCCACAAAGGCCACTATAGGAGCAAAGTACGCAGAAAAACAGCACTGCAAAGAAAAGGCAAACTTGAGACAAACCCTTTACCAACCCGTCTGGCCCGCGTGGTATAGTATTTATGTATCGGTACTTTATGTATCGGTTCATTGATCCAGTTATCTAATGGTAGCCTCTAAATGTATTGATCGATTCTCTTGGCTATCAATCCATTAGCACATATATGCTTCACATGTTTTTTGACCACCTAGTTTTTTACCTTACATGAGGTTTTTTCAACGTTTCAAGATAGTTGAGACCTATTTCTTAGCCTTCCATGGATCAAACGTGCATATGCCATGTCCAAGGCAAGCTGGATAGTGGCCACACATACGACAGCGCCTGGCAATTGTAACTTAGGAGTAGGTAGGTACTCCTTGCGACGTATCAGTGCTCACCTCCACTGTCTGCTGCGTTACGCTCTCTACGACCCTAACAATGGCGCTTTGAATATTCACTCAAAAAATAAGCTTACTGAAGCTCTTGGCAATCTAAGGTCTTAAGTAGGTTATAAAGAGGTTTAGCTGGTATGCTCCTCACACCCACTTCCACGGCAAATAACGCAACGAAATAGCCATATTTTTTAGATATTTCGTTGGTTAAGTCAAAGTACATATTTCTTTTTAAAGCGTGATCTTTAGGGATGTTCGTTTCCCACTGAACCATGAGTTCTAGTCCTACACGCTTAATTAACTTTGCATAAAGCGATGTGTCTAGTCTAGACGCCGAGGCACAGATATCACCCGGTATTTTCTAACGTTTTTCATACGTGTCCACTAATAATGTTGTCACTGGTGGTATTTATAATTGAGTACGGCTTTTGTGAATTCTTTTCGTTGAGCTTTCCTTTATAAACTCCATGTTAGTTCTTATGTTTGTTGTTACACCTTTTTTCGTTATCGCCAGTGATAACTAATAGCTCCACGTATGATTTCTAATACTATATCATCCCGACATGAATAATGACCTCAGTTCAATAGCGCTGGTCTTTGGCTGCCTGTCTTTTAGCAGTTCCAAATCCAACTCTACTTGACTGCGTTACCCACCATAAATTTCTTGCCGAATCAAAGCCGTAAATTTAATTTCTTTACTTCGTAAAAACTAGACCCATTATGACTATCGGCGGTAGTGGTATTTGTGTTTAATTATAATAATGATACCTTGAGACACTTACGTACGGCCTGTACTATGTTAACCAGATTGATTTAAGTCCAAAACCTATGTCTTAACAGGTTGAATCGCAAATTACTAGACCAAGAGACCAGTAGAACTAGTGTAATAGTATATATAATATAAATTGATTAAACTTTTGGAAATCGATTACTCTCAAATAGGATGCTGATAAACCTCTTTTCTAAGGAGAGTCCAGCAGTGGACTGTTAAACGCTGTTGATGTGATGTGTGATGAAGAAGTTCATACCACTATGTTTCAGTATAGTCATGAAAACTATTTTAATAAACGTTACAATATATTTACTAAAGATGTTTATTGTGTTTTCTACTACAAATTATTTATGAGTTACTAGACTATACAATGTATTACAAATACAAACGATGCAACATTAACTCCCACTAAGGTACAGGGTCCGAAATCGATAGTTTTAAAGCTCCCACGAGTAAAATTATACCGCAACGTAAATCTGCACCAAATGATACCACTTTACTAACCCCTATTTATGTTAGTAACTTCACAATCAAGGGAGTCTCTACTCATTTGTAGTAAATACAGGTAAAACTTAAAATACAGGAATATTGTTTTTTTTTTTTAATTAAAATGAGTTTTACGAACAGAGGTGTGGTTAACAGTTATTCGCATCTCAGGTGTGTTCACAATGTACAACATGTACAGTTTATGATATACGAATTAACATTTATTTCCAATGAGTTTCAATTCCAAAACATATTAGTGTCCACGCAAGTCATTTTCTAACGTAACACTCACGATAAACAAAATAAGCAGTCATTATAGACGCATACATTATTATGATGTTACTTTTTCCATTTAACATAAAGCTTGCCATAACGAAGCATGTTTCGTGTAACACCATATGATATAAGAGTACAGGGTGTAAAGGACGTCGTAACGAATACTGAAATAGTGTATTCAGATTCTGAGTCGAAAATCACTTAGAATCACTCAGAATGATGGTCTAAATACACTATTTCACTATTCGCTACGACGCCCCTTACACCCTGTATTGTACTTTACGAAAGGTCTCAAAGGATATCTCATAAAAATGGGTTTTGTAAGCCTATACTCCTTCTTTGTCACTAAATAATCTTAATTGTAAATATGTTGAAATAAGCAAGTGAAAGTTACAAAATTGTACATAACGACGATGTACTCTTAAAGAGCTCAGAGCCAAGTTTATGATAACCTCACGTTGTCATATATAAATGAATGATAATCGATGAGTTTGTCGTCACTTGATGCGAACAGGTCACGAACAAACACTGTAAATATTTGTAACCATTAAAAAGTGTTAACTTCTCAACTATCTCCTAGTATTTCAATAACGACTTATACGACTTGTAAACTATTAATTATTAAATCCCTTTTATTGAATGTGTATAACCCATTATGTCTTGCAAAAGAACGAATATATATCTAATATTTTATCATGCGCTACAATACCGGTGCGACGAGATAATGTAAGTCATTTGTTATTTAGAGTGTTTTGACAAATTTTTACTTTCTTAATAAACTAGGAGGCAAACGCAAACATCATTTTAATAAGCCATCAATTGTGTCCGATGGATGAACCGTTCCGCTGCATGATGATAACATTATATGATTGGCATTTTGCACGTATGACTCACTAGTAGTACTTAGGGTGGTTGATGTAGGATTAATTACTCTAAATCTAATAATGTTAGCCATGAAAAATTACTCATTTGCATCTAAGTAGGTATATTTAGCTAATATTATTAAATTCCAAATTATTACTCCTACAGAATGATAATAATTTTTTTACCTAAAATCCAAATGAAAAATGATTCCTTGTGAAACCTCAACAAACTCTTTACTCCTAGTAGACCTAATGTTATGTTACATTCAATCCCAAATGCTGCGAAATTGAATTGTTTGAAACGATCATGCGATTTCAATAAACCATTACTATTGGGTTACTTAATATCAACTCAAATTCGACTGCATCATCGTCCAATTTCACACCCGATTCCATGATAGTCAGCTTGGATTTTTGAACTCATGATACAAACTTTATTCGCTTTATGTAAATATAGTTTCATAATACCTATTTATCACGGTAGCTTAAACTACATTCGCATGCACCACTTATTTACACTAGGCATATGCACGAACTGCAACGGCAATATCCTATGGACGGAAAATGGTAACAATTCAATTTCGCTTTTTTGCTACTATCAGTATGAAGATACGATTTGTACGAGCCGTAAGCTTGAGCATTGAAAGCTTGGCTTTATGCCAATGTTGTGATCAAAGCACTTTCGGCAGCTTTGCTGTCTCATTACAACCAGTGGTGTGACTTTTGTTTTGTTAACGTAGATTTACTTAGTATTTTATACCTAAGTAATGTTTTGCTAGGCCTTCTTATAACACATTATAGCTGTATGTAGGTAGCATAAAATGATAGTAATGTAAAAATAAAAGGTAACGTCATTTACCCGTTCCGCAGATTCAGTCAATACTCCAGAGGGCGAGGATACCGCGACTGGCGTACTCGTGGCGATCCTATGCTCATCAACTCCTTGTGGCGCAGTCGACAACCATTGGGAATACGAAAACAGCTTGGTTAGACTCATTTCAAGCAAAATTATAAGTTAATAATTAGGGGTGTGAATTAATGTGGAATGTTTGTTGTAGGAAACGCAGAGGTGTACATAATATTAGCGCTACTTATCGGGTTCGTGACTGTGGTGGTGGGGTGCTGGCTCTCAGACAACTGCTGGTCGCCGGAACCGGAAGACTTGCTAGCTGGCTGACCCGTGTCGGCGGGCGCGTGCACGCACGTGTAGCGCCCGCCGTCCGCGGCTGCCGAGCACGACAGCCCCTCTGGTGCGGGATCGCTGTCGCCCGTTCTGCCGCCGACCGCTCCGCCTCCAGCCCGTACACCGGCTTTCCTTCACGCTGCCAGGCACCTCTGCCGCGGAACATGCCTTCCTCTACCCTGTGACCGAAGACAGCCCCCTCCAGTTTTTTGACAGGAGCCAACGCACCATTCCTGCCTCGTTCACGAAAAGACTAATGGGAATCATATTCCTACTATAGCAAACGGCGGAGTGTGTGATAATTAAATCAAGTTATTAAAAGATAACTTCTGACTTTTGCTCTTTTTGGTATAAAATGTCTGGGTTGTGTCAATGGAAAGGGTTCTTTGAATATTTGTGAAATCGGTGATACAGTGCAGGTTAAACATTTAGTGAACTCTAAGAGCTTTGATTTAAAAATGTATGTATTAAGTGTGTCATAAATACTATATAAAAACGTTGTAGGGTAATTGCGATAATGATGCACATCGGTGTGGGTGTGCCAGTAGCCGATCGCTCGGATTAGTAAACTAGAAGGTTCATCGTGTGTTACTGAAGTTATCGTAGACTACGCTTCTAGCGGTCGCTCTAATTTCCATTCATCTAACGTAACCTAACCTAATGGTGGTACAGCTATGTTTTCCATCTGTACCACCTTACTATTGTTTCTAAAAGTATGTGCCTTGAAATGCTTTCCTCGACTTGACTCGTAGTTTAGAACGTGTTTTGAACCATTTAGAAGAAATTTCTTCTCTCTGTCTGTACGGACAAGTAATCCCATAAGTGCAATACACATCATAACCGTGCCTTTACCGTTCTATAGACTTTGAGAGGGACGTAATTAACAATAGGTTTTAAAAATACGCTTTCCTCAAGGGAGGATTAACCTACCAACGATTACTTTTGTATTTTTGTAAAATATCCAGCTTGTTTTATTGTTTTTTGGTAATTAAGAAGCAGTTGCTAATACTAGAGGAAAGTGCATTAGGACCAAGATGTCTTATTAAACATGCGTCAATTGCTGACTAAAAATCTATTCGAAATTACCATCGCAATAGGATAAGATACAACTTTGAGAGACAACGACATGGGTATATGAATTAAAGTAGAATTTTGATATTTGTTTTCGCAATTTTTGCATTATTGTCGAAAAGGAATATTTACATCCCAATTAATCACGTAATTTACCAAGGGCTGACCCTTCTATATCCTATCACATACTTTCTTGCACATGTATGTATATCACCTTACGAAAAAAAAACTATAAAAAACCATGACATTAACAAAGTTCACGTACCTTTGTAAAGAATGGAGTGCCACATTTAAACTTAAGTATCCGCATAACACGAAATTGTGTAAAGACTTGAATTTTTTTATTCTTTGCACTGTTAAAGTACTCTGAAGCTGTTTCAATGTCGTTTAATGCGGGCGTAAACCTTACATTACAAACATAACCTATCTACATTCGTTTCATCTTCTTCTTGTTCAGTTGCGTAGTTACCTATTCTATACTAGGGTACCTACTGTTTTAGTCCAGTCACATAAAAGGGTTTCGCCTGGGGTGAAAGATATTTAGCTGAAAAGTCGTAGCCGCGTCTTAAATATTCAAGAGCAAAAGTAACTAATACGCTATTTTTTTAATATCTCGCTTTCCTTAGCTCTAATGATTTCGACATGTCCAGTAATTATATAGCATAACATTCTATGCTGTAGACTGTCTAGGCGAAACGAGATATTATGAGACGGTGAGAAAACTTTTAGAATTCGACAATTAATATTTAGACGAGGTTTCAACTTAATATCTTCCATTCCTATGTTGACCCCCTTTTTTACTTAAATAACTGGACTACTTGTACAGCCTGTATGCATATGTTAGGTCAACACTTAGATTAGGAATGTCGAAGTAGAACCGGTAGTAAACGTTAGAAGCTTTTGCGTATGAAATCACTGCGATTCGGTTACTGTAAACATAAAAGCACGCTCATATAAATACAACACAAGAAAAAAGAATAAAATTATAAGTGTTGATATTAAAACGAATTTCCATTTTTTATTCTAATGAAGAGATAAACAGTGATAAAGCTTTGTAACATTGTAATGTTTCCGTCGCTCAGAATACAAATGCTATACATATATGTATATTAAACTAAGTATGTATAATAATTAAAAATAAATGTAAAATTTCATTTCACTTTAATTAAATGTAGTGTTAATCTTTTATTCGATATCTCGATGTCAGTTTCTTTTCTTTTTACTAATTTAAATAAATAATTTATTTGAATTCGTTAATAGTTCTGTGCAAAATAACAACAGAAGACAAATTGATTAGTGACAGTTATCGGAATGACCACTGTTCCGAAAAGTTTAAAGCAACTGAAAAAAGCCTGAACTGTTCAATAAAATAGAATCTAACTTTGGCTCCAATAAGAAACAAATAAAACTCAACTTTACATTCCGCTGTCTATTGTGTGCTGATTCACTATAATTAAAAAGTTTCTATCTGGAGCGATCAATCTACTCCTCTGTTGTGATGACGTCACGCTATGTGACGCAAGTTTTTCGTAATGTACGCACTTCCTTTGCGGGGCCCAGCAACTCACTAAATTGAAAACCAGCAAATGTGCTACGTGCTATTTTATAATGTCAATACCAGTTGCATCTGTTTGGGTACGCTACAAAACATCTTCTGTAATTAAAAAATGTTTCACATTTAATTTGTAGTTATATGATATACTCTTGTACCTACTTATAAGACACATAATGTATAAGTTGTGTGTTTAGTAGTACCTGTTTAAATTAAATATTCGTCTTAGAGTTAAGGAACCCGACTGAATAGTCAAAATTTTTAAGCATTGTGTATATTGTAGTTAGGCGGTAGTCAGTTATAGAAAACATTTTACTTGTAAATTGCAAACCGATAATTTAAAATCTAAAGAGGTGTAACGAAAGATTTGTACCTAGTTTGATCACACAACTACCATAAGGTAATTTTCACGCACAAAATTCAACATTTAAGAAAATATTTGTCAAACTGGTCATTTACAGTTTTTATTTCCATATAATTGTATTTAAGTACAACATTATGACTCACTTCATAATAGAAATTACGTTTGTTAAAATACATATGTTTTTTTAATTTGATAGGATTTTTTTATATTACGAGTACACATTGCAAAATTAAAAGTCCGTGTCATTTTAATTTTCAAAACAAACGGAACAACATATTATAAATCCTACATTACCGATCATATTCAATAAAACCATAATAATATAAAATATACAGTTTTTAGGAAGAGATTGCACAATATTCTAAACATTTGCAGGCGGATCACCTTACTAAAACTGTGTCACAAAAATATTGCCGTTGATCTCGGAATACCTACAGTTAAAATAGCATTCGTATACTTAAATCATAAAATTAATTGTTGATGAAATGAAACAGTAAGTTTTTATTATTGAAATCTTTAATATTACTAAATTCATATAAATAGTGCCAAACAAAAATTTATATAAGAAGTTTCAAAATGTTTTATGATAATTTTATAAAAATATCCAACAAGGGTTATCATTAAAGGTCAAATTAAAATGTGAATTACTGTACTCAAACAGTTATTTCATATTACAAATTAACCTTGTAGGTAATAGGCTGAGGCAAACAGGCATGTAACAATTTCGTCAAACAAAGTTAGTAGATTTTTAATAACAAACATTTCTCTAATTAACTTGTGCAAATGTGACTCTTACTAATGCATAACACATAAATAGTTATGTAATTTACTGAAAAGCCTGACGTCAGTGAACAGAATGTTTATCGAAATCATTATTCGCTGATGTTAAATTATGTACAATTTTACACCGGTTACACCTGTTCTAACTGATTTATCACCACTGGATAGATATCATTTTATTTTAGTCTTCGCTATTAGTTGGGGACTAACAGATTTTTTTATTTTTTTTACATTATACTCAAACTCAAAAAGGCAGGACTACTTTGATCATAACATAATATTGAAACATTTTGAACTTTTGTTTCAACTTATACAGTAAAAGAAACATAAATTATTATAAATAAAGTCTTTCAAATCACGAATGATACTTGAAAAATTGTAGGTAACTTAATCTTTCAAGGTTAAATGCAGTAGTCGCGGTGACACGTATCAGATCTAGACAAAAAAATTAAAACTACAATGTATAAAAGGGAAAGAATAATAATTTCCACTTTCTCGACTGGTAAAGGCAAAAGCTGCTGTTAAACCAGAAAATATGATCGTTATTCATAGTGTTAAAGGTCAGTGTGCTCAAGAAGCATTCATGCAGTCTAAACATTCTCCAAAAATCTTCCAAAATCAAACCAATGCTCTGTGGGAAAAAATGAGAAGAAATAGGTGGAACCATCATATTTTTGAGATTGATTAATTTTTGAAACATATTTTAATCACAGGCTCGGTTTGCAAAGTGAGGTTAATATAATGTTGACAATCCTTTCAATCTGTCAAATCAGTGTATTTTATTTTAACAAAAACAATAATTGTACGTCTTGTTATATTTGTATTCTTACAAGTAATATTTAATCACCTTTTATGTGAATAATGTAAATTTTTGTCAAAAATCACATGCTATGTTCGGTCACGATGAAGGTCTGTTTGGCTTGGCTGATTTAGGAATTGAAAGAACTCATAAGCTCAAAAATAATACTTAGTATTTAAAAATAATAATATTGATGTAGGTATTGTCATTATTTGTCACGAATAAATTAAAATAAATGTAATAACGTAATTGCTGTATTTTATTTCAAAACTTTTAAGTTAGCGACGGATGAGATAGCCTAGTTTTGCTAAGAAGCTGTAATGTATGAAGT
This sequence comes from Arctia plantaginis, assembly GCA_902825455.1. Taxonomy (NCBI): domain Eukaryota; kingdom Metazoa; phylum Arthropoda; class Insecta; order Lepidoptera; family Erebidae; genus Arctia; species Arctia plantaginis. The sequence goes on along the minus strand of CADEBD010000171.1, from coordinate 9,395,544 downwards.
ATCAGAAGAAGGAAACGTTCATGAAAGGGAGCTTTAGCACGCAAACAGTTTTCATAGAAAATATAGGGCATGGCGCTTTCCGCGCAGCGAGGGGTGACACAGAAAGGCTTTCTCGCTTGACATTTCTATACTACAGTTGTGTAGCTACACTATAGTCATCTGTGTTATTAAAGAACTCCTACCGCTTTTATGTTCACCTATCGAAGGTTTGTCAAGTTTTCACGATATCTTAACGCTAGTCGCATATTTATTTTGGTCATTCATTTCTAATTTTCATACAAATTTTCGTGAATAATAAATTAGTTAAACTTCAGACGGTGACGATATTATGTTTTTGACTTTTGTGAAGTGGCGGCAGTCCGCCACTTGACCATTGCACAAAGTCAAAGTGCTCGCTTCAAGAGAGACATAGAGCGTTTGATCGAATCACCCCGGGACATGAGGACTTATTTAAAAAATGAGGAGGTATTTCGTGAGAAATCTAAATCAATAGTACCTAATATTATGTTCTTTCTTTTCTTTTTTCTTTTCTTTCTTTCTTTTTTAAATATTATAAATATCAGCCAAAGAGCTTTTCAATTATTTTTTAAAATTTTTGAATTGATCATACTAATGTGCTTATAGACAGATATTTGTCTGAAATTTGACAATTTTCAATATCATGACAATACACACACATTTTATAAGTGAATTTAATTAGCTAAGGAAGAACACTGCCACAGTTATTTAACAGAAACATTTAACAGTGAACTGTCTTATCAAGCCTTCTGCTTCTTTTGAAGAGTCTCAAGTCGATGACTCTAAACGAGCCAGAGTTGTTGGCAAACAGAGTGGGTAACTGTCGCATAAAAGAGCAGTTTTGCTCTTTAAGAAACATTCCGTTTTTTTTTTAACAAATATCAATTCTTCATCCAAAAATAAATCCACTTACATAAACAAGATTCCGTTCTTTACTTTCTCACAGAAGGCTCAGTTTTAAATTCCTAAGCCGCATCTATTTTATACGGTTTTAAAGTTTCCATGAAATTTTAAACATGTACATGTTGCTAAAATGTTTATTTTTATATTTCCATCCTCATTCTTGATTTTCTCTTACTTGCAGTACATTTTTTTTTTTTTTTTTTAAAGACACCTCCCGCATTAGGAATATATCCTGTGTCGCGGGGGACTTTACAAACATATATGAAACGGACACAAAGAACACCCAGACTCAGAACAACAATTTGTGGATCACACAAAGTGTCGTCCCATGTGGGGTTTGAACCCACAACACTCGGCGCAGTAGGAAGCGGCGTGGCAACCACTTAAACCACTGCGCCATCTGTGCAGTCATTAAATGTTACATGTGTGAATGTGTACAGTATATTAAATGTTTTTTAATTAAAATCGTTAACTTTAATGTTAGAGATAAAAAATAATTGTATTAAATTTAATATGTATTCATTACTATGATATATAATCCGTTGTCATAACTGCAATCATGCTGTTCTATTCTTTGCTCAGTATTTTTATATCTTACAATGTTTCGTTATTAACTAGTACACAACATGTTTATATTAAACACATCGTCGTTTATGTGTTGTACAGCTTGTCATCACCCCATAATATTGAACAAGAACAGGCGCCGATGTTACGATACCCTCAAGCTCTGTGTGTGCATAAAGCTTTAGTAAAGCTCTCGGCATTCTGTACTTGGGGATTTGATTTCTGCTCCGTGTAAATATTTGCTTGACGAATAGAGTTTCATATCTAGTGTGGATATTACAACATGTGTAAATTTAACAAATAGTCTGGGTGTAAAATATTTTTATTTGTTGAAGTTGAAAATATACTAAAAGCATAGATATCTCTTGTATAAAAATAAAATATGAAATTTAATTTATGCTATGCACCTATGTTAAAAAAATTGTTTGCTCACAATGTCCAGTAACGTTTTTATAAGTCTATGTATAATATTATTAGTATTCTTTTAAAAAATCACAGAAAACGAATTAAGGTTACTGTACGAGTACATTGGCTTGTGAACCTGTAAATTTTATAAATATTATTCTTATCTGCCTATATACCAATAATTTATCAATCTAGTTATATAAAAATGTTAAATTAGTTTAACTTAAAGATGATAAACTCAAAAAGTTCAGAACCGATTGAGCTCAAATTTTGACAAGATATACATCCCCCTCAAATATTGTTTTTATCTATTTATCGCACAAGTTTGATTTCCAATTAATTTAACCACAATGTGCCATGGCAGAGCATGGCAGGGTACAGCTATTAACATATAAATAAAAGTTTAAATACAGAAACTGTTGACAAAAACCGTTGTGAGTCGTCGAAGTTGGCGATGCAATATATGTAGTTCAGGAACTAATACCAGCACAGCTGGTGCGAGTGTAATCTAAAACTGTAATAGTGTCGGGACTATAAAGACATTTGTACTTGCTATTTGATAGCTACTTGTATGTACTTTGACAGGCTTGTTGGTCCCGTGGTTAGTGACCCTGACTGCTAAGCCGGAGGTTGTAGGTTCGATTCCCACCCAGGACAAATAAATGTCTGGGTGTAAGTAATCTAAAATATATATCTATTAAAATATATATATATATATATATATATAAATGTGCCGTTATGTGTATGGTATGTTGTGGAGCAGTGATCTAACATGCCCCACCAATAATAATTATATAGATACAGGGTAAAAGCGGTCGGTCTGAAATGGTTATCTCAAATATTAATAAAAAATTGACCTTTCACCAACGCTCATCGCCGCAGGCCACAGAATATTTACACCCACATATTCAAGCCAGATTGTGCGCCTCCTAAGCATTATCAAATTATTTTTCGAACTATGATTCTCAAATCGTGTAACATCACGCTCTCATAGTTTCAGTTAAAATCCTTAAATCAATGCGTATAGGGTAGGAAGATGATGATGATGTAAATGTGCTTGAAGGTATAAAAACAAGTTAAGGCAATTAAAAGGTCATGTCATTTAGTCTCATATTCATACTTATATTATAAATGTGAAGGTGGGGTTGTATGTTATGGTTTCACGCTTAAACGGCTAAAAACCGATTTAAAAAAAATACCAATGGAAAACTACATCAACAGCGAGTAAGGCCCGGTATCCACCAAAGCAGAAAGGAGAGGACACGAGAGGACATGTGCTGCGAAGCTGGCAGGTTATTTCCACCAAAGCGGAGAGGAGATGTGAGCTGTGAGAGCTCGAAACTAGTCAAGTCTTGTCTACGACAGGAAGACATCATGTCGTTACAAAAGTTATATCTTAATTTGTTTGAGGAAAAGGAATTAGAAGGTTGTATAAGTCCTTTAAATATTATTCTTTACCTGAAATATATACAAATAATGTCAACTACATTTAAAGCATAGACAGGACTTCTTTCCATAACCTTTCCTATGCCATTGGATTGTTTGTTTACTCATTTGAAAAAGAAAAATCACGATATATGACAAAAAGCACTAAAAATTAAAAAATACCCGGAAATATATTGTTTTCCACATTACTTAATTTTCCAAAACTACGAGTATTATGTTTTCTTCACATTTGAATTAACCTAAAGGAGCCTTCCCAAATATAAAAATAATTTTCAAAATCAGTTAACAAATGAAAGAGTTTTAAGGTAACAAACATGAAAATAATTGAGTAACGAACATTTTTTTCTTGTCTAAATGTTTTGTAATCTCATTTATTACTCTCTTGTGCACATATCTCTGTAACCCAACACAAACACCTAACAAATATCTTGAAAGAATAAAACAAGGTCAATACATAGTTAGATTTTTGAAAAAGTTATTTTCTAAGTCCTAAAGGACAAAAGGAAAGCTAAAACACGTTGTCGAGGCTGTGAAATTTTAGGGATTTCCTCGATTTCTCTAGAATCCAATTATCAAATCCTGATTCGGTGACAATGGGACCACCTGCGGAGCATACCATTTCATACAAACAAAAAAAAGGTGTTTTCGAAGTCGGTTAAAAAACAAAATTTATTACTTAAATATTTAAATTATCGACGGAAACATAGATTCTGGATAAGAAACCATATAAACTGAAACAGTTGTGATGGTACCTCAAATACCCTAACCTGAGTAAAGCAGTTTTTCAACTATTAAACACGTAGCCAGCTCCCCTCCCTATGGGGGGAGGTCTAACGCTCCTCCAACCGCGCCAGGCTGTAAGACTCGACCCTGACTGGACATCTTCCCACTGGCTTTTAACGTTCGAATAAACAACAAAAGACCGCGGTAAGAGGGAATCAAAGTCTAAATGAAATAATTAAATACAATTGGTATTGATTGTGATTGCTTATCAGAATTCCATTCATTGTGCGCTTAAGCTTAGAGTGAGTCAATCAACTTCTACAACTGAATGGTCAAGGCCGCAAGGTCAGACACGTGAATACTGCTCGTCTGATGTGGCATTAACCCTTATGCTACCGGACACAACGCGTGCGCCGACGGCGGACTCGGACCGCTCGATCTCCATCAATTCATCAACAGCATCAGCGCTTTCCCGTAAGCCGACCACAGGATCCGCCCATTAAAACGCCCTTCACTCAAGCACACGGCATGTATCAACCACATCATAAATACTCCACAATAACGGGTCACCGAAGAATAACCGTACCTATAGCAATGACAGCGGCCTGGGTGTCATCCCAGGGTGGCCTCACCTCAGCTATAAATCGATTCACCACACTGAAGAGACCTATAAAGGGTCATTAATCATTCTATCCTATTCAAAGGTACCTTAACCAATACCAAATGCTTAAGTTAATTAAACAGTGACACTACATCTAATTACTCAACTATTACTACGTTACTCAGACCGGAATATAGATACGTATAATATATTAATCCTAAAACATAATAACCAACAAAGACTCACCTAGCGGTCCTCAACGTTCTATATATTTTACTTACTCAATCTAGCTGCAATACGCACGTCCGAGCACGTTTAGCTTTTGACCATCAACCTCCCCTCCTAGCTTCTAAGCCCGACTGTCTTGTCCTACGCCTTAAGATCAACTGCCCGTTCCTTATTCCTTATCGTTCCCAAAAGGACTCCTAACTCAGGGCTTTTCTCACGCTTATTCGTGTGCTGTTTTGCACATGTGCCCGTTCTTAATTGCTATCGTGGACCCTTGGCTATCCCCTTTTTTATGGTATTCGTCTTAAGAACGCAATAAGTCTTTTGTTCATAATGGGCCGTCATCCACTTCGCAATACTTGAGATCATAAAGTTCACTTATTTATTAGGGTCTGCTTTTTGTTCGTCTAGACCTTAAATGCACGTGTAGATAACTTTCTAACATTACTTGTTTAAAATAACATTTATGTGAAGTTTTATGATTACGTGATTGTAGCACTATCACACAGTCATGGCGAATATGTGACACTATTTCAAGAGGAGAAGGCAAGCGGGGAACGGTAGAGCGGAGATAGCCGAGCCGCCCGAGTGGATATCTCCGCTCTGTCGTGCCGCTTCCGGCACAAAATTCTATGTAAAAACGAGACATTTGCTCTCCTCTCCGCTTGATCGATTATTCATCGAAGCTAAGCGGAGAGGAGATTTGGAAATAACAAAATCTGATTGATTTATTCAAAACACATACCTCTCGTCTCCTCTGCTCTCTGCTTTGGTGGATACCGGGCCTAACATAGGCTACTTACCGCGATAACCGACATACATGAAAGCCTTATAAATAAAATAGAAACAAAAAATATTATTTTTTCAAGTTGATGTCAGCAATAATTATGCTAGAACTGTACTTTGCAAAGCTAAGACGCTTTGTAGCCTTGCCATAGATGATTCGGATCCTTACAAAAAATACTGCATTTATTATTAAGCCCGTACCGAATGACCATTTAGATTCAAACATGTCCGTCTAGAAGCTGATTTACCTCTCTTCTATCTCTTATCTTTACCTCTTTCGGTAAGCTACTATGTTGTTGTACTTTACACCTATACATTAGTACTTATCACAAAAACTACTGAACCGATTTTCGTTAAATCTTTACTGTTTCCTGACTTGAAACTTCAAAAAGGAATAGTCTCATTCCGATACAAACGCCCAATAGACTTTCATTTCCAGTACAAAATACTGTATAGTAACTATTATCCAGTTCTAATATTATTAAACATATATATTTATCTTGAATTCAGGAAATCTTTTAATACAAATGGATTAAAAACCTGAAATAAAATGCAACATCACTCACAAGTATTGTATACATACACAAAGGTATATTTATCTAAAGGAAAGTGAATAAAACAGGAATGTTAATTAAAATACACACCGATTACTTAATAAGCGTTTAAAACACGTTTTATTAATATTTCATTGATAATAAATATCGAAGGTTTCCTTTTTCAAATAGTTGCTTCTTTGAGTCCTCTATTAATGAGATACTGTGAAGGGTGCAACGCAGCAGCAATTGACTTAGCGTAGCAATCACGTAGCCTGGAATGTAGCACGTAGCACTTACATAGCTTATAAAACGTGCAACCGTAATTCTTGTATTGCAACTTCAATTTTTCATTTTCAAATTTTTCACAATGTATTCATACTTACAAAATATTTTTCAAACAACTTATTTTAAAGGCTTATACGCCTCTCCGAATGGGTGAATAAAAACTTATTCCTGTTTTAGGACAAATGAAAGAGTTATTGGCAAGTGTAGTGAAGTGTTATAGTGGAAATATTGTTAAATCGGTAACTGCACTTCTCTGCGTGTTATTAATTTAAACTATTCTGTAAGTGTTTACAAGCATACGACCTGCATGATAGTAAGCAAAGATCATGAACGGAAACGCAATATCTAAGTAGTGGCCAACAGTAAAATGATAGGACATAATCTCGAACAATCTCAGGCACATACGCCATTAGACAAGCTATAAGATATGTAATCCTACTAAGCAAACACTGTAAAATCAGTATTGTTGTCAAATCCAATCTTTATTGCTTTGTTTTTTATGTAAGGCTATTCAATCATCACACTGAATCACACATGCATCACCGCTTTTGAAATAAAAGTCAATGTATGCCGAGCTGAGTTAACCTATCGCACGCGAACACAAATGTCTACATAAATCTATATCTAGGGTTTGCCGACAACGACGTCACATATTCCTTTACCCCTTATCCTTTTATATGACAGCTTATAAATAAATTTGCAAATATAAAAATAGCATGCCCTCAATCGAGTGGCTCCGATGGCACACTCTGAACAATTTAAACATAAGGACTCTTTTATCTACATTGATTTTGAATTTGTAAGTTGAGTTTTAAAAACAGGCGAAGTGCGTTTCATGTACGTAAAGTATACGGTTATGTAGTTTGTTGCTGTTTTGTAAAAAGATCCAATTTTTTTTTTATTAGGAGTCCTTGCTATGAATTTCTGTAAATGTTACAAGTTGGGTGACTATTATCCTTAACTTACAAAGTCAAATTAGCTGCTATATCTTTCCTTTACAGTTCATCATATAAACTGTGATCTTAGTTTTTCTGTTTTTTAAACGGTTTAGGTTTTAAGGAAAGGGAATATTTAACTCAAACAAAAATTAGAACTTTAAAGTTCAATATTTTGCGATCGAATAACTGAATTAAAAAAGAGTATTCGCATTTCCTTGATATTTTTAAGACATATCTAACCCCATATAAATATAAGCATTTTAGTTTATCCATCCAGTGGTCATGTTGTCAGAAATATATGTTTTATTAGCTACTAGCTTTTGTCCGGGGCTTCGCCAGCGTTGTGTAAAATGTAATCTATAGCACTCAGAGATAATATACCTAACCAACTGAACGAATTTTCAAAATCTGATCAGTAGTACCGGAAATTACCCCGAACATACAAACTCACAATCTTTACGTCTTTATAATATTAGTATAGATTACTATAAAAAAGTGAAAATAAATTCGTCGGGTCAGCTAAGCTCAATGACAACACTTACTGCACTTTCTCACACCTCATACTGTCTATGAAAAGTAATGTGTTATATAATATTTTTTTAACTACAATATAAAAATACTTAGTGAATCAGTTCATCTGATCTTAACCGTACTTTAATACACCTCTAAAAAACTGTAGCATATATATAACAGAGAGCAGAACATTATACTTTGTATTCTAGAAGAAGGAATAAGTAACAAAACTCAAAATTTCAATACACTAGTGTAGTAGACTAAAAAGTGTTTTTTTTTAAATAAAACCCAACGCTAAGGGTGGAACAAAACGTGACGTAAATTTTCACTAGACGTCTTCTGTCAACAAGTTTTTTGTATGGTTTCTGGTGATTATTATTTTATATAACTGTATATGTGCAAACCTATAAAATGTTATGCTTACATACAAAAGAATACAATCCCCTCTAAAGCCTTTCTCGAGCCTCCCTCGAGACCCTACTCAATGAGATAACTGAAGGGTTATTCAACCTTTAAATATCGCAAGCTAGTTTAACTAATGCTACAATATTTTACTCTTAGAACAGAACGGCCACATTGAAGAAAGTGCAGAGACATGTTTTCTAAATAGCTAAAACTTCAACAGTTCGGTCCAAGTACATTTTGTTAATTAAGTTATTTTAATAATGAAATATAATAATGCGATAGTATACATTCGTGGTTGCTTAAGTTTGGCACATTAGTCACAAACACGTAGCATTGTTATAAATATATACGACGTCCCCAACCGAATAAAAAAATAATTAAGTACTAAAAAGAACCTAATGGTGCTTATTATTTTGTAACACCACAAATAAATACGCTACAGGTCTGAATTCATTAAAATAATGTCTCGATTTCAAAAAAACTTAAAGTAATAAATCATCATCATCAAATAAATAAATACTTTTAAATACATACATACGTTCTTCAAACAAACTATTATACGACAGATATTTGTATCAATAAATAATTCATCTTCACCCAAAAATGACACTAACTAAACTGTGTTTACATGCAGTTGTAAACATGTCGGCATAGCGTGGACGGTAGCAGTGTTACGTGTACCTGAAAAATGCTAAAACTATGGTTTTAAAATTTAAAAAGGCATAAAATGTTGTACTTTTCGTCAGGGAAATTTATTAGAAAATACCACGAGTTTATACGCTTCATTGTGGTAAGTAATAAACTACAAACCCTGTGCATTGAAGTCCTATAATATTTTTATTTTAAGTATATTTACTGGGAAATTTATCATCATCATTATCATGATCAGCCTATCGCAGTCCACTGCTGGACATAGGCCTCTCCCATTGCACGCCACTAAGATCGATTTTGGGCTTCTGCTCAGCTCCTGCCAGCCATCTTGCGCAAATCATCATTCCACCTGGCCTGTGAGCGTCCTACACTACGTTTGTCGAGACGCGGTCTCCACTCAAGAACTCGTTTTCCCTAACGGTTGTCGGTTCTGCGGCTAATATGGCCATCCCACTGCCACTTCAGCTTGCTGATCCGGTAGGCTATGTCGGTGACCTTGGTTCTCTGCCGGATCACCTCATTCCTGATGCGATCCCTTAGAGAAACGCCGAGCATAGCCCTTTCCATGGCACGTTGAGCGACTTTGAACTTGTGGACCAGCCGTACCGTAAGTGTCCACGTTTCGGCTCCGTATGTCATGACGGGTAGGACGCACTCATTAAAGACTTTCGTCTTAAGGCACTGTGGGATCGACAAAAAAGTAAAAAATGAGAAAAAAATAAAATATATTATATTGTCTGATTTTATTATTAATATGGATAATTAAATGCATATGAGTAAAGAATGTAATAAGTAAGTTAGCTAAGGTGGAGTGTGGTTAAAGATTTGAAAATTCCTCTCCAATTTAAAATACGTTTTGTGTTGAACTATATGTTAGGCTTTACATATTATCTAATAATATTTTAGTTTTTCATTAACGACATGGTCTTTTAAAATAGACTAGACTGCTAGACTACCATTAACCTTAGTCTAGTTTAAAATTAATACAATATTTTATAATTAAACATGCGTGTATGGTTACAAAAAGTATTATTTTTGTAATTCATTACTCTTAAAGTTCAAGTTTTCAAACAGAAAACAGTAACAAAAGCTAATAATGTGTTTATACAAACGTTTAATTTAGAATTAAAAGAAAAATAAGATTTAAAAAATCAAACAATGTCTAATTTTTATTTTATAATATAATTTTATGTTTATCGTCTCTTAAGTATTCATCATGAATACATCTAAATGTTTGCTACTATGCTGATTTAACTTATCCCCACAGTTCTTCCTATACTTTATGAGTTTAAAATTTGTGTACTTTATGCCCACTAGCGTAGTGTGTAAAGCAGCTGACACATCATGTTTTGCTCTCCAATAGCTCGTACGAGGTAGACGGGCTATTAAATACATAATTTATAATAAGTTTAAATTTTACACATAGTAACATTTCATTGTTAATGTTCATACATGAAGCTATCTTTTTATTTATTTATTTTGATTGTTGGTCTCAGAAATAGAGAGTACTTTTATAGATTATTTTACTACACTACTACATAACCGGTCTAGTAAGTACGGTAATATGTTATCGTGCTATGCAGAAAAGGACTTAGCATTTAATGTTTTTATCTATTTGTTTCTTTTAGTTTTGTTTTTATTTCACGTTTTCCCGTAATTTTTATTTGACTGCACTGAAGCTCCGGTCTATTATCCGTACTATTTTCAGCAAAAGTTATTCAAAGCGGCCATTTAGGAAAAATGTAATTATAAATAACTTTCTATTGCTCGTTATTTAATAACTATATTTTGCAGTATAAAGGTTTCAACAAGATTACAGTAAATAAACAATTTAATTTCTTGGACTTTCTCTAATATTTTGGTGAAGCACGCAAATATATTTTTATTAATAATTTAATTATTTTTCAATAAAAGACCGATATCTTTGCTATACTTACACGTTAGTAATAAACTTCAGTGCTGAAATATGGAACTTTTCATTTTATTATTTAAATAATAATAACAAGAAATACTCTCTATTGTCCTACACTTATTTCTTAAAAAATACCTCAAACAGAATATACAGAAATTGACAACAATAATAATAATAATAACAACAACAACACAACAAGTACAACCAAGGAGCCAGGATCGTACACCAACAGCTTGCCCTTAAATACTAACTTGTGAATCTAAAGTTGCCATACTACACAGGTATGTGTCCGACCCAGTTCTCGAGAATGGTCGGGCCACGTTGTATTGGGATCGATCTATTATCACAAACAGGACTATTGCTGCCAATAAGCCTGATATTGTAGTGATAGATCGATTAGAGCACCGCACAATGATTGTTGATATCGCCATTCCTCATGAGGAGAATCTCGTGCAAGTTGGAAGAGAAAAACAAATAAAAATTTTGTATTTATCAATAGTGGATTAGGCGATCATTGTCCCGATAGTCGTATCTGCTCACGGATTGAAAGTCAAGAGCCTGGACCAAAACCTTAAGAGGCTCACGTTAAACGACTAGATCGGACGTTAGACGGGACTGATGCAGAAGGTAGTTCGCTTTGACACGGCTCGTATAGTGAGGGGTTCCTGTCTTTGGAGTCCTAACCACCGGTGTCTTGGTCCCTGTACCCGATGTCGGTGGTCTACTATTTTTTATATTTTTAAATGTATTTTTTGTTTTTTTGTAATATATTTAAAAATGTAATTAATATATATAAAATAATTATTAAAAAAATATATTTATGATTAAATTGTAGTACAAGGTTGTATACAAGTTTTAAGTTTGTATTAAGGCTAAAGTTGCAGTGGTTGAGGTACTGTACTTCTTGTTAGGTTATTAGATAACCTACGATCCATGGCCCTCTACGGATCGCTGCCGCTGCCGAGCTAAGCTCAATCAAGCGCAGCGGGTAGCGGCAATTCGGATCGTACCGGGATACCGAACCATATCGTCGGAGGCGGCGACAGTCCTGGCACGTTTCCCGACGTTTGATATCCTGACGGATATGGGTGCGGATGTCTACGACCAGACTCGCTCGATCCGCCGGGGTGAGAGCGGGGAAGACCAGGACGAGCTCGAAATGGGGCGTATTTAAGGTAAGCGTATGAGTAGTGAGCAAGTCCAATATTGTATTAAGGCCCAATTGTGCTACCCGTTGAAGATCCGTCCAGGTGTCTGTAAAGGGGGTGCGTGGTCCGGAACCTCCTTGTGGTGCACCCTGGGCAACGGAGACGGCAGCGCCTCTCTCCCTAGGTGGGAAAGGCGCTGCCGCCTGCGGCCAATTCCGGCCGAGGTGGGAACGGCCCGTCAAGGGCTGTTCGGAGGGCTGCTTTCCGCATGTCCCTCTGTTTGGCAGAGGGCATAGGGGAGAGCGGGCTGGGGGCGGACGGGTCCACTGCCGCTGGCTCTGTCCAGAGGTGGTGGACACTGGTCTGACGCAGACCACCGTCCGGCCATGTCGTAACCCTGACTGGCAACAGTCAGGAATGACGGCTCTTCGAGGGCTACGAGGAAGGCAACCTCTATAAAAAACCCTGGGGCGGACGGACCCGGTCTGGTGCAGACCCCGTCCGGCCCAGCCGTAATCCTGAATGGACAGGACCGGTGGATCTTCGGATCCGCGAGGACGTAAACCTCTATAAAAAATGCTCTAAGCCCACGTTCTGACGCCTGGCAAGGGGCTGAGTCGCTGGAGGGAGTCCAGTGCCGAAGGCGTCCCCGTCGAAGGACGTAAAACTCACCAAATGACATGAGGCCAAGGATTATTAAATCTACCCAGGAGGGTCCCGGACACACAGTGTCTGGGGAATCCCTCCCGGAGCCAAACGGCTCCGGCAGCTCCCACTCGTATTCTGGGGGGAGCACCAAATGTCGAACCTGCCCGTCGCCGAGCAGTAAATCCGGCGACGTTATCGCGGAGGACGCGAAAAACCTGGAGGTAGTGTCGAACACCGACACTGCCTCGGAGAGAAGCGGAGCGAGTACCCCGATGGTCTCAGCTGCAGAGCAGCACCAGAAGGGTACTCCAAAGCGCAAAAGGCGCTCGATTCGCCTGGGCCTGAAGAGGCAATTGGAGTCGGCCTCGAGCGATGAGGCCTCGGCTCCCAAAGTCGGCACAAGCCGCAGAGGCGCTCGCGGCGGAGGCCGACTCCCCAAGGCCATGGTGGCCCGAAAGCAGGTGGCGGTCCAGTCCGCGGCTCTGGGAGGAGCCGAAGATGGGGGTCTTGGACGGAGACAACAGGAGGGGGTCGCGTCCGAGATGTCGACCACTGATGTGGGGAGCGGGGGTGGGGGTGCTGGCCTCGTTGAGCTGCGAGGCAAAACCGGCAACCCCGTCGACCGGATCGAGGAGGCAATCGGCGCGGCCGATTGCTTGCTTCAGACGTCCGGTGTGGCCGGGGGCCCCCAACAGGAGGCCCTGGTAGCGGTCGTGCGCTCCATAATCGAGGCGGGCAGACTCCTTGTGGCCGAGAGCAGGGCCCACGCTAGGGAGAGAGCCCGCCTCGAGGCGGATCTCGCCAAGGCTCGTGCCCACGCTGGTGCCACACCAGCGCCTTCGGCACCGTTGGCGCTGTCCGCCCCGGAGCCGGAGCCGGAGCCGGGCTTAGTCCGACTCATGGCGGAGATGGAGGAGCGGATTATGAGGCGCATCTCCGCAATAGAGAGCGCCCGTTGTCGCCCACCTCTGGCTCCGCCAAAGGCGACATATGCGGCCGCTGCCAAGGCGGGCCTAACAGCCCAGCCAGCAGCTAGGGTGGCTGGGCCGTCATCAGCGCCCCCGCCCCAGAAGACCGGAAAGGGCAAAGGGAGGGGGAAGGTGGCCCCAACCCAAGCCCCAGTCTCGGCCCCGGCTGACACCGCACAGCGCTCGTTGGAGCGGGGCTGGACGGTGGCCGGGGACAACAAAAAGAGGCGGAAGGCCGCCAAAAAAGCGGCCAAGAAGGCGAGGAGGGACGCCGCCGCCGCCGCGAAGGGAGCGCCGAGGAAGCTCCGCGCCCCTCGCTCCTCGGCCGTCGTTATCACTCTGACGGCGGAGGCAGCGGAGAGGGGCGTGGGGTACGCCGAGGTCTTGACGAAAGTCAAGGCCAACGTGGACCTCAAAGCCCTCGAGATTCCGGGCGTCCGGTGTAAGAACACACGGACGGGAGCCCGTCTCCTCGAGGTAGCCGGCGCTACCAGTGGCCCCAAAGCCGATGCCCTAGCGGCTAAGCTGAGGGAGTCACTGGATGCAGCTGACGTCCGAGTGTCCAGGCCCACTAAATGCGCCGAAGTCCGCATCACGGGCCTGGACGACTCTGTCACGGCGGACGAGCTCAGACTCGCCGTGGCGGAGACGGGAAGCTGCCCTCTGGACAGCGTGAAGGCCGGAGCAATACGCTTCGGCCCCGGTGGACAGGGGGCAGCGGTTGTCAGCTGCCCCATCGCGGCGGCCCAGAAGGTCGCCGATGGACGGAGCCTCCTGGTCGGAGGTTTCCTGAGGGCGCAGGCACGGCTCCTGCAGGCCCGACCGGCAAGGTGCTTCAGGTGCCTGTCGGTGGGTCACGTAGGGGTGCACTGCACGGCGGAGGCCACCGTAGGTGACCGATGCTTCCGCTGTGGCCAGCCCGGTCACAAGGCGGGTGGCTGCAACGCTCCGCTGCGTTGCTTTAGGTGCGCAGCGGGGGGCAAGCCTGCCGACCACCGGGTTGGTGGTAAGGCCTGTGCCCTATCGCGACCGAAGCCGGGAGGCCGACCTTCCGCCTCCGAGCCGCTGATCCAGACGGAGAGTGCCGCTGGACAGCCGCAAAGTTCGCTGCGGGATGCGGGGATGGAAGTCCAGTGATGGATCCACATCTCCGCATCCTCCAGGTGAACGTAGGCCACGGTGCCGATGCTCAGGATCTTCTGCTCCAGAGCATGGCACAGTGGTCCATCAACATCGCCGCTATCGCCGAGCCATATGTCCATCGGTTTCTCGGGCCTGCCTGGGAGACCGACTTGGACGGCACGGCGGCCCTGGTGCACGGTACCGCAGCCGGCACTCCACCTCTTGCAGTAGTTGCAAGGGGACGGGGCTGTGTAGCGGCGATAGTTGGAGATATAGCGGTCGTGGCCGCTTATTTCACGCCGAACCGAAACATAACTGAGTTCGAGCAATGGCTCGCTCAGCTGGCCGTCGTCGTCGATGCCTGTCGCCCCCACCCGGTTCTTGTGCTGGGGGACTTCAACGCCTGGTCGCAGGCTTGGGGTTCCCTGCGCACGAACCCGAGGGGCAGGGCATTGGAGAACTGGGCTGAAAGATTCGGCCTAGTTCTCCTAAACCGGGGGGCCGTGGCCACGTTCGTGACGGCGAGGGGTAGTTCGATCGTGGACATCTCGTTCGCATGCCCCTCGCTAGCGCGTCGTGTCCAAGGCTGGCGCGTCGTTGTCGGGGAGGAGACAGGTTCGGATCACCGATATATTCGGTTTGACGTCTCCGCCCCTACAGATGGCGCGCCGGTCAGACCGGCACCACCTGAACCACGTTGGGCGCTCAAGCGCTTAGATCGCGACCTCCTCCTGGAAGCCGCCATCGTACAGGCCTGGGCTCCTGCGCCGGACAGGCCTGTCGACGTCGATGATGAGGCACAGTGGTTCCGGGAGGCCATGACCCGCGTCTGCGATGCGGCGATGCCTAGGGCTCAGCCCAATACTGCGAGGCGCCAGGTCTACTGGTGGTCGCCGGAGATCGCACGGCTGCGTCAAGCCTGCGTGACCGCGCGCCGCCAGTGGTCCAGGTTCCGCAGGAGGCGTCGCCGCCCCGAAGATGCGGCAGCGAGAGAGGCGGAGCTGTTAGCGGGTTACAGGGTTGCCAAGAGGACCCTTCAGGCAGCGATAAAGCGGGCCAAGAGCGAGGCCCGCCGCGAGATGCTGGAGACACTGGAGCGGGATCCGTGGGGACGCCCCTACCGTATGGTTAGGGGCAAGATGCGCCCATGGGCCCCGCCGCTCACACGGTGTCTTCAGCCAGAGCTGCTTGAGAGGGTCGTTGGCTCCCTGTTCCCAACGCGAGTGGTGGAGCATACTCCGCCACAGATGGCTCCGCCTCCGGCGCTTGAGGCGCCTAACGTGGATGACGACGACGTGCCTGAGGTCACTGGGGTGGAACTAAGGGTGGCGGTGTTACGGCTTAAAGCCAAAAACACCGCCCCGGGACCCGATGGCATTCCTGGCCGAGCGTGGGTCCTGGCCTTAGTCGACGAGGCTCTCGAGCCCCGACTGCGAGGGTTCTTCAGCGCATGCCTCGAGCGGGGCCAGTTTCCGAAATTGTGGAGGACGGGGAAACTGGTCCTCATCCGAAAGGAGGGGCGCCCGGCGGACTCACCGTCCGCCTACCGGCCCATAGTGTTGCTTGACGAGGTGTGCAAGCTCTTTGAAAGAGTTATTGCAAGGCGCCTCGTCAAGCATCTCGTGATGGTTGGGCCGGATCTGGCGGACAACCAGTACGGTTTCCGTCAGGGGCGCTCCACCGTGGATGCGATCATGCGCGTGAAGGCTCTGGCGGAGGAAGCAGTCTCCCGGGGCGAAGTGGTGTTGGCGGTGTCCTTGGACATCGCCAACGCGTTCAACACTATGCCCTGGAGCTGCATCAGGGAGGCGCTCGTGTATCACGAAGTGCCTCTCTACCTCCGCCGCATAGTCGGGGCATATTTGTCGGAGAGAGCCGTCGTCTACCCCAGTAGGACCGGTCTCGGTAGGCGTGAAATGTCGTGCGGTGTTCCGCAGGGGTCGGTGTTAGGGCCACTCTTGTGGAACATCGGCTACGACTGGGTGCTTCGTGGTACCTTCTTGGATGGTGTCGCCGTCGTGTGCTACGCGGACGACACACTCGTGACGGCGCGCGGCAAGACGCACCACGAGGCAACCCTGAGGGCCACGGCCGGGGTTGCCCAAGTCGTTGAGCGTATCCGGCGGCTGGGTCTCGAGGTGGCTCTGCACAAGTCCGAGGCCCTGTTCTTTCACGGGCTTCGGAGGAAGCCGCCTGAGGGATCTAGCCTCACGGTAGGAGGCACTCGCATCGGCATCGAGCCCTCGATCAGGTATCTGGGGCTCGTACTCGATGGCCGATGGGACTTCGGATATCATTTCCGAGGTCTGGTCCCCAAGTTGGTTGGGGCAGCGCGTGCGTTGGCGCGGCTGCTGCCCAACATGAAGGGACCCGATGACTCCTGCCGGAGACTCTACTCGGGGGTTGTGCGGTCCATGGCCCTTTACGGGTGCCCAGTATGGGCGGGGGCCCTGAAGGCCAGCAACGTCGCGATACTGCGGCGACCGCAGCGAATGCTGGCCATCAGGATCATAAGGGGGTACCGCACGATCTCCTTCGAGGCGGCGAGTCTCCTGGCCGGAACTCCACCGTGGGACCTGGAGGCGAGAGCCCTTGCAGCACTGTATCAGTGGCGCAAGGAGGCGCAGGAGTTGGGTCGATACCCCGAGATTCGAGAAATCGATGACCGGAAATCCCAACTCCGCCAGGTCATCATAGGGGAGTGGAGGGAACGACTCGGGCAACCGAGCGCCGGGCACGCCGTCATTGCGGCGGTAAGACCCGTTATGGAGGATTGGCTCGAGAGGCGTCACGGGACCCTCTCATACCGATTGACGCAGGTGATCACTGGGAAGGGATGTTTCGGAGATCACCTGTGTCTGATCCGCAAGGAGCCAACGCCTGAGTGCCACCACTGCGATGGCCAGACCGTGGACACGGCTCTCCACACGCTGGCAGAGTGCCCGGCGTGGGTTGAGCAGAGGCGAGACCTCGTGGCGGCCATCGGAGTGGGAGTTCTCTCGCTCGATAGCCTGATTGCGGCTATCGTGCGGAGCGAGAGTGCGTGGAACTCTGCCGTCTCCTTCTGCGAGCAAGTTATGCTCGCGAAGGAGACGGCGGAGCGGGACCGGGAGAGGTTTAGAACTCTCCCGGCCCGCCAGGCCCGGGCACGGGCCAGGCAGCGCAGGCGACTCAGGCGCCGGAGGTCGCAGAACGACCTCCGTCCTCCATAAGCGCAGGCCTGGGGGTGACAGGTGAGGCCATCTGTCACCCTAGCAGAAGCAGGCCGGGGTGGCGGCGAGCGCGTTGCGAAGCGCGCTCGCTTCCAGGGAGCACAGGGAACATGGGGTTCCCACACGGGGCGGGGGTCGTCTACTCGTCTGTAGATGACCCGAGGTATGTCGGGGCACCAGGGCCTTCCTTTCTAGGGTATACCTGGTTCCCCGGCTATTAGTACCCGGCGACGGCGTGCGGTTTTAGTCGGTTCGAGTCCGACATGCCACCGACAGGTGGTATCCGAGGGGATTTCCGCACGGAAAAAAAAAAAAAAAAAAAAAAAAAAAAAAAGGTGTCTGTAAAGGTCATAGCGATGTCATCTGCAAATGATACAACCCTACCCCTAGTAATTATAATTATTTATTCATTTGTAATCATTATTTATACACTTACTTAGAGCAATCAATGGAGACCAATTTATTATCAGTTAATTTCATATAATACCCTAATTGAACCGTACAGAATAGAAATGTCAAAGAATAAAATTTGGTTAGACTCTCAAGACATATCAGCTCAAAAAACAAAAGGAAATTCACAAGTGCAAGTTAGTGGATTGTGTAGATTGAAGAAACACTATAGGGGTTTGGGCAAAGCTGAATTGCGACTAACTTGATTTGTTTGTGAATGTAGAAAATATAATATTCGTTTTGAGATAAGATAAAAGACTTGCAAAGACTTTACACAGTCTCATACTAATATAAGAGCTTCTCAGTGAGTTATATGCGTAAAACGGGATAAATAACCTTTCGGTTTCCGGACCTTTCAATCCACTTTCTATGATTACATTCATGAGTAGATTGAAATAGGCTCGCCGTAAATTGCAGGTTGTGGCAACTGCCTTAACCCGATGTTGTACCTTAACCTGGGCCTCAATTCTGCTATTACGCCAAGCCAGTGTCATACCACTGACACGCTATTGAGATGCCATCGAGTGGCCATTGGCATCGGTATAAATATCGGTAGTTGAAAATATATTACGTTTTTTGAGGAAATGATTTATTTGTTTTTATTATAATAAATTATTAAAAGAAATAAATAAATTAAAATAACTTAAAAAAAATTTAAAAAAAAGAAATAAATAAATTAAAATAAATTATAAAAAAAGAAATAAATAAATTATTAAAATAAAAAAAATATTTAAATTAATGTCATTTCCTTATAATTTAAAAATATATTACGTTTTTTGAAGAAAAGATTATTTATTTTTATTAAAGTAAATTACAAAAAAAAAAATAAAAAAAAAAGAATTAAAAAAATTATGAAATAAAAAAATTAAAATTAAAAACAATTTAAATAAACAAATCATTTCCTTATAATTTGAAAATATATTTATTTTAATTTTATTTTTATCTTTTTGTTATTAATTTATTTATTGCTTTTTTTCTAATTTTTATATTTTTATTATATATATATTATATGTAATATATTTTCAAATAATAAGGAAATTATTTATTAATTATAACATTTTTTTTATTTTTTATTTTAATAATTTATTTATTACTTTTTTTAATAATTTTATTTTTTTATTTTAATAATGTATTTATTACTTTTTTTATAATTTTATTTTTAAATAATTTATTTTTATTTATTTATTTCTTTTAATAATTTATTATATAATAATAAAAATAAAAATAAAAGAAATCATCAAAAAACGTAATATATTTTTAACTACCGATATTTATACCTATACACTGGCTTGTCGTAAACATAAAATAGCAGAATTGAGGTCCTGATCTCATGACAGCATAATAATCACTGACAGAATGGTTGGTTACGAATTTTCATTATTTTTACCTATTAAAAATTTAATTAATAAAGAAGTTATTTTTGTATTATTAATTGCGAATAAAACCTTGATATTTGTTATTAGTTATTACGAGGAATATTAAACATATTGAACTCAAAGAATTCCCTACATTAGTAATGGTACTTTAGTCTCAAAAAATCACACGCAATAAGCGTGTCTGGAAAATGATTACAGTTCTGACTGGAGTGTTAAGGAGCGAGATGGAAATGGCGATTTCGAGAGCAATTTCTTAGCTACATAAAGCTGTACGTTTAACGACTCGGACTTAAGATTCAACTATGAATATAAATAATGTTCCATTAGCAGATGATGATCAGACATTTGCATTTGCCAACAAATTGATATTGTACATTTTCATTTGACACATTTACACTTTGTTACATTTAACAGGGTTCGTAGAAACTCTAGTTCGTAGAATTCTTAATACAAACCAAATGTAGTATGAACACGAAAGTGGCAAAGACTAAAATTATGTAAAATTTTCAAGCAAACGACCTCATTTTTTTGACCTAAGTGTTTCTGGGTGGGTGTATAAGATCATTTAGAAAATTATGTTATTTATTTGACATCTTACTTTTTTTTTAAGTTCTTTGACAAGGAGCTAAAATCGTGTTTTTAAACGTCTGCCAGTACCTACCATTGAGAAAATAATCACAAACGCAAAGCTAATGGGAAATCAATAATATTCAAGTTACAGAACAGAGGCCTCATCTTAGAAAAGAGAAAACTGTGAGAAAAAAAATCTGATTAATCACTAGCTTGGAAACTTGTGTGAACAGAATAGTTTACCTCGGTCTAGTGACTTTAAACGACGAGAACACTGTTGGCTCTTATTTCCTAAAATAAAAATAAATGACGTATATCTGTAGTGTGAAAAACTATTTCTCTCGTTTCGTACCGCAGGCGATAACTTGTGCCACAGATTGGTTGTGCGACGTAAACAGTTGTTGTGCGCCAATTATCCAAATGATGATTTTGAAAATTTTGCCGTGTGGAGCGATGGCGGAAAGCTGCGGTCGGTATTAGTCTGAACAATTTCTCGGAGCACTCTCCATGATATATACGAAAGAGAATACAGAATGAAGCTGCGTAACGCCAAAGGATCGAGCCGGTCTGTCATCTGTTCAATACATCGAGCTTCCTCAAGGATAATTTGACCTTACCCTCTAAGACTAATAAATCGTTGTCAATATGTCCAAGATTTGTAATAAAATTATAGCAAATCAGAATATTTTTTATGCCTTCCTTCCTTCCTTGTGTTTATTCATTATGCTTTCGAACTAAACTAAGCCAGTCATAAAGGAAAAAAATAGGTTGAAGTTTTTCTAAATTAAAAGTACTGTTTCAATTTGAGGATCACCTAAACTGCTTGAAATAATTAGTTGATATTAATAATTTAAAAAAAACATTATTTGGTCATTTTTAGAGTGTACTAGTTGACAGTAAAAGATTTAAAATAGCAGA
This sequence comes from Arctia plantaginis, assembly GCA_902825455.1. Taxonomy (NCBI): domain Eukaryota; kingdom Metazoa; phylum Arthropoda; class Insecta; order Lepidoptera; family Erebidae; genus Arctia; species Arctia plantaginis. Next base: position 9,374,218 of record CADEBD010000171.1, on the reverse strand, counting down.
TCAAGTAAGCATAAACAACTACTCATACATTTTCGATTCTTCAAGAACATAATCACGATACTGTATCTTCTAATAAACTACGTCTTCTAGCGTCCTGGCTTCATGTACTATTTGTAAACAAACAATCAGGTAGTTTAGTTATAACTCTCAATTAATTATCTTGTGTCCATTGACACAAAATAATTAATTGGCCAATCCATCTAGCCAGCGTGGTATAGTAGGCCAAAACCTCTTTTCTAAAAAGAGGCCTATATCCATCAGTGGACTGCTAAAGGCTGTCGTTGAAAATCTTCTTACAGTATAGCCGTACCGTTAATGTGATCATGATGATTTTTTATACACGTTGCCAGGGAGATATCAAATGACATGATGACATTTAATCCAGAAAAAGTTATTGAGTTAAAATACAATAAGAGCTAGCAAGCTATACAGCACTTAAAATAGGTAAGCAATCAAAATTTTTGCTCTGACTATAACTTGTGAATGATTGTCTTCATATTACTTGATGGTTTAAGTATTTCAAGGACAATGTAAACAATTTTATTGAACTACTTAGCGATAGTTATGCCCTCATCAGTAAAACATCCATATTGTTTAACAAAGAATGTCTAATCTGTTTTGAAGCGAATGATGAAACTTATTAAACGAGCTTTATTTTCAGAAAGATTTAGGAATGTGCCAAAGTTTGTTAGAAGTTAATTTTTCATCATCAACTTTGATCTTTGACGATTAATATTATGAAAAGGCTTGTGATTAATTTGTATAACATAACAATACTAAATCAAACTTGTAGTATAATACTAATGCCGCGGTTCCAACATCTACTTATAAATAAACTCTTTAAATATACCTAGAAATACTAAATACTTGTCGTAAAAAAAGATTGGATAATAATGTTATAAAATTAGAAAGAATTCATAAAAATTGTAATGGTATTATTAGGTAGTATTCTTAAATGTTTTATACAAGAATCTTAACTAAAAAATTGTCATAAAGTACTTTTTTTTATATAATAGGAGCAGTGAGTCACCTGATGTGACTACCGCCGCTCATGGACTTCTGCAACTAAAGATATACAAGTGCGTTGCCACTTGTATATCTTTAGTTGTATATAGATAAGGTTAGTATGAACCTGACTAATGTCAGAATCGGGGATTTTCGATTCTTTGATTGTAAGTTTAACATAGCAGCTAAAATCTACCCACCGAAATAAATAATTGTAACTAATATAACACGAACTACATTCATTCTATGAACTAACAAGATATTAAAATATAAATTTACAAAAAAATAAGAACTATTTCGTTATTTAACAGATGCAAGACAAGCCGTAAGCAAAAGCTCGAGGCGAACGAAATTTGCACTCGCTGTAAGTGTGCAGACGACAGTGACAAAATCCCTCCTCGTCCTTTGTTTAGGATCTCCAGTTCTACAATTTAAAGCCTGCAATAAATCAGTAGATTTTCATTTTAAATGATGTAAATTTGTATAAGGATAACGTGAATACCTCCTCTGCTAAAGATAAGGCAACTAGCGGTCTCGTAAAATCCATTATTCACCGAATTGGTAGTGTAATTCATCGTCCAGCCCTACGTCCCGGTTTTATTACCAATATTTTCGTTCGTTTTGATTCACGAAACTTGAATAAACGTAAGCCTGGCACGAAATTTTTTTTTTAACTTGTAACAACAAATATCGTTCCTACTAGAATATCCAAAATAGCTTGTAAAATGTTCTGTATTTATAAAGATTTTACTTAAACCAAGCAGGTAAACATAGATACAAATGTGGATCCACGGATATTTCAGTCACGTTACGAGCGACGATAAATATAGCTGTGGTGCCAACTAATAATCTATGAAAGTTGTGCAACTACCGCCATTGTAGACTTTATCGTCAAAGATGTTTTAATGAAACTCACTTATAATCAATGGTGATAAACCAACGACACTAATAGTTATAAGAATTTCTGATTTTTAACTTCAAATTCATTGCTAGTTCGAAATTACAAATATTTTGAGTGTTATTTTATTATTAGATAGGCTATACTTTCAGATGGAGAAAAGTAAACTTCAAGAACATTTATGTTTCTGGTAATTTTGACAATTAAAAGTTAATAATATTTTACTTCATTGTAGTAAGAGTTTATAATTTTAAATATTTCAATGTTTCTTTACCCTTCATAATTTTTAAATCCACTTAAAGAACCTGATTCCACGCGACGGGGACTTTCACGTTTCCATAACCTGCCTTATTCTACGGTGTGTACTTCTCTAATCAACTTTAATAATGAAGTAGAAAGTGCAAGCGGAGCAGTCATTACTCTCGTATGCAGAATAAAATTCAGAGCAATTCTGTAAGCTCCTGACGTATGATGAAAATTGCGAAACGTAACCGAGTGATATATTTTTCGAAGCAAGTAACAGCACTAGAGTAATTACTATACGTAAGTCTATTTGGGTTTGCTTGGAGGTATTAAGCTAATACACATTTTCAAATGCTAAGATCTACAGTATCTTTGTTCCGTTAAAACAAAAACCGTTATTATGGTGCTGCATAATATTCTACAGAACGCCGTTAAGACGAGAGTCTACGTGAGCAGAGTTTATAGTACCCATTACCTTAATAATAATTCGCCCAAAGAGAATTAATTACCTATGCAAAACTTTTTCCATTATAGACCTGCAAGTGTCGACAAAGCAGACTATTCAAAACTTTGTTGTCTGGAGTTCAAAAACTTTACGATATTGTGAATTTTAAACAAACTACACACATACTTATGATAAACAAAAAAACCAATGAATTGACATGATGGTGGAGGCAAACTTTAAAAACAACTTCACACTAATCTAAAACAAAGAAGACAAAATATTAATCTTATATATGTATCTTATAATCTAATATTAATTATTAATGTTAAAGTGTAGTTTTGCCACAAAGAATTCCATGACCAGCTCAGGTATCTGAAATCTTGCCTGAAATGTGCTGTCTAAAAACATATTTAGCCGTAAAATAGTCTTCTTCTTACGAGTATACTTAAATATACTATATTCTATTCTTGTTTGTGATCTTGCTTAACTACAAAGGGTTCCTGAATAAAAAAATAGTCAAATACTATTTTGACATAGTTGTTAGAAGGTATTTTGTTGACCAGGCTTAAAGAGTATGACACACGATAAACAACGACGATACAAAGTCGTGAAACACTCTATACTTACAAAGAGTAGAGAAGAAAGCTGTAAATAGTCATAAAATACTTTTCGTATTTTTAAAAGCTACATTTCAATAGTAGGCGCTTCACTGATTTATGACAACAGGCAGCTACGAGTATTAGGTTAATGACATATTTTTAATCTATTCAATTTATATTCTCGATTGTCGGAATTTGGTGGAACTTGTTGAAATACATTATGAAATAAAACTCACTTGTACTTTTATTCCACTATTTTATTTGACCTGAGCGGTTTCGCCTTATGGCATTATTAAAAGTTCCCTTTGATAATGCCATAAGGCGAAACCAGATTTTCTAATAATTTTTAGGCTACGAATAATCTTTTAAATTATGAAAAAAATGAATATCTTTATAAGTGTTTGTAGGTGAGTTCTAAGTAAGTTTTTGACATTAACGTGATCGCAGTAGATTTTTTAAACATAGTCAAGCTAATTTGTCATTGTATACAATTTTTTTTTTTTCATTTTACAAAATCAGTACTTACACTTAGCGATGCGTCACCACTACCTCGTTTGTGGAGGAATAAACGAATTGTTACAAAGTATTAATGAGTATTGATTTCTAAAAAGTATAATCGCATTTTCTGAGGATGGAATTCCACTTATCATAAAAAGTTTGTACTAACCTAACAGCTGTATTCAGAATGAAAACTGCCCTAATTTATTTTCTGAATCAATGGCTGTGAGGGGACAAAGGCTTCTGATACCAAGAAATTAAATTAAAATTGGTTGACTGTGCAAGTCCTCAAGATGTAATAATATAAGTCTTACGAAAACCAAAATTTAGGTCTGTTTTAAGGCAAATATTCTACAAACTGCTCTAAACTTGATATTTTTACGAATTTAATGAAATCTCATTGAATTAGATTTGATCAAAATGTGAATGAAACGAAACTGAAAATTTTCGATATCGTAAACTATATAAACGTGCAATAAGAAATAAACAATATTCTCATATTTTCGCTTATTACAAAGCAAACTTATTAATTATTACCTACTACCCTTATACTACTACCCTATACGTAAATGTTTGTAGTCACACATTTCCCTTATTTAGTCGGCCACCTCACGAATGCGTTAGTCACATACTTATAGAGTAGTTACAATACTTGTTGTCCAATAAGAAGCCACAATGTATCCGTAAAGTTATCTAATGTTTCATAACTTCGTTGTACAAAATATTTATTTTCTTATTTCACTCCTAAAGTTTAGCTAGCTAATGTATAATGGACATAAATTATTACTTTGGCGGGTATTTTGTTCTCGTAAAAAGCCGGTCAGGTTTCTTTTTGTTCTTGTGGGGAGCTGCAAGCGGCTTGGCAAGTATTGGTTTTGGTACTAAGATACAGTTTCACTTTTTGCAGCACATTTATTTAGACGTACGGTTATTTTATGCTTACAATTAGTTTACAATAATTGGTTTTACAAATTAAAATTGATGGTTGTTAAAATAATTCCAAGATATCTTTAAGAAATGACATCAATCTTACATAGTAAGCAGTGAGTAGTGTCTCAAGACCAACCGACGTCATGTTAAATTGGATTAGTTAAGCGAGTTTTTGTTCTGACATACCTATACGCACAATATATTACTCTCCGTGGTTCCCACCGTGGTGAGATAAAGATCTACCCACAGCAGAGGTCCCTGAGGAGAATTCGACTGTCAGGGAACAAATCAGAGTAAATTAACTACTACACTAACATTAAACGAATAGGCAGATTAAAAATATTACGAATTGAAAAAAACAAAGGTCCTAAGAAAGGTATTATTGTATGCAAACTGATTTTAGATTTCTACATACATTCGCTATATTTTCTATAAGTAGGTATATAGATTCGGTTGACGAACATAGCAAAATCATTATATTAAACTCTAAATAGTGATAAATCAGATTTTCAAGGTTTAGCAATTTTAAATTATTATTTTAATGCCAGCACAGTTGTATATAAAACACGTGTCGCTTACTTTAACGAGTTACATTATGTCATAAGCTCCTTTGTTTAATGTTTCAAGACTTTCCGTTCAAATTTTTAGATTCGTAACAAACAAAAAGCTTTATTACATGGGTATTATGTAATCTAGTACGAGTGTTACTTCAGCCATATTTACCGGTCATTGTATAGAAACTCAAGCACTGTACGTTAGACCAGAATATCACTGAGCAACAAAGCTTAAAGTACATTTTCTGACAATACATACACTGCCAAGTGCATACATAATTAATTTAGTGTGCTGTGCCCACGCAAACGGTATACATTTCACGATAACCACATACTGCTCACAATTTTGAATCTCGCATTACATTATACCTTTACAAATCGTCGCTTCTGACACACCAGCTGCATTCAAAACGTTATCGCTGCTTTTAAAACATATATACCAAACACCATTATGCTGCACGTCATGCTACTTCATAATAAAAAACACATATAATCGTTGTAAAACTTTCTACACGAAGCTCCATTTACGGATTATTTAGACATACGCATTGAGTTCGAGAGGTAAGCCTTTTGATTATACCAGTCCGCTTGTGAACCTTTAATTACGAAACAGCTGAAGCAATTTTGACTAATGAGATGCCTGTTTCAATTACACAACATAGGTAGATACCGCCATGACGTGGAAAAATTTATGTATACGCAAAAAGGCTTTAAATAAGTAAACAAACAGACACTGGTTGACGAAACCCATTTGAGATGAATTTAAAAATTTCATACGACGTAGATTGCTTGACTTTTCTTGTAATTCGGGCATGTTTTTTCTATGAGTCGGAATTTGTATTCGCAGTTTAAAAAATGACTTGATACAAAAAGAATTTTTAGTAAAAAGAGGTAAAAAGAATGTATAAAAATAGGACTTTAAACACTCGATGGGCAGAACAATAAAATTTCATCACAGATGTCTACTTCAAATGTTTCGAAATCTCTAATGTATGCGAGACTCCTAGGGACACCAAATCAGCCAAAAATCAGCCAATTCCTAAAATTTACTTCACAATTTTTATAAAGTCATTACGTCTCACAAAGATAAATGTAAAAATAAGCTTTATCGCTAACCAATAATAAAAGCGCACTGGTCACTATCTATATTCATAGATATTTAGGATATATGAATATATTTATTTAATCATTATGTACGCGTATGTATAAATACTAGTTTATGCATAATTATATTGTTTAATAAGCTACATTTGCAAACTACCACACACCCTATGCCATTGATATAATACTTACATTAACTCAATGCCCTATGCATAATTTGTTATAATTTTTCTACGGCGCACAATAAAGGGTATTGTAATCAATACAATATCAAGTCAAACTGTGAAAATCACCCTTTGTTTATATATATGAATTTATTTTTTAATAATAATAGCAATCTACAATTATAGTAGTAGGTAATAATTTTACGAAAGAAATAATGATCCATTAGATTATGATGACTTTTAATAGATATTTTATGTAGCGGTTTTTGTACTCAATGGAAGTGTATTATATATGGTACCTACTATATAGAAACGGAAAAAGGAACGAATCTAGTTTTATAGATTTCAGATGTGTAAGACATATTAAAGTAGCGTACAACCGTAACATGGCATGTGTATTGTGAAAACACCAAAAACCACCGGTCTAAGAAATAAGCACACTTCATTATCAATCAACAATAATTAAAAGTAAATATAGTTAAGGCATGAACATTAATAGACTTGAGGTGTAAAGTAGAATTAGTTTTAGTAGAAGTAGATTTTTAGACTTAATGGGTAAAAACTGAACTTAGCCAATTACCGGTAAAGGTAGACTGTCGAGTGTGGACGACTACTCAACGAACATTCATTGCCTTACACGAATTCGCATTATCTCCGCCCGCACGCAATATCGACATTCCCTTTTTGTACTCTTACCAAAAGTATAATAGGCCATCACGCCCCACATTAGCTCACTCATTTTTCGTTGATAAAGTTTTGGAATAAGAGTTTCCTAATGTTAAAACGAAGATATAAAATATTAAAAGGCACCGATTCTTTTGTATTCAAGTAGACAGTATCTCTGTTGAATTCGAAATATGTAAAAGTTAAATGCAGTGTAATATATACGTATTTGTTAGTAGTAGATCTGACAGCAACTGTAAGTTCTTTATTCGACAAGCGAGCTATTCAAGCCGAGCAGGAATACGTAATGTATATAAATATAAATATTCACGTTTGCATTTTACATGAGAACTGTATGTTGTGGGTCCCACGAGTTGCGGTAATGATGGGTTCTATCAGCCTCTTACTGAAATTAATTTATTTACTACAAAAAACATCCAATGAAACTGATGTATCACGTTTAGGAATGCCGCTGTGTATAAATATATTAAATATTTTGTGCTTAGTTTTGTTGCAATACGTGAAGGTATCTCACTTGTTTTCAAACCATTTAAGTAAAAATAATTTATTCTATCCATAATCAATCAAACACCAATAATATTACAACCGTACTTTATATTTAGGCTAAAAGTATATCTATTAAGGAAAACTTTCACAAATTCCTTTCCACATCTTCCGAAAAAAGTATGTTTCTATATTATAAATACTATAGGTACTTTACTACGATGTTTAAAGCTAAGAGAAGTGGTATATGGAAGAAAATATTTAAATCATATCTCGCTTTCTCTGTAATACATATAAATATAATAAAAGGGTCTGATGCGGGTTATAAAAGATCTTGGCCAGAGTATCTTTTAAATTTTACATTTTAGATATGGAACGATAGTCGCTCTTTACAATTAAAGGAATTCCATAATATGAGTGTGAATAATATGATTCTAAACAAAGTACTCTAAGTTTCGTCTAAGCTTTAATTTACAAAACACTAAAGCCTTCATTATAAGTATCCAAGTTTAAATACCAGTAGTACTAGTAATAAATACTTTGAAAAAATAAACTGCGCTTCATCATCTGCCCAACCTAACACAGTATGAAATGATAGATTGTCGGTGTTACTTTATCGGGCACTGTTCCAATTCTAGTGTATAACTGAGACTTTACTCTGGTAAAAAGCCAATTTACACTTAGTATAGTCTAAAATTCATATAACAGAACTACGGCTGCAGTACTGCCTTAAAAGGTAAATAAATATGAAACAAGATGTTGTCTGCTTTAATAGAAAATTTGAAACGAAATTAAAATGTCGTGTTATAGAAAGCTAACGAGAATGTTGTAGGTACATCGGTAAGCTATGTTACCTAAACTGTTTTTATCTTTAATCATAGAATAGTACTTAAATAGTATTTATTATTCCACAGTGGAAACACCACATACTCCTACTATCACTCCCACTACTCCATGTTTAGCAATTCCAAAAACATTACTTGGCAGTCCTGATGTTTCCCTGACTGAAAGTAATACTATTATTATACTAGATGGCATGGGACGTACTACGTATTTGCATAAAGTAGTAATTAAAACTTTGTGAGAAAATCTGTTGTTATTTAGCTTACACAAATTCTGCCATTTGTTAAACCCTTTCTTACTTGTTTGTTCTGATGGTCACATAGACATATGTTTTATTTGAAGCTACTAAATCCAACTCGATCATTCTCTCAGAGAATCACTTAAGAATTCATATGATCCAAGGAGGATGTGCCAATATTAGACGGAGGATTCAAATAGTGCATCGGAGTCTTGTGGTTCATGTGCATATATACCCTCATTTTTACATGAAAATGAATACCAACTTACTATACAGCAGGCAACCGGTTAAAGGAAAGTAACTATGTACCGTTGGGTGAAAAATAAGTCCTGTCAGCTTCAATCTCAGAACTTTAGTGTAGGTGCAACTAAAAGTTTATTTATTTATTTAAAAAAGACAACTCCCGCATTAGGCATATATCAACACTACTTTACACTTTACAAACATGCATGAAACGGACACAAAGACACCCAGACTCAGAACAACAATTTGTGAATCGCACAAAGTGTCGTCCCATGTGGGGATCGAACCCACAACACTCAGCGTAGTTGTAAGTGGCGTGGCGACCGCTTAACCGCCATCCGTGCAGTCAAAAGTGACAGCTAATATTATGTGATCAAATCAATGCAGCGAACTCATTATTAATGATTTTTCGGCGGAAACTTTAAATTGGAACTAAAACTAACTGACAATATTGGGACACTATTGCTCATGTATTATGGAATACCGTACCGTTAATACTGTTCCCATGTAATACCCATGATATGGGACAAGGGATGAGGAAGATATCAAAATAATCTGACTTATTATTCGTCATGACATAGAACAATGAACTAAATAGACAAAGAAAAAAATATGTTTATTTTCTTTTCATGTAATAAAAAGCAATAAAGTGTAATTATGTAATTTTATCATTTCCCAAGACCCAATACTAACGTCACATTAACAGACGATCATAAAACAGTAGGGCAAACCTCTAATATCAACCTTCTAAAGTCATAACTTAGATTTATTTACACAGAACATGAATTGAAATATTTATATTGAAGACACTTTCCAAATCTTTAAATGCAAATATCTCAGCGATATTACTTAGAGCAAAAATAATTGCACATATGTGTAATAAAAATTCAAAAAAAAGAAATACACCACTAGTCCATACAAAGTTACTCAAACTTTGTTCTAAAATAATGTATTATTTGCGAAGGTGTTTTGCCATGCTGTGCCATCTTAAATAAATGAAATTTAGGCTTCCATTTAATCACTATCTTATGAATAGCGATCTACAATGGAAAACGCTTCTATAGAAGATACTTGTTGTCACACAATTTGAAAAAACAAGGTTTTAGTTACGGGGAACATAATCGTAAACGACGGCCAAAACACTCTTTTTCGAGGATCATATCGTATAGGTTGTAGGGGAGTGCTGCCATAGCAAGACATGACAAGCCGTCCCTTTCTATACAATACTTTTATTTGTGCTGCAATGTTATTGAGATCTACACGAAGATCTAGAGTCATGTTTATTACTGACCTACAAAAGTTCCACTCACCTTGGTGTTTTTCCAGTATATTTACTAAAAAACTCTTCTCATACGAGTCTGCTTCGTCCTTTTTTTATTTACATGTAATGTTAAATCTAAAATGACTGTTATAAATGAATGATCCATGTCTATGAAAACATAGATAATTATCAATTTCAAAATCGCAACATATGCCGTGCATGTGGTGCCAACTACAAAACATCACCAGTTTATTGATATTGTTTAAACGTTACATTGAATCGTCGCCTCGCTGTATAACAGTTATATTAATACGAAACGTGCATTGCCCCCTTATGCTCTTCTAGCCGCCTATTTAGTTACACATTCTACAGCTTCCTAATACGAGTATGTTAACGTCAGAAGTTATTCTTTATAGCGAAATGCCTTATTTCGCTATAAAGGAATATCGATTTCAACTTAGAAGCTCTTCTAAGGACATCAAACATGAACGAAAACGAAGCTATAACGTATTATATTGTCACTTTTATGAAATAATTGTACTTTTGATTTTTCATTTAAATTATACTTTTACTAGCCATTTGTTGTATTTATACATATTTGCACGTTACCTTTGTTACTTTTATAAGAAAAAAATACTTTGCTTAGTTTAAGTAACTTTCATCACAAAACAAAAGAGTTTTCATCGACAAGCTCTTTTGTTGCAAGTTATAAAATTGACATAACATTTAAAACGGATATATTCTTGAAAGCAGATGATCTACTGCTGACTGCTGAAGGCTCCGCTGCTGGTTGTCAAAGGCTACAATATTTTTTGTTAGACCGATGACTCCCTTATGAACACAATGTCGTAGTTGTTCAAAAATTATCGTTGTAAAACTTGATATAATTAGATTTTAAACAAAGCAATACTAGAAGGTATTAAAAATAGTATTACAAAAGAGTTGATTAATAATTATTATAAAATATTGATTGCTACAATATGGTGGACAGAAATACTGAAATCAAAATGCTTTCTGAGACCTTTGTTTTAAATATATATAGAAAAGTGTGTTTTCATGTCAAAAAGATGTTTCGCCTCTTCTTATGTGCGTTATTTATAATTAACATCTTGTAGTTTGTAGTTATAATTTTCAAATATACAATATCCTCTACTAATTCATGTGGCTAGCGTTTCAAATAGCAAACGTAAAAAGCTGCCGACGTAAACCCATGTAAAGAGAATAGCCCCTTTGTACACAAAAAGGCTAATCCACAATGTGAAGCAGAACTCTACTAGAATGTACATGCTACAATGTAGTTTCTGTAATGATAAAGTCACTAATTAAGAGCCTCTGTACTAGAAATGATCACTAACCTTTCCGAGACTTATCTTTTGCAAGCGGGAACAAGCCGTATAGTGCGTTTTCAATTGTTTTTTCTTACCATTGCCAAGAAAAAGGTGTTTAAAATACATTTTTATTGAAATCCTTAATTAAAAATTAAGACATCCTTATTTATTAATAATATTAAAAAGTTATTTCATAAAAAACAGCTCTTCAGAACTACTAGCGAATGGGTAAACGCGGAGGGGTCGGGGGTCGTCAGTCTGAGCCAACAAACGGAATAATTAATCTGTCATGAGGCGTCTGAGCTTATTGGAGCTCGGCGTCAACAACTTGTCCAGCCCGTCGCTAATAAACTGAAATGCAAACCTAGAAGAGAAGAAAAATGCATATTTTTCATATTAAATGAACAGAACATAGAACCGTAAACTATCTCGCGTATTCGAACTCAGTAAAATAGTGAGGTCTGTCAAAACCGATGTACCGCGCTGTTTATCTTCATACAAGTTTCAGAAAGTTAGAGACACCGAAAACAGTAGAAACGTGTTCACTAACTAGTTCGATCCCTCATCGAAACGTACTTAAACTTTATCTCAATGTTAGCAATATCGATTATTAATCGTCCATCTAAGAAATGTTGCTAAAATGAATGTATCCAGGTGATCTGTATTCTATTGAAAAGAATAAGTTCTCGACACATTATGAAAATTAAATTGTGGTAAACACTTGGTATGATGACTTGTTTTTATTTCTTACGTAAAAAAGAAAATTTATAGTGGACGTTACCGTACAACTATGTTGATTAATTACTCTTCGTAGGAACAGTACAATAATAAATAATATTTTCATTTATGGCTGGTATATAAAAACTTTTATTATTGACTTTATTGCACAAAATAACATTCAGTACATGAATTGTGACTTTTTAAGTTTTTGTAATCCTAACTAGGAACCCCTATAGCTTTAAAAGTCCCATAAAAAATTAGGACACCTCCCCACACCTAAAGTGGGGCTGATTTTATTTTCTGGGCCATTCCTTAAAACCATTGAGGAATGTTCAAGTCATCCGTTTGTCCTTCAGTCATCCGTTTGCAAAATATCAAAACTCATAAGTATTATTTTGATAAGAATCGAGTGGCAGGTTCCCCTACAAGATAAACTGTTGGCTTGATAAGCCGAAAAAAAAACCATGATGATAGGATATAACGAATTAAAAACGAAAACCCGGTGTAGGTTCAGGTAGCTAGCTTAGTTATTTAACGAGTAATAGCCTAACTTATAAAACGTTCTTACTTCTAAAATATCATAAAATTACAACCTCGGAAAAAAATATTAAATGTAGTCATTATTTGTTCAAAATGGCTAGTAACTACATACACTACACAGGGCTCGATATGCAATTGGCCCGTTTGTTTATGTAACATCATCAACTTTGTAGATGATATGATTTTAGTGAAGTACAAAGGAAATAAACAAGAGAATATCTAGCTACCCATCTACTAAATATTATTTATTTATGAATTTATCCGTAAGCCTCACTTTTACGATACCTGCGAGACTTTCTGTTGTGGTAAATTCTCTGCTCAGTCGACAGTCATGAGATAAATAGACATCAGCACTGAAAATACATATTAGAATATGTATTTAGAAAAATACATGTTCTAATATGTATTATGCATAATTAATTATAATGCATAATATGTAATGTTCTCCTCTAATATAGCACTAGCTCTGTGAAAATACAATTCAGTCTGCTTTAATAAAACTAATCAAAGAGTCAGCGTCTGGCCAATTCATATTGGATCGGAAACGGGCTGTCGCCTTCAATTCATTCTAGTGTCTACATGTGTACTTCGTTTACAAATACATTGATATCAGCAACTGAGTGTAAATACAGTTACAATAGTAGAACAAAATTTGTATATCATGTAACAAAGTCTTATACAACCAGCCATCGGTTGTTATGTCGGACTTGAACCGCCCCAAAACAGCACGCTGTTTTGGGTACCAGTAGGCGGGGAACCAGGTGTACCCTAGGAAGGAAATCCCTGGAACCCCGGTGTTCCCGTTACCTATTCCGCGTCGCTCCGCCAACCCGGCCTGCTTCTGCCAGGGTGATAGATAGGATAGTCTCACCGTCACCCCCAGGCCTGCGCCTATGGAGGACGGAGATCGTTTTACGACCTCTAGCGCATATGGTACCGGGCCCGTTCCCGGTCCTGACGGACCGGGAGAGTTCTAAATCTCTCCCGGTCCCGCTTGCCCACTTGCTCGCAGAAGGAGACGGCGGAGTTCCACCCGCTCTCGCTCCGTACCATGGCTGCAATCATGGTACTAAGCGAGAGAATTCCCACTCCGATGGCCGCCACGAGGTCACGCCTCTGCTCATCCCACGCCGTCTGGCCATCGCAGTGGTGAGTATTATACAACCCTAGTATATTAAAAATATTATCGTCTCTCGTTATTTGCTTGCGACTCTAGAGTTTTTTACTGTTGTTCAAATTGTATTGATTTGTTTAATTGCATTATTAGATGTAACTTCTAAAAGGGACTCAGTATTATTGTAATCATTTCTTTCATAATACTTGTAATACCAGCATGGCCTCCTAGGTTTAACCATAAACCAGTCAGTCAATTATGCTGCTTTCTTGAAGTTTTCATAGATTTCCGATTCTATCAAATCATATTATTTTCCTTGAAGTCTTGATTCTTTAAACATAGTAATCTGCAAATGTAATATATTCAATTACTTTCCCGAGAGCACTTTTCCCAATTTAAGTCTCCGTCGGAATTGTAAACACACACTAATGGCGATTTGAAGCCACGTAAGCTTTGCATCATGTGTAATTCGCAACCAGCGCACGTACAAAACTGCTTGTAACATAAGCCAACTTAAATTCTTAAATACGCACACACTTAATGTTATGCAGTGAGAGGTTGGTAGCAAAATTAAATAAAGGTCTTAAAATAAATAATATAGTCTAAGGGGAGTTCAAACAACGTTACTGAAGCCAATATATGGGTGCGATTCCTTTCTCGACTAGTTTCAGTTTGCGCAATCAGGAAATTAAATAAAGTTCGCGGCTTCATGTCTGTTGGGACACTCTAGGAGGAATTTTCTTGTAAAGTCTTTTGAAAACTTTAGCTTTGATTTCGTACTAAATTTCAACTGTAAGCTTATGAATTTCATTGAATTATTAAGAGGTTACAATTACTGTTTAATTAACCTTGGCGTAAATTCGTGCTTAGGCACAGTGATTCTGATTACATTGATGCCATTTTACTCAAGATATCACAGAGTGGTAACGTGCACTAAATTAATATGAGTAAGAAGTAGATGCTTTCAATTTCTTCAATCATCAATCTTACTACCGCCCGCCGTAAAATGTATTGATTTATTACTGTACTATTCATATATGTAAAGCGGGTTAATATGAATGATCATCATCGCATTAACAAAGTTCAATAGTGTGGACTATTGAACTTTGTTAATGCGATGCTGGACATAGGCCTCTCCTTAGAAAAGTGGTTTTGGCCTACTATACCACGCTAGCGGATTGGTATGATCTTGTGTCAAGTATTCCTTCTCTATTTAGTGCTGTTGTCCAGTAGAGATTTCTCCGTTAGTCTGCTCTTACGACACCCACGGGATGAATAGACACGGACATATTACGGACACAGATAGATTTGTCTGGAACGGACTATCGAATACTAGAGATCATTCTAGTAAATTCGATAGCGCTATAAAAGCGGAGCGTGTTGGCCGTACGACAACCGTAACACAATTACACCTACAAATTAATTGACGGATTATTAAAATATCCCGACTACGAAAACAACGGTCATATATATATCATAATTTAAAACATATGTTTATCGCCCAGCTTTATTCACAATTAACTTTACTTTATTGAGTTTCCTAAAGCCTAAAATCCGAACCCCACTTTTCAAATAAATTTTACCCAAATTCCAACACAACAAGCACTTTGTTTACTCAAACTAAAGAAGATTGAGTAGTTTCGGTGTCAAGATGAAGTAAACAAACAACCAATGTCCCTAAATTCAAATACTTGTTTCAAGTAGATTCGAATTAGAAGTAAAGAGATTTCAAGGAAACCAACTATTGAGATATAGAAGGATTTTTAACTGTTTTTTAATATTACTGTCAACACTGTAAATAATCGTCTCAGCCTCATCGGGCTTAACCAGCTAAACGAATGAAACATTTCCTTTTGCTTCACACAACTAATCTGTGGCACAAATTGTCACCACCGGTATTACCGGACTAATACGACCTCCAAGTCTTCAAAACAAGAGCGTATTCCCATCTTTAACCGCAACTCGCTTGTGGCTCTTGAGTAGCAGGCGTCCATGGGCGGCAATTGTCACTTTCCATCAGGTAGGTCACCTGTCTGCTCGTTTGCTCCCTGGCTCGAAATCTACGCCATAATTTCTTTAGTCTGTCACTACTATACTTAGTATCTGTGTCCTCAAATCTACGAAAACAAGATTTTAGCCTAATATTGATCGAAGTTAAATGCGATACGTAGAGTTTTCACAATCATTTTATTTGTATAATCGGAGAGAATAATTTCTGCATATACTGATTTCCATTTACATTACGTAACATCACACCTATTAACCCTGAGGGTTAGGCGGAGATCTTTTATATATTAATACTTTAGGCAAAAGTAAAGAGAGGGTGATTTTACGAATGTTTATAACATAATACACTTATGTTATAATTTAAACTTATTATTTATTTATCCACATACTTGTAAGTACTAGAGAATAATGAATTCAGGTCACACAAAGATACCTATGCTATAATGAAGCTAAGAACGACCATCTGCTACTTCTTACTGGTTTTGGTTGGTCCTCACATAATGTACAGAATTTTAGGATTACAATTTTGCACGTAAGGACGTCATTTAGCTATTATAAAGATGTTACAAGGTTTGTTTTTTTTTTCAGTTCTTCTATTTAAGTCTGG
Organism: Arctia plantaginis; assembly: GCA_902825455.1. Classification (NCBI taxonomy): domain Eukaryota; kingdom Metazoa; phylum Arthropoda; class Insecta; order Lepidoptera; family Erebidae; genus Arctia; species Arctia plantaginis. The sequence continues at coordinate 9,357,713 of CADEBD010000171.1, read as the reverse complement.
ATTTCTACCATCTACTTATATAAATGAGGACGACTTGAGGAAAATGGCTGACAGGATGCAGTGGATAGATTCTGCCCAAGACCGGGAGGGATCTCTTTGGGGGAGGCCTTCATTCCGCAGAGGACGGCAATATGTTGATGACTTGCATGCACAAGATTTAATTAAACATCTATTCCATTTCCTCTCTGTTTGTTTCTTAAGCCTGTTCCTTTTCTTTTAACTGCTTTAACGACAAATGTAAAGGAAGGTGATGATTTTATTCAGTCTCTTTAGTATCGGTTATGATTACCTAACTAGCTATGAGCTTAATTTGATTACCTACACATTGACCATTTTTGAGGTTATGTTACGGTTTCTAAAAAAAACATGTTTTATATAAAACAGCAACTGTAAATGATGTTTGGTTATTTTATAAATCCATACATTCATGGTCATTCTCCTTTAGTACCTTTGATCTCCACATGCTGCCATTACTATCGTAAATATAAGGGTAAGTTAAGCCGTGGAGGAGCTATGCTTTTTTTAATGAAGAGCTGGCAAACGAGCAGACGGGTCACCTGATGGAAAGCGACTCCCGCCGCCCATGAACACCTGCAACTCAGGAGTCACAAGCGCGTTGCCGGCCTTCGAGGAGTACGCTCTTTTCTTGAAGGTCGTATCGGTCCTGAAATACCGCCGACGATAACCCGTTCCACAAATTGGTTGTGCGAGGCAAAAAGTGTCTCGAAAAAGCGCACAGTAGTGGAGTGCCAACTATCCAGGTGACGGAGAAGAAAATTTTGCCATGTGGAACGATGGCGGAAAGGTACGTACGGTAAGGAACGCCGGTATTAGTCCGAACAATTCTTCGGCGCACTCTCCATGATATATTCGATAGAGAATGCAAAGTGAAGCCACATCTCTACGTAACGCCAAGGGATCGAGCCGATCGGAGATGTTTAGGCTATCGATGATTCGAGTCGCTCTCTGTTGGATGCGGTCCAGAGGCAGAATCTGGTACTGAGGTGACCCTGCATAGAGATGAGAACAGTATTCTATATGCGAGTTAGAGGCAACAACTCCTTAAAACTTAACACTTAAGTAAAATCATCAGCTGAACAACTTTTGTATTTAACTTTTTTACACACTGACTATAAGGAACCAATCGCAATTATATTACCCTGTCATATTTACCTATCGTCTATTGTACACAAAAATCTTTAGTAATTTAAGAGAATCAACATCAATGTCAACCGTTTTCCTGTTGAACATTGCATTAAAAATATCTATATACATATATCATTAAAAGTATATTTCAACTAACAACTTTTAAACATTAGTAATAATAATAATATTTCGGACACACCTATTTCTTTGCGCTCCATGGATTCACCGTGCGGGTGCCGGGTACATGCATGATAGATGGGAGCAACACGTGCGGCTTCGACAGCGCCTGGGACGCTGAACCTTCATTGTCTGCTGTGTTGCCCCCTCTAACTAACCATATTTGTTACGAGCCTAGCCATGCGGCTTTGGATATTCGTTCAAGAAAAGAGCTCACTGAAGCTCTTGGCAATCCAAGGTCTTTAAGCAGGTTATAGAGGGATTTAGCTGGTATACCCCTCGCACCCACTTCCACGGCATACAACACAACGACATAACTATTTTTAGTTATTTTGTTGGTCAAGTCCAAGTACTTGTTTCTTTTTAAAGCGAGGTCTTTAGTATCCATCCATTTACATCCCGTACGTTTCCCACGGCACCGTGAGTTCTACTAGTACTACATGCTTAATTGAAATCGTATAAAGAAATATGTCTGGTCTGGACCCCGAGGCACAGATATCCTCCGGTATTCTCTAATGATTTTCATACGTGTCCACTAATAATGTCCAGTCACTAGCGGTATTAAAAATTGAGACATTAACTAACCAACATTTTGTGTCAGATGTCCGAAATATTATTTCAAACTAAGCATCTAGTTTCAAACTAAGCAGAGCTTGTAATATGAAAGCTAGATTGACTGATAGAATACTTATAAACTTTTTTTTTTAAATACATACATATTTTACGGCGAACTAGACGACTATTATTGTGAACTTAAGACACAGAAATGTTAGGGTTAACAACAAACACGTACACATTCTTAAGTGAGGCATATGGGTCAAAGAGATGGCTTGACCACTGCCTAGTAATAGAGGCCGCTGTCAATACTGTTACTAATATTTCGGGTTTCGGGTTTCAGAAACTTTTATTCTCATTAAGAATAACATTCACTTACATGAGAACATAATTATACAATTAACAATATATTTATATGGAGCGGCAAATCTAAGTAGTTAATACAAAGCAAGTAAAAAATAAATAATTAACTTCGAGGGTAAGTGTGAATACTTTGGCAAACTAAAATATTGTAGAACTTGTTCTGTTATCGCAGAGTGCAAAGATCAAGGGTAGCTAGATGTGGTATGCATAGTGTGTAATTAATTTGTGGAGCGTAGTCTAGTATAAGTTCATTTGATGTTATTTATTACATGATTTTTTAATAAAAATTTATACCTTTTGATGTTCTTTGCTTCTTTGATAAGTTTTGGTAGCATATTATACATTTTTGCTCCCTGATACAAAATAGTTTTACTCCCGTAGTTTGTCCGGGGTTTTATTAAGTTTATGTTATTGGCAGACCTTAGTTTAATTTTTTGTGTTAATGTTTTTTTACTAAAATTTATTTGTGAGTGTATAGTTTTCGTGAGTATTTTTCTTACTAATATGCAATTATAGTAGTGATAAGTTTGTGATAAATTCATAATTTTGGTGTCCTTATAAATTTTTAAAGAAGGTGTCTGGAAATCATAGTTAAAAAGCCTTTTCATTAATTTATTTTGTGCGATCTGTAGCTGGGCCAAGTTAGTTAGGGCAGCTGTGCCCCAGATTTCTATTAGATAATCTAGGTGTGGTTTAATTAAAGAGTTATAGATGGTATAGCGTATTGGACGCGTGATACATTTTGTGACATTTTTAAACATTCCCATGAGGGAAATAAGTTTCGATTTTGTTTTATTAAGGTGTGGTTTCCACGTTAGGTGACTGTCCAAAATTAAACCGAGATATTTCTCCTGATCTGGTTTATTAATGGTTTATATTATTTATAGTAAGTGGCCTATGATGCAATATTTTTTTGTTTTTAGCTGAAAATATCATGTAATTTGTTTTTGATGTATTAATTGTTAGGAGATTATGAAGAAACCAATCGTTCAAGCGATCCAAATCTGCTTGTGCATCCGCAATTATTACTTGGATTGAGTTGCCAAAGTAAAACAAGCTTGTATCGTCAGCATAAAGTGTTATGTCCCCTTTTAAACCAATTTCATGAATACTGTTTATGTAAACAAGAAACAGCAAGGGTCCCAGGGTGGATCCTTGGGGTATGCCAAACGTTACATGTCTAGGAGTGCTTTGCGCCTGACCAATTTTAACAACCTGACACCTATTTGTAAGGTAAGATTTAAAGATATTAATAGCGGACCCAGTAATACCAATATTAGTTAGCTTTTGTAGCAACAAGGTGTGACTGATTGTATCAAAAGCCTTTTTAAGGTCGACGAAAATACCCAATCCTATTTGTTTATTATCTATATTACGTTTTAATTTAGTAACCAAATCCACTGTAGCCGATACTGTGTTGGATTTCGGCCTAAAGCCATATTGCTTCTCAGAAATAAAATTCAGTTCAGTTAAATAGCGTTCTAATCGATTGTAGAGAATGCGCTCAAAAACTTTAGAGAGCACAGGGAGCACAGAGATGGGACGATAATTACTTGCTTCCGCTTTACTGCCCGATTTATATATTGGCGTAACTTTTGCAACTTTCAGACTGTCTGGAAAAGTTCCGGCTTCTAAGTTTGCATTAATACAATTGGTAAGCTCTTCAAGTATTATACTTGACACGCATTTTAAAGATTTTGTGTTTATACCGTCTATCCCTGAAGCAGTATTTGAATTTAAAGTGTGTATTATTTTCGCAACTTCAGTTTTCGTAGCCAATGCTAGTCGAATTAGTGTTGAAGATGTTGTTGGAGTATTTGTGCTTATGTAGATGGAATTATTGTTGTGATAGTGTTTGGGAATTTGATTAGCTAAGTCTGATCCCACGTTCGAAAAGAAATCATTAAAGTACTCACAAATCCCCTCCCTATCCGTCACAGGTTTATCAGATGTAACAAGTTTAGTAGGTACAGCTTCTTCTTTAATTTTGTTGTTGGCGAGACTATTTATTAGCTTCCACATTTTCTTTGGCTTATTTTTGCAGTTGTTAAAAGCAGATTGATAATATTTACTCTTTGTTGATTGTATTTTATTTGTTACGGCATTTCTTGTGTTTATGAAGGATCTTTTGCATGTTTCATCATTAGGATTACTTTTATATCGATTCCATAAGATGTTTCTGTTCTTTATTTCATTTATTATATCACTATTTATCCATTCCTGCCTAGGCGGGTTTAGTACCTTTATTTTTGTAATTTTACTCTTGGCTATACTTGCTTTTAATTTATTTTCGAATACTTGATATTCACAGTTTTTTGTTTCCTGTTTACTTTCTGCCATAAGTTTGTACATGATATTATAATTTATTGCCTCATATTTGACCTTAGATTTAGAATCGTCCTGGAACTTTTTAACCTCGAGGTATATGTGTTTGTGGTCCGACATAGGTGTATCAATGACGGCTAAATGGAATTTGTTGTTTTAAGATTCGTGTTGTCTTTAATATTTATGTACTTTACGATGTGTTTTGGTCTGATCATTTACCTTTGTTCATGGAATGTAACTTAGAAATTATGTCAAAGAAATATACTACATGTACTAAGCCGGGCACGAACGGGGTTCTGTGAAATAGAATGTTATCAAAAAGCTTGTAATGATAGATTAAGTTTGATTATTTTTCTATCTGAACAACTTGAATGTTGTGATTACGCGTGTAATAAGCAGAGGCATAGAAAGGTTATTGATAAGTTATGCTCGAACATTGTACAAGCCTTAAGTACCAAGACATTAAATTTGTGTCTTGGGTCTGGCACGGAAAGCCTACTTCCGGTTCTATATATGATGAAATGTGTAACGCTAAGAAGGTTTTTAAATCTCGCCTTAAATGGTATCAAGATCAGATTCAAAGGACATCTTACCCTCATACCACTCTAAGAACGATTTTCGTGGTTTCTGGAAACATACTAATAAGTTACAAAGTAAGCTGGGACTCCCTGTGAGCATCGGTGACGTTAGTAATCCTGAAAGGATTGCAAACCTTTTCGAGGATCACTTTTTTGTGAAATCACCGTTGGGGCCAGCGTCTACAATGCTCGATGTTACACCCGGTAGTGAAGTAATTAAATTCGATGCACAGGGAATCGCTCAGACTATAAATTCAATGCGGAACGGAAAATCGCCTGGTCACGATGGCCTCAGCATCGAGCACCTCCGACACGCGAGCCCGCACATTCCCAGAGTACTGGCTATGCTATACGCCTCCTGTATGGGCCAAAGTTATTTGCCTGAGGCGATGGTGCGAACTGTAGTAGTGTCTATTGTTAAGAACAAGACATCAATGACACTGGTAACTGAAGACCCATATCACTCGCTACCGTGAGTGCTTCATGGCCAGCTCAACACACGGTTAAATAAATATCTAAATATACATGACAACTAGTTTGGGTTCCGACCAAAACTGTCGACTGCGTTATGTGTTAAGCATGCTGTTAGGTACTATACTGAGCTGAGGACGAGGATAACTCAAATAACTAGAGAAAACCCTAAAACTAAAAATGAAGAAACGTACACCTCCATGAAGCGTTATGTTTCATATGGTGTTCCACAGGCAGTGTCCTTGGGCCACTTTTATTTATTATATATATCAATGACTTACCAAATGCAACGATTCAACCGATGACCCTATTCGCTGATGCCAGTACGGTTACTATTTCATGCAAAGATATCAACAATTATGACCTTGACATTAATAACTCATTGACATCTATTATTTCATGGCTCATTAATAATAATTTAAAAATTAATTTTAATAAAACAAGTATAATGCATTTTAATAAAATCCGTTGCAAGTAAAATTAGTTTATGACAATTATACAGTAAAAGAAGTAACCAACGCTCGATTTCTTGGCCTCATTATAGATAGTAAATTAGCTTGGAAGGATCACATTGAAACATTAAGTAAAAGAATCAGCAGTTTATCATATGCCTTATTTAAACTTGCTCCAATAGTTACTACTGATGCACTTCTCTCAGCATATTATGGCCTTGTTGAGTCGGTTCTGAGATATGGCATTATTTTCTGGGCATATTCGACTTGTAAAGATGTAATCTTTAAAATGCAAAAGCGATGCATTAGAGCCATGTTCGGAATCCAAAGTAGTCAAAGTTGTAATCCGCTTTTTAAAAAATACAAAATTCTCACACTACCGTCCCTATATATATTGGAGGTTACCTTTGTAAAAAAAAATCCTCACTTATTTCCTAAGCTATCGGACCATGTAATCCGTAATCGCCGCGACAATGATAGACTTTGTGTCCATCCAGCAAAAACAGCCCTGATGCATAAAAGTGTCGTAAGGCGCCGTTGATATTTAACAAAATTCCCAAATATATTAAGATCTTGGACATGAATGAATTTAAGACGAAATTTAAAACATTATTAGCTGATAATTGTTATTATAGACTAGAGGATTTCTTGAATGACAACACTTTATAACCATAATGATATAATGTATCATTGATGATTTTTTGTATGATTGATGGATTATTGATTGCAGTAAATATATTTATGTTGAATATTTAATGTTTTAGATTAAATGAATTAATGTAGACAGTTAATAGTTGATAATGTATACCTATAACCATGATATTCGAGTCCTTTCGTTGTAATTGTTTTTTCTTCTTTTTTTGATTTTTTAAAATGTTATTAAACGATTTTATGTTGCATGTAGAAAGATGCTATTGTTAAATTAATTTTATATTTGTACACCGGTAACGGTCAAACATGTCGATCAGGCAATATTATTTAACATCTTTAATGTACACATGTTTATGCAAATAAAATATCTCGTATCTTGACGCCTATATTTGTCTGTTTTCTAGACCTTTTAAAAGCCTTTGACCTGGTTTCTTATGATGTGCTATGGGATAAGTTAGAGAAAGCCATCTTGAAGTTCTAGTATGGGAACCAGGTCAACGCCGTGCGATGGGCAGGGGTCCTATCCGAACCATATAGGTTATAGTGTGGGGTGAGGCAGGGGGTTTAAGCTCGCTCACGCTCTTTAACATGTACGTGAATGAACTGATTGAGGAACTCAGTAGCACCAGGGTCGGTTGTTATGTGGACGGGACCGGCGTCAGTAACATCAGTTACGCAGACGACATGATGCTAATGAGTGCCTCACTCTGTGGTGTCAGAAAACTTGATCAGGTATGTGAAAGTTATGCCATGGTTTGATTTACAATGCCAAGAAATCAGAGTTTAACGTGGTGGTTGTGGTGTTTAACGCTGCTAGTAGAAAAACTGACAATGTACCTCCTGTGACCATTAGCGGTACGACTTACGGAGAGTTTACGACTCAAAAATCGTAAAACGACCTCACAGTATAATATAACGATGCGTTCAGAATGCTGGTGCGGACGCTCACGTAGATTGCTTTTACGAAACGATACGGAAGAGGTGTGCAATGTGCATAACTGGTGCGCAGAGTTCGAGCCAGCACTAACAGCATCCTACGCATGATATATATGTGAGTCGCTGCTGTGCTGTCTCTGCCGGGATTGCTCAGTGGTGACCCACATACATTATAAAAATATTTGTAAAAAACAAACAAATCACATTTTTTGGTGATATAAAGGTGTACAAACACCTTTATATCACCAAAAAAATGTTAATAATAATTTTAGTGTGAGTCCTAGTTACTTAATTAAATAAATGAATTATTATTATTATATTACACATAGAAAATACCCAAACTCATATTTACATATAAAAACAAATATTTACAGATCATACGAACATTTAGTCAGACCCGGGATTGAACCCGAGACCTCAACACAGCATATATTTATTTCGAATATTATATTATCTCGATAAATAATAAGAATAAAACATTTTTAAATTCAACAACAGAGGTTTATTTTATTTTTGTCTTAAGACCTTTAAAAGATTTGACGGCTAACAAAATTTATAAAATCCATACGCAGTATAATGTATCTCAGCGAAAATATTTTCTCCTTTCTGAATATCTTCCGCACAGAGCGTTTTAAAATTTAAAGCTTTAGTAAGAGATTGTGAGTAAGGCACTAACTGAAGACGGGTAGTGGGTGTTGAGGTGGGCCCCGGGTCTCTCAGTCACGCCACCGCACCATAAGCCTCGCCTTCGTTAACGCATATGTTTGCAGAGAACAACAAACAGCTAGTGTTCAATTTCAACAGTTACCGCTTTTCAAAAAGGAGTTTTGTTATGTTTGTACGTAAGACTTTAGTTTCGTACTCTCTATTTGTAAATTCCAAATCTAGAAATATTCCTTCGCAATACTTACACTTACGTATTCTCATTGAAAAACTTAAACATATATAGCTATATCTTTACAAAGACATTTTTAATTGTACACACTATTTTCTTGGCAAACAGAGTGATTAACTTTTCCTTAATAATTTATTTGAGCTTCTACCAAGTAACACAAAGGCCAGTCTTATCTTTTGAATAAAACATTGTTTCTTTGGAGAGCAAATCGCAATGGTAGGTTTCTTTATAGTGTTTTCGACTTTATTAAAATAATATTAATTCAAAGCATATATGTAAAAGATTTCAAGAAAAAAACAATTACAACCAAAGAACGATGAGGGATTATTTTATTCAAGTGCCTTCTCTAAACCAAGCCCGTTAAAGCAGGCGCGTGTACAAGACGAATTTCGTACTAAAATATTAATACCAGCTCCAAACTACTGTTTACTCTGCGAATTTTTTTTCTAACCGCAAGGCGGCAAACTAACATGAAGAAGAGGTACGTACGTAACATTAATGTTTCAATGAAATTGTTTATTTACACCGTTTGATACATTTTTTATTTACACTTCTACGATTACAAAAAGAACGCCTATTTGTTTCTGCACATTTACGATTGACACAGTGATTGTGTGCTGCGTGCTAATATTTAATGGACTTTTCGACAAACCGTATCTATCCTGTGTGCTTAATAGTCGTAGGTAGTAGTCAGGGAGGTCTTTCAGGGGAGGCTCTACCGTGTTTTGATATTGACACATATGTTAATATTTAACGTGTTCTATCATGACCAGACGCTCTTATTTTCTTAAAATAATGAAACACTTATACCGTTACTCACACTATATTATTATCATCATAACAGATCTTTTTTTTTTAAATCACATCATTACATCAACAGTCTTTAATAGTCCGCTGCTGAACATAGGCCTCTCCTTAGAGAAGAGTTTTTGGCCTACTAAGAAATAATTATACCTTATTGTTTATATGATTTGATTTTATGAATAATTGATATGAGTATTTGGATTCATAAATTTAAAAATTATTGTTCAAATGGTAATGATAATTTATACTTTCTAATGATACCTATGCATAGATGTGCGCTTAATATGGTATTATATTTTATTGAATACCTTCGTTGTGAATATTATGAAAAGCTTAGTGTTTAGTATGTGTATTTTTTTATTAGGCGTATGTTTCTGTAATCGATTTACCTACGTTTTTGGATCATTTAAAATTGTGTAATTGATTAAATGTAATGTTCTAACGTTATCTAAGAGCTCAGTAAAAACTTAGACTTAGAGCCCTTCGGAAAATTACCTGTTCAAAAAACTAAATCACTGCTCAATTGCAGGGCCACATACAACAAAATTTACAAAATTCTCATATTATAAAGAAGAAAATTATCAAGGTAGGCATGTAATAATAAGGAGAGGACGTTAACAAGGGGAATAAGAAAATGTACATATCATGTATCTTTAACAGTCCTCAAACAAAGCTTAAAAAGCAACCAAAGGCATGTGTAGATAAGGGCGAACGCATTGTAGATGTCAGTATGTAATTTTAATGCGTTCCAACTGTCTGAGTTACCTGGATAAACCTTTATTTACTATTCGTCTGCTTCAAGTAGTAGCATTGCTGCATTTGCCAACTCGGTTACCGCTTGCATAATTTTGCTTCGTAAATTGTGTGGACGCTCGGTGAAATTGAAACGTTGCCTGTCTTTCTTTGTTATTCCGCTAAATGTTGTAATATCATATATTTTAGATATTCAACTTAGCGTTCCTAATCGAAACTGACGGCAACTAAATTTGAATTAATTGAATTTGCATTCTAGTGTGATAACGGATATAATATCTAGATTAGTTCTTTGAACGCTAACCTAATTGGGTAGTTACAGTTTCAATATGTAGTTGTTAAAATAAAGTAGAATATAGTTAAAATAAAATTAGGATATGATTAATATATGAAGGAAATGAGTTAATATAATTATAAAGACAGACGCAACATATTCTATTTTATAACAATTATATTTTTATCTTTTAAAAAACTACATAAATCTCACTTAGTATATAGGTACAAACATACATATATTTAATATGTGTGATCCACAAAGTGTTGTTCTAATTCTGGGTGTTCTTTGTGTCCGCTTCATGAATGTTCATTAAATTAAATTTTATTTATGGTAATTTAAAACAAAAAACTTAACACATTATTTTCAAAGTTACGCAGTTTACCCGTAACTGAACACATATTATTTTTTAAACCCGGTAAACTAAAACAACCTTTACAAATTGAGAACGCATTGTAATGGGTATCCCAATACAAAATTCAAGTGTTCACAGTCTATAAAAGTCGTCTTGTGCCCTAGAATACATCAGACGTTCAATACCGGTAGACGTTGTGTCTGGAGGGTACAAAATCGATGGCCAGTAGAACTAAATATCACATGAGTAGTGTTTTACGAGTATCCAAGTATCTAGGGTAAAATAAATTCTTCAGAGTTATAAAAAGACAAAAGGTAGGAAAGGACTATCACGTCCTTACCCCGTTTACCACGGATTCTGTATCACGTATAAATCTTTTTATTCACTTGTGAGCTTTCATTGTTTAAAGATACAAATCTTTGACTTTTCGTGGTGCATAATATAAAGACTGAAGAATCCGTGTATGGACGCCAATTATATAATATATTATTACTAATAAGTAAACTTATAAAACAGGATTATATCAGGTACAGATACAGTGCAAACACGATAAAACAAATCAGAAGGGAACAAGTAAATATTCGTTATATCAAGTAATTTGTTTAACTGAGGTTTGTTATATTGAGGTTAGGTTGGTCTAAAATTTGTTACGAAGAGGTAAAAAAATTGTTTTATTCACCTCAACATTGCGTACTCATCTTGTTATAGTGAAAATGATAACAGCACATACTTCTGTGCTGTTTGTCATAAACATAGTTTTTGTTAAGTAGTCAGTCAGTCAGTGTTGTAGGGTGTCAGGTTTTAATATTTACTGCCGTAAATATTAAAACTTGAGCGATGTCCCAACACATGTCTTGTGCCATGCCTAACTTACGGCTGTCAGGCCTGGAAATAGAATAGCAAGGTTATAAACAAAATTATCAGCTACCAACGCGGCTTGAACGTAGTATGCTCAACATAAATAAAAAACAAAAATAAGACACACTACGTAGTATCTCAAAAGCTACAGGTGCTCTGCACTACGCCCAAAGACTAAAATGGAAATAGGCTGGCCATGGCTCTTTGACCATAAGATTCACTTCGTGGAATGGTACATGGTCATGGGGACACATCGTGTGTTCCGTTGCAGCCCGGCCACAGTCGATTTCGTAATTTATAGACATATCAATTAAATGTTCTTTTATTGTTCTTGCTGTACCAATTAATAGATTAAATGTACCACAAATATATCTTGTTTAAAAAGAAATTGTTTGTGGCCGGGCTGCACCGTATACGTTGCAGCCCGGCCACCTGTATTTTTTCTGGTAGGATGCTCAAAATGTTCTAAAATATAAACCAAATAAATGTTCTTTTTATGTTCTTTATTTTTTTCAATGAAATAAACCAAGAGAAAGGTATGCATAAACAAAAAATGATTTCATAAAATGAATAGTCACTAAGCGCCTGTAGAACTAAAATAGCACGTCGGCTTTGTTAATTTTTATTTTTCTAGAATCAGCTGAATCGATGCTTAACTTTAATAGCAATGCAAGTTGCAATGCAGTGAAGAATGGAATTAAATGTATGGGCAAAACAATAATAAGTTACAATTTGACAGATTTTTTAATTTTTCAGTTGGATGAGCTTACAGAAAAAGTAGATATAATATTATTCCAAGTTATTTACTCTCACAAGGAAGACACTTTCATTTATTAGCAGTGATCGAGTTCGTTGATGATGTGCGTCAAATCAAATTTCGTGGACAAATAATACAGTTATATCTGTTCGTTGTATTATCTACACAGTTTTGTAAGAAATTAGTTGTAATAGGTACTTTGATTAGAGTAGCACCTAATAAGTTACAATACTACCACGACTGCGTTTAACATGTTGACTGCACGGATAACACTTTGTGTGATCCACAAATTGTTGTTCTAAGTCTGGGTGTTCTTTGTGTCCGTTTCATGTATGAGACACAGGATTGTGGCAACTCCTACATACGAAGAAACAAAAACATACTACAGCGCCATCTAAAGACTACACACCGAAATACGGAGTAGCTACTAAATAAGAATTGCTAATCCTGTATCGCGATATGAAGAATTCCCTCGCCGATTAGTATATATACAACTTCCCAACATCAAATATTGGGCCGCGGCCCGCCAGGCATGATCAGCTCGCCTGGTCGGAAGATCCTCCCTTTGTGTTGCAGGGACATGACACCCGTTCCTCCACAGGATATATTCCTAATGTGGATGTTGTTTTTTATTTTATATCGTATTTTGTTTCTTTTCAATTTGTTTATTTTTTGTTGAATTTGAATTGTACCTACAGTATTTTTATTTTATTTTTAATTTTTAATTGTATAGTTGTCTTAAAAAAAAAACAATACTATGATTTTTTTTAATACTGTAGGTTACAATTTATTTTGATTACTTTGTCTTTAAAAGCATATAATTTAAATTTACGGGTTTTTAATAATTGTATAATAATAATCTATCTTGTTATTGTTTAATTGCTAACATACTTACATTGCTATTTTAGTCCTACAGGCGCTTAGTGCAAATTCTTATTTTAAGTCATTTTTTGTTTATGTATACCTTTCTCTTGGTTTATTTCATAGAAAAAATAAAGAACATAAAAAGAACATTTATTTGGTTTATATTTTAGAACATTTTGAGCATCCTACCAGAAAATATACAGGTGGCCGGGCTGCAACGTATACGGTGCAGCCCGACCACAAACAATTTCTTTTTAAACAAGATATATTTGTGGTACATTTAATCTATTAATTGGTACAGCAAGAACAATAAAAGAACATTTAATTGATATGTCTATAAATTACGAAATCGACTGTGGCCGGGCTGCAACGGAACACACGGACACATCGGCTTCTTTGGAGGTGGCCTTCACCCGAAAAGGGGTTGCAACAAAATCAAGATTGGTTAATTATAACACTGGGTTGGTATTGTTGGATTACGTAATGAATAGTTTTAGGATAGTTTTAAGATTTTTTGTGTACTAACTTGCAAGTAATATAAGGTTTTTTTTTATTTTTATTATATAATTATAAAATAATTTTACACGTAACAGATATTAGGTACACAAAAATTTAAAGACGTTTTAAACAGATTGCATTGGCCGTAGTGAGACCAGAACACTAACTAGTATTTTAGCTCTATACAAAGAGGAGCTCATACCCTCGTAAAAGTTTGCGAGCGTTCTAGTGACTCCATAATGGGTCATGTTCTGAGGAATTATTAGAAATTATGCTCATAGCTAAATCCTATCGTCTTACCACTTTACACCAACAGACGATTCATTCACACACTCCATAACTGAATTTAACCACAATCTGCAGTAGTCTTCAGTTGAGTGGGTATTAAAATATTTGTATAGGTCTAAATCACTCAGGCACGCCGTCATTGCGGCGGTAAGACCCGTTATGGAGGATTGGCTCGAGAGGCGTCACGGGGCCCTCTCATACCGATTGACGCAGGTGATCACTGGGAAGGGATGTTTCGGAGATCACCTGTGTCTGATCCGCAAGGAGCCAACGCCTGAGTGCCACCACTGCGATGGCCAGACCGTGGACACGGCTCTCCACACGCTGGCAGAGTGCCCGACGTGGGTTGAGCAGAGGCGAGACCTCGTGGCGGCCATCGGAGTGGGAGTTCTCTCGCTCGATAGCCTGATTGCGGCTATCGTGCGGAGCGAGAGTGCGTGGAACTCTGCCGTCTCCTTCTGCGAGCAAGTTATGCTCGCGAAGGAGACGGCGGAGCGGGACCGGGAGAGGTTTAGAACTCTCCCGGCCCGCCAGGCCCGGGCACGGGCCAGGCAGCGCAGGCACCTCCGTCCTCCATAAGCGCAGGCCTGGGGGGTGACAGGTGAGGCCATCTGTCACCTTAGCAGAAGCAGGCCGGGGCGCGTTGCGAAGCGCGCTCGCTTCCAGGGAGCACAGGGAACATGGGGTTCCCACACGGGGGGGGGGTCGTCTACTCGTCTGTAGATGACCCGAGGTATGTCGGGGCACCAGGGACTTCCTTTCTAGGGTATACCTGGTTCCCCGGCTATTAGTACCCGGCGAAGGCGTGCGGTTTTAGTCGGTTCGTGTCCGACATGCCACCGACAGGTGGTATCCGAGGGGATTTCCGCACGGAAAAAAAAAAAAAAAAAAGGTCTAAATCACTTAGAAAAGCGGTAACGTTCCCCTTGTACAAAAGTGTACACAAGGTATATACAGGTTGCTGCTACAGTTAAACATGAAACTTATGCTTACTTATCACCAAAAACATAGGTGAAATGCAACAATTATTTGTAAAAAAGCTGTAGATACAAAATCATATACCTTGCTCACGAAACATTTGCACAGTTGTATACGTTTAATAAGTTATGTACCCGAAGTTCCGCTGCTATAACCTGAAGTCATGTAGATATTTGTAGGCATATATATGTTTTACTAAACAAATTATGTAGAATCGACGCAACAAGTTATGTAGAAATACAAATTACCTCTTTTCTAAGGAGAGGCCTATGTCCAGCAGTGGACTACTAAAGGCTTTTGATGGCGATGATGACAAATTACCTAAATGTATAAACTCTAGTTCCTGGTTATCTTTAAATAAGAAAATGTTAAGTAGGTATTTTATTTTTTCCTACTACATACATACGAGTACATCGTACGTACATAAAACTATATATTTTTGTCAAAATTGATTGCCAAATATTTATTTATTTAATTTTATTAACACAACTTTATGCACTTTTATTAATGGGCGGACTTAATGCCCAGGGCATTCTCTTCCAGTCAACCTTCAGTTAGTGTGAAAATTGGTGGCAATCATGATTGGTAGCCTCACATAGGTTATATTACTAATCAACTAAAATATACACTAAACAACACTACATACATAAATATGTGGGTTGGAGCATTATTTTCGACTGGTTAAGTGAGTGCCTTATTTTTTATCTTCATCCATCCGATGACGATGTGGGTGTCATTGGATAGGTCTTTTAAAAATAATAAGAGTCTGTGAAGACGAGATTTTGATTAAAGTATCTTAAAACGCTGATTTTTTTTTACAGTCAAGTGTACTCTCCTCTCCTTCACCAACGGCATCTTGGAGATCTATATAGATCCCAAGATCTGAAAAAAAACACGGTAGAAGCATTATATAAGTATAATAAATTTAAAAGCAAAACCAACACAGCTAAACAGGCTTTTTTAGTTAGGTATTAATTTGCATTATTGTGATAGGTAACTACGTAAAACTAGTTTTACGGTCAGTTTTTTTAGAAAATAAACGGTAAGGCATTGAAACTTCGACCTAATAGTACCTAGTTTTATAAAGAATGAAAGTTTTACCATAAAGAAGTTTGCAGAAAAATTTTCTCATCTCCGTGACAACAAAAACAACAAAAGCAAGGGGCCAATGGCAAATATTTGTATTGAGATGTTAAATTTTATGAAACATTTTATGGTAAAATCGTGTCGGAAGCCGCCAGCGATGGATCATGCGAGAGACTATCTGTGGGCCATCACTGTACTGCGGCACCTGCTGTTGAATATTTTACATTAGCAATCCAGCACAAACGAATATAATCACTCAACCCATAATTGTGAAGATTAAACATTGATTTTTTAAACTACATAATGACCGAAGTTAATTTTATTTACAGTTGAGCGAGTTATATAGGAAATTTATGTTGTCAAAATCTTCAAAAATGGGAAAAAATGGATCTTCAAAAATGGAAATATTTAAGGTTGCATTAATTGTTGATTTAAAATTTTAAATATAAAACTTCTCTGTAGTTGTTTTTAACAAAATGAGGTGTTATACAATTATATTAGAGATACAATTAGGTGTACGGGTTGAGACAAAATTCTACCCTCATGAAAGAATAACATAATCTTATTTTTAACTAATATGATTGTCAGAATTATTTTTTTATTCATTCCATTTCCAATTTTTTTATTAATTATCGAATATTTTTATTAATAATCGAATGTTTATCAAACTTTTTTACCTTTTATTTTTGATCGAAGCTTTTTATCGTAATATCAGTGACATTATAATTATAAACACCTCAGCAACTTTTATTCTTATGAACCTTAAAAGCTAAGTTAGAACGAAATCGAATCACAAAGAAATTAATAGCAACATTTTCTAAATTTAAAATATGTTTGCTTGAACTTGCATTTCCTGGAAATCTGTTGATCTTTCTTACCAACAGAAAACTGGCACTGCGTTAAGAATACCAACTAACTGAGGTTTTTAAAAGAAACTTGTTCTTACTTGATCAGTCGACCTTCTAGTTGTATATCCCTTAAATTTACATTTTCATAATTGACAATTGTAGCAGTACGCTTTTATTTATGCTCACGAGATAGTATCACTTTTTTGTGTCATATTGTAATCACACACACGTTATGGTTTCATTACCTTAATTGATTTTAGTGGTTTTTAAATGAATGGTCTATATTAGAGTAAGTTTTGTTAGTTATTTAAGAGGCACGTCCTTAACAAACAGGCAAATAAGCAGTTACTCTTTTTTTTTTAAATAAAGAACTCGCTGCATAAAATGACACTATAAAAAAATCTCAGTTGCTTAATAGATGAGTCTACATTTTTACCGCGTGAAACTTAAAAATCATTTTTCTTATTTGCCAAGAAAACCATATTGATTAAAATCATCGAAATCGACTTTTTGCTATTTTGGATATTTCTACTATTTCGTTGATCTATTTGAAAATAGCTTTGTTTTAATCGCGACAAAAAGGTATAGATAAGATATTCACCGTTTAATTTCTATACTAATTCGGACCAAAAAGCCATAATCTAAGCTTAAACATCATTTTTATCGGTAAAAGTCCATATTTAAATAGGAATTGTCTTCCGTAATGTGCAATAAATTAGAGTATACGAGCGCAAAAACACGAATACTACCCGAAAATTCAAAGCGAGAGCACGTCTGTTGATAGTTCATTCGATCTTGCATCCGAACAGTTCGGACAAGCATAAAGGTTGGTTGCGAGTGTCGGACTCTCACTACTGCTAATTTATATTCTTCGAGCTTAATTTAGAGGAATTAGGTATGTGATTTTTATTTTGTATTTTTTAGAATTAATATCACACACAAATGTTAGTACTCTTTAAAATCGATTGCTTATTTTTAAACCTATTTCAGGTAGATATGGACAAACGCAAAGAAAATTATTATAAACATAAAAAAAGAAAGATGTAAAACAAAGCAGTAAGTATTCATAATGTCTACCGATTCAAGAGCTTCGACGTAGTAACACCTTCAAAACGACTTTATTAAAATTAATGAGTTACTTGAAAACCCATTGTACAAAGATATTCCTTTGACGGGCCTGTTGGTCTAGTGGTTAGTGAACCTGACTGCCAAGCCGGAGGTCTTGGGTTCGATTCCCACCCAGGACAAATATTGTGTGATGAGCACAAGCATTTGTTCTGTGTCTGGGTGTAACTTTTCTATAATATGTATGTATTTATTAATATATGTGTACGTTTATCAGCAGATTGGTTACCATAGCACGGGCTCTGCCTAGTTTGGTACCAAAATGTGTGAAGTTATTATTATTATATTTCCAAATAAATACCGTTATAATGATTGTTTTAGGAGACAAGTTTCAATACGGGATACACAGGAAAATTGAGGTTATAAGAGCCCATTTATTTGGTGAAGGCTATTAAAAAAAGATAAGCTATATCTTTGCCTCTTGGAAACGAGTTTGCTATACTTACGTATATATAAGAATTTTATAGAATAAAGATACTTTGACGAAATCTGTGTTTATTTTAATCTGTATTTACCCTTTTTTTAATAAATATGAAATAAATATTATCTACGAAACCCACATTTATCATATCACACAGAATATTGATTGAACAATTCCCTAGATTTCTCCATAAAAACATAATAGCCACAAAGGACTTGGACCCCATCATTTGTCGCCGGCTAGTACGGATCTACGCTCTACGCCCTTGGCACTACGGACCCGCGAGCTTCGCAATGCGTTACGATACATTGCGTGTGTTTTGTGACATTCATAAACAATCTACAAAGACGAAGAGGTAATGATTATCTATCTTATACGAAGAACCGAAAGTAGATTGATTAGTGTCCAGGGTAGTATACGAATAGTGCGCGTTGCGTCTGTGTGCATGTAAAATATTAATGTGGGTGTTCAATCTCGAGTTCTCACGATTCGAGACTACAGTCTTAAAAACACGTTATTATTACACAATAATTCGATAGCACTCATCTACTTGTAAAGCTCGATAAAAGCAGCTGACAGATTTCGCAGGAGCGATAATAATAGCGAGTGCCCGTCGCGTCGCGCTCGGGGCCTGCGGTAAGCGGGTTCACAATACCGCCACATTCCATCAGGAATTGTGTAGCCCCGGACGTACATGCGAACAATGTATCTACTTCTGTTTTTATTAAAGTAATTACGTTTATTTTCCTCCGAAAGATGGGCTAAAAATTATTTCCCCGGATCCGTAATTTGAGAAAAATAACATTCCTAATGTCTTATTCATATAAAACAGTGAAGATAAAAACCAAACTTAAAGCAAAATCCAATGTAAGCCTCGTAAAATAAATGGTTTAAAGATTGCATTTGCGAAAAGCTATTCAGTTCGGTCAACATTGTACATAATTTGTTTTTACCGTTTGCATTAAGAAAACATATTGATAATGTGTTTGTTATACTCTTTTATTTATTTTGTGCAAACTAATCAGGTTAATGTCATTAGTAGTAGTAAATTAATTATAAAAAAAATATTAGGAAGTAGGTGGGTAAAGAAAGTCGAGTTTTAAAGTTTAGATTAAATACTCAATATGCATACTAGTTACTAAGTTATTAAAAGTATGACATTTTACATCGAAATTAAGACCGTTACTCTGTTCGTTTATTAAAACTAAACTGTACAATAAATCGTGAAAATTTTCGCTACATCCATACTTATATTACAAATATGAAAGTGAGTTAATTTTCATATTTATAATATAAGTGTGTAATGTACTTTGTTTGTTACGCTTTCACCTAAACCACTAAACCGATTTGAAAAATTAAAGTAGTAATTTGTTGTTATTAAAAGTCTTTTGAACTAACTACGTTTTTAAACTATTACAAACTCATATTTTACGGTATTGGAAAATATGAGTTTGTAATAACCTAAATTGACTACGAAATCATGAGAGATTATTTTTAGAACTGCAAAGTGTTTTTGCTTAAGGACCCTCGGTGCACGAGTAAGACTCGCATTTATTAGTTTTTTGTTAATTTCTAGGCTAGTTAACAAAGGAAAGTAGCGATCTACTACATCAATTAAACATAATTCCACACTGCAATTTAGCCATTCAAAACAGGTGTCGTTAAAAAGTTCATTAGGAAATTCATCAAAGTTAATGCGTTCTTTCACATCATTACTTCGGCGAAACACTGACTTCAACTTCAAATAACTCACGTATTGTACATACTCAGAAATATCTTTCATTAATAGCATTTTCCATTATGTTTTGAATGACAATATAATTCATCATTCTGGATATTTCATTTCACATATTCAAAGGCAATTAATCATTTTACAGAAAGTATTGAACAAAATTAGTCAAAACAGGATGACTCGAAGGACATGCCACGACTTTAGATCTTGCTACTTTATCTTCTTTTGTGCTTTGTGCGAAAAGTCGGCATTATGTCATACGTTATGTTCTATTCTGATAAATGTAAAAACAACGTGATAAATAATTTATGAGGTCCGCTTAAATATTATTTTATACCTTATGTATACATTTTTCTCAAATAAGTGGTCAAATAAGTTTCGCCATCAAAAGATCTGGATAAAAATATTTTAAAATAAACATGAAAAAATTGAGTTAATTTTAATCATCATCATTATTATTACCACTATACTAAGAACCATTTTTGTTTAATATACATAATAAGAAATACAATTGAATTTGAAAACCTCCTCCTTTTGTTAAAGTTGGTTGACAAACCAAACAAACCAAAGTATTTACCAATCAATAAAAAATTTATTTTTTGTATGAATTATTGTACTAAAAAATATAAGGGGAGAAGAGAACTTATCACATAAATATTACTTTAGTAAATAGGTACTTTTGAGAATGAAAATAAAAATGACACGACTCGACCACTCAGCACCTTTTTCTGCCGAAAACACAATGGGAATGGTACCGGAGTGATACCACGGCCTCACAGAAAACCGGTGTTAAGCAATTCTTTCGTTGCCTTTCACTGGGTGAGTGAGGTTAAAGGAGCCCAAATCCCCCTTCCCGCTGACCCGAGCGGGAGAGACTCCAAGGGCAGCAACGCACTTGCGACTTTTGAGTTGCAGGTGTCCATGGGCGGCGGTAGTTGCTTACCATCATCTGCTCGTTTGCCCCCTTATACCATAAACATAAAGTTTGGTATTAATCAATTAACATTTAATTAACAATTATATATATAACAATTGCTATTAATTTTAAATCAACCCCTAGTGGGTTGATTTAAAATTTTAAAGCAATTGATATTACGTTAATTGCACTTTGCAACTATCTCTTCGTTTCGATTAAGCTTTATTTATTCAAGAATTAAATTTAAGTAATGATAAATAAATTTTTAACTGTTTACATATTTAAATTCCACTGACCTACGTCAATGAACAGCGAGATGTTGGTGAAGTAACAAAATTCCACATAATGTCATAGCTTCGTAGGTATATGTAAAGTGGCGAAGTTATAGAACTACAAACATGTACTTAATTCCATGTTTGTACATCCAAGAAGTCAATCTTCAGTAAAACCTTTTAAAAGTAGTAGAAAACGATGGATGTAGGTAGTTTAAGATACTACTTTTTATGTAAGCCTTGGAAAGTCCACGCTAAAACTATAGTTCGAAATCCAACACCAAGAAACTCAAATTCTTACCATCCGAACAAGTAAAACTCCACTCTCAAATTACAAATAGGATTTGATTTTTTTTTATTTTTTATTGTTTCAAAACAAACATTGGGCGGGTACTCCTAATCAGATACGCTTAAACAGGCAAGGAAGCCTAATTCCTATTAAGCGATACTCCATACGTTTTGTGCTATGTCTATTTCTGCTCAAGAGAATCATCTTAAAAATCTCTTGAATATTAAAGTAACGATTTTGAGTGCAGGTTTGCAATAACGATTACGTTATCAGTTTGTTGTTCGTCTATCGGGAACGTATGAAGGTATCAAATTGATATAACATCAATGTTTCCTGTCCCTTGAAACTTTTAAATAGGGGTAGGGGTGTACAGAGCGTGCACCGCACACGGGCGGCATTTTCAAAGGAACGGCAAAAACTGGTTGCGTATTGAGTGGTATGATGCGGCATGCCAAAGCGTCCTTCGGGCTGCCAAAGAATGCCCTGCTGTGCCGTGCTGTGCCTCGACGTCAGTCAGCGCCGGCTCATATTCAACCATTTTTACTCTGCGCGGATCTTAAGTTCGTTGTGTCGTTATGATTGACTGGGATGAAGTATTAATAGTTGTTCTGGCTGAAGACGAAGAGAGACAAATACGTTGAAGAAGAAAAAAATTCTACCGAGGGCGCTCAAACAGCTAACGGCGGCCCTGATTATGTCACATACTGGTATTTATTCTTGATATAAAACAGAATAAAAAGGTAAGGTTGGTTACCTACTAATTTTGTTTTTCAAGATTTGTTTATTCCAAATACTTTTATTTAGGAACACCGTTGAACTAAATCTGTTTTCTTCTCCAAAAAAAGAAAATACGGTAAAACACTAAACATCAAATGCATTTTCTTCGTCACAGGTGTGTTATATTTTGGAAGTTTGCCAGACTTTGCAAAGCAATAGCGCACCCCTTTAATGTGTGATACTGTGTGAAACGCAATTTCACACAGTATCCTCAAATTATTTATTTCTTTGCGGTTTACTGTAACAGACGGCTACAATTTCAAGCTTCATTCAGTTATTTGCGTTTTGAATTAAAAACTTGAAAGTGTAACATTTAGTTAGTAATTTAATGATGTTGAGCAAGATGCACATTGTACACTCACTTGCTAGGTGTATAAATCGGGACTTCATCGTGACAACATTTATAAGTTGCATGACAGACATCTACTGCAATTCTATTCCTGAGTGGCTCCAATTACTTTTACTTTGAATAAAACTTTTCTTATTTCTTGTTACTGTATTTGTAAATGGACTTATAGGTAGTACAATTTTTGAAGAGAAGACAAAACTCTTTTATTAAAGTTTTAATTTTTGAGTAGAGAGAGAGAGAGTATAGTTTAGGGCGAATTCTTCGTCGGGCACGCCGTCATTTATTTATTTATTAATAAGTACTACATACCACATCATACATATTATACTTATAACTAGTTTTGACGATATGTGGCATTATGCCTGATATGTATGACAATTAAGGTGTACATAGCATTTACTGTAATGTAGTAGTGTAAAAAGTAGTAAACTAATTACAATCAAACGAGAAAAAAATAACTAAAGAAGAGTATACTTAATAATAATAATAAACTGTTTGAATTAATACTACTCTAAATCTATTTTATATCTTATTCACATTTGTTTGGGGTTAAGGTTGATGGACACAAAACAGTTGTTATTTTAGTTTTAAATTCATTAAACGATTGGCGAAAGATGTCAATGTCTGGATCACGAGTTTGGATACTATTATATTGGTTAGGGACTCTATTTATGGGTGAATGTTGGCCTAAATTAGTTCTTGAAAATTGTGTGTGGAATATTTTAGTTATTCTATGTCTGGGATAAGAGTGAGGAACCTTCACTGATATTTTTTCTAATAAATAATTGTACTGTAGATTATTATTAATTAATTTATGAAGGAAACAAAGGTCAAAAATGCGTCTGCGATTAGAAAGAGTGTCATGTTAAACTTGGATAGCCGTGTGTCATACGGGCTCCTATGAGAAAAACCACTGCAAGAGTAGGCAAGGTTTCTGGTGAAGGCTCTTTTAATGCTTTCAATTCTTTGGGAATGAACAGCGTACCATGGTGACCATGCAGTACTCGCAAATTCGAGAATGCTGCGGACAAGAGCATTGTACAGAAGTAATTTGGTATCTAGTTTTTTAAAATCTGAGCTATTTCTCCTCAAAAAACCAAGCATTTGTGCTGCCTTAGTTACAGTTTTGTCAATATGCGATGTTAAAGTCAGCCCTGTATCGATGATAACGCCCAAATCACGAATCTCATTGACCTCTGCTAAATAAACCCCGCCAACCTCATACTTAGTAACAAGTGGTTTTTTTTGCGGGTGTACTTGATGTGAAAGCATTTATTAACATTAAGCCTCATGCAGTTTAGGTTGCACCAATCTAATATTGCATTAAGGTCATCTTGTATTAGTTGGGAATCACTGGTTGTTTTAACTGGATCGTAAATCTTAAGATCATCAGCAAATAGTGACATTTTGCAGTGCTTAATACTAGAACTTATATAATTTATAAAAACTCCAGAATCCGCATAATAGGCTCGTGACTCAAATCCGTTCACAACCACACTTTGTGGTCTATGTTGCAAATATGATTCGAACCAGTTTAACAATGGCCCCCCTATGCCATAGGCATGCAGTTTTTGTAAAAGAACTTTATGATTGACCTTATCGAAAGCACAGCTAAAGTCAGTATATATTGCATATACTTGCGATCCAGCATCTACTTCTTGAGATATATCTGAAATAAAAGTAGGTAGATTTGTCAAAATTGAGCGACCGCTTCTAAATCCGTGCTGATGATCAGAAATACTAGTATCTATTAATATTATAATTGAAGGATACAGAACAGATTCAAATAATTTTGAAAAACAAGAGAGTATGGATATTGGCCTGTAGTTAGCAACATTCACGTGATCCCCTTTTTTAAAAACTGGTACTATACGAGCTTTCTTCCACTTGTCACGAAATTTGCCTTCGGATATAGAACTGTTAAATATTAAGGAAAGTGGTAACGCAAGCGATTGACCACAGAGCTTAACAAATATGGGTGGGATCAAATCAGGTCCTGCACCCTTCAATCCGTCTAGTTTTTTTATTGCATTTCGAATGTCAAGCTCCGTAAACAGTACATAGACAGTACACAGTCATCGCGACGGTAAAACCCGTTATGGAGCGTTATGGATGCTCGAGAGGCGTCACGGGACCCTCTCATACCGACTGACACAGGTGATCACTGGGAAAGGATGTTTCGGGGATCACCTGTGTCTGATCCGCAAGGAGCCAACGCCTGAGTGCCACCACTGCGATGGCCAGACCGTGGACACGGCTCTCCACACGCTGGCAGAGTGCCCGGCGTGGGTTGAGCAGAGGCGAGACCTCGTGGCAGCCATCGGAGTGGGAGTTCTCTCGCTCGATAGCCTGATTGAGGCTATCGTGCGGAGTGAGACTGCGTGGAACTCTGCCGTCTCCTTCTGCGAGCAAGTTATGCTCGCGAAGGAGACGGCGGAGCGGGACCGGGAGAGGTTTAGAACTCTCCCGGCCCGCCAGGCCCGGGAACGGGCCAGGTACCGCAGGCGGCTCAGTCGCCGGAGGTCGCAGAACGACCTCCGTCCTCCATAAGCGCAGGCCTGGGGGTGACAGGTGAGGCCATCTGTCACCCTAGCAGAAGCAGGTCGGGGTGGCGGCGAGCGCATTGCAAAGCGCGCTCGCTTCCAGGGAGCAGAGGGAACATGGGGTTCCCACACGGGGGGAGTCGTCTACTCGTCTGTAGATGGCCCGAGGTATGTCGGATCACCAGGGACTTCCTTTCTAGGGTATACCTGGTTCCCCGGCTATTAGTACCGGAGACGGCGTGCGGTTTTAGTCGGTTCGAGTCCGACATGCCACCGATAGGTGGTATCCGAGGGGATTTACGCACGGGAAAAAAAAAAATCGCGGGCGAATTCTTCGTAATAATTATGTGCGTGTAAATCAATCTTCAAAGACACTTAAGAGATCTTCATCAAGTCAGGTGATGTTAAGAGTGCTGTACGCTTAGCTCAAAGCTAAAAAACCTAAATAAACATGGACGTGTATGTAATACACTAAAATGAAGCTCAAGTATCGTATGCAATATAAATGTCTACAAACTCGCTGTCACAGACCACCAACAATCACAGACAAACAACAAGGCTGGCATCATCACCAAATAGCGAGCCTATTCAATCATATACGCTCAATACACAGTAAGTACAATAACTAAGTGGGCGAGCACTGCATGGCTTTGATCAAGGACTATGATAACAAAGTATTAAAAGAAATTCCAGAGCTCGAAAGCTACAAAACCTGTGCTATAGCACGATTCTTTAGAGGACACTTCAGACAGATTCTGTTAAACTGCCTACTAATGCTGTACCGAAGTATCAATCTAAGATTGCACATCGTGCTATAGCAGGATATACAAATAATAAACTATGGCGTCAAAAAAAGCCAAATCTTTAAATCTGGAAATTTATGGAAGCTACTAGTCTAAGCAGTGGTCTATAGAGCAAGAGTGCGCCACTGAAATTCGAAGTAAAAAATACTGAGTTTATATTATTTTAGTAATGCATTGCTTCGAAAATTTTTTGGCCAATTTTGCAGTCACATGTCACAGTCTAAATGACTAGAAACTAGACTTCTTTGTACATGAAGCTTTTGCAAAATTTGTATCTTTATTGATATACTTAATTGTTTCTTTTACACACGGTACCTAAGTTTCTATCATTTTCGTTATATTTGAAATAAATCAAAGTAACATTTTAAAATGTGAAAATTACATGGTACGTACGTACTTAAGTGTACAATTAAACGTGCTAATTGTTGTTTCGTCTAATGACTTTCACTTAGGGTTAATGGTTTGGAAGGTTAGTGTTCAGTAGTGACCAAAACGCATAAGCCGAGTGAGCACAGAGAAGAGTGAGCGAGTGAGCTAACTGGCATAATGCCAGAGCTGACTCTATATCTTACTGCTACTCGTACTTTAACGTGAACATAAAATAAAATGATTTCTAAGTTGATTAGATCTTTTCAAAACATTTTTTTATAATCTCTTTCAAAAATAACAGCAGCCTTGTCATTTAACACAAATCGAAAATTATTGTTTTTGCTCTCAAAGCTAATTTTTCTGTCGTAGATATTTTTCGTTTAACAACAAGTAACATACTTCTGACTTCAAAAATAACCATGAATTTCAGAACGACTACCTGAACGACTAAAAATTAGTCGTCCAGCAAGAAATAGGAGCAACAAGGTTAGCTAACCCCATAGGTCAGACGACCTCGTAGCTCACTAAATCTAAACTGTAAGCATGATATGTATACAGTTGTGATGGTTTCATTTTCTTTTTTATTTAAAAGGAAACTCTATTTTCACATTACGCATATAATTTAATTTGCCTAAAATTCTTTTCTATTGATAAAAAAACTATATTGTGGTCACGAAATTGGTAATAGATACATGTATTAGGTACGAAATTTAGTGTGGGATTTTTGTATCTTTAAAAGTGATTCAGAAATTCGATTATCCTTTATACATATATGAAAAGGTAATTTGCATCCACTAAAAAATAACATAAAACTAAAAGAGGCCTTCTAGTTATAATGTGTTTTCTATCAGCTGGAAATTGCCAGTGTAGCATTCGTGAAGGAAAGGCCTTTGACTCGATCGAAATCTGGTCAGTTCTGGAGTCCCTGCAGCGTTATTAAGTAGATTGGCGATATATCCAAGTGATGAAATGTTCCATACTGTTTGCATCAATGAAATGTTTTCTGTACGCTGATGACCTGAAGTTTGCCAGGATACTAGAAAGTTTAAATGACACGGAGCTCTTGCAGGATGATTTAAATAGAGTATTTGAATGGTGTAGAAACAAGGTCATCAATCATCCAATGCAAATGTACTACCGGAACCGATTGCGATACACGGCGCCGTTCTCGAAGTTGTTCAAAATTATGTATACCTCGGGCAGACATTGCAGTTAGGTAGAAACAACTTCGAGGATGAGGTGAACAGAAGAATTCAGTGGGTTAATTTATAATTATTTTTTCCAATTTCTAGACCGCTTTCTAGAGCTCACTTACAGAGAATACACTTCTTGTACCTTCGACGTCAACCTCAGAACGTCTCTGCGATTATCCTGTCCCCCCCCCCCCCCGGCCCCCAATTTCTAGCTAACTCGAATTCACTGACCATATGCTTTTCTAAGCTGTTAGATTAAGCTTAGATGAGAAATCGTGAGTCCTGGAACTCCTTATAACTCTGCAAGGTATGGATAGTTATTAAAGGTAATCAAGAACTTCAGAGTTTAGTCTCATTTAATTTGCCGTGAGAGCACATAGGTATCTTAACTGGATTATAATAGTGTTACATTTAGGTAAACGTAATGTATAACACAATATCTTACGCCGAGAACGGTCCATTAGTAAAATTTACGGTTTCTTATTTCAATCCGATGCTTCTTCTCCTTTCTTTTTGTTCTTCAACTCATTCTTGAAACACTATTTTACTAAATATTTGAATACTGATACGTGTTGTGAAGTGGTCTACGATTTTATCGACTGGAGTAAATCAGTGTGACATATATATTTTATTCATTTTTTTTACACTTCCTGCATTACAACTTGCACGAGGCGGACTTAATGCCGCATGGCATTATCTACCAGTCAACCTTAAGATGGTTCAGTAAGGGGCATGGCAGGTGCACATGTATTATATAAAAAGAGGAAACTATGAAAATATAACATTAATTTGAAAATACTATTTAAAACACAAAGCCAACTACATAAATAACTATTAATATATATTACGAGTATACATACGTAATTAAATAAATACAATAATGTCTGAGGTGACGAAATCATGAGGATATTTCTGCTAACTGTTTCCTGTAGAATTTTCGGACTTTAGCTTTGAACGCGTCACGACTTCCTGAGATCCTGATCTCAAGTGGGAGCGCATAGGATAGATTGGACAGCAAATGAAGAGTGAACAAGAGAAGAAGTGTGTATTGGACACAAGAGCAAAAGATTATTAGTGTACCGAAGATCTCTGTCATGGTTGGAGCATAGTGGTTTAAGCTCTAAAGTAAGATAAGTAGGAGCTGTAGGATTATTAAGAAGAGAATAAAGTGTAGTCAAGGCCCGCAAGCTACGGCGCTGACGTACAGGTAACCATGACAGCTCAGATCGATAGACACATTGTCATACCTGCGGAGGTTGAAGATGAATCGAATGCAATTATTGAGAAGACGATCAAGTTTGTTGAGTAGATCTGCATTCAGGTCGAGGTAGCATACATCACCAAATCGATAATTGGAAAGATCAAAGCCAGTACAAGCATTAATTTGGTAGTATGTGGAAGAAAGTTCTTTAGAAGATACAGTGATCGCAAGGTTCCAGTGACTTTTTTACTTACGTTCGCAACCTGTGGTTGCCAAGTGAGGCTGGAGTCATTCCATAAGCCAAGTCCTTTGACAAATGAACTGATCGGTATGTCGAATCCGTTGTAAACGATCGCCGGTAGTTTTGATGTGTCTAATCTGCTCATCATTCTGGGGCTACCTATGATTATGGACTGACACTTGGAAGGATTCACACTTGCACCGAACCGCTCGGAACAGTTTTAGATTGCCTCCAAATCACTGTTAATGTTATCGACTGCTTCTGCTAAATTATCGAGGCTGGTCTGTGAATAAATTTGAAGGTCATCCGCATACAAATGATACGCACACTGAAGACGAAGAGTAATGAGATGATAAACATCGAAAATAAGAGAGGTGATAATCCGCATTGATGATGCTTCATCAATGCGGACCGACTGCCGACGTCCACGAAGATAAGATGAAAACCATTCCAGTGCTTCGGTGGTGACATTATAGTGAGTGAGGATAGATAAAAGGATATCGTGGTGGTCAACCACGATATCCTTTAACGTGTTAAAGGCGTTGGAGAAGTCAATCAGGACCAAGACAGTCAATTTTGCGTCTTCCACCCCATTCATTTTAAGCATAGCTGTAACTGTGCTATGACCAAATCTGAATCCTGATTGGAATGAGGCTGAGGATATTGTTTTGACGGATAAACTTTGAGAGTTGTTTATGAACACACGCCTCTTGTACTTTGGATAGGAAAGGGAGAATTGATATGGGTCGGAAATGTCTCGGGAGGAAAGGATTAGGAATCTTTGGAAGTGGGCGAACGTATGCCCTGCACCATGCGGCCGATTATCCGGAGTAAAGGGAACATATCAATGTCTGACGAGTTATTGTGCATTTATGAATACCAAAACCTAATTTATCTTTGTTCTATTTGTTTTACTCAAAATTTTTAATAATTAATTTCCTCCGATCCTTTTTCCCAAACTAAGTTAGGATCGGCTTTAAGTCTACTAGAATACTGTTAAACTTCGATTTTTTACTACCAGCAAACCTCTATGGGCAAGTACTAGGCGATATCGAAGTTCTGTAGACAGACTGTTGTTGGACTTTTTAGGGCTCCCAATAACAATGTTCGTATAATAATAATACCAGAGGTCATTGTGTTGCCCCCAGTGCCTTTAGGACGGTCAAGCTGTCTGACAGTATTCGTATCGGATGTTATAGTCCAAAAACTCCTCGACATGGCCGTTGTGTCGGCGTAAGTTATTACCACACATTCGCATTGGAATATGGAACTGTGTTGGTCTAATGCTAGTGATATGTTCATGTTTGTCTTGTGAGAAAACTCCGGCCCCAATTCCTGACCCAGTCTTGGAACCATCCGTGTAGATTCGGTTTATGCCAGATTGATCTCGGTCATTCATCGGAAATCAATCCGAACCGAGATCAAAGATGAAAATCAGGAAAAAAGTTTTTTGTATTCCTGCAGTGTAAGTTCAAGATTCCGAATATAACATGTTATGAAATAATTAAATTAAAGTAAATGCGAATTTTCAATATGTGAATTCTTATGTCTTGTCATGTTAATTGCTAATGCTAAAATTATTTGCTAATATTGCAATTTCGTACAATGACAGCAAATGAAAAACGATCATAACTTGTAGGTATATCACTAAGTATTTATTTTACAAAAATAATTTATTTTTATTATATTTTAACTTACCGCGATTTTCGCGATCAAAAGTGGCTGCCATTTTAATTTCTACAACATACATAATGCTATGCAATTTGCTAACTGCTAATTAAGAAATTAAAATTAAATATGAGTGCGAAGACTTGCTTGAGTGCTTTTTTTCATTACTACTATATAGTATTTGTTAGTAAGATGTTTAATTATAGATTAGGTATAGGTAATTCGTGTACGTATTAATTCATAGGTTCACGAAATTTCACGACTACAATTAATTTGCTAACTTCTTCAACTTTCTTTACCAATTCTTTCCATCTGCCATCTTTACCAATTCTTTCCATCTGTTCGCGAACGGTTGTCGAGGACATGGCTTGAGGTGGATCACTGTGTCGCTCAATTTCTTACGGGTCATGGTAACTTTAAGAGCAAGCTGTATTCATTTAAATTAGTCGAGTCACCATTGTGTGAATGCTCAACACCTAACTCTCACTATGAACAGTCTGCTCATCATATCCTCTGGGAATGTAGTCTTTGGTATAATGAACGTAATATAATGCTGAATAGCTTACAGGTGACATCTGGGGCGGTATACTATGGGGATCTTGTGTCAACTAGGGTGAATTTCCGAGCGTTTAGGCGATTCTGCCATACATATTATAGAAATCAAATATAGCTCACCTAGAACCTAATTTCGTTGCGGGTTCCAAGACAGTTTAATTTCTTCCTGGGACTTCCCGAGTGTCATAACTCGGTGTGTTCGTGGGTCACTGCTGTGGATCCTGGTGTACAGGAGTTACAGTGGTGTGTGGGTGGAAGTAGTCCCTATAAAAAAAACTGCTAATTAAGAACTCACAATTAAAAATGAGTGTGAAGACTAATTATTCCATCACTAATTTTACCTTACTTCACACAGTCTGTTGTAGTGATGCGCAAAATGTATCACTGAGCTGAAAAGATTGATACATATCATTTCGCTCAAAATATATATATCACTCATCTAGCTCACTAGCTCATTTAGCTCACTAACTCATTTAGCTCACCAACTCATTTAGCTCACCAACTCATTTAGCTCACTAGGTCATTGATCCGATTCAATTGATTGGTCTCTCAATTAATTTATTTCTTCATCTAAGCCTTTAAGCCACTTTAAGCCTCTCTCGCCATACAAACCTTTCTTTATTTTCATATTGACCTAAATTTAGTTTTTGAAACTACATTCTTAACCTTTTTTTTTAAATAAAATTTATTCATTTTGATAAGATTACATAATTATTAACACCCTTTTATATAATATTTAAAAAATATATATATTTCTTGTACTTTTTTTTAGGTTGTATAATAGAAATCCTACATAATTTGATTTTCCTTGTACTTGGCAGGCTTAATTCTTAAGTAATATTAAACTTTGATACTATAGAAATAATGTACATTTTGCATAAAGAAACTTGCGTGAACTCAACCGTCATCTATCTCACTCATTTATCTTTAGTCTCACTCGCTCATGAAACAAAGATCGGCGTCGTTGAGCTAGTGATCTAATGATCTAGTGAGCTAGTACTGAGTTACTGATATATTCGGAGCTAGTGTGAGTGAGTAATACATTTTATCGTCGTGAATGATATATATCTTTTATATCACTCATTCAGCAGCTACACAACTCTAGTCTGTTGCATTTGAAGCAAAAGAGTCTCCACAGCTAAAAATCGTCTGAACCAATTTTTCTTTATCACATCAGTGTTACTGCGTGGTTATATTAAATTTCTAAAATTCAAAATGTGCTTTAACATGTTTTTTGTCCTATTGAGTGAGATGGCATAATGGAGAGGGCTTTAGAGGTCTTGTAATGGAATTACAGCGATTATTTCTTGTTTTTGTTCTTTAAGTTGCAGTGATATTAGAAACGATTTTTAGCTTTAATATTTCGAGTAGGTAACAGTTTCGAGTGTTGTCATCGTAGCTATTTATTTTTATAGTAAAAAAATATAGTCCTGTTTACTAAGAGCATAACAATGCACTATCTATGTAATTTTCAATTATTAAAGAGGTAATCCATATGATCGATGTAGTATACACGACACATTCCCCCTCAATTTTTCAAAATAATTAAAAGCTTATAACTCGATTCAACTTAAACAAAACTAGAGAGACTTACACTTAAATAAAACAAGAGAGATTTTAAACAGTCCTGATTCTGTACTGTGGATATTCTCTATTGCATTGCCATTTAAAAAAAAAATTAAGAGTTTTGAGGTTAGAAAGTTAGTTAAGATTTGACATGTGAATGTTGTAGACAACGGAGGTTATTATTGTATTATTGCTAAGGTTATATATATACAAGCTGGTTTTTTTCACATATTAATAACTGATATATCATTATTCTTTAAACGAAACATTTGTTGAAATGGTGTCCATTAAACAAAATATACCGCTCAAGAAAAAAAAAAACAATTCTAAAAGTAACTCCAAAGTTAAGAAACTCAAAAATGAGAAACCGAAGAAAGCTGAAGTTGCGAAACTTTCCAAACTTGAATCCGTCGTAAAAAACTTACAGCCAGTGAAACCAGAACACCTTGAAGTGAAAAAGAAGGTTTCCCAGAGAATAAAGGGAAAATATAAAATGCCTTCAAAGGCAATTTCTGAAGAACTTATAAACACGTGTCTAAACGCTCTACTTAACGTTATTGTGTCAGATGAGAAACAAAAGAATGCCCTATTTGATGACGAGAAGCCTATATTTGCCGAAATTCATTGCATCAAAATTCAAAACACTAGAGGCAATATAAAATTGTGAGTATTCACTTGTGTGTGTACACACTATTTACATTCTTCTTTTTAAATAGGTTTCATTAACATTTGGACTTTTTTCAGCCTTTTACCTCATAGCACAGTTCCTTCAACTGGTGAAATATGCTTAGTTACTCCAGACATAAAGAAAGGAAGAAAACATGATCATGAGCCTACAATTGACCGCTGGGAAGAAATTCTCAGAAAAGGTGGTGTAACACAGGTATGTAATTTTAACTGGCCCTCTTTGGAAATAAATGAACAATATTTATTATTAAATGTTAAATGTTTCAGGTAAAAACTATTCTACCAGTTAGACAGCTCCGAGTAGAATATGATCAATATGAATTAAAACGCAGATTGTTAACGCAGCATGACTTCATAATGGTAGACACAAGAGTGCTCAATCATGTTTCACATCTCTTGGGAAAAATGTTTTTTAAAAAACATAATATGCTTATACCTGTAAGACTAAACGAAACTCAGAATGTAAAAAAGTCTATTGACACAGGTCTACGCACTGCAATTATGCGTTTAGGTGAAGGGGAAACAGCAACTATCACTGTAGGACATACTGCTATGCCTCAGGAGAAAGTAAAAGATAATATATTAGCCTTGGTGCAACAACTACAGGCTAAGTACCCAGGTGGAGAAGCAAATGTGAGGGCTATATCAATTAAATTACCTCTATCAATATCATTACCATTGTATCTCACTTTGAGTAAGTATTAGATTCTCCTAATTAATTTAATTTAACTTACTCATAGCCAGTCATGTGACATGCAGCAACACATGAGTTTGCAGTGTGCTTGCATCTGGGTCATCACTTGATGTAGTATGCATAATATTTTATATGAGAAGCATAAAATGAGCTGTTGCATTATCGCAAATGTACTTTGAGGGCCACTAGGGTAAGAACTAAACGGGCAGCGAGCATGGGCACCAAACTCACAGCATTGTTGTATCATATCTGTTTATAAAAATGGGGCCACCATAAAAAAAAAAACAGTTTTGGTTGGGCAATGTATGTATTAACAAATATGTGAAACTAATGAGTAATAAAATAATTTCTTTACAGGACCATCAAACACGGTCAAACCACCAAAACTAAGTCAAAAGAGACCTAAACATTATACTGTGTTAGAAGATGAGTTATCTACAATGCCTGGTAGACAAGTCAGAGTAGCACCTGATGGCACTGTCCAATTAAAGAAACAAAAAAAGAACCCTAAAGTCAGGTAAACTACATGCATATTGTTTCTTTTAAAAGTACTTTCCTACTTAGGGATTTACAATAAAATGTAGTACCACCTATTAAAAGTTGTTTCTGTGATTAACATAGAATGCAATCTGAAAGTTAGTGACTTATTGTGAAAGAAATTGTTACTAGGGATTCCATTCAATATAATCATTCTGGAAGTTTCAAACATTACCATACACTTTGTACACTCAAATCTATAGGAAAATATTACCTTTCTCTAAAACTCAAGTGGCTATGCACTAAAATGGATATGATGATATTTAGAATATGTTGACAATCATAAATATCGATGGTTAAAGTCTCTCTGAAATTACTTACTTGCACAATTTATAAATTAGTGACTACGAATATCTATTATGTAAATTACTGTGTTATGTAAATTCGTTCAGATGGACCAATTTCGATGCAAATGTTTTGTTCGTTTTGTTGTTTGGCATACTATTACTTTGATGGTATTTCCAAGACATAGTAACCTGGAACATGTTACTGCATCAAGTAGTTGGTGGGATAGCCAACTCCTCAGAAAAATTTGTAGTCACTTTTACTTTATTATAGAACATATTGTTTAAAAATTTTGTCTTTCTGCACTTCTTCCACATATAAACACATTTGTTTGCAAATGAGTACAAAGAATTTTGCTTTAGATGTTAATATATAGATATGAAAATTTTAACATTTATATTATGGTACCTAAATTATATTAGTTAGGCACAGTATTATCTTTTTTTTTTGTTTACAGCAAAAAGGATGATATTGTAAGTGAAATAACAAAGGAAGAAGAAAATGATAATGAGGAATCGGATCAAGAAGATGAAGAATCAAATGCTTCAGATTAGCATATACATTTTTATTACCATTTATACATACTTGTAAAAAAAATTTAATTAAACATACAAAAAATATAACTTTTATTTATTACTGCTAGAATGCAACAGAATATGAGTTTGAATCTGTCAAATCACCAATGCTGATTGTAGGTGCAATTGATATCTGCTGTTTCCTTAATGGCCATACTTTCTTGAACTTCTTGAAATTCTTTACTGATATTGTTTCATTTGTTGACTCAATTTTAATTGGTTCTTTTTTGACAATTAAATTAGAACAGATTATAACAACAGTGTTGCCTAAATCAAGATTACTCATCTTTTCTTCAAGATCTTCACTTTTCTCTGCCTTCACACTATGTTCCTGTACAGTTGATGTATTGGTTGAATGACTTTTCATCAACTCTTTAAGCTTAATTCCTCTCATAGCTGATATATCTTCTGATGTGACAGCTACAATACTTTTAACATTGGATGCCTGCGTAATATCCCCTTTTTTAATCTTATTACAGGTAAAAATGCTCTGTTTAGATGACTCAGCATCATTTCTCTTATCATCATCTGTTTGAAGAAAGTTAAATAAATCTCCACTTTCATTAGAAGCACCTAATTTTCTCTTTTGAGGTCTTGATAAGTTAAGTTTTTTTGATTTATTTTCACCTTCGCTATTATTAGTAACTGGATTTATAAAATTAAACATATCATTAGACTTATCCTTATCCATAAGAATATCTTCTGATGAATTTGATGATCCTTGATCATTGTTCTCATTTTCTAGAGCCATTCTTTTAGCATTAACTGGTGATGTATCTCCAGAGAGTCTTCTTTTAGTAGTTTCATTTGGTATATTAGCTACGTAACAAGAAGTAGCAACTTTTTTATTGGGATTTACTTGAACATCACCCGTGAACTCACTCAGTTTCCTTTTAGTAGCAAGTTTCTCATTTGTATCCAAATTGTTTTTATCATCAGAAGCATATGTTTCATTTATCTTTAAATTCTCTTTCTCATGCTTAATATCCACCGTGGGCTCTTGAGACTCTAATGCCAATACTTTTGATGTCTTCGATAATACTCCAGGGTTTTGTTTCACCATTTCTGAAGTAAAACTGAAACTTGGATTACAGTACTTTTCAGTAGAGCAATACAATATTGCCAAACCAATCTCTGCATCAGCTATCACTCTTTTGCCTCTATTTTTTAACTGTATAACAATTTCATTTATTTGATTTCTCTGAGCTGCAGTTTCTTGAGTAGCTGCACTTGCTATAAACTGTATTACAACAATGTTTTCTTCGCACAGCATTGACACAGTCATCTTACATTCAGCTAAAAGTAATGGTGATGCTCCACTCCTACACAAAACTGGCTTATACATATCATATTGTCGTCTTGAAAAAAAAATGAACTTTTTGTCTTTAAATATAGATTTTCGTTGTACATCTGGTGAAAATGAAACAACCTCTTTGTTGAGAGTAGACTCTATTACAGCAGGTATAAATTTCTGGGGATCAGGTATAGCAGAGAATTTATTGACGCTTTCAAGTAAATTTTCCCAAAAGTCTGTGGTAACAATATGGGACCCTTGCACTAAAGCTAACACAACTTTAATTGTTAAAGTGATCACAGGCATAGTTAAATAATAACAGGAATCATCCCATTCATTCTTTAACAGTACTCCTAATTTTGATAATGTCAGTTTTAGTTTTTGGAGATTCTCTCCTTTTAAGGTCGATGTACATGTATTTAAATTTAAATTATTAACTTTCCATACACTATTCATCTTGCCAAACTTAATTATATCCTTCTCCTTCAACTGTATAGCGACGTTAACTTCAGCTTTATCTACAGAATCATTGACAAATGTCCCATATCTGGAGCCCAAGTCTTGTAAAATTACGGTGTTATTTCTTACAGATAAAGATGCATGTTTTCTGCTAATGGAAGGATCATCAGGAATCGCAAAGTGACACACTTGATTATCAATACTACGTCCTATTATAACTGGTTCAGCTTGAGAAATAATATAAATAACTCTATCATCATTTTCCGATGTTAAATACCACATAATTACTAATTTCGGCACAAACTCGATCTGCTTAATCAATCTCCCTCGCTTTGGCTTCCTTCTTGTTGATTATACGACCACTGCGACCACAGATAGCGCTGAAAACACATATTTTTAAAGAGTAAATGCTGAGTGTTGCACCATTCATGACATTGACTTGACAGTTGACAGTAACCTGTGTCACTAGATAAAATATCTATTACTTCGATCGACTTAATCTCACATCTCACACAGCATTTTTCTAAGTGATTTTAAATGATGAATATCGCCTAGTATCTTACTAGTAATATTATAAAAGCGAAAGTTTGTATGGATATTTGTTACTCTTTCACACAAAAACGGCTGAACAGATCTGGATAAAATCTGGATTGGTACAGTGATAAATTATAGTCTGGAATAGCACATAGGTTACTTTTTATCCCAAAAGAATGTAGTGTTCCCGTGGGATGAGCGAGATACAACAACCACCAGTACCGCGGGACGCAGTACCCCATAATCTCAAACGATAGATAGTGTCTTGCGTCTACAAAATCGTACCACTATTTGACATAAGATATAGACACCGAATTAAAGATTGGCAAAAGACCGAGTTTAAATCTTTCAGTGGGTTAAAGCCCATTTATTCCCTAACACAAGGTTTTTAATTCGGGCGTTTATTGGTTTTACTGTTTCAATAGTCGTAAATATTAATATCAATGAATAAACTACTGTGTACTCTTTTCTACTCTCATATCTATTTGTTTAATTCTTGTTACCGGAGACTAGGTCTCATCTTACTCGATAAAAAAACGTACAATATATTACTCGTTCTTGCATTTAAAGTTAAATGAATCTCAAGAAGATGCCGCCGCCAGGAGAAATAAGCGAAATATGACAGTATTCAAAAAAATGAAATGATACAGCTTCGTGATAAATATGTTTCAAAATACTGAAAGCAAGTGAGAACGGAGAATGTTTGTTTTTGCCAAACTTAGCAACACAAACAACACTCCATTCAGGTTTTTACAAATGTATAAATATACTCGATACCTCCACGTATCGAGTATATACAGGGTTACAAGAAAAGTCGTGCTAGATCCGTTAAGGGCGTGGAGTACCCATCATTTCTGACATATTTCACTATGAAACACCCTACCCTAAACTTAACCCTTTTCGAGATATTTGTCTTTTAATTTTTTATTGAAATTTGCTGATTTTTAGGCTACTACATTTATTTTTGTTTATTTTGTGTATCTTATTATTATTATTTTTGCATTTTTACATGTGTAATAAGATGCTTTAGGACGTCAGTCATTAAAATAGTTCATAAGTTAATTGAATAGATCGTAGTAGACAAGTGAAAGTAAAGAAATAAAAAAAAATATTAGAAAATTATTTTTCTCTAACGGATATCTAAAAACAATATTATGGTAATTGTTCGGCAGATGTTTTTTAAAATATCTACGTTTCATCAGCTATCTAACGAGGTATAACAATCTAGGGTTTGTATTACATTTCGTGGAAAAAAAGTAGTTGGGACGCTCCAGGTAACAGTTCTAACGGTCCCGCGCCTATTGTCCCTCAAGTTCAGACGCACCAAGCGAGCGAGACAAGTGACGATTTATGTAGGTGCGAATGAAAGAAAAAATGTGTAGAGACCGGTTAGGGCTGGGAATACAACAGGGGGCATTGTTTGGTTGTCACTAGTTGTCAGTCTGCTTTTGTGCTTCGTACATAGTAGATGTGATATCGTTTTGCTCTTTTTCTCGACTTGGCTGTGATTCTGGACTATTTCTTCTGATTTGTGACTACTGTGCTTGTTAACCGGACTCTGATTTGTACCTGTGATACGGAAGTGTTGAAGATGACGTCCTACACACCTGAGGAATATGCGGATATGCTTATTTGTTACGGATACTGCGATTGTGTGTCTGCGCAAGCTCGCAACGAATACATAACTCGCTACCCTGGTCGTCGAGTGCCGGATGTGGCCGTTTTTGACAGAGTTTATTGAAGACTTCGAGAAACTGGCTCTGTTTTGAGACGAAATACAGACATGGGAAGACCACGAATTAACGACGAAGAACAGGACAATGAGATAGTGCAACGCTTTCGAGCGGATCCGACTACTTCCACTAATATTGTTGCCCATGATCTGGGGCTTTCGCAATGGAGAGTGTGGTTTACAGTGCATACTGCTGGCCTATACCCGTACCATTACACGCCGGTACACGTTATTGAAGAAGGAGACCCCGCGAGAAGATTGGACTTTTGCAGATTTATGCTAAATGCTGACGTAGAAGACCCAGATTTTCTAAGAAATATCTTGTGGACGGATGAGTCCAAATTTGATAAAGATGGCATAACTAACTATCACAACGCCCATTACTGGGCCCCAAAAGAACTAAGGAATCCCAATAAGAAAAGAGTGAAGGGGTCCCAACGAAGATTCAGCGTGTGTGGATGGGCATTATCTCCAATCATTTGATTGGACCTTACTTTCTCCCGGATAATCTAAATGGAGAAAGCTACGAAAATTTCCTGAGAGCAGACTTGAGTGATTTGCTGGATGATCTGTCACTCAACCTGATCAGGGACATGTGGTTCCAACACGATGGCTGCCCTGCCCATTTCAGGAGAAGTGTCAGGGACAGGCTGGACACAAATTATCCAAACAAATGGATAGGACGAGGTGGGCCGTTGCCATAGCCAGCAAGAAGTCCGGACCTAACCCCCATGGATTTTCATGTGTGGGGGTGCATGAAAAGTCTTGTGTACAGCGAGCCGAATCCAGTTTCATCTGTGGAAGACTTACGAGAAAGGATTGTGGATGCAGCAAATAAAATGAGGACCACGTTGACCACTGGAGTAGTGAAGACTGGTCTCCGTAGAAGGATGCGACAATGTATCAGAAATAGAGGCGGCCATGTTGAACATGAACTGTAGAATAAGAAAAAGTTGTGTGAAAACCTTTAATAAATGACATTTCATGCTTAACTATTGTTTTATTTTACTTTTTTGGGCTAAGTATAAATTTTCTTCTCCATTGTCGCCTATGAAACTAAAGTTTTTTCAATGCATTTGAATAAAACCTTAGATTATTATACCTCGTTAGATAGCTGATGAAACGTAGATATTTTAAAAAACATCTGCCGAACAATTACCATAACATTGTTTTTAGATATCCGTTAGAGAAAAATATTTTTCTAATATTTTTTTTATTTCTTTACTTTCACTTGTCTACTACGATCTATTCAATTAACTTAAGAACTATTTTAATGACTGACGTCCTTAAGCATCTTATTACACATGTAAAAATGCAAAAATAATAATAATAAGATACACAAAATAAACAAAAATAAATGTAGTAGCCTAAAAATCAGCAAATTTCAATAAAAAAATTAAAAGACGATTATCTCGAAAAGGGTTAAGTTTAGGGTAGGGTGTTTCATAGTGAAATATGTCAGAAATGATGGGTACTCCACGCCCTTAACGGATCTAGCACGACTTTTCTTGTAACCCTGTATATTATATTTGCGTATCCCTATCAGTGAGACAAATCCTCCGGGAAGATCACCGGTTATAATTGACGTTAATAGTGAGGTCGACGCATCATCTAAATGTATAGCAACAACACGAGAATATGAATTAGAATTCGCCGTTTGTGACAATTCTAAGAGTGACTGATTTACATATTGTATGCTCATTTTGTACATAAATAAAAAAAATATTTTGTAAAACCAATAAAAGTGTTTATTTGCAGTTTTTAGGCTGTAAATAGTAAGCACCCACCATTTGGATTTTTATTTGCGTTTCTGCCCAAAAAATACACGTTTAAACCGGGTTTAAGCCCTCTGCAGGGATATCCCCTTTGCCCCTTATGCACTGTACCACGTCTTTGGTAGTAACCGTAGGACCAACGCAATCTATAACTTTCTATACAAAAAGTGAGTGCGACAAGACAAAAACTTATTAGATTTTGTTGGGAAGCGGGAATGTCGAATAACGTAATTAAATGTTTGATGTAGTATAACAGCTAGTTATTATCTTATTATTGAAAACATTGTACATTTGTATTTTTAATTATTTATTTAATGAATACTTGCTCACATTTTAACTTGCTTTGTACTAGTAACCGTGAAAGATCCAGACCTCGCTTACAGTGCTCAATGACCGAAGTTTTTCATTAATTTTTATTTTATCCATTTCAGGGCCACTTACAAGTTTTCATCTATAGCTGTAGAATAAATAATGTAAGTACATAAAATTAGAACCTAAGAAATAAACTGTATGATTTTGGCGAAATAGCCAAAATATTCAGTTTTTGATACAGGAACATTTTGGGTCGAATAAATATAAATGATTTCGATGGCTCAATAAAATATATTGTCTTTATAAAGTCTGAACAGACAATGTCGTGGTTAATAATTTATAAGTATAAAAGTAAAGCCAGCTATTTCGCATAGATATATATCGCGCAAAAGAACATACTACAGTCTCAATTAAAGAACATGCCACGTGTGCTCATTCCACTTGGGAATTAGCAGGTAATAGTATCGACTCCCATAGTAGCCAACTTTTTCGATTGAAAAGTGTAAAGAGGAACTCACTGACGTTAGGCCCCTCCTATAAGATTAGTTTCGAATTTAGAAACTTGTTCTAATACTAAGCTAGGATTCGTATGGTCCAAATAATAATTTACTGACACTGTTCTGTGTCATAGAATCGGTAAATAATAAAGCCTTGATATATCCATCTTGCGTTTAGTGAATTCTTTGCTCTCTAAAGATTGCTTCCTATAATGTGCAACACTCACAAAATTATGTCGGTTGCATGTTTTTTTTATGATAGAGGAGGCAGGCGAGCAGACGGATAACCAGATGTAAAGTAACCATCGCCGCCCATGAACGTCTGCAACTCAGGAGTCACAAACGCGCATCCGTATATGGTGATTGCTGAACTTCTTTGAATGGAGAGGTCCATAACGATTCTACTTTCTAGAACAAATATGAGACTGATTGATGTTTATAAGTTAATAAACTGGATGGGAAAAAAAGTTGTTTTCGGTGACATTATTCTTGAAAAATTAAAAAATGAAGCAAAAGGCTTATTGCTGTCACTGGGATACCATTTAAAAAAAAGAAAAGTACATCTCCATGGCAACCAGGAGGTGTCATAACAATAATGTTTCTGCGTTATGCTGTGATAATTGGCTCTGTATA
The DNA here is from genome assembly GCA_902825455.1 of Arctia plantaginis. NCBI lineage: Eukaryota > Metazoa > Arthropoda > Insecta > Lepidoptera > Erebidae > Arctia > Arctia plantaginis. The sequence goes on along the minus strand of CADEBD010000171.1, from coordinate 9,314,767 downwards.
ATGTACAAAAAGTACTCTGAGACTATGTGAATGCAATAAATAGCTAGTAGTGGTAGCTTTATTGAAAGCCTGGGCACGACACTATAAAGTTTAATTTTTATTTATATCGTAAGCCGTACTTTTAGGAATGACGTTGTATATAGATACAAAGCTTAGTTTTTCTGATGAGAATGTAGTATGTACGGTAGGTTCTTGGCATCCTTCTTTACCACTTTTAGCTGTGGGATCATACAGCCAAGAAAAAGGAGGGTTTGTCACAATATTCCAAGAAACAGTGAGTTCTGATGATTCCTTTAAAAGATTTTAATCTCTATGTATATGCTTACTGGTCAAACAAAAGTCTTTTGGTTTTTAGGGCTTACCTTTGGAAGAATGCGAATGGCCAATATTATTAGCAAATCAAGTAACAGCCCTTACATGGCATCCAACAAGACGATTGTTAGTTGTTGGCTGGGATGGAGGAGAACTCTATATTTGGCTTGAGTATTCATGGGCTCGTCTAGAAGCCCCACACAATGCTGCTTTGACTACTATCGCTTTTAGCTTAGGAGGGGGCAGGTTACTGGCTTCAGATGCTGCAGGTTCATTGTCTGGCTGGCAGTCAGGTTCTGGTGCTCCCTTAACTTCATTTCACCACCAACTTGGTGATGTAATCACCCACATAACATTTTGTACTCCTCGTCCAAGTTCTGAAACATCAATTCGTGGTTTAGCTCGAGCAGCAGTTGCTGGAGATGAGAATGCTTTAGATGCTCTTGCTGCTTGGAGGCCTCGAACCACAGCCCGAATGAGAGAAGGTGCCCAACCAGATAATCATTCTTGTTATGCAGCTCAAGATAATGGAGTCATATTATATATAGATATAAATGGAGCTTGTTCTGAGGTTCTAAATGCACCTGGGACTATAATATTCATGGGTATCATAAGCAACATCTATCTTTTAGTTGCATGGGAGTCTGGTGGAGCATTGAGTTTGACAAGATTTATCATATCTGATGATGGTTCCCTGATGACAGACACACATGTAAGGATGACTGCAAGAAATGGGCAATGTATTGAACTTGCAGGAAATTTTTATGTGGCTGTTATCACTGGAGACAATATAATTAGAATTTGGGACAGTGATACAGGTGACAATGATGTGTTACCAAATGAAAAAGAAGATATAGTTGCAGGAGATATATTCACAAGTATCAGTTATAGCACCTTAAGTGATACTCTTTGTTGTGGAACATCACAGGGCAATCTGTATCTATGGAGACGAGATCATAGGAATTATTGGAAACTTATAAGCAGTACTTCCGTTAAGGGTACTGTTAAAGAAGTTAGCTGGGGATCTGAAGGCTTAATGAATCCATTGCTGAATGTGAATTGTATAACCAGTGCATATATTCTTAGAGAACAACCTGTGTGCTGGGGATATTCACCTAATATACATATGGTACAAAAATCTGCTAATGAAATTGCTCTTACACATAAAAGTGATGTAACAACATTGATAAATACATCAATCACAGTGAGAGCATTTGCTTTCAAGGATCAATATATTGCATTAGGAGATGGTAAAGAAGTACAGGTGAATATGGTTCTTTATACTCTTTTAATTTTATTTTTCTTTTTTAGTGTAATAGCAAATGATAGAAAAGGATTGCAGATATAACACATATTCTTTCATATTCTTTCTGCTGAACAGTCGAAAACATGTTTCTTCCTGATTTTCATACTCTTTTTATTATACTTCATAGTATTTCTAGAATCTAGAAGCACAGCAGTGCACCTGCCAAGTTGATCAAAAAATGAACAATCACAGCTTCAAAATTTAAGATTTTGTATTGAATATTTAATGATGCCATTGTATCTATCTGTAAATTGCAAAAGAGTGGACATGAGTTTATTTGCTTTTTCTTCTCATAAGGCTCAACCCCTTTTAAACGGGTGGTTGTAGATCGGCACAGGCATATCATAGATTTGTAAAGTTTAATTTTTGTTAAGTTTATTTTGCTTACGATTTGACAAAACAGAGATTGTTGCTATTCACACAATAGCAACAATCACTGTTTTGTCAAATCGTACTTTAGAGTCTACATAAAAGATGATTTCAAACAATTGTAATTTTTTTTATGAAGAAAGTTTGGATTAAAAAAAAAGAACTAATTAGATTAAAATGTTCTTCATGTTTATTTCGAAATTTAAATAAATCTTTAGGGTAGCAACAAGTTCAAGAATTAGCAACCCTGCAAGGTGTTTTGTGTGAGAGCTGGACACCCTATTCTACAAAAACACTGATATTATATTTGAGATTACTCTTTTAGACAGTCAAACAGACGGTAATTCTCTAATTTTAGTCGTGTTATTATTATGCGTAAGTACGCACTAATGTACGTAATGCTATAGGAGAAGTTCTCTAATGCTATTACAGAACTGCCACAATATTAAGTTTGTCAACACTGACTAACACAATTTATATTTATTAAAATCAAGATCATGTTAGTGATCAAATTGCATATTATAGAATTAAAATGACTGTTAATTATTATTTACAGATTTGGATGTGCAGTAAAGACAATGAAATGAAATTCTCTTTAATACGTTCTTTTTCATGGAAAACAGATGTTCTGATCATTTATAACGATGTTTTAGTTGGTGTAGTCAATCCTCATATAGAGTGTTATTCCGTATCTGGTAATAGTCTAGGAATACTGCCCAGTACTGAAGGGGAGGGTGAACCTATTGGTGTAACTAATACCAACAAGTTCATAGTTATAGCAACTATGGATGGTACCTTGAAATTAGCTGAAATCACAAAGAAAGGGCTTAAGATGCCATACCCTCCCAAAAATTGTTATCAAATGATCGAGGACTTTGGTGAAGTCATGAGAGCGTCAGTTAATTGTACCGGACGTTACATATGCCTTAGTATTGCTAATGCGGGTTTGGCACCTGATCCAAGACTGTATCTTTGGGACGTTGCTAATGATGTCATCACAAATACGCTCATTTCTGATAATGCTACACCTCCGTACCAAAGTGTTCCAATCGCAATAATATGGGACTGTAATGACCCAAGAATAGTGGCCGTACATATGAGGTCGGCAGAACTAGACCGCATACATCTATTTCTTTGCCACGAAGGTGCTCTTTACGAATATAAAAATTGGTGTTCGTCCACTGAAATTTATTTCATGACAGATTTTATGCTATGTTCCTTGCAAACACCTCATGTAGTTATTTTATCGCAACAAAATATTAAAAAGATTTTAATGCACGAATTTGAAGACATGACTGAAAATGACTCTGTTACTGTGAAACAGGTAATCGATTTCCTTTACTATATGACAATTGGCTATTTGGAAAAGGCTGTTGTTGTTGGCACTAGTTTATCAGGAAACAAAAACTCTGTGATTTGGGACAGCTTAGCTAAAGTATGTGTTACACGAAAGCGGCCTGATGTTGGGGCTGTGTGTTTAGGTAAAATGGGTAACATAAAGGGAGCATTAATGATGCGTCAAGTTATGAGTGACACCCAAATGGATGACACTTGCAAGGTGGCTGTGCTTGCAGTCAATTTAGGTATGATAGAAGAATCGGAACAATTATTTCGGGAAGCTCAAAGACCAGATCTGATAACGCGGTTAATATCAGCAAAAGAAGGTGGTCTTAGTGAGATAACAAACGGAAGTCACGAAGGCGAAAATATATTGTTGATAAAAAGCGCCCAACACAAATTGGCTAAGATGTCGTGGTCTAATGGAGAAACTAGTGCGGCTTTAAAATTGTTTGAAAGTGCCGGTACACTTGTGCCGCATGTGCCGAGAATGCTGGTAGCCCAAGGGCAGTCGCATGTATTGGCACAATATGCTTCAAATTCTAATGACAGTAGTTTAATAACGTGGTGGGGACACTACTTAGAAAGTATTGGCGATCTTGATAGTGCCTTAGAGTCCTATGCCCGTGCGAATAATTATGGAGAACAAACTCGACTACTATGTCACATGGACCGGATAGAAGAAGCTGAGAAAATTTGTGATAAGAATCGTTCGTCTTTATACCAAATGGCGAGGTATTTGGAAATGCAACCAAATAAGACTGAAAGTGCAGTAAAAGTAAGTGGCTCATTTAGTAGAATTAATATATGACTAGGGGAAAGGGAACATATTCCTTTGAATATTCAATTGGAATAGCGAGCACGTTTTTGCATCAATTACAATGTCAACAGCAGTTATAATATGTATTTGATGTTAATTAAAATATTAACTTGACTTGAATAATAAAGTGATCCTATTTGGTTTTTTTTCCTTTTCAGGAAGTGAACTAAAAATAGCCTTTCTTGCCTCTAACCCAAATGATACATACCTTAAATGATTAAATAAGATAAACCTTAAATGATTGTTACTTGCTATTTTAATTTTTACGGATGTAATGTTATGGATGTCTCAACATCCATAATATTATATGTGAATATCATTTGGATTAATACAGAATAAAAATTACTACCATTAAAAACATAATAAAAAAAGTTGGTACTAGAACAAAAACTACTAAACAAGACAACAACAATACAAAAACTTCTGATACTTACCCCATTGAATTTAATGATATGTTGGAAAACTGATCTCACAGATATAGTATCTCACAGGTCAGATTTTGGTTGACTCAGAAATAAATGTCAATTTATTCACAGATGTACATAAAATGCGGAGCAGTATCATCTGCTATCCGAGTAGCCTCAGAAGCTAGCGCGTGGAACCTTGTTTGGCGAGCAGGCTCTACGTCACCGACCCATGCTTTGCATGCAGCCAGTATACTTGAGAATGCTGGACAAACTGAACAAGCTATCGCTTTGTATCAAAAAGCAGGTTAGGAAAAACAATGTCCAATGCTTGCTTGACATTTGATACCCATTTAACAATATTATAAATTAACATTTATCTTCTTTTCCAACTCGGTTTTCAGGAAAAGTTCACCTGGCTTTAAAATTAGCCGTGAGCAGCGGTGACACAAATGCAATAGTTGCAGCAGTAGAAGCACTCGGTGATCGAGTAGACCCTGAGTTAGCAAATACACTTGCTGCTCACCTACGACAAGCAAACCAACACTCACATGCTGCAGCCCTATTAGCTACGGCTGGGAAGGTAAATATCTAAGGGTAACATGTCACAACATGGTTACTATGAACTGCAAAGTAAATTTAATGTGTATGTATGTAAGTAAAAACTAAAAATTAAAACCAAATTCTTTTTTGGTACCTACAATATTGTTTTTTACAGTATGAGGAAGCTTTAGATATAGTTGAACAACTACCCACACCATTAACAGAAGAGTTGAGCGAGAGATTGGCAGCCCCGGCCGGTACGACTGGTCGCGATGCCCTTTTGAGAAGATTGGCCGATGTCCTTGGTGCAAGGGGACTTTACCATCAAGCTGCAAAACGACTCGCGCATGCTGGAGACAAGGTATTTAATGGGTCCCTAAATCTAAACTGATTTTAAGCTGTTAATAAAAAAACTGGTTTGTGTACGCTTCAAAAACTCAAAAATTCTTCGTGTATGCTTCAAAAACTCGCTTCAAAAATTGAACTCAAATTTTGGCACACGTTTTATGAGTACAAACCTCTTCAAAGATTGCTTTTATCTATTTTTCGCGTCAGTTTTGTTCTACATTCCTCATCAATGCAACCACAATGTCCCACAACGAAGCGTGCCAGGGTATTCTTAGGAACACATTAAATATATGAAGATGAATGATACCAACTATGACTACTTGTTATTTTCAATATTTGTGATCAATAAACTGAGAAGAAACCAAAGGATATTCTAAATAAATTAGTTATAAATAAATTGTTCTTGTATTTAAAGGCAGGAGCAATGCGTTGGCTAATGCGGTCGGGTGACGCCGACCGCATCGCAACTTTTGCCGCGGCAACCCGAGACCGAAATGCTCAACTTATGGCCGCCGACTACCTGCGTAGACGAGCCGATTGGCGCACTCGACCAGATTTAATGAGACATATATTACACTTCTACACCAGAGCTAAGGCCTATGGGAAACTTGCTGGCTTTTATGCTGAATGTGCAAAAATGGAAATTGATGAATATGAAGTAAGTTATTTATAACATTTGTAAATTTTGTCAAAGATAAATAATATTATTAAATATTAATAGTTAAATTGATATGAAACATATACGTACACTTCCGTACATGCTATGTTAAAGCTACTGAAAGAAGTAGGGTAAAAGGTACTTTTGAACTGCCTAAGGTTCCAACCAGATTAAGCTGACAGTAGCAGATTAACCGACACACCGACCTACGTCATCAGCATGTAAGAAAAAATTATCTGTATCCACCTATAGTCTCAATTATTTCATTAAATTTGTATCATGAAATATATAAGTGGATATGCTGTTTTGGTATAAGGCACGACATTTTTGGGAACCCAAAACAGAAAATGCGAATGTCCATCCTTTGGCAATAGCTGATCAAAAGCTGCCTGAAACTAAAGAAATATGTATCTATGAGTTTACAAAAAAATTGATAAATACCACTGCTGTATACCGTAACACCAAGAATTCTAGTCTTATTTCTATTACAGAATTACGACAAAGCCTTAGAAGCACTCAAAGAAGCAATAAAATCTTTAGGAAAGTCTTTGGATACTGGCACAGACACTGGTAATGTAATTAATAAGAAAATGTATACTTATTCCTCTTTATCGTAACTATGTTGTGTATCGTAACAATTTTTACCTTCTCATACAACTTAAAAGGTTGTAGTCTTCAGGCAACTAGTGTGATCAGGGACCTGGGCGTTTTACACGACGGTAAATTGCTGTTTTTTCGGCACATCGAACATATTATTGACAAAGCTTACAAAGCACTTGGTTTGATAATTCACATGTCCAGACCTTTTAAACATATGAAAACAATAAAAATTCTTTACTGTGCCTATGTACGCAGCCATCTCGAGTTTTCAAGTCAAATTTGGAATCCATGTTATAATGTCTATATGTCTATGTTTCCCTCCGTAGAAAAATAGCTTATATCTGTCTCTTAAATATAGCTCAAAGCAGGTTAGACTGTCCTGATATCCTTTGCGATATTAAACTTAATGTGCCCACCAGAAATTTGTAGTCTACTTCATGTTCCCACAATAATTATCGGTATAATAGCTATACCAAAGGTTTCTAGATCTTTCAATAGACTAAACCACAATAAACTCGTCGATCTATTCTGCAGTGGCACCCGAAATCTCAAAAATGTCATATATTTAGAACCTAAATTGTTGTAACTATCCATGTATGTGTAAGTCTATTTAGTATGTATTATTATAGATACCAGAACTGTCTTCTTTCTACATGTGGAAGCTTGTAAATGGCATCTAGATAATTAACATCATATGTATTTTGTAAATTTAGCCGTAAGCTCCCCAAATATAATAAAATATAATAAAAATAAAAATGTATACTTAAATAGGTGGTTATGTTTAGGTGCTCAAACAACAGCTCTACAAGAACAAAGTGCACTTGTCAAACGGTTTGTAGATGTGAAGAAATTGTTAGAATCTGGAGAAATTAATCCAGGTGAGATACATATTATTGCAATAACGCTAATTAAGAATATACAACAATTTAGTTTTGTATTGATGTTAAACTAAAACTACCTTATTTTACTTCTAGGTATCATCGCTGGACAACAACTTCTTCGAGCCGTGACTGGGCGTCCTGGATTGATTTCTGAAGAAAAACTACTTCGGTTACTGCTACAGTACGCGCCTAATCACGCTGAAGCACCTCGTAAGAAATACTTAAGATATATTATATATCCCTGTAGTTTAATCTGTCATTTGTTAGCAGCAAGCAAGGCCCACTCAGCATGAAGGTATGAAGCTACAAATACTTGTTGCGCTAAATTCAGTACCTATGCTACCCTCGCGCCGAGTCGTATGACCGAGTCGTACGTTTGGACACACGTGATAAGTAATTAGCACTGCCTGAATTTTACTATAAAAGGAGGGAGATGTAAGTCTTTCTGTATATGTACTGTTAACTTTCTTGTCTATCTACGGTAATACATAATAATATACGGGCTATAATGGTTTTCCTACCCAAAATTCATAGGTAAATCCTTGTATTAGTTATTTACACATAATGTACCTACCTATAAATTATAGCACAATGCTTACAGGATTCGAACAGCAACTTAATGCATTACAAAAGCAACCTGAAGATGGAAGTCAAAGTCCTGAATCTGGTGAGCAGAGTATTGAAGAAATTGTGTAATTAAAAAGTAGAGTTATCTATATAATTATTCCATCCATACCATGACTTCATGCCGTCCTTTATACAGTGACTTATAAGTAATTAAAATTTCCACCTGGAAAGTTGTTTGTTTTTACAATTTTGTTTTATGTTTCTCCAAAAAAAAATTAAGCTGAAATTTATGTTTCTCAATTTTCTTTTTACCTTGCCACTTTTTACTTTTTCTGCCGTAGTGGTCTAGTGATCTTAAAAGTAGCAGTTAAATTGCGAAGAGTGAGTTACCTAAAAGTTGTTGATCATACAAGACATGTTTACTGTTAATTAGCATTACGCTAGCAAGACAGTTTGTGAATGTCTTGTGCATCCAGAGCTCTAAATCTGATAAAATTTGCTTCCTACTAATTCAGGCGTCAGCCCTCTGCGAACAACAGCACCAGTGGAAGCTTGCTCGAGCTCATACAAAACTAGGACAAAGTTTGGAAAGTGCTGTCAAAGCGAAGTGATCGAGAAACGGTATTTTTTTGTTAGTAGCTTGCAAATCAGTGTCTTCTTGGGTTAAAATTGGTAACTCGATTACGACGACTTCAAGCCAAATCATTTTCTAAGAAACTTAACGTAATTATATACATTATTGAATTAAAATATCTATATGTCAAGTTGGGTTGTGTACGCTTCAGAAACTCAAAAAAGTTCTTCACCGATTGAGCTCTTCCACACGTTATACAACACGCTTCAAGGATGGTTTTTATCTATTATTTTTCAACCTCAATGTACCGCAGTAAAGCGTGACAGGGTAAGTAAGTATATAAAATTTATAAGTTGGTTTGTGTACGCTTCAAAAACTTAAAAAGTCCTGCATAGGTTGAACTGACTTTTAACCCCAAATACAAACCGCTTCAAAGATTGTTTTAGCTATATTTTCGCGTCGGTTTTGTTCCTTATTTCTTATCAACCACAATCTCCACAACGAAGCGTGGCAGGGTACAGCTGGTATATTATTATTACTATAATCAGATAGTCTTTTAAATTTATATTCTAATATTGACAGGAATCTATCTGTAAATATAAAACTGAATCTCCTAGATTTCAATATGTATGTTCTGTGAGTTCCTTGTGGTGACGGATTAAGAATACAGACTGTCACCACCCCTATTCATCTCGTGGGTGTCGTAAGAGCCGACTAAGGGAGAAACTACGCTGAACAACAGCACTGCATAGAGAAGGAAAACTTGACACAAACCCTATGCCAACCCGTCTGGCCAGCGTGGTATAGTAAGGCCAAAACCTCCTTTCTAAGGAAAGGCTTATGTCCAGCAGTGGACTATTAAAGGCTGTTGATGATGATTATGATGTTCTGTGAAACTGAACGTTATTTAAGTGGATCATCAGTTTTCTGACTAGATAACTCACTGACTGACTATAGAAGTAAGGCCAGTTTAAAACCAATTAAACTAAACCGTTTAAAACAAACAAAAAAAAACGTTTAAAACCAAAATAAACCATTTTTTTTCGATTCAAAACAGTTGGTGTTGATTACTATGTTTGTCTTAATTATAACATTTTCTTGATTTTACCGAGGTAGGGATATAACGGAGTACCTATAAACTGTGCAAAAGATTCTTTATATGTGTGATATACTGATATTGATATACTTAGCGGGTTTAGTTCTAGTTGATCCGTCGTGTAGGAATTACCTACCTAAGTTATAAAAACTCTATTGACGAGTAAAAAACTCTGTGTTGGTAAATAATATTTTTTTTCATTGTTTTCAAACGACATAAATAATCAATTTGATTCGTTTTAAAACCAAACTCACACTCTCGCACTCTCGTTGATGTCGTCACTTGCGTCGGCGTTGAAGACATAACGTTGTCTCTTTCATGCGCATGTAAAACGGACAGCATTTTGTTAATGATGTCTTCTAATCTAGTAAGTGTAATATATTATAATAAAATAAATAAGTATAGGTAGGTATACCTACATACTTAAGTTTTCGTGTAGTAGGTAATGTAGGTAGGTACTTTCTACTGATTTTCTACAAACTATAAATAATTAAAACGAAACATGACGTCAGGTGAACAAAAATTGCCCACACTGAAGTGTAAAACACAGTTCTTTTAATTTTGTAGGTGAGTTTGAAACCGTTTAAAATGATTTATTTGGAGTTTAACCGGCAACATTTTATTTAAAACGTTTTAAATCCGTTGTTTTACATCTATACCACTGACTATACTTATCTGTCATCATCAGCTGGTTGTCAATAATAATGACAGTATAACAATACTATAACCTGAAAATCTGCCAATGTATAATTTGATACTATATCATTTTTAAAAATGAGTAAATAATAAATCAAATAACTAGAATGTTTCCCTTTCAATATAGTGTAAGGAATCTTTTCCTGAAGAAATGTAGAGCACTGCCAAGGTATCGGTATAAGCGAAATCGCTTCATACAAAAATGTACGTCTGGAAATAATAAAAAATCGAACTTTTTATATACTATTCCAGCAGTTTAACAAGGCGATTTAGCAGTTCTGATTCATGTAACGAAAGGATAGAAGTGAGCAGAATTAGAAATTTTAGTATAGTAGCGCATGTGGATCATGGTAAAAGTACTTTAGCTGATAGATTGTTGGAGCTAACTGGCACGATTAAACCAGGTACCGAGCACGCTCAGGTTTTGGACCAATTGCAGGTTGGTTCACAAATGAGTTCGTTATTAATTTAATTTTGCTACACCTTTGTTATTCTACTTTACAAATCTGTACCTCTGTTTATTTATGATATTAAAATATTTGGTATAATAGGTAGAAAGAGAAAGGGGAATTACAGTGAAAGCAGTTACAGCATCATTAAACTATACATACAACAATGAAAAATACCTTCTGAACTTGATAGACACTCCAGGTCATGTTGATTTTGCTAATGAGGTAATTTCATTTATACAATTATAGTACTCAATGGAATAAAGTCATTTAAACTTAATACCTGCCATGCTTTTACAGGTAGTTCGGAGTGTAACAGCTTGTCAAGGTGTTATAATGTTAGTAGATGCTAATGAAGGAGTTCAAGCACAAACAGTGGCTGTACACTCGCTAGCAAAACGAAACAACTTAACAATTATTCCTACATTAAATAAAGTTGATTTGCCTCGAGCAGACCCTGACAAAGTAAAGGCTCAGTTAAATTCTGTTTTTAAAATTGACCCAAAATCAGTATTGAGTATATCTGCTAAAAAGGGTTGGGGTATCCAGGAATTACTAGAAGCAGTAATTTGTAGAATACCACAACCTTCTGTGGATTCAAAGGGTTATTTTAAAGCTCATATAATTGACACATGGCATGACAAGTACAGAGGGATTCTGTGTTTGGCATATATACAATCTGGAAAAGTACAAGTTGGGCAGGCTGTGAAGTGGAGGTCCGATTCTAAGCCACATGTTGTAAAGTTCCTTGCCCTGTTGAGACCAAATGAAGAGCCCATTGATGAAGCTATAGCCGGACAAGTTGTTATGGTAGGTAAGTGATTGTGCTAGATTTGTTTTTAATATTTTCGTTGTAAAAGTAAATGAGTCAAGAGTTAATTTAAAAAATGTATTCTATTTTCATTTACTCAGTTATTGGCATTGGGTCGTTCACTGTGATTCTAACTATCACAGTGGGCGTGGCTTTAAGTTAGTACACTCAGCGTCAGTATTGTGCACTTGTGTCGCAAAATCTGCCTATTTTCGTTTTATTAAAAAGAAAAGGATAAAATTTTGTATTTTATCGTGTTAAAATTATTTGGATATAAGTTTTTTTATTTAAAGTTAATAATAAAAGTAGTTTTCTACCGCAAGACATCAATATAAGAGTTCTAACTTCGTTTTTTTTAAAGTTTTTTTAAGCTTTGATTATTTTATCGTTTGTGCGTTCAGATGCCTAATTTGACATAAAATATTTTTGTAATTTTATTTGATTGGTAAATAAAATTACATTCATTAAAATAATTTGTTTATTATTTGTTCTCACTCAAAAATATTAAGTATGCTTAACTGTGGGTGAAAATTATAACACTCTTTTTCTCCGTAGCGGTCTCCTCGCGGCTTCCTACTGCGCTGATTGTTGTGGGTTCCCACATGGGACAACACTTTGTGTGATCTACAAATTGTCGTTCTGAGTCGATCTTAGTATCTGTGTCATGTGTTTCTGTAAGTCCCGCGACACAGGATTATATTGCTAGTGTGGTAGTTGTATTTAAAAAAAAATTAAGACAAAAAGAGAAGTCGTACACATAAATACATATAAAATAAGAATTAACAAGAGAAAATATTTTAATAGTCATTCGTAATTTACCACCAACATTTTTATTCTCACTAGCAATACCCAGCCCCTATAAGTTCATTCAGGTCATAATCTATCTGTATACCAAATTTTATTCAAATCAGTGGAGACGTTTCAGCGTAATTAACACATACACAGTACATAGTTTGGCATAAGACAACGAGAACGAAAGAACACATAAACTTTCGCTTTTATAATATTAGGCAGGTTAGTACGATTGTATCAAGATGTATCAGAAAATTCATCTTAAAAAACTCAATGGTACAAAAATTCTGGGTACGTCCCTAACATCCTACACCCCGCGTGAGATAGCTAAACTAATTAGCAACATCGATGTAGAACGATGAAAGTAGTTTGCTATTATTTGGTAAATGGAAAAAAGTGAAATGGGAGGTGCTTAACACCCCTCACCCCGCAAATTATCACGCGTTGTTTTTGCTCCGTGGTTTTATTATTGTTTTATTAAATGTTCATTTTATAAAACAAATTGTGAGGTAATTCCCTATAACTAAATTCCTATTGTGATTATTACATGTATGCACTTGATTTATTTTTCATTTTTATAATAAGGTTGTGGACCAAGAGGGGGAGGCAGTGTAGGCGATCAGTTGCTGGATAAAGAACTAGCGCAGAATGAAGATGCAGTGACAGTGTCCCCTGTCAAACACATGGTATACGCAGGCATTTTTCCAGCTGATCAATCACAACATCCTACACTTAATGACTCTATAAAAAAATTGGCTTTGAATGATTATGCAGTCGCTGTTACTCCAGATTCAAGGTAAGTCAGACACTCATAACCATGTGTATATTTCATTTGATATTTAAATCTTCAAGGGCTTGGGATGTTTAGATCTCGTTTGATCTCTGTTAGTGTGTTTACGTTCTTAAGGATCGAGTTCAATTTTCACGGTCAATTACCTTAAATAAGCGCGGTGTAATAAAATTCAGATTTAGAACTCAGATGGCGCACGACGATGTGCTGTAATGTACCTATGCGTGAAATTGACCGCCAGGACCGGTATTACATTCCTCGCGGGTTTGAGTTATGATACTTGATATAATTTATGAAGACATACTTAATTAATAGCGACAGTAGCATAAACATTTGACAACAAAGACAAGTACGAGTAAACTGTATAACATATTATGCTGTATCTAATAGTTATATCCTGTCTCTCTGTGTAGGGTATCGCTAAATTAAAGAATTCTGCAAATTCTACCGACTAACTCTTAGATAATTCATTACCTTTTTTTGGCTGATGGACACTAAATTAAAAAGTTATATATCAACGGCAAATAATTTTCCAACATGAAACTTCAGTCTTGATGGTATAATAAAATATATATATATCCAACACTCTGATCATTTACCACACTGAGTTAAGACCGGTTCACAGATCAGTGTGTTTAATATCGTATGGTGGAATAGGATGACCTAAGATTACAAACTTTCATTTTATTTCAGTCCAGCGTTAGGCCAGGGATGGCGTATAGGGTTCTTAGGACTTTTACATTTAGAAGTATTTACGCAGCGACTGCTTCAAGAGTACAAAGCTGAGGCTATATTAACCGCTCCATCCGTACCATATAAAGTCAAGTAAGTTTCTAATGTATTTGATATTATTTGATGAAATAAGATCGCAATGTGATCGATCGATGTGCAGATGGAGTAAGTATTACAAAATACCGAGTGACACCGCAAGTATCGCAATGTGATAGATGCAGGACTACGATACTATTCGGCTAAATGTGCTGACAAAATGAAAAGCATCAGCTATCAAAATTTCAAGTTTGTAGCTCCAGCGGTCTAGGATCTGCGTTGATAAATCAGTCAAGTCAGTCAGGGCAACTAATTTTGTATGTATAGATGTACCTTTATAATTTTATTTCATTGCGCTTATCAGGGTTTGCTATAATTTCAGATTGAAAGGAGCAAAGGCAATAAAGCAATATAAAGGAGAAGAAATTATTGTCACAAATCCTGTGCACCTGCCTGATGCGAACAATATAGAAGAATACTATGAGCCATTCGTAATAGGTGAGATACTAAGGCTTGTGGTTTTTAAATAGTCTCCATATTTTAATGTTAGACGTTAGACTTCTAAAACGTTATTTCATGAAATGCCAATTTTCCTGCACTTTTTGTAATTAGACAGAAAAGTTAAGATTAATCACCATGTATTAATTATATATTTAAAAACTTCAGGTACAATAATCACGCCCGTAGAGTACATCGGTGCAGTGACATCTCTTTGTATCGACAGACGAGGCACACCGCTGCCTGCTAGCGCAGTTGACGACAGAATGACAATGTTGCAGTATGTCTTACCTCTCTCCGAAGTTGTTATAGACTTCCACGACACACTTAAAAGTATAACTTCAGGATTCGCCAGTTTTGATTACCAGGATCACGGATTCCATCCCAGTTCGTTAGTAAGAGTAAGTTTCTAATTTAATAACGCAAATATTTCAGTGTGTCTTCGTTAGAAGTATGTTTTTCGTTGTATGTAGAAATCGTCATAATGTATTAATTATCTGTGTCGACAACCACGCACAGGCTCCTATTTATTTAAATGACAAACTCGCTCTATTTTTCTGAACAAATCTTTTAATGAATGGTTTTAGATGGATATTCTTATCAATGGCATGTTGGTCGACGAGTTGTCCACTATAGTGCACACCAGTCGCCTAGAATACAATGCAAGAAGGTTGACCGAGAAGCTCAAGGAGATGATACCTAGGCAAATGGTTCAGGTAAAATCTAACGAGCGTCCCTAATTGTATATTAAACCTTGAATTATGATTATGTATTTAATTGCATATTCATTACAAAATTACGAGTTTATACTATTTGGAATTCATTTCGAGCTATACAATTAAAAAGTCAAGATGCCTCTGCCTTCTATGGACTGACGATCTTAAGATCTACTGCATCTTCAACAGTCTTTCTCTTTAACAGTATAGACATAAGGACTTATTTTTATTTTAGGTGGCAATTCAAGCCGTGGTTAATGGTAAAGTTTTCGCCAGAGAAACTTTGAAAGCCTACAGAAAAGATGTTACTGCTAAATTGGTAAGTACGCCTTATATCTGCACAACACTAATACACGAAAAGTTATGTTGCAGAGCGCAGTAGAAAGTAGTAGTAATGGGCATTAATGCTAATTGGATTAAATTAAATTAATTGTGAAATCTTATATGTTAGCACATTAATTGATGCTGAATGCTGATATTATTTGCTAATGCTTATATTATTTGCTAATAGGTTTGCAATTCCGTACGAGGTGAGCAAATGAAAAACAATCGTAACTGGAGTTTTACTGACTATTAATTTTACCTACATAAATTACTTAATTAATTTACAGAACATTATTACAGAAGTAATCTCAAATAGGGTTTGTTCGCGATATGCTAGCCATCGTCAATTCGTTTTTACAATTTACAAAAAATATCCCTATTTATTCACAAAATACCTATTTACAACGCACACGTCACCCTCTTTAAAACTTAATTACGTATACCTACTCTATAATTGAACTTAATAACAAATACTATATACCTATTATATAAACAACAATTAACAATTTAACAAACACTACGAAAAAACACAGAGGCATTCAAAACAATTACTTACTCTCCCGGCCACTTGCTAATGCTAAGTCGTATTAAGCTAAATAAAATATTCGGGAATGAATTTGATTTTAATCCATCAAGAAATAATCCCACCAAAATTTAATGAATGATATTAAAAATACATTTATGCAGTGTACAAGCCTAACTTCGGGCATATCTTTGAAAATTGAACATAAATTCCCTGTGCACTTTTAGAAATAGGCATCAATCGTGCCGCGCTCGGTCACCGTTCCGATCCGAGCGAAATAGGTAGGTACTTCTAATTAACAAGGTAGCATTAGCAACTGTATTATTATTTTTAATTTTTAGCACGAGGATTTATTAAGTTAAATTTAGTCTTCGCGTTGATGAGAAGGCACACGCTGCGTGAATGTGAAGCGTTAACTAATGAAGCAACGAAATTTCTGTACGTATTAATTCATACGTTCACGAAATTTCACGACTGCAATTATTTTGTAACTGCTAAATAAGAATTCACAATTAAATATGAGTCTGAAGACTAATTAATCCATCATTAGAAGGTAGTTCTTGATCATGATCCGGGTGAGATAATTTAACTTAGCAAAGTGAGGATATCATAGTATCTTGTTCAGGACTGTAAACCATCTCCACTAAAATATCTACTCTATTCCTTAATATATAAAAACACATGAATCGCTTGAATACAGCTGTTCATGTTGCACGATATTGTTAAAAGCTATGTATGTTAGGACGCCATTAATTAAATATTGTTTATTACAGTATGGGGGTGACGTCACACGCAGAAAAAAGTTGTTAAAGCAGCAAGCAGAAGGAAAGAAAAAAATGCGGAGTGTTGCAAATATTAGGATACCTAGAGACACTTTCATTGATGTTCTTAAAAGATAATAAAAGCGACTAAATAGTAGTAGTTCAGACAATTTTTAGGGTATTTTATTTGTATCAGCAATTTGTGTCTACCAATTTTAATGTTTTGGAATTTGAAATGAGAGGAATGGAGTATGTAAAGTTTTATTAACGCCAGCTGCTATCCAAGCCAGAACTATCAGTCCTCAAAGCGTTGCTGCAGGATCAGGCACGCTGCCTAGAGGAACAGTCCTCTAAGTTTAAGTGGGTAGGTTTGACTATAAAACGAAAGGAATCAGACCTAGCACGAACGGAAACAATTCGTCAGTTGGAGGAACATTGGTAACGCAATTCGTAGCAAGCGAATATTCCTGAGATCTACTAGCAATATTGGGAAAAAACCGTTTATACATGTCACAATAACAAGCTGGAGGCAAAGGGCCCTGTAAGTTAATGATACAACCTTTTGAAAAATATACTTAATTTATTTAAAAAAAAACTTGATTACAATTAAAGGACATAGCATGGTTAACAAACATCATAAGAATGATAATGACAAATTTAAAAAAATATACAATCTACTGAAGCTGCTCATTATAGAGTGTCTTACAATAGTGTGTGATAGATCTAGCAAGTCATAGTGAGGTCACTACAAGTATCGACACCTAACAAAAATAATGGTATTAAAAAAAATACAAACCTTTATTTTACAATATTTTTTATGAGCTCTAATAACAGTTTCGTAAGCTCTTTACACTTATATACATTCAACGAACCATTTCATCAAAAATATCTTTTTGTAAATGATTAATACTTTCATTTGGAAGGTAGCACGAGAAGATATGAAGTCGAGGTCAAAGATATGAAATAATGTACTTTCTTCCACAATTTCAACAGTTAATTAATTTATTTAAATTAAGAGAAGGCACAGCAAGTGTTATAATCAGCAAATAAAATTGCACGAAGCGGTATTTTACACGAAATTTTAAAATTATTATTTCATCATCAGCCTATCACTGCTAGACGTAGACTCCTCCCATTAATTTAAACCATGTTAAATTGTATCTTTGTACATTCAAAGCGAAGCCATTCAAATACGATCGTGTGACGACGTAGTGATGGTCGTAGAATTATAATGATTGCATAGAGCATACATATTATGTACTATCCTTATTTGGTTATAATACAGAACAACTACAAGCAAATTCTTGGCTTAAATACAATTAGGATAGGTACAATATCTTACAGGAAATCTAGTGCAGATATACGCCCCCTTCTCTGCGTCTAGTTCGTACCATTTCAAATAGGTGATCAACTTGGACATTATCCTGACTACCCAAAAAGAGAACATCCTATACCCGCCTGGCCAGCGTGGTATAGCAAGCCAAAACCTCCCTTGTAAGCAGAGGTCAATGTCCAGCAGTTGACTATTAGAGGCTGTTGATGATGACCCAAAAATAACACCGCCTTGAGTTAAAAGCTGGATCCGCCCCTGCAGGAAACACGAATTAAATGACGTTACCTAGATATTACGTAAGAAGAAAACCATAATACTTCACCACGCTGCTAACATATTAAATATATTATAATAGTTGTAGTAAAATTAAAAAAAAACAATCTACCTCCAATCAAATGTTTTGTGATTCAGGCAATATGGTCACATCTAAAATTCGGTTGGAGAAGTCACATCTTTACAATAATTTAGCCCATTCCTTATATGCTCCCTATTTTTTTCTATAGAAAACGTCATAAGCTTGAGAGTGAACAAAACATAAAAGGATAGGACAGCAATCAGTCAGGCAAACTCAACTGGGTACTAAACGTCAAAACAGAAGAATGAGTGCAACATTGTATCATGGCATGATGTACTCCTTATTGGCGTCGTATCCCGTAATGTTCATTTTATATTCATACTTATAGTACATTAAGTATGAAAAAAAATATGAAAATATACATTGTGAAAGTAGTCAAAAAACTTAATTACAATCAAAGGACATAACATGGTTCAATAAACATCACAAATTTAGTGTGCATGCAATAGTGAATAAAAGTAGCCAATTGCGATATTAGCGGCCATTAATGTGTGTGAATTTTTAAAGTAGTATTATCATTCGTACGTACCATAAAGTTGATCTGTTAATAGCGTACTGCATGTAGGTCGAAACTACGAATAAATATGCTCAAACTTAACGATGGGCCAAGTACGAGTTTTACTCAAGCAATATGTCTCTATCATGTGTGTTTAACAAATTTAACATTGTAATTAAGGACCACGTTTTTCCGTACATTAAAACTGTAACTTTGTACAGAAAATGTTGAGAGATTTACAAATGTTAATTTAAGACCATTGACAACTTAAATGTTTTCTGTCATTTTTAGACCTTTTCAAGGCAATGGATATACTGGATATTAGATAAACGCTCTCGAAAACGAAGACGGAAAATAGTGCCAATGATACTTTTGATAATGAGTTAGAAAAAATCTATCTCGATGAAAAAAACATCATTAAACGTTTTATTGGCACTTGTCCATCAGCTTACCGATCAGCTGTTTTAGTTTCGTTTACATTGCGCTTTTTTTAAGGGATGTTCTTTTATGAATCATCGTTTAATTTAGTTTGTTTTAAAATACAGATTTATTTTTTCGGCGGGATCGAATTATTTCTGAGCCATCATCAAAAAAATCATTAGTATTATCGTCCATCTTCGTTGTAGGGAGCGTTTCCCTAATAGCCCATATCAAAAATAAGCGTGTTGACAAATCTCCGGAACTGTTTCTATTTAGCAGCTTTTAAAGTAACGTTTAATAATTCTCACTAAAGCACTCGCATCTGCCACATGATTTTAAATACGTCACTAAACATTAAACTTACAGTCCTCATAGAGCAGTAAAGTCAATTATTCATGTGAAATATCTAATGCGGAGGGTCAGACCGGCTGTTGGCGTGGCAAAGCGTCGCCATTTTTACTTGTACTGTATTTATTATTTCCTTTCGAAGCTAACCTTTTACACTTATTATTTCTACAAAATCTTCATGTTTCACATCTGCCACACGTCACGTGACGCATCAATTTTTTACAATTTAATTAAATGTTATCATATAAACTGACGGCTGTCTGTTTATCGATTAATGATGTAATAAATCTGGCTGATGTTTGCAGTCAAGTGATACATTTACTTTTTAAGAATTTTTAATTATTCTATTATAGCTGTTTATATTTTAGAAATATAGACAACACTCCTATTTCACTTTTTAACACAGCTGTCAGTTCGGAGCTGTTACAAAATCCAAACTGTGTTCGAGAAATACGTCGTAATAATGTTTATAATCTTTACCTTTGGAACCTTTATGCTCAAAAGAAAGTCTCTGACCGTACTTAATGATAAATTTTGCACCACTCAAGTTCACTGGATCAATCCTTATGTAAATATAGTTTACTATTGTTATATTGTAACGTCACGACATACCATCTTTTGCACACATATGAATAACATTAAATAATTAATTAAGAGTATCTCAATATATTTAATGTAACTGGAAATAAACAACAATCAACCTAATAATAATAATCTAATTTTAAATAACGTTTTAATTTGTGATACTAGAATCACCAATAAATCATTAAGCCAGTCTTATTTTTAACAAACCGAATTCTTCCTTGATCAAATAATATAATAGTTAAGTATAAACCTTAAATATAAACTAAATTTTAGCGATAATTACAAATTTACCAAAATCACTAAGCAATTTAAAACAGACAGACTGAAACTGTTTATATTCTCTATTAGTTGTACTAATGTACTCTTCTATAACACTGAAAACGAGACAAAGGCAAATACGAGGCAACCTATTTAGAATATTCTATACATCTTAAACACACATGTAAATATAAACAAATGAACAATAAAGAAACATACGCAATAAAATTTGATTTCAATAATCTCATAGCATTTATGGAAATTTATATAAAAAGTTAAAATAATAGTTAACTTTTGGCTACATTATCTTCGTATTTTATAAATTTACAAAATTTATATAGTCATTTTTATTTATAACGTAAAATATAGTACCCATAAATTCGATCTACATGACAAGTAACATGGTAAAAGAGCTCTTGTAGTTATAAATACAGTTAGATGTGCTATAAAAACTACATGTCAATTACACTTTGCATCTCAACCATTTATCCCCCCCTAATATTCCGAGTGCTAACTTTACTATGTACACCGCCGCGTCAATACAGTGTCTATTCTTTGCCACCCTAAAACAACTAAAGAGGATTTGGCTTTCCAACACATATATTTATATCAAAACAATTATATTTACCTAGTGTCTGCCTAGTGTCGTCCTTCACAAATAGCGTTTCTAAAGATATGTCTAAGAATATTTTGAGCAGCGTCATTTTTAGAGTAAAAAGACGAAGATAGTTTATTTTTGCGCTGACATGTTGTAGGACGACTGTCATGTAACCAGGCCTCCTTAAAGTTGCCACAATTTTTCAAAAATAAGGTTGACTTGTTTAATTTGTAATACAACACTCCATACCATCAATACCTAATAGTATTACATAATGCTGTAACCTTTTATAGTTATAAATTGTATCACTAAGAATTATTGTTAACAAAAGTGTACTCTAGACAACCTTATTAAATATACATAGTTTTAGGGTGACATGACTTTTGTAATATCAGATCCAATGTTAAGACTGCAACCTATTTATCTATCTTCTGAAGTTTCGAGGAACTGAGCGTATACATCTCTTGTGCATTCGCCTTTTTCATTAAATTTATACTTGTAGTAAGATCCATCGGCACAGATCACTGTAAAACATTCAACACGATTAGATAAGCATGATAGGACTTAACAAAGAGATATATGAGTCATATCAAAACGTTTAAAAACATCATATCTTGCATATAAACAATATATTAATTTTTACAATTTGACATAATCCTTAAAGAAAAAGAGTAGATATCGCAACATATTATTTTTTGTTACTTTGAGCATCTAAAGTGCACTGATAAGAATATGTTGTGCCTAAAAATTGTGAAACTATTAAATTTTATCCTATAAACTGCATATTTGGTTTAAACGTTGTCTACTTTTCCTGTCATTCATATGAAATAGAATTCATTTATTTGTACTTTAGTAAATAATTGCAAAAAGACATTTATGAATGCCTAATGAAAAAAAAATATTATGTTATTTTTTTTTACTTAAAAAGTTTTATGCATGCTAGTTTACTATACTGAATAACTAAATGAAAACATTGTTAATAGTCCAATTATGATGTCTTAACTGATTATATTTAAACTTAATAATGTAAACAAATAATGCTTTAGGAAAGTTATTGTCTTCCTTAACTTACCAATAATGGAACTTTTGTCAACTCCAAATGCACAGATGCACGGGGGCCCATTTGGTATAGTAAATTTGCAAAAACTCCAATTGCTTGAAAAATATTTAGGCAAGAAATTGACGGTTGCCAGGCTTGACTGCTTGTTAAGTTTTTCATCTTCAAGGCTGAATACATGGACAGTGCCATGATCTGATGTAACACATAAGTTGGTGCTAGAGTGATTAAAGTTTATGCAGTAAATTATGGCCTGAAATTATAACAAAAATAACTTTTAACATATTTCTTTACTATGTATCTTAAAGAAGCATTGCTACAAAACATGTTCAGTATAATATAAGGTTTTAAACTACTGCTAGGAGGACAGTAAAATCTTTTATTAACACAGACAGTTGCCAGACAGAATGAAATACGTAATTAAATAATATTAACCTTTTAGTGCATATTTCTTACATAAACATTATAATGTGGAAACTAAATAAAATAAAGGTTTCCTCTGCAATAATTAATTTAAAATAGGATGAGGCTAACTAACTAATAACTACGCTAGTTTGCTAGAATCATGTTAAATAATAAGTTGGTGATTTTTGCCTCTTTTTAATTGTACAGCATTACCTGTTAAATGATCTTGGAAAAATTAAATAATCTTTGAAAAAACCTATAAAATATAATTAAATTCTTATCGTTATGTCATGTGCTTGATTTAAATAATTGAGAATTTTAGAACAATTCCCAACGCTGAATTTAATTGAAGCAGGAGATGAATGATGCAGAAAACTAAAGAATTCACATCATTCATTCACACAAAAGAATTAACATTTACCCAAGAACTTGTATAATTGCTTACTTTGTTAACTTACCCTTTATTTTGAAATGATTCTGAGTATGACAGTCTACAAGTACTATGTGGTTAAAAAGGGACAGTAATTATGGAGGCCTATAATATACTTATTCAAAAATAGTAGTAAGAAAATTACCTGATGTGCCCCTCTCCTTAATTCAGCCAGTTTCTGTCCAGTAACTGTATCAAATACTCTGATAAGTGTGCCTTTAGTAGAAGCTGTGGCTAGTCTGGTACCACCAACATTGAGGGCCAGGCAGCTGAGTGGTGCTTCATGAGCTGTTATAAGGTGCCCTTCTGGTGCTGTACTTGGGCCTGCATGACTACTTAGTTCTACTAACTGTGAACAAAAATCTAGAGGTTAGAATAAACTACAGACACCAAATATGATTGTGAATAAGGCACTTGCAGCCAGCTCAAGATACTTCACCTCTTAATGAAGAGATTGTCCTATGTCAGGTTTTAAACTAATCAGGTAACAGGGAATCACTGATCAAATTGAATTAGAGATATTGTTAAAGTACTTCTATGTGCTAATTTAAAGTTCTAAAAGAAGAAAGGGTTATTCATTATTTTTTTATAGCAATAAGGATGATTTGATGTGAAATAGACCATAGGATAACATGTATTTATATTTATAGTCATTATAAAATCTGAAATGCCAAGCAATATTATTATGAGTTACTTGCTTTTGCTTAGTGTATTCCTTGGGTGGCAGGATAAGAAATTTTTAAAAACCAGTTTGCTTAGGTTTCTATATTTTCTCCTTCCTTTCTATGTAATTATAAAAATAATTTTCGGCACACTTCAAATACAAGCTTCAAAAAAGGAATTATTGCAAAGAAAAATGGCAATTTACTTGATCAGTTCTCAGTCAGTTTTGGTATCATAACAATTTGACACGTCTCACACAAAGCGTTCTGATTCCAAACTAGGCAGAGCCAAACTGATGATAAACATAATTATATAGTTCCAAATACATACATATTATAGATAAATTTACACCCAGAACAAGTAATCTTGATCTTCACACAATATTTGTCCTAAGTGGGAATCAAACCCATTACCTCCAGGTCAGCAGTCAGGGTCACTAACCACTAGATCAACAGGCCCATCATTATTAATAAAATGAAATATATAATTAAAAATAAAATTGCCAATTGTAGGTGCAAAACATAGATTTTCTTATTATAAATTTGCATAATTAAACAATATATAATGATAAAACAGTGTCTAATAAAGCTCTTCCTATTTTATTTTTTCTTTGGTTTTGTCAGTTCTACTCTTGCCATGCCTTTGTGATTTGTGATCAGGGACTTGATTGAACATCATGGACTTGATTGAACAACTACATAAAAAGAGATTTTAAGTTTTTTTATAGAGTTAAATAGTGTTCAAAGAAACTTCCATTATGAAGTAAATTTAGAGATTTGTCTTCAGTGCATTCATTACCACATCCCACTTAAATCTTAAGCTACTTTAACATATTGTTTTTTCAGTAAAACAATGTGTTTTATTGAAATATAAATCATATGTGCAAACTTTTTACTGAGGCTCTTAGACTATACAAATATAAAGTCATTCTTTTGTTATTGCTGTTATTATTAAATGCAAGGACATTCATTTTATGTCAGTATCAACAATTTATATAATAATATTTACTATGGTTTTGGTTTAATAATGTTATCATATTTTACATATAAGGAAAACTAAAATGGAAAACAAAGTTCTCATACAAAATGTAATTGCTTACTCAACTGAGGTCAAGAAATAATATTTTTCCAGAAGGCCAATTCTTGTAATAAAAGTTCGGTCTCAATTCAGTTGTTACTGCTACTACTACTACTACTAACTAGTAAAGTATTACTGAAACACACAGATAATAAATTCAATTTTCGGTTACAATACAATGTAATATATTACATGTAAATGCGATTGGAACTAAATTGAGACCAAACTTTTATTACTAGAAATGGCCTTCTGACAATCCTTTAAACTGATTTCTTGTTCAAAAAGTAGAAGAAACTAGAGAAGATAACTCTTTTTATACTTTAAATTAGTACTACTTTAGGTAAATATTTACATTTTAAATATAAAAAAGTAGTATTCTTATATTTATAATAGTTGTGCAAGTATTACTGTCTACATAGTACATAATTAGTTAATACTGTATAATAATGAAATAGCAAAGAGCTCTATTTCCACATTTTGACTTGGTAGTCTACATTTCATTTAGTCATAGTGAAGTAAAAAAACTCTTTTTTACTACACTATTAATTTTATATAAATTATATTATATATTAAAATAAATTTAATAATACACCTTTAACTCTAAAGGTGTATTATTAAAGCCTGATGATGATGAAAGGTTCTCTTGTCCTACCTGAACATGCCCTGTTTTACGACTTGGATAAGCAAGTAGAGCATTATTGCTGTTAGGGCATACAACACACAGACCTCGTGTGTTTTGACAGGTTTCAAACACATGCAGCAATTGTGGCTGAGCCGTGAATGTGTACACCTTGATCAAGTTCTCTGCAAAAGAGTTTTAATTTGAAAATTCATGTAAAAGTATCTAAGAATATTGTTTTTACTCCCTGATATTTCAGATTTTTTATTAAAAGTTTATTTTCAAAATTAGAATTCAACATGTAGTTAATACTGAAGTATTCAATAGAATCAATTTGTATAACCAAAAGAGAAGGTAGTCATCATAATTGCATTATATATAACAATTGGAAAAGCTTACCTAATACAACAACAATACGGTCTCTTCTTAGTTTTACGGCTTTTACAGGACTGTTGAAATCGAGAGATATTGCTGAATCTTTCTTTAAATCGTCCCATATTATAACACGATTCGGAGGATACACGGGGGTTTTACCACCACCTACTAAGGCCATATAATTGCATCTGAATAACATTTCAACGTAAGAAAGTCCGCCTTGAGCAAAATTCTGTCGCTCTTTCTCTTTAAGTGGGTCGCTATTGAACACCCGAAATCCATTCTCTGTTCCGCACGCAAAACAACCTGCAGATTACAAAATAAAACTAAAGCGATTGGTACGTGAAGCGCAATCATATCAAGAAACTGCTCTAAATTACCTTGGTCTTGATTAAATCCAACGTATAAAAGTCCGTTTCCAAAGGTATTATCATCTGATAAATTCATTTTGCAAACAAATCGCTATATATTTGGACAAAAACTTCACGAAAAACAATATAATCTTCGATACAGTTCACACAACTTTGCGGCAATTTGACAACAAATTTTGCAATAGACAGAGATGCCAGCATAAACAGAAGAACTATCCAATTGTACAGATAATTTAAATTGTCATTTAGACTGCACTGCACTGCAATAAATTAGCAGGATAAAAAATCTAGCCATGAATCTAATTATTAAAGAGTACTTAAAAACGTCATTAACATGTCATAATAATTGTTTATTATAAGACAACTTTTTTAAGCATAGGTCATGTATTGTGTCAAAACCGATTCTCAAAAGTTAGGAGTTCATTTTTATGGTGTGTAATATTCTTAAGAGGGTAGATTCCTAGGTTTAAAATAAATTATTTTGCTTGCATCTTTAAATGCAACATCTTAAACTGTCAATTCAATGTTTT
This sequence comes from Arctia plantaginis, assembly GCA_902825455.1. Lineage (NCBI taxonomy): Eukaryota > Metazoa > Arthropoda > Insecta > Lepidoptera > Erebidae > Arctia > Arctia plantaginis. The sequence continues at coordinate 9,287,903 of CADEBD010000171.1, read as the reverse complement.
TATTGATTTGATATATTCAAATCAATATTAAATACCGATTATTGATTTGACAATGGCTGGGTATGACGTCACGAAATAAAAAATAAGTCATTCAAAAATGTACTGTGTCTAGCGTTTTATTTATTTACAGATCATGCACATTTGGTGCATTGGCTGACTTAATGCCTGACGTTTAAACGTTTAAAAAAAGTTTCTGATTTGACTTGACAGTCATCTACCCTATTCCAAAGTATTGAGAGAAAAACAACGGGTTTAAGTATTTAAGCCGAGTAATTTTAGAGGATTGGACTATACTTCTCTATTCAAAGGGCCAGAACTAGGAAGAGACGTGTGCAGTTAGTTTGAACATTGTGAAAACCGCCGATCGAGTCCCAATTAAAATACTTCTCTCACAACTTCCTTTTCATGGGTTGCCCGAAAAATTGTGCATCTGGGTCACAAGTTTTCTTATAGACAGGTGCATTACGAGTATGATATTTATCAGCAGTACATGGCTCGAATCAACGACGGTCAATGTTCCACAAGCTTGTGCCATCACATACGCTATTTCTTCTGCATATCATATATATACATATATACATATCACTTAATCGTACTTTCAGATTGGAGTTATTTTAATCTTTTCCAATTCAATCCCACAAAAACGCTACTGAAACTGTAAAAAAAAATACCGACTGTCATATTACCACGCATTGAGAACACTTAACGGTCTCCTAGAGGGTAACTCCATGAAGGCCTGTAACTCAGGAGTTACAAAACGTTGCCGGCCTTTTAGGAAGGCGTACAATCTTTTCTTGAAGGTCGTATCAGTCCGGAAATAACGCAGATGATAACTTGTTCCATAGACTAGTTGTGGGAGGCAAAAAGTGTCTTGGAAAGCGCATAGTGGTGAATCGCCAATTATTCAGGTGATGGGGATCAAAATTTTTCCGAGTGGAACGATGGCGGGAAGTTTCCGATACTAGTACGATAGTATGTATATAATAGGGAATGCAGAGTGAAGTTATATCTCGCCAAGAGATAGAGCCGATCGGAGATGTTTCTGCTATCGACGATTCGAGTCGCTCTTCGTTGGATGCGGTCCAGAGGGAGAAGCTGGTGATGAGATGCCTCTGCATAGAGATAAAAGTAGTATTACATATGCCGTTATGTCGATGCCTAGGATTCTAATACTGGCTGAGACAGTTAGGGAGATACTCTCAAACTGAGGTGATACGACAAACGGTATCTTCTTCGTAGTAAACGCACAAATCTGTGTCTTTTCGGGTTTAGGTGGACTAGATTTAGTCGACCCCAATCTGAACCCTCCATTAAGGAAGTTTAAATTTCAGACACTAGTTTGTTTCAACTCTCGATGACGTTTTCCCGAGAAAAACTGGGGCGGCCCATATGAAGTGCATCGCCCGTACTATCATTTGCATAGCAATGGATGCTACTAGATTGCCACATGCCATTGATATGCAGAACAGTTATAGAACACAGCATTGCGACATCAGCATTTACGGATTTCAAGTCGGAGCATGCACCGACGACAACGGCCTTAATAAACCGTCCGCAAGTACACTGGAGATCCAAATACATAATTTCTTGGAAAGCCCATATGAAGAGAGATTCGAGAGAAGCGCCTTATGCCAGAGCCGATCGAAGGCCTTCGCTATGTCCAAACTAAGCGCACAAGTAGCTCGCCTGTCGGTGGGCACAGGGGCAGTGTGTTAGAAAGACGAGAAAATCAACAGCTGAGCTACCTCGGTGAAAACCATATTGTAGGTCATTAACTAGCTGGTGATCATCTAAGTATTGGAGGAGCTGGCTGTTTATTTTAGATTCCATAATCTAGGGAACAGTCGACTTAGAGTCGTGAATCGCAGGCGTTCATAGGCAGTAGTCACATAGTTACGCAAATAGTGATCTTGGTTTAACATTTTATAGCAACATTTTACAACTTCATAAACTTCATAATAATAAGTAATAAATTTGCTTCATAGAATATAAGCAAAGAGTGAACAAGAGCCCTAATCTTGCAATATAGGCAACAAGAGAGATGGATAATAGATAGCTGCCTTTATTTCTTTCTAATCGAGCTCTAAAAGAGCCTACAGGAGCAAGATTGAAGCTCTTGTTCCCTCTAGGTTATATCTCTATGTTTCTAACACAGCCGATAGTCAACGACCGATTGTTCCGGAAAGGTGAGAAAAAATCCCATTGTTTTTATTTTGAACTGCTACATTTGGCAGCACTGGTTGGTTTGACATTGACAGCTTGAATTTATTTCGTACACAGTAAACATCTCACAGTACAGGTACCTACAGAAATAATACGAAAAATATTGTTGCACTGAATCGTATTGTTGAATTGTTCTAAATTGCAATTTGTTTACTCTGTACATTAAATATGTTGAAACCGAAAGCATTAACACAAGTGTTAAGCCAGGCTAACACGGGGGGCGTTGAAAACACCCTGTGAGTGCATTGCATGTTGTTCCATGCCATTAAACTGATGAGTCAAGTTAATAAAATATTTTAAACGTTTTTCCAGGTTATTGAATCATCAAGGAGCACTGTTGGCTTATTCGGGGTACAATGACAAAGACGCAAGAGTCACAGCAGCAATCGCCAGTAATGTTTGGTCGGCCTATGAGAAACATGGCAGAAACGTTTTTAAAGAAGATAAGTTGCATTTGATACTAGTAGACTGTTTAAATGGAAAGATTGCCATTACACAAGTAGCTAATTTACTATTATGTCTTTATGCAAAAGAGACAGTTGGTTTTGGCATTCTAAAGGAGAAAATAAATGCTATTGCCCAGTATCTGGAAGGGCCTCTAAAACAAGTAGCTAGTTCATAACATTTAAACTGTCTTATTTATATATAGTAAGTGTAAATCCTTCAAATAAGAAATATTGCTTATATTTTGTACACATATAATACTGATTTGTAATATTATCTTAGGTAATAGGTAACTTGCTAGTATGGAACTTTAAGCTAAAGTCTTACTTTGTAAAATAGCTAATGTTTAATTACACATACAATTTCCTTGATCTTATATGACACTTGTAAGAGCAGGAGCTGTTGAAATTTTTGTTGGTATCTTTATGTAAAATGTTATATGTGAACTCTATATATAATAAAAGATTTATTATAATCTAAAGACAATGTTATTTTTTAGCTATTTGGTCATATCTTAAAGAAGTTTAGTGATTAAAAAAAACTGGAACTAAACTGTCTTGGCTGTTCCAGTGTTCTTAATTTTGCTTTTTAGCTACCTTCAATGGCATTTTTATGGCCATGAAAGCTTTTTCATGTATGTATGTATCTTAACATTATCCTGTTGGACTTCTTGTACATTTTCTACAATAGGATAATGTAAAGTTTGCTGTTATTTTACAATCTTTCTATTGTCTATACATGTCTCAAACAAGATATGTAAAGTCTGTTATTATCTCAGCTCAAAACCATGCCAACATACATTCCTGTAATTAACAGGTAGCACTTACATAGGTACAACTTAGTTAAACTAGTCTTTCTTTTTCACCAATACAAATCAAATCCAATGATGTTTAAGTGAGGAACAACATCCTTGCAGAAGACCTAAATAGGTACCTACTGTACTAATTTATTTTTTTATAGTAACTATATTTCACATGCATTCAGCTGCAATCATACATGTCTTTCAATCTCTCTCTTTTTAAATCTTACCATAGGTACTGTATATGCTTTTGGCAAACATAATATAGTTTGAATACAATAATAATAATAAGCATGCATATTTATCCAGCCCAACAGTAAAACTGTCAGTAAAAGTTCACTTTGCTTGTTACATAATAGCTGACACCCGCAACTTAGTCCATCTAGGAAAACAACTAAATTTGTTTAAAAAAAATTGAATTACCTAAAACATTTTCTATTTTAAGTAGTTTGCAATACATATATAGTTTTTTAAATATATGCTACTATGCTATATCCAGCAATGGACATCTTTCATGTGAGATAATGATAATAATTTTATTTGCTGCATATCAATCAGTGACTACCAATTTTGTGAGATTTACCTGTCGGTAAATCTCACGCCAAACCTGTTAGACTACATATTGATTGATTCCAGGCCTCTGTTGACCAAATCAATTGCTGATGATATGTTATCACCCTTAGCTTAAGAGCACAGCTGCAGATCATCACTTCGTTGATTAACCCTGTCAAAATTTCTAGTGTTTTGTTTTTTCTTCCTAAAATGTTTTGATTTGGATAAATGTGTATGTGTGGAAATGTGCTATAGATACAAGTGAGGAATAGGAAGGAGAGAAATGGCATACACTTCAACAATATAAAATGATTAGATTTTTTTTTATAATATTAAACAATTTTATTATTATACAAAATACAGGACACAATTGTGTGACACTAAATAGGGAATATACATTTAACGCATTTTCTTTTGCTTAATCAAATAATTTCTAAAAGCAATCTGTTTATCCTTGAAAGATCTCTTAATTTTGCCTTTGGCTTTATGTTTTACCATTTGATAGTTCTTGGTCTTCCTTTTCTCCCTGTTAGTTTTAGAGCAATGTATATTCTTTCGTCTATCTTTGTATCCAAACTTATCACGATCCTCTCTACCTTTCATAACGGTCTCTAGTCGTGCATTGTAGTCATGTTTCTTTTTCTTATGAATATTTTCAATAGCAGCTAGTTGTACAAGTTCTGAAGATTCATTCTCTTCTTCTAACACATCACTCTTTCTTTTAGTGCCACTAATACTTTTTTTAAGCTGTGCTGCTGCAATGCGTTTGAAATCCTCATCAGTAAAAATAGTTTCCATAGCAATTTCTCTGGCACTTTGTACTTTTTCCTCCATATCCTTGCTGTCTAGTTTTCTTTTTGGTTTTAATATCTTTCTATCTTGCAGATCTTTATTAATTTCATCATTATTTTGTGACTTTTCTTCAAATTCCTCATCACCATCTTTTTCACCCTCAGCTTCTTCTTCTACTTCTTCATTGTTAGAATCTTCTTCATCACTGTCTGATATTTCTATTTCTGAATCAGAAGATGCAACATCAACCCATTCATCACTATCAGAATCATCTTTTTTCTTTTTGCCTTTATTACCTTTCTTTTTGTCTTTTTCCTTTATTTCTTCTTTTTCTAATAGCACTTCTGATCCAGGAATATAGCTTTTAATTTCCATTTCACCATATTTCTTATTTTTTAATTCTATAGTTGCTTCTGTTGGTTTACCTCTATCTTTTTTCTGAAGCATATCAGGCATAGAGTGTCTGTACAGTTGAATTAATGATCTGGCAGCCATCATAACTGACTTTTCTTTATAATTCTTATATTGTACCAAATCTCTTAGTAAGTCTTCACCAATAGCAAGTGGACATCTGGCACATATTTCTCTAACAGCGTTAAGACCTACTGCCATGACATCAGTGGTGTTTCTCTCTGTTATAAAATTATTTGCAATAGCTTTCATGACCGGTTCTATAACTTCAGGTGGAACTAATTCATGTGAAGCTTGAGCAGCAAAGAGCAAAATTCTGGTTACTTCCCTTTGATGTGGCAGCAGTAATCTTGCAATAAATGGATAATAGTTAAAAAGAAATAAGCTATGTAAACCTACCAACCTAGAAATTACATCCAGTAGCATCAATTTCACTTCAAACCTGTCATTTGATGATTCTAACTTCTTGAACAATTTTTCAGCAAACCCTTGAGGATTATTTATGAGGTGTAGAGCAGAGAAATTAAATGCAGGTGCTTTTTGTTTTTTCTTCTTCAGTTTTTTAGCCTGTTTTTTAACTTTTTCAACCATTTTTTCCCTTTTCCGTGTTTTCTTATTAAATTTATTTGATATCATAGTATCTCTGGGATCAATTTCATCATCACTATCTGAGTTTTCTTCTTTCTCTTCCTCATCTCTTCCCAAGAAAAATTTAAGCGAGGCCACCATGACTTTAGTAATTTTAGAAAAACATCCAATATCAGCAATAATGTTTACAGTCTTCTGATCATTCCAAATGTTTTTGTGATATAATTCAACCAATATATCCAGTGATAGTTTAGCAGCTTTAGGATGGGAATCTTGCAGCATTGAAAACATAAAGTTTTGTAATGTTGAATTAAACTTCATATCTTTATGTTTCTTATTCATGTTTTTTATATCAGTTGTTATATGAGTCTTCAAGAATTCTCTCAACTGTTTATCTTGACATTTTAGTAGCAGGAAAAATAGTTCTAGTAAGTCGAAAGCTGTTATGAAATGTTTGTTTCTTAGTAAAATTAAACATTTACATAAGGAAAGACGCATGTCATTATGAAGTATCGTGTTATGCGTTTTCAAAATATCTATAATTCTTTGCGGAAATTGTTTCATTTCACTCAGATAACACTGAGCTACTTGTGCCAGAAACATTGCTTGTTCATCTAGTTTTTTGTTATATTGTGTGGGATTCAAGTTGAAGATTTCTAACGTAGTTTCAAAATGAGCAAGTTGCTGACGAAATTCTTCCTTGTAGGATTCTGGATCCCTCTTAATTAAATTTTGCAACTGCGTCAAATTATTTGGTAACTGATTATTATGCCTCACCATTTTGAATATTTGGATTTATGTAAACATTAGTTATTCTCAATCTACACGAGTAACCAAAAAATAACCTCTTTCTATACCACACTATCAAAACAAGATGAATGTGAATGACAGACAGTGACACAATGGCAGTGTTGCCAGTTGCAATCGGATTTTATGGTCTGTTCCACTTTGATTTGTGTTAGCTCAGATCAAAGAAATTTATTTCAGAAGTGTTTTTCTTAATTGTTACAAATAGTAGTTTGTTTAATGTTTGAAGCTCTCAACTTTAAAGTAACAATCAAAGAAATAGATTCGCTTAGCCGTAGTACGTTAACTACGGCTAAGCGACGGGCTGAGACGTTACTCGATAATGACTCGTCTTGAGTTAAAAGATAAATCCACCTAGCGTATTTATTAAAAAATGGGTTAATATTTCGCAAATGAACTGCCATAGACCATAGTTCTTATGTGGGTTCTAGTTTTTTTTTTAGAGTCTCAAAGTCTCAGGTTTTTTCCTATCACTACTTTACAAAAAACAAATATTAATCGCATCAATACGAATTTTTTATCTTTATATACATTATTTTTTTCTGCGTGTGTGACCAGTGTGACTGAACTCCTAAACGGCTCCACCGATTTTGATGATTTTTATATGTAAGTATCTTCGAGAACGGTTAAGATTAACAATTCGGTCCACCATAAAATGTTTTTTAGTTAATTTTTTATTAAGGTCCGCTGGTGTTTTTGTAGATTTTTTTGAGAAATTAATATTTAACAATTTTACAAGTACATATATTTGTAGTAAACTATGGTGTTAATAAGACAATAGAAGATAATTCTCTAAAGATTTTACTTCGGTTTACTTAAACTGTTATTTTTTATCACTCATAAATTGCCATTGGTATTGCAAAACAAAATAAATAAAATTATGGTTTAGTGGACCATGCAATAATTAAAAGTTGTGTCAATTGTGTCATGTCAATCAGCCACGTCATTTTTGCTTGAATGATAGAGTGTACGCGGCGTTACTGATATAGCATTCGTCTTCAAAATGAATATTTTTCGTTTGCTTGGTGATTTATCTCATCTTTTAGCTATTATTATATTACTGCTAAAAATCTGGAAAACCAGATCATGTGCGGGTAAGTCATATCGGCTTATATACGATTCGTTCAACCGGCACAATCAAAATGTATTTTAATACAGAATTATTTATAATGAGGTTTCATTTCCCTTTAAGGTATATCTGGGAAGTCTCAGATACTTTTCGCAGTCGTGTACACGGCGCGGTATTTGGATCTGCTAACCAATTACATCTCGGCTTACAATACGTTTATGAAGATGGTATTCATAATGGCTTCATATGCCACTGTTTACTTGATGTATGTCAAATTCAAAGCAACGTATGACCATAATCATGACACATTTAGGATTGAGTTCTTGCTGATACCGTCGCTAATATTAGCTGTGTTGATAAATCATGAATTGACTGTAATGGAGGTTAGTATGTTTTAGTTGCATTGCTTACATTCAATGTTACTTAATTTGCGCGGTTTATTTATTTCTTTTTAATTTGCAGGTATTATGGACTTTCTCAATTTACTTGGAGTCTGTAGCTATTCTACCGCAACTGTTTCTGGTGTCTAAGACTGGAGAGGCTGAAAGTATTACATCCCATTACTTGTTTGCACTTGGATCATACCGAGCCCTGTACCTTTTGAATTGGGTAAGAAGCTAACATAAACATTACTAACATAAGAATCATGGATATTACAATCAATAATATTTGATTCTGAATGTGGGATCCTAATCCCAAAGATTGAACGACCAAATCCATGATGATTAATGGATCATTGATGGGTTTTGATGTATTTGAGTATAATTGTTTGTATTTGTTTGTTTTATGTAATGTTATCAACATCTTAATGTTATTTATAATTCTGTAGGACATTATTTTTAATACTCAATACATTTATTGCATTCCATAATGTGATACAGATGTCAAGCTTAAAATTAGGTTACAATTATGGACCCTGTCGGGCACAGCATATATTATTTCACACATGTTATATGGTATTATTGCACTATTCAGTAGTTTTCCTATGATAAGTCATTATACCGCACACATCTTAATTAATTTCATTTATTTATTTATTTTTATATTTAACCTATTACATTATTTTTTCATTTATTTTATATTTAGCCAACTAAAATATTTTCCATTTTAATTTATGTTGTAGATAAACTTGCTGTCTTAGGTATCTGTTATAAATGTATACACACAAAAATTGGATTCAACTATAGTAAATTTGGTTTTGTTTTAATTAAGTCACTATTATATTATATTATTTTCATCTGTGTTTATTGAGTATCAATGTTATAGTGTAGGATTGTTTTAATGTTTTACTAGAAATAATTTAAACTTCATAATATAAACTCTCATAACATAACATAGAACCATGTACACATAAATTTATTGGTGATTGTTCAGATAGATTGATGTGAATTTCCGTTAGTGTAAGTTGGACTCCAAGGTATAAGATCATGGCAACTCTCTCAATTTGATCTAAACAGCTATATTTAATTACATCCCTGAATAATTTCATAAAGTAGTTGACATTATTATTTTTATATTATGATTTTTTGAATCCTATCTACCAGTTAGGTGATTTTAAATACTCTTTCTACATGTCGGAAAAATATCTATTAGGGGAAATATTACAAAGCAAAGCTTATAAATATTGTTTTAGCTCTGGTTCTGGTTTTTGCTTTTAGACTCAGAACAGTTTTTCAAGACAAGAGTCTGTATATAAATAGGGTTGCTAACCAATTTAGTGTTTACGGTAGTGTTTATTGTTTTTTTTAATTATATATTTAATTGTTACTGTAATTGCGCTTACACTATTGTGCACCATAAACAATTTCATTGTCACATTATTCATGTTTCGTTTAAAAAAAAATCTATACCAGAAAGAAGTTGATAACAATTAATTAAAAACTTGTTTTTATCTTCTTTAGGAAATGTGTTATATACATTTTCAAAAGAAGATAAAGGAAACAAGTTTTGAAAACTATAAATTAACAAAACAGTGTTATTCTATTAATTTATTTTTAATTCCCAACCATTTACACACACACCCACTTTTCTTTTTATTAGTCTAAATTATTATTATACTGTGGCTTTATTTCATAAAACAACATGTATGTTACTATAATAGGAGAGGGCACTGGCTTCTGTGACACAGGTTTACCTAGCACAGAAGTCAGGGACTTCATACACTATCTGTACTGTTACGATAAAAGGAGTATATTATATTATTGTTGATCACTTTTTGGTCTGTATGTTAATAAACCTGATTACTAATCGGAGGGTGTGGGTTTGTTACCCATCCAGGACAAATGACTGTGTGATCAGCACCTTGGTTTGATCTGTATCCAGGATGTAATTTATTTCTCACACATATGTATTTAAAAATATATAAGTATGTCTATCAGTAGTCTCTGTATCTAGACTACTGATAGACATAGACTCTGCCTGTTTTTGGTATCAGATGATTGTGTGGCAGATGTGTTAAGTTATTATTTATTGTTATTTAAATATATAAGACATGAAAAAATCTTTAATTGATTTTCAAAGGTTTTATTCATTTGTGTAACTTCTCTTACTTTTTTATTCACCAATTAATTTTCTTTCACAGGTGTACCGTTATGTTGTAGAAGACCACTATGAGTTGATTGCTATTGTCTCTGGAGTGGTGCAGACTGTGTTATACTGTGACTTTTTCTACCTCTACATTACTAAAGGTAATTATCAGCTAGTTGATAAACATCTTGATTTTAAGTACAGCCATGCTTTTGCATTCCTATTTTTAGGGCCTTTGATAGCATTAGGCAATAGCCTAACGCTATCTGTCAATAGACAGTGGTAATTGATTTTGAAGGTTGTCAGGAAGTAAGAGAAAATGATTGTTTTTCTAATGTATTGTCTGAATGCAAACATGTATATACAGTAGAACATACCTAGATTACTCTAACTCAAACCTAACTGCCATCAACAGCTTTCAAGATTAACAATTAGTAAATATTTAGGGATCAAAAAGCGTAACAGCAATTATTATCTTAATGCATTTGTATAATACAAATTCAGTTCAATATTACATTCATTTTCCATTTATATATCACTTATCTATTTACATCTAATCAATTTTGATAAGCTATTTGTCACAAGCAGTATGTAATAAATATACAAATGAAATTTAGGCAAGGCTTGATTATAAATATCATTTTATTATACCACTAGTCATTCTTCATAGTTGCACATGTGTTAAGGTAAACAGTTCTGCTTCCAAGAATTGTAGTGTGTTGTTAAATATTTTGTAATCTTAGTCTATTGTTTTCAAAAATAAATACTGACTGGTTCCAGAGATTTGCATTTTCAACCCCATTTCAATTACAAGGACTAGTAGTTGAAATGGGGTTTTCATAATTTACTAAGTTAAAAAGAAGTTTGCTGAAGAAATTCTGGCATAATAAATTATCTTCAGAAAATATTTGTTCAATTGTAAGCATCTTCACACCTGGAGAAATATAGTACAATGCTATTACACTCTGTTTGCACTCTGCACCCATACATAGATATATATACACACACATATCCACATATGCTTGCATACAGACAAGCAACCAGGGAGAGGCACAACATTTGGCAATGGTGTATTCCAAGTACATTATGAAAAATAACTGTTCTTTAACACAAGTAACTACATATTCTAAATCATTGAAGTGGCGGTGCTTATACCTAAATTCAAGTTTCAAGTATAATACAATGACAGATTCTAATTGATCAAATGTAAAACTGTACAGTTAAACAGTTTGTGTTCAGTATATAAATGTTGCTCACCCCAAACTTTGTGTAAACATAAAGCTTCTTTTCCTCTGAATTGGTACAATATACTTACCAAAATTGACTTGACATATGACAATTTTTTTTTTCAGTATTGAAAGGAAAGAAATTGCAGTTGCCAGCTTAAACCAAGGAGAATGAGGATTTCATTAAATCAATCTGACACTTATGTCTGTGAATATACTTGTGTGAGCCTATAAATTACCTAAGATCTAGTTGTACAAACATTACCTGTATTGTACTGTTGTGAAAATGTTGATTTACTAATGGCAATTATGTGTGATTGTGTCTTTCCATTAATATGTACAGCCACAAGCAATGAAAAATGCTCATAAAACAAATTTTTATGTCTACCAAGTTCTGTTACCATCACAAATGTTATTGGCTACTGTACATAACTGTTTAACTATTTGTAAAACTTGTAACATACAGGTTGATTAATAGAACATTTTGTATTTATTAAACACTATTAGGTATTAATTACATTTAATACACATTTTTTTGAAAACAATCCTAGTTGGGCTTTCATTCCTTAAAGACAAGGCGAAAATTGTTTCCATAATATAATATTGAATATTTTTAGGTAAAACATTAGTGATAAATTATCTATCTATTATGAATTACGTGAGTTTTGTAGAATTAAAGAAATCTATATATTTCAAATGTCATTAGGTTGTCAATGAAATAGCATTGCTCATTACGAAATTTTGGAGAAGTAAAATAGTTAATAATAATATCGTTTATTTCTCACCAAAACCAAAATGCATACAATGAAAATACGATTACGCTACAACATTTGACAATTTCGGTAGTGGATCGCTGGTGCCTGAGGTAGGTATAAAAACCATTGTTAAATACCATAGTGTACACTTGTTTATGTTAAAAAATTGGTGGTGAAAAATCATGTATTAAATATATTTTATTTATGTTGCCATGAGCCAATTCTTATTGTTCGTGACTGTACTTAATTTAATTATGGTTAACTAATGTAGTTACTGACAATATTTACAGTGCAATTTAATTTATAGCCACCTATTAACTTGCCTTTGCGAATAGTCAAATAACATTTTTAAATGTAATACTAAAATAGGTTGTGTATCTACCTGAAAGATACATATAATTAATATTGTTTAATTGTACTTGCCATTCTAAACTGGGCAAGATGTGTCATGGTAAGAACTTTAAACAATGCTTAATCAGTAAGGAATAGTAATATTATACTTATAACTCGCATCATATGTATTTGATTTCCACCATTATTGTTTACGCGTAAATTTAGACCAACCTTAGTATTATGTATTCCATAGTTGATGGCGTTGTGTGAACTCGCCGTGTCTGTCTCCTATTCATGGCATATCAATGTATGGGATGTCAATTATTCCATTATTCTATCACTCCTTCCATACATTGTCACACAACTATAACTGAATAAAAATACATATTAAGTGTACCTATGTTAACGATTTATTTTATTTTTTATTTGAACATAGGAAGTCGATTAGGGATTTCTTCTATTCTACTATTCATTAATCTTATTCCTGTTTTCAGGCTATCTTGACTATTTGTGACGATTAGCTGAATGTTCTTTCTGATATGTAAAGAATTTTATCTAATCTGTATTCTAACCTTTTTGTAGTATTCATGCTCCTTACTAGTATTTTGGCTTTTACAGGAGATTTAAAACATTATATCGTATCGTGTTCAGTCATTGCAAATTAAGATGAGATAAAACAAAAAACTGACATCAGTTGGCATTACCATTAAATGATTTCCATTAGGTAGATCAAAGACGGTATTTTATACAGATTAGTCTTAAGATCTTACTGTAATAATATCTTGCTATAAGAATTTCCGAATAAATGAAATTTAAAAGTGAATTTGACTTATTATTCTTAACGAAATCTACTACAATTTGTCCTTTAATGAAGTAATTAATAGACAAGTAAGGCTAATCAGAAATCGTGTTCGTAAAGCGATAATAACGACCTCATAATATAAACTGCAAGTGTACCTACTGATTTTAATTGCACAATTGAATGTGGAAAAGAATTATTTGTTACATTTTATACAATCGATAATTCTTCCACTTCTTGAAGGGCAAGGCAAGGGCAAAAAAATCTGGAATTAACGCGCGCGCGGGGGTTACTCGCGCGGGGTTACTTGTGTAGGTACAGACATGCGCAACTGTTTGACTGACAGAAACCGGTTTAGCGCAACAGTTTTGCGCAGGTTACTTGCTTCGCCAAAAGGACTATGCGAGCGACTTGATCATGTAACCCGCTCGAGCAGCATGCACATGATATCAATAAAACGTACAAGTAACTCGTACATGCTACTGACGCAAATAACATTCTCTTTGTCCGCTCTAGCTATTTGCACCATTGAATTAAACAAATAGATAAGCAGATCTCATTACCACACTTCGAAAAAAAGTGTAACCAGTATTGAACTGTGACGCCGTAGCTTTGAAACCATTAGACACACATAAGTCTCACTTACACGCGTCGCAAGAACAATACCATCGCTAGGATTAGACAAAGACAAACAAATAAACATATCCGCCATCGCATATTTATTTGTTTGTGACAGTGTTGACTACCATTTGAAATCTTAGCCACAACAACCGATTTTTGTAATTAATTTTAATTTTTGTAACCGAACGAATTTTGTAATTAAATAAATAAATAAAATTATTTTAAAAATGTTTATCGAATGGAATAGCCACGTCTAATAAATTAATTAAACAGGTTTTCTTAGATTACTTATATATATACTATTGTATATTCTATGAAGCATCAGTTATGTACCTATACAAATTGTCTTTTAGACTCTACCCCGACTTCAGAAATATCTTAAAAGATTTACTTACAGAAATAAATATTTATCATTTTTTGTAAGTTTAAGTGATTACAGTGAAATTAGTCTCGAGAAATTTTTGCATATGTAGTGGTGTGTATATTACTCAGATCTTAGAGCGCGTTTCCACTATATCGTTCTGGCCTATACAAAAATGTTTCGATATCCTAACATTACTATTTAATTTTATACTTATCCCTAGGAACACTCTGATTTTTGTTTTCAATAAAAACAAGTTTTTATTTTAAAGAAAAAGGTTTTGACTTTATAAAAAAAAAGGTGTGTGTGCGATTCACACACGATAGAAGTGAAACTTCAAAGAGGAGAAACCGATATTTAAATATTTTTTTTTTTCCTTTTTTTTAAACTTTTTTACAACTCCGGTTTTTAAAACTCCGGGGGGTCAAAATTTTTGTTATTTTTGGCCTAGGACGCACCGTTTCCGAGATATTTCAATCTAAAGCAAAAAATCGTCACTTGATAGTGGAAAGTGGAAACACGCACAAAACCAGAATAAACCAGTTTACGCTGTCCGCTACCATACACTACTACAAACGCAAAAATTTCTCCAAGCTGATTTACCTGTACTTTACTTTTATGGTACCATCTTATTTTTACATATGTACGAATAAATAATTACAGTACTTAATAAAAGGAAGTGATCAACTTGTATTGATGATAAAATAATCCTCAGGGTGTATTATTTTCAATATTATTTGCATTCGATAAACTACTAATAAATTATACTTCGATGAGATGTTTAGGATCTGTCTCTATCAGCTAGATTTAAAAACCGGCCAAGCGCGTGTCGAGACACATATTATAAACATTTCACATTAACGGTGTGGAGGAACGGTGTCATGTCCCTCCAACACAAAGGGAAGATCCGCCGACCAGACGAGATGATCATGCCTGGCTGGCCGCGACCCAACGGTTGATGTTGGGTAGTTGTATAATTATATACTAATCGGCTAGAGAATTCTTCAGGAATTAACAGAATTCTCATTCAATAGTTACTCCGTAGTTCGGTGTAGTATGTTTCTTCGTATGTGGGAGTCGCCACAAGGGTTTCGACGACCTCACATCAACAGCCTTTACTAGTCCACTGCTGGACATAAGGCCTTTCCTTAGAAAGTACGTTTTGGCTTATAAGGCCGAATTAGTTTGTCGACTATTACTCGTAAGGTACTTCAGATCTCCAAAAATAATATAGGATAGGAGGAGTGGGGAGGAAAGGGCACTTTACTGTAACAAATATCAGTGCTTCAAAGCTTAATATCTCACAAACGAATACCTTAATCAAAATATGTCTTCGTAAACCCTTTTTATTTTTAAAAGACATATCCAGTGGCATCCTGCATCATGGGATGGATGAATATAAAAAATAACATCCCCACTTAAAAAGTATTTTAATTACCCTAAAAATACAGTTAAAAGATTTTAATTTACTACTTTGCCGGCGTGATTAGTATCTGTGTCTGTGAGATATGACACACACACACATGTAAATCAGTTTCACAAGTTAAACTTTAAGTAATTTTCGTAACCTTAGCACATATCCCACATAACCCATTATGTTTACTTTATTACAGGGGTTTTCTTTCTTGCAGCCCTTTGCAAGTCAAGATCGTAAAATGAAGAGATGCAAAATGCAAAGTGAATATAACAATTAAATTCTTATGAGCCTCGCAGTTCCAAAGGATTACACGGCTCGCAATATTTAGCAGTGTGTAGATATTTACTCGCAACCAACCATGTAGTCCGTTGGGAATGACTTAACAGGGGTACTTAATTAGACACCCGAATATTCTTTTGAACGTTTATTAGATATGTTAAAACATAATACACTCTTACTACTTTTCAAATAAGATTGCTGCATATTTGTGGAAATCTGCTACATGAACTTGTTCCTGAAAAAAAAAGTTTTTTTTAAGTCAGTAATTCTCACTACTGCCTCAGTACAGTACATACACACTTGCAACATCAGTTGTGTTATCTAATCAGATATTTTAGTTTTTATTACGCTATATGGTAGTTTTTAGGGTTCCGTACCTCAAAAGATAAAAAAGGAACCCTTATATTATCACTTTCTTGTCCGTCTGTCCATGTGTCACCACCGATTTTCTCAGGAACGGGCAGACCTAGCAAGTTGAAATTTATCCCAGATACTGAGGTTAATGGTCCCTATTGGGTGTATATAAATCAAAGTCCTGAGTAAACATGATAAAAAGATATGGGCAAATTTATATTTTCGCAAAAACTTGTAACTTTTAACTTTAATTTTCAACTTTTTTATTTTTCAGAATTTTCTCTTTACTTGTGCTATAAGACCTTGCTTTTAACCAAAATTGACAATTCTAGGTCAACCGGAAGTACCCTATAGGTTTTGGGTCGAAAACCTATATGATAAATTTGGCAAAAAGAAACGCCTTACAGCCCAAATAAAGGAATAATTAAAAAAAATAAAAAAAATAAATTAAATAAATTTTGGTACTTACAAAATGTTCGCGAAAATCTACGTAAAATCTGGGTGGGTACGGAACCCTTAGCGCATGAGTTCGACTCGTACCTGAAGGGTTTTTTTATACAGTGGAAACGAATTTTAGTGGATATAAAGTTACCCCCAACATGGTGCTGCTGCTCATTAACCTAAAGATTCCATTTTTAAGTGTCTCCTCACACAATATTGCTGTGTATATGACGCCTAGGTGCATATTATCCTTTATCTAAAAAAAAAAGAAATAAATTTGTAGACAAGATGTAAATCGCTGCAGCCCGAAAATCTAAATTCGTATTCGTCCTGCATGTTTTGACTAAGTTTGTCTAAAGTTAGGGTGATGGATTTTAATGTTCCTTACAAAAAATAATTTGCTACCACCATATACATACCTGAGGCTCGTGTGAAAGTGTAAAATCAGGAAGCCAAGCTGATATCCTGTTGCTTTCAAGTTTGTGATGCAGTAGTGTTGCTAATTCCTTCAACATATCTCTGCTATCTGGGCCTGAGTGAAAAAAAAATAGTATTAGTACTTATAGATTAAAGAATAAGTAATCACATTAATTATAGTAGCTACATTATAAATTAAATATCTAGGTCCCAATACTATCTAGACTGATAAGAGAATATCGTCATCATCAACAGCCTGTATAGTCCACTGCTGGACATAGGCCTCTTTATAGAAAGGAGGTTTTGGCCTGCTATACCATGACGGCCGGATAGGGTTGGTATAAGGTTTGTTCACGACTACGAGGGCGTCTCCCCCCCGGGCTGGGTGTAATCTGCTACGCGGATGACACTTTAGTCACGGCCCGGGGGGCTAACTTCCAGGAGGCGGCGCGCCTGGCCGCCACGGGAGTTTCCCTGGTGGTCGGGCGCATTGAGGCGTTGGGTTTGCGGGTGGCCCTGGATAAGACGGAGGCCCTATTATTTCATGGGCCCCGTCGTGGTCCGCCCGCCGGCGCCTCAATCGAGGTCGGCTCGGTCCTCGTACCGGTCCGGGCCCAGATGAGGTACCTGGGTCTGGTCCTAGACGGTAGGTGGCTCTTCGACGAGCACTTCCGACAGCTTGGTCCGAAGCTGGTGGACACTGCCTCCGCCCTAGGGCGACTTTTGCCCAATTTGGGCGGGGCCAGTGTTCCCACGAGGCGGCTGTACGCGGGGGTTGTCCGGTCCATGGCGCTTTATGGTGCACCGGTGTGGGTGGCGGCTCTGACCGCCCCGAATAGGGCGCGCCTCTGGCGCCCCCAGAGGATATTGGCGGTCAGAGCCATACGCGGATACCGCACGGTGTCCACCGAGGCGGCTTGCGCCTTGGCCGGAACACCCCCGTGGGATTTGGAGGCGGAAGTGCTCGCCGAAGTTTATCGGCGAGTGGCTGACTTCCGGGCGGAGAGCGGATTTCGCCCTCCGCCCGAAGACGTGCGCGAGTGGCGCGAAGCCGCTCGCCGAGCCACCATGGTCAGATGGTCGTTCCGGCTGGAGACTCCACGCGCTGGCTTCGCCGCCGTGGAGGCTCTCCAGCCGGTCATCGCCGAGTGGGCAGGGCGGCAGCACGGGACCCTTTCCTTCCGGCTGACGCAGGTGCTTTCCGGGCACGGTTGCTTCGGAAAGTACCTGTACTCGGTCGCTAGGAGGGAATCGAGTCCTGCCTGCCACCACTGCGACTGCGGTGAGGATTCGGCCCAGCACACGCTGGCGGTTTGCCCCGCATGGGCGACGCAGCGCCGGGCCCTCACTGCAGTCATCGGAGCAGATCTCTCGCTACCGGCCGTAATTCGCTCCATGGCCGGTAGCGACGGTTGTTTTACCGCGGTCGCAACCTTCTGCGAGGAGGTAATCTCGCAGAAGGAGGCGGCGGAGAAGGCCCGGGAGGACGACCTCCACTCGGACCTGATCCGCCGCCGGCGAACCGGGCGGCGGAGGCGCGCTCACCTGCGCCTCATGCCGCCCTGAGTGTGGCCGCGGGTGGACGAGATGGGTTCTCCCCTCCACCCGCATTAGTTGGCCAGCCGCGAGGGGGCGGCGTCCGCGTGTGCCGGACGCCGCCTAAAGAGAGGAAATTTCGAGACGGAGCCCGCAACAGGAGCGGGCCGGCGCTGGGAGGGGTCCAGAAGGCGATAACTACCTGGACCCCTCCTAAACTGGAAGCGCAAAGAGGGCACACCGTGTGTTTTAGTCGGTTCGAGTCCGACACACCGCCCCGCCGAACGAGAGCCCCGGCGGGGTGACGGTCCGAGGGGATTTCCAAACGTAAAAAAAAAAAAAAAGGGTTTGTTCACGACGGCTCATTCCCCGCCCTTGTCGCTAAGAGACAAGGGCACTGGATATGTTGCCGTCGAGTGGGGGGGGATCACCATATATGGTGTTTATTTCTCCCCCAACCGGAGTTTGAACGACTTCGAGGTTTTCCTAACCAGCTTGGAGACCTCGATACGGCGACTAGCGTCTGGGCACGTCCTTGTGCTGGGGGACTTCAACGCAAAGTCCATTGCGTGGGGTTCCCCCAGGACGGACGCAAGGGGCGAGGCCGTAGAGGAGTGGGCGGCCTCGGTGGGCCTCTGTCTTCTCAACAGAGGCTCCACCAACACGTGCGTGCGACAGCAGGGGGGGGTCGATAGTGGACCTTTCGTTCGCTACCCCTGCCCTCGCCGCACGAGTAAGGAACTGGCGTGTCCTGGAAGAGGTTGAGACGCTCTCGGATCACCTGTATATCCGATTTGAGCTCTCCCGGACCCAGGACTCCAGTAGGGGTCACGTGGCGCGGCGTTTATCCCGCTTTCCGCGGTGGGCTGTTGCCAGACTGAACCGGGACCTACTAGAGGAGGCAGCAATTCACTCGTGGCTGTTTCCTCTGGCTCCGACCGAGGAGGTCGACGTGGGGGCTGGTCGCTTTCGCGATGCGATTACGCATGTATGCGATGCGGCCATGCCCCGCATTCGAGGTCGTCGGCCTCCAAGGAAGGAGGTCTACTGGTGGTCCCAGGAGCTGGCGGACCTCCGTGCGGCCTGTACACGTGCCCGGAGGTCCTACACGCGCAGTCGGCGGCGTCACCGTGGAGACGGTGAGGAGGACCGGCTTCATGAGGAGTACCGACGGGCGCGGAAAACTCTGAAGCTGGCCATTAGCCGCGCCAAAGAAGAAAAGAGACAGGAGATGCTGGAGGGTCTTAATCGTGACCCCTGGGGTCACCCTTACCGCGCGGTGCGACAAAAGCTCCGCGCGTCGGGCCTCCCCCCTTACGGAGACTCTCCAGCCCAGCTTCCTGCGAGAAGTGGTTGAGGGCCTTTTCCCACAACGAGCGGAACACACTCCCCCGTCGATGGCCTCCCTGGCCGGAGACGACGGGGAGCACGGGGAGGATAATGTTCCGCCCGTCCGGGATTCGGAGGTAGGGGCGGCTGTTCCACGGATCCGTTCCAAGAACACCGCCCCTGGGCCAGACGGGGTACCGGCCCGAGTGCTGGCCCTGGCCCTCAACCACATGGCAGACCGCCTCGGGGAGGTGTTCGACGCTAGCTTGGCGTCGGGACGCTTCCCTGAGTGCTGGAAGAGCGGGAAGCTGGTCCTATTGAGGAAGCCGGGACGGCCTGCCGATTCGGTCGCGGCCTATAGGCCCATCGTGCTGCTGGACGAGGCGGGCAAATTGTTTGAGAGGGTTCTTTCTGCCCGCATCGTCCGGCACCTCTGCGAGTTGGGCCCCGATCTGTCGGACGCCCAATTTGGTTTTCGGGCGGGGCGTTCGACAGTCGACGCCGTGTTGCGCCTGAGGGCCGTGACCGAAGAGGCCGTGAGCTGTGGCGGCGTGCTGTTGGCGGTGTCATTGGACATCGCCAACGCATTCAATAGTCTGCCATTCAGCTGCATCAGGGAAGCACTCCACTATCATGGGGTGCCAAAGTACCTGATGCGGCTAGTGGCAGACTATTTAGAGGAGCGTACCGTCGTGTACGAGGACCGAGAAGGTAATCTGAGGTGTCGGCCCATGTCGTGCGGTGTTCCACAGGGGTCTGTTCTTGGACCCCTCTTGTAGAACATAGGGTACGACTGGGCCCTTCGCGCCGATTTCCCCCCCGGGCTGGGTGTAATCTGTTACGCAGACGATACCCTGGTGACAGCCCGGGGGGCAAACTTCCAAGAGGCGGCGCGCCTGGCCACAGGGGGAGTCTCCCTGGTGGTCGGGCGCATTGAGGCGCTGGGCTTACGGGTGGCCCTAGATAAGACGGAGGCCCTGTTATTTCATGGGCCCCGTCGTGGTCCACCCCCTGGCGCCTCAATCGTGGTCAACTCGGTCCTCGTACCGGTTCGGGCCCAGATGAAATATCTGGGCCTGATCCTCGACGGGAGGTGGCTCTTCGACGAGCACTTCCGACAGCTTGCTCCAAAGCTGGTCGGCGCTGCGTCTGCCCTAGGGCGACTCTTGCCCAATATGGGTGGACCCAGCGTCGCGACAAGACGGCTGTACACGGGGGTTGTCCGGTCAATGGCACTGTACGGTGCACCGGTGTGGGCGGCGGCTCTGACCGCCCAGAATAGGGTACGCCTCTGGCGCCCTCAGACGGTAATGGCGGTCAGAGCCATACGCGGTTACCGCACCGTTTCGACGGAGGTGGCATGCGCGTTGGCCGGAACTCCCCCGTGGGATTTGGAGGCGGAAGTGCTCGCCGAAGTTTATCGGCGAGTGGCTGACTCCCGGGCGGAGAGCGGATTTCGCCCTCCGCCCGAGGATGTGCGCGAGTGGCGCGAAGCCGGCCGGTCATCGCCGAGTGGGCAGGGCGGCAGCACGGGACCCTTTCCTTCCGGCTGACGCAGGTGCTTTCCGGGCACGGTTGCTTCGGAAAGTACCTGCACACGGTCGCTAGGAGGGAACTGAGTCCCGCCTGCCACCACTGCGACTGCAGTGAGGACTCGGCCCAGCACACGCTGGCGGTCTGCCCCGCATGGGCGGCGCAGCGCCGGGCCCTCACTGCAGTCATCGGAGAGGATCTCTCGCTACCGGCCGTAGTACGCTCCATGGCCGGTAGCGACAGTTGTTTTACCGCGGGCGCAACCTTCTGCGAGGTAGTAATCTCGCGGAAGGAGGCAGCGGAGAGGGCCCGGGAGGACGACCTCCACTCGGACCCGATCCGCCGCCGGCGAACCGGGCGGCGGAGGCCCGCCTATCACAGCCTCATGCCGCCCTGAGTGTGGCCGCGGGTGGACGGGGTGGGTTTCCCCTCCACCCGAATTAGTTTGGCCAGCCGCGAGGGGGCGGCGTCCGCGTGTGCCGGACGTCGCCTAAAGAGAGGAAAATACATTGAGACGGAGCCCGCACCAGGAGCGGGCTGGCGCTAGGAGGGGTCCGGATGTCTTAACAACAGCTGTTCCCGGATCCCTCCTGTTACGGGCGCAGAGTGGCACACCGTGTGGTTTTAGTCGGTCCGAGTCCGACACACCACCCCGCCGCAAACCCCGGAGGGGTGACGGTCCAAGGGGATTTCCACACGATAAAAAAAAAAAAAGGGTTTGTTACAAGTTGTTCTCCTCTTTCCAGTGCTTTTGTCCTGCATAACTTGCTCGCTTAGTCGGCTGAGAGAATATAATTATTACCATTGCAATCCAATGCAAAAGAAATTTTGAACGGTGCAGTTTTTCTATGCAATCTCAAATATTGATCTCCTGAGTTATTATTCATTCCATCCAATAATAAAATGTATAATGCATTTTCTAATGACATACTACAGCACAAACATGAAGACTTTTCCTGTAAACACAATATATAAATTAACAAATGTGTAGATAGGTAAATTAAGGATAAAACAAGTCTTACAGACTGCAAGTCTCTCTCGTTTTTTATTACCATAAGTTTTAGTAGTCACATATGATGTGTAACTTTTGACATACATGGAACCAGTACATCAACTTGCCGAACTTTGCGTTCGGGTTGCGATTGCTGAAGACTTCAATGCCCGTAAGTCGCAGCGCCGAACGCGGTCGCCGCGCAAGCACATTGGTCAATACAAATATCACTCTTTTTCACAGGAATGGAAAATCAAAATTTATAATGTCTTACATTTTTTTTGAAGATAATTGCTACATTTTCAACTGCTTGGTCTCCACATGGCAATTTAGCAACAATATCTACATTCGCTGATTTCTCTTCATATTTAATGTCATTTATTGAGAATAATCCTGGTGTAGTGGATATCTATTAAAATAAATTTCATTAATATACATTACTTCTCACTAAAACAATAACTACTTTACTAATTGTAATTATTAATACCAAATATTTAATACTAACTTTTAAAGGATTTCAACACTAGGTGAACATTCCATTTTCTTCTTTTTCTTATAAAGTAATAAACAAATTGTTGTAAAAGATAGTAAACACTGATTTATATAGTTATATCTGAGTGTAAAACAGTGTGATAGAGTTAACATCAATACACCTGAGTTTTAAACCAAATTAAATCAGTGTCATTGTTTATATCAAGTACAGGTAAATTAGCTTGGAGAATTTTTTGCGTTTGTAGTAGTGTATGGTACGGACAGCGTAAACTGGTTTATTCTGGTTTTGTGCGTGTTTCCACTTTCCACTATCAAGTGACGATTTTTTGCTTTAGATTGAAATATCTCGGAAACGGTGCGTCCTAGGCCAAAAATAACAAAAATTTTGACCCCCCCGTAGACCCCCCGGAGTTTTAAAAACCTAGATGAAAGAAAAAAAAAAAAAAAATTTAAATATCAGTCTCTCCTCTTTGAAGTTTCACTTCTATCGTGTGTGAATCGCACACACACCTTTTTTTTTATAAAGTCAAAACCTTTTTCTTTAAAATAAAAACTTGTTTTTATTGAAAACAAAAATCAGAGTGTTGCTGGGGATAAGTATAAAATTAAATAGTAATGTTAGGATATCGAAACATTTTTGTATAGGCCAGAACGATATAGTGGAAACGCGCTCTAAGATCTGAGTAATATACACACCACTACATATGCAAAAATTTCTCGCGGCTAATTTCACTGTACATGATTTCTATGTATAACATTTATGTTTAAAAAAAAGTTATCTATCAGTCAATGATGATGATGATGAATCTATCAGTCAATCTAGCTTTCATAGTACAAGTTCTGCTTAGTTTGAAACTAGGTGGCGCTGTGTGTTAGATGGAGACTAAAATATACACACAGCTGCAGAAGTCTGCCTACCTTTTAGAGGATATACATGTAAAAACAAAAAAAAACAAATGTCAGACTAGTTCCTTGGTGAATCTCAATAATATTAATATAGGACAACTTGGTATCTAGGCCTATATTGTATAAATAAAGCATATTTTATAAGTGAGGTTTGACAAATCAGTATAAAGTAAAATAACTAAATAATGAAAGATTATATATATATATATATATTATATATTTATAAAATAAAAATATATGGGCAATACTTACAGAACTCCACCAATATTTCCTATATCTTTGCCATTTTATAAAATACTGCATAGCATCTTGTTGAGGCACCATCAAATAAAACTGTAGGTTTGATTTACTCAATTTACTAATATGTTCATCCATAAAATTATATTTAAAAAAAAAATCTTCTTTAAAGTCTTGTGGATCCTGTTTTATAAAACCAAATGAAGATAGTGGCTTATTCAATTTCTTATAAGAATTATTTAAATAAACAGGTACATGTTTATGTGTTTTAGCATAGACATATTGTAACCAATTCATATGAATGTTTTTAATGAGCATTAGACTAGGTTGCTTTAAATTGTATGTAACAAAGGTATCATTATATTTTGCTATTTTAAAAAAATGTGCTAGTTTGAATAAATTTTTGACTTCAGTTTTCATTTTCATTCACTTTAATTTGTATGTCTTCAATTTCCACTTCATGTAATGGTATATTGCCTATTGGCGCTACAAAATAATCATCCTCTTTCACCACAGCATTCTTTAAGATATCTTTCTGGCAGTTTCCTTGAGTAATTTTGTCTTCTCTTAATGTTAAGTTCCTGTAATAGACAAAATGACATAGTTATGAGAACAGTCATTGGTAGTGTGATAATTGTGATAGTGATTCTCAAGTGACTAATGCACGGACGGGGTAGTGGTGTAAGCGGTCGCCACACTGCTTACTACTAAGCTGAGTGTTGTGGGTCCCATCCCCACATGGGACGACACTTTGTGTGATTCACAAATTGTTGTTCTGAGTCTGGGTGTTCTTTGTGTCCGTTTCATGTATGTGTGTAAAGTTCCTCGCTATACAGGATATATTCTTCATGCGGGAGTTGTCTTTTAAAGAAAAATAAATTACCTTTTCCCTTACCTTTAACTACCCCTTACTAATAACCTTTACCTTAGATTAGATATTTGTGTGTTGTATAATAACCATTCCTTAATTTAATTGTTGTGTGAAAAATAATAGGGTAAACTGCATAATTATATTAGATTAGATTTATTAAATATTGCCTTACATTGTTAGACAGGGCTTATATGTTCAATGGGATTTTGCTATCTAAACAAAATTAATTCTATTTCTATTTGTTTGTAATATCTTTGTTGTTACTTTACTCTAATGTTTTACCTTGCCTTATTTGTGCTGTTGGTATTCCGAACAAAATAATAAAAAAAAAAATACCAAAAGATTAACATAAATTTAAATCTTTATCCCCAAAGAGGTACACAGAAGCATATTATTAACTACTACTACCAACAAAGTGGCGGTAACCTAGTGGTTAAGGCATTGCACTTGCGATGAAGAGGTTCATGGGTTCAAATCGTGACCAGTACACTACCGAGGTGAACTCACACTTAACACAAACAACAGAAATACTAGTAATTTCGATTGCTAAATGGGAATTACTAGTATTTCCATTAATCCTTGAAAAAAAGAAATGTATTTTTAGTCCCATTTGTGTCTGAAAAAGTATTGGCATCTGGCAGTAGGCCAGCCATAAAAAATACCCAAAACCCTTAACATTGTTTTAAACAAAGTTAATGTTAGAAAAGGCAATTAAAATTATGTTGATATTACTGTCATCATTATAAAAAACTATGTGATATATATGGAATGCAATACCTTAGTCAAAAAATGTGATATAACTTTTGTACTAAATACCAAGGAAATTTATTAGTGCTAGAAATAGACTGCAAATATGTACACTACTACTTACTTATCCTCCAATACTGAGTATAGGGGCTCAACGCCTGTAGTGTTAATATGTAATATTTTATTAGCAAAAGTGATAGAATCTTCTAAAATTTTAACACCCTCGGGTGTATCATACTTCACTAATGAAAGTCTTTCTAATAGTGATATGGTATTTCTATCAACTTTAGCTGGACCATAATTTTCATTTTCTAAAGTTGAAACTGGTGTTAAGGGTACTTTAGAATTCAAATTTCGGCGTAAAGCATTCATTAAATGCCAGTACCTGGTAGTTCGAGTAGTAAATATAAATATCATATTACTTAAGCTTTTCTTTAACTTTTATGGTATTCAGCCAATATTACAAAATTTTCGCTTTTGTACCTAAAATAGCTTAGCACTTCTGCCATATACACACTCTCAAATCAGTTAGATATGAGTTAAATGAAAATGTAAGAAATAAATTTATCTATCATTTTCTGACAATTTGATAACTTTGAAGTATTAAAGTGTTGCCCCTAAAAGACCACGATTCGATTAAAAATGACAGATACTTATTTAAAAGGCAGTGAAAACCTTAAAAGCCTGAACTTTTTTTACTCCATTTTTTTTCCATGTTTAGGGTAAATGTGGGATAGTTGCCGCATTTTTTGAAATAGGCAAATAAATGATAGAATATGAGTTTTCTTAACAATTACATGATTGTGATGTGTTGTGTACTTATTAATGAAATAAATAATTAAAGTAATTTAACATTAGTAGTTGTATTTTTTTTGGTACAAAAAAAAAGAGAAAGTTTTATAATCGAGGATAGATGCCTAAAGTGTGGGTTAGATGCCATAATGATGATTTGGCTTGTGGGATAGATGCCCTATGCATATAATAAAAGATTATCTTGGATTTATTTATTTTAATCAACAATTACTGTTACATTTTCATTTATAAACACAATCATCTTTGGTTTAATTGAAAACTGAGATCAATTTTAGTATCTAATAATACAATATTAGTATGAATATTAAAAATGGCAACTTCTGATACTTTTTAGACGATTGATCTAATTTAAATTTTAAACTATTTTATATTTTTTTCATGGCGTAATTTTAATCGCTGACAAGGATTACAGTAATCACCGTACATAGTACAAGTTTCATGCAGCCAATTTTTACACATGACGCACTGGATCCAGTCTGCCGTTGATTTAGTTTCCTCATAATTTTCAAAACATTCTAGACATACATTTGACGAATTTTCAAGAGAGTCTGACTCACTACAAGGGATTGCCTTTCGTTCACTAGCGTTTTTGATTATTCGTTGCTTTTTCTCAACAGCACGAATGGGACGTTGAATCACATTAAGCTTGAAGTTTCATTTCTTTCTTTTATTTTTAATTTCTTAGCTCTCTTCATATTTTTCTGTTTTACGTCAACATGAGATTCATTTTCTTTGAAAAATTCATCAGAATCATTTGTGGCAGATGAATCTGTCTCTTTTGAAGCTACTCTTGGCCTTTTTTCTGTCATCTTCCTTGGTCTTTTTACTTTACTACTTTTGCATGGTATGTTAGGAGTAGCTTTACCTTTGATTTTCTTATTAGCTATGTTTTCTTTGGAATTTAATACTGCAGCTGATTGTTTTCCTCTTTTGTATAAAGGTATCAGAATTTTCGGTACAGGGGAACATTCTTGCAAAAACTTGCTAGGTGTCTGCTTTACGCCTTCTTCATTTGGCTGCAGACAATGAGATTGGGAAAGAAGAGATGGAGAATCTTCTCTCGTTGTATCATGACTTCCACAATTATCATGTGTTTGATCAACATTTGTTAGTGTAGAATTTTGAGTTTCAGCCAAACCTGAAACCTTGTTGCAGTTTGATTCTGGCAACAACTGATTGCTACATGAGGGACCAGGTAATTGAAACGTATTTTCAGGTAAGATATCTTGTGGCTCATCACGGAGTTGATTGCTTGATGACAAATCGGAGATTGCAAAGAAACTTTCTGGAATAGCAGCCGGATTGTAAGGGTAAATACCGCAAGACCTAAAGCCCGAAATAGCATTAGAAGGCGTAGTCGCTCGAATCCATGCATTACCAATTAGCCTGCCAGCTATTAAACGGTTGATTTTTTTTTCTTTGTTTGTAAGCATCCAGTTCCTCGTCTCAGCTGCATAAAAAGTCTTAAATGGCTTGAAAAAGCTACGGTCTAAGGGTTGTAAAGCTTGCGTGCTGTGGCTTGGCAGACAAAAAAGTATTTTACCATTTTCTTCGGCAGTCTCGAACATTTCGACAGAGTTCGTATGAGAAGAATGCCCATCTAGAATCAAAATAACCTTACCTTGAGGCTTTCGTGGTATAAAATGCTGTACTAGTCACTTCTGAAATAACTCCGCATTAACATAGGCACCATAAGGAAGATAATAACAACAGGGCTGAGAAAATTTCCAGCAGCATTGCACCAAGCTATTATTGACATAGTCTCTCCCTTTTCTCCGGACGTTATTGAATGAACTGATTTTGTCCCTTTCATCACGATAACTTTTCCAGGACTATTGTTCAATTGAACCCCAGTTTCACCTATATTAAATATACGGTCTGGCTTGTCCAGTAAATCATTCTCTGTCAATACTTGAAGATAAAGCTTAAACATTTTATCGACTTCCTCACGATTAAGTCCCTGCGCTCGAGCAAGAGACAGACCTTCAGCTTGCCGAACGCTAAGCGTAGGTTGGCGTTCTAAAAAGGATTTTAGCCAATGAGGTCCAGCCTTGCCTGTCTCCTTATTAAAGTCATGATTAATGCCAAGTTTTTCAGTAAATTGAAACGCTAAACTTCGTACCGTATCTCGTGTCACAGGAAACCCAGCTGCTTCTAGTTTCTGAATGTGTGCGACGAGCCGTTTTTCGTTATCGAAGTCTAGAACGGGGTGTTTCCCTAAAAATAATAATAAAATCCATCAAAAATGAATAATTTTTTTTTTTGTATTTTCATTAAAATTATTTTAATATACAAAGTACCTAAAGTAAGTTTCGTAGTATCTTGTTTTGTGAATCGTCTTTTCAGGGTCCTGGCAGGAATTCCATAACGACGAGATATTTCATTCAAGCCATACTTATTCTGCCTTATTTCTTCAAAAGCTTCTCGTAGCGCATCTTCCGTCCATTCGCCCCGAGGGATTGCCCCCACTTTGCGCACGTACTTGCGAGGCATATCTACAATAAAAAAATCGATTAAAGTTTAATAAGGGATAGATACCTCTAAAGGCATCTATACTCACAAAAAATGAGGCATCTATCCTTTTTCGTTTAAACATGTTAAAACATACACAAATAATGAACAAAATCTTTTATTTGATACATCTACACTTAAATAAAACAAAAATATAGACACTTACCTCATAAAATCAAAAGTTTCGAGCGCATCAAAATTTGAGACGCACCAAATTCACGAATTAATTGCCGCAAAAAATATTCGTTGTCTCACAACTCGCGACACGTCCGTTCCAATTAAGTGCGTGGCACTGACTGAAGGACGGGCGGGGGTAGGGTTACATTAAAACAAAACACAACGGGTCTAATGTTTATATAAGTCGCTACGTGTTTACTGAGGCAACTATCCCACTGAGGCGTCTATCCCACATTTACCCTATTCTTATTAAGATTTTGTTTTTAAGTTATTGAAGGTTAACACTAAGTTTCAAGATCAAAATGTTAATAATGACATAATCATCAACATAGTGAGATTTTTAGTAAGATAAACGAATGATGTTTTAATTAACAAATATTAGACGTATTTAAATTTTATCCACTGGCAGCACTGACTTTGACATTCAAAAAGAAAACATAACCTGTACGTGTTAAAAACTGATAGTGTTCTTTCAATTTTTAGGTAACTTTAAGAAGCAAACTTTTGTTAATAGCAGGTAACTGAGTTCTATAAATGAATACCAGTTTAAGTATGTAATAATTTTCTACGTAATGTTAAATCCCTTTATGGGATCCCTGAATATTTTATGTTTTTATTCGTACAGACGTATTATGACATAATAGTATTATACGGTTATTGTTTCTGTTTCAGACAACATGAAAAAATATGCTCGTAATATGTTATACGACAAACTACACCGCGGCGGTGTGCTAGTTTGCATTGGTTTGACACTGTATGGGTCAGTGCTTCTCGGTGATCATTTCTATAAATACTTCAAATATGTCAAACCTCAGATTGATGCTGCGAAGAAGGCAGCTGAAAAAGAGTTATTAGCAGAAGGATCATCAGAAAGACTTGTTTAACTTGATCTCTTTAAATCAGGACATTTAGTGCTAACTTAAGTTGTTAATATTTAGTTCTTTTTGTGGTTAATTTATTAAATCAATAATCTTTATGTACCTAGTTTTTGTAATTTAGCATCACTATAATTTTAGAAAACTTAACAGTTATAAAAGAATGTTCGTCTATAATTTTATAATCTATCTAAATATGATTGTGTATGTAAATGTAAGTGGTCCATGTGGTGACAGATTAAGAATACAGAGTGTCACCCCCCTATTCATCCTACTACGCAGAACAATAGCACTGCAGAGTACAGGAAAACTTGACACAAGCCCTATACCAACTGTTGATGATGTGATGATTAGTTTGTACACAGTTTTTGTGCTTGAAGAAAGAAAATCATATATTTTAGGGTCACATAGGGTAAATAAGATTGCTCGTTTAGCACAATGCCACTGAGGAAGTGGCGATTTGCTGTTCTTATTTTTTTAATGCATTGCTATGCCAAGGGATATACTACAACAATCAAATGAGGGATATTAAAAAAAGAATTTTTAGCAAACAGCTATGACAGAAGCTATTTATTATAAAATTTGCATAACAACACACAAATAATTTCTCCTGAGAGCAATTTCTATGCTCAAATTAACATTGGAGTCAGGCGGAAAAATAAATGCAAATATTTACAAAATTTACAAAGTAACATGTTAGTTAGAAGAAAATAACTTACGAATAACGCAAAAACAAACTTTGTGGTATTAGTGTGAAACAAAACCTCTGCAACGAAAAAAAAGTCTTAGTAAAGTTCACAGTACACAATACAGATGGCGCTGCTTCTTAGGAAAAGAACAGCCGTTGTCGACTTTGTATACTGGACACGCAATTTTTTACTTTAGACAGCATGATTAAATGACTGACTCATTAATAAGCCATCAGCCATATCAAAAATTATGCTGTATTTGGTCATACAATGTTTGTAGCCATGGGTCGATCACAAATTGGTCGAAATGTCATGCAAGTAAATGGTATTTACCTAATAGACCTATTTCTTAGCGTTCCTTGGATTCACCGTGCGGTCTGCGGTGTCTGGTCTGGACGCTGAGGCACAGATTTCCTCCGGTATTCTGTAATGGCTAATAATGTCCAGTCCCTGGCAGTATTTATTATTGAGTACCTACGACTTTTGTGAAGTCTTTTTTGTTGAGCCTTCCTTTTCAAACTCGAGGTTAGTTCTTTTGTTTGTTGTTATTCTTTTTTTCGCCCTCATCACCATTTCAAAACTGGTGCGATACAAAATTCTCCGAGTGAACAATGATTGCATAAATTATTGCACTATTTGCAATTTAAACTTTTACTTAGAAAATAACTTTGGTCTTCCCGTTAGTATCACTTCAAGGTACAGTCGGTTAGGTGTTCAACAAGGGTGGCTGTATACCGGAGATGTGAGAATGAATAGATATAGAAACGAAGGGTACTGGTGATGTTGGCTTAAAACCAAATTATGTTTTAGGGAGATGAAGAAACTCCTAAGTGGTCCACAGTACAGGCAATAACATTTTTAGGCGTATTTATTTCTGATGTCTTTTCTACAGTCTACTAGCGTCATACTGTTGTACCCAAAAATATATCCAGACAAGAGAAGAGAAGGAGGGAGAGGTACCTACGGTTGACGGTACAGACACGAACTTTAGATGCATAAATGTTTAACTAGGATATTTTATTTTAAAGGTATTTGGTCTAAAGCCACAGTATAAGCGCCGCGCTGTATGGTAGCTCTCATCAGTGACTTTGTTTTTAGGGTTCCGTACCTCAAAAGCTAAAAAAGGAACCCTTTTATGATCACTTTCTTGTCCGTCTGTCCGTGTGTTACCACCGATTTTCTCAGGAACGGGTAGACCTAGCAAGTTGAAATTTATACCAGATACTGAGGTCAATGGTCCCTATTAGGTGTATAAAAATCAAGGTCCTGAGACACCGATAAATCACACGATAAAAAGATATGAGCAAATTTCGATTTTCGCGAAAACTTGTAAGTACCAAAATTTACCTTAATTTTCAACTTTTTTTATTTTTCAGAATTTTCTCTTTACTTGTGCTGTAAGACCTTGCTTTTAACCAAAATTGACAATTCTAGGTCAACCGGAAGTACCTTATAGGTTTTGGGTCGAAAACCTATAGGTATGGTAATTCCCGTTGACCTAGAATCACGAAATTTGGCAAAAAGAAACGTCTTAAAGCATAAATAAAGGAATAATTCCAAAAAATAAAAAAGTTGAAAATTAAGATAAATTTTGGTACTTACAAATTTTTGCGAAAATCTACGTAAAATCTGGGTAGGTACGGAACCCCCGGCGCACAAGTTCGACTCGTACCTGACCGGTTTTTTTTTTATTTTAACTTAATTTATTATTTCAGTTTACATTTATTCCGCATCTTATTTATTCTTTTCAAAAATTATTGCACTTATACAACTCCGTTATCCATGTGCTTAAAATGATGCTGTCAGCAAATGTATAGGGCCATCGATGACAAACCGTAAAACCTTATAGGTACCAGATAAACCAGTAGTTTATTAATTCTAAACAAACTCGTAGCTGTTATTCTGTATGATATTTCATGTCAAGTAGCACAAAAAATATTGATCAAGTCAAATATCGGTTAGTATATAACTACTGGCAAGCGATTTGACCTAACGTTAAACTCACCTACATATATGTGTGGTTACAAGAGTTTGGCTACAGTGACATACGTTTAATTAGCTAGGGTGACGGCTAGGCGTCTTTCTATGAATTACACATACCTAATTCTGCTATGATGTGATCAAAATCCGAACAGAGTTGTTAATCCATGTACCTAATTACTTTTCTAAAGAACAAATATTTTATCATTTTTGTCCTACTTTTACCTAAAGAATTTTTGCAAAGGTTTTTGGCTGGTTTTTTAAATAAAGCCTGTCTGGCGTAGCCCTCTTTAAAAATCAATCATTTCCAGACGGGACAAAAATACTTAAATTAAATTGGGCTAGGGAAAACAGATATGGCGATTGAGCTAGTAGTAGTAGAGTAAGAGTAAGAGTTAAGTCTCGAATGGAAACCGGGACAGAGACTGCTGTAGTTCGACCCATACTCGTCCTGTGATTTGAGAAACTACTATAACAGGGATATCGACTGGCTATAATGATGATGGAATTTTATACTCGTATATACAATATCATATACCAGTATTTGACCCAGTCTTTGCTGTTATTGATTTCGTAAAAGTCAAAGTAACTAAGCTGTGGTGAAAATGTGATATTCGGACAAAAGAGTTTTTAGAGCATATTTTGAGTTCAGATATTCATCAAAGATGCGTTTTGCACAGTATGCTTTACAAAAACTTACATAATTGGGGACAGTATACGCTTCTACAATATTTCTATGCAGTAAGGTAAGTAAGTCGAAAGGGATATTTAGTTTGCAGTAGTATCCGAAACAGTGAAAGTTGCCAAGGTGACCACTTAAACCACTATGCCCTATATGTAATGTTTTTCTTTCAGTTACTTCGGTTTTTGTGTTTTTTGTTTTCTAATTTAACGATTGCTTAATCTCTGTTAATGACCCATCACTTATATTTTTGTTTAAGTTAGTTTTGTTGTTATGTTTGTAGGGTTCGAAAAAAAATTAACGTTTGTCATAAATACGTCAAAAGTGGTTTACTTTTACCCAACTGCGCCAGAAGGAGGTTTATATTTTTCGAGTGTATGTATATTTCTTTGGCTCTGTAGCTTAAACGGCTTGATAGATTTTAATATTTGAGTTGTCGTTAGATTCGTCTTACTTGTGAAATTGACACTGGGTATATGTAAATTATAAAAATTAAAATCGGTTTGTATTTTCACGTATTTAGGTATTTTGATTTTTTTTTCAATAACTTTATTGAAGGACAGGCTTGTGTAATTCATGAAAATATTTTTTTTGGTATGTATTTTTATTTATTTTATTTTATTTTTACACTTCCTGCATTACAGTTTGCACGAGGCGGACTTAATGCCACATGGCATTATCTACCAGTCAACCATAAGATGGTTCAGTAAGGGACATGGCAGGTGCACATATATTATGTAATAAGAAGATAAGCTATGTATTTATCAATTTTTATGATCTACTAAAATTGTTTACAAGTTGACATAGAAGTTTAGATTGCCTATGAAAGGAACGTCTTCTTGAAGGGTACCTGCACGATATCCTTAAGAGAAAACGTGAGAGTAATAAATAGCTAGATAGGGCTGGTCACGTGCAGGTCGTCCCATTTATGCTTCTTGTGAACACTAAGGGAAGTGCTGCAATTACCTGTGATGGATAGTAAGAGTTAGATGCGGCCGTAAGGGTCGCGCCATCCATATAACTTTCTTATCTTCCTGTGAAGGGAAACTTTATGACATCTTTACGGGAATCGAAAAATATGGACGACCCTTGACATTAAAACGCCGACCTCGTATACCTAAATCCGATTTAAGAACTAAGGTTCTGACCACACTACAACGCTTAGCGACTAATCTGCTATTAGGCGTAACGTTTGTACACAG
Source organism: Arctia plantaginis (assembly GCA_902825455.1). Classification (NCBI taxonomy): domain Eukaryota; kingdom Metazoa; phylum Arthropoda; class Insecta; order Lepidoptera; family Erebidae; genus Arctia; species Arctia plantaginis. Next base: position 9,253,118 of record CADEBD010000171.1, on the reverse strand, counting down.
TTTAGGGACGGTTGAGTGTTAATTGCGGTCGGGTTGGAAAATATTCTGACAACGCATCAACCTGTTAGTAATATTAGAATAATATGTCCTGGAATCTAGGACACTGATTGAAGATTGAAACGGTAACTGAACACTATAAACAATTAGCTTAGAAATATTAATACGTGTAAGTTAATAGTAAAAGCCAAAGCAAAAAAGCGGGTCCCTTCCATTAATGTGAATGTTATTACAATGCAAACCTTAAATAGGTACAATAATATTATACAGAATTAGAAACGATGGAGGAAAAAAGCGTGTGGTTTCATTTGTGTATAAATACAAAACATAAACAGATAGTGAATGAATCATTGTATTTTTTTCTTTCAGCATGTTTTAAAGTTCCGATTTCAACTGACTGGAATCAGTTGAAATCGAAGTGGGAATGACCTATATTTAGTTATTACATAACTTAATCCTTATCTTCTAAAGAAATGACAAAGCCCCATTTTTTTACCTATGTACACCCGATAATTTATCAACTTCCTTTTTAGGTTCATTTAAACCCGCCCCCGTCCAAAATAATGACTGTAAAGTTTACTCGTAAATCTCTTATAAATTCTATTAAAAAGTGAGTTTAAACAATTTAAGTCAGAAATAGGAATCATAAAGTTGTATAAGAGTGCAAAAGCAATATTCTAATTAGGTACTTTGCTTTTTTTTGTATCAGCTGTTAGGTTAGTATTTTATTAGATAGTAATATATACATAGTAGTTTTTTATTAGGGACACAGCGGGATTTAAAATAATGATAATTTTTAAAATACGTACTTATTCCAATACATTATTTAGTCTTCAGTAGCACTGATAAAACTGTATTACATTACTTCTCCATGTAAAGGGCAGGCTGATGATCCCCTATATAGTGGGATTACGGGATTATAGTCTATTTTGCCTGAATGTGGGACAGCGCAATTTCCCTTTTTAAAAATCTTATTTTTACGACTTTTTACACACTACGAAACTTTGGTTGTATATTATATTATAAGGCAATTCTATATAACGGTGGAGATATAACGACATGATACTTTTCTCTCTATTTTTAAATAGTTCAGCTGTTTGTTTGTTTCTCTATTAGCTTTGAATCGGCTAATAGAGAAACTTATGTAAATAAATGCACATGAATAATTTTATCAATTGTAGAGTATACATTTATTTCTACTCCGTTTGGAAGCATTTTACACGCATCGAGAAATATGGAATTCGCCAACGTTTACGTTTATACCAGTTCTCATTACTTCTAAAATCAATCCCTCAGGGGTTCAGTTGAGAGTCTGAGTTATGATACATTTTTGGAAGTTTTACCAATTGGTTCAAATTATTATACTTAACCAAAAACTAGTTTTATCATCAGGTGTTAGGTCCCTTTTTTGAATGAAAGGTACCCTATATCCTTTACTTTATCTCTAGGCACGTATATGTAAAATTTCATAACGATCGGATGAACGACACATCAGAGCGTAAAATACAAAAAAAATAGACATTGATTTTTATATTTAACTGGAAAACATAATTAATAGCTGTAAGGTGATATCTGAGCGGTAAAATATTACGAAATTATCCATATTTTCCTCTGTTCGTCTATTTTATCCCCACAATCCAAAGTTTTGCTTTTCTGAATAATATTTCAATCACCGTAAGATAATTAGAGCTAACAACTAATTTTTAAATTAGATACCTACTTAGTTCCAAATTAGACGAATTTTAATTTTTTGTGGGACTCACCGACAGGTAGGTTGTGGTACTTTTAAATTATGGTGTATTTCTTTTAGACACTTACTAAAACTTTAGTTTTCATTTGAATGTCTTGTATTAGACAGTCCAATAATAACCAAAGTTTGGAATTAGGAACCGAAGTTTAGATCTCGAAGCCTAAAGGTTCTCAATTGCATTCTGACGCAATAAAATCTAACGCGTTAAAATATACTTAAATATTTTAATTTGATAACGAACACTTTGTTTTTGTCCGTGGCTTTTGATTATGTAAGCAGTGATAAACAATTGATAAAACCAATCTGTTACAAAATGCTTGTCGCATTGGAGTGTTTGTCGCTTTGTTAGAAAGATGTCTGTAAGTGTTCCGCGAGTTAAGTTCAATAACGGGTTGACCTGTCCTATCTTGGGGCTCGGCACATGGCAGGTGAGATATTTTATACTAGTTTTATTTAATAGGTGGCTCGTAGATTTTTTGGATATATGACCTCGAATAGGCATAACTTAAATATGGTACTTAAATATTTACTTACTTTAGTTACGTTATAGGTTAAAGTTACATATTTGTTTCATGTTTGATAGTTTAGTGTTATCGTATATCTACCCATGGAAATGTTAGTTAAAAACTTTTGATTTATTCACCTAAAGTATGCTTAATAGGATTGCGTTAGTATTACTTATAAAATTTGAAACACACTTATTAGCTACAGTCGTAGCATTTGTGAGTATGCCCACACTAGTTCAGGTCGGTTAGTTAAATTATATACCTACTTAAGTTCGTAGATAGCTCCGATTGATATAGAACCCAAGTTATTTGTTTGAATCCCATGGAAGGGGTTTATAAACCTTACTGGGAAAAAAAGGACAGACCCGTCTTTAGCTGTAATATACTACCGCTACAGGTGTGGTCCCTCTGGCTATCGTATTTATTAAAAAAAAACAGAGCATAAGGCTAGCAGCACTGTTTTTAAATTCAGACAAAAGAATGATATCTATTAACAAAAAAATTACTACCATTATTAATTTTGCTAAAATAATTCAAAAATTAAATGTACTGTTCCCTTTTTTATCACATTATCCTATTCGTGGGTAGGTACAATAACGAATATACACATACCTTCTATCTATACAAAAATGCCAAAGATCTCAATTAAACGAGACTGTATTTTTTTTTGTATGGCACTATTTATTTTTCTTTTTCTTTCCTGACCTTGACCTATGACTTTTATTAAGATGTAAGTTTGAAGGTTACCGTAAGTCACTAACATATTCGGACTTGATTAAGGGATAAATAAATAAGAATTTAAAAAATAGATAACCAGAAACATTACTTAACTTTTCACGACATCTCTGGTGCAACGGTATTCGAATGCCACGTCTGTGGCAGCGATATTAATAGAGCTCAGTGCAAATATTTGTATGCATGAATTTGTATTTGTGTTGGCCTAGGTGTTTCTGTGTATAATATGTTCGTTTTATTCATATAAGAAAATATACCTAAGCATGCCATTCGTGTTCTAAAATCCAGAGGTACCGACAGGTTCATCATCATCATCAACAGCCTTTAACAGTCCACTGCTGGACATAGGCCTCTTCTTAGAAAGGAGGTTAATCCTACGACAATATTACACATCGCTACGGGACATATTGTTAAGTCTCAAGAGTATATCTACATTTTTATTACACAAAAGCAAATGCCTAGTTGCCTGTCCTAGTGGCCTGCAGTGGCTCAGACCTCTTCAAACTACTGCTATTTCAGTCCCGTCCCAATTTGAGACTTGCGGTATCCTAAGGGATAGGAATAGGCATAGGGGAATGTGGTTTATACCACAATGTGCCTTATTTTTTATCTACTCTGAAAACTATAACTGTTTTAAAGAAGGGTTGGCCAAAACCTTTTACAAAAAACACGAAAATGAAGATTGTACTACACCCAAGCAAGACCATTGCTATTACAAAATGTTTATATCAAAGAAATAATATTAGATTCTACCAACAGTGCTTGAATATAACTTTGCTTTAGAAGGAAATATAGAAAACTGAATTAAATAAAAAATATAAAAGTCTGGAAGTAACTAGTAAGCTTCCAGAACACAGAACATAAAACGTTCATGCAACCTGTGGGGACGACTCGCATACATAATACCGTTGTTTGAATCATTTAAGAACGTCTCTGTATGTAAGATAGCTCTCACAGACTTTCAGATCTTTAAGATCTTAGGCCAAAAGCGAATAAATCTTAAACATTAATTGAGTATTTATTAACCATAAGTACGTGAGATAAATGAAAAAGAAATGAAATTAAAACTAATATTAGGTAGTTACTACTTTCTGTTTTGATTTTGTTTTTAATCTTCAGCCAGAATCGCACAAAAGTCAATGATCAAAATTGTTGAATATTTTTAGGCAGCGCCAGGCGAAGTGACCCGGGCCGTGAGCCACGCTATCGACATTGGCTACCGGCACATAGACGGTGCACATCTGTATTATAACGAGAAAGAGGTTGGACAAGCGATCAAGGAGAAAATTAAGCAGGGCGTTGTAAAAAGGTCAATATTATACGTCCATTCAGTTTTTATATCAAATACGCTGTTTGGTCTGGATAAGATCAGTAAAGTTCCAACTTCTTTTGGATTACTACTATTTCTTTTTAACGAACGACGTTGTTTTCTTTTCTATTGTCCTTAGTTTTCTAATAGTTTGTTAACTTTGTTAGGTACCGAAATTTCATTCCAGATGAATTAGCTTATGTTAAATTGAATTTAGTAAGTAGGTCGATACCTAAAATCTCCGTATTTATGTACGTCGCCTGCGACGAAGTAAGAAAGTAACAGGTTTATAAAAAGAGCCAAGTCAGAGTTCTTTCTTTAACCAAACTTGCAAAGAGAGGTGGTCGCTAGAAACAATAAACAAATTTCACTGGCCTTAGAAGGTAGTGTGGTACAATTCTGTTCTAACTTTCCGATTGCCAGGTCAGAATTTTGCCAATAGTGCGCAGTAATATAGATAGTTCAACCCGTCGTCCCGCAGGTTAATAGAATCGACAAACCCGCTAGTCATCCTGTAGTGTAAGTAGTAAGATCTCTGGAAGCGCTTTGGTACTCCAGGAAAGCGTTAGGGATATTGTCTAGACAGAACAGAAGTCAGAATCTCAAATGGACAAGGTAAAGGACAGAATAGTTCATTAAAAGACAGTGACAAGAAGAACGGACATTTTGTTATAGTTAAATATAACTATAACAAAATGTCCGTTAATTTATATAAGAACTCACCTTAGAAGAATTCGCTACCTCACAGTGTTCGCGACGCAGAGATAAGTGAAGAAACTAGTATTATAGATTTGAGTAGACTCATAGACACGAGAACAGTGACGTATCTCCTTATCTTTGTTTTCTTTTTTTGAGATATATAAATGTGAGTTTTGTTCTTGTGAGTAGTAGCTGTTGTTCTTGTTAGTTCCTATGTTGGTATTATTTATTAAAGATAAAAGATAGATGAATTACAATTGTTTTGTAAAACCCGCTTAATGTTCGCAAAAATATTTGATCTCTCATTTTCTTTAATGTTTTACAGAGAGGACCTTTTTATAACATCAAAGTTATGGAATACATATCACAGGGCGGATTTAGTAGAAAAAGCTGTAAAAATGTCGCTGTCTGATCTTGGATTGGATTATTTGGATTTATATCTCATTCACTGGCCCATGGCTTACAAGGTAAGCCCGTTTTTATTATTCTAAAAGTTGCTTAAAGCGACCTAAGCTTAATAACAAAGGGCAAGTTTATATTGAGTTATAAAATTTATTATTTAAAGTTAGGTTGTATTTTCGGGCATTATTAGTTTTATGTTATTAAACATTCAAATTCAATTTCTTTATTGGTGACCAGTTATTCGAAATAGTCGACTATCTTTCTCTTTTTTAAAATTAAAAATTAAACAGACCCAAAGTCACAGCAGCTACATGTTGATTTGTCACTTTTACGTGCCCTATACTGCTTTGGAGATGACTGTGGGTGGATAGGACGGGTTTTCCCTTCTACCCATTATCAGAAACCTACCAGTCCCTTTTAATTTTAGGCGCAGCATGGCACACTGTTCAGTCAGTTTTAGTCGGTTCGATTCTGATTCCGTGAGGGTTTCCACAGCTACAAAAAAGGGTTTCACTTTTTAGTTAGTTTACTGTGTTGGGTGAAAAGTTTAAATAGTGGAAACACCTTATATAACTTTTGTATTTTACTGGCATTTTTACTTGACGCTTATTTTTCTAAGGCATTAACTGTATTTTCAGTCTTGTGATGATGATGATAATGATTTTTGTGCTAAATCTTTGTCCACATTAGGAAGGCGATAATAATTTTCCATTGGATTCCAATGGGTTAGCGATTGCTTCTGACGCTGATTATGTGGATACTTGGAAAGCCATGGAGAAACTAGTTGAAAAGGGATTTGTAAAAAGCATTGGAGTTAGCAACTTCAATTCTGTGCAATTGACTCGAATTTTGAACGTGGCTTCGATTAAACCCGTGACCAATCAGGTGAGATTTAAAATTGATTGGAATATTTAAGTTCGATATGAATTTCACATGCGAAACGCTGCAAATTTCATACCAGTACTATAAAAGATGAATCCCAGGCACATTTCCTAATGGTCTGTTTTTGTTAGTAGTTGTGAGTACTTTTTTTTCATTGTTGTAAAGGATTTGATCTGCAGAAGCCACAATATCAAATCGGAAATTGTTATTTTAACATTGAAAAAAAACATACTAAATGTCAGAAAGATGTGTTGCATTGTACTTGTAAAAATATTCGTCTTATGTAGACTTATTTTTCTAGAATTTTAATTTAAACTGCTTATGTGAGGGGATACGCATAAATACATTTATATTGTGAAGTCCTTTGGTGATGGCATTATCTTGCAGCTTTTTCCCGCGGTTCTGCCCGCGTTTTTGACGGTTATCACAGGAAGTAGCCTATGCCTTTTATCAAAAATCAAACTATCTGCATACCAAATTTCATCGGAATCGGTTTAGCAGTTATTGATTCCTCATACAAACTTTCACCCCCTTAAAGGTTGATTTCTGGGATAAAAATCTCATGTTCTTTCCCGAGACTCAACTATCTCTATATCAAATTATCATCTAAATCGGTGCAGCGGTGTATACGTGAAGAAGTAATAGACAGACAGACACATACACTTTCGCGTTTATAATGTTAGTATGGATTCGTATGGATGAGGGATGTTTAGGAACTGATGAGGAGTGTCCAACATCCATAAGTACTCCATACTCCATAAGTTCTTGTCACGATTTGGTGTTTTCGCTCGTAATATTCATTTTTTTATTAATTCCAGGTCGAATGCCACCCGTATTTAAATCAAAACAAGCTTTTTGAATTCTGTAAAGAATGGAACATAATAATAACCGCATATAGTCCCCTGGGCAGCCCCAAACGCCCTTGGGTAAAACCTGGCGAACTTTACTTGATGGAAGATCCAAAAGTGATAACTGTAGCAAAAAGGTGGAACAAAAGTCCAGCACAAGTTTTAATAAGGTACGAAAGTTCCATAGATCATAATTATAATTGTGGCTACAATAGGCTAGTTGGCTCAATTTGAAAACTTGGTTAATTATATACTTTAATAGCTTTTTTATCCCAATAAACCTATATTTTAAAGAAAAAGCAAAATTTACATTATGTGTTTTGTATTTAAAAAAAAACAATTTAAATTTCCCTTGAAAACACTGAATAGTGTCATGGCTTCTTGAATGACGTCACAGTCTTCGAAACAAAACTGTTTCCATCTGTGTCCAGTGTCAACTGAAACTGTATTAGGATGAGAAAATTTGCTAAAAACGAAAAACATTAAGAAGTAACCTGCTCTGTTGTATGAAAACGTCAACAACAACAATGATGTTTTGCGTGGCGTGACGTAACACTTTCTGAATGGTGCTCTCTGACAAGTGACTTAATGCCTATTTTGTTCGGATTTATTTAAAAAAAATATTAATAATCTTTAACTTTTATGAGAAATAGACTAGTTTTTTCTTATCTATGTCTCTTCATTTATAATTTGATACTATAAACCAAGCAATTTGTTATTATTGGACACAAGCGTATTGATGTTGAATACATTTTAGCACAAATTCGTGAAAGAGTGTCTCAATTAGATATAAACAATTTTTAGTCAGTTCGATTCCGACCTACCACTGCCCCGTGAGCCAGGGCGAGGTAATGACCCGTAGGGGTTTACACACAAAGAAAGGTATAATAAAAATTGAAAATAGTCCTAATTAAACATAGCATTACACATTACACAACATAGCTTAGTAGAAATTTATGCATATTCATATGAATATAAATAAATCGTGCAGAGCTCTTATATTCAGTGGAAAGCTGTTTACCTATTTATTAACAAAATAATGGTATCTAATAATAATACCGTCACTATACATTGTTGTTGGTTGACATATTAGATAACAATTAGATATTTTTTTGTGGTAGAAAAACTGCTTAGCGTGACGTAAATTTTTTCATTTAATGTTTTTGTTGGAATTTTAACAGTTTATTAGCGTACCTGTAACGAGTTTTTATATTACAACTTTTGCATTTTTTCAGTTTGTCTAACAGGGAGACGTTACAAAACGTTAATGACTACATAATATCTCACAGTTTTTTCATTTTCTCATTTCTTATATACGATGTATATAAGCTTAGTTTAAAATTATATACCTAAGCCGAGCTAAAAGGCGCGTATCCAGATAGAAAACATCAGTCCTTTATCTGTTTACCTATACGAGTTTTTATTGATTTGAAGTCTTAATAATTTTAATTTTGGTCATATGTGTGGTCACACTAAGCACAATGAATTGAATAGAATATTTAATAGCGTGTCGTTGAACGGAGGTCGCCTAGTGCATCTAAATTTAATTTAGTTACGAGACTCAATATTGATTCGGTCTAAAAGCAAAACTAAAATAACTATAGGAATTTCACTGTATGTTGCACTACTAATATATTTAATGCAATCTATGTGGCAGATTACCGTGTAGAAGCGTTGACAAATTTACTTAACAAAATATGTAGCCATAACTCTTTTGTTCTCTAAGATTATGGAATCCATAATCAACGGCCAGCTCCTCCTTTGCTTGCATGATCACCAGCTACTCAATGACCGACAATATGGTTTTCGCCGAGGTCGCTCAGCTAGTGATCTTCTCGTCTTTCTAACTCACCGGTGGCCACAGGCGATCGAGACCAAAGGAGAGGCTTTTGCGGTTGGTTTGGCCATAGCGAAGGCCTTTGTTCGGGTCTGGCATAAGGCGCTTCTCTCGAAGCTCCCTTCCTTTGGGCTTCCCGAGAAATTGTGTAATTGGGTCACCAGCTTCCTTGCGGACAGAAGCATTAAGGTCGTTGTCGACGGTGCATGCTCCGACTTGAAATTCGTAAATGCTGGTGTCCCACAAGGCTGTTTGCTATCACCCATACTGTTTCTTATGCATATCAATGACATGTTGCAAACTAGTAGCATCCATTGCTATGCAGATGATAGCACGGGAGATGTTCTTTATAGCGGCCGCCCCCACCATTTCTCGGGAAAACGTCATCGAGAGTCGAAACAAACTTGTGTCTGAAATTGAAACTTCCTTAGCGGAGGTTTCAGATTGGGGCCGACTAAATCTAGTCCAGTTTAACCTAAAAAAGACACAGGTATGTGCGTTCACCGCAAAAAAGATACCATTTGTCGTATCACCTCAGTTTTAGAGCACCTCCCTAACTGCCTCTGCCAGCATCGGAATCCTAGGCATCGACATATCGAGCGAAGTCCAGTTTCGGAGTCACTTGGAGGGCCACTATTGGCCTCGAAGAAGCTCGGTGTCCTGAACAGATCGAGACAGTATTTCACTCCGGCCCACCGCCTTTAGTTTCATAAGGCGCAAGTCCGGCCGCATATAGAATACTGTTCTCATCTCTATGCAGGGGTACCTCATTTCTAGCTTCTCCCTCTGGACCGCATCCAACGAAGAGTGACTCGAATCGTCGATAGCCCAAACATCTCCGATCGGCTCGATCCCTTGGCGTTACGTAGAGATGTGGCTTTGGATGTGGCTGGAGAGTGCTCCAAGGAATTGTTCGGACTAATACCAGCCGCAAATTTCCGCCATCGTTCCACACGGCAAAATTTCCATCCTCATAACCTGGATAGTTGGCGCTCCACTACTGTGCGCTTTTCGAGACACTTTTTGAGGTTGAGGTTATCGTCTGCGGTATTTCCGGACCGATACGACCTTCAAACCTTCAACAAAAGAGCGCACTCCTTCCTAAAAGGCCGGCAACGCGTTTGTGACTCCTGAGTTACAGACTTTCATGGGCGGCGATAGTCATTTTCCATCAGGTGACCCGTATGCTCGTCTGCCCCCTCTAACATAAAAAAAGCACAGAATTGAAATGTACTCTTCTTGTGCTTTAGCAGTTCAAGAGAGAATAGGAATGTCATATTTCTATTATTACAACAAAACACAAAATTTGTATAATAGTGAAGACTTATTATAGGACGGACTATTCGAAACTTAAAATAACTCCTTGAGACGAATCTTGTTTTTATACAATGTCTTTTTTTGACGAATCTTTAAACCACATATTCTGCACTTTATTTCTAGACGATTTGCAAAATATTCAGTGGTTTAGAACAAGGCATTTTTTTTTTTTTGCAGTCATAATACATTGACGTCAGGCGGCGATCAGCTGTATACGCGGCACGGTAATCATACGTTGCCGCTTTTATTTCACTCGAATCGAACAAAATTGGTTGATTATTACGTCATCAGGATGAAGGATGCGTTTTTAATTAGTTCATCCAGTAAGTACAGTCAGCCGGCTCTTAGCCACCGCGAATCGCTGAGTACGCTGTTCTGTGTCCTTGTAGATGCGCTGTCTTATTGCGTACGTCATAATACACGGCAATGGTGTGAACAGTTAATGTTATCGTGTGCGCATGACTTCGCGTTGTAACGAGTCCCGCTAATTTTATTTTGAAAAGTGAGATTAGTTTGTGTGTGTAGTGTAGTTTGTGTGAACTGAGTGCATTATCAGTCTTTTAATGTTATTGATTTATCGGTATACATCATGAATACTGCGAGTGACCTTCACAGCCGCAGAATATCCTGACATGATGTTAATTTCCCGGGAACTCTATCAAAACGCGACTTTAGCTTTACGGACAAACCGAAGAATGGAATAAATCGTATATGTCCTACAGACTGCCGAATTTTTGTAAGGGCGGTACAAAGGTTACGAGACAACCAAAATAAGTACTTTTTCAAGGAGTGATACGTACTGCCGGGTTCGAAGCTAGTCGAGCATTCCCGAAATAAACACGTAAATATAATCGTATTTTTATTAAATCGATTTTAAAAAGCGATTAAGTAGTAGTGAAATAAGTGAGATGAGTAGCAAGTAATAAGAATGTAGAGTTCGCCGGCTCGTCGCATCGGCGACGTCGCTTTGATGTCGCCGACATTGCGACGCTGCCATGTACAGTTCGCCGACTCATGTTAACAATTGTGTTCTAATTTGGCATTTATTTAATTGTATTTAATTTGTTCTAAATTTACATTTCTGTATTTTCGTATTTGTTTTTTTTTTTAATTTTAACCGACGTATATTGAACCGTGTTCTGTTATTTCATTTTTTGCGAATACTCTTAGCACACTTGTTATATGACGGAGGAGCAATGTCTAGGATTGCTTTTAAAAAGAGTGACGCACGTGTTTACAAGTTATAATGTTAAGTGTTGTGTTTAGATAATACGATTCTGCAGGTTTTTTTACTAGCAAACTAGCACTGACTAGCAAAACTTCTATTATAATCAATTAGAATCTACTTTAAATTAATCAAATTATTTTATTTAAGTTAGGTAGTTTGTAGTTTCTCCAACATATATGTAACTAGATGGTACAGGCGACTTCGTTTGCGTGGAATTTCAATAGCGCTGCTTTACTGGGTTCGATGCCCGGACCGGTAAAAAAGATTTTATGAGAGGAAAAATAGCCTAAGTTATACCTTATATAGACAGTATCTGGTAGTAAAATATTTTAAAAATCGGTACAGCCGTTTAGAGGATTACGGGAACAAACAGACAGACAAAAAAAAACTGGTTTTTATTCATAGGTATCGTGCAAATAAAAGTGTGAGCATGAAAAAACCCTATTATTTTAACATTACAAACAGACACTTCAATTTCATTTATTTGTATAGATAGATAAATGATTTGAAGGTTTATAAATTGTACGGCATATGTAATAATAGCAAAGTAATAGGCTAATTTTGTCAAATAAATGAACTAAGCTTTAACAAATATAAACTATTTTAAATTATAAACATACTACAAAAGCAATCACACTGACTGACTTGTTGGTTTAGTTTGAATCCAGGACAAACAATTGTGTGATACAGGCACTGTCTAGTTTTGAATCGGACGTGTACGTACGACGTATGTGGAATATGTGTGTTAAGTTACTATTATTAATATTATATTAAGAATAAATATTTATTGTGTAAAATATGTATTAGCGAATGTAAAAAAACCAAATGGTTAACCTTATTGATTGCATAACTTTACTTTTGTATAGCAACTGAAAATGAGCATAATTATTGTACAGAGCTAAATAAATTATCGTGTCAGATATCATAGTTCTAAAGATACCATAATTATTTTATTTCTTTTGTATGTATATAGATATTAAGTGTCTAGATCTCTTTTTGAATTTAGATCTTTGATAAGTTAAACTTTTATAACATTCTTTTTATTATACTAAATTAATACACAGCAAGTACATACTTACACAGTATTATAGGTAATTATATTTTTTATAATTAATAAGAAATGGTAGGAAAGGAGATAAAGCGATGCTCACACAACTAACCAAGATTGTGGAATAAGTATGATTTATGTAAGTACATATTGCACCTTTTCACGATTCACATAATAAAACTTTCGAAATAAGGCTTTAACGCTATTCTAAACATTCAAACATTAGAGTTAACGCTTTTATTGTGGCCAACTAATTACTAAATTACATATTATCGTCGTGGCTGTCAACATGAAGGATGGTTTTGGGTAATGAAACACTACATGATGGAAAAGGTGCACTACAGACACATTTAGACACCAATATAAATCTACACTTCTTGGGTTGATTGGTTGGTGTGGCTTACTGGGAGTGGTGTTGTATAAACTGGTTGATCGCGCCATGTGTAATGTTTGATTACCTTACTTTTCACTTAGCCTTTTCGATAGATGCACATTAATTTACATGTCCACATATTCTGTAAAAATATGTAGACCGTGTTACTCTGAAAATATGGAACTTTGTTGTAATTATGTTTTATTTTATATTCAATAAATGATTTATATTATAAATACCATTATTATTGGTATACCGATTGTGAGGAGTAGTATTGATTCGACGATGATCAAAGACGAAGCTTTCACACCATTTTTTGTATTTGTATTAAAAGCCCATTTAATCTGGGTTTAGATAGCTGTGTTTCATTTATCGTAGAATAATTTTTTTAATATAATATATTTGAGATTATACAAATCTATTGTTATGTATTCTTAATATAAAATCATATTTTAGGTGTACTGGAAATAACGATCTTGTGAAAGTGTTGTTTATTTCTCTTAAGACTTATTGAATGAAAAAGTCACCTGTTCTTATAACTTAACTTATGGAAGTAGATGGGAATGAAATATTTCGTTACAATCGAAGAGTGTATTCTTGAGGATAAGAACAGAAAATTACATGATACTTACGAATAATATTATTATTCGTAGCATGTTACTAAGTAATGACAATGACGCTTTTGACTATGATCTGGATTTAATAAGATGCCGTAAATGCCAATAAAAAACAGAATCCGCATAGGATCATTCGCAGCTGTCTGTCCACATAGAATGTAGTGCAAATATTAAATACTATGAGTCAAATATGTAAAGTAAATAAACTAACTTTAAATATTTTCGATGAAATCACGAATTCAAAAACAAATGACTGTCCCATGTGCTTTCATGTCATATGTACTCGTGTCAATGAAAAGAAAATATTTAACTTAGTTCTTCCAGTTCCAGTTCGTTCCAGATGCAAAATAGATTGAACTTACATATGTCACAAAAATCTCATTTATCAAATTTTTTTAAGCGATTGTAATTTTTTTGCAAAATTGTTGTTGTTACTGTGTTATTGCAGATACCAAATAGAAAGAGGGATTATCGTGATACCCAAATCGGCGTCTAAAACTCGCATAGAGGAGAACTTCAAGGTTTGGGATTTCCAGCTGACAAAAGATGACATTGATCTTCTGGACAGTTTAGATTGTAGCTGTCGCTTTATACCACAATCAGAGTAAGAAACTTTTATTTTATACTGACCTTTCATTGTTATTTATGGAAAATTAGACGGTGACCATTTTTTTATTTACCTTTTTTTTATTACAAATATTTTTTTGCATATCACTTGATGACCTCTAGGACTCTTTGCTCACTGCAAATTCACTATAATGAATTCAATAACTTGTTGGACAATAGTGAACGTCAATAAAGAAACGAATGATGATAGTTATATCATCATAAAATAATAAAAAAAAGTGAATTTTCAGCTCCCGTAACAACTTTTGACTTGGGTGAAGAATATTATTCCTTTTGATCCAATTTTTATGGCAGAAAAATAGCTTACAGGGTTCTAAGTTATTGATATATTGCTAAAAGATGTATAAAGGACAACAGATATAAGCTTTTTATATTTATCAATGTTTTAACTATCTTATAAACACGAGTGCTTAATTCAACCGAGTGCGACCGTATATTACAAGACATTTACGTGATTTGTCAACAGATTTTGTTTAGATCCTTTTTGTTATTGGCTTTGCTCTGTTTGCAAAATTCTATATATGATTTAAAATCTATATATAATCTATCTATCTATCTTTCTATATATATTTTATAAAAGTCCCTTAATATCTAACACTTTGATTTCCTATTACAATAAGGAATTCCGCATATTCTCAAACAGTTTCTTGCTTATTGGAAATTGATAACCACTTGTCATGTATTTTATTTTAGAATTTAGTAAAATGTAAAGTTACGTTTATACATATATGGACACGATAGTCTACTTAATTAGATGTCCATATACCCACAATCTTATAACAATGTAATTAAAATAAAAAGAGATATAGTTATGAACGCTTTTAGAAAGTACAAAATTAAAATCCATTGTAAATTTAACAACTCCGTCCGTCCCTAGATAGAGTGCACATTATGATGTTACTTTGATGTTTAAAACCTTTTTGAACTTCAAAAATATCCATGCAATTCACTAGGGATGAAAATTAGCAGATTCGTTTATCAAGTTTTCTTACTGGCTAAAAAGTTTCATAGCCCCACGGGGAGGCGGTTCAGTGACAATCACACAAATAGACCTTTACATTTACAATATTGCTAGCTGTTGCTTACGACTTGGCGCACTTGGATTAGAAATTAAATATTTAGCGACGCGTATGTTGGGTTTTATGTAAAAAAAAAAGAATGTTTTTGGTATATATTTAGGTATTCACTGCGGATTAACTTGTGCTATGAAATACAATCAAATTCAAAATAAATTGCGTCCATTCAAGGTTTAACATGTATGTCTAAGATTGTATATGTTTTAATGTAATTTGACAATAGTATATACATATGTAATACGTGTTTTTTTTTATTTATACCTACTTTTTCTTTTCTTTGTATCATTCAAAGGTTGAGTTGGCACCGAATGTTATAATTAATGAAAACATGAAGAAGCACTGTTTGGAAAGTTGAATCTGAAATAAATTTTAATCACAAATAAACTTTATTGTACGTTATTAAAATATTGGTCAGATTGTTAACACGGTTTTTAATCATCATTATAGGGACCAATAATATTCTTGTTAAAAGAGCTCCGAGTTATGAGATGCAAGATTCTAAGTTTTACGGTAACGTTTGAATTTATGATCCATTATTATTGCTCATTACCAACTCAATCTTCATAGAATAAGATATTTTATTAATTAGAGTTTTTTTTTTACAGAGGGCGTGCACATAAGGATCATCCTTTCTCTAATCCTGCCGTCATCTTCTAAAAATTATCTGACAATTTAATGAAATTAAACCGTAGAATTGCATTTTTTTAAGTGTAATTAATGCCTACCTACCTTCAGATCCCGTACCTGTCTCCGTCTTGTGACTGGACAGGAAAATAATGTTAACATGAAGTCCAATTTTGATATGGAGCAACTTTTAAAAACTTAACGGAGCATTTAGTATGACATAACAAAACTTTAATTAAGTACTTTCATTATGCCGCAAATTCAAAACAGCCGAGCTTTCTTTTAGTACGTGTTGAATGTTATGTGGTATGAACGTACCTAACATTTATACCACAAAGACCTTCGCAATTGTTCATAGCCCTTTATGCAATTAAAAGGTTCAGTTGTTTGGCGAATACCTACGTGTGTTTGAGTACTCCGATTTCAGCCACACTCTCGTTGAGGGTGGACTTGTAAAAGACCTTTGAATTCGTGTGGGTCAAGCAATATCCGGCCAAACAACGATCACTGCGTGAGGTCCCACTAAACCTGTCAGACGCTTGATTTCGTTAGACTGTTCACACTCCTTCACCCTGTCTTGTCTATTTCGGAAAATAGGTGTACGTATCGAAACTGGTCACAAGAGTAGTCACGACTTTAATCTTCGTGATTGATACTCGTAAAGGGCACGTAGTACTAAGCGTTTGTGTGCGTGTTGAAAGGTTTTAAATTGTCTCTTTATATAAAAATATCAAAAAATTGTTTATAGGAATAGGTAGTTACCGATTTAGTAACTGACAAAAAATCACATTTCAAATTACACCGCATGCAAGTTCCTGTTTGTTATGATTATACCTACACCGAAACAAAAGGCAGATGATATTTTCGCTAGAAATATAATTTTCCTCTTGCGACGATACTTGCCGCAATCACAATGCATCGTGCCCGCCATGACTTCTTAAATAATGTTACATTTATTCTATTGTGACTGTGTTCTATTATTTGAGAAGGAACTTAACTATAAAATTTGAGTTAAAAATTGTGAGTAAGTAAATTAGTGTAGTAAGTAGAGATAATGCCGGCAAAATAATGCCGGCAGATTGTTTTAGCTTCTAGTTGTGTAGGGAATTGCGAAGTATCGATTTTATCCTTCACCGGAACAGAGGTCACGCATTTTACCTAAGCCTAGTAGGTATATCCTTCTAAGCAAGGACGACCTAACGAATTTTAAACAAGATTATCCTATTTTCCACAAACTAGTTTTACAAACATTATTTTTCTTTTACAGCCGTAAATAGTAATAACGATATCTTTTCATAAAGGTCTAGCTTATTTAGACAGCTGTTCTCTAGTAGATTCTAAGGGATTAAGCGCAAACTAATTACGATTCGCAGTTACAGTGCCACCAACTTATCTGTTCAGTAGACAAAATCGGAACTAAATCTGCGTCAATCTGCGTGTCAGTTTACAAGGTGTGGGTGCTCTCTGTGTTTATCATTTGATTTTATTATTAAAACTACAATTAAAATGCCGAAAGCTCTTAAAAGTGATGCTAGAGTTATTATTTTAAAAGTTTTATCTTTTATGAACGAAGAAAAACGCCTCCAATCTCCAAAAATACCATTTGAAAAAGTGCCACAACGTGTTGCTGCCGCTACAGGTTAGTGTTATAGTCTAAGGACAGTAAAATTTCCCACTTAAATTATTTTAATATTCAGCTTATGTTTCATATTTTATTGTCTATATATATCCACAAAAAATTAGAAATAAAAATGATACGTCGCCCCCACTACTACTAACTAGTGCACCATTTTACTATTCTTTATTTTCATAAACGTTAAACGTATACCTACATTGTGTTCACTGTTTATTCCACCCGAATAAATAAAAAAATAACATTATTTCTTAAGTGTGATGAGCCACTTTTTGTTACAGGTGTTAGTGAGCGATTTGTTTATAAATTAATGAATGAAGAAAAACGAGCTGAAGAAACTAATACTAAAATATGTACACCTGGTAAAAACAGGGAAAGGAAAACAGGGAAACTAGAAGTTGATGACTTTGATATTGGTGTGATTAGGAGAAAAACCCATGAATTTTATTCAGTAAAAAAAGAAATTCCTTCTGTAACCAAGCTATTGAACATTTTAAGAGAAGATATCAATTTCCAGGGGAAACTGATATCACGACCACAATTATTTTTATAAAATATAATGTAACTAGTTTGGTATAATAAATCGTATTATCTGTCTGCAAAACAAAATATTTCTTTCTTTTCAACTAATTTATAAATTATATAGTTAATTAATAAACTCCGATCAATATTTAAAATTACAGCTCACGTGATTTCGTATGTTTCAAATACCCTAAACTCCTGATAATTTTTTTAAATAGCAACACCTATCGCTCCAGTAGCGACGCCGTCTACTGAACAGATAAGTTGGTGGCACTATAATGACTTTTCCTCGCCTAACTGTGTGTTAAAATACTTTTCTTGGATAAATAATTATAATTGTAAACTGAAATCCAACACACTTATTAAGATTGTAGGATATGAATTTGTTTGAATGAATATCAAAAGGCATGTCGAATTACTTTAGTCTGAGAAGATTTGTTTTACAAGAGTAGGTAAATTTAATTTGAAACCTGAAATCGCAATCTGCCATAACGCTAGCAAGAAATACGTAGTAGTAAGTAGAAACGTACCACCAATACTTAGATTCAAAACTTGAAAATTTCTTATTTATTTTTATTATTTAAATTACTGTCGTTTGTGCATTAAGAAAAATTGGAGTAATTTAGTGCATCGCATCAATCATCTACTAAAAAGTTATGTAAAAGCAATATGAGTATAACCTTTATTAATTTAAATAATTATTAGGATACTTAAGATGTTTATTAAGACAAAGAATTCTTTGTCTTAATAAACATAATAAGTATATTATGAATGATATAATTCTAAGTAATCTATGTATTTTTTTTATAAAATGTATTAAACGGCCGAAGCAAATTCATTTAGATAATAGGCTGTGACGAAGTTGAAATGAAATGTAATTTTGTAAATTGTACATCACTGTGCGAACGCTGCGGGGTTTCTTTTGTACGAATGTACCTTCGTACTAAAAGGTCGGTTTATTTATGCATTTCTCTATTCACAAAATAAACATATTGTATATACGAGTATATGTATGTATTTACTAAAAAAGTATATAAGTATTCTATCAGTCAATCTAGCTTTCACAGTACAAGCTCTGCTTAGTTTGAGATTGATGACGTTGTGTCAGATGTCCGAAAATATTTATATTTAGATAATATTTGATAATAGATAATTTAATAATATTAATTATATTTGGATAGATAATAATCTATCTAAATATGTTTCGTTAGTGAAATCAATCATGTATGAGTACGCCTAATTCTCATTGACCGAGCGAACTTTAGATGCTCCCCGAGGAACGGAGGAACGTAGCTATTTAAGTTTATTCTGTTAGGGTTAGTGGAGTCGCTATTATACCAAATATGCCAATAATCTGTGAATAACCTGAAATACATGTTATTACTAAACACCACTTTAAAAACTAGTAGTCAGTGTATGTAAACCTTTAAAATTGAAAAGATACTAATTTTAAGTTGTCAGTTAAAAAAGTACCGTAAAATTACTCGAAAATGTGTTTGCACTAGACGAACTAACTGTATTAAAGGGAGCAAAAATAAAAGCAAGCCTTAGGTATATAGGGTTACTGGTTATGTCGACCTAGATACTTTAGGAAGTTGTAGTTGTTATCATTGCTGATTGATTTGAAATATCATATCGGAAATCCAACCATTTTCAAGATATTGGAATTTAAATTTTTATCAAAATTACCAAAATTTTGGCTAATACAATTTCAATTTTTTTTAGAACCGCTTTTTTTGTACTCTTTTTGTGTAGTTGACATATTGTTTTATAATTTCTATTACCAAAATTGTATTACTAGGCCGAAGTAAATGGTTGATCACAGCTAGTATAAATTATAATAATAATAGCTATATTAATTTATTATAATAGCTTAATAGCAATATTCCTGAACAATATCCAAGTGCTAAATATTATCAAACTTAGTTTTCGAGCGCTATTTGCAACTGCTCTCCGTTTGTGCGTTTTGGTTTCGGTAAAACTAGTTAGTGAGGAGTATAAGGCAGGGCGTAATAAGCAGACTTTGCACGATTCACTGTTACTTCATTTTCCTTCATTTCGTGCGCTATGTATTTGCAAGATCATCACGAGAAGGATCTAACGTATCTTTTTTTTTAATGGGAGAAATAAACACACATACAAAGTTGGTTTGTAGCAGTAATTACTCTTCTGTTACATCGTCTAGCTTGTCAATACTATAATAGTTTTTAATATATACAGTTTGAGCGTATGCATCAAAACCTAATAAGGTATTTCATGCTCTCACAAAAAGGAATTATTTTTTTAAAAGTAATATTGTACCTACTGTCCCGTGTGGTTACGGATTGAGAATACAGAGTGTCACCACCCCTATTCATCCCGAGGGTCTCGTAAGAGCCGACTAAGGGAGTAAACTACGCAGAACGACCACTGCAACTGCAAAGAGAAGGAAATCTTGAAACAAACCCTTTTTTTTTTTAACGTGTGGAAATCCCCTCGGACCGTCACCCCTCCGGGGTTTGCGGCGGGGTGGTGTGTCGGACTCGGACCGACTAAAACCACACGGTGTGCCACTCTGCGCCTGTAACAGGAGGGATCCGGGAACAGCTGTTGTTAAGACATCCGGACCCCTCCTAGCGCCAGCCCGCTCCTGGTGCGGGCTCCGTCTCAATATTTTTTCCTCTCTTTAGGCGACGTCCGGCACACGCGGACGCCGCCCCCTCGCGGTTTTCCAAACTAATGCGGGTGGAGGGGAAACCCACCCCGTCCACCCGCGGCCACACTCAAGGCGGCATGAGGCGGTGATAGGCGCGCCTCCGCCGCCCGGTTCGCCGGCGGCGGATCGGGTCCGAGTGGAGGTCGTCCTCCCGGGCCTTCTCCGCCGCCTCCTTCTGCGAAATTACTTCCTCGCAGAAGGTTGCGACCGCGGTAAAACAACTGTCGCTACCGGCCATGGAGCGTACTACGGCCGGTAGCGAGAGATCCACTCCGATGACTGCAGTGAGGGCCCGGCGCTTCGCCGCCCATGCGGGGCAGACCGCCAGCGTGTGCTGGGCCGAGTCCTCACTGCAGTCGCAGTGGTGGCAGGCGGGACTCAGTTCCCTCCTAGCGACCGTGTGCAGGTACTTTCCGAAGCAACCGTGCCCGGAAAGCACCTGCGTCAGCCGGAAGGAAAGGGTCCCGTGCTGCCGCCCTGCCCACTCGGCGATGACCGGCTGGAGAGCCTCCACGGCGGCGAAGCCAGCGCGTGGAGTCTCCAGCCGGAACGACCAACGAGCCATCGTGGCTCGGCGAGCGGCTTCGCGCCACTCTCGCACATCCTCGGGCGGAGGGCGAAATCCGCTCACCGCCCGGGAGTCAGCCACTCGCCGATAAACTTCGGCGAGCACTTCCGCCTCCAAATCCCACGGGGGAGTTCCGGCCAACGCGCATGCCACCTCCGTCGAATCGGTGCGGTATCCGCGTATGGCTCTGACCGCCATTACCCTCTGAGGGCGCCAGAGGCGTGCCCTATTCTGGGCGGTCAGAGCCGCCGCCCACACCGGTGCACCGTACAGTGCCATTGACCGGACAACCCCCGTGTACAGACGCAGCGCCGACCAGCTTTGGAGCAAGCTGTCGGAAGTGCTCGTCGAAGAGCCACCTCCCGTCGAGGATCAGGCCCAGATATTTCATCTGGGCCCGAACCGGTACGAGGACCGAGTTGACCACGATTGAGGCGCCAGGGGGTGGACCACGACGGGGCCCATGAAATAACAGGGCCTCCGTCTTATCTAGGGCCACCCGTAAGCCCAGCGCCTCAATGCGTCCGACAACCAGGGAGACTGTGGCCAGGCGCGCCGCCTCTTAGAAGTTTGCCCCCCGGGCTGTCACCAGGGTATCGTCTGCACAGATTACACCCAGCCCGGGGGGGGGGGGGGAATCGGCGCGAAGGGCCCAGTCGTACCCTATGTTCCACAAGAGGGGTCCAAGAACAGACCCCTGTGGAACACCGCACGACATGGGCCGACACCTCAAATTACCCTCTCGGTCCTCGTACACGACGGTACGCTCCTCTAAATAGTCTGCCACTAGCCGCCTCAGGTACTTTGGCACCCCATGATAGTGGAGTGCTTCCCTGATGCAGCTGAATGGCAGACTATTGAATGCGTTGGCGATGTCTAATGACACCGCCAACAGCACGCCACCACAGCTCACGGCCTCTTCGGTCACGGCCCTCAGGCGCAACACGGCGTCGACTGTCGAACGCCCCGCCCGAAAACCAAATTGGGCGTCCGACAGATCGGGGCCCACCTCGCAGAGGTGCCGGACGATGCGGGCAGAAAGAACCCTCTCAAACAATTTACCCGCCTCGTCCAGCAGCACGATGGGCCTATAGGCCGCGACCGAATCGGCAGGCCGTCCCGGCTTCCTTAATAGGACCAGCTTCCCGCTCTTCCAGCACGCATGGAAGCGTCCCGACGCCAAGCTAGCGTCGAACACCTCCCCGAGGTGGTCTGCCATGTGTTTGAGGGCCAGGCCCAGCACTCGGGCCGGTACCCCGTCTGGCCCAGGGGCGGTGTTCTTGGAACGGATCCGTAGAACAGCCGCCCCTACCTCCGAATCCCGGACGGGCGGAACATTATCCTCCCCGTGCTCCCCGTCGTCTCCGGCCAAGGAGGCCATCGCCGGGGGAGTGTGTTCCGCTCGTTGCGGGAAAAGGCCCTCAACCACTTCTCGCAGGAAGCTGGGCTGGAGAGTCTCCGTAAGGGGGGTGGCCCGACGCGCGGAGCTTTTGTCGCGCCGCGCGGTAAGGGCGACCCCAGGGGTCACGATCGAGACCCTCCAGCATCTCCTCTCTCTTTTCTTCTTTGGCGCGGCTAATGGCCAGCTTCAGAGTTTTCCGCGCCTGTCGGTACTCCTCATGAAGCCGGTCCTCCTCACCGTCTCCACGGTGAAGCCGCCGACTGCGCGTGTAGGACCTCCGGGCCACCGCCAGCTCCTGGGACCACCAGTAGACCTCCTTCCTTGGAGGCCGGCGACCTCGAATGCGGGGCATGGCCGCATCGCAGATATGCGAAATCGCATCGCGAAAGCGACCAGCCCCCACGTCGACCTCCTCGGTCGGAGCCTGAGGAGACAGCCACGAGTGAATTGCTGCCTCCTCTAGTAGGTCCCGGTTCAGTCTTGCAACAGCCCACCGCGGAAAGCGGGATAAACGCGGCGCCACGTGACCCCTACTGGAGTCCTGGGTCCGGGAGAGCTCAAATCGGATATAGAGATGATCCGAGAGCGTCTCAACCTCTTCCAGGATACACCAGTTCCTTACTCGTGCGGCGAGGACAGGGGTAGCGAACGAAAGGTCCACTATCGACCCACCCTGCTGTCGCACGCACGTGTTGGTGGAGCCTCTGTTGAGAAGACAGAGGCCCACCGAGGCCGCCCACTCCTCTACGGCCTCGCCCCTTGCGTCCGTCCTGGGGGAACCCCACGCAATGGACTTTGCGTTGAAGTCCCCCAGCACAAGGACGTGCCCAGACGCTAGTCGCCGTATCGAGGTCTCCAGGTTGTTGAGGAAAACCTCGAAGTCGCTCAAACTCCGGTTGGGGGAGAAATAAACACCATATATGGTGATCCCCCCCCACTCGGCGGCAACATATCCAGTGCCCTGGTCTCTTAGCGACAAGGGCGGGGACTGAGCCGCCGTGGAACCGACGACTGCCACGGAGCCGTCCCAGTCACCCATCCAGTTTGGACGGGGAGGGACAAAATAGGGCTCCGCGACTACGGCAACCCCTATCGACCACTGTGCCATGGCTTGCAGGAAGAGATCCTGCGCCGCGGCACAGTGGTTCAGGTTCGTCTGGACCAGGAGGTTGGAGACTTGATCCATTACTGGAGTAAGGGGCGGCAGAGCATTCTGCCGCCTTATGCCCCGGTTAACCGCAGCGGAAACACAGTCCGCCGCAGTCAAAACAGCTATCGCACTTGACGCGCGTGTGTCCCGTGGCCAGGCATTTAAAACACCTCATTGGTCTCGCCGCCAGGACTGTGATCCTGGCGCTCACGAAACCGATGAGCAGCCTCGAGCCGAGGCGTCGGCCAATACTTTGGCCGACGCTACGGGACAGCTGACCCACACGGCGCCAAGCCCTCCTGGACCGGGGCGGATGGTGCCGACCCTGACGTTGTCCGCGCTGCACCCCGTCTTCTCCCGGATTACAGCGCGGACATCTTCGGCCGTCACAGAGTCGTCCAGGCCCGAGATGCGCAGCTCCGCGCACTTGGTAGGCCTGGCGATCTTGACACCATCTGTGGTCGCGAATAAACCCCGCAGCCTCTCAGCAAAAGTGTCTGCCGTCTTAGCGCCTTCAGCCCCTGGGAACTCGAGAACTCGAGCTCCCGTTTGGGCAAGGCGCATCATGACCCCCACCGTCCCAAAATCGTTGGCGAGGCTGTCCCGGGCCTTTTTTTTAAAAAAAAAAACGGCCGCGTAGGACAGCCCGCCGTCAGCCGCCTCCGGGGACATGGTCACCACTACAGCCGCGGTTTTGGGCGGCTGCAGCTGAAGGCTGGGCTTGGGCTGCTTTTTGGGCATCCCTTCTGGCCCGCCTTCGGGACTTCTTGGAGCCCCTCGCTTCCTGCCAACCCCCGTTGGAGGGGGCAGGTGCGGAGGGGCCCGGCAGGGGTGTCGGAGTGGGGAGCGGAGGGAATGCCACTCCGCTCCTTGGCGCCGTTTTAGGCCCCGTCTTGGCCGGCACTTTGGCCTGCGCCTTGGCCGGCGCCTGGGACGGTGCCTTGGCCGGCGCCTGGGCCGGTGCCTTGGCCCCCCTCCTGGGCATTTGGGGAGCCGATGGAGTCGGGGCAGACGCCGCCGCCGCGTAAGAGACGCGGCCTCCCACTACGGGGAGCGCGGTCGGAGCGGCGGCCTTCTGCGGCGGCGGCGGCGGCAGGGGGCAGTCTCGCCTCCAGGCCAGCCAGGCGTCCGTCCAGTATATTCCCAACTGCGATGAGTCAAATGCCCCTGAGTTGGTGGTAGGGGCAAGCTGGGACGCGGACGGGGCTTCCCGCTCGGGGAGGTTCGCCTGGAAGCGGGCGAACTGAGCGCTCAGCTCGTTCACCCGCTCCGTCAGCCTCTCGTTGGCCAACTGCAGGCGAGACACATAGCCCACTAGGCCCTCCACGACCTCCGACAAAGCGGAGGTTGAGTTTTTTTTTGGAGGTTTTTTACCGAGGTTTCCTCCTCCATGCTCCGAAGAGCGAAGAGCCAGCAGGGCAACCGGCAGACACGCCCACCCTGCTGGACCAGGCCTTGCCCGAGAGCCGATGAGCGTCTTCCTCTTCTGCTAGAATATTAGCCGCTGGCGATAATCCTCTCCTCCAAGTGGACAAGGAGGAAACAGTGCCATCGCCAGCGTTTCCAGGGTGCACCACGGGGAGGTTTTCTAGCCTAGCACCCCTTGAAACAAACCCTATACCAACCCGTCTGGCCAGCGTGGTGTAGTAGGCCAAAACCCCCTTTCTGAGGAGAGGCCTATGTCCAGCAATGGACTAGTAAAGGCTGTTGATGATGATGATGAACTAATATTTGGTAACTTAACTTTTAGATATTATATAAGCTAATGACTATAGAAACTAGATCGAACATTATACCCAGTTATTGGCTAACAAAGTATGAAAAGATACATTTTACTTACTGCATTATAATTCGGAGGTTGAATATTAACTTACTCAATCACTGTTATTGTCACTTCAAGTCTCAAGTCAAGTCACTTTGTTGATGCAATTGTGAGATACAGTATCTGGACTTTCGGCTTAAGGCCATATTAACTCAAGTAGCTTTTGTTGCTGTTGCTTTTTCAAAAAACATCTAGGTCTTTGGCGAAATTGATTATATTGTGATTAACTTTAACTCAGGGCGTAATATTATTTGTGATCAAAAGGCCCGGAAATGCAATCTCACTTATTTAATATCAAGTTTGTTTACCTCATGCATTAGCTCGCTGTGTGAGTATTTTTGGAAAAGTTATAGTGCAGAAAATAAAGAGCTAACAACAAAGGGCCTGTAAAGCTGTAGCTGCTTTCGTTGTCATATTTAATTATTTTTTCAATACTCGTAAACATAGGAAAGTTATGGGCGTCAAAAAATTTGTTTTGGAACGACGTTTCTTATTGCGCATTACACGTTCTGAGCGGATGTGAAACAAGACTTTTTCCGACACTTCAGTTGGTGCGTCGACGCTCACATCTTTTTCATGCGAAAGGAACTTGTTGCGACCGGGGGTCCATAGACCCCTCACGCCGTCTTTTTTCTTGGTTCTCTTCTGTGGAAATAGGTTTTAATTTTTTCGCGTGAATTTAATTGTATCTTGAATAATTATACTAAATAAACTCGGACTTAAAGAAGGTAATCCTTTGAGCCCGAATTTATTGAACGCCGAATAAAGAAATGGATGGAATTAGCAGAAAATCTTTTAGTAGATCTTTCAATAAGTTATTTTAGCTGCGCTGTGATCATTTTAATTTTGTTTGTCTATTTATCTACTAATACTTTAACCTATTAGAAATACTTCTGTGAAAAGGTAATAATATTGACGAAAATAAATTTAATTTCAAACTAAATCACACGATGTCTGACAAATATAGGTAAAGCTTAAAATATAAATACTTTAGTTTTAATATTGGCAACAAAAATAATTTATTTTGATTTGAACCTAAGCTCAGGTTTATAAACAACTTGAAAAATAAAATTTGGCTATAATTGTATCATAGCTACTTTACTACCGGTTCTTGCAAATTTTAATATTAACAATAGAAAATAAATACCACATACAATACAATAAAAACAGAATACAGACGCCCCGCGTTCATTTGCGAAACAGTATCTTCACATACAACAGAAGAAAAAATATAAATGTTCCTTTACTTAAAGTATGAGAAGAATCATACTTATATACTATACTTATATATAATATATTCATGTAGTTACTGTTACCAGTGATTCTTTTATCAGTCGTATTTATTCCGTTCCGCTGGTTAATTAATTCCTTTTGAGCTACGGCAAGGCTTGCTGTGTTATTATTATGGATTAAACATATTATTTAAAATATCACAGCTTTTTAAGATTTGAATTGAGGTGAAATAAATAGATTAAACATAATATAGGTGGCCTTTATAAAGTATGGTTAGGAGAACATTCGTTCTGTGAATAATCCGCATTATTCAAACAATGGTACTAATCTAGCCGTGTGGAGAGACAGGCGAGCGAGCCCGGCGACTGCGGCCGCGCGGACACGCCTGCCTCTCGGTCAGTCGAGCACATGATTATAAATTCACTGCTCCATTATTCACAATTGGCTTCCATGCCGGCCGTGACAGCCGGCCCGATAATTCGTTAAGTCCTAAACTGCGACCGCTGCGCGCACCAGATAACGCCCCAATAGGAGTCAACTGTATATAGAAAGGGTTGCCTAAATCCTGCATTTGAGTAAGTTCTAGAACGCAACTGCCTCTATTTGTTTTGAAAATTTCATTATGATTCATAAAATTTTTGGTTTCCAGTTGAATTTTTCAATTTTAGTTTGAAAAAGAGTGTGTGTGGGACGACGAGGTCCTAGCGGCTTCATGCCATCACCCGTGCAGCGACTCGCTAGTGAATCAGGTTACAGTTGCCGTTCAAAGTTTGTGTGCTTTCGACCCTGCCTGACGGATGTCCAACATCCTGATTTTCTGTACGCTAAATTTGCTGTCGGACTTTATAAATTTATAGGTTTCATTTTATTTCACGCTTTAAAATCTGGATTAATAAAGGAAATACTTTGTTTTCGGTTTAATGTAAAATTGACAAAGGTTTTCTATACTAGATGACAAATTAATATTATTATTAAACTAAATTTCAATGTTTACAATATAAACTTGCAAAACGAAGGATGCACGACGTTTTGTAATTATAATAATAATAACTTCACACATCTCACACACGGCAGCCTGATCCCAAGCTAGGCAGAGCCTGTAGTAATCATACTACTGATAAACATATTTCTAAATATATACATGAAATAATCTAATCTATCTAAATACATATATATAGTAGGTCAAAACGTAAAGAGAGGCCTATGTCCAGCAGTGGACTGTAGGGACTGTTGATGACATAAAATTATTATAGAATAATTAGACCCTGACACAGAATACATCATCGTGCTCATCATAAACCATTTGTCCTGAGGGGGAATCCAACCCACGATCTTTGGCTAAGTAGTCAGGATCACTAACCACTTGACCGACAGGCCTGTCAATTGACTAGCTTTTGCTCGTAGTTTAGTCTAGTTTGCTTTAGGCCGCGGGAATCTTTGCTGTTCCTTGGTAACGTTACTTTGATTCTCAATGAAAGGTATCCGTACCCTTTCCGTATCTCTGATAACAGATACGTGTATGCAAAATTTCTTAATAATCGGCATAAAGTCATACCAAACAAACTCACTTTACAGTTTTAAACTGTACATTATACCTATATGTGTAAAGACTTTTAATAATGGCCTTGCCTTGATTTTTAATTAATTACTGACGGGTTCATAACGGGTATGTGTGGCGTCACCTTGTCTCTTTGTATTAGATAAAAATATTTTTCCACATTAGGCTTTCATATCCATAGCTTATTTCAAGATTTTAAGGATTTGTATTACGATCATAATTACATGGGTGAATAGGCACAGCACTCTTTACTAAATACTTGGTAATTTAAGAAATTGCAAGGCCATTCGTTAAACATTGTGTAAAAATTTATTACGAGATTATCAGTGGAAAATACTTGCAACGGGAAAATAAGTAGGGAAGTGAGTTATAATCAAAGAGACAGACGTTTAAAGAACTCTAGCAATTACGAATGATGGATTGTTGAACTTCCCGCGGACTAAAATAACCCGTTGCTTAAATGTCGTCCGGCTTTTTATTATTAAAAGTTCGTCAGTATTTTGTCACATTCCATAAATATTTTAAAAAATCAATTGTTTATAGTAGTAGTATTACGTAATTGTTGTAATATAAAGAGTACTAATCGACTTGATTATTAAATAATGAGACGAAGTTATTATTGGATTAATTCATTCTAGTTTAATTCTAAAAGCAATACGTGTGCTAGAGCAATCCCTGATATTTGGACAGTAAGTTTGCGCAAGTTAGAGAAAATAGACGAAAATTTCCCTCGTTATCTTTATTAAGAAATATGGATGTATTTAGCAGGTACTGTGCTATTAGTAGAAGAAAAACATGTGTTCGAATATACTCGCTCAGGTGCGCGTCTGTTCACATAGTGGCTCTGTTCACATAAAGCTCACAGATTTTTTTCATAGAATAAGATTGATAAACAGTCAAGGTAATAATTAGAAGATTTAGAAACAATAACTGTACTGTGTACTTGGTATACGAAAATAAAGCTATGTCGTGCTTGAACCTATATATACTCGTGGCATCCGCAAGAAAACTTGCTTGTTGTAATGGCTACTCCTGGGAGAGACAAGGGATGGCCACTCCAGGATTGATATTGGATGCGGTGTCCTCTGGTTATCTCATTCTTTGCATAGAAGGAAAATTGGTAAAATTGGTCTGGTAAATTGATATAATGAATACGTGCCCATTCAGGGCTTCATAGCCTATAAAGGTTTTCACAGTTGAAAACCTATCGGTGGCATGTCGGACACGAACCGACTAAAACCTCTCGGGTACTATAATAGCCGGGGAACCAGGTATAAAGAGGAAGTGTAGAAAGGAAGTCCCTGGTGCCCCGACATACCTCGGGCCATCTACAGACGAGTAGACGACTCCCCCCGTGTGGGAACCCCATGTTCCCTCTGCTCCGTGTATCCCAAGGCTTGCGCTTATGGAGGACGGAGGTCGTTCTGCGACCTCCGGCGCCTGAGTCGCCTGCGGTACCTGGCCCGTTCCCGGGCCTGGCGGGCCGGGAGGATTCTAAACCTCTCCCGGTCCCGCTCCGCCATCTCCTTCGCGAGCATAACTTGCTCGCAGAAGGAGACAGCAGAGTTCCACGCACTCTCGCTCTGCACCATAGCCGCAGGCTCAGGCTATTGAGCGAGAGAACTCCCACTTCGATGGCCGCCACGAGGTCTCGCCTCTGCTCCACAAAGCGTGTGGAGAGCCGTGTCCACGGTCTGGCCATCGCAGTGGTGGCACTCAGGCGTTGGCTCCTTGCAGATCAGACACAGGTGATCCCCGAAACATCCTTTCTCAGTGATCACCTGCGTCAGTCGGTATGAGAGGGTCCCGTGACGCCTCTCGAGCCTATCCTCCATAACGGGTTTTACCGCCGCGATGACGGCGTGCCCGGCGCTCGGTTGCCCAAGTCGTTCCTTCCACTCCCCTATGATGACTTGGTGGAGTTGGGATTTCCGGTCATCGATTTCTCGAATCTCGGGACACCGACCCAACTCCCGCGCCTCCTTGCGCCACTGATACAGAGCCGCAAGGGCTATCGGTCCCACGGTGGAGTTCCGGCCAGAAGACTCGCCGCCTCAAAGGAGATCGTGCGGTACCCGCTTATGATCCTGATGGCCAGCACTCGCTGCGGTCGTTGCAGTATCGCGACGTTGCTGGCCTTCAGGGCCCCCGCCCATACTGGGCACCCGTAAAGGGCCATGGACCGCACAACCCCCGAGTAGAGTCTCTTGCAGGAGTCATCGGGTCCCTTCACGTTGGGCAGCAGCCGCGCCAACGCACGCGCCGCCCCAACCAACTTGGGGACCAGACCTCGGAAAATGATATCCGAAGTCCCATTGGCCATCGAGTATGAGCCCCAGATACCTGTGCGGATTTGTGCAGAGCCACAAGACTTGGGCAACCCCGGCCGTGGCCCTCAGGGTTGCCTTGTGGTGGGTCATGCCGCGCGCCGTCACAAGCGTGTCGTCCGCGTAGCACACGACGGCGACACCATCCAAGAAGGCACCACGAAGCACCCAGTCGTAGCCGATGTTCCACAAGAGTGGCCCTAACACCGACCCCTGCGGAACACCGCACGACATTTCACGCCTACCGAGACCGGTCCTACTGGGGTAGACGACGGCTATCTCCTACAAATATGCCCCGACTAGACATGATTACCCTGGAATCCATCCTATGTGAACCTACACCGGTTTCTGTAGAATCGTGTAGTGTTCCACAATAAGGTATTATCACAAGCCAGGTTAAATACTAAGGTATTATTGCTTTAGATCATATCGTTTCAAGTAATAGTAATATGTTACGGGAAATAGAATTTTCGTTTTTGTGTTAAATTTAAAAAAGTTTAAGGTTGTCAGAGATATTTTAAGAAAACCTTCTCAAGCACATGAAATATATATCGGTCCTGTAAATAGAGTTGCAAAATTTTGAAAAACATTTAAAAGTCATAAAAAGTAATATGTAGCTAGAATTCCCTTGCGTCGCTAGGATACTTTTGTGTATTGCTTTAGGTATGCACTACACCGTCCTGAAAATGTCATATTAAAAATGTTTGCGCCCAAAATAAAATCTTATCAAAATGCATACTGAGAAGTTCCTAAAATCAGAAATAGTGTGCATCATAAAGCAAATTGAATATATTTTTATATATTATGTTTATAAAGTGATTTAAATTCAGTTAAAAAATTGAATACATACCCGTACAAGTAAACTTGATATATAGATAGTACGTCCATGTAGGGAATCAACTCGAAGAATTTTGCTCATTTTATTCTTGGTGTCAATCAATTTTTAAACTCTTTTGATATTTATTCTTTTAAACCCTTGCAAAGTATTAAAATTAGTTAAAATGTTAAAATTAAATATCTTTGTATATATCTTTTAGCTGCGCTGACTTAGACATTAGATTGCTTTTAGCTATCAAACTGTCATATTATAAAGGTCTTCCATGTTAATTTCCATTTGATACCTTCAAACATTCTTCAGAATAATGGTCTTGACAGTTAAATCGATAGAAATAAATGAACAAACAGACAGATGAAAAAACGAAATGATCTAATGAGGATTCCGTTTGTTTTTTCCAGCGGTGCCGAACGCTAAAATTCACATCGTTATGATTTACATGTGCATTTGTTTAGGTTAATTTATCTTGTTTAGTCTTTTGACACACTAATTTGATCACAGCAATAAAATGGTCAAGATAGTTTAGAAATATACGAATTTGAAATACTTGATATACATTTGGGAATATTAAAAACTAGCTGACCCACGCTTCTTCTCTCAAAAATCTCCCAAAAATAATAGATTTGCCCCGTTTTTGATACGTTTTTCATTAATGCTCGGTTCTTATTGGTCGTAGTGTGATGTTATTTAGCCTATACCCTTCTTCAATAAATGGTGCTTCCTCATTACTTCTTGAGTTAATCTCATTCAACCAACTAGTCAAACAAACAAACTCTTCTTTCAAACAAAACTTAAGCTTTGTAATATTAAAGTATATTATAAATTAGTAAAGATAGATTATGACTTTTAAATATGGTGGTATTTTATTTAACGTCCTAATTTTTTTTCACATGTAAAAGATAGTTAAAATGAATACCTTAAATTTACCTAATGTGCAATTTTGGGACACAGGATAAGTATTACTTATCGATGAGCCAACATTTTTTTAAACTTTTTCCACAATATGGCGTGATTGAATGTTCGAACAGAATAATTAGGTATCCGCTATGTTCTGCAATATTAGTATGAGCTAAAGTACCTATTCTTTAACAGAAAGTGACGAGAAACCTGTTTATCATAAATCAATGAAAACAATTCATTACGATCACCCCTGGCTTCTAATACAAAGTAAATGACGGTGACATTTTATTGGCGGTCAACGTGTTTCGATAGACTGCTTCCTGACATGCTATCCATCTTGCGTGGATCCGGGATTACCTGGCCGAATCAACCGAATGTGATTAACGGACCCGCTCATGCCCGTATAAAATGCCTGCGTCAACCGATCACCGTGTAATGTCCAATTGCGGATTATTATGGCCACTCGGTCGTATAATATCCTACAACTCAAAAGTCATGTTGAATAGGTCCGAAGGTACATTTCGATGGGCTTAATAATAATGATGCTACGGAATTCACTGAATTCAAAATGAAAACTAAATTGGACGAATATGTATGAATGAATGAAATGTACGCGTTTTGTGTCAGTAAGCTTCATATTTTATGGGCTTTATAATTTGTCAACATGTCCACAGTATATCTTTTTTTATGTTTATTAGTTATGTTTTGTCAAAAGAAACCAAAATGTTTGTATTATCTTTATTATTTAATTTATTTAAAAATGTTAAAAGTTTGGGATAAAATGAATGTCTATAGTTGTAAAAATTTGTGCGTATGTATATGTATATGAACGTGTGTGTTATATGTACGTATGTATATATGTATGTTATGTTACGTATGTACATATGTATGTATGTAAGTAAGAAAGTTTTAATGAATATATGTTTATCAATTTTTACCCGACTGTGCCAGAAGGAGGGTTATGTTTTTCGAGAGTATGTATGTATGTACAATTGTTTGGCACGCTCTGCGGCCAGAACGGCTCGATGGATTTAAGCTTGAGAGATGTCGTTAGATTCGCATTTACTGTGAGAGTGACACTGGGTATATTAAAATAAAAATAAAACAAAATAGCGGATTTTTGGCGCCAAATACAAATGTTTGGCACGCTCTGCAACCTGAACGGATCGATTAGCTTGTTTTGTATCCTCATTTTTTCGTATGAATGTATTTCTTAGTTAAGTCTTGTGTTATTGTAATTAAAACTTTTAATTCAAGTTGAGTGCACCTAAGCACTCATCTCTACACCACCCCAAGGTAGATTGGCAGAGAATGCCTACGGCATTAAGTCCACCTTTGTATGTCCTTTCTTTTGTGCACAAATCATTAAATAAAGAAAAAATGAAGCAAATAATAACGTTGAGTCAAGAAAACACTTAATCAAGTTTGTGTGAACTTTTCTCGATTCTATCTGAGGTTTCTACAACAATTTACTTTATTTCTAATACCACCAATAAAAATATTGCCAAGAAAATCCTTTAGAATCGGTCTGCATTCATCGAATACCTGTAATCACACAAACTAGCTGCTACACAGAAACTAGCTACTCTTATTTGGTATATGCATTTCTGGTCCGATCCCGTATGTAAGAAAACGGAGGAAACGAAATACGATAACACCATTGTCTTGTTCATGTCTGCTTAAAATGGTAGCAAAACAGCAAGTTTTTTCTTTGGAAACACTAAGTAATTAGGTAGGTGCGGTATTGTTAATTTTTTTTAAACAGTTTTTATTGGAGATCTGTCCAGAATTATAATTAATCCTCCTGACTATACAAAACATTTCGTAGAGACAGAAGTGTTATTGCACAAATTTCAACGCTACTTCAGTTACATTAACAATTTTGGACGAGAAGTAATTAATTAATTCAGATAGATATTAAATTAATTTAAAAACTCGAGTCAGTGTCGCAAAGTGAGGGTAGGAGTAAAGATTTATCAGGGACGTTGTGAAACGCTGAAACAGCGGACGACGTGACAAGACTTACTCACTGCTTTCTAAACTGTTAAAAGAGTAAGGTAATTAAGTATGATGGATATTCGGAGTTTATCGCGGGTGGCAGCGACGCCAGCCACTCGCAACTTTCTTATCTTTCCCTGGACGAAGTTTACGACATCTTTGCGGTGACACTCGCCAGCTGATTATGGCGTGTGTGGCCGTTGCGTGCCTAATTCTAGTATCATAGTTCTTTACGAGGAAAACCACTTAGATGATGGAATAAATCTATGCTGATAGAATACAAGGTTTAGACAAAGAAACGATTAGACAAAGTTTCATAATACATATAAATGCGACTGTTTTAACATGTTTAAAATTAGTACATAACCACGGTAAAGGTTTCACTTTCTCTATCTCTATGAAGATTAGAAAGTAAAAGAAACTCAAATTAAATAATCAAAATAGGGTGACGATGTCTAAGTGATGATGTCGTCTTGTCACTTTTTATGATTATTAAGTTATTTTCTAAACAATACTATAAAAAAATAACTGAATAGCTTTTGTATATGAAACATGAAGTCAGAACTCATGCATGCTGTTTTTTTTTTTAAAGTTGTAACTGTAATTTATTTGATTTGTAATTTTTATAGTATTATTTAGATAATAACTTAATAACAATAAAAAGCGATCTTACAATAATTTCTATATATATATGAGAAATGTTAAGTAAAATTTTGACACGGTAAACAGCCCGCTTCAAAGATTGTTTTATCAATTTTTCGCGTCAATTTTGTTCCTTATTTCTCATTAATGCAAACACAATATGCCACAGCGGACCGTGGCAGGATACAGTTAGTTCATTATAAAGAAATAAAAACTAAGTTAAATGAAATCCAGTTATTTGTTATGCTCCAAGTACATAAAAGACCTTTATATTTTTCATGAGATACTGAGGATCGGGCAATATTGTAAATATGCTCGTGTAGATCTCAGTTATAGTGCCGGAGGGTAACCCTTGTCATAGTAGATTTGTAAACGGGAAAGCCTCTAATTTGGGTGTTTGTTTTTACAAGTCATGTTGAGGAAACGTAAGGATTTCTCTAAGAGTATGTAACATTCAGGTATCATATTTTTAATATACAACAATGCATATAGTAATATGTGTTGTTATGTGAATGTGGACTAATAAAAATATATTAAAATTAGATAATCGAAACTTTATGTAATATTGTGCGAATAAGTGCCTTTTAAAGGTAGTACATAAGTAAAAGCGGAGGTTCTTTAAATTTTTTGGGTACGAGGATACGTGGCATTCTAGATTGTTTCTAGGGCGTTGAACACGCGTTGTAATTCCTTGAAAAGGGTTACAATTATAGAAAATTGAAATAGTTTTTTATTACTCTGCTGATCATAAATATGGTGTGGGGGTAGAAAGGTGAAAAATACTTTATTCTCATGCCTACCAAATATACAAAAAAAATCATTTAAATCGGAGGAGTGCGACCACCAACACCGTGACACGAGATTATTATATATTAGATTAAATCGTGCTACTTTAATGTTATATTATACTAGTTTTTGCCTGCGGCTCCGACCGCGAAAATGTCAGTTATCGCGGTACAAGTAGCCTATGTCTTTCCTCGAGAATCAAAGGATCTAGATGCCAAATTTCATTAAAATCGGTTTAGCCGTGAAAGCATAACTGACGGACAGAGTTATTTTCGGATTTATAATATTAGTAGGGATTTTTCTAGTCAAATATAAACCCTGACACCGAATTCATGCGATATGAAACATTTTATACGAACTTGTGAATCATGCGTATTTAAACGTTGACTTGAATAAATAGCATGTTGTTCTCGAAGTGAGTTGCCACATGCCTATGGCCACATTTTCATAAAATATTTAATATTTGAGTCAACAGAAGGGATAGGCCAAAAACAAAACTACTGTGATAGATCAATATTTCACCACAAAAATAGTTTTAACATTGCCGATTGGTTTCCAAAACAAAAGTATGCAATGAAAATAACAATACTCACAAGTAATTGGATTATGTTACCCATATTCACACTTTAGAAGTAGCAATTATTCAGGGACATAGTGGAAGCAAAAACTTATTTACCTGTTCCTTAGACGGCGGCACCTTAAACCAAGCAATAAAGCAACATTGAAGTAATAAATAAATTTTATTATAAAATCTTTTGATTTAATATGCATATCTCAATAGTTATAGTGGACTGAGTATTTTCTTATTTCTTACTACTTCATCCTCTACATTGTATATTTTAAGATACCTTTCAAGATCATCATCTGCCTACCCTTTTCCCAATTTCATTTGGTGTCGGCGCAGTATGTATGATTTTTCCATTCTACTCTGTCATGCGTCATCTCACTGTTTAGTCCCTTCCTAGCCATATGGAGGATATGGCTCACGCAGTCCATCCACCTTTTCTTCGGTCTGCCTCTTCTCTTGTACCCTTTAACTCCCATACCTAAAACTTTCTTTGCCACATTTTCCTCATCCCTCCGCATGACATGTCCATACCAAGATAACCTATTACTTCTTAACTTTTTATCCAGTGGCGCTACTTTCAGACTCCCTCGTATATACTCATTCCTAACCTTGTCCATCTGAATCACACCACACATCCATCTCAGCATTCGCATTTCGGCTACGTTCAGGCGTCTCTCATCCGTACTCGTAATGGGCCAACTTTCAGAACCATACATGATACCTTTCAAGATGTGAACCGTTTATTCACATCCATAGATATGTATAAACGGACAGTTCACATCTTGAAAAGCAAAGCAAAGCTTGAGGATGTAGGGGAATGATCATGCAATTTGTAAGACGTATGTGACTAAAGTCTATATTTTACTAAAAAGCTCAGCCTTTCTGACAGCAAATCAATGTTTCAGTTTCAGTGATAAAGCCGCCTTTAAACCTTAAAATGCTCGCTAGCAAACGAGCTTTCCGCATTACCCACATATCTTGATCAGGTGACGCAACAAAACATAAAAAGCAAATTGTACATCTTTTTTTCATTTAACAAATCCATCTTGACGAGGGTATTGTGTTTTTTCGGTAAAAGTAAAAATAAGAAAGAAATAAGCAAATCCTGCTAGATCACGTATAGGATCTCGATTTTTTTTCGATTATTTAGAAACAAAAGCTTGCAAAGTGCCTTTGTGACGTGAAATATGGAACATTCAGACTATTGACGTCAGAAAAAGTGGTACGAGCACATATTTATTAATTAAAACACGTTTTTTGTTCACAGCTTTTGTTTCAAATAATGTGAAAGGGTTTCTACAATGGCAGTTAAAATGC
The DNA here is from genome assembly GCA_902825455.1 of Arctia plantaginis. Classification (NCBI taxonomy): domain Eukaryota; kingdom Metazoa; phylum Arthropoda; class Insecta; order Lepidoptera; family Erebidae; genus Arctia; species Arctia plantaginis. Next base: position 9,215,287 of record CADEBD010000171.1, on the reverse strand, counting down.
TACTTTCTAATATTACACAAAATATAAATTTATTTTTCAAAGGGTTTTTTGCAATGGATAGTAATTTACGAGAGCAATATTTCAGAGCGCTGAATTTAAGTTAAACGAGTTGAAAAAAAGGAGGTTGTTGTTAATGCGTTATGTCCCTAATTAGCAGGTAGGGTGGCGAGTACGCTACCGCAGCCCGTTTCTGTGGTCAGGGGCCTGTTTTCTGGGACACCTGCGTTAATTTGTTATTACATGTTTTGTTTTTAAGGATTTATATATCAGTTTATCACAATGTCGTCTAAGTGTCAGTGATTTGCAAATTCGTGTTTGATTTCTCCTTTAATTCTTAAACGCCCAGAATTGTAGAAGTTAAAGCATTTGTAAGAGTTTTGAACAAAAAAATATGAGAATACATTAGGCTTCAATATTGACCAAAAATAATTCGGTGAAACTTACATACAACAAACAGACCATAATGAGGTTATTTTTATTACGAAACCTCTCAAGACGCGTTGTGATATTCATAGAATAATTACTTAGCAAAATTCGTATCGTAGCTATCTATACATATATAATTACAGCCCTGACTGACTGTCTGATTCATCAACGCAGAGCCTAAATTAAACCGCTGATGCTTTTAATGTTGTAAGCACCCAACAAGAAAGGATTTTTGAGTAATGTACCCCTAAGGGGGTAAAATACGCTTTTTTTTTAATTTGATATGTTTTGTCTTACACAATATGATATGTAAAAGCTTGCATAGTATTAATATAAGTACTTTACTCTGTAACATCTGTGACTCATGCAGCAGCTTTCTAAATCAACACATAGACTTTAATTATTACAAAAAACTGATTTCGGCACTCGTTGTCTATCACCCTATGTATATTTATTGTGTAATTTTTGTTTTAAATGACTGTTTGTGCCAATATAAATGAAAAACAAAAAAAAAAAAAAGAAATAGGGATAAAATTCCAGAAAAAAAATACGAATTTCCATACAACCGTCTATCTCTATGGTTGTATGGAAGTTGGTCATTTTCAGAGTTACAAGCACGAAGAAGCAAGTAGAAGTAATAGCTAGTCATGATACAAGACAGCAACACATGGTGGCGACGAAGCATATTACTGTACTCTGTGAATGCCATGACGCGTTTGAGCACTAGTTGGTGTAACCATATCAATGAACATTCATCAGTGCTAATTATGAGGAATAAAAAAGAAGCATTTTGTCAAATTACCTAAGTTTGTGGGAGCCATAATTACCGGACACCCAACCTTCCCCCTCCCTCTGATTCTAGGGAGAGGGACTCAAAGGCCGGCAACGCACTTGTGACTTTTGAGTTACAGGTGTCCATAGACGGCGGTAGTTACTTACCATCAGGGGACTGGGCTTGTCGTTTACGCCCTTACGCTATAAAAAGGCAAGCACTGATCGCAATTTTATTTATAATTGTTATATTAAATGAAATGTTTTGTTTCGTCTCTCATCTTCTCGCTACTCCCCAGTTTCAGCTTCTTAAAAATACCCGTTCTCTGTATTGAACGCAATATCGGCGTCGTACACAATATGATGTTTTAAAAAATAATTGGGGTTGGTGGGGTGGGGTTTTAAAAAATAAGTAACTTTAATAAGTAGTTAATAATTTGCTTCCTAATGATTAATCATTTTTACCATACATTACCATACTTATATATTATATTATATATATAGGTAGGTATATAGGTACATTATATTATAGTATATAGGTATTACATTGCCATAGTTAAAAAAAATACTTTTACTTATACCAATAGTTAATAACCCCAATAATAACATCTTTACGACAACATATCCTTAGTGTCTTCTAGGAAGTCATTTCGAGAGCCATTGAGGTTATTGCATTATTTCTGGCATTAGACAGCTCGTGGTTGAGTTAATGATGATGAAGATAGAGATGATAGATAGTGATAAAGTATTCTAGAATTAGTTTGTGTAGTGGCCCATGGCAACATGCTCAATGCACCTGGTATGCTGTATCTCCTAACATTCTAAAATCTCGGAGTTTATTTACAGGGTGCACCTGATCTTATTGTCAAATATTTTAAGTTACTATATTTATTAGGCTTTTATATCTATACATTTTAAACCCTCTTTTATGAAGGTGTTAATTGGAAGACGGAAAAAAAGGGAGATCAAAAACATTTGAATCGTAAAATTACAATATGCCTATAAACATATTATCTACACTTGTAAACACCAATTTTATTTAAACATGTGAAGTGTTAAAGTAATGATCTTGGAAATAATTAGATATAAATGATCTATATTATTATGACAGTTTTTGTTGTATCTGTTTGTGTTCACTTAATGTACTGCCAGTAATTATATTTAGTAATGGTTAACGTCAAGAAAACATTAACTGATTAAATATTTACTTTTATGAGTTGTATACTGATATGATATGATATATGATATACGGCTCATGAGATAGGACAATTTGTTCAGAAAAGTCAAAGGATTAGTATCATATTCATACTTTTAAGTTACTTTTACTTACGTATATTTACGTTTTAAGGAAAATTAAATATTCACCACATATAAAATGTAGTTCAACGTATTTTCTCACTTAATTATTAAACATTAAGATATAACTTGTATTTTAACAAATTAGCAATATTAAATTCTACATTTAAATAAATATCAAAGCGTAACGGATGACGATATCAAAAATTAAAATGTTATGAAAAATAGGTAAACTTTGATTTTGAACGTAACAATGAGTTACATAAGTTTGCAGCAGCTAATACTGACTTGGCAGGCAGTAACTATAAACAGTATATTATGACAAACTAACGTGTCAAGCAATAAAACCGACGTATGACGACATTATAACGCACCGTCAATATTAACATTGCACGGCCGCTTTATAAAGCACACTGATTAACACAAGTAAGAAGAAAATTTACGTTGTTTCTATTCTTTAATTTAGCATGTTTATTCTTTTCGTCATAGTTCGTCAGTTATTCTTAAATTACTGAAACTGATTGTATGCACAAGCCAGACATTAAGTGTGACCAATCGTGCGTGACCTAGAGTCGTAGGTTGTACAGATTCGTAGTGTATGCAGACCGCATACAGCTTGCACAGCCACAAAGCTATTGCGGTTGTCATCAACATTCATGATACCCTGTACTGGCCAGTGAATAGCTCCACATTGCAATTAGGTCCTTGGACTTTTTAAAGTACACTAATGTAGTTATGCGGTTTTGCTAAGGAACTCTAAAACGAGGTTTTAACATTCATGTTAAAGCCCTACAGATGACGTAGTTTATTTTATTAAATGAGAAGGTTTTAGGAAAAAAGGAAGAAAATTAACAATAAAATAAATATATGATTTTGAATAATATTTTTTTGTTGATGATTTTTAAGTACCGTCCAACATGCTTATGTTTTGAACAGTAATAATAAAGCTTTATTTGATTTCGTACAAGTTACAAGTTAACGTTTTAAAAAGTTAAGTAAAAATATAGTTATGTGATTTGTGCAGACACCCTGTGGGTAAAAGCCCTCTTCAAGGTGTGCCATTTTTCTTGTGTTGGCCAATTACGATCCGCCGTCTCTACTACTTCGTCCACCCACCTCCTCGTTTAATATTTTGTTCCATAGTAATGTGATGGGTTACAGAAGAAGAGTCTTAGCCAGTTTGATACATTCGTTTGTAAGTCCATCAGGTACCGGCCATTTTTCTGACTTCAGCTTGATTATTTGATTCAGGATTTCTGGTTCTGTGAACTCTTGCACCGGGGTGATCTTCCTGTTTTCGGTGTTAAGATTTAGTGGTTTTATTGCATCTGGTTGGCTATAGAGTCGTGCATAGTAGTTTGTAGCTATGTCTATAATCTCCTTTCATGAGTTACAATTGTTGGAGCCGGGTCAAAGTGACGAAATCCATTTCTTTGATCTGTTTAGTTCTTTGTATGCTTTTTTCATACTTAGATTTTCAGGGTCTTTGTATGGTGCTTATTCTATGAGTTTCGTCTCATCTTTTATTTCTTTATTTGTTTGTTTGTAAAGTTTTTCAGATTCTCTTTATCAGACTTGATTAGTTTGGGCTTGTTTTGCAACTTGGTTCTTTCTTTCATAAGCTTTAGTGCCTCTACTGACAAGATTTTACACTTATCTTTGGCTTTCGAGTCTGATAAATTTGTTACAATTGAGTTTGTGATTTTTTGGCAGTAGAGTTATAGTATTTAAAAATGTTTGTGTTTAACAGTAGAGTAACAGCAAGAAATGATGACTATGAGATTCTTTGAAATGTTTGATGAACAGAGTAAGCCGTTTATACCTTACCGAGTAAATTCATTTAGTGATATTGAAGTTCATAGGTTTCATTATGTGCCTAGGTGTAGTCTAGTACGTACAATCTTGTCAGCTGTCCGGACTAATAAACAAGTAGTAATCCTGAGAGGTACGAGGCTTACTTGGGCGATTTGTAGAGACATCTTTTTATACACTAGTCGGAAGAGTTATGTTAAGCAGTACATTTATTAAGTTACGTGTTTGTATTTCTACTTGAAATAATTAAATTAATAACAAAAATATTACGACCCATATACAGCCTTATCTATCATAGTCAGTAACAGTCAGGTCGAAAACTCGGATTACCGTGTTTATATAAACGAATACACAAATGATTGTCGAAATATAATATATAGGAATATCCAGAATAATTCAAATAACAGTATTCATGAACAAATATTTATATTTAGCCAGCATTCAGCAATTGTATCGGGCATTCTGATTGTTAAATAGGGGCTGTAAAACAATAATATTACCCCTGGAACAGTTATAGACTTGTCTTTTTAAGTCTTAGAAACTACCCAAAAAAAGAGTTATCAGAACAATCCAGTAACGATTTGCAACATTTGGCAAACAAGGTTGAGTTTTCTAATTGTACGTAAACACAAACTAAAAGTGAGGCTAAGCCACAGACTAAATGTCACATAGTGTACCGTTTAGCGAGCAATGCTTGGAGTTGCCAAGAAAGATGAAATTCATAATGTGGTGATCCGACAACGAACTAAAGTTACCGACATTTTTTTTTTAATTTGGGGCAGACGAGAGGAAGGGTCACCTGACGGAAAGCGACTACTGGCTATGCGCGCCCGTATTATAAACTGTATAGTTTAAGAATAAACTGCTTGAAGCGGCCATCGGCAGATGTGGCCAGCCCATTGCCACTTCTGCCCTTGGAGTAAGCGGGTATAGAGTGGAGACCGCAAATCGGGACATGGAATGGAAGACGCCCTCCAGCCAAATGGACTGACAAACTGAAGTTACGGGGCCTATGTCCAGCAATGGATCGCTGTATTAATTGCTTGTTTGATTGACATCAAATATCAGATCAGATCATCTAGATCATCCATATAGAAACTAAATCATCTATATAGAAAAGTAAATTAATTAAGTAAGTAAATTAATTAAGGAAACGACAGCTGATGGAGCTGTAAAGTTGTCCAGTGACGACCGCGTACCGGAAAACGCAGCGTGGGTAGGCCCCCCACAAGGTAGTCCGTCGACCTAGGGCAGATCGCGGGAAGCCGTTTGGTGCAGGCAGCACAGGACCGGTTGTTGTCCGTGCTGAACATAGACCGGTCTATGTCCAGCAGTGAACGTCTTATGATTGAGCTGAGATGGCGAAACAGAAAACTAAAGAATAACTAGATTTTACACGTGGGAGGTGCTTAATAGCATTTCTTTAAAGTATTTAAAAATATTATATATAACATATTTCTTATAAAAAATCTGGAGTACGTTGGATATGTTAAACAGTAACGCTAGGAGAGAGAATAAACTTTTTTTTTACTGTTATTTGAGTTCCTTCACTTTCCGAAAGGTTCCGAACGTATCCAAAATGCGAATGCTGAGATGGATGTATAGTGTGACTCGGATTTACAAGGTTAGGAATGAGTATATACGAGGGAGTCTGAAAGTAGCGCCACTGGATGGAAGGTTATAAAGTAATAGGTTATCTTGGTATGGACATGTCATGGAGGAGTAAAACGTGGCGAAGAAAGTTTTAGGTATGGGAGTTGAAGGGTACAAGAGAAGAGGAAGATCAAAGAAAAGGTGGATGTATTGTGTTAGTGAGGATAGAAAGAAAGAAAGAAACGTTTATTTGCAGAGAATACAGGTGGTACCAGATTTTATAAGGTGTAAAATGTTCAAGCTATATTCTGCCTGTACTAGGCATGCAAATATTTATATAGAGACTCAAAACATTAATGATAACTATTAACTAATAAAATTGGCTAGGAAGGGAGTAAACAGTGAGGTGATGCATGATGGAGTAAAATGGAAGAATCATACTTACTGCGTTGACCCCAAATAAAATATGGATAAGAGTAGACAGATGATGATTTGATTTCCTTAACAAGTAAATCAACAACTGTCAGATTCAACCAGTCTCTTTACCTGTTATGTATTTTCACTTCGGAAGGACATAGGTGTACCTAAGTTTATGTATGGAGTCATTTAGAATTTAAACTTCTTAAAATAGAGATTAAAAATTACATTACTAGATTAAAAGTTTTGTAAAAAGGTTTGTTTGTGTAATGTTGTGAAATGGTAAATTCATATTTGAAAAACTAAGAAAACTAGAGAAATCAAAAGAAAAACAATGTAATTAATATTATTTAACGGGAATTAACGCGATCTCTTATTTAGGGTATTACATACCTCTGGTTTGCCTGACGTTTCGACCAGGTTGCACCGGCCGTGGTCACAGGCTGACTGGCTCATCGGCGCACGCCCTCCGTCGTCGAATCCGTGAAGTAGAAGGCTCTTCATCTACCCGCACATTTTCGATATTATTTTTGTGTCGCCATGTACCGTCACATACCACACTAACATTGTCCCTATTCTGTAAGCAAACCGATGAGTCCCTATTCTGGTGTTTAACCGATTGCGCAGAAAAGCGAGGTGGTATGTTTTTTAACACTGGATTCCACGCTGTAGATAATTTAAAACCGTCTTCCCGATTGAAAGTTTTATGCTTTTTAATCTCAATCGCTTCACGTACAACTCTTGAGTAAAAGTGACGTTCGGTGGAGAGGACTTGCGTGCGGTGAAATTATCATGGAACGCGAAAGTTTAAAAGTTAGTAAAAACAATGTAAGATGGCAAAACTCTGGGATGTAAAGAAATGTCTGAAATGAAAAGAAAAATCTATCAACAAGCACAACGTTACGTGTAGATCAACAAAAACAAATGTTTCGTGTAGCATGACACTTTATTAGGATTTCGGAAACCATTATAACAAAGACACATTTGAGCTACAACCGCTTTACATAACTTTGCGTCACCATCTACTTACGAGTAAATCGTCTGTCATTCATTTCTCGTTCATTTATGTATCATGTTTCCAATACACCAAAGAAAACGCTATTTTTATATCGCTAAAATGACAAGCGCATAATCTTACCGATCCGGTACAATATTATTATTGTAGAAAAAAAACGGTTTTCATCTCTGGGGAGAACTAACCAACGCTCTTAATTTAGTTCTCAGATTAACAAACTATAGTTCCAATTTAAATACTGACACTAAAACGGGCGAATACTGAAAGGCAACCCAACATAATATGTTGTTAACTCTCCTTCTATTTACAATTCAACTTATGCTGATAAGGCCAGAATCAGACTTACCGATTTTTGAATACCATTCGGTCTGAAGTTTACAAGAAGGTAATCAGCTTGAATATTTCATTTGTATAACCATTCTCCTATAAATTAATGAAAAATGCGTCAACATGTCGTTAGGCTCAGTTATCACTAACTATGTGCTGATAGAACGGCAGACATTTTGTCTATGTCTAACTAGATTTTAATGTGCGATGTGCGTGTTACTTTGTTCCGCTCTATATCCTTTGTGTTTCAAAGGGGTAGTAGGGAGCGGAAAAATGATTGTATTAAGTAATGTTAACATTACCTAGGTAAAGTTTAGGCAGGCGAGGAGAGATCCAAATCAGCTAAAGAATTTACATATCCTTGATCATTTATTACCTTATTTCTGTCTTTCTATTGTTAAAATATTATTAGAAATTTACCTGTGTTTACATTTCAATAACATTTAGTCTAGCTGTTTCATACGTTTCACCTAATCATTAATGATGCTATTGGTACATGTGACGTCACAAAAGAGCACCTTCTTTGATTGTGAATACAACCTTCATTTATATGGCTACTAGCTAATGCCCGCGGCTCCGATCGTGCGTATGTCGGTTATCCCGGGATAAAAAAAGTAGCCTGTAGTTTCCATTAGTGTAATATTGTTTTAAATTAATTCAGTGGTTTAGGGGTGAAAGCTAACAAACAAACAAACACATTCACTTTCACATTTATAGTTATAATATAAGTATCGATGACGATTGATTGATTAATAAAGTTCGTTTTTTATACCTACATTCGTAGTTGCAATGCCATTAAACTCTAAAGTCACTGCTCTGCACAGCGTATAACAATGCTCCACCTATACTTTTTCTAACAAAATACTATTTTTATTTTTAAATTGGATCTCTAGTTTTTAAGATTACTGCATTTACAAAAACGCTCAACGCCAACACGCTAAGCTACGCTCAACAACATAATTATACATGGATATATACGTCATTAAACTTTAAATAGCGTAGTGTTTTATTATATTTTGACTCATCCAGGCTTGAATCGTTACCATTTTTCTAAAGAGTTGAAGTTAATTTAAAGAGATGAGAAAAAACATCACGAACGTAATTACATAATTTATGCATTCGTATTTTCGCTAGCACAATGGGAAAAACCAATTGCCACCAAAAACTATTTTTATAATTTCATAAGCACACTTGTATAGGGTTGTACATGTTGAAATACATTCTACAAATAGTAAGTAGTCTCAGGTGCAGGTTCACCCCTCTGTTAGCATATATCTAATAATACCTTGCGAGCGAAACAAAGCCGCAGTGTTTGAACTTGGCGTTTGAGCTTTATTTTTCTTTTGTCCTTAAAACACCCTTTTCTACCTGTCGAATAAAGGCTGAGGCGGGAGACTAAGACCTTTGGAAATATTAGGCAAACTGATTGCGCGTAATCCTTAGCCTCTGACAATTAGTATGAGTATATTTTTATAAAATATCAAATCATTGGTAGTACATGTTTGGGCAAACGTAACGTAACACACGAAATTAAATAAGCGTGTTCGAGCTAAGACATTTCTCTTGAGGGTTCAAAACTAAATTGCAAACAATTAGCAAGGGAGTTGACAAATGTTCGCTGTTGACCACAAGATGGCTTGTGTAATTATTGATGCCTTACAGTTCCTGTGGTAACATTTGTACACGAATCACGACAACCGTCAACATCGTAGATACTTGATACTGCACTGTAGGTTTACAGAACAATTTAAAACTTTAGAAATATTTAGATACAATCTAGGGCATCAGGCTCATAAACATTAGTTAGGTTTAGAAATGTTATAGAATACTGTGTTTGACAAGTACTATGCAGTCATTGGCTTTTATAATCATTGAAATCTCACGATCACCAATTGCACGTAATAATGTGCGGAATCATTTAAGGTGTTGTAATAACTAATTAGGGTTCCGTACCTCAAAAGGTAAAAAAGGAACCTTTATAAGATCACTTTCTTGTCCGTCTGTCCGTGTGTCACCAACGATTTTCTCAGAAACGGGCATACCTAGCAAGTTGAAATTTATACCAGATACTGAGGTCTATGGTCCCTATTAGGTGTATCAAAATCAAGGTCCTGAGTCAACACGATAAAAAGATATGGGCAAATTTCGATTTTCGCGAAAAGTTGTGAGTTCCAAAATTTACCTTAATTTTCAACTTTTTTTATTTTTCAGAATTTTCTTTTTACTTGTGCTGTAAGACCTTGCTTTTAACCAAAATTGACAATTCTAGGTCAACCGGAAGTACCCTATAGGTTTTGGGTCGATAACCTATATGGTTGTTCCCGTTGACTTACAATCACGAAATTTGGAAAAAAGAAACATCTTACAGTACAAATAAAGGAATATTTAAAAAAATAAGAAAGTTGAAATAAGGATAAATTTTGGTACTTACAAATCTTCGCGAAAATCTGGTTACCTGACCGGTTTTTTTTAAATATGAAATTGTCCACGCCGCACTCACTGAAATTTTGCTACAAAGCATTTGCTTAACGAGACCTAGTAACGAGCCCTTTAAAACGGCGACTAAAATTCTGACTTTAGTTAGCAAATAACCGGCCCCGTTCAGATAATATTATTCAAACAACTAAATCCTTCACTAGTAAACTACTGAGGATTACTATTAATCACGTCAAGATGTTTACCCTCATCCCACGTCAGTTCCGCGGGAATTATCTAAGTCGAGATTAATAGGAGCGTCGCTTTCTCGCGCCATTCACTCCTATTTGAGCGCTCTTTGAAAATCTCTTTTGTTTGTTAGTTAAAACAGATCACAATAATCATGTTCATAAATGGATTTAAAAAAAGCCTACGGTAAACGGCGTCGGTTCCGCTTACCATTTGATTTTATCGTTTATTGATTTTTCGGTAATGATGGATCATCAACAGCCTTTATTAGTCCACTGCTAGACATAGCCTCTCCTGCCTCTCCTTAGAAAGGAGGTTTTGGGTTTTGGTCTACTGTACCACACTTTTCTTTGCAGTGCTGTTGTCCTGCGTGATTTGCTCCGGTAGTCGGCTCTTACGACACCCACGGGATAAATAAGGGTGGTGACCCTCTGTTCTTCTTAATCTTAATCTGTCACCACACGGGTAAGTAACCTAAGTGGCGACGGATAAGTTGATTAAATTTTTGAATAATGATTTAAACGGTTATGCATTATATATTTTTATTTATTCTTTATTCTTAGAAGTTTTGGTACAAGGCACCTGGAGTTTGTTGATGGTTAATGCATTATTTAGAATGACCCGTAAACATCTTTGTTTATTTGAGTACTTTAACTGCGGTTCTATTGACAAGTAGTTGACAGTTACGAAGTGGAGTTGACCTTTCATTTTTAGAATAAATATAATGTGATTCTCGCAATGCTAGTACGTAACAGTTATGGTAATGTAAATAGTTCTGTTTTAGTCTATTTGACTCCTTCTTCTCCCAAAAGCACAGACTCCTATTGAGGCGTTTGCAGGTTTGTAGTAGAGATATCGCACCCGCGGGCATACTCGACCGTTGTGTGGGCTGGTAATAAAATATTCCGATTATCCGATATTTTTCTTTGATCTTTAATAAAATAACTCATGAAACTAACACGGTCTTCTATCTAGCAACTACTAAATTGACCACGTATTTACCAACAAGCCGCGTCGCGCCAATCTGGATGTAAAGTGCAGTAAAGCTTCGCTACAGATCGCAAAAATTCTAGTATTGCCTTCCTCTGTGATAAAGTTATTTGAGTTAAAACTTGCAGTCTGTACCCACACAATGAAAAATTAAGTAATACATCCATATTACATTATTCGTCATTCATTATCTCATTTCTAAAATAAAATTTGCCGCAATTCCACATACGAAAAAAATCAAAGATACGTTGTGAGTTTCTTTTTCTGTATTCGTTTAACACATTTACATCCCCATGCGAGTAATTAAATTAGGTTTCTTAATAACTGGGATTGCCAAGATGTGTGCACTGAGCTTGTGTGAAAATTGTTTACTATTTCAGTTTTACATAAAAATCAATATTTCATTGAATTGAAATACTAACGATCTATGTGTAGAAGATGTTTAAAAAGGGAGACTTATTGTTTTATATTGGGAAATGAAGTAAATAAAAAAAAGAGCCGAAATCCGAACACTCTGCGTTCTCTAGTTATTATAATTTATTCTTAAGCTCCATTGACAAATGTGTGTTTCTATAAGTTTTTATAAGCCGACCATATCAGGGATCACGTATGAATGTAGGTAATAAAACAGCGATTATGGACATTACTCCAAGAATTACCGATATCGAATTTTTGTTAGCGATAAATTTATCGAGCAACGAAATGAAGTTAGCAAATTTTTAACTCAACCAACGAGTTTAACGTTCGGGGACAAACTTAAGCTTCGCTTACCACCTAAATCTGTACCGTGCCCGGTCCCAGCAACGAAACAAGCTCTTATGAAGGCTATTAAACTGAGCGATGAGGGTTTCCAAATAGTAGGCGTTAAAAATTGCTAAGGCAGGCGTCATGTTACGTGTAGCTAACGAAAGGCAGCTTAAGAAACTGGCATTTGTAGACGCCAGTAAATTAGTAGGGTTACGATTAGAAAAATCGACAGGCCGAAGACCCCGTATAATTGTAAAAGACGTACCCGGTTCTATCGAAGATCAGGCCTTTCTGACAGACTTATATCGTCAGAATATCAAGACAGAATAAGAATAGAGAATATTAAGTAAGAACGACTTTATTAAGTCTAAGTTAAATTGTTACGCATCGTAAAGTAGAAATTGGGCATCAATGGATAGGTTTAGAATTAGAGTTCGAAAACATCTAGCTAACACAAAAGTTTATATAGACTGGGCCACTTGTAGATTCATAGACGACATACCTCAAAAGTAAACCCTCTACGTAAATCGGTTGAAGATTTCATTGCGGAAATGAATCTCACTATTCACACCCCCGATGCATCATCTACTTTTTGCAACTTAATGGGTAGTCTTCTATTGACGTGACGCTTACGCGCAGCGCGTAGTGATCCCCGCTTGATCGTTTACGAATTCATATCAAGGGTTGCACAGGATCCTTAAAGAGCTCCCTATAATTTTAGATATAAAACTAAAGGGCTTTGTTTGGGTAACTCTTTGCGACTCATGCCAAAGACTTTAGTCGCAGTAGTCTATCGGCTGAGGAAAGCGCCGAAATACTATCAGAAAATTTCACATAATGTGCTGATGTGTCTATTGGTCGCGGATCTATCACTAACACTCGTAGATGTGATTGGTGGAATGATAAATTAGCCGAAATACATAGAAGCTACCGGAGAGCTCGTAGGAAATTAAACGCTATTAAAAAGAATAACGTAACAGGAGATTTGTACAATAATGCTGTCATCGCTCTTAGATTTGCCAGGTCCCACTACAGAGCTGCTGTGGAAAAATTCAAAGGAAACTTAATTCAGAAACTTGTTGATAAACTCGATAGAGAGGGCCCGTGGTCACACACAAGTCAATAGTCTCACGAATTTAAGGCAAATAGATCAATCGACATACATACAGAACATCAAAATTAATAACATATATACCACAGGAGTAGAGCAAACAGCAAAATATCGTATCTGTATGGGCCGATAAGGCAACCGTAGAGGCTGTCCGTCGCAAACTGTTACAAGGCCAACGACTTGCACTGATATTCTTGTGCAAGGCATATAGGACGGTTAGCACTGAGGCTTTGCCGGTATTAGCGGGTGTGCTTCCAGTCGATCTCAAGGTGCAGAGACGTGCAGCCATGTACTATTCAAGACAACAAAACATGGAATGCGATCTTTTGGAAGCACGAGATCGCGGTAAAATTACAAGATTGCTTCAACAATAGTCCGATGTCTATAATGACCTCATAGACAAATGGCAACAACGCTGGGACAAATCATCTAAGGGGCGCCACCTTTACCAGTTCTTTCCATCTGTTCGCGAACGGTTGTCGAGAACATGGCTTGAGGTGGATCACTGTGTCGCTCAATTTGTTACAGGTCATGGTAACTTTAAGAGCAAGCTGTATTCATTTAAATTAGTCGAGTCACCATTGTGTCAATGCTCAACACCTAACTCTAACGGTGAACAGTCTGCTCGTCATATCCTCGGGGAATGTAGTCTTTGGTATAATGAACGTAATATTATGTTGAATAGCTTGCAGGTGATATCTGGGGCGGTATACTATAGGGATCTTGTGTCAACTAGGGTGAATTTCTGTGCCATTGTGCAATGCATATTATAGAAATCAAATATAGCTCACTTAGGACCTATAATATTTCGTTGCCGTCTGTGCTTCCCTGTTTTAAAAGGTGGCATACACCTTTTAAAACAGGAAAGCACAGACGGCCGACTTTTACTTACCTTAAATTTCTGAGGGTTCCAAGACAGTTAAAAATTTTTCCTGGGACTTTCCGGGTGTCATAACTCGGTGTGTCCGTGGGTCACTGCTGTTAATCCTGGTATGCAGGAGTTCCAGTGGTGGGCGTGTGTGAGTCCCAATAAAAAAAGCCGACCATATGATTGATTTACTGATTGACTAAACTGATGATACTAAATGCTTTTATTTCTTACTCTTTCTTAAATTCTTATGTTGGGTTCCCTTCAGTTATTTAATACACTGTATCAAAGATCTAAAAAGATTTAGATTAATTCATTAACATAGATTAAACAAAAAATGAAATTTAAATATCAATCAATTTGTTAGTGATAGTTTGACTTTTTAATAGTAAAAACCTTCAAGTGCCACAAATTTTAGGGTAAGTTTCTGTAACTTCAACTCTTAAAAGTCTTTTAGAACGATTTTTTTTATAATACTTTAATCTTTCAAACCATTATTGCAAGAAACCATTAGGATAAGAATTTACAAAAAAAGAAGAAACAACCTAAAACATTGATTAGCTTCTTAAATATTCTTTTTAAACTAGTAATACATAAAACTGTTTTATTTTACGAGTATATCCATTTTGAGACGTCAATTTGAACAAAAGTAAGAAAGTGGTATTAAGATATAAAAACGGCCATAAATCGTTCTCATTTATACCTTTTCGTTTATTTGCGATCGACTTTGTAAGTTATTTTCAAGGTGCTCTTTGGGTGGGAAATAGGTGATGCTATTTTATAACTTCAATTTATTGGTTCACTTTTGCTATTTTATGAGTGTTTAGAAATATTTTGCAATTAAATTTTCTTTTATTACAAACATCGTTTTCAGCACAACTCCAAGAGACGTCATTTATTTGTGCCATCTACACTCACGAGCAATGAATCCGAGTCGGCTACAAATTCGCAAATATCTCCGAAACTGTATATACTAGCTTATCACAAATATTAAGAAAATGGAAAAAGTTAAAAATACTTTTTCCTAATGTGTACTCCCATAAACATACATCAGAATTCTATACCAGAAATCCCTTGTTAAGAATGCCAATACAAATAAAGTCTAATTGTCTCTCACAACTGAAGAATGCACGAGAATAATATAATTTGCCTTCAATCTGCCTTCAGTTTTTTTTTCATTATGCGGCAACTCACGGCAATTCACTTCAAAAAAATTCAGCTTTTAACATATATTTTGTATAGCAAGGCATTCATACGTATTCAAAGTATTGCAACAAGGTTGCAACCTAAAGCAATTCAATGTATGCAATACCCGTTACGTGATTTCGTAATTTTTACGTAATCGAGATGATTCCCGTATTTGTACATACATGACACTCATCAACTCATCTAAATGCTTTAAAGATACTTTATTTGTTAAATTTCGATAAATGTTTCAGAAAGTACACTCGTACTGATCAACATACAACGTAATTAATTTGAGGTGCAACTGTGGCATTGCAAACAAAACTCTTTAATAAACAATGACTTAAAAATATTTGAAATAAATTTATTTGTGGAACAAAATTCTAGCGATAATTTACAACTATTATAGCTAGGTAGTCTTTTCACGATTTACCGTCGTTTATGATTCATAGAATTATCAAATGGAACTATTTTGGAATTACATTTTTTCCAATAAAATATATTTCAAAATTTAATATTAAATTTGCTCGTATTACAACTTGATAGATTTCTTCATGGCGAAACTTTAAGCCGTAAAAGCATTAAACTCAAAATACTTTCCTAAATATCTAAAAGCATTTATTACGGTTGTAAGATTGTTACGGTCAATCGACAGAAAATTTAGGAAAAGACACTTATTTAACTTTTCATTGGCAATCTTATAACAGGGCTTTGTAATATGAACTTAGTTCGTTATCTAAATATGAAATTGGACCCCCTGGGCTAACTGTGAATACATCGCTACGTCAAACTGATAAAACTGATAGATAAATGCCCGCATAGTGGTTTGTGAAAAGGATATTGTGTCCTCTCTGATTATAATTTTAATATAATAATTACAAACGAAATGAGTGTGCTTGTATGTTATAAAATGCACTTTTTTATTAACAAGAGCAGTATAATTTATGGCTATAAAAGTTAAATAGTTATTCTTTAAAGCAATTTAAAGTTCTGTGTGGTAACGGATTAAGAATACACAATGGCACTCATCCCGTGGGTATCGTAAGAACCGACTAAGGGGGTAAACTGTGTAAGACATAAGTACTGCAAAGAGAAGGAAACCTTGAAACAAACCCTATACCAACCCGTCTGTCTACCGTGGTCTAGTAGGCTAAAACCTCCTTTCTAAGGAGAGACTTATGTTCATCTTGCGTCTTCACCTTACAATTCGATGACGTTACGAGACGATTTACGAGTGAGTTGCATGCAATTATTGTAATGCAGCTCATCGTCTAGTCTCTAGACTTATGCGCTTCGGTGTGCAAACTTGCACTTGTTTGTGCACAATATTTAGTATTAATTGTAAAAAATAATTCGTAAGAATGAGAGAATCTTTATAATCTCTCATAAAGGGGAATGCTCGTACACAGTATTGTTTGATGCTGATAATTGAAACTGTGACACGAGTTCATGATTTGGCAAATATTTGTTTGTGATTATGATGAATTTATAACTCATTGTGGAGTCTCACATTTGCCGGATGAATGAACGTAAAATATTAGTCGTTTTATTTATATAGTAATTTTCGGTTAGAGTTTTTTTTTGTTGTGGTAACATCATTTCACAACTTATTACGTTTAATCGATTTTAATATGACAACCAGTAATTTTTTTAAAGGTCAACTAGCAACCTGAGTTACTAGTATTCCCGTTAACCCCTCCCGCTAAGCTAAATTGCTTGTAGTAGGAGTGGGTTCACGTCGGTAGTGTACTGGTCAGGATTCGACCCACGACCTCTTGATTACAAGCCCAATGCCTTAACCACTAGGCTACCACCGCTTGATATAGAATGTCAATAATAATATGAATTAGGTACCCATTAACCAAAACATTGGGCATTCTGTCTATTTTTTTCGGATTTTATAATCAAAAGAAATTATATTTTCAGTCATCGCGTTATTTGTTTTAGGTAATAAAACATTTAATT
Source organism: Arctia plantaginis (assembly GCA_902825455.1). NCBI lineage: Eukaryota > Metazoa > Arthropoda > Insecta > Lepidoptera > Erebidae > Arctia > Arctia plantaginis. Next base: position 9,198,100 of record CADEBD010000171.1, on the reverse strand, counting down.
AAATAAACTTTTTTTTTTAATGCGAATATATGGAAATGTAAATATAAAGTTTAATAAAATATACCTACATACCGTACACATTTCATATAGACTACCACCTCCTATATAAAGTTTAAAATAATTACCAAAATACCTTAAGTACTGAATCTCAAACATCCATTTGCCTTCTATTATGGTAAAAATTGACATTGTGTATTATACAATAGCAATATTTAATTTGAAGTAAAATAAAACTAGTTAATCCCATGTCTTTCCTACATGTAATACAATCGCAGCGAACTCTATAAGTAAAATGATACATAGAGAGAGAGAATTCATTTTAAAAGCAGTAATAATAATGGATTGGAATTATTTTCGAGGTGAAATGCACAGCGTTTTCTACCTCAACCAGATATTGCAGATTCAAGCTGCTTATGACATGTATTGTCCTGTGGCGGGTTCTGTAAATTGCTTTTCGTGACGATAAATATTTTAATCTGATTGGTGGTCTGTTACCAATTAATTGTGGCTTTCATTGGCAAAAATTATATGTAGCATTTTGCAACATAAGCATTTTGAATCTCATTTGGTTTTTACCAAAAGCAAAAAGTTAACGTTTAAAAGTTCTACAAACTAAAAAGAGCTTGAAAATTGTCTGTTTTGCTGATTCCTTGCGCAATATCATTGAAATCGAAAAAAATCTTACATTACAGTCGGTCTCCTTACAAGAAAGTCTAGATAAGTAATTGGTCATTCATACCACAACGTGTCAAAAGACTACATTTTTGTTCCCAACGTGAATTGCATAGCTGCGATGAATTTTAATAAGCCTGTCTATTATGATTTCATATTCACCCTGAGTAGCTCACCATGGTTAAGAATTGATTTATGCTATTACTCTTATAAATGGCTTTTCTCTTTGAATACGAAAGTTATTAGGTAATATCACACTTTTCACTGCCATTTTTAATAAAGGTCTATTCTCTTAAGAACAAATTGAGTACGGGAATAAAACTAGCGTCTATAAATTATTGGTACGTAAACAGTGAGACGGAGTGGAGTGTTGCAACTACATCAAGACGCTGTTCATTTAAAGAGTTGTGTAACTCTGTGGCTCCAGTGAAGTTTGTCTTGGCGCAGTCGGCACGCGGTGTAACATTTCAACTTAGAATACTTTACTGATGGTGTTTATTTTCTCCAAAATATTTTATGACTCCGTCAGCGTTTAAAGTACATCTGAGGGCATAAAATAATATTATTCAACGTGTTCTTTCATTCGACTAAATCCTGTACAACAGTCCGACGAAATTAACTTCGTGTTGTTTTGGAAAACCTGATTGAGATAAGGCACAGAAGCTTGTTTTTGAAGATTGAGTTTTAATTTACCGAGAGTAATTGTTGTTAGTAGCTGCACTTCGCGGGAAAAAGATAGAGAAAATAAACAAAGGTTTTATTTTCCCGTGAAAGCCTTCTTGACGAGGGTCGCTCGGTGTTATTCAGCATCGAAATGAAATGAGGGATAAAAACTAAATTAAATGCTAATTGGGAGATTCAGCGGAGGTAGGGGGAACGGATTCGATCGCGTCGTTCGCTTGCGCAACGATATTGAGCAATAAGGTGTAATGATGCGCAAGACAAATCCAATTATACTATGTAAGTTAATGTTAGTCCACCACTCGTAAATAAATGTGTAATGCTAAGATCACCATGAGGGTAATTTCATAAAAAAATACAAAAAAACATGTAGGTAACTAATTTAGGCATCTAGTAATAAAATAACGTATATTGGGCTGAGTAAATACGGCACTGAACCTTTCCGTTCGTGTAATAACGGGTAGCTGAGAGGAGTTTTTCCGTTTATTGGGTCGTTAGGATATAATTTCATCTCGTGTTTATGACGCCATAAAAAGTTTGCAGCGCTGATACAACCACTGTCAATTACCGGCCCGTCTCCTTTGCGACTTTTTGATTTTGAAATTTACTTCGTACAATATCATTCATTCATCATTCCGCCCGTCTTGGGCCGAAGAACAACTTGTTCTAGAGTCATTACTTAATGAATTACGTGCATAAAGTTGTTTATTTTCCATTTTACTGTTTCAATTATTTAGTTGACAAGTTATGAATTTGAAATGTTTGACGAATAATTAACAAGATTAAATTAATGAAATTTATAGAGCTGTGTTTTTAGTAGATTATTTTATAAATTTAATAACTTGCCGACCTAAATACATGCAAAACGGTGGCTTATTAGTTTATTTTATTTAATATGTTATGTGATGCAATGTTTTAATGTGGTACAATTATAAACAGACATTTTTTCCTTTTAATTTTTAATTTTTTCTTATAGGATAATGAAACTGAATGTTTTATAGATCAATTCAAACTTTTTAATAACATTTACAAAACGGAATCTGTTTGTAAATCTTTAAAATTTGTAATCTTGATAGTGAAATCATCGAAACAGATTGTAAGGCTGTTTAAATAAGTATGTAGGCTATGTGTGACTTAAAAATGTCAGTGAAACTAAATATAATTATAAATTTCTAAACTTCGCACCACACTACTATAAGTTTAAATAGTAATAGTTACTGTAAAACTTTGCCAAATAAGTATCGGCCCACGTGCTGTGTAGGGTTCACTATCCTTTCAACAAGTAGCAATATTTTGTTCATTGCGATTTCACATTTTATAAATTGGCGACAATACGCTTAAAGTAACAGATAACTACTAAGTTAGTTATCGTTTAACTTTTTTTATGAATCTAAATAATTTAACTTGTAGTAGCCCTATAAGCTTGAATTAAAAATAATTAAGTCTAAAATTTCGCGAATGTATCAATCAATCTAAAATAGTCTTCACACCCTTCTTACTTACTACAAAAACCATAAAAAAAACACTTTTTGAATTACTTGTCCTACAAGTAAATAAATACGTTTAGAAATATTTAATACTCACAATGTAGTGTTAAGCCAAGGCGCAGACTGACGGATGGACAAAGAGATAGGTGAAACTGTAAGGGTTTCTTGATAGGACCACGGATTTCTAAAAGTGATACGCGTATAATGAATTTAAAAAATATGAAATTTTATTTTTCCAACCATATTACTTTTACGTAACTCATGATATCTACAGAATACCTAAGTAGCAGATGGTTTTAGTCTGTTTTTCTAACTGTACAGTGCTGGAGTCAATATTTATGCTAAGCGTAGTTTCCAGTTGTGCGCGGGCACGGACTGTAATTACGGTTATCCTGTGGCAATCTTAAAGCAAACTGAAGTGTAATGTCTACGTGTATGCAGAGTACACTTATGTCTTATAGGCACGTACTTATGAAGTCTTTAAGGAACGAACTTCGTATGGCTTCAATTGTACTTCCTTATCACATTTTGCCATTTAAGGTTAATGTGTACTAGAACGTCTCTTATCGGAATCTGAATAGTTAGCTAAACGTTTAAACAATATACTCTTACTAGACTCGCTTATACATACATTTGTGAAGTTTGAATTTTAGCATGTTTTAGCTTAAACACAGTTAAAGTTGCGACCTTTATACATATATTTACACATACCTACCTTTTTCTTGTGTCGATAAATGAATAGCTATTATTTTGTTTAAGGACTTACGCGTTTATTGGTAACTGGGGAATGGCGAATCAGATTGGGCTATATTTATTATTGAACGTTAGACCGTCTTTTGATTTCAAACACGGTTTTCGTAGAAGAAATTAGTACGACTTTGACGAAAACATAAAACGTTTTTTAATGTAAACAAACTAAGTCGGTCATCGCGGTAAAAAGCCTATGTCCTTAATCAAGAATCAAAATATCTCCCTACCATATTTCATCTGAATCCGTTCAGAAGTTATTGATTCTCCTTAAAAACTTCCACCCCCTATTCACCCCCTTAAAGGATGATTTCTGTGATAAAAACTATCCTATGCTCTTTCCCGGAACTCAAACGATTGCTATACCAAATTTCATTTAAATCGGTTCAGCAGTTTAAGCGTTGAGATTTAACAGACATACAGACGGACATCATTTCGCAGTTATAATATTAGTATGGATTGATTATTCGTATGTCAACAATAAAATTACCGTTTGTGTTACAACATAAACCAACTTACATCATTACTGATTTTAAATCACTACGTATCTACAATATAAATAATAATACGACGATATTTCGAACGCGGCTTCGCCCGCGTTTATTCGGATTTGTCATTGAATTCACTGTCCGTCGGAAACAGTATGTGCTTCGGATTTAAATGGTACCTTAGATCAACTTAAGATAGGTACTCTTTATTGCACATCACAATTAGGATTCATAAAAAAATAACCAGTGATACAATGGGCGGCCTCAAAGCAGTCTGCGATCTCTTCCAGGCAACCTTAAGTTGGACTATACTATCTAGTAATATGTAGCGTGTGGTGCACATTTACAATTTCCGTATATTAACTAATATTAACATACATAAATACACATACATATACACGAATACACATTTGTACTTTAGATAATAATAGTAATAATAATAGATTCTCACATCACACACGGCAGTCTGGTCCCAAACTAGGCAGAGCCTGTATTATGGTAACCAATCTGCTTATAATACACTTAAATAACACTAAATAAATACATATTACAGATAAACTACACCCAGACACAGAACAAATGATCGTGCTCATCACACAATATTTGGAGTATAGGGTTCCCTTTCCCGAAAAAAAAGTTTTTTGTCTGTCAAGATGAAATTAACAAACCAATACATTTGCTGTTACAAACTTCTTAGTCAATATATTAAAAGATGCGACCATTTAAGCTATGTGTTTCGACATTTCACAGGTTAATCATAATCAAAAGCACTACATTTCGAATCATGAAATTTTTAAGTAAGGGAATATACCCAATAATAGTTTATTTGTTGCTACAAATAACAGTTACTATTTTTATCTTGCGGTCGGAAAATTGCCAATTTTTTTTTCGCTTAAAATACACTGTAATCTAGTAAGATATGATATGTATTTTAGATGAGCGCTATATAATATAAAAAATAGATACGGTACAAAAAAACGGAATATTATAAAAGCAAGAGTTCTCTGGCCCGATATTAATATCTGAAAAAATGTCAGCAAGGTGATCCACGACCTGAAAGGTGTTAGATGACATAATGGCGAGTGGCGTATGAGCCTGTCGCGTCTCGGCTACAGACAATCCACCTACATGAGCCCCCTAAGATTGATGATGGACTAATACGCATTCTCATTATCTAAATCCGTCCGTACATAAAATATACCAGGTATTATTCAGTTATTATGAATTTCAAAGAGATAAATACATTAGGAGTGTACTTATAATTTGATAGGGTTTCCGAGTAATATTTTAGGTAAAGTGGATGAATATCAAAAGGCCCAGTCATTTTACTCTTAAAACGTTGAAGCTGTAACAAATCCCAACTTTTATAAAATTTATCTAAAGCTTTTTGGTAACAAAATAATAATTAGATTAATCTTTTTTCTTTTCCAAAGTTATGCCTAGCAGTACATAAATCTTTGAACATTAAGGTATCACGAATAATAAATTGAAATAGAACCACAGATTAATTAATAACACAGATGGATAAGGAAAGTTGGCAAGAAATATGTATAAATAGTAGCTCTAATTAATCGACTTCAATATTGATCGCCTCAAAATTTATTTTGATATTTAGTGTACGAGGGGTGATCAATAAGTAATGATAATCAATATGAAACAGAACTATTAGATTAAAAAAAGTATTTTATTTTTCAACATAGTCTCCTTGCAAGTTAATACATTTAGTGTATCTTTTTTCTAAGCCCATGATTCCCTTAGAAAAAAATTCTTTGTCTTGACCCTCCCAAAATGCCTCTACTGCGGCCATCACTTCACTATTGTCCTCAAATTTGTTGCCCCGGAGGTGTTCTTTGAGCCGAGGAAAGAGGTAGAAGTCACTGGGAGCTAGATCTTGCGAATAGGGAGGGTGTTCGAGCAGTTCGAACCTCGTTTCTTCAATGGCAGCCATCGCAACTGCGGCTTTGTGAGCCGGGGCGTTGTCTTGGTGAAACAGCACTCCAGCGCGCAGTTTACCGCGTCTTTTTGACTTAATAGCTTCTCGCAATCTTCTTGTTTGGCCTGCGTAGTAAGAGCCTGTTATAGTGGCCCCCTTTTCAAAATATTCCACCATAATAATTCCTTCTGCATCCCAGAAAACAGACGCCATAACCTTTCCCGCTGAACTTGACACTTTGAATTTCTTCGGCGTTGGTGAGGAAGCTCGTTTCCAAGTCATTGATTGTTGTTTGGTTTCGGGATCAAAGTGGTGGATCCAGGTCTCGTCCATGGTCACAAAACGCGACAAAAAAAATTCTTTATCGGCCTGGAACTTTTGAAGATTCACCCTCGAAATGTCGACTCGTTTCTTTTTTTGCTCGTCGGTTAACATTCTCGGTACCCAACGCGCAGAGACCTTTTTCATATGCATTTTGTTGACAATGATTTTTTGAACGCTGCCATAGGAGATCCCTGTGACCTCAGCTACATGCCTTACGGTCACCCTTCGATCGGCCAACACGATATCTTCCACTTTTTTGACGTTTTCTCGCGTAAGGGACGTGGAAGGGCGTCCCTCGCGATGTTCATCTTCAGTGGAGGTTCTGCCCAGCTTAAATTCCTTTGAGCAGCGTGCGACTGTGGAATATGGAGGAGCAGACGCCCCCAATGTTTCCTCTAAGTCGCTGTGTATGTCTTTGGTAGACATTTTTTTCAGGCAGAGGTACTTGATGACAGCTCTTATTTCATTTTTCTCCATTTTGATGTTTTCTCTTCGACAGTTCGTATTCAAATGAATGTATCTCCCGGTAATGGTGTCCTATTTATACATTTTTTTGAAGCTGAAGTAGTGGATATATAAGCAAGCAGAAAAAAAATAATTTGGGTTTTTGTGCGTTCTAGAAATACTCGATTATCATTACTTATTGATCACCCCTCGTATATCGAGAGGCTGCTCACAATCTAGTGTTTATATTAGTGGGCACTGGCTTTAGTTCCAAACGTACCGCATGAAAGTCGTCTGTCGTAGGAATATTTATGGTATTACACCGCTAAGTAAGACTTCGCTAAGTTCTTAATTTAACCGCACTTGTATGGCCACATATATACATATATGCACATGCCGAGTGTCTGCTGTAAGCATTAACTGCTCGGTTAGACTTGGCTGTAATCATAAGTTCTTTTCTGTAATGAATTTACTTTACACGTTTCATGTCTCACAATTTCATTAGCGATGAATTTAAAACTAACATCTTACATAATAACAAGATTGAAAACAGACGTGTTTGTCTTAAGTAGAAGAAACTATAATGTCTAAGTATGTATAAAATTATTATTTAGGCTTTCCCAAATGCTTTTTCAAGTGAAGAATAGTATCTATTATGCTTTTACTTATTATCGTCGTGTTGAATATCCTTTCTCAATAAACGAACTACTGATACAATTAATTTTATAAGAAGTTTTGTTGTTTTATGTTAACTATAGTAATCTTTAGTGATTACTGCGGCAAAAATAATACATTAGGGTTTTTTTTATAAAGACAACTCCCTCATTAGGAATATATATTACTGTGTCGCGGGGCTCTTTACAAACAAAAATGAAACGGACACAAAGAACACCTAGACTTAGAACAATAATTTGTGACTCACACAAAATGTTGTTCCATGCGTGGATCGAACCAGCAGCACTCAGCGCTGTAGGATGCGGCGAGGTCACTACGCCATCCGAGCAGTCATTTTTACAATCAATACATTTATTTGTCTACTACACTTTATTATTATACACATTATGTTAAACTTGTATTTTAATTATATGTTAAGGGTTTAACCTAATTTAATCCTATGATGAGAATTGAAAATAGTATTTGATTGTTTGTCAAAAATGCGTTACTTTGTGCATATCTTTCTAATTAATCATAGATTTCTAAACAATGCAAATTTTCATACAAATACCAATTGCTTGCACTATGTACTATAATAATATCTGGATATTCCTTTAATATCTTTTGTGCCTCTGTGAGATTTTTATATATGATGTCTAAATACTGAAGTGTTTATATTGATTCAAGTAATCTTTTTGTATGTACAAATATCCCAAACTTCTCAAATATCTTAATTTAACGATTAACGTTACTGACTCGTACTACGTCTACAATCCAACTTTAAATAAGATTATACATTGCTTTAATACAGCATAGTATACCGTATCACAAGATTATTAGGTGGATATACTTACGACACAGATGAAAGAATGCGTAGCTACGAATTACAAAAGTACTTTTTGAGCATCCACCTAATATCAACACATTACCGGCAATATTTCGTTGCATGTATGCCGCGTTCCTTTGGGATTGTACTACTAATCATGTAATATAATAAAATAACAATAATTGAAATACCCGCGACGTGTGTAACTAGGTAATTGGTAGTTTTATGAGGGTTCATTTATTAATACATTTACTACGGCCTTTATTGTGTCTCGTGGGACAACCAAAAATGTATTTGACAGTTGATGTTGGACGCAAACTCACACAATTGCGCGCTTGCAAACACTGAGCTTGCTCTTAAGTAATTACTTCCAGTTCCCAACAACAGTTCAGATCGGTTATATACACAAAGGTCAACACAAGGGTACTTTAGACCGTAATACTGACTATTGTAATGATACTATATTAAAATACTATTAAAATGTCAACGGGATTCAGTTGGGACAAAATATTTCCATTTAACCATTAGACTTAATGTGTTAGTTTCATATAGTGTAAATGTAATAGGGTAGTCGAGTACCTGTCTGGACGAAATGCTCATTATTACTACTACTGGTTGACCGCTTTAGTTCGTTAGCGTAGTCATTTTGGTGATTAAATTTTCGAACAAAGCAAAGAAATAGCTTCTGAAGTAGTTGGTATAGATTGACGACAGTCAATTAGCCCTAACTTTAAATATTTAATTGTGTAAATACTTCTTTGCTACAAAAACAAAAACAGATTATATGGCCATCTGTATATACTTGATGACAAAACTAACGCCCGCTGTTTTGAGGTAGAAAAAGGAAATCATTTATATTTTAACAACTAAATACATACGAGTTCTGCTTGTTTACAATTAAAAAAAAAACAACATCAACAACATAGATATTTATGTATAAAGGAACACGGAACATGTATTACTTCTCTTCCACTATAAAGTCCACAAGGCGGTACTTTGGTCAAGATAATGCAATCTAATTTTACTTGAATGAAATAGATTTTTTCAGTGGCAGTGTGCATTAAACACGTAAGGATTTTTTTTCTCAAGGTAAAAATTTATTAATGAAACTCGTACAATTACGACAAAATTATAACTATTCAAGAGACTTCTGGCATTGTATATCATTGTGTATCATATAATGACAAGTTAAATGTTTTCAACAGATAGAGTGAAAATGACGATGATTGTGATCACTCTTCATAAGTGAGGAATAAAAAAAAACTAACTTTTGCTTGCAGCGCCGATTTTCGTGGTGAATTGGCCTATGTTACTCGCTGATAATTTAGCTTTCCACTGGTGAAGGAATTTTTAAAATTGGTTTAGTCGTGAAAGCGTAACAAACAAACAAACTCACTTTTACATTTCTAATATAAGTATAGATGTATCTTAAAAAACACAAACTCTAGTGAGTATTACTGTATATATAATCATAAGTTTATATATAATAGTATGACAAATTGATTTAATAGACAACAATAAGTACCGAATGATAGTTAAATAATGATAGTCATTGATATAATACTGATGATAGTTAGATTTTAAGCCACGGCTAAAAACCAATAAATATTTAAGTCGTCAAGGTTTTCACCTTGATAAGTGTTAGTTACTTTAGTTTTACAGATAGACAAATATTTTGTCTGTAGTAGCTACAAATAGATATTTTAGTATCAATTCTATTTCCAGAGGCGTGATCGAAATGCTCAATAGCTACAACTGCAATTTCTTTCTCTATTAAGAGACGAAAATAGAAAATATATCTTTGAATCATAGCTTACAATTAGGTGTACAAAATAAAATATTTATATTTTATAATAGACCCATAGTTATACAACACTCTTGTACTTGTTGAAGGATGCGTTTCTAACCCCGAATTAACGTGCTTACCTGATGCAACAACAACAAATCCGTGAATAATTAGTAAACATTTTCAAATAAATACAGAGATCGGGTCATGATCTTTTGAAGTATAATTTATACTAACACCCAGAGAATAGAGTAGATTTAAAATAAATATTGTAAATAACCACAGCAAATAGTACCTATATTAAATTATTGTATATTTTTCCAAAGCAACATAAAAAAATTGATAGAACTGTTATATCTGAGATATGCACCCCTAAGTGCTGCCCTGGCTGCTACTGTGCTTAGTCAGCAACTCTCCTCTCCAAGCCCTCTGCTCGTCCACCGATCCGACAGTCCGTGTCCATCTTCCAATCAGTGCGGTTGCCTCTAGAGTTTAAAAATAACGAAGTGTTGACCTTCTGTACTTTAATTAAAGTTTTTCGTCAAATAAATTAAAGTTTCTTTTTTTAAAAACTAAATCGCGATTATCCGCGTAACAAATTGGTGGCAGCGGTGGGATTCGGAAATCCCCAGTGCCCAGGCACCGCCCCACGGACTCGCTCCGAATCCTTATCCTAAAATTAGTGAAAAAAATACTAATCCTAAAACTTACCTTGTGTCAGTGAATAAAACATAAGTGTAATAAATAACTCAATGTGCTGTTTAAAGTGCTGTGCTACAAAATCCATCCAGATCCTTGAAAGGATAATTTAGTCCTGTGAAGAAGAAGCCATTGCATCCTAAACCGCAATCCATTACCTGCTCTGCGAAGTTCTCAAAACTCCAATCTACAAAAGAAGACCTCCAGCGTGATATACCTTGCTTCCATCATACTCCGTGACTGTTCGTCGTGGTATCCTGAACCTGAAAATCAAAATCAAAATCCAATTCGTCATCCAAGGTTATTCAAGTCTCTAAGAACTCAACCTACAACGTCCTTATCGCATCGGAATGTTCCTGGCCGCCGTCGCGTTCATATCCGTCGCCCACGCAACTTTTGTACTGTAAGTCTTTGGTCATTGTTTAGACTAAGTTGAAATTAGGGTTCAGTGCTACAAATCATAAATATTTAACGATCACTTTATTTCATAATAAGTATTATAAAACAAATTATTAATTGTGAACATTATTCAACATATATCGGTTGTAATCGGACTTTCTAAGTTTACGTTTTAAAAGTTAATTATGCTAAAAGGTTTAAAACCTGAAGAAGATCAATTGTCTGTCGATATCCCCGAAACAAAACCGATTTCAGGTATCTCAGGCACTAAATCGCCTCAGATTTCTCCTCGCGTCACTCGGAAAACAGCCGCAACTCTCGCCATGGCCGAGCTAGAATTAAATATTTTATTCAGATTCATTAAATCATACGATGGTAGCAGGGAAACTCTCAACTCATTCCTAGTAAACTGTGACAATGCTTTTGGTCTTGCAACAGAGACGCAGAAACCCATTTTATTTAAGTTTATCCTTAGCCAACTCCATGGGAAGGCGGAAACCGCCTGTTCCATTAAAGAATTTACCTCATGGGAACAACTTAAAGAATTTTTGAAAACACAATTTAGTGAAAGGAAACATTATTCACATCTCCTCATGGAACTCCAAGAAAATAAACAAGGCCCGCAGGAGTCCGTGAGTCAATACGCTCTACGCACAGAGACATGCCTCTCACAATTGCTAACCGAGATATCGCTATCCAACACTAAAGTTAAGGAACTAGCCGGCCGCACCGCGGCCATGGAAGACCTTGCCCTTCATCACTTTGTAATGGGACTTCATCCCCGAATCTCAAATATCATTAGATGTAGATCTCCCAAATCATTAAATGAAGCAATCAATTATGCTATCTCAGAGGAGCGCATACAACAGACGCTGTATAGACGTCCACAAACCGATCAAAAATCAAACAATAACAACACCAACAAATTCAGGGCCGGTCCTTCCAAATTAAATCCAGATCCATCCTTTTTTTCACAAAAACCATCCAATCCCACATCACAAGGGCCTCAAAACGTATTCTGTCGTTATTGTAAGATCCCTGGCCACGATATCTCGGCGTGTAAAAAACGCGAATACAACAACAGCCGCTTCTGGGTTCCGCAGAACCCAAGTAACAAATCCTACCAATCCCCAAGGGTAAATTTTATTGACAATTCTGAAGAAGAGCACGGCCGGGATGAAGTCGATTACCCAGCCGAGCCTTTAAACGAATAGTGGGCTCGCGGAGGTGTCTCGCGAGACCCAGTCTCATAAATACAATCCAACAATACTTATCCAATGACACCATTCCGAAGGACCACACGAGTAGCCAGCCCCAAATAAGCACCCAAATCCGAAAACCTAATCCGACCAACCGACAGGGTAACCAGCCCCAAACTGACGGTCAAATCCGAAACTCTAATCCGACCAACCGACAGGGTAACCAGCCCCAAACTGACGGTCAAATCCAAAAATCTAATCCGACCAACCGACAGGGTAACCAGCCCCAAACTGACGGTCGAATCCGAAAATCTAATCCGACCAACCGACAGGGTAACCAGCCCCAAACTGACGGTCAAACCCGAAAACCCAATCTGACCAACCAACAGGGTAACCAGCCCCAAACTGACGGTCAAATCAGAAAACCCAATCTGACCAACCAACAGGGTAACCAGCCCCAAACTGACGGTCAAATCCGAAAACCAAGTCTGACCAACCGACAGGGTAACCAGCCCCAAACTGACGGTCAAATCCGAAAACCCAATCTGACCAACCAACAGGGTAACCAGCCCCAAACTGACGGTCAAATCAGAAAACCCAATCTGACCAACCAACAGGGTAACCAGCCCCAAACTGACGGTCAAATCCGAAAACCAAATCTGACCAACCGACAGGGTAACCAGCCCCAAACTGACGGTCAAATCCGAAAACCAAATCTGACCAACCAACAGGGTAGCCAGCCCCAAACCGACGGTCAAATTATTCCTTCAAATTCAAACAATTTGAATAATCCCAAAGCCTCTATCGTATCCAAGAAAATCACTAAAGTATTTGAAATAAATGTGGACACATCAAAAAGGATGTTACCTCACGTGGTAATCGACACACAGATATCGGACTTACCGCTAACCCTACTCGTAGACTCTGGATCCGCTGTAAGCCTATTGAAACAATCATGTATTTCAAAAAACCCCATTATTAAAAGAGAGACGATTAAACTCAAGGGAATCGATCCCGGAGAGGATACAACGTGTACCCTCGGTCACTTTAATTTAAAATTCAAACCTGGAAAGGATAAATCAATTTCTCATAAATTCCATATTGTCAAAGACATTAATTTACCCTATGACGGTATAATTGGTTCCGACTTTTTCACAACATTTAACTGTAATATAGACTACACTAACGACACCCTAAAAATATCCAAGGACACAATGAAACTTTACTTTTGTGACCCATTCTACATTATTCCACCACGCACTGAAACAGTCATAGAGTGTACCGTTCGAAATCCTGAATTAATAGAAGGTGTAATTATAGACCAGCACCTATCAGACTCACTACTCATCTCAAATTGTTTAACAAGAGTGAAAGAAAACGATCGGGTTACAGTAACTGTCGCTAACATCTCCGAAAAACCAATAAATGTCAGCACTAACCTAATAAAGTTTTTCGTCAAATAAATTAAAGTTTCTTTTTTTAAAAACTAAATCGCGATTATCCGCGTAACAAATTAGGTGGCAGCGGTGGGATTCGGAAATCCCCAGTGCCCAGGCACCGCCCCACGGACTCGCTCCGAATCCTTATCCTAAAATTAGTGAAAAAAATACTAATCCTAAAACTTACCTTGTGTCAGTGAATAAAACATAAGTGTAATAAATAACTCAATGTGCTGTTTAAAGTGCTGTGCTACAAAATCCATCCAGATCCTTGAAAGGATAATTTAGTCCTGTGAAGAAGAAGCCATTGCATCCTAAACCGCAATCCATTACCTGCTCTGCGAAGTTCTCAAAACTCCAATCTACAAAAGAAGACCTCCAGCGTGATATACCTTGCTTCCATCATACTCCGTGACTGTTCGTCGTGGTATCCTGAACCTGAAAATCAAAATCAAAATCCAATTCGTCATCCAAGGTTATTCAAGTCTCTAAGAACTCAACCTACAACGTCCTTATCGCATCGGAATGTTCCTGGCCGCCGTCGCGTTCATATCCGTCGCCCACGCAACTTTTGTACTGTAAGTCTTTGGTCATTGTTTAGACTAAGTTGAAATTAGGGTTCAGTGCTACAAATCATAAATATTTAACGATCACTTTATTTCATAATAAGTATTATAAAACAAATTATTAATTGTGAACATTATTCAACATATATCGGTTGTAATCGGACTTTCTAAGTTTACGTTTTAAAAGTTAATTATGCTAAAAGGTTTAAAACCTGAAGAAGGTCAATTGTCTGTCGATATCCCCGAAACAAAACCGATTTCAGGTATCTCAGGCACTAAATCGCCTCAGATTTCTCCTCGCGTCACTCGAAAAACAGCCGCAACTCTCGCCATGGCCGAGCTAGAATTAAATATTTTATTCAGATTCATTAAATCATACGATGGTAGCAGGGAAACTCTCAACTCATTCCTAGTAAACTGTGACAATGCTTTTGGTCTTGCAGCAGAGACGCAGAAACCCATTTTATTTAAGTTTATCCTTAGCCAACTCCATGGGAAGGCGGAAACCGCCTGTTCCATTAAAGAATTTACCTCATGGGAACAACTTAAAGAATTTTTGAAAACACAATTTAGTGAAAGGAAACATTATTCACATCTCCTCATGGAACTCCAAGAAAATAAACAAGGCCCGCAGGATTCCGTGAGTCAATACGCTCTACGCACAGAGACATGCCTCTCACAATTGCTAACCGAGATATCGCTATCCAACACTAAAGTTAAGGAACTAGCCGGCCGCACCGCGGCCATGGAAGACCTTGCCCTTCATCACTTTGTAATGGGACTTCATCCCCGAATCTCAAATATCATTAGATGTAGATCTCCCAAATCATTAAATGAAGCAATCAATTATGCTGTCTCAGAGGAGCGCATTCAACAGACGCTGTATAGACGTCCACAAACCGATCAAAAATCAAACAATAACAACACCAACAAATTCAGGGCCGGTCCTTCCAAATTAAATCCAGATCCATCCTCTTTTTCACAAAAACCATCTAATCCCACATCACAAGGGCGTCAAAACGTATTCTGTCGTTATTGTAAGATCCCTGGCCACGATATCTCGGCGTGTAAAAAACGCGAATACAACAACAGCCGCTTCAGGGTTCCGCAGAACCCAAGTAACAAATCCTACCAATCCCCAAGGGTAAATTTTATTGACAATTCTGAAGAAGAGCACGGCCGGGATGAAGTCGATTACCCAGCCGAGCCTTTAAACGAATAGTGGGCTCGCGGAGGTGTCTCGCGAGACCCAGTCTCATAAATACAATCCAACAATACTTATCCAATGACACCATTCCGAGGGACCACACGAGTAGCCAGCCCCAAATAAGCACCCAAATCCGAAAACCTAATCCGACCAACCGACAGGGTAACCAGCCCCAAACTGACGGTCAAATCCGAAACTCTAATCCGACCAACCGACAGGGTAACCAGCCCCAAACTGACGGTCAACTCCAAAAATCTAATCCGACCAACCGACAGGGTAACCAGCCCCAAACTGACGGTCGAATCCGAAAATCTAATCCGACCAACCGACAGGGTAACCAGCCCCAAACTGACGGTCAAACCCGAAAACCCAATCTGACCAACCAACAGGGTAACCAGCCCCAAACTGACGGTCAAATCAGAAAACCCAATCTGACCAACCAACAGGGTAACCAGCCCCAAACTGACGGTCAAATCCGAAAACCAAATCTGACCAACCGACAGGGTAACCAGCCCCAAACTGACGGTCAAATCCGAAAACCCAATCTGACCAACCGACAGGGTAACCAGCCCCAAACTGACGGTCAAATCCGAAAACCCAATCTGACCAACCAACAGGGTAACCAGCCCCAAACTGACGGTCAAATCCGAAAACCAAATCTGACCAACCGACAGGGTAACCAGCCCCAAACTGACGGTCAAATCCGAAAACCAAATCTGACCAACCAACAGGGTAGCCAGCCCCAAACCGACGGTCAAATCATTCCTTCAAATTCAAACAATTTGAATAATCCCAAAGCCTCTATCGTATCCAAGAAAATCACTAAGGTATATGAAATAAATGTGGACACATCAAAAAGGATGTTACCTCACGTGGTAATCGACACACAGATATCGGACTTACCGCTAACCCTACTCGTAGACTCTGGATCCGCTGTAAGCCTATTGAAACAATCATGTATTTCAAAAAACCCCATTATTAAAAGAGAGACGATTAAACTCAAGGGAATCGATCCCGGAGAGGATACAACGTGTACCCTCGGTCACTTTAATTTAAAATTCAAACCTGGAAAGGATAAATCAATTTCTCATAAATTCCATATTGTCAAAGACATTAATTTACCCTATGACGGTATAATCGGTTCCGACTTTTTCACAACATTTAACTGTAATATAGACTACACTAACGACACCCTAAAAATATCCAAGGACACAATGAAACTTTACTTTTGTGACCCATTCTACATTATTCCACCACGCACTGAAACAGTCATAGAGTGTACCGTTCGAAATCCTGAATTAATAGAAGGTGTAATTATAGACCAGCACCTATCAGACTCACTACTCATCTCAAATTGTTTAACAAGAGTGAAAGAAAACGATCGGGTTACAGTAACTGTCGCTAACATCTCCGAAAAACCAATAAATGTCAGCACTAACCTGAAACTGAACCTAGAACCAATACACCACTGTGCCTTCCAGAGTCCCGCAAGATATTCAACAAGCATTTCTAGCCGTACCAACGAAGTGCTCAAATTGCTCCGAACTTCTCACCTAAATGAAGAAGAATCCCAAGCCCTTACGGAACTCTGTTCAAAATATTCCGATATCTTCCACCTTCCAGGTGATCAGCTATCCTTCACCACAGCACTTCGCCATGAAATAAGAACTAATACCGATATTCCCGTACACACTAAGTCATATCGCTTTCCTGAGTTTCATAAAAAGGAAGTGTCAAACCAAATCGAGAATATGCTCGAACAAAATATAATAGAACCATCTTCGTCTCCTTGGAGCTCACCTATCTGGGTCGTCCCTAAAAAGCTCGAATCCCAAGGGCAAAGAAAATGGCGAATTGTCATTGACTACAGGAAGCTTAACGACATTACTGTAGGTGAAACTTACCCTATTCCACAAATTTCCGAAATCCTTGACCAATTGGGTAATAGCAAATATTTTACCACCCTAGACCTCACTTCCGGTTTCCATCAAATCTTGATCTCTCCAGAGGACGCCCCTAAAACTGCCTTTTCTGTCCCTCAGGGACATTACCAGTTCAACAGAATGCCGTTTGGACTGAAAAATGCACCATCAACCTTTCAAAAACTTATGAATAATTGCCTTTCTGGCCTTCAAGGCACACGATGTTTTGTCTACCTAGATGATATCGTCGTGTATTCCTCGGATTTACCCTCTCAAATTAACAATCTAGAAACCGTTTTTGAAAGAATCCGAGATTTTAATCTAAAACTCCAGCCAGATAAATGTGAGTTCCTCCGGAAGGAAGTGGCTTACCTTGGCCATATAATAAGCGAAAATGGCGTTAAACCAAACCCTGATAAAACTAAAGCCGTAACCGAATTCCCTACACCTGGATCCCCAAAAGATATAAAATCTTTTCTGGGCCTCGTTTCATATTATAGAAGATTTATACCCGACTTTGCGAAATTAGCCAAACCATTAACTTCTCTTCTAAAGAAGGATATACCATTTAAATGGCAAAACGAGCAACAACTTGCTTTCGAGTCCTTGAAAAATAAACTCGTCTCAGCCCCGATTCTAAGTTATCCAGATTTTACGCAACCTTTCCTCTTGACGTGTGATGCTTCTAACTATGCCATATCCGCTATATTATCACAAGGCCCCGTAGGACAAGATCGACCCATTGCATACGCGTCTCGCACCCTCAATAAAGCAGAGTGCAATTATAGTGTCACCGAAAAAGAGTGCCTTGCCGTAATTTTCGGGACCAAAACCTTTAGACCCTACCTATACGGTCACCGTTTTACTGTCCTCACGGATCACAAACCATTAGAATGGTTATTCAAATGTAAAGATCCGGGATCACGACTTATCCGTTGGCGTTTAAAACTCGAAGAGTTCGAATATGATATTAAATATAAGAAAGGGAAAATAAACACTAATTCTGATGCCCTGTCACGTTTTCCTGTTAATCCAGTACGACCTGATATCCCTTCATCCTCGAAGCCTAACGTAGCGGAAGAATCCGCCCATGAATTGGATATAGATCTTACGGACTTGTTGCTGTCTCCCGCGTCATTTGACCCTAATGAAATAAACTTACTAGACCCTCTCGATCTTGATGAAGAAATCCAACCCTTCAACCCTGAAATATGTCCATCGTCTCCGAGTGCTCATGATCCAAATCAAGCTATCATACCATTACTGGCACCTGGAATAAACCCATCCTCTAACGACCCTGTTACGCTTAGAATCGAAACAGAAAACGACATAATAAGCCTACCTGAGAATGTTGCAGAACAGCCAGCGACTTCTGACACCCAAGCCATTGTCGCACCGACACCACCCACGGATATAATTTTAGATCTACCCGATGATAATTATCCTACCTATCTAAAAGCAATTACCGATAAAAATAACTCTTACAATACAGTAATTCAAGAACACAATGAAAACATAACCAAAACCGAATGTAAGATCATTATTCTACCCACTTCTATTGACCTTGACGAAGCTAACCCCTTCGTACAAGACATTCTAGATAAAATACCCGACAAATCAGAAATTTTAGGAAGAGAGAGAACAATTAATTCTTTTATCACGTTTACACATGAAAGCAAATCATACTATTTCCTCTTCTTCAAGGTCTACCATTTTGACAAATCCACCTACAAAGACTTATACGAAAGCCTTAGATCCCTTAGAAACGAACTCATTGTTAACCTCGACACAGAAAATACATCAGAAATTGCAATAACAGACTTCAAGAACCCTTTCGATACATATCAATTCATCAAAATATACAATATGCTTCTCTACCTGTTCCACAACACACGTATTAGTATACACATATACAAAGACAGAATTATTTATCCGTCGCTTTCGGAAATACCCAAAATTCTGAAAGAAAACCATGACATCCCGATTGCCGGACATCTCGGCATGACCCGTATGCTTAAACGAATCCAAGACAGTTTTTATTGGAGAAACATGCGTAGTGATATCGAAGCATACGTGAGGAGATGCCCTCAATGCCAGACCAATAAAGCCCTTAGGCAAACAAATCGTGCCCCGATGCAGATCACGAGCACATCCACTGAACCTTGTCAACGAATATCCCTAGATATTGTCGGGCCACTACCTGAAGCTGGACCTGCAAAACTAAAGTATATCTTAACAATTCAAGACGACCTTACTAAATTCTCTTCTGCATATCCCATCCGCAGCACTACTGCCGAAGAAACGAGCGAGTGCCTGCTTCACTATATATCAATATTCGGTATCCCTAAAACGATCCTCACGGACCAAGGAACTAATTTCACATCTGATCTCTTCAAGAGAACTTGTGAATTCCTTAAAATTAAAAACCTTTGGGCTTCCCCATATCATCCGCAAACCCAAGGTGCCCTGGAACGGAGCCATTCAACCCTCAAAGAGTACCTTAGATCCTTTACTAACGAAGAACAAACCAATTGGCCCCGTTATGTCTACACAGCTATGTTTACATATAATACAACTGTTCATTCGACAACTCATTTCACACCTTACGAATTAATGTTCGGAAGTAAACCGGTAATTCCGAACTCTATTTACGAAGAGTCACCTGGAGCCTCATATCCCGACTATGTTAGAATGCTTCAAAACAGATTAAAGTATTCACGGGAAAAAGCTCTAGATTACATAAGACGATCCAAGGAATCGTCAAAATCCTATTATGATACCCATACTCGCCTAAGGAGATACAAAGCTGGCGACTATGTTTATCTTAAAAATCATTTGAGAATGCGTAAAGCACTTTCACCTCTTTGGAAAGGACCTTACAAGGTTGTAAAAGTAAATGGTAATAATACACTTACCTTACTTATTAACCGACGTCACGTCACTCATCACTTCGATGAGGTAAAGCCAGTTGGCGTCGAAAGGAATTCTTAAAAAAAAATATATCTATTAAATAAAAACTAGAAACTTACCTTAAGATTATTAATCGTTTTAAAATTATTAATTACAGCTCAGCTCGAGGTCAATCTCACCGAGATTTCATCCAGCCAATTACCTCAAGTTCAGGCCTCTATTACGATTATCTAGGGAAACTTAAAACAAACAACGGACAGTTAAAAATTGTAATACCGGTAGATATATCACATTTTAAACCACACCTGCAAAATCTTGAAACTGTTTTTGAAATCACCAAGCGATTATGCAACCAGACTAAAATTATAGATATTGATGCAGAATGCCGTAATTCATTACAACCATTAGCTGCACAGTTTCTGGAAATGAGAAAAGACTATTCATCCATCTCTCACTTGGTAGACAATAAAACCAAACGTAGTGCATGGATAGGGGGTATAGGAACAATTTTGAAACAGATCTTCGGTTCCCTAGATGAAAATGATGGTTTAAAATATGATGAAGCCATAACATCATTGCAAAACAATGAAAAGAAATTAGCTTCGCTTATGAAAGAAAATATTCTGATCACTAGTTCTACTTTAACACATTTTAATAATACTTTACGTAAAATAGGAGATAATGAAGCCAAACTCAATGTAGCTATCGACAAGCTCTCTGTTAATGTAAGAAACATTTCTGAAATCACTAACGGATTGCAAATACGCGCTAATGTAAATGAAATACTTAACATTTTAGAGACATCGATACTTACCTTGTCATTTCAACTGGAAGATATAACTAATGCTATTTTATTTAGCAGTCAAAACATTCTACATCCTGCAGTAATAACACCAAGTCAATTACACCAAGAGCTTGCCGATAATTACAGACATTTACCCAACGACCTTGAGTTGCCTGTAGCTTTAGACATTAATTCTGTGTATTTTATTCTTAATATTTCTAAGTTAGTATGTTATTACTTTAAGGATAGGATTATATTTGTTTTGCAAGTGCCACTGGTCAACACCAGAGAATATGTATTATTTCACACCATTGCTCTCCCTACACCATACAAATCTGAAGATCCAAACTCGTTTAGTCTGATTATACCTAACCATAAATATATTGCAATGACCAAAGACAAATCTTATTATTGTACTTTCGACGATATGAGAATCTGCAAATCCGTAAGCCCAGAAGACTTTATTTGTGACATCGAAAACCTGTATTCAACAGATGCAAAAACGACCTGTCAAAGTGAACTTCTGGCAAAAGTGATAATTGAAAAACCGTTACAGTGCGAATCTAAAGTTATAATCGGTAAATTGGACATTTGGAAACCATTGACAAATAATAAGTGGATTTACATACAATCAGAACCTAACAAAATCTCAATAGACTGTCTTAATTCTAAATTATACGAAGCAAATATTTTAGGCACAGGTATAGTTAACATTCCTAAAGATTGTACCGGATATTGTAAAAGTACCACATTAATTCCTAAAGATAATGTTCTAAATATCACTTCACCTATTAACCATGTACCAGATTTTAATTTAATTAGTGACGCTTGTTGTAACTTAGATAAGCTAAATGATGTAATTAATAATAATGTGTCTCCTATTCATCTAAATGACATTGATCTAGACGATTTTCATTCAGAAAATAAAAACAGAATTAAGTCTCTTCTAGAAGATTTAAAACCCATTGAACACCCAGTAAATCCACACATCATGAAATATGGGACACATTACTCTATTCTTATAGTTATAGTATTCGTAATTGTTATTCTCCTAATAGGTTATTTTATTATTAAGCAAATATTTTGTAAATCTGGCAGCAACCGCCCTTTCCAATTTAAATTTAGTTTAAGACCCTCATTTCAACCTACTCCTAGACCATCAGATACCACAGACAGACAAGACCCTGACAATCCAGAATTAGAGATGACCAACCCTATTGCCCCACTAAGAACTAGAATTTAACAGAGACTTGAAATCAACCCCAAGTCTCCTCTAAAAGGGGGAGGTGTTATATCTGAGATATGCACCCCTAAGTGCTGCCCTGGCTGCTACTGTGCTTAGTCAGCAACTCTCCTCTCCAAGCCCTCTGCTCGTCCACCGATCCGACAGTCCGTGTCCATCTTCCAATCAGTGCGGTTGCCTCTAGAGTTTAAAAATAACGAAGTGTTGACCTTCTGTACTTTAATTAAAGTTTTTCGTCAAATAAATTAAAGTTTCTTTTTTTAAAAACT
This sequence comes from Arctia plantaginis, assembly GCA_902825455.1. Lineage (NCBI taxonomy): Eukaryota > Metazoa > Arthropoda > Insecta > Lepidoptera > Erebidae > Arctia > Arctia plantaginis. The sequence continues at coordinate 9,175,421 of CADEBD010000171.1, read as the reverse complement.
AAATCGCGATTATCCGCGTAACAGAACGTAATATCGCTTAGCTTGCAATACAACAGTTTGGTAAACAATTTTCGGTCTGTGAAATAGTAACGGCCTACGTAGTGTATGTAGGTATTTGGGTACCTATTCAAATTGTATGGCTATTTGAATATAAATATGCATTTTCGATTTCACGTGTGGTGATTTTTGACGTTATACAATTGGCTTTTGAACCGTCCACAGTATTGTTAAGTGCATAATGAAAGTGTGAATTCTAAGCGTTGCAGATTTAAATTTGACAGCTTTATAACGTCCAAGCACTTTGTTCTACTTTTACCTAAAAAGCTATAATTTTGAACAAGTTTAAAAATTATTCATTTAGTGTTGACGTTTAAAGTGAGGCGAATGCAATGCTAAAATACTTATTTTAGTTAACGTTAAAATTTTTAAACAATTTTTTGATCTCCCTTGTTCAAATTTTTTTTAAGTCATTTTATTTTGGCTTTGTGTACCGAGAGCTCAAACAAGCATAAAAGTGGGAGCCGAACTAAAAGTACTGCAGGGCCACCGATACTTTTGTCCATTGCCATTACAGCTAAGGATTAACCCTGCGTTACTTCACCTATCAAGTTCGCTCAAATAAAAGATAATCTTTTGACTAGAGTTTTAGGCAAGCTTTTTATGGACTTATTCTGTAAAAAGCGAGTAGTTGTGTGCAAGCAGTAGTAGTTTATTAATTGATTGCAAAATTTGTAAGATATTTTACACAAGTGCGTTAAAATCGTATCTACGTACGTATCTACAATATAAATAATAATACGACGATATTTCGAACGCGGCTTCGCCCGCGTTTATTCGGATTTGTCATTGAATTCACTGTCCGTCGGAAACAGTATGTGCTTCGGATTTAAATGGTACCTTAGATCAACTTAAGATAGGTACTCTTTATTGCACATCACAATTAGGATTCATAAAAAAATAACCAGTGATACAATGGGCGGCCTCAAAGCAGTCTGCGATCTCTTCCAGGCAACCTTAAGTTGGACTATACTATCTAGTAATATGTAGCGTGTGGTGCACATTTACAATTTCCGTATATTAACTAATATTAACATACATAAATACACATACATATACACGAATACACATTTGTACTTTAGATAATAATAGTAATAATAATAGATTCTCACATCACACACGGCAGTCTGGTCCCAAACTAGGCAGAGCCTGTATTATGGTAACCAATCTGCTTATAATACACTTAAATAACACTAAATAAATACATATTACAGATAAACTACACCCAGACACAGAACAAATGATCGTGCTCATCACACAATATTTGGAGTATAGGGTTCCCTTTCCCGAAAAAAAAGTTTTTTGTCTGTCAAGATGAAATTAACAAACCAATACATTTGCTGTTACAAACTTCTTAGTCAATATATTAAAAGATGCGACCATTTAAGCTATGTGTTTCGACATTTCACAGGTTAATCATAATCAAAAGCACTACATTTCGAATCATGAAATTTTTAAGTAAGGGAATATACCCAATAATAGTTTATTTGTTGCTACAAATAACAGTTACTATTTTTATCTTGCGGTCGGAAAATTGCCAATTTTTTTTTCGCTTAAAATACACTGTAATCTAGTAAGATATGATATGTATTTTAGATGAGCGCTATATAATATAAAAAATAGATACGGTACAAAAAAACGGAATATTATAAAAGCAAGAGTTCTCTGGCCCGATATTAATATCTGAAAAAATGTCAGCAAGGTGATCCACGACCTGAAAGGTGTTAGATGACATAATGGCGAGTGGCGTATGAGCCTGTCGCGTCTCGGCTACAGACAATCCACCTACATGAGCCCCCTAAGATTGATGATGGACTAATACGCATTCTCATTATCTAAATCCGTCCGTACATAAAATATACCAGGTATTATTCAGTTATTATGAATTTCAAAGAGATAAATACATTAGGAGTGTACTTATAATTTGATAGGGTTTCCGAGTAATATTTTAGGTAAAGTGGATGAATATCAAAAGGCCCAGTCATTTTACTCTTAAAACGTTGAAGCTGTAACAAATCCCAACTTTTATAAAATTTATCTAAAGCTTTTTGGTAACAAAATAATAATTAGATTAATCTTTTTTCTTTTCCAAAGTTATGCCTAGCAGTACATAAATCTTTGAACATTAAGGTATCACGAATAATAAATTGAAATAGAACCACAGATTAATTAATAACACAGATGGATAAGGAAAGTTGGCAAGAAATATGTATAAATAGTAGCTCTAATTAATCGACTTCAATATTGATCGCCTCAAAATTTATTTTGATATTTAGTGTATATCGAGAGGCTGCTCACAATCTAGTGTTTATATTAGTGGGCACTGGCTTTAGTTCCAAACGTACCGCATGAAAGTCGTCTGTCGTAGGAATATTTATGGTATTACACCGCTAAGTAAGACTTCGCTAAGTTCTTAATTTAACCGCACTTGTATGGCCACATATATACATATATGCACATGCCGAGTGTCTGCTGTAAGCATTAACTGCTCGGTTAGACTTGGCTGTAATCATAAGTTCTTTTCTGTAATGAATTTACTTTACACGTTTCATGTCTCACAATTTCATTAGCGATGAATTTAAAACTAACATCTTACATAATAACAAGATTGAAAACAGACGTGTTTGTCTTAAGTAGAAGAAACTATAATGTCTAAGTATGTATAAAATTATTATTTAGGCTTTCCCAAATGCTTTTTCAAGTGAAGAATAGTATCTATTATGCTTTTACTTATTATCGTCGTGTTGAATATCCTTTCTCAATAAACGAACTACTGATACAATTAATTTTATAAGAAGTTTTGTTGTTTTATGTTAACTATAGTAATCTTTAGTGATTACTGCGGCAAAAATAATACATTAGGGTTTTTTTTATAAAGACAACTCCCTCATTAGGAATATATATTACTGTGTCGCGGGGCTCTTTACAAACAAAAATGAAACGGACACAAAGAACACCTAGACTTAGAACAATAATTTGTGACTCACACAAAATGTTGTTCCATGCGTGGATCGAACCAGCAGCACTCAGCGCTGTAGGATGCGGCGAGGTCACTACGCCATCCGAGCAGTCATTTTTACAATCAATACATTTATTTGTCTACTACACTTTATTATTATACACATTATGTTAAACTTGTATTTTAATTATATGTTAAGGGTTTAACCTAATTTAATCCTATGATGAGAATTGAAAATAGTATTTGATTGTTTGTCAAAAATGCGTTACTTTGTGCATATCTTTCTAATTAATCATAGATTTCTAAACAATGCAAATTTTCATACAAATACCAATTGCTTGCACTATGTACTATAATAATATCTGGATATTCCTTTAATATCTTTTGTGCCTCTGTGAGATTTTTATATATGATGTCTAAATACTGAAGTGTTTATATTGATTCAAGTAATCTTTTTGTATGTACAAATATCCCAAACTTCTCAAATATCTTAATTTAACGATTAACGTTACTGACTCGTACTACGTCTACAATCCAACTTTAAATAAGATTATACATTGCTTTAATACAGCATAGTATACCGTATCACAAGATTATTAGGTGGATATACTTACGACACAGATGAAAGAATGCGTAGCTACGAATTACAAAAGTACTTTTTGAGCATCCACCTAATATCAACACATTACCGGCAATATTTCGTTGCATGTATGCCGCGTTCCTTTGGGATTGTACTACTAATCATGTAATATAATAAAATAACAATAATTGAAATACCCGCGACGTGTGTAACTAGGTAATTGGTAGTTTTATGAGGGTTCATTTATTAATACATTTACTACGGCCTTTATTGTGTCTCGTGGGACAACCAAAAATGTATTTGACAGTTGATGTTGGACGCAAACTCACACAATTGCGCGCTTGCAAACACTGAGCTTGCTCTTAAGTAATTACTTCCAGTTCCCAACAACAGTTCAGATCGGTTATATACACAAAGGTCAACACAAGGGTACTTTAGACCGTAATACTGACTATTGTAATGATACTATATTAAAATACTATTAAAATGTCAACGGGATTCAGTTGGGACAAAATATTTCCATTTAACCATTAGACTTAATGTGTTAGTTTCATATAGTGTAAATGTAATAGGGTAGTCGAGTACCTGTCTGGACGAAATGCTCATTATTACTACTACTGGTTGACCGCTTTAGTTCGTTAGCGTAGTCATTTTGGTGACTAAATTTTCGAACAAAGCAAAGAAATAGCTTCTGAAGTAGTTGGTATAGATTGACGACAGTCAATTAGCCCTAACTTTAAATATTTAATTGTGTAAATACTTCTTTGCTACAAAAACAAAAACAGATTATATGGCCATCTGTATATACTTGATGACAAAACTAACGCCCGCTGTTTTGAGGTAGAAAAAGGAAATCATTTATATTTTAACAACTAAATACATACGAGTTCTGCTTGTTTACAATTAAAAAAAAAACAACATCAACAACATAGATATTTATGTATAAAGGAACACGGAACATGTATTACTTCTCTTCCACTATAAAGTCCACAAGGCGGTACTTTGGTCAAGATAATGCAATCTAATTTTACTTGAATGAAATAGATTTTTTCAGTGGCAGTGTGCATTAAACACGTAAGGATTTTTTTTCTCAAGGTAAAAATTTATTAATGAAACTCGTACAATTACGACAAAATTATAACTATTCAAGAGACTTCTGGCATTGTATATCATTGTGTATCATATAATGACAAGTTAAATGTTTTCAACAGATAGAGTGAAAATGACGATGATTGTGATCACTCTTCATAAGTGAGGAATAAAAAAAAACTAACTTTTGCTTGCAGCGCCGATTTTCGTGGTGAATTGGCCTATGTTACTCGCTGATAATTTAGCTTTCCACTGGTGAAGGAATTTTTAAAATTGGTTTAGTCGTGAAAGCGTAACAAACAAACAAACTCACTTTTACATTTCTAATATAAGTATAGATGTATCTTAAAAAACACAAACTCTAGTGAGTATTACTGTATATATAATCATAAGTTTATATATAATAGTATGACAAATTGATTTAATAGACAACAATAAGTACCGAATGATAGTTAAATAATGATAGTCATTGATATAATACTGATGATAGTTAGATTTTAAGCCACGGCTAAAAACCAATAAATATTTAAGTCGTCAAGGTTTTCACCTTGATAAGTGTTAGTTACTTTAGTTTTACAGATAGACAAATATTTTGTCTGTAGTAGCTACAAATAGATATTTTAGTATCAATTCTATTTCCAGAGGCGTGATCGAAATGCTCAATAGCTACAACTGCAATTTCTTTCTCTATTAAGAGACGAAAATAGAAAATATATCTTTGAATCATAGCTTACAATTAGGTGTACAAAATAAAATATTTATATTTTATAATAGACCCATAGTTATACAACACTCTTGTACTTGTTGAAGGATGCGTTTCTAACCCCGAATTAACGTGCTTACCTGATGCAACAACAACAAATCCGTGAATAATTAGTAAACATTTTCAAATAAATACAGAGATCGGGTCATGATCTTTTGAAGTATAATTTATACTAACACCCAGAGAATAGAGTAGATTTAAAATAAATATTGTAAATAACCACAGCAAATAGTACCTATATTAAATTATTGTATATTTTTCCAAAGCAACATAAAAAAATTGATAGAACGTAATATCGCTTAGCTTGCAATACAACAGTTTGGTAAACAATTTTCGGTCTGTGAAATAGTAACGGCCTACGTAGTGTATGTAGGTATTTGGGTACCTATTCAAATTGTATGGCTATTTGAATATAAATATGCATTTTCGATTTCACGTGTGGTGATTTTTGACGTTATACAATTGGCTTTTGAACCGTCCACAGTATTGTTAAGTGCATAATGAAAGTGTGAATTCTAAGCGTTGCAGATTTAAATTTGACAGCTTTATAACGTCCAAGCACTTTGTTCTACTTTTACCTAAAAAGCTATAATTTTGAACAAGTTTAAAAATTATTCATTTAGTGTTGACGTTTAAAGTGAGGCGAATGCAATGCTAAAATACTTATTTTAGTTAACGTTAAAATTTTTAAACAATTTTTTGATCTCCCTTGTTCAAATTTTTTTTAAGTCATTTTATTTTGGCTTTGTGTACCGAGAGCTCAAACAAGCATAAAAGTGGGAGCCGAACTAAAAGTACTGCAGGGCCACCGATACTTTTGTCCATTGCCATTACAGCTAAGGATTAACCCTGCGTTACTTCACCTATCAAGTTCGCTCAAATAAAAGATAATCTTTTGACTAGAGTTTTAGGCAAGCTTTTTATGGACTTATTCTGTAAAAAGCGAGTAGTTGTGTGCAAGCAGTAGTAGTTTATTAATTGATTGCAAAATTTGTAAGATATTTTACACAAGTGCGTTAAAATCGTAATAATATATATATTTTTTAAAAGGGCCATCTACGGTGGGTAAATGACCACCTCCTGTGTAGGAAACTCCATGTTCCTTTTGTGTTTCCGAAAGAGCAAGCGCCTCGCAGCTTGTCTCGCCATCACCTTGGAATACTTCTATCAGTATGATAGATAACCTGACCTGTTACCCCCAGGTCTTCGCTTATGGAGGACGGAGGTCGTTGCTGCCGGGCCGGGAGAGTTCTAAATCTCTCCAGGTCCCGCTCGAGATATGGCTACCCTAACGCATTATTAATCCATTACTTAAGATCTAATCAAATAGTTAGCTTAACACTACTTTCAGAAAGTTCTGTTATTTTGCCGGACTATTTTAAAAGTAGTCTTTTCAATATCGGTTATGAATTAAAAAATATCGAATGATCGTGATTTCGAAATCGAACGTGAACTGAATTTTGAAATAGAAAATTTCAGTCAAACAGAGGTTGGTCGGTTCGTATAAATTAATTTTGCCCTGACCCGTGTATTAATATTCAGAGCACTTTCAAAGTTCGCTTTAACTGTGAGCGGAAATTTTCCGATTTTATTAATTTTACCGCCATATCTTCCCACCGGGATTCAACTGATAATATTATTAACGCATAATTAAAGACGTTTACAATTAATTTTTCTAAATAATATACAACCTAATAGTATAGTATAAGGTATATGTAGTAGGCTTAGATGAAATGTATTAAAATAATATTAATGTTTGCACGCTTTGGAAACATTTGTAGGCATTAATTATTTATTAGAAGATAGTCGATTACCATGTCGCCGGTGACAAATATTAAAAATATTGGTCAGAATGTAATTTGTATAATAGTTTATAGTAATGGGATCGAAATGACCCACTTAATTCTATTCAAATCGAACCTAGAATTCAATGAAATGACAAGGGAATTTATCCAAATACAAAACAATTTGTTTTAAACAATAATACGCAGAATGCAATGGTTCAGTTTCTAAAGTAAATAATAATAATATTCTACCACATACACACAACGCCATCTAGTCCCAAACTAAGCAGAGCTTGTACTATTGGTACTAGACAACTGATATAAATACATATATACTTTTTTTTTTTGTAAATAAATACACATTATACATAGAAACACCCAGACCAAATCAAACATCAAATGTTCATGCACACAAATGTTTGACTTGAGCGGGAATCGAACCCGCGACCTTTGGAATAGCAGTCCGTTACACAAACCACTACGCCATCCGGTCGTCAAATAAGATATCAATTTATAAATTATATCTGTACATATATTAGTTGCAGGAAAAATAAAGTACCTCTTTGTAAAAAGTAATTCTTAATCTTGTAATGAAGTAACTTATTATATTTGATTATGGTTGTCTGATCAACTGAAGCTAATTTCTATTGAAGTACAATCAGTTGATCGCTTAACCAGCTTCTTATAGTATTAAATGAAAAAAATGTTAAATCTTAAAAAACACTTATTTTTAAGAAAAGGGTGCCTAAAAAACTTCTTCTGTACGTAATATGGTGAGGATTAATTTTTTCTCACTTATTCCAAAGCCTGAAGTACTTACCGTTAGACTTACAAAAACATTGAAGACGAGTTATCGATTCAGGGATCCGTTTGTAAAATATTTAATTTGTTAAATTGTGTTTATTTTTGTTAGTTTTCAGTCTGACCCCTTTCCATCCTTTTTGAAAAAGCGGCTTGAAGTTGGCTTTAAATCTGAACAATATCAGGGTGGTAGAGTTTATTTAGTTATTTATATATCAGTATTAATGCAGATATTTCCGTTAGTTTTAGAGTAATAGTAACTCAAGTTATAAATGTTCTGTACTTGGAAAATTTCTTACGAAGTATAATATCATTATTGTTAGATTTTTTTCCTTTCATTATATTGTTACTAGTTAAAATGGGTAGTGATAATTTATGAAACCCTACGCTGCTAGTCAATCACTAAATACTACTCTGTTTATGAAGATAAATTGCTCCATATAAAAGTTGCTAGATTTTCACTAGATCCTTATTCGGAACCATCGAAACAACTTATGTATTTTCTAACGTCGTACGATCTATCTAATCCAGAATAGCAGATTTATCTACCAAACATCCAAATCCGTGCAGCTATTACGTCGTGATTGAGCAGTATCCATCCATTCTTTCAAACTCGTGCTTTAGAGGGTGATATCACTACAGTGAATGCTTTATGGATAGTATCTTTCCTTGAATTTTTTCATTTAATAATATACTTCGTTAAAAGGTTACTACATTTTAGTAAAATTAGACTACTTTTGTGAGTGAAGCGAGGCGAAAGGTCTGCTATTGCACCTGTTAATACTCATTACAGCTACATGCCTGACCTTGTTCCACTTCTTCTGTATAACTTCAGTTTAGTTTATTTTCGTAAACAATACAACTCGTAATATAAAACTGTGAATAAGGCCTGCCCAGTAACGGGAATTGTACTTAGATTTTGTTGGCACGTTTAAAACAAAAATTGAATATTTAAAAAAAACTTAACTATTGATGACCAATGACGAATGTAAAGAAATATGATGATTCATGACTATAAGTACATGTGAAGCGATAAACTCTTTATGATACAAAATCGTTACTTTAGTTTATGTGGTACTAACTTAACTTAATTAAGTCGCTTATCGCGGTAAAAAGTAGCTTAAGTTACTCGCCGATAAGGTAGCTTTCCATTGGTTTTAAAATCGGTTTATTGGTTTACGCATAAAAGCAAACAAGCCAACTCTCTTCTACATTCATTAGATATAGCGATATAAAATTTACTGAATTGCGTTATTAAGAAACGTCAACGCTTGGACATGTTTTTCATTGCCAAACACGGTTCTGAAAGTGATTTTCATGATTACGGTCCATTATGTTTTCTATACAATAACTTCGCTAAACGACTTCACAACCTTGGTAATACAGTTTAAACATCATGTCAACAGAGCCAGTCTCTTTAATAGTAATTTAGTATACACTATTTCGATATTGCGAGAGCCATGCTTGGCCACAAATTGACTGCAGTGATACCACGGCCTTTTTTTTTCTTTGCGGAAATCCCCTCGGATACTACTTACCGTTGGCAATGTCGGACTCGAACCTACTAAAACCGCATGCCGTCTCAGGTACCAGTAGTCGGGGAACCAGGTGTACCCTAGAAAGGAAATCCCTGGTGCCCCGACGTACTTCGGGCCATCTACGGCGGGTAGACGACCCCCCCTGTGTGGGAATCCCCATGTTCCCTTTGTGCTCTCCAGGTCCTGCCCCGCCATCTCCTTCGCAAGCATAACTTGCTCGCAAAAGACGGAAGAGTTCGCTCGCTCCGATACCCGCAACCAGGTTATCGAGCGAGAGAACTCCCACTCCGATGGCCGCCACGAGGTCTCGCCTCTGCTCCACCCACGCCGGGTATTCCGCCAGCGTGATCACTCACAGTAAATCAGTGGTAACCAATTCTTATTTTGCTTTTCACCAAGCGAGTGAGGTTACCGGAGCCCAAACCTTCCCTCCCTCTGATTCTGAGGAGGGGAGACTCAAAAGGCGGCAGTGGACTTGTGACCCTTAGGTTGCAGGTGTCCATGGGTGGCAGTAGTCACTTACCATCAGGCGACCCGTATGCACGTTTGGCCTTATGCCATAAAAGTTGTATGACAGATACAAAACAAAAGCCACGTATGAAGAGTAACAGAATGTGAAGAAGCCTTGCATATTTCAAACACTACTGCAATGTTAAATGTTTGCATCACACCCATTTCGTTACTGTAGTATTTCAATGCTTTCGCCTTTTACCTAACGAACTCCGAATAAAGAGAAACATTTTTCACCTCTTTGTAGACACTAAATGTATTGCGAGTATATTACGCGTGTTTTATACTGCCTTTAGTTTCTACACTGGGCCTAAACCTATTGTACGTAACGTACGTGTCTCTGTCCCACGATACAAACTTAGAGTCTCGCAATAAAATGAACAGCAAGTTTCTACTTACATGTGTATTCCGAGCTTAATCCAAGTCATATAAAAAACACTTCTGAAAACAGTTTCCATTTGGTGAGCAGCAGGTGTCCTTCGCAATCCCGTCGTCAGCGGATCACTCTAGTGGACGGATATAAATCTCTACCGGACGGAAAGGGCTAATGCTTACCTCGTTCTTTTAGACGTGTCCAAATCCGAAAAACGTAGTCATTGTACTCATCGTCAATAATAATTGTCAAAAACAATTCATTACTTGCAACCCATTGAGATTGCCTCGACGTCAATTGAACCTACCGCAGTGACATTATGTAGGTAGGCGTAATTTGTATCATTATTAAGTTAGTGTTGGCAGATGTCGTTAGTAAATTATGTTTATCCGACAGGACGCAGCTGTAAACGGGCGGCACTTAATCCCCCTCGCAAGGTGTTGCAAACTTGAAGAACAGTGAGTCAAAGGGAAATGTGAATAATGACAGCGGCTTCGTTTGTTTACACAGGTTCCTGTACTCACATATGTTTTAGAATGATTACGGCTAATTGAAATTATCGGTTCACAATTCTTGCAGACTTATGTAGTTGTCCTCGTTTTGCAGGGAAGTAAATTTGATTGCGGTGTCGTGACGTCGCAGGTGTGATAATTTACTTTAACAACGCAATAATAAGGGGACCGTCGTGAATATTCTCTGGGCACGCAACACATTATCCCACTTTATGTGCGTCAGGTACCAACCGAAGCACCCAATATTGACATGGTGCGTTTAGTACTGCGTGATGGAAAAAAAAAAACGGAAGTCAAGGTAATCCGATGGTTTTACTAAAGCCTAATAAAATTGTTTGGAGGTTTGAACACTTTATGTAAAGAAAACACATTTTCCACAAGACGGAATTTACTTAATATTGTTGCAAGAAAAAATATTAGTTTTCCCACAATTTTGTGTTGGAGTAGTAATGTGAATAGCTAAATCTGATATTACGCATTTTTTGACGTTTCGGTATTCCATATGTTATGATTCCTGTAGTGAAGGTACAGTGAAGGGATCTCTAGCTTGAAAAAGTGTGATGATCAAGTTTTATAAGGGTATTAACACTAGTTAACACTAGTTATCTTAATAATCTAAGACGTTAACCGAAACTGGTTTTGAGAAAGCACAATCGAGCATACTTTTCTTCACATCACGATTTTAGAAATTACTCCATTAAATGGCATAGAATAATTTGCTAAAAAGATTTTGATACACAAAAGCAATAAATAGTCTATTTACTCTAATAAACTTTTACATAAACTTAAGTGAAAATTGCTGCAAACTTCTCTAGGTTTACATTAAAATATTTACTAATTCATTAAGCAATCACGTATTATTTAAGCTTAATCAAGTATTATGTAAGTGTTATTCGTGGCTAATCTAAGGCTACAAGGATTTCAAATAGTGCGATACCAATTTACATGAACTGAAGGGCTTTGAATATTTACAAACTAGCTTGTCTCAGAGCTGAATGAGATTCTTATGGTGATTTAGGAGTAAGATATGTGCAAGAATAATCAGAGAGGACGGGGTAGCGTTACTATACTCGTAGCTCGTATTCATTCGAGGATAGTGTTAAATTAAAATATTATGATGTATCTTGTTCTACACATAAGAAGAAACAAATCATTTAGTAAAATGCTGTAGAATCTTCACATGTTTCTGTTATCTTCTCGGAAAATGCTAAGCACGGCAATCAAGTGTTAGCTAACACCTTATCTTCTAACTTATTTCTGAACTGTAGCTTAGCTTCAGAGCAGAGTGAGACTTTGGCCAATCATGCTTTAAAAAAAAGAGTTGTTTATGTCAAAAAAAACAAACGAAAAAGTCCACCATAGTTATTGCATTCTTGTAAATCTCCTTTATTATTAAAATCGGTAAAATTAGACTACAGCCATTTGGGATTACTTCTCTATGCAAAAAAATATTTTGGAATAAACTCTGCCACAGATAACCGTCCTTTATCAATAATTTCCAAACTACAACCGATATACCATCAGGCTCAACTGCTTTATACGCTATTTATCAAAACTTTTATATCATTTACGACTTTTTAAGTAATTTAATAACTGAACTGTGCTTTGTTCTTTGGATGGTTTACATTTTTTTCACCTATTAAGGTGAAAAAATGAAAAAAAAAGTAAAAAAAGTAATTCACTATTTAAGTACTAATGTACTTAAATAGTGAATTACTTTATAAAATAACTTTTATGAATGAATGAAACTTTCATCCTAAAAACGCTGTCATCACTTCTTTCGATTACTATATTTTAAAGAAAGCCAGACAAAGAAAGAAAGAATTTAAAATAGAGCCTACTTACTACTAATTTTGAAACAATAAACATTTCCTAAATCTTAATAACACTGTCAGCTCGACTTCGTAAAATCAGCTATTGACAGACTATTAGTTACCTACTTAACTTGAAACTAATCTTACGGCTCAATCATAAAATATTACTTAAACTATTAGCGAGAAGCCATTAGCTAGAACAGTGAATTTTTGATATATATTCTACTATCTTCCAATAAATTTTGAACGAGAATATGCGTATTCACCATTAGGTGTGATTTAAGGCCCGTATTTCAAACAGGACACATAATCGATGTTCGGAAGCTACACGAAAAGGACATTTTACTCTTTTCTTACGACATACAATTAAATTTTATTAAGTTAATATTTGGTTTGTTATTATCTGTCGGGTAAATAAAACCCAAACTTCATTTTTTGATATAAGTTAGAAATGTATTCGTAAAAAACAATTTAATAAAGCTGTTAATGCAAAACACTCACAAACTGTAGACAGTTTGCGAATGGATCAGTTATCACAAATAACTACAGACATTATCTAAACATCTTTAAGGAATAGGTCTAATTATAGTGAAACTAAATTCACTGTTATACATAGTCCTAAGGTTAATAAAGTAAACGGTACGGGCAATTCCTTTGCAAATAAAGGACCTTTATTATACTACTCATACGGTGATAAAAGATGGCGTAGGCATATACCGCATGTGTTATGTATATAATGTAGACGAAGACTTCTTCACCCGTCTACAATCTTTGACACCACGGAAAAGGGGCCTAAAACTAATAAAGGTATGTTTGCCGAACCATGCTTCCGACGTCTGTCATGGCGTGCATCGTCGCGGTAGGTATAGACAAGCCATTACTCGTATGTCGTTATATTAAGCTATACACCTATAAACTTTTACACACACGTACACAGCAGTATAAACATACTTATATGTAATAGGGTTATTAAGTAAACCTCGGCATCTCCTTCGTGTATTACGAAGCACGCTGTATAACCGATACAATAGATAACAAGTTTCGATAAGGGAGCTCAATAAGGACAACACAATATAGTGGAGGTATTTCAATAATTTTGCAAGGCACTTTAAACTTTACAGTTCCAGCGATAGGTTATTAAATTGTATTTAGTCATGCTGTAGTAATAGGCGAGACTTAGCTTACACAGCCACAACGAATGGGTATTGAACCCATAATAATGCCTTGAATTTAATGTATGCCGGGACCAAGTCTCGTTGCAATCATGGCCTAGAAACTCTCTCTCTAGTTAGAAAGTGTTTTTTTTTTGTTACGTAATTACTAAGTAAACAAAGTAAACTGAATAAAAGTGAAATTGTAAATTATTATGAAGTAATTTTAGTGGTTTTTTTTATTGAAGAGGGGGCAAACGAGCAGACGTGTCACCTGATGGAAAGCGACTACCGCCGTCCATGAACGCCTGCAGCTCAGGAGTTATTTCCTATCAACACCACATCATTTTCATGTAAATGTTGCCAAGACGAGACCTTATATGCTCGCCATGTTAAAAAGTTATCAGATCTCATGTAGAGCCAAGCTTCTAACTCTACAGGCCCTAACTCTACATGCCCTAACTTCACAAACTCTGCACCTTAGTCAAAATATGTGCTGCTTATGATATATTTTTTTACTTTTTTCATTTTTTTCTTGCACGTCAGAGGTGAATTTATTGATAGCCCACTCTTATCTTTGCATTTTTATCAATTTTTAGACCACTAGCATCAAAATTTACGGAAGTCTCAGACAAACTTCCGTCTCCTAGCTTAAGGGGGTGGGAGGTAAAAATTATAAGTTTTAGAATGTTTTTTGTTGTTTGTGTATTAATACTAGCTTCCATACCAAATTTTGCTTTCTATTACTTCAGGAAGTACCCAAATAATTTTAATGATCACCAGTGAGTAAGCGACGAAATCGAAGTTTTTTAGATATCAGTAAAATTTGAAGTATAAGAGCTGTGCAATAGAAACTTTATATGTTTAATAACTCCACTATTGACATCAGATCCCGAGAATTTCGCTAATCTGGGACAATGAAATTCATATATCACGTAAAACATACATTTTGCTTTAAAATAAAACATTAATTTGGGGTTTTGTAAAATGTTAGACTACTCGTAGAAGATGCAAGTTACGGGTATACTGGTCCAAATAGGGTCATTATCAAAAAAACATTATTGCTCTGTTTACATAGCCCGTTAATATTTTGCTTGCTTGCATAATATATCTACCTATTATATTTTACCTTTAGTTGTCAGAAGTGCTTGACAATTGAAACATTGGGTTAAAACGTATCCACCAACAGTCTTCCTTCCTCCGGAGGGATGACTGTAGGTTGATGCTGGTCGTTTGGTAGTTGGTTGAGTTGTAGCAATTGGGTAACTAATGTATTAGTTACACAGTTGGTACACAGTTATTGATACATTATTAATTATAATTTTAAGGACAAAACTAATATTGTTAAAATTGATTAAAGAATTAAAACGGAAAAAATATACTACATTCGCATTATTCAAATATTAGTGACTAATAAACGTACCAAGAAACAATTGACTTCACTTTTCTCATGTCTGTAACACAGAGTTGACTGTAAGAACACTGTGTCATAGATACCATTAGACCAAAATCAGCTCCCTGTGGCTCGAGTTAATATTTTGCTCAGGTATGGGAATAGGGTGCAATTCACAAATATGTCTACGGAGATGTATGCCGTACCTCGTTTTGATATGAACGTTGACTGTAAGCTAAAACAACACATTGCAGGTACTAGTACTGTTGACTTTACTGAAGATATTTCGCATTCTGATTCGAATATGGGAAGCAAAATAGACCACATACAGTTTAGAGTAAGTTATCATTGGCTCGGTATTTTAATATTGTAGATATTTTATTTTAACGCTGTGTTTAGACGACGAGTATTGGGCTCGCTTCTAAGTTACTTTTTTTTTAAAACAAACAAGGCAAAAGTGCACCATGCAATAACTTAAGCTTTAGAGAATATTTTTTGACTTTCATTCCTCGTAAAGATAAGCTGCGAATATTTTATATATTACTTACTACATTATACAATTAATTAGTTCCCATCACCTCACCTGTGCACCTTACTTGACGACGACTCTGCGCGTGGCGGTGGCCTTCCGCCTGGGCTGCAGGGTTTGTGAATCCCATGTATGCACCTGCGGTTCTATGGTGGAGGCCGATGGCCACCATGCTCTGAGTTGTCAGCGTTGCACGGGGAGGTTTCCGCGACATCATGCTCTCAATGACATAGTTCGTAGAGCCCTTATATCGGCCAACATTCCTTGTGTGCTCGAGCCTCCGGGTCTGAGCAGATACGATGGGAAGAGGCCGGACGGACTGACGCTGGTGCCTTGGAAGAATGGCAAGTGCCTGATCTGGCACGCCACATGCGTCAGCACTATTGCTGCCAGCCACCTGTGTCGCACCGTCCATGCCCCCTCGGGCGCCGCTGAAGACGCCTGTGTGAGGAAAAGGATAAAGTACGCGCCTTTGAAGACGACTTTTTATTTCGTGCCCATAGCAGTTGAGACCTTGGGCAGTTGGAGTAGAGACGCTAAGGTGTTTGTACATGAGTTAGGGCGCAAGTTGAACAAAGTGACTGGTGACTCCCGCTCAGGGTCGTTCCTGGTGCAGAGGTTGGCCGTGGCCATTCAGCGTTATGGGCACCTTTGCGCCAGGAGCGACCAGGGGTAGGTTATTTAATATATAGAGAATTTTAGTTAGAACACAATTGTTATTTTTGCCAAAGATTGTAATAAAAAAATGAATAAATAAATATAATTAATTAGTTACAAATTAATGACCAATAAATAAATGTAAGATCATGCATATATTTTATGATTTTGGGTCCTATATAGCAGCCTGTTCATACCTATTGAAATCGTCCGATCAGAAATAAGGTAGCATAGGTTCTATTAAACTTTTTTATTCAATAACAATAGTCTTCAGGACATCTTTAAAAACCCCTGCTTCATTTTGTTGAATTTAACTTAAAGAAGAAAGACTTGACAAACAATTATCAAAGGAGTCATTCCAGTTATGTATCTGAATATTCCCTGTGGTTGTATTTGTCAAAGCCAAGAATTGGATCACGAGTTTATTTGAGGTTGCTATTATTTTTTATGTACAATACAAAATGAAAATGTTTGACGGTTGTCGATAACGATGTCGACGAAATTTGAAAGGTCAGATAACATTTGATATGTCACAACATAACCTTCTTGAAGTTAAAAGCATGAATTTTTAATACATAAATGGTTCACATTATTTTCGGTTACCGAGGCAACTGGAATCATTAACATTGAACACACTACCGGTATCGCAGCGTCCCACACTACTGCACTGAGGGTACTAAACTTCAATGCGCAAATGACTGATAGCTAAATTTGTGTTTGCCATAAAGCAATGCCTCACCTGCTTGAGTTTAGATCTTAGTTATTGATTTGATTGATTTGAGATTAGGCGTGCGTCGCCGGAGCTTTTTTTTTGATTTTCAGAATTCCGAAATTCGAAAGTAAATGTGATTACCAAAAAATATTAAAAAAGCACCAGCGAGCTTAAAGTAAAAGGTAACTAGCGTTAATTGGAGCACATGATATTAATTAGGGCGACCAAAAGAGTCCTAACAATATGATACAGTTACTATTAGTATTCTATGTTTATGATTTTGTTGACATACATTTTGTATAGAATATGGAATGATCATCATCAGCCTTTAACAGTCCACTTCACAGTCCACTTTAACAGTCTGGACATAGGAGAATATGAAGTGGAAATTATTTTTACAGGCAATTTTTTATGAAGTCAAACGGCTGTAGTTTTAGTAAAGACGCCGGTTTGCAATCAAGTGACAGTGTGTGTGTGAATTTGAACTCCGTCCGGTTCACCACCGACGTGAACCAACTTTATACACAAGAATTTAGCATCAGGTGGTAATAATAATACTACTGATAATCAGTGTATCCCTCATGACCCCTACAAGCTTTTCTCAAGATAAGAAAACGTCTTATACATCATATTTCTATTTCATAAATAATATAATCTAAAAAGCAAAAGTAGGTGAAAAAATTACTGAACAACATGAGCAGCACTTAAGGTTCCGGTACAACATACTCGTACATATATATTGAAAACACCTAAGCAAAAGAAAATGCACTCTTTTTTTTGACTGGTGGATAACCCCAGGGGTACTATCTTGGGAGCATGACGAAATGGAACCAGTGTTATACCTCAAAACGAAAAGCCGACAGTGTATCCGCATATTGTATAACGTGTAACAGAGAGGTACGGTCATATTTCTTTAAATATATTCTTTTCTTTTATACCGACGTCTATAGGTCTGTTAGAATATTTTGTTTTGATTGTTGTATTGTTGTTAGCTAGAAAGTTGAATACTATATGAATGTCTCAATATTATTCGCAAGTGATCCTATAAGTGTTAATAGGTAGTTAGCGATGGTGAACGTTATCAGATGCACTATAAACTGCTTTAGTGAGTAGGTACCTCGAGATAGAAGAATAGCAAGGAAATGGCAATTTCCTTTGGTTGTAATATGTTTGTAACACGCCATTTTTCCATTATCCAATATCAATATTGTTTTGTCTTCATCGTTGAGGAATGGAAGGCTGAGACCACGTTAATGACAACATTGCATGACGTATGTAAGGCCTGGCTAAACCTCGTTCCTCTGCGGTGAGGTTTCATGGTTAAGTGTAAATATTGCTGAATATGTGTTTGGTGAACAATATTGTATTGTTGTGTTTCTCACTGTTATGAAATATTATTTCCTACTGTTTCTTTGTTTAATATTGTGTAAACAATGTTAAAAAAAGAATCAGAAACATTAAGCTTCAAAGTAAATCCTTTATATTTAGAGGGTATGTTTTTTTTAAAAGACTATAATACTTATAAGATCATGATCACATCACTAATGACATTACACCGGTTTGTAAATGAATTTCATTTTTCGTGGTGAGCTACATTTATTTATATAGGGGGCAAACAAGTCACATCAACAGCCTTTAACGGTCCACTGCTGGACATAAGCCTCTCCTTAGAAAGGAGGTTTTGGCCTACTATACCACGCTAGCTACACGGGTTGGTATAGGGTTTGTGTTTTTCTTCTCTCTGCAGTGCTGTTGTTCTGCGTAGTTTTTTCGCTTAGTCGGGTCTTACGACACCCACGGGATGAATAGGGATGGTGACACTCTGTATTCTTAATCCGTCACCACGCGGATAAACACACAGGTCACTTGATGGTAAGTGCATACTGCCGCCCATGGACAACTGGGCTTAAAGAGTGCGTTGTTACCCTTTAAGTCCACTCCCCGCAGAATCAGGGGAGAAGATGTTTGGACTCCTGTAAGCTTACTCACTCAGTGACAAGCAATAAAAGATTTGCTTAACACCGGTTTTATGTAAGGCCTTAGTATCACTTCACTCGAGTCTGGCCTATATATGCCGAAGCATGGCTCTTCCACTTACAAAATACGATAACAAAATTTTGATGTTGTTATCGTATATTGAAAATTATTCTTAGTGTTAGCTTTAGTTTATGGAAGATTCCAGCTTTTCAAATGCAATATATAATAATATATTATTTATATCATTCTACTGACTACATACTCTAACAATACATCAGCTATTTTAACATGTAAATAAGGATAGTAAAATTGCGTGAAGGAAAATAGATAGAAACAGTCATGTTTAATTATAAAATTAAATGACAGCCATTCCTTTCTGTGACTCTTTGTCTAAATTACTTTCGGTTTAAACACTTACGAAAACAGACATAGAATGCTAATTCTCGCGACAAAAAACCAAGGAGGGTACACAACAGACCTCCGCTAAGAATTAGCTACGGTGCTACGAACACTACGAAGTCGCGTATCCGCCTACGAGGGAGGCATAAACAAAGTAAAGCTTTATCATGTAACACCACAGTCGCGTTCTAAGATTAATGTTCGACTAATGAATCAGCGCTGTGACAAATCAGTAGGTACCTACAACCTACCTATAGTGAATGATATGCTTTTGTATCTTCTACGTATTCGGTAGGCTTAGCGTCAATAGATCTTAAATTATTGTTGCTTTGTATGCCTAACGGTTTTACGGTCTTAATTCATTCAATTCAATCAATTTAACTTCAGGTCACTGAAATAGTATGTAAATAAACCTATACCTATAATCTTTGCTATGTCTGAAATAGATAAAATAAATTAAATGAGACTAAATATAAATGATCTAACACATTTTTATCTGAAAATAGGATTAGAATTTATCCCAACTAAGTGGTCTTTTAATCTTTCATTTTTATAAACTTTAAGACATAATTTTTTAATTATAAAATTAATACTTTAAATGAATTACTTTCCTGTGCCTATTCTGAGTTGGCATTATGAGTCTAATGACCCCAGCCATTGGTTCGGTCCCCACCCATGACAAATAATTGTGTAATAAACAAGATCATTGCTTCTGGGTCCAGGTAATCTATCTATGTGTTTGTGTAGTATACATTAAGAGATATAAAAAGTGCTTAGTAGGTCTCTGGTATACTCTGGTTGCTATAAAACAGACTCTGAATAACTTAGGATTAGATTGCCGTGCCGTTCATATTCTTCTTGGGTTCAAAAATCGAAAATTTCTGTTTTACTGAGAAAATTAAAAAGGAAGGATTCATAAAATGTACCTAAATAACACAAAAATATGTATTAATTTAAAGCACTGTATTAATTATAATTGTGAGAAAGTTAAAAAGTACAAAAATTGTATAACCAGCTTCATCATCAGCCCATCGTAATCTACAGCTGGACATAGGCCTCTCCCATTGCACGCCACTAACATCGATTTTGCGCTTCTCACATCCAGCTCCTGCCAGCAATCTTGTAAATCGTCACTCTACCTGGCCTGTGGGCACAGGGGGCTTCCAACATTACGTTTGCCGAGACTCGATCTGAACTCAAGAACAAAAAATGTAGAGTTCGTTCGTTTTTATCTACTGAATTAAAAAAACTTGTAAAGTGTAACTTAAGTCAGTAATTGACTTATCTCATATAATTTATAAGTAAGTAAAGGATTTCGAATAAGCTACTTCGTTGCTATAATTATAAAGGTATAATTATAATCGAATTAAATCTTGTTTTCATTGAGAGCCCTAAATTATTCTCATTAAAAAGATTAGAGAATTTACTGATGAAATAGATCTTTACAGACATGTTACACTATTCTTTAAAACTTGCATTTTCCATGACTTACCTTAAGAAAATACGCCAATGATTCAAACCAAAACTGTACAATTGCTTGGTAGGTACGTATCCAGCATTGGTTTTAACGGGTAAAATTGACAGAAATCATAAAACTAAAATTAGGCATTTAGGAAAGATAATGAAAAACTCAAAACTGGGAGTGTTTACAAAAAATGAAAATACTATACATGACTGCTGATAAACAGGTTTATATATTTCTAAATATATACGTATTATAGATAAAGTACACCCAGACACAGAATTAATGTTCGTGTTCATCACACAATATTTGACCACGACCTCCGGCGTAGCAGTGAGGGTCACCAACCCCCTTGACAAAAAGGCCTGTCTATGTGATGATGAAAAATGATGGTGATGATTATTTTTTATAAGTTTTCCCTATGAAAACCATAAAAAAATAATAATAATAGACTATAAGAAGGCTTATGACTCGGTTCCACATACATGGCTTTTGAAGGTGCTGGAGTTGTATAAAATTGATACAACTCTGTACACTTTCTTAAGGTCATGTATGGGGCAATGGAGAACAGCACTTCGCTATCCAGGATGTCAGCAGACAGCAGTATATGATGTACTATACTGCTGTCTGCTGACAATAAAGATCGAGCGGGGTATATTTCAGGGTGATAGTCTGGGTGCCTTGTGGTTTTGTCTGGCTTTGAACCCTATTAGCACTTTATTAGAGGGTTCAGGGTTAGGCTATAGGTTGCAGAAAGATGATAAAGTTATATCTCACCTTCTTTATATGTATGATTTCAAACTGTTAGCCCCCAACAAATTACAATTGACAAAGTTACTAAAGGTGACGGAAAACTTTAGTAATTCTATCAAAATGGAATTTGGTGTAGACAAATTAAAAAAAAAATTTTTTTTTTTAAAGTGTATGTTTAAAAATGTAAATAATATGTATATAAAATAAATAAAGAGAATAATAATAATTACACACACCTATTTGATCTCTAAGTAGACAGCGTCTGCACTATTGTAGTCACCAATGAGTAAGTAAAAAATATACAATGAAAAATAATTTTTTGAAGTGAAAACTACTTACTACTAGCCAAAAAAAAAAAATTTGACACTTTTTTAGTTGCTTTTCACTGTCTGTAATCTGTGACAGTGTTGTATCAGTTGGATATGTTGAAAATAAATCCCTGGTCCCCGTACTTCGGACCATCTACGGCGGGTAGATGACCCCCTCCTATGTACGAACCCCCATGTTCCGTTCCTGCTCTCGAAACGGCGCGCCTGGCCTGCTTCTGCCTCACCTATTAGCCCCAGGCCTGCGCTTATGGAGGACGGAGGTTTGTTCTACGACCTGCGACGCCTGAGTCGTCTTATATCACTATACCTGAACTCTCTAGAAAAGATAAGACATTCTGTTGAATTTGGACAACTTTCTGTATTGGGTAATAGGTAAAAATGATAACCTGAAGAAGTAATTACAATTTTTGGCTACAAAAATCGATTTCAATTTGAGCGTAATCTTTCGTACAAATATTTAAAAAAAAACCTCGCCAATTTAAAGCGATGTTTATAACTCTATCTTTAAATTATTAGAGCAAATTTAATAGTAAAATATCTGCCAGAGGCTTCAAATTTCCAAAGAAAATGTCATGACTCAAAAGCTTTCAAACTACTTATAATTTTTAGAAGGTAATGATTAATATAATTAACTTTAAACAGGCTTTCAATAATTCGTCATGTTAATTTTCTTGTATAGACTCTTTCAAAGTAAATATTAATATATCAGCGCATGTTGTACAACAAGTATGAAGTAATTATAAATGTAAATTAATGACTTACATAAACTACATTATGAATCAATGTTGCTGAACTACAAATTCCATCGCGTAACGCAATTTAAATAGACTATTCACTGGCAACCCCAGTGAACTTGTAAAGTGACTTATAATTACTCCCACGTCAGATAACGGCTATACATGTGTTTGACAGGTAATCAAAAACCCAGCAACACTCTCTATCAATATTGTCATTTATATTTGCCCACATTCCAGTCATTTCACAAGAAAAAAGCCTTAATTATACCTTAAACAATCTTTTGTCTTTTGAGAAAAGAGGTTACGGTCTTATCTATATTAAGCCTTGGTATTCCAAAACAGATTAGAGGAACAACTGGCAGACTGGTGACAGCGAGGATTAATAAAGTCCTGATTTTATACTGTCTGAATATTTAAATAAAAGGATTTTTCATAATTTTTTCTTAACTCTTAAACTGTAATCCATTTATGATCTTGTCTGTGCCGAGAATAAGTAACAACTATTTTAATAGATGACAGAAGGCAAATTTATTAATTTTCATTTGGTGAACTAACAGACTATTGATGAGTCATCCGCTATAATGGGAAGGTAAAAAAGTAAAAACACAATTTTGGCAAAGTTATCTTTTATTCACTTTTTATAATGAAAAGTGACTACAGGATAGCATCTGTGGACACCTGTAACTCAAGGGACACAAATGCGTTACCGCCCTCTGAGTGATGAATCCCCAGTTACTCGGTGTACTACTTAAGTACCAACGAAGATTTGCCTCATCATTTATCATCATCAACACCCTTCACTAGTCCACTGCTGGACATAGGCCTCTCCTTGGAAAGGAAGTTCTGGCCTACTATACAACAACATACACCACTCATGGGATGAATAGGGGTGGTGACACTCTGTATTATTAATCCATCACCGCACGGATTGACTGAATTTCTTGACACCGGTTTTTTGTAAGACCGTGGCACCATTTCAGTTGAACCGGTCTATATGTGCCGAGGCCTGGCTCTCCAATGATATACTTCTTTACTGTTCATATCGCAGTTATATATATAGTTATATATATATATATATAGATTCAGTATTAATCGATTGTGTACACTTCATTTATTTACAATTCCAAGTGAAATTTTCGTCGATGGTTAATGTTTCTTAATCCCAAAAGTAGGATAGAAGTATTAGAAACTTTTACCTTCCGTCACTTATTTTATATTGTTTGTACAAAAATTGCACAGATTGCCGTCATTATAAGATTGATACGTCGAGAATGCTTTTGATAGTCTGTTCATAAATAGAATGATAAAGTTACTAACTTGCTTTTTATTAGTTTTTCTATAAAAACAAAAACCATTTAGTGGTTGATAGTCAACTGAATAAAACCTATCTTGTCAATAGCATTTGCCCACAATAAAGTCCAACTTTTGGTTTGATGGGTCCACGGGCGGTTAAGTCAATTTCCTGAAGGTCGAACATGAAATCTTATATGTATATCCTATCAATCCCGCGCTTCAAATGTCACCTTCTATTAGTGTTTCTACTTTATTTAAAAAAAATAGGATTCTAAAAAAATATAAAGAAGTAGAAGCAATAATCTTATTGCTAAGTGTTTTTTTTTAATTACTGACTTAAATTTAAAAATAAGTTTTTTGGGACGTATACCGATGTATGCAGAAGTAGTTCTAGAATGACATCTGAAAAAATCGTACACGTTCGAGTAAGACTTAGGCACCGGGATTTCAGTACAAACTTGACATTGCCAGTAATAGTTCCTTTTCTGTTACTTATGGGCTTCTGTTACCAAATAAAATATCAATATTCTAGGTTTATGGTACTCTATAGGTTTTGAGTTAAGTATCAAATGTTAAAATATAAAATTGACATAACCAACTCTTGTGATTTCCTTAAAAGGTTTAAGTGACCCGTAGACGTAAATATTTGATGTTAATTTCAACTTGATACCTAAGCGTATTTAAAAAAAAAGTGAGTCGTGATAGATAAATGTATAATGAAGTGATACTTTAGTAGTGCTTTTTTCCTCTTGAGGAACGGAACCCTAAAAAGGGGTAATATACTTCGAGAATCGATTCTCAAGATTAGATGATATTTCTATAAATAAGCGTGTATGAACAAGTTATAAAACATATGATTAAGTGTTTACGTTGTGAAGGTCGACATTACAGTAATTGCTACCAGCTCTATGTTGTAACAGTAAACTTTGACAGTTAAAACACTGAGTGCTTATGAACTGTCAAAGTATGATTGGTATGTAATTACATACCAATCATACTTTGGACAGAACGGAAAGTTTACAAATACTCTAAATAGTACTTACGTAAAAAACTGTTTCTATTCCATATTGTTGCTAAAGTTGCCTTTCTCGATGACTTCATTGGTAACCTTAAAATATGCAAATGAAATTCGGAAACTTGTATACTTGCCTACAGTAAAAAATGTATACATAATTCATTCACCTCCCTTTCTATCAAAAGAGTATTTTGCGGATTTCTGTATATAGATATTATGTTTTCAAGCCCTTTGAAAAATAAATTGCGATGTGCGAATGCAGTAGTGAAATGAAATATAAAATTTTATGTGAGGTGCGGCCGTACTGTTGAACGTGAGTTTAGTTATATTGTCGTGTCACTAATAACGACAATTCACCTGGGAATTTTGGATTCAATCAATAATACCCGCTCGTTACCAGTCCAATTGTGACGTGTCCCAGTTGCTACCGTCGTGAATCCTCACGGGATCCAACCTGCGGTAGCGGGCCATTAATGAGTCTCTATGTTTGGAGTAACTTAGTGTTGACTACATTCACAATTATTTTTGGTTTTTCTGAGACCGCCCAGGATGAGAAACTATTGCTTTCACAAAACAGTTTTGAATATCCTTATGAAACGTATTTTACGTATTACGGTCAAAACCTCCTTTCTAAGGAGAGGCTTATGTCCAGCGGTGGACTATTAAAGGCTGTGTGTAAGTGCTTTGTGTGATGTGATAAACCGGATGCCATGTATGGACATGGCATCCGGTTTATCACATCACATTATAAAATCGTGACGAGAGTATGGGACTCTCGTCACGATTTTACAATTCTCGTATCGGCTTTACGGTAATGTAGTCATCTTCCATGACAGAAATAATAACCATTCCATGTTGATCCACAGGACATATTAAATAAAAAGTGTAAATATAAAAAAAAAATGTTTTGAGGTAAAATAAAATAACAGTGCATAAAGTAAAAGTCGGAGCGCTTTTTAAGTATATTATGTAAAGTATAAATAAAACAGTCAAGTCATAAAATAAGAAACATTATAAAAATATAAACAAAACATCATTTTTGAACGAAGCAAATACCTTAAGGTCACGTTAAAAGGTTGCGGTTCAAAAGATGCCAATGTTTACTTAGTTACTTAATCATAATAACGTAAAGAAAACAGACCTGCTTATCAAGCTTAAATACACGAACTGGAAATTCAAATTTACAAAATATATTTCAATCATAAAATAAATGTCTTTTAGAAAAAAATACTTTTAAAATTCGACCTAGCAACGAGAGATAGGGGTGAAATGTACTTTTTGGAGATAATCCTTTGAGGCTCGGCTAATATTACATATTTAGAATGGTCTCATTTGATATTATGTGCTAGCATATATCTATACAGCCACAGACGGTACGTGTATATGTTTCACCTGTTCCGTTCGCGATGTGGCACTCTATTTATAAAGCTGACAGGAATAACGTACTTAGCCGTCACGTATTTTGTGCAGGGCTTAATTGTTTCTGTATATCATAACAAAGTATCCGGAGCGTTTAATTTAGTAACTATTATAAGACTTATATATAATTAAAAGAGAAACAAGATCATATTTAGTCTTTTAGTAAGCGGTTACCAGTGCCAATTAACAGTAGCAACGGCAGCGGAGATTCTTACCTGCATATATTCATAAAATGGAGGTACTTCCCTTACGAGCATGTCTGTATGGTTAAGAAGTCATAATACACAAAAATCAACAGTCAAAAAGTAAAATAGTAGTAGAAGTTTTTAGCGTCATATTTTGTTTATACACAAGTTTCTATAGAGTTCCACCACACTAGCTCAGCACAAGTATCAGTCTGCTTTACGCAAAGAGGGCTCTCTACAAACTTGTATGGAATTAATCAAATCATATTATTACGGTAATTGATTCTCGAACAGTTTCGCACCTTCTTTAAAGTAATTTTAAAAGACAAAATTTAAGTTTTCCATTCTGCATTCCATGTGGTGATGGATTAATTATACGGAGTGTCACTACCCCTATTCATCCAATGTGTGTCGTAAGAGCCGACTAAGGGAGCAAACTACTCAGAACATCATCACTCGCCCCCTCGCGGCTGGCCAAACTAATGCGGGTGGAGGGGAAACCCACCCCGTCCACCCGCGGCCACACTCAGGGCGGCATGAGGCGGTGATAAGTGCGCCTCCGCCGCCCGGTTCGCCGGCGGCGGTGGCGCGACCGCGGTGAAACAACTGTCGCTACCGGCCATGGAGCGTACTACGGCCGGTAGCGAGAGATCCACTCCGATGACAGCAGTGAGGGCCCGGCGCTGCGTCGCCCATGCGGGGCAGACCGCCAGCGTGTGCTGGGCCGAGTCCTCACTGCAGTCGCAGTGGTGGCAGGCGGGACTCAGTTCCCTCCTAGCGACCGAGTGCAGGTACTTTCCGAAGCAACCGTGCCCGGAAAGCACCTGCGTCAGCCGGAAGGTAAGGGTCCCGTGCTGCCGCCCTGCCCACTCGGCGATGACCGGCTGGAGAGCCTCCACGGCGGCGAAGCCAGCGCGTGGAGTCTCCAGCCGGAACGACCAACGAGCCATCGTGGCTCGGCGAGTGGCTTCGCGCCACTTGCGCACGTCTTCGGGCGGAGGGCGAAATCCGCTCTCCGCCCGGGAGTCAGCCACTCGCCGATAAACTTCGGCGAGCACTTCCGCCTCCAAATCCCACGGGGGAGTTCCGGCCAACGCGCAAGCCACCTCCGTCGCAACGGTGCGGTAACCGCGCATGGGTCAGAGCCGCCGCCCACACCGGTGCACCGTATAGTGCCATTGACCGGACAACCCCCGTGTACAGCCGTCTTGTCGCGACGCTGGGTCCACCCAAATTGGGCAAAAGTCGCCCTAGGGCAGACGCAGCGCCGACCAGCTTTGGAGCAAGCTGTCGCAGGTGCTCGTCGAAGAGCCACCTTTCGTCGAGGATCAGGCCCAGATATTTCATCTGGGCCCGAACCGGCACGAGGACCGAGTTGACCACGATTGAGGCGCCAGGGGGTGGACCACGACGAGGCCCATGAAATAAGAAGCCTCCGTCTTATCTAGGGCCACCCGTAAGCCCAGCGCCTCAATGCGCCCGACCACCAGGGAGACTCCCCTTCTGGCCAGGCGAAGTTCGCCCCCCGGGCTGTCACCAGAGTATCTGCGTAACAAATTACACCCAGCCCGGGGGGGAAATCGGCTCGAAGGGCCCAGTCGTACCCTATGTTCCACAAGAGGGGTCCAAGAACAGACCCCTGTGGAACACCGCACGACATGGGCCGACACCTCGAATTACCGTCTCGGTCTTCGTACACGACGGTACGCTCCTCTAAATAGTCTGCCACTAGCCGCCTCAGGTACTTTGGCACCCCATGATAGTGGAGTGCTTCCCTGATGCAGTTGAATGGCAGACTATTGAATGCGTTGGCGATGTCCAATGACACCGCCAACAGCACGCCGCCACAGCTCACGGCCTCTTCGGCCACTGCCATGTGGTTGAGGGCTAGGGCCAGCACTCGAGCCGGTACCCGAGCGAAAGCGACCAGCCCCCACGTCGACCTCCTCGGTCGGAGCCCGAGGAGACAGCCACGAGTGAATTATGGCTGCCTCCTCTAGTAGGTCCCGGTTCAGTCTGGCAACAGCCCACCGCGGAACGCGGGATAAACGCTTCGCCACGTGACCCCTACTGGAGTCCTGGGTCCGGGAGAGCTCAAATCGGATATAAAGATGATCCGAGAGCGTCTCAACCTCTTCCAGGACACGCCAGTTCCTTACTCGTGCGGCGAGGGCAGGGGTAGCGAACGAAAGGTCCACTATGGAACCCCCCCTGCTGTCGCACGCACGTGTTGGTGGAGCCTCTGTTGAGAAGACAGAGGCCCACTGAGGCCGCCCACTCCTCTACGGCCTCGCCCCTTGCGTCCATCCTGGGGGAACCCCACGCAATGGACTTTGCGTTGAAGTCCCCCAGCACAAGGACGTGCCCAGACGCTAGTCGCCGTATCGAGGTCTCCAAGCTGGTTAGGAAAACCTCGAAGTCGCTCAAACTCCGGTGGAGGGAGAAGTATACACCATATATAGTGATCCCCCCCTCTCGGCAGCAACATATCCAGTGCCCTTGTCTCTTAGCGACAAGGGCGGGGAATGAGCCACCGTGGAACCGACGACTGCCACGGGGCCGTCCCAGTCACCCATCCAGTTTGGACCGGAAGGGACAAAATAGGGCTCCGCGACTACGGCAACACCTATCGACCACTGTGCCATGGTTTGCAGGAAGAGATCCTGCGCCGCGGCACAGTGGTTCAGGTTCGTCTGGACCAGGAGGTTGGAGACTTGATCCATTACTGGGTCGTCTCTACAACCTCCTCCTCCATGGGCGACGACGTCGACGCACGAACTACATCGGAGGCAGCCTGGGTCGACTGGCTAGCCCCCGATGCTTGCTGAGAATTGCGGGGAGGCTTGCAGCCCCCCTGCCCCATCTGGTGATTGGCGGGCTTGTTACCCGCCGCACACACCGGGCAGTGAGGGGCGGCAGAGTATTCCGCCGCCACATGCCCCGGTCGACCACAGCGGAAAGATAGTCCGCTGCAGTCAAAGCAGTTTTGACACTTGACGCGCGTGTGTCCCGATGCTAGGCATTTGTAACTTGGCCAATACTTTGGCCGACGCTACGGGACAGCTGACCCACACGGCGCCAAGCCCTCCTGGACTGGGGCGGATGGTGCCGACCCTGACGTTGTCCGCGCTGCACCCCGTCTTCTCCCGGATTACAGCGCGGACATCTTCGGCCGTCACAGAGTCGTCCAGGCCCGAGATGCACAGCTCCGCGCACTTGGTAGGCCTGGCGATCTTGACACCATCTGTGGTCGCGAATATACCCCTCTAGCCTCTCAGCAAACGAGTCCGCCGTCTTTGCGCCTACAGCCCCAGGGAACTCGAGAACTCGAGCCCCCGTCTGGGCGAGGCGCATCCTGACCCCCACCGTCCCAAAATAATTGGCGAGGCTGTCCCGGGCCTTTTTAAAGACGACCGCGTAGGACAGCCCGCCGTCAGCCGCCTCCGGGGACACGGTCACCACTACAGCCGCGGTTTTGGGCGGCTGCAGCTTCCGTGGCCTCCTTTTAGAGGCCGTTGCCGGAGGGGGCAGGTGCGGAGGGGCCTGGCAGGGGTGTCGGAGTGGGGAGCGGAGGGAATGCCACTCCACTCCTCGGCGCCGTTTTAGGCCCCGTCTTGGCCGGCACTTTGGCTTGCGCCTTGGCTGGCGCCTGGGGGGGGTGCCTTGGCTGGCACCTGGGCCCCCCTCCTCGGCTTTTGGGGAGCCGATGGAGTCGGGGCAGACGCCGCCGCCGCGTAAGAGACGCGGCCTCCCACCACGGGGAGCGCGGTCGGAGCGGCGGCCTTAGGCCGCTGTGCCGACGCGAGCGGGGGGCGCACAACCGGCGCAGGGGGCAGTCTCGCCTCCAGGCCAGCCAGGTGTCCGTCCAGCATATTCCCAACTGCGATGAGAATTTCACGCAGTTGGGCGTCAAATACCCCTGAGTTGGTGGTAGGGGCAGGCTGGGACGCGGACGGGGTTTCCCGCTCGGGGAGGTTCGCCTGGAAGCGGGCGAACTGAGCGCTCAGCTCGTTCACCCGCTCCGTCAGCCTCTCGTTGGCCAACTGTAGGCGAGAGACATCGCCCACTAGGCCCTCCACGACCTCCGACAAAGCGGAGGAGGAGTCCTTGAGGGCCCTCACAAACGAGCCCTTAAGGTTTACGGACTTGGTGGCCACCTTGTGGATGATGGCCACCGCCGCTTTCGCCTTCTCCTGCACGGACACGGGAGCCTGGGGGGCATTTCCCCCCACCGGCTCCCGAACCTTGAGCAGGAGATCCGCGATCTCCTCCTCCGCTACGGCCTCGCCGTCCACTCGTACACTTTTGTACGACTCCGCGTTTGAGAAGGCGGAGCCTGACGGGGTCGAGGGGTCGAGGCCGAGGCCGGTTTTCGTGGCCTACCTCGACGGCTGCTTGCCACTTTTGGTGGCATCATTTCTTGGGACGTGTCGGTCTCCTCGTCTCTGGAGCGTCCGCGTTTCCGGCTGTCGCATCGCTCGTCGAACGCAGACGATCCAATGCTCTTCGGCTCCCAGAGACCAGAGTCAGACTGACTTCTGGGAGCCCCACCGAGATAGGCGTCCCCGACACCACCTCACCCTCAGTGGACGACCCATCCACTCCACTGTTCCTCTTCTCCTTAACTAAAACAAACCCTATACCAACCCGTCAGGCTAGCGGCGTATATTAGGCCAAAACTTTTAAGGAGAGGCCTATGTCCAATAGTGGACTAGTACCTAAAGGCTGTTAATGATGCACGCTGCACGAATAAATTAAACATTTTCTCAAACTTTTTAAAACTATTATTTATACAGTTTACTCATCTACGGAATTAATCCTCAAAAAATTATGCTAATATTTCAATGATATACTAAAAGTTACTCCTCCATACATCGATATAATAATACGTCATAGTCAATTTTCTTACCACAAAATATAAGTTTGTAATAGCACAATATTTTACATGTGATGTTGTATATGCGTTGTTTTAGAAGCTTGATCTTTTGAGTTACCGCAATTAAGTCTACCGTCTTAATTAGATGTTAGCTTCTACTTCATCGCTGCAAGCATACCAACATACAGAAAGTCCCTGTTTGGGCACAGAACTGTACAAGTTGATTCAATTTGACAGTTGCTAGGCTTAGACCAATATTTTATTATTATATTTCAATTATTATCGCTCTCTAAATACAACATTAAAAATGTGGCTTACAATACTGTAGCCTTTACTAAATAATTCCATTTGACTCTTTAAATCTGCTGATCATAGTGGATTTTACATTTAACCCAAAGATAATATTGATTTCCAACCTCTTGCTTTTTCTGTGTATATTGCAGAGGGGTCGGTTTAATAATAAATGACCAAAGTATAAAAACTGTAACGTCGTATTTTTAAAAGGACGATTCTATTTTATTTATGATATTTTATCGAATGCGATTTCGTGTATAAATACGGGTAAATCGATTAATCGATGTCAATAATCGATTCAATCAACGGATCACACCGTTCATCCCAATCCAAGTGGATACAGTGGACGTTCGATCCCGATGATCTGGGGAGGACCTCCAGAAAAGCTGATTCGTCACCCGCCCTAGATACCAGATATCACCAGGAAAAACCCGTAAGGGTTTTTTTTTACTTCCTCTTATGTAGTGCTCCCGCATACCGTTACTGCATACATAACGCATACCGTTACTACATATGTACAGGGTCGAGAGGACTTCAGGTAATTTTTATAAAATAAAAGTTCTAATTGACTGTTCACCAAGGCTGTTGTAATTCAAGTAAGGTAACCTGACAATAATTTTGGACCCTAATACACACACGAAAAAACCATGTTACACGATGTAGATTTTTATGATAGTTAGATTGCTCATAACTATAATGTAGGCGCTCACGCTTGCAATGACGCCTCAACATGCCCCCAGCCGTTGAAAGTTTGCCTTTCAACCGGAGATTCTAATAGACGGCAAATCTTCGATGCAGCTCGCCTGACCACTCCATTCGCTGTACGGATGTCAGCAACTCTGCTTATGTTGTCGCTGCCTGGATGAAGAGTAACGATCCGCCCCATCTTCCACTTAAGTGGCGGCAAATTGTCGTCCTTTATAATGACGAGGGAGCCAATTTGCAACGAGTCCTTGCTGCCACCCTCGCCCAAAAGTGTTGCCGTAATTGCTCGATGCGTTGGTGGCGTGTCAGACTGTGAATCGACTGATCACGAAGATCTTTGACTGGCAGAGACGTAAGAGGTCTTCCAATTAAAAAGTGCCCAGGAGTGAGAGGCAAAAGGTCTTCAGAATTCGACGAAAGAGGAGTGAGTGGCCGTGAATTTAATATACCTTCAATCTGAACTAAAGTCGAGTTCAATTCCTCGTATGACAAATTACAATTGCCCAACACTTGGACTAAATGGTGTTTAGTCGACTTTACTCCCGCCTCCCAGAGACCAGCAAAATTTGGAGAGTAAGCAGGTATAAAATGAAATTTGACCCCATCTTAAGCCACACTATCAGCTAAGGAGTCACAATTTTGCTTTAAAAACTTTGATATTTCATTGTACGCTCCTACAAATGATGTTCCATTATCGGAATAAATATTTAAAGGTTTCCCTCTACGGGACATAAATCGTCGCAAAGCCTGTATATAATTACTGCTCGTCAAATCACCGACTAACTCTAAATGTATGGCTTTAGTGGTAAAGCATACAAAAATGACGATATAGACCTTCACTAATCTAGATCCACGACCTTGACGGCTGACAGAGTTAATCGGGCCTGCATAGTCTACACCTACGTTTTGGAAGGGGAAGTCTGATGGTGAAAGCCTACTTGCTGGTAGATTACCCATTTGTGGGGCAATAGTCCTACCCGCTTGACGCCGGCACGTAACGCATTGCCGATAGCAGGTTCTAGCTAGATTGCGACCACCCAGCGGCCAGTAAGTTTCCCTTATTGTTGCTAGTAATAATTGCGGACCAGCGTGTAGTAATCTTAAATGCTCGTATCTAAATAAAAGTTTTGTAAAATAATGAGTGGACTGTATAAGTATTGGATGTTTCTTTTCAAATGAGTATTCGGAGTTGTGTAGCCTGCCTCCAACACGCATGATTTTATTGTTGTCTAAAAATACATTTAATTTTAATAATTGATTTTTATTAGGTAGTTTTTTATTCTTAATTAATAAATTATATTCCGGAAAAGACTCACGTTGCGACTGAATAATAATACAATTTAATGAATATTCTAATTCGTCTACAGACAAAGGGGAAGAGCACAATGGTTGACCCTTACATTTATTAATAAAACGAAACACATAACATATAGCACGTTGCAATCTTAACAAATTAGAAAAACGTTCGAAGGCTATCACGCCTGTACTTATTTCTTTATCATTGTGACAACTAACTAAACAGATAGTAGGTTTCGTTTCTGGTAAATCGCTAACCGCCTCCGACGTTCCAATGCTGGGCCAAGCACTGCTGTCCCGTTGTAAAAACGATGGGCCTTGCCACCATAGATCAAGGGACTGCAAAGCGATTGCGTCTACTCCTCGCGATATGAGATCAGCAGGGTTCTCATGAGTGGGCACATGTCTCCATGTACAAGAATTAGTTTGGTCTAAGATGTCTGCAACACGATTCCTAACAAAAGTGTTCAATCTAATCGGCAGCATCTTCAGCCAACCCAGAACAATCATAGAATCTGTCCAAAAAACTACTCTCGAGGCTTGAGTACGAAGTGAACTAGTTACCTTTTTGTATAAATGGGCACCAACGACGGCAGCACAAAGTTCAAGCCTGGGGATGGTTATGGGTTTAATGGGAGCGACACGACTTTTTGCGATCATAAGGCGAACCGTGATATTACCCGCCAGATCGACACTGCGTAAATAGACACAAGCACCATAGGCACGTTCCGATGCGTCGGTGAAAATGTGGATTTCAAGTTCTTTGCACGAGTCACAAACAACACGACGAGGAATATTTAAGTCACGAAGTGCTGGTAACGCTTTAATTAAGTCAACCCAACGAGTGACAACCTCAATGGGCAACTGTTCATCCCATGACAATTTTTCAAGCCACAGCCTTTGAAGCAACATCTTCATACGAATAACGCACGGCGATAATAATCCCAAGGGGTCAAAAATGCGAGCGATAACTGCAAGCATGTCTCGTTTTGTATTTTCGCTATTATCAGGTATTAGGCTATTAATCGGAAAACATAACATATCAGTTTGAGTTTGCCACCCTAGTCCTAATGTCTTGTTGAGCACATCACCTTCAAAGTTTAAATCGAAGAGAGGCTCGGACCGGTCCGCAATTAAGGTAGGCTCATTGGACTTCCACTTCCTGAGAGGCATACACGCAGAAGCAAGAGCTTCAGTGACCTTACAACGCAAGTTAAAGGCATCCTCAAACCGATCTTCACCTGTCAACAGATCGTCCACAAAAAAATCGTGTAAAATAACTTCAGCGACCCTTTTGTCAGTACATTCTAGTCCGATTTGTTTGAGACATCTTGTGGCCAAGTACGGAGCACTTGCAGTACCATACGCTACTCTATTTAATTGATAAACCTTAAGGGGACTAGATAAATCGTCACGCCATAAAATTTTTAATAGCTGTCTGTCTGAAGGATGCACAGCTATCTGCCTATACATCTTCTCGACGTCTGCAGAGATTACATATTTATACATTCTAAATCTGAGAAGAATAGATATTAGATCGTCTTGAACGGTGGGCCCAACCATCTGTATATTATTTAATGAAATGCCAGAAGAAGTAGGAGCACTAGCATTGAAAACTACGCGTAATTTGGTAGTAGTGCTACTCTCTCTAAGTACCCCATGATGAGGTATAAAATATGACGGCTTCTCTTCATTAATATTACACTCTGACATATGCCCTAAAGAAATGTATTCAGCCATAAAATCTTTATACATTTTGTCGAGTGAGGCGTTGTTCTTGTTTCTACGCTCGAGTGATAGAAAACAACGTTTTGCACGAACAAATGAATCGCCTAATAAATCTGCAGATTTCTTTAATGGTATCTTAACGCAGAAACGACCGTCAGGCATACGCGAAGTATGTTTCGAAAAGTGTTCTTCGCACTGTTTTTCTTCATTGGAATAAGTAGAAGACTCATGACAACTCTCTTCTAATTGCCAAAACCGCGTTAATTGGGTTTGAATATCATCTACTTGAGAAGAACTTTGAGAATCTAAATAGTTGTAATTGCATTTAATATTTGAAGTAGGTTTTACCATAACGCCGCTGTTAATTGGGCCGCAAACTAACCAACCAAGCCTAGTTTGATACAAAACTGGTTTCTTATCTCCTAATATTATTTTTTCCGACCCTAATAAGTTCCAAAATACATCGGCTCCTATTATAATATCAATGGCCTTCGGTGTATGAAAATACGGATCGGCTAAATTAATCTCAGCAGGTATATTTAATTCTACTCGTCTGGAGGGTACATTATCCGTTATTGAGGGTAAAACAAAACATGTCAAATTATCACTATACGATTTGCAAAGGGATTTAATGTTAACGCGATACATTTTATTTACATGAGACAAACAATTGTTTATACCTTGTACAGACATGTTTGTTGATGCGAATGGTAAACATAATTTTTTAAACAAGCTTTCGGTCATTAAACAAGAGGAACTGCCCGAGTCGAGCAGCGCGCGCGCTATATGCTCCCTATTATTAATGTCGTAACATCTTATCAATGCAGTCGACAACAAAATCTCGCTCGAAACAGACGAATGTGCACTCATGTTAGCTGACAGCGTAACATGACTATGAGTACTATGACTATTATTGAGAAGTGTGGAGGGGCTGGCAGAGGAGACGCGCGGGGGCAAGGACTCGCCGCTCATCTTATTACCTGTGCGCGTGAGAGGGGCCGGAACGTCACCGCCTGCAGTCGCATTATCTGTTGCAGCGTATGACACTGTTTGTTGTTTACTATGTATTAACGTGTGATGTTTGCGACTACAAATCTTACAACCTGGTTTTCGGCAGTTGTTAGAAAAGTGCCCACGACGAAAACAGTTATAACACACCTTGAAGTTTGGCAACACGGATAACCGATCATTAATGTTCAACGACAGGAACTTTGGACAAGTGTTAAGGTTATGATCGCCCTTGCACTGCGGACAGCTGTGCGCCGATGTCGTGGGGTTATTATGTGTGCCAAGAGAGACCATCGCTTTCATCTTAGTGTTTAGTTTAGTGGTCGACGAACTAGTATTGCCTGAGTGACGTGATAATTCCATAGTTTCGAGTAAATCTGAACGATTCCTCATAAATTCAATGAAATCATTAAATGAAATAGATTTATTCTTATCTAAACGTCCTTTGTACTCTTCCCACTCTCGGAATGTTTTGGAGTCTAATTTTTGACTAATTAAATAAATTAATATTGTGTCCCAGCTCGTGACAGGCTCGCCTAAAGAACTTAAGGCTCGAATATGTTTATTTATTTTATCAATTATGCGTTTTAATGAGACTGAGGACTCCCTAGTGATAGTTTCAAGGTTAAACAACGCTGACACATGATTTTGTATAAGTAAACGTTTATTGTCGAACCTTTCACATAGAAGATCCCAAGCTAATATATAATTTTGAGCTGAAAACTCGATTGATTGTATAACTACAGCGGCTGAGCACTCTAATGATGTACGTAAATAGTGGAACTTATTTACTTTCTCGATATCATCATTGTCGTGAATTAGACTCGAAAAGGTGTCTCGAAACTCGAGCCAATTATCATAAGAACCCGAAAATTTAGGTAAGTTAATAGTGGGTAATTTGACGAGCTGACGTCTAGAATGACCACTATTCTGATTAGATTCATTTTGATCAGATTGTGTGTGTGATTGAACGGCGTTTATTAATTCTTTGGTTTTAGCTAGTAAAGAATAATATTGTAATTCAATAGCCGTGCGTTCGGCTATTTCATCGTCGATGTCCTCACACACACACTCAAGCTGTAACTGTATATCATTAAATTCATCGTAAAGAAGTTCTAACTTATTTATGCGCAATTGTAACTCCGTTACCTGACAGGATGTTAATTTAGAATTCGTTAAAAGAGATAAATGATTTCCAAAGACGGTCAACCTCCCCTTACAACTGCTACGTTTCCTTTTAAGTTGGTTAACATCAGCCATTCTGGGAGACGAGTAGGTACTGTCGATCTGGAAATTTACAATTATGAAATTACCACTTGTTTAAGTAATGTTTATATACCTACCTTATTAAATATAATAAAAGTTTAACAATGTAATGTAATGTACGGCACTTGAATTATTTTGAACTAGTTTAACTTGAAATTATTTATCACTAATTTAATTAACAATGTTAATATTTATTGTAAATGAAATACAAAGACAAATATCTAAACTGTATAGGAAAGACTATTAGATTTGTAAACTATTAACAAATGTACATAATGTAGGTAAGTAGCTAACGATGTAACTTTTATGTTACTGTACTGTATTTAATTAAGTACGAATTAACTAATTACTACAACTACAAACCTAATATTGTATAAATTCCTTTATATATACTTTCAGATATGAACTTTAAAGCTTTGTAACAATAGTGAAAAAATTGTTAGGTACTAACCTTGGGTCAGCCACGTAAAGTGGTTAATTACACTATTTAATTTACCTGAGCGAGTGTTGGGTACACTTTAATAAATATGATATTAGTAATAAAATCCGTTGCTTTTATTTTAACGGTAAAATCCACCCTTTTACTCCTTAACGTAGTGCAGTTATTTTTCTTTTTAATTCCTCTTCGAAATATATAATATCCCTCTTTTCTTGCGCTGATAATTTATTTTACATCCGGCATAAGGGCCATGTACAGGGTCGAGAGGACTTCAGGTAATTTTTATAAAATAAAAGTTCTAATTGACTGTTCACCAAGGCTGTTGTAATTCAAGTAAGGTAACCTGACAATAATTTTGGACCCTAATACACACACGAAAAAACCATGTTACACGATGTAGATTTTTATGATAGTTAGATTGCTCATAACTATAATGTAGGCGCTCACGCTTGCAATGACGCCTCAACAACATACATACCGCATACCCATACTATTTAAACCTAATTACCTACCTATTTGTACTGGCTGCTGCTACCTCTGGTGCTCCGAGGACTCCTAGCATCTACCAACATTACCCTCTACGAATTTCTTCCGTCTGAGGACGCCTGGAAACCAGGGCCCTTACTCAGGAAACGCTGAGGCGGTGCCTCACCTATGGTCAGCCCCGCCGGGTAAACGACATTGAAGGTACCGGCGGTACATTTATTTCTACGTAATTCAAATACAGTATAATACCTTCTGCTATATAAACCTATTGCGATTGATGAAATAAATTATTTTCAGTGGTATTCATATTTGAAACTGACAAATAATACAAGTGTTCATCAGCTCCTCTAGGCTGTGGCCACCTGGTATCCGAAGTTCCTTTTTCTTTTATGTTTTAATATAAGTGATAACAAGGTACTACATTTGATTCGACCAAGCTCCACCACTTACCGTCTTAAGCATAGTAAATAGAGATTTAAGTGACCAATTATAATACTTTAACTCTTGACACCAATTTCCCTTTCAATTTTTTTGTTTATTGTTCAGAGAGGTCGTTACGGACCTTAGGTTTTCTTTTGTTGTATTCTCAAGCTACATAGTTTATTAGATATGGTTTATGTATTAGATAATGTAAATAAATATTAGGTAGTGGGACACCACAGCCGACTTTTTTTTTAATCCTCAACTATCCTGACAGGTATAACCCTGCCCTTGTGACCCCTAAGGGGGAAGATACGTTACAAAACCTACCTACTACCTGTAATAAACTAAAGGTATAAAACCTACACATTTAATTTTACGTAATTCATATACAGTATAATACCTTCTGCTATATAAACCTATTGCGATTGATGAAATAAATTATTTTCAGTGGTATTCATATTTGAAACTGACAAATAATATCACAAATGATTAATGATAAGTTTTTAAAGTTTTACATTTTTCTCTCTCGAGTTGGCATCGTTAAAAAAAACATTGTTTTATACAAAAAACTGCATCGGAGCGTTCGCACCTGGCCTGTAACCGCGAATTTGTGCCGCGTACCGCCAGTCAAATGTGTGTCAGAAAAATGAACTTCTTGCTCCCGAAATGGAACTTTAATGAACAAATCTTAATTTTAGAAAAAGTATTTTATTTTTTAAGAAATTCGTACCGGGCATGTGTTTTAATGTTCGTGTTTTAATAGTCTATTAAACTCTAAGAGATTGCCTTTTAATTCACTTTGGACATAATTTCTAGCGACATTTTGCACTTAAATATATATATATTTAATTTAAAAGTTTTTTTAGTGCCTTATAACTCTCAGAATTGTTATACACATCTTATCAGCAGGATCAAAATGCTTTAAAGGTACCAATGCGCCTAGTAAACTGACTAAATAAGTATGGAAAATATTGTAGATACGTATTTATAGCTATAACAAA
Source organism: Arctia plantaginis (assembly GCA_902825455.1). NCBI lineage: Eukaryota > Metazoa > Arthropoda > Insecta > Lepidoptera > Erebidae > Arctia > Arctia plantaginis. Next base: position 9,135,108 of record CADEBD010000171.1, on the reverse strand, counting down.
TATGTATATTAACTATGAAAATATTAATATAATAAAATAAATACTTTCTTTACATCAAATTTTTTGTACTGCTTTTGACGTTCCACTCAGACAAACCTTTGAACAGTTACAAGTGACTCTATATAATATTCAACTCATTTATCTTTAGCATGAAATTAAATTTGTTTCACCGTTAGATTGAAATGACAGAAACAGATTTCAGGTAGGCAGGCTGTCTTGTAAAACATTTACACAAGTAGTTGGTGCATTAAACATTCTATTATTATTCTAATGATGGGCCTGACCGTCTAGTGACTCTGACTCATAGGTCAGAGGTCGTGGGTTCGATTTCCACCCAGGACAAATAATTGTGTGATGAGAACTATCATTTGTTCTGTGTCTGGGTGTAAATTATCTATAATATGTTTATATTCAGATATAAGAATAGAATATAAATTCCAAGTCAAAATATCTGTGTTTTATAAAAAAATAATTGAAATCGTCTTTTATTTGGACTCTAAAGTCAACACACACACACAGTAGCAACAATCTCTGTTTTGTCAAATAGGAATATTGAATAGGTGTTCCGATGTGTGCCAGTATGTCCGTTATGAAGGACATATTATTTACCTGTTAGTACCTGGATGATCGAGCTTGGCTGGGTATTATTTTTTTGGTAAATTTTATAAAAATGAAACTTAACTAGATCGATTAATCGCCCCCGAAGCCCCCTGCATACTAAATTTCATGAAAATTATTGGAGCCGTTTCCGAGATTCAGATAATATATATATATATAAGAATTGCTCGTTTAGAGGTATTAGATAAGTGTACCGTACAAGTATTAACAATGCCATATTTAGTTTATCGTTAGGCAACACAGATTAAGATGATCATGTTGTGTACACATACCTAGGGGCCTAATTTTAAACACAACTCTCCAATTATATAGACATTTTAACCGTGTTGTACTAATTAGTGTATTGTGTATCCAAACAAAATTAATAAATAAACTTAACAGCTAGACTATTACCTAAGATTATTTTATGAAGTTAGTACTCATTCTAAACACTATCTTTAAAAGGCGGCAAGCACATAGCTATGAATGTAATATTATCTTGTTACTGAGTTTTCACCAACTTCTAGATTTGTAAATGATTTCAAAATTTTCACGAATAAGAATGGAATAATATACACTTAATATAACATATTAATAATAAATTTTCATGCATTCATTCATTTTAGTATATTTAATTAAGCATCAATTTCTACAACATATCATTTCTAAATTTATAGTTTATTTATTAATAACAATTGAAGCTATGTAAAGAACATTATTAAACTTTTATTTTTGGTAAATAGCTAAATGTGTAAATCACCGTTTAGCTTCTTTCACAACGTTTGTATCACATTTAACGCGAATAATTATTATTATAATTGTAACCTATTAACAGGCAACGTCACTGGTTTTTGATTGAGTTTGTTATTATTAAGAAGATATGGTAATCGACGAAAGTTCACCGTACCGTATACATTCATTTTCGAGGCACATTTTGCTGGTAGGGCATTGTTAACGAGCGGGTAAAGCACACTATGGCCACGTTAATGAGAACGTAATAGGTGTGCCGCGGAACGGTGCGATCTGGCGCACTGCCCCCTTTGCCTACCTCTATTAGCACGCGTTTAATGTTAGCTATAGAATCCATGCCGGATTACAGTTAATTATCGTGTAATTCCAAAGTCGTAAGTTTGTGTTCTTAATCCCCGTTAAACTACTTCTTTAGAACGCTATCCTTTAAGATGCTTTATTTACTAATTACAACTGGTTTATCCGATGAAAAGGTCTAATCACAGCCGTGTTAACATAAACAAATAATATAAAGAGACATTTTAGTAAGGCATTAAAGTACAGGTAGACTATAACTAAAAGCTGATTTCGTTTTAAATTACAGGTTGTGAACGTAAAAATATGTCATTTACATATATTTTTTACGACACGGATATCGCAATAAAACGTTGGATTTAACGTGTATCGAATTTCAATTCTTATAATTCGTAGTTTGTTACCAGATGTGGGGGAAACTGGTTATTTTTATTATCGAAATTTTTGTAACAAAAACATTGCTTGTTACACAAGTTGGAGTTCTTTCGAAGTATGTAGTTCTTGGAAAGTTTTGAGGTCGTTTGCGACTTATGCCTTTGAATTAATATGAACAAGATATTTTCAGTAACACCGCAGCATTGAAAACGTCATTGCGGTAAAATATAGTTCAATTTCAGGACTACGTGCTAAATACTTCCGTATTACCTACCTACTATACAAGTATACAAGTACTAGTACACCGCATGGTACACAAATAACCTTTGAGAACAAATTGTTATTAATTGCCCTCTGGATATGACTCGTCGTTTTTCATCTGGTCTAGCTTTTATCGTTATTTACTGAGTCATTTTCTAGAGCTTTAAGGCTATGTTTAGATGAGCGTTGAGAGCGTCCGATATGCGCTTGTCAAATACGCTTAATTTAAAAATATTCATAAACTTGTCAAGCATGTCATCTTATCACCCGGCATCATCGTAAATACCTTTATAATATAATATGAAAAATAATGGTTTGAATGGTAACATTTGGTTATAGTTTTATTGTAATGTTAATTTGACAGTACAATTGTAAATTGAATAGTTCCGCAGAAATCCCTAAGCGAAACAGATAACTATTGCGAACCCCCAATATAACATTAAACAGTGATCAACGCAATTGCAGTTAGTGTTCCGATGTAATTAGTGACCGGCCAAACGCGGTGGTGGTCCGCAAATAGATTGTATTACACAACTAAGAATTTCATTTTCATAGGCCACGTACTCTCATGGGACTAGTTAGGGCATAATAATTTTGTTATTTCTATTATTACTTACACACTATACCGTAGGAATATTGAAACAATGTATTCTTAACCATTTTATTCATAATATACTGTGGTGAGAATTATTGCTGTAATAAGTCATTCAGAGACATATATGCAAGTCAATTAAAGTTTTGATGCGACGAGCTTCACTACAGTTTATCCAAAACGTGCGTGCGTTTTTTTTAACGTATTATGCTAATGTATTGACATAACCGATTATGACGTATACATATACGTCATAATCGGTTATGGCAATAGCTTATAATTCTATATCTAAAATGTAATAAAAAATATAGGTATTTTATTCACATATTATATAACGTTAATATCCTATAAAAATATTTATTAAAAATACTCAGTTAATAATTCTAGGTACGAATTATTAACTATTTTTTAGGTAACCAGCTTTTGCCCACGGCTCCGCTCGAGTGTATGTCAGTTATCGCGGTAGCCTATGTAGAATCAAGAATCTTGTTTTATTTCAATCGGTTCAGCGGTTGGAGCATGAAGAGGTAATAGACAGACACACTTTCGCATTTATAATATTATTATGGATGTAGAAATATTTTCAAATTTAAATTCTATTATATAATAAAAAACTAAAGAGAATTAAAGAGATTCAACTACTTTAATAGAAACTTGTCTATATCTTGGTACGAGTTTCATAACAAAATCCCACGTGTAATGTCTCAGACTATATTTGACACAGCTTTATCATGTCATGTGGTAACCCACACCCCACCTTCTTCGCTTAATAAATACTTTCATGATTTAAACTCTTTACACTTTGATTTTAAACTCTTATACATATAATTTATGATCAGTTATGATTTCATGAATAGCAGATAAAATAATGATTGTAAACCATTCATATCGACAGCAGAGGAATAATTTTGACTGGCCTGTTGGTCTAGACTGCTACGCTAGAGGTCGTACGTTCGATTCTCACCCAGGACAAATATTGTGTGATGAGCACGGTAATTTGTTCTGTATCTGGGTGTACTATATCTATAATTTGTATGTATTTAGAAATAAGCAGTCTGGTTACCATAATACAGGTTCTGCCTAATTTGGAATCAAGCGGCCGTGTGTGAGATTTGTGAAAATATTATTATTATTATTAATTTACGGTACCTACTCGTATACAGTACAATTATGTACAATTTTCACCTTAAAAATATAAATATATTTACCTAATTTATGTCATTGCATTAAAAACGAGTACAAACCACATAAACTGTTCAATCGTATTAGATCTGGAAATTTTGTGTTGAAGAACGAGCCTCGCGGTCGGTCGGTGAGTATAGTCGACAACTACGAACAACATTGAAGCACTTGTGTCAAATCGAAAGGATATAAGGGTAGATAAGTAGATGCCCCTCGAACTAAGCGACCATCTGCCAGATTTACACGTTGAAGAATTTTGAATCGAATTGTTACCTGCAATGAAAAGTCGATCCTTGACGATAACTGTAAGCATTCGTCTCAGTGGGTGGACCCGGGTACAGCACCTAATCAGCGCGCTAAAAAGAAATTACTCATAGGAAGGTGATGTTTACTATCTGGTGAACCAGTGCCGGACTTGTACATTACAGTTTCTTACCGAATGGCACAACAATGACGGCAGATGTCTATCGCCAAGAATTGCAAATAATGATGGAGAAGCTCGCAATTCAACAACCACGACTGGTCAATCGCTCTTTCCCACAACAACGCGCGAGCTCACACAGCACGACAGACCATCGCAAAGCTACAAGACTTGCAGCTGGAAGCTCTCCGTTACCCACCATACTCACCGAAATTTGCCCTCACAGATCTCTACTTTCTCAAAATTTAGTCATTTTTTTAAGTGGGAAAAAATTCAACACCCGAGAGGCAGTATCATCACCCGGTATCATCGACTTCTACTGTAAAGTAATAAAAGAAAAAAGGAAACTCTCATCAAAATGCAAAAATTGTAAAGATTTGGCCAGTGCTTTGAGTAGCTAAATTAGAAAAAAAAACAAAATTTTTATATTTTAACATTTTCATAGTAATAAACCTATGAAGTTGGAGATTGATATTTATCTATTCTAACATTTATACCAATTAATTGGTAAACTATCTGAACTGAAAAAAATAATAATACTCAAATATTAATAACACAGTAGACGTATTTAAATTACATAAATGTAACTTATAGATTTCGAACATACATATTTTATATGCGTAACTAAATATTATACTAACTGAATCAGAATTAGAATCCTAGCTTTAGCAGTTTGTTCGAAGTATTGAAAATTGGAGTGTCGTTTTTTGGACCGAGAACCCATCGAGCATTTGATTCGATCGATATTCAGAATAAAATATTTCGGAGTATTTGGGTATTCCCATGAAGAATACAGTTTAGTATATTGAATTTGGTGTTACTGTTTTAAAATGAATTATTTATGTGTAAGTATGATATAAAACGATGTTCAGAAGCTAATTTAGAAATATTTTATAACTGATCAATAGTACTTGACGAGTCATGCATTTTAAATACAATATTTATAAAGCGTCCAGTTATAATTTTGGAATCTATAGGTCATACTATTTCTAATGATGATCGTTGAATTATCGTTTTGGCATCACTTCAATGATATCTGGCAACCCCAGTCGGACATTTAATGAAATAGTTGTTAGGTAGGGCTTTGTTTTAGGTGGTCCCTGCGTTACCAGAATACGGTCGTACACGGCTATTGTACGGCTAATGGCACTGGGAGAATAGGCCGCGAATCTTTCGAATCGATTTGTTTTATGTTTGTTACAATTCAATCGATTCGATTCAATTGTGTCGGATTTTTTTAGAATTTAACCCCTAAAGTATATTTTCATCATCATCATCAACAGCTTATACTAGTCCACTGCCGGACATAGGCCTCTCCTTAGAAAGGAGGTTTAATATAAAGTATATTTAATATATAAATTTCCTAAATGTAGTTTAGGAAAAAACATAAATGTAAAATCTCAGTTATAAGTTTAAAGAAATCGGTATTATAACAGTCGCATCTCAACATATACATATATTAAAATTTAGTGTATGTAAAGAAAAATATTCATTTATTCACAAAGTTTAGCGACATTCATAATATAAACACTAGAAATAAAGATAAACTAAGACTAACAAAAGTAAGCAAATCTTCTCGATGTCAGGGTGTGCGATCCTAGCAGAAGCAGGCCGGGGTGGCGGCGAGCGCGTTGCGAAGCGCGCGCGCCCTTCCGGGAGCACAGAGGGAACATGGGGGTTCCCACACAGGGGGGTCGTCTACCCGCCGTAGATAGCCCGAGGTACGTCGGGGCACCAGGGATTTCCTTTCTAGGGTACACCTGGTTACCCGACTACTGGTACCTGAGACGGCCGTCTCAGGTCCGACCGACATTGCCACCGGTAAGTGGTATCTGAGGAAAAAAATAACATTAAAAACAAATTTCATGAATTATCACAGAACAAATTAATTAAAAGTTCATTTAACTTTGATTACTTCACACCTTTTGCAAAACTTTACAAAGAAACCAACATAATGAATATTGATAGTACATACAAATACACTACATGCATCTTAATAGGGAAAATACTAACAAAAAAATACACACTAATATCTCACTCCAATTAAGAAGTGAGGAGAATCGATTAAGGCGACTACGGCGTACTAATAATTTAGTACTACACCCACCTAGAACTAATTATGGCAAACATAATATAACCTATGCGAGTGCTCAACTATTTAATAATTTACCAAGTTCTATTAAAGAAGTCAAAATCTAAATATATTCAAAAAAAATATTAAAAGCCCACTTGCTAAACGAAATTAAATAAAGAAAAAAATAATTGTATGTTTGTAAAGTTCCCCGCGACACAGGATATATTCCTAATGCGGGAGTAAAAAAAAAGTAAAAAAAGTAAAATAGTCACATTTACATACTTATACAAAAAAATATTCTATTGTTAGGAGGTACGCCTATAAAAGGCGCTCCGCCCGCGGTGTCCCCCTTTTTAGTGGGTGAGCCCATGATGCTAAATGGGGATTTACTCGAGCTTCATGGGGACCTATAGCATTTGAAAGATTAGGTGATAGAATGAATAAAAGTTATTTAATGTTTCCACTTTCAGTAGTGGGAAAAGTTTCTACAGATTTTCAAAATGTAAGGGGAGAAAATCGAAAAAAATATTTTCGGGTGCATCAAATATTATGCGGATATGTTATTTGCCAAGAATGCACCCATTGAAAGGTGACTGACACAAGCTGGTAGCGAATTATCGAAGGTCTATTATTACGCTCAAATCGCCAGATGCAAATACCGGAATACCATGCAAATGCATCGCTACGGGAGCTCTAAGTGAAAGTGAATGACTCAAAGCTCTAAGTGTTGCTGGGTGCTTCAATATCAGACTAAATTAATTCCACATTTAATTTCAATATATCCTTGCTGCTTAGAGCATCTTGTTAAATCACCGGAGCAGTGGAAGTACCACCACTACCACATACAAGTTAGCGTTATCTTATATTGAGTTAAGAATGATGCAACTCTTCTGTTTAAATTTTTATGAGCAAGCTACAAAAATTCTCTGTATTTGTTAAATATTTGTAGACTCTCTTGTCCCTTCTAAAAACGATTATATCCCATACGAGGGTTGACGTCAGGCAGGCGGTTTGCCATAACAGAAACCAGGTAAACCCTTTGAAATGTTACGAATTGAACGAAAATCAAACTGGAACGGACAGGAAGATCATGACAGTGTTTATATATCTTTTTACAACATTAACTATTTTAACTTACTTTTTTCGTGCACTATACTTAGGTTACAAGTAGTCACAACAATGAAGTAATTAAAATACTGTACCATTGTTATGAATTTGAAGGCGAAAAATATTTTTTATCAATAATAAGCTTTGTTTTCCGCGACTTCGTTTGCTTGGCCCCGTGCAGCGTGCAAGCGATGTCGCGTGACTTCGGTCGCGGCGACTTCCAGCTACGAAAAATCAGTGCAGCGTGCGAGCAACGATAGTAATTGACAATTTAGTTACCTATTTGGGATTAGTACTGAATATACTTATTGTTTGGTTAAAAAATAAAGTACTACTGTCAAAATCAAGAAAAAGAGAAAAGCCGAAAATTTCATCGATTTGTAACGTGATGTCTTAAAAAATATTGTTTTGTGCACTGACATTGCAATCGCTGACTGAACTTTACGAAAAAGATCAAAATAATGTACTACGGAATTTTATATTTTAAAATGATCCACAAAAAAAGTGTGTTTGTGTAATTCACACAAGGCAGAAGTGAAACTTCAAAAAAAAAAAATCTCAGACAAACCCTTTAAAATGTTGTCTGGCCCGATAATTAAACCCACTAAGCCAGCATTTTTGCGGGTACCAGCTAGTATTAAATAAAAAGATAAAAATATTCACACCAAATATTATATTAAAAGTAATATGTAATGTATTCTATCTCATTCTCTTGCCGACTTAATCATATACATTTATGTGTACGTTTCTTTATTGTGATGCATTTTCATTTCATCAAATTTCAAATTACAACGATTCTAAAGAAGTTTTACTTCAAAAATTTTGCAGTGGTGTATATCTATCTCCTAAGAAAACCCCACAGTAGCCATTTTTATCTTTTATATGTTCCAATGGAAAATTTACGAAGCCATTTTAAATATCACATCACATCACATCAACAGCCTTTAATAGTCCACTGCTGGACATAGGCCTCTCCTTAGAACGGAGGTTTTCACCTACTAAATTTAAATGATATATTAATATTCTTTATTCAATTAAATACGTTAGATACGTTGTGAATTTAATGTAAATTTAAATCGCCTTTTGCAATCATTAAAATTAATATCTATGAAGATATCAAAGACTTAAAATGAAGGGCCAAAACGAGTGAGCGTATAAATATTGTAAATAAAGGTATCCTGTGGTATCGTCTGATCATAAATATAATATCGTTCCCGTAGTTGGAAAATTAAATAACTATGATTTTGTAGTTCTGAGATAAACGCGTTTCAGTGGTTTTTTATCAGTTAATGTACATTTGTTAAAAAATGTGAGACAATTTTACCGTCGGTAATTTTATATTTTGTGGACCTGATTACCTTTTATATTATGCTTTAACAAACTGAACTCTATCTTTAACTATAACAAAATAAAACATAAAAAATCAAGTTGTTTAATTTTACCACAACTATTATTTATAACGTAACTACAATTAGCTACTTATTTCGGCTATTTATTTAGTTTTCCTACAAGCTAAATCCATTTGGTAGAGTAAAATTTGGTGAAATAAATGCAGTTATTGAATTTATCAAACTCGAAATATTTTTAAATGTAAAAATATAAAATAAAAATAAAAAGTCTCATATAAAATAAAAGCGGTATTATGATATTAATAAAGTTATATTTTGGAAGAAATATAAAAGTACAATAAAATTAAAAAAAAAGGGTATTGTAAACAGATATTTATCTTGCCACAAACTTATAAAAATAAACAAAATTATAGCAATTATAACAAGTGGAAACAAATTAACTTAAAGTATTCTTTCAAATCAAAACAGTAAATAATTTTAACCCAAAAAATAACAATATGGCTCTAAAATCAGAAACCTAATTACAAAAGACATACTTAAGTAGTAAAACTATGAAAAACTTACTAACTAATAGGTATGTTATTTAATTTATTTGCCTTTTAACTTATCATTGACCACAGTTATTGATTTATTTACTGAGTTATTTATTTTTCTTTCAAAAATTGTGTTAGTCTAAAGATATTTATTATTCCATCTGTCCGACAAAAATGGCTATATTTTTGGATTGGAATAAGATACGAAAATGCCTGTAAGGCTCAAATATGCGGCATGTTTTAGGTGTTTTGAAAATAGGGAAAAGTCAATATCGCCAAAACCGGACTTATTTAATGTTCCAACTACGGGGAAGATATAATTAATTACTCTACACTGACACTACATTAGTATCTACATTGCATCAGTACGAAGCCGAGGTGGGTCGCTAGTTTACAATAAACTTCGGTAACAAATGAACAAATAAACTTACATCCACACTTATAATATTAGTTAGGATATTGAGGTCGAGAATTTTGTTTCTTTTGTCGTTGTTATCAATACTCTCGAAATTTGTAGTTTAGCATTAAAAGAAGCATTAAATATATTTCCACTGTATTTATTTATAAATACAGTGTAAATACACAAAACCTAGAAGTTATATTTATGATACAAATAAATAAAATATTTTTGTTTGATATGTTACTATGTATAAAAGTTTCCTGTGATTCCTTGAGACCCATCTTAATCACATCGTTTACGTTAGATTGCATTTCTTTTATTGGCACGTGCTCGCCATGGGATTATGTGGTGTGATGCAGGTTGATGCTTGTTTCACAAGATTTAGGTTTTGTTTGTATGTAAAGTCTCGTTAAATAAAATATCCTAAGAATTACTCCAGTATTTATTATGACTTAAATGTTTAAACGAATCCTTACGCATACCGATGGGTACTTATCAACCTGTTAACTTATCTAACTTAAGTTTCATTATGTTAACTAAAATTTCAATTTTCGTTTCAATTTCTAATTGGATATAAACTAGGCCATGTAGAATAACACTATAGGACCTGCGACGCAATGGTCTGCATTAATATTGTATTATATAGCTACAATATGATATTCTACGACTGTGTATCTACCATTTGGCTCCGGTTTTGAATAGATTATCCCTCCACGTCAGTGGATATTATGAGGGATGAGTAAGCAATTACAAATTAGAGGATAGACAGTGTTTAACTAAAACATAAAATTAAGTAATTTATTTTTGGTATTTAACTGAAGCATTATATCACATAAAGGATAATTGTTACTAATACATAATTCATTACCTTTAAACAGATTACAAGTAATTTTAAATGTTCAGTTTATAAGTACCAATTATTTAAAAAATACTGGCGCTCACCAAGGGTCCTTTAAAGTGAAATCCCTCCTAACAGCAGCATTTAACTTAACTGTTGGGGTTATTAGAATACGTGTAACGTGTGCCTAGTACTCTTAAGAAGAGACGTAGACTTTCATAACGCTATTTGGATTCTAGTAATAGCGGTTTTACTTTTTAATAGTGCGAGACAACAAATATCATCTGTCCCTAATCATCTTTATATAACGGTAGGTAATCTCATTTAGAATGTACTTAGAACTAAATTTCAAACCATTACAGTGTGCTTATATAAAAGTCAAATGCGTAAACATGTTTCGGACAGCAGCCGTAAAGGCATGTCAAAATGTGAGACCGACGTATAAAAAAGAAAATCCGGAAATAGAATAACGCATGTATATGTACAGAGACGAAAAATCAGCTGGAAAATGATTGCGTCGAGTGAAAAAGTTGTGTATTCGACGACGAAATACAAACTTTGAAGATACGACAAGTACTCTTCATGTTGTTACGAAACTTTTAGTACATAATTTTGTTCTTACCGAACATTGTGGTTCTTATAATTTTAAATTTGTTACAGTCAGATAAGTAGATTTAAAGAAGAGCTTGTATTACTTGATAGCAGTTCCTTGTTTTAAATATTTTCAATTAATTCACAAAAAAAAGCCTGGAAGACGAATGGACATACATTTTACGATTTTTCATCATTATAATATAAATAATAAAGGAGATTTGTTTCTCTAAATTAAACCATTATTTTATTCTTTAAAATAGATCAATCACAGCACTGATCTGCACATAAATTTGCAAAATGTATATTAATTTTAGAGAATTGAATGAAACGTAGCTCATCTCTTACCAACTCGCTTAGGGTATGTTAGTTTTAGTCAATTGATAAAATTTAGTATCTTTTAACATTGACTGAAAGCTGACTAAAATTTATTCATATGAATACATAGAGTATTTTACATTACATAGTACATTAATCCCCATACACCCTACTATTCTGACCATTGTAAGGACAGCAGACCTTACTGTATTAGCTTGCAAAAATACTTATAAAATGTCTCATCAAAGTCACAAACATAAACACATTTTTTTATATACTTATTCTCTAAAAAACAGAAATGATGTAAAAGAAAAGGACTAGAATGATGTTAGAAGTATTGTTAAAATCTTGTTTTACGATGTGAGCAAAGTGAGATCTCGGTGTTACAAAAAGTGTAGATATTGGAAAGAAATCATAACTAACAGTTCCTTCCGGGCACTCGAGCTACGCACTTCGAATATAATGCAATTACGTGAGATGGATTGCTACACTTCGAGCCGCGAGGAGGTCGTATAACTTCCTTATCTCCGCGACGTATCCGCTTTTATGTCGTTTTTATAAAAAGAGAATAAAAATATTATTTCCATGCTGATTTGGGGATGAAAGAAAAACTTAAAATGTTAGTACGGTTCTCTCGGCTCCTCTATTGTTGAGCATATTTCTTGTTTGAGATGTACAATCGGCGGAAAACGTCCTCAGGGGAAAGATTTTTAATCATTACAATTGTTTATCATTGCCAGCTATATGTATTACGTATATATAGTGTCCTAATACCCAATGGGGTGGTCATTTGGATTATTGTGGTGAACCTACCCCAAACTGGGGAAATTTAAGTTAACGGGCAGAGTTATAAATGTTACTTGCATAATTTCATTACTGCAAGTAAACTCCTCCGTAACTTTTAATAGTATGAATATGAAGCAGTAACAAGAAATTAAAGAAAATTAAATGTTGAACATCACATTACATTCAATCAATCATACAATCATTAAATCATTTGTTATATTGTGGTAACAATAAACTCAAATACAATTTTATTCACTGTACAACAAGATACTAAGAGATGTATAGGTTATCTATTCTGAATTAATTCCTTAAAACGATCCTAAATGCGTCGATGCTAGTTGCATTAGAATTTGCTGTAAGCAAGAAATTAGTTTAAGTACAACTTTATCTGTGCAACCTCCCAAGAATAAAGTTGTACTTAAACTAATTTTGTACTACATATTGAGAAATACTTAAAGAGGGATTATTATGATACAGTTAAGACCAAAGGACAGTGTCAGCCTTTGGGCTCAATATCTGTGGCTCGTCATGGCTTCTTGAACAAAGTAAAGCCTTATCATCGCGCTAGTTGGTTGACACGAGCCCGGCTCGCACCTTCATTGAAGATTAATGCCCCTCTAATGAATCAGCTACCATGACAAATCAGGCTCGGTAATGGATAAGGCCTGCCTGATCGTACGACCACAATCAATTAGTCAACTGATACATTTTTGATCCTGTTATTTAGTAGTTAACTCTGTTTTTTTTTAAAACTGTTTTTTTAGCATTTAACATGCAATGTTTGTTAGCTTTGGTCAAATCTTGAAAACGAAATTGCATCCACTTATTCTAATGGAATTGAAATTTTACACATAGGTTCTATTCCGATCGTAATGTAATTAAATGATAAGCCAAAACTGATTCTCTAGCCAACAATGACTCCGGATATGTTATTGTAATTATGTTGTCATTATTTATTAGTTTAATTGTTGCTAAACGTTTAATTAATTGCAATATTGTTCAATTGATAATACTGAATGTGATTAGATTTTATGTATTTTCGAATTTGGTAACATGTACTGTTAAAATATTATAAATATGTTACTTTACTATACAATGTCTTTAAAAGCATGTTTCTGGTGAATAAATAAAATACAAATACATATAATGCAAAATCAATAATACACATAGGCACGAAGTAACTAATGTTCCGAGGCTTGGTGTTTTGGTACTCGTTGTTTGAATGTTTGTAGCCACAAGTTTTCTGCTTCAAGGATTACATCCTTAAATCTTACAAAATACAAATCCTAACCTTGACATGGTTAAGTAGGCGAGATGAGCTTCAGCAACATGTATTTGTTATGAGTGTATGAGAAAGCCTAGCCTAATTATGACCAGACTCAGCTTGAATTGGGATTTCTGGGACTGGGTATGGGAACTAAACGGCATTAGATTAAACCAAAACAAACGTTACGTTATTATATACTACCTTATTATAAAACATTTACATAAAATACTAAAATAGAAAGAGCTTTTATTCAAATTTACTGAAACGTAAAATGTAAGCTTCCAATTAGAACAAATTGGTGTCTTTCGTTAACCTTCACGTCGTTACACACCGTGAAAGTTGACGAAAGATACCAATCGTCAAAAGTGTTTATAAATATCCAAATCAATACATCCCTTCCTATTTAAACATATGAACTCCCTGTAGACTATGTTACAAAGGATCCTATCAGCAATAAAAATTGTAATATTGTAACAATTTTGGATTGTAAATTTTATTACAAATTTTTATTGTTGAAATCCACAAAGTACCTGAGTCTTTCTACATAACATTGTAGTCAGAACAATTTCTAAAAATATAAGATTTAATATTATTTTAATTTCGGAAAAAATAATTTAGTAGGTATTTACATTCAGAATTTTAAATCAAATGTAATTAATAAAGTAACGTTTTTTTTTAAGACATGAATGCTATGTCTAGTCGAAAATGCTTTCGGTACTTTTATTTGTAATTTATATGACATGATTTAATGGTTAATGTAGTATTATTACTTGGTATTATTATCATATTTATAAATGAGATACGACACGACACCTATAGTTTTTGATGTCCAACCTGTACTGACCAGTACGATGGATTCTTGCCTGTCCAGGACATTTACTATGCCTGGTTTTGACTAGGTTTGGCGTATGTTGTTTTCCGGCCATGATTCTTATTGAATACTACCTGACCCGCGAAACTTCGTCTGCGTCTCTCAATAGTAATAAATTTTCTCCGTTTTTGAAACATTCTTCATTGGTGCTCCGCTCCTATTGCTCTTAGCGTGATAATATATAGCCCATAGCTTTCTTCGATAAATGGGCAATCTAACACTGAAAGAATTTTTCAAATCGGACCAGTAGTTCCTGAGATTAGCGCGTTCAAACAAACAAACAAACAAACTCTTCATCTTAGCATATCTATACTAATTACTAATAATATTATAATATTATTAGTAATTAGTATAGATATGTTAAGAGATAATACAAAATAGAAGTTGTCACCCCAAATATCAATTATAAAAGCTACTTTTTGAATTTGGTTACAGTACACGTTGTAATATTAGTCATATCCTTCTCAAGATTTGCTCAAACACTTCCAACTATATCAAAAACACTTGTAAGAATAATGAGTGGTGAAAGTGGTGGACACATTCATTCGGTTGTGCGTTCGAAACCCTTCATTTATGTTTTTCTAACAAAAAACTACTTGAATACGACGAAATGAATACTTTAATAAAATATTCATTTCTTGAATAGTATTTCCCCCAGGTTGAGGCGACATCGTAAATAAAATAAAGCGCGTACAATTTTAGATAGAACCAATATTAATATTTAAAGAACGCTTTAAAATAAAGTGTTAGTGCGAATATTATAAACTAATCGTAAGTTTATACATTACGTGACTTCTTCATATAATTTCGATTCCATAAAGCTTTCAGTACAGCTCTGAATGTAGCAGCCTTTTGAATTTAGCTTTTGTACGCTGGTAATGATCGGGATAACATTCATACTGCTTTTGAAGTGATGTTGCTAGATAGTTATCTTATTATATAACGTTACTTGTTTTCGTTTATATTAGATTATACATTGTTTTTTATATCTCTAAGCGTATTATTTTCAAGACCAGGATTCATATTCTCTGCTAAAATTTAATTAGTTTATTTGCGATAGTTCTTGATTTACCAATTACCAACAAAACTGTAATACGGTTGAAATTTGATATTTTTCCTAAAAGGATATTGTGCCGTAGTACCCACAGGTAATGCCGTGTATAGTACTCGTAGGTATTTCTTGCGTGTTTCTGACTCTAATAGAAAATCTTCCTTTCTTTTCTACACTTAGTAGAAACTAAAAAGTCTCTATGAGACACTGAAAGAGCCAACATTTTGTGTCACTGAACACGCTACAACATGCTCACATATTCACACCACACTTTCGAATAGGGTAGGCAGAGACGATAGAACGCCATTTGCTACGATCCTGACATACAGATCACGCCTCTTCTATATTCATCAGAGTGCTTTTATCAAGGCCCTTCTTCAGTATTCACCCGATCTGGTAAGTACATAGAGCAACACAGCTCTTTCTTAATTCTTGAAACTAAATCTTCTTTCAACCACATTGTTTTCTTACCTTTTCATTCTTCAATCTATTGATCAATCTTATATCAATCAATATGAAACTATAAACATTAAGTATAAATAAAAGATTTTATTATCATTCACATCGTCTATATTATCAGTTCTGTATCGGATTAGTATTTCTTGATAAGTTTCTTTAAATATGTATTAAAAGTATGCCAAGTATTTGAATACACCCCGCCAATGACACTCTGGGGAGGTATCATTTTGCATGTGTGGTAAAATACGCTTGCGTATTTAATAAGCAATTTGTTCGCGGAAGCAAAGTCATTATAACTTTACAGGAACCTCTGTGAGACTCTCGGTGTTAGACGTATTACACACGCAGCGGTGTATCAGGCGATTTAGAGGTTCAATGTTTTGTTTTCGTTGTTGAAGGTAATTATTCGCTGAATCTTTGCTTATGGCAGAGCCTCGGTTGCATGATGTTACTGCTCGTCCACGCGTAGCGGTTAATACATTTATGAAGCAGGATAGGCAGTTACATAAACATACTAGTATTTATTTATCATGGGCATTGACATTGTGTAATTTACTATAGAGAGCAGAGAGAGCTAGTGATGACCGCGTGATTAGGCTCTGAGTGCGGTCACCGTCTCCGTGTGTTATCCGCCTTACAGAATTAATAGTCTGTAAGGCGGATAACACACGGAGACGGATTAATCTGTTGCTTGATAGAAATATAAAACTTACTAAAATGTTTAATAACTCAGGTATGAGAAAGATAGGTATGTTAATGTAAAAATTTGAACTTCGTATGAGTTAAGCGTTATTTTCAGCAAAGTCTTTAATAATCTTTAATCTTTAATAATCTTTATTGTAACAATAAGTGGATTACAAAAATTATACAGCTCTGATTCCCAAACTAGCGCGAGCTGTGTGTAGGGTTTCAGTAAAGTGAAGGTTATCTTTTTATTTGTTTCTACATGAGTACACGATAATTTTTATATCTTTCAAGCATCCTAAGGGCGGGATATATTTTAAATAGTGATGTCTCCAAAATCCAAAGATCGTATTTTATAATTTTATTTTTAAATTGTAATTTATCAATAATATGTATGTTTTAAAAAATATATAAATATGTTTGTCAGCAGTTTGGTTGCCATAGCACAGGTTCTGCTCTGCATGTCAGAAGGAGCAGATGAGCAGACGGGTCACCTGATGGAAAGTGACCATCGCCGCCCATGAACGTCTGCAACTCAGGAGTTTTTCCTCAATTTCTGTTTAAATATATGACATCTTGGTATACATTTTCTTAGAAGTTTGCTCAACTATCTATTTTGCAAAATTTTAGATATACTCGTATATTTATCTGACATACTCCATTCATTTTAATGGCTTTATGAAGAATTTTCAGCAATGCGTTATCTATTCGCCTAAACCGAGCGATGGCTATGGGCTAGATGTTCTTTGAAATGAAAGTTGCGAAATAAAGTTTGTAATGGAGCTAAACACGAAGAACAAATGTTGCATTAACTTCAACAAATCTTTTTATTCTATTGTATTTTATTATTGTAAAATTATTATTGCAGTTTAGCACAAAATAACTCTTAGTTTATGAAGACGTTTTCTGTCGATTAAGAATCAGCTCTGAGAAGTGCAATATATAGGTAGTTTTTTACAAAGTTAATGAAAAAGACTACAATACATGTGAAATATTCTGTACAAAAAATGTAAAACTTTTAATTATTTTCAAGCAGTCGTAAGTTTAAATCGTTTCATTTAATTTTCGTGAGCTTCACCTTTTTCTGTATATGTTATATGATATCTTCGCCATTTGTTACCCGATTTCAACATTTATTTTTTTAAATGATACTTTTGTTTACATTAAATTATTAATTTATGTTGTTGTTTAATAATAGCATTACCCAAGCATCTCTAAATATAGGCACTGAGAAATTCTATAGCAATTTTTCTATGAAGTTAAATGTTGTAACATCACATCAACAGCCTTTAATAGTCCACTGCTGAACATAGGCCTCTCCTTAGAATCGTGGTTTTGGCCTATTATACCACGCTGGCCAGACGGGTTGGTATAAGGGTTTGTGTCAAATTTTCCTTCTCTCTGCAGTGCTGTTGTCCTTCGTGGTTTGCTCCCTTAGTCGCCTCTTACGACACCCACGGGATGAATAGGGGTGGTGACACTCTGTATTCTTAATCCGTCACCACACGGACGTTGTAACATACATTTTAGGTATTTATTAATTGTTGCCCGTCATTATAAAAATGGATATACCATTTCAATATTGGCAAATTGGCGTTGATATTTGTTCATAAAATACAGGGCAACAATTAATATTGTAGACTCACGGATGGCGTAGTGGTTAAAGTGGTCACCTCGCCGCGCTGCGCTGAGTGTTGTGGGTTCGATCCCCACATGGGACAACACTTTGCGTGATACATAAATTGTTGTTCTGAGTCCAGGTGTCCTTTGTGTCGGTTTCATGTATGTTTGTAAAGTGCCCCGCAACACAGGATTTATTCCTAGTGTGGGAGTTGTCTTTTTTAACTATATAAAAAAAAATATAAATGTCATATTGTAGTTCGATAATGACGTTGATATAAATATGAATTGTTTAAATAGGCATGAATAAATCGTGAAATACTGTACATGCCTTATAATTATAATGCATAGTCCTCAGAACAACTAACCAGCGATCAATGCGTATGACTAACGCTTGCTTCTTTACAAAGCCTTAGAGGTTAAAAAACCGTTTTAGTCTGTGTGTCTAAGTCAGTGTTGATAGGCTGTCTAGATTGTAATTCCTTAGACCAGAGCCAATTTGGTGCAATAACAAACGAAGAGATATATAATTATAGAAATAAAATAGGCTGGTGTTTTGCAACATGACAAAGATACAATTTTCAGTCGCGGAATCTCTAAGTAGAAGTGGAAGATCTAAGTTAAATCTGCACCGACATACATTGTATACCTGATTACTCATAGCTATTCCTTGTATGGTATACTTTTTTTACCACTTCAGATCCAATATTAATTGGATCTGAAGTGCCCGTAAGACTACATAATTACATTTTCATACTCATGCTCTCAATACCGACGCGGTGACGTTAAAAATTAGTTTAGTCCTGTCAAGCACTACGTTTTCAGGATACGAAACGTTGTTTGAAAGGACTAAACTAATTTTTAGTGATATTTAGTTTGGTTTAGAGAGTTTTCGAACAACAGAATTAACACCACTGTTTACATTAAGAAGTAGGCTTAATTTTTTTGTCAGTTTTCATCTTTGTAATTTATCTATAGGGTGGAGTTTAGCAAGAACGTTTAACTTATAGATCAACAGAAAGTTTAAACATAAACATTTGTTATTATCACGCCCTTTCGCTTAGCAGTGTAAACAGAACTATGATAAACAAGCTAAATATCCTTGAACATAAAGATAGCAAAAACTTGTGGATTGATAAAGTTACTCATTGATTTGTTTTAGAATGCCTTATCGACGTTTATGCAAATTGTGTTTTTTTTTAATTATGCGTATTACTTTGTGTGTGAATGTAACAAAAAGTAACTTTTACTTTTAAAAATATAGATAGACCTACAAGGCTGAGAATTTTATCTTGAAAGAGATTGACGTTATTATGGTTTAATGTTATTTAAAAGCACCGAAACATTTGTTTCACTAAAACTAAACTCAAAAAAACTACCTTACAAATTTAATGTTACAACATATCGCAAGCAAAAAAGCGTTTGCAAAGTCGTGTTACACGTTTACGTACCCCTTCAATTTAACATTGTTCTCTAATACCTTAATTGTTATGTGGACAGCGTTAGTGAATAGAGTGAGCAAAGGACTCGGTCAGTGGTCTCCTTTACACCCGGCACTAAGGCCTTTGTAACGTTATCCCTCGGGCAAGAGACATCCTTCTAAGACGACTCGAATTCCTGAACAGTCCTCTGAAACGAGTTTAAATGTAGTGCCAAGCGTCCGACATTATTAAATTAGAATAGTGTTTGAATGTGAACCTTTGTGTGTTGGATTACTTGTTGCGGAAGTTGAAATGAACTATTCCTGTATTTGGGTATCTGCGTATAGTTGTATTAACTTACTTAACGTTCGAAAGTTCACATAGTGTGATATAACAAGATTTTATAATAGAATTTATTTTTTATTTTTGCCTTGATTTTATAAACCATTGGCAGTTAAAAAACATTAGACCTGTTGGCGCATGTACCCAGCGGGGACTGAGAGGGGGAGACGCGCGGTACAACAGGACAAGCGCGCCGCCTATAAAAAACTTTTACCACTCAGCTTTCGACTTACGGACTCATTAGATCACCTTTTAGAACAATATAATTATCTACTACAGAATCAGCGACCTTTATTTTAATCCACTTATTTCAAGTCAACAAATGGTCCTTCGCCGTTAAAGAACTAATTACATCGCCAACATAGCAAATTCATCGTGTCACTTTCGTGGAGGTCACCCAAAGGACGTCTATCAAACATCGCTTCATTTTTTGCATCCTCTGGTCTTCAAAACCTTCCCGGAAGCCGGTCAGCTAAGCTACAACAACGTTGGCATACCAATCCAGCCAGTTACGAGAAGAAATCATCAGAAAAACGAGTGCTTCAAACTCGGTGAACTTTGAACCTGCGTCGGTTATCACCAAAGAACATACAGAAAAAACGATCTGTTCTGAGTGAGTCCGTTCCAATTTCTTTTCTTAATAACCCTTTACCAACCTTTTTTTTTTTTTTTTTTTTTTTTTCCGTGCGGAAATCCCCTCGGATACCACCTGTCGGTGGCATGTCGGACTCGAACCGACTAAAACCGCACGCCTTCGCCGGGTACTAATTGCCGGGGAACCAGGTATACCCTAGAAAGGAAGGCCCTGGTGCAATAACCCTTTACCAACCTAGAATTTAAAATAGCCTTAGACGATCAAACATTTATATTATTAATTACAATATAGTATTAATTTTATACATTATAACGGTACCAAATTACCTACATTTAAATCAGTTAAAGGACACTTGAGCTTGGTATACAAAGATATATTTTATAAAAACAGATATTTCATTAACGCAAAAGTACCTACGTAATTAAATCACAGTTAAAAAGTTGTATGCACATTGGCTTTTTCGTGCGCGTGCGCATGAACATTTGCGCTTTTGATGCCCTTTTATTTCTATAGATCGCGGGTTGTTGTTTACCGTTATCGCCAGGCAGTGACTAGTATTGGTTGTATACCGCCGTTCAGTTACATTGTTTACGCTGTGCAGTGTTTGTGCGTGAGTCTGTGATTGAGATTGTTTGCATATTATTTGTTAGTGTTAATTGATGGTAAATAGCAGAAATGACTGAGGAACAAATAAAAAAAGATCTTAAAAGGTCAATTGCGTCATTAAAAGGCAAGGTAACTGTATTTTCAAAGTATTTAGTCGAGCTCAAGACTTTCGATTCATTGAGTGAGTTACAATTGATAGAATTAGAACGTCGCTTAAAAACATACGAAGACATTGAAGTTGATTATGATAAATTACAGACGCAGTTGGAATCGTTCGAGGAGGAGGACTTAAAACCATTGTTCGATGAACGTGAGAAGTTCTTCAATAACTTTTACGTTCAAGTAGCTTTGGCACGTTCACTGTTGGGCTACATGAGCTATAAGAATAAGGGGGGTACTCCGAGCAGCTCGAGCTCGAGCGAGGCGTCTGGACCCAGGGCTGAGACTGATAACACTCGGGATTATGTCAAGTTACCAAAAATCACCTTACCTACCTTCAACGGCGAGTTTCAGCACTGGCTCGAATTTCGAGATACGTATATTTCTATTATTCATACAAACAAACGTTTGAGTGACATAAACAAGTATCAATATCTTCGTTCAGCTCTCAAGGGCAGCGCAGCATTAATAATAAAAAATCTTGAGGTCACATCTGCTAATTACACCAAAGCTTGGGAATTATTATTAAAAAGATACGACAATAAAAAACTTTTGATTAACACTCACCTTAATTCGCTTTTTAATATTGATTCAATCCAAAAGGTGTCGAGTCGTTCAATTAGAAACATTATTGATGTGATAAACAAAAATTTGTGTGCACTTGCCACTTTAGGGGAGTCAACTAATCACTGGGATACGCTGATAATTCATTTTATGTCAAAAAAATTGGATAGTGTAACATATAGGGAATGGGAAGAGTATCGCAGTGCCATACAATCTTATCCTAAATTAAATCAATTTCTAGAATTTTTAAACAACAGAGCAGATTTTTTGGATACTATTCAGAGTAATAAGCCAGAAATTCTACAATCACAATCTTCACAATTACAAAGACAAAATATATACTCATCACATACAAAAAACAATAACAGTAATAAATTAATTACTTGTCCATTGTGTAACAAAAATCACTTTTTATTCAGCTGTCAACAGTTCAGAGATTTGGACGTGGATTCACGTCAACAAAAGGTGGCTCAATGTAAACAGATTTGTAAAAATTGTTTGCGGCCTTGTCACATGGAAAAACATTGTAAATTATCACACTGCAAATATTGTAATCAAAAACACAACACCCTTTTACATAAAGATACAAACACAGAAACACAAGTCGTTTTATCATCATATAAACAGACTACTAACAGACCTCACGTATTGCTATCCACAGCTTTGGTGAATGTGGCAGACGCACAGGGACGACTTCGCATGGCCCGCGTTCTTCTTGACAACGGCAGCACTTCTCATTTTGTCACACAAAGCCTCTGTGAGAAGCTAGGTTTGGCAAAGCGTAACGCGAGCTCCACTGTCACAGGTATTAATAATCAACTTACACACAGTGCAGAGTCATGTGACCTAGTCATTCAGTCGTGTTCAGGTGACTATCAGGTCAACATAAATTGTTATGTTTTGTCAAAAATTACCAAATCACTTCCATCATCATTTATACCTATTCATAATTTTCCTATACCGTCAGGCTTACAATTAGCCGACCCAACGTTCAACATTTCATCAGAAGTCGACATTTTATTGGGTGCTGACGTCTTCTGGGACATTCTATGTTCTAATTATATTGATCTAGGCAAACATTGTCCTAAATTACAAGAAACCAGGCTAGGATGGCTCATATCAGGTTCAGCCAGTATTAATACAGGCAAAAATAATACAAATAACTCTGAATCAAGTTGTTATTTTACACAGAACGATGATGCGCAGCTTTCGCGTTTTTGGGAGCTTGATACTGTTTCTTCAAAGTACAGCCTTTCCTCCGAGGAGCGGGCGTGTGAAAAAATTTTCACTGAGTCAACTCGGCGTGACGAGGAAGGTCGATTTGTGGTATCTATACCCTTTAAAGAGTCACCAGAAGTTTTAGGTGAGTCGTATATGTTAGCTAAGCGTCGTTTTCACTCTCTTGAACGCAGATTCGAACGTGACCCACATTTTAAACAAGGTTATTTAAATTTTATGGCAGAGTATCTGAAGTTAGGTCATATGACTGAAAATACACAAAAGTCAGACTCTAAACATAATTATTACCTGCCACATCACGGTGTGATTCGTGAGCATAGTACAACCACACCGATTCGTGTCGTATTCGACGCCTCGGCAAAAACAACTACTGGAAAGTCATACAATGACATACAAATGGTTGGTCCAGTCGTCCAAGACGATTTACTTTCAATTTTATTGCGCTTCAGACAGCATAAGTTTGTTGTATCAGGCGATATAGAAAAAATGTATAGGGCCATTTTAGTCGAGCCTTCTTATCGCTCGTTACAGCAAATTATATTCAGATTTGACTCGACAGAGCCTCTTAAACATTTCAAACTCAACACAGTTACTTACGGCACAGCGTCGGCACCGTATTTAGCTACAAAGTGTCTTACTTCACTATCTCAACAGTGCGCAAATATACAAACAAAAACAGCAATAGCTAGAGATCTATATGTAGATGATTTTTTGAGTGGGGGAGATTCTGTTGAATCAACTATGGCTTTATGTAAAGATGTGGTAGCGACGCTGAAAACTGCAAAATTTAATCTCCGTAAATGGCAGTCTAATAGCACAGAAATCTTGCAGGAACTCAAGTTGGGTACAAGTAATGAGCAAACAGAAAAGGCTTTATCTCTACAAGAAAATCAAACAAGTAAAACTTTAGGATTATGTTGGGATTCAGTAACAGATCGATTATTATTTTCAATCAATTTAAATTCAAATAAAAATAAAATCACAAAACGTGTAATTTTATCCTTGATTTCACAGGTGTTTGATCCACTAGGTCTTTTGGGTCCGTGCACTGTCGAAGCGAAAATTATTATGCAATATCTATGGCTAGACAAGTGTGGCTGGGATGACGAAGTTTCTTCTGAAATAAAATCAAAATTTCTCAACTTCGTTCAGTCTCTTTCTCACTTAAATTCACTTCGTATCCAACGGTGGGTGTGCGGTGATAAAGCAAATACCTACGAACTTCATACGTTCACAGATGCTTCTGAACGCGCTTACGGAGCCTGTGTTTTCGTGAGGACGGTGAGTGACGAAGGTACTGTTCATGTTCATCTTTTAACGTCAAAAAATAAGGTAGCGCCTTTGAAACCTGCCACCATACCACGTCTGGAATTATGTGGTGCATTACTGGGTACACGACTCTGCACTAAAGTACAACAATCTCTCACCATCACTTTTCAAAAGTGTTATTATTGGACTGATTCTACGATTGTGCTTGGATGGCTAAAAACATCTCCCAGTCGTCTAAAAACTTTTGTCAGGAATAGAGTAGGTGAAATACAAGATAATACCTCAGGTTGTCAGTGGAGCTACGTACCTTCGAAGGAGAATCCTGCCGACCTAGTTTCCCGCGGGGTGAAGGCTGATCACATCAGCGAGTCATCCCTGTGGTGGTCTGGTCCCACTTTCTTACACTATACAGACATACAATTTCCTAAAACACCAAACACAAAGCCAGATATTCTACCAGAAATAACCTTACACACAGATATAAGTATTAATACAAAAATACACACAGAAAACAACGCAAACAGCAAAACAGATAATTTAATTTCAAAATTAATTCATAAAAAATCTAATTACGATAAATTAATTAGAGTTGTATCTTATGTTTGCAGATTCATACACAACTGCAGAAACCCAAGGGCTAAAAGTGAAAACAGCCTGTCCTTATCTGAAGTACAACTCGCAGAAATTATTGTACTACGTACAGCCCAGAAAGAAATGTTTCCTGAAGAATACAATATCATAAAGTCGGGAGAATCGTTATCAAAGAGGAGCAGACTGATTTCACTTTCACCCTTTATAGACAGCAACGACTTATTGCGTGTAGGAGGTCGTTTAAATAATTCATTTTATACTTACAACGTCAAGCATCCCATTCTAATCATTAGCAAACATCATCTTTCACACATCATCTTCCAAAAAGAACACAGAGTCTTATTTCATGCTGGTCCACAATTACTTTTATCTCATATTCGACAAACTTATTGGATTTTGGGCGGAAGGAATCTAGCTAAGCGGGTACTACATGAGTGCATACGATGCCTTAGATTAAAATCAAAATCGATACAACCTATTATGGGAGATTTACCCACTGATAGGACTCATCTTGAATTCCCATTTTTAAATACAGGAATTGATTATGCCGGTCCAGTGCTGATTGTCGACCGTAAAGGTAGAGAGAGGATGCAGGGTACAAAAATCGTATATATGTGTGTTTGTATGTTTTGCAGTCAAAGCCCTCCACCTCGAGCTCGTCACAGACCTCACGAAAGAAGCCTTTTTAGCAGCGCTGAATAGGTTTATTGCTCGACGTGGAAAACCCCAGACCATCTACTCCGACAACGGTTCCACCTTCGTCGGAGCTAGTAACGAATTAAAAACATTTATTACCGACTATTCGCAATATTTACAGTCAGATTTGGCAGCTTTAGGTATTGAATTCAAAAACATTCCTCCATACTCTCCTCATTTCGGTGGGCTGTGGGAAGCCGCGGTAAAATCGGTCAAATTCCATTTACGTAGAGTTTTATCATTAGCATATTTAACTTACGAGGAGATGTCAACTTGTTTAGTCCAAATAGAGGCTATTTTAAATTCTAGGCCCCTTACACCCTTTTCATCTGATCCTTCTGATCTTACCTGCCTCACACCCGCTCACTTCCTTATTGGGCGGCCACTCTTATCAGTTCCTCAACCTCAAATGATCGACATCAACATCAATCGGCTACAGCGTTATCAAAGGATTGACAAACTGAAGCAACATTTTTGGCAAAGATACTCAACCGAATATGTTTCTCTTCTCCAACAGAAGGTCAAATGGCATTCGTCGAGCGGCAACCTAAAGCTGGGTGCCTTGGTTTTGGTGAAAGACAAAAACCAACCACCTCTGTTGTGGATGTTGGGTAGAATAATGAAGATCCACCCAGGACTAGACAACGTCAACCGTGTCGCCGAGATTCGCACCAAGAAAGGAGTGATCCAGAGGGCGTACAACAATCTATGCCCCCTTCCTGTTTGTTGAAATCCTTCAACCCGGGCAGTATGTTGGCGCATGTACCCAGCGGGGACTGAGAGGGGGAGACGCGCGGTACAACAGGACAAGCGCGCCGCCTATAAAAAACTTTTACCACTCAGCTTTCGACTTACGGACTCATTAGATCACCTTTTAGAACAATATAATTATCTACTACAGAATCAGCGACCTTTATTTTAATCCACTTATTTCAAGTCAACAAGACCTTATCTTTTATATCGAAGCAACGGCACTGATACGATTAGTTCCAAGTGCCTCTGAAAAGTTTAAATGTAGTATTTTTATGATTTTTATAACGCTTTGATAGATAATGATTTAAAAAAGAATGGGCACTGACATAAAGCTTAACCGTTGCTGTTATAAAAAAATGATATTAAAATTATTATTTTTCTTTTATAACTTATAAATATATAAAATACCTTAGCACTTTATTACTGGATCATATAATTAATATTTTCAATAGATAATTTTTCTACTCCAAAACATGAAACCTTTTTATTAAAAATCTATAGAGCATAGGAACACTTTAGATACCCTTATGAACCATGGATTCAATGGATAAAGTGATTAATGAATAGGAAATAATAAAATATGATCTTAGTTTAAAAACCCACAATTGAAATGACTACCCAAGAAAAGCTGCAGTTTAAAAAATATTTATAAAACTGTTTGAAATACCGTACAAAAATACACGTAGCCTCATCTGAATATTAATTCATTTAAGTCTATACGTATTCATGTATTCGGTGTTGTAGACTATCGTTGGTTGTATTCCCTTTGACTGTATGAATTAATGTAACTGTGGGACACATTTTCTTTGAATATTTAATGTCAGAAATCAAATCAAATAATTTCTCTGAAAAAAACACTAAATAAACTCGGACAAGAGTGAATCTAAATGGCACACCATATACGAGTAAAACAAACTTAAAATGAGTTAGTCTATCCATCTAAACCTTTGAGGACTTTTATTTGTTCTTTTATGGTATAGGGGCAAACAAGCAGATGGATTACCTGATGGTAAGTGACAATGACTCCTTTCTAAGGAGAGGCCTATGTTCAGCAGTGGAGTATTAAAGGCTGTTAATGTAAAGTGACAATGGAACCGTTGAACCGTGCTTTGGCAAGTTTGGGCTGTCTCAACCGGATCCCACGTCCTCAACCGATGCTAAGCAATTTTTCGCTTTTCACCGAGTGATTGAAGTTACCGGAGTTGATTTACTTGCACATTTGCGTCTTCTGTCTGTCTGCAATGAATGAAGGTTTCGCTATAGTTTTCATCATAAGTAACAGTAGCTTTTTACTTTGTTTTAAGAACAAAAAAGAGGTCAGCCTTCCTTAAGTCCTAATATCATTTTTAACCGACTTTAAAAACCCAAAAGAGGAGGTTATCAATTCGTCTATATAGTTTTTAATTTTATTTGTAATCGATAGGATATGCTCCCGAGCTGGTCCCATTACCACAAAATCAGGATTATTTGAATTTGATTTGAATTTTACAGCCCCGACAACTTGTTTTAGCTTATTTCTCTGGCTTTATAGGCGTTTGCGTTAAGTAGTCGTTATGTCATGTAAGGATCCTTGACTTTTAGGAGTAAGAAAATAACTATTTCAAAAATCTAATTATGTATTGACCTTGTTTTATTATTTCAAGAATTTTTTAGGTGTTTGTATGGGGTTACAGATTTATAGTAGCACAAGATAGTAATAAATGAGATTAAAAAACACTTTGAAAAAAAAATGTTTGTTACGCAATTATTTTCATGTTTATTACCTCAAAACTCTTTCATTTGTAAACCGATTTGGATTTATTTATTTTAAAATTCTTTTTGTAATGGAAAGGATATACTCCCGAGGTGGTCCATTACTACCAAATTAGGATTTGATGATGGGATCCTAGAGAAATCCAGGGCAACCCTCAAATTTTACAGGCCCAACAACGTATTTTAGCTTGTTTGTGTAGCTATATATTTATTTACATTTAGTAGTCGTTATGTCATGTTGCTGAGCTGATGATGGAAGGGTCCTTGACCTTTAAGAGTTAGAGGATAAATCTTTCAAAAATCTAATCATGTATTGACCTTATTAAATATTTTCAATATATTTGTTAGGTGTTTGTGTTGGGTTACAGAGATATGTGTACAAGAGAGTAATATATGAGATTACAGAACACTTAGACAAAAATAAGTGTTTGTTACGCAATTATTTGTAAGCTTGTATTAAACCTATAACAATTATATGTATTGTTATACTATTGTCACAGAGATATCAGGTTATGTTGTAAAGCGAATATGAGTGGTTGAGTCTTCCACTGCATTCCAAAGAGTTGTTGGTCGACGCCGATACGGCGACATTCTCCAGCCACGAAAAATATGCCGTCATCGCGGCGGTAAGACCCGTTATGGGGGATTGGCTCATCTTTAACAAGGTCCTCTTAACGCCCATATAGCCTCCTGAACATCCGTTATGATAGAGTTGCCGGACAGCCGGCGTCTGAGATTTAGGGACAACCATTTGCAGATGATAGCTGTCTCCTTGCGTTTACCCATTTACGGAACAAGACATGATCTTGGATGACTAAACTATCCCATTGAGCCCAATAACTCTTCGTGGTCGAACTCATCGAAGCAACATCGATCCAGTGAGGCTTAGAGGATTGGTTTGATGTATGCATCCTCCTGCTATGCTTGCTGTAGGCTTTCGTTCTATTCGTTGTCAAGGTCGGTCTTTAGTGTCTTTACAGGCACAGCTTCCTTTACTTCTCGCTTGGCACAGTACTTGTAGTCTTCAGGACAAGTTCTTCCGAGAGTGTCATTGTGCCCTAGCCTCACAGCAGCACCTCGAGGTCACGAATGCCATCGATGAAGGCTTGTACCAGATTCCCGAGCGCAGGTGCAGACTGGTATGCCTTACGGACCAGTTTCTCAACTTCCAGAGCCTGTTTTAAGTTTCGATCACGATCCTTCAGCTGCGCACGCAACACGTGCTCATTTACCGGCTTACCGAGAGCGTCGAGGACGGTTAAGGCCTGATCACGGAGACCCAAGGTGAGCGCCTGGTAGCCTGGGCCTTAGTCCGGCCATTCGCCGTCATGACAGTCTGACACTCTACCTTGTAGGCTGACCACGAATATGTTCCATTAATCGGCGGCACTTTAAACCTGATGGCGTGCCTGCTCCTCCTGACGGCGAGCCTGCTCCTGAAGCATCGTCATTAGAGCCGTGATATCTAGAGCCGCTGACAAGTGGCTTTCATTGCTGGCTGCTGACCCTCCATTGTAGACAATTGTGAACCTTCAAAGCGCCTCTGGCCAGCCTCATGCTAACGCTGGCTTATTACACGGATGCCTTCCGTGTCTTATTTATGTAAAACTGGCATACTTTTATCCCACTTCTGACACTAAATTGTTACGAGCGGGGTATACGAGTATAATAAATAAAAGAAGTCGGTTAATAACTTTTATTGCATTGTATTTACAAACACTCACTATTAAAAACAAGAAATCACTATCTAACTCGTTAGTCGCAGTAGAAATTCGCTTCGATGTTAATTTGCTGTGTCGTAAAACAATACTGTCCTGTACGGCTAACACGCTACGCTTTTATAGTGCCATCAAAATTGCTGGACTAATTACGAGTATCCGATGGAATGTTCCAGACAGAACCACGTACAATAAGGAATCTACAATTTTTATAATCTTTCGATGTTCGACACTAGATGGCACTGCAAGTATCGGAATTAAGAACCATAATCTCAATGCGTAGTATTCGTTGTGCCGCACTTGGCACTAGATTGCGCTGTCCTCCAGACATAACACAAGAACCACTCAATCCTATGGCGCAACTGTGTTTTTACCGCAAGAGTTTGTGTAACACTTCCTTTGTGCTGTCAGGATGAAAAATTAAACACCTGGCTGAAAGTGACCTAAGTAACCCTGAAATTTTTGTAGCTCCCATTTTTGTATTATTAAAATAATCTTCGAGTAATTTTTCAATGTTGATATGAGGAAAAAATCCCTTGCTGTTTAAAATTATTTTATTTGAAACGTAAAAACGGCGTGTGTGCGTTTATGAAGGTTTTATACGCATTTTCCTTATCATTGTTCTAAAAAATAGAAATAACATCGTTTGTTTTTTTGTTCTTTGACCTAGGCCTCAATCAATTTGATTAGCGGCGGAAGTTTGGTATCTTATACGCCACTGTTGCAATGGAATTGAACGAGTATTCTCTGAAGTTACTTGGGCGAAAAGCTCTGAAACACGTTTGTTTTTCTGAGCTTTTCTTCCAAGTAACTTACTAGACGACCTAGAAACTGTAGCCTCTAACTAAATTAACAGAAAGGGTGTTCAGAAATAGTATGAGTCGATCGCGTTGAGATGTATTGTGTTCTTGAGAAGTTCGTTGGTATCACAAAATGTAAAAGTGCATACGGCCATTTATTCCAATCCTCATTTAATTTTATAACAGATGTATATAACGTGTAAAATTATGAAGCTCATCGTGAAAAATAAAAGAAAACATCTTTTTTTAAATAAAATGAAAATTATGATGCATACTCTTTATGGAACGAAGTACAAAATCATATTATAAACATGTCATTACCCAATGACTAACCGCGGAAGTATTGCCTAGCCACGTAAATAGATCCATTTGTGGTAGTCATTTATACAGTATCCACTCAAACAGAGGAATATTATTTGATCCTACATAATCACAATAACGTTTTGATTCTGGAATGCAAATTAAGTTTCGTAAGCCTGGGCCGTGGCTGTTTGGTTATTAATTTTATTCAGTGGCCCTTTTCCGAGGCGTCAAAATTTTGCACAGAATATTTTAAGTTATATTTGGTATTTGAAAAAAGGAATTGCTATTTTAATAAACTTAGTTATAAGTAATGTTTCTTTTTTCTGAAAGCAAGCTAAAAGCTTTGTTTTCAAGTTCAGACGTTTGAATAATTTACTTGTAGAAAATGATACCATAAAGTGAGTCGTAATATTAAAAGCTCTGTGAAGTTGTGGTAATTAATCCCTTTCATTGTGTTTACATCTAGACCTATGTAAGTACTAGTCTATTTATAAATTTGTTGAAGTTGTTTTCTAGCTTAGGAAAAAACTTTGCGATAATTATTTAAAAGAACAAAATTTATTTAAAATTGGGGATTTTTTTTAAATCTTAAAATACGTTTTTACCCAAGGAAGAAATTAAACTGAAGTATAAATTTTGTAATATAAGAACGACTATAATAATAATAATATTTTCACACATCTTACACACGGCCGTCTGATCCCAATCTAAGCAGAGCCTGTGATATGGTAACCAGACTGCTGATAAACATACTTATATATTTGTAAATACATACATATTATATATAAATTATTCCTAGACACAGAACAAATCATCGTGCTCATCACACAATTATTTGTCTTGGGTGGGTAAGTTCCCTGACTGCTATGCCAGAGGTCATGAGGTTCGTACCTCATGACCTCTGGCATAGCAGTCAGGGAACTTTAAGTAAAAATTACCTTTTGTTCTCATGGAAATAACATGAAACAATAATAAACTCTCTAAATACGTACTAATGGATTGATGTACTAGTACGTCGAATCTAGGTCTTAAATCATCTAGGTTTTAATGTAACCTCTTTGAGGCCTTAGGCGAGGTTCCGATATCAATACTCGGTATACATTTGGTAAACCCTTTGATATCTAAATCTCTTATCAATAATCGTACTGTTCGTGGAAACTTATATCTCGACCACAAGCTATTCACGAAGGATACATTAACTATTAAACATTAATATGAGTAGTGAGGTCTATTCAGACCACGTACATATGTAATAGATATCTAAGTGACGAATATATTTAACATTCATATCACTGCGCTTAATTTCCGTTGATTGAAAATTACAGAGACTGGGTTAATGGGTAATAACAATGGAGTATGTTTAAATTGTAATGAATTTAATGAAACATGTTATAGAATTTAATAGATCACTGAACACTAACTTATATGAACATGATATTTACTTAAGGGCTGATGCACCTTAAGTCCACTTTACGGTTACTGTATTTGTATACTGTATATACTTGTAATGTTCACTTGTAGGATGCCGCCCTCGATATTGGAATAGATCAACATATTTTTAATACTTACTCAATCTTGATACAAAATATAAACAGTTTCTACCGACAGTTAAATTATTTCATTTGTGTTCAATAGTTTGAAAGAGCTAGCCTTACGGTTGATTAAAATTAAGTACAGATGGTTTCAAGCGTGTTGCCTTATTAGAAAAACCTAAACTGTCTATCTGATTGCAATGAACTTAAAAAGTACGTACGTACGTTTACGCGAATGTGCACAATAATTCATGAGCGTGAATGAAGTTTTAAGCTTGTGGCGACTTCCACATACGGTGAAATAAAAAAAAACATACTATAGTGCCATCTAACAAAAAACACGACGAACTACGAAGTAACTGTTAATCCTGTATCGCGATGTGAACAATTTTCACATATATTCAACTTTCCAAGATCAATCGTTGGGCCGCGGCCCGCCCGGCATGATCATCTCGCCTGGTCGAAGGATCCTCCCTTTGTTTTGGAGGGGCATGACACCCATTCCTTCACAAAATGTATACTTTTTAAAGCTATGCGTATATCCAAAAGACGCTAATTCTTTAGGGAGGGCAGCAACGCACTAATATCTCTTGAGTTTTAGGCGGCGGTAGTCATTTACCATCAGAAAACCCGTCTGCTCGCTTACTCCCTATGTCATAAAAGAAAAATATCAAAAAAAAATCATGCCGATTGGGAGCTTTACTGACGTGAGTCGCGTAAGCCAACATGAAAACAAAGTATTAGGGATTTATATCTCGTAAAAAGTTGGCATATATGCTGTGGTATCTGTGCGAAGGCATGGCGGTGAGATAGTAATACTATGATATAAAAAACCTTTTTGAATGTTCAATAAAAGTTATATATTTGATAACTGTGCATTAATTTACACGATATGTTTTTCCTTATCTTCGTAAGATTTTTTTCTTGCTGGAATTGTATTACTTGACAAAAGTATAGGTATGAAAAATCAGGCCATTACTTACTAATAGCATAGATTAAAAATGGAATTGACTGTTTAATATAGAAACTATGCACTATTTTTATTTTAAGCCAAGTTAAAAACATTTGTTATTATTTAAAATTTACATTTCCACTTTGTAGCACTGACTTATTGTCGTCGACCTTTTCCTTCTGATAAATTTGAATGCTGCCTTATTGCAAAGAGTAGGCAGAAAGGGTTCGAGGAAAGTTAAATTGCGACTTGTTGCTGATAGCTCGTCTATCGGTTCTATCGCCCGCACAGTTGACCCTTTCCTAAGCTGACCTTTGAAACTGTCACCGTAATCGGGATAACTTCCGATTCGATTTCTGGCTTTTTCTTGACTTCTGTTTCAAAGTGAAATATTGTAATCACGTACACACATATCGGTAATTGAAAAATAAAAAAGTTTCTTTTTTGCACAACTTTAATCCTTTAAAGGATTTGTCAAATCGATAACTTGACGACCGTGTTGGTCTAGTGGTCAGTGGCCCTGACTGCTACGCCGAAGGTCGTGGGTTCGATTCCCACCCAGGAAAAATATTGTGTGATGAGCACGGTCATTTGTTCTGTGTCTGATTTATCCATAATATATATATGTATTTAAAAATAGATGTATGTTACAGGCTCTGCTCAGTTTGGGATCAGACGGCCGTGTGTGACATATATAACTAAGACGTGTACAGAAGTGCTCTTTGAAAATAATTTAAAAAAAGGTTAAAAAAAGGTTTTCTGAAATGATTTGTTAATTTATAGTGTACTTGTTTGTATATTTTAAAATTTGCAAACATCAACCAAATCAAAGTCTCTGAACCTTGGGCATTTAAATTCAGTATAAATCCAAATACCACGTGAGCGATTGTAATGTTGAAGTTTACTTACTATAGTACTACGTGTAATTAAAATTAATATCCTTTTTCTAATGGACGGTACTGAAGCACAGGTGTGTCATCAACCATTGGAAATCACCTAACTTTTGACCCTCCTCATGTTATACTTAAATGCGTTTTCTTCCTGTATATTTCTTGTGCTTTTATAGTCTATCTCTATATATTCAGTTCTAATAAAGGTACGCGGTTGCTTTTCTTAATTTGTATTTATTACTCGCTGAAACCAGCGTTTTCTTTTAAATTTTTACACATAAATTGGTTAAGTTGGAAAGAAGGTACTTGTAAACATTTAACTTAAATATGCTGTACAGCAACACAGGCCCACTTTTACAGATTAATTGATAAACCTCAAAACCCTTCTTTCAATGAATGCAAAAAGAACGAAACAAAGCAAACGCCTTGTTTCGCACTTTTGCATTTAAATTAAATGAAAAAACTAATGTATTCGGGCCCCCAACATTGTTAGAATGTGATCGAAGACATTTTTTATATGAAGGACTACAAGGAAAACAAAAAAAAACACATCTAATATTTTCGTGTGCGAAGAGAGGAATCGTAATGATTAGGAAACATGTCAGATCTCATAATTGAGAAGCGGAAACAATCTAATATGTAGGTGGATCTAATATAAAGTTTGATCAAGAAAATACGACTCTTAGGATCTTTTTTTTTTTCTGTTAAAATTGAGACTTTACATAAAACACTTATTACTCGAAAAAATGATCAAACCCGTATCTATCAATTCACGTGATTGTTCAAGTAAGTTGTTCTTCTCGTATTTCAAACACCAAAATAATACATCAAAATAATGTACTGAGATTTTGGTGAAATAACAATCTCTGACGTCATAGCTAGGTGAAGTCAAATTAGAAATTATTTCTATTTTCAGACTCTGAAATCCATTTAATGAAAGTTTTATTACCATTTAAGTACATCAGAATTATTAAAAAAAATGTAAACAAGTCTCAAGAGTTCTAATTAATAGGTCAAAACAATCTTTGTCTCCATCATCGTTGATATTGCCTTAATAATGCTAATTATGAAGCCTAACAAGAAATAAGGTTTTTACAGCTGTTTTCAAACAAACAATAACCTGTTATAAGATTTTCTTTAGTGCCTATTTAATTTTCAAGAATATCTTTAAGAGAGAAGTAGAACACTGCGAGTCATTGAGTAGTAATTTCGGAATGGTTTCGCCCTGTCGATTTCAACGAGATCTGAATTAACGAGTTGGGAAATTGCTACACTATGTGTCTGAGATGAAATTTTCTTCCTTTTTCATTCGCGTGGGATGTTTTCGTATCACAGTGTTCATAGATTTGGATTTTTTTAATTGAGAAATTCTATAAGTAATAGTATTTCGTTGTTGCTACAAATAATCGTAACGAAAAAGTAAAGGACCTAAACTAGAAATGGCAATTTCGTACGTAGAATTGGCTTTCGTAAAAAATGATGACGATTTAGATGCGTTCTTGAAAAATCAAATTGCGTGTATTTAAAATTTACCAAACGCCATTCAAAACTGTTTATCGAAGATTCGTTAAAACAAATAATGATATCTATATTGTTCATTTATTTATAACTACAAAGTGTAGTACATAAAACGTAATTGAGAATTTACTTCCAGTATTCTTACCATGAATTAAATATAAACTTCCACGTGTACAAACCAATCAATGTCTCCTGCTCCAAAGGTTAAACAAACAAAGTCGAGAGCAAAATCTGGTCTCTAATAATTTATGAACCACAACCAAACAAACAAAATGTACACGTTACCAACCCGAGGAGTGAGTAGCGAAGCCATTTGAACCTTATAAACAATATAAGAAACAGAAATCACTTCAACAGTTTTCTGTTTGTAAATAATGTGATCAAAGGTAATATTAAATCAGCTGTTCAATAACATTGTATGTTCTCTGATGCAGAGGTGATTTTATTAGTCTCCACAGAGCTTAAGCCCGGGTAAGGAACGTAAAGAAACTTCAGCCGACCCAAAACTTTTGTCATGTAACAATGTAATTAGCCCCTTGGAGTTTGCCGTCCCCTAACTTATAACAAATTCTTTGCTTCGCCCCACCGTTTTCACTTACTAAAATTTAAATTGTGGTTACATGATTAATTTAATTGCTTTTGGAGCATGCATTCCGAGTGGTTTTTGGTAGGAATTTTTAATTTTATACCAAATAAATGAATATTGAATAATGAACTTTTGGTAGGTTTGCATAGTTACATATTGACAAATTAGGTTGTTTTATTAAATTTTAGATTATGAAGGCAGACAAAATCTATATCTTCTTCTTTGCCTGGCCCTTTCCCATTTTATTTGGGGTCAGCCCTACGTATTACGGGCCTGTTGGTTGAGTGGTTAGTGCCCCTGACTGCTAAGCCTGAGGTCGTGGGTTCGATTCCCACCCAGGACAAATATTGTGTGATGAGCATGATCATTTGTTCTGTGTCTGGGTGTAATTTATCTATAATATGTATGTATTTAAAAATATATAAGTATGCTTATCAGCAGTCTGGTCACCATAGCACAGGCTCTGCCTAGTTTGGGATCAGACGGCCGTGTGTGAAATGTGTGAGGTATATTATATTATTAAATTATTATGTACCTCCAGGCAGCTCGTCGGGCCAGACCAGTCGCCTCATAACGTGTCCGTACCACCGCGGATGGCTCTCCTGTAGTTTATTTAGGATAGGTCTCACCTTGAAAGTGCCTCTTATGTGTGTATTTCTGACATGATCCAGCCTACTTACACCATCTGCCCACCTGAGCATCTTCATCTCTGCCCAGTGTAATTGATTTTGGTGCTGGTTTTTGAGTCCGTATGTCATGGTCGGTCGGACGGCTGGCTGACTACTTTTTTTCCGTCGCATTGCAGGCCGGATAGTTCTGTCCATTTTATCCACCCAATATTTATGCGATGGGTGTCTATTGACCCATCTTTTCTGATGAATGACCCTAAAATGATCCAGACAGATGTTGTGTTCGTTACGCTACTAAAGCTGCAATCCATGTACTCGGTCTTCTCTCTGCTTATTCGCAGACTAGATATTTCTAGTGCTTCCCTCCACTTTTCTAAAATCTGCTGTAGGTTGTTCACATCTTCACTGGTGATGATGACGTCGTGCACATATAAGATGACCCATGGCGGCGCTCGTTGCAGATTTGAGGTGAGATGGTTCATTACAATATTAAATAGCAGATGATTGAGTACGGAACCCTGGTGCCTACCAACCTTTACATCAAATTCATCGCTTGTTCCGGCCAGGCTTCGCACTTTGGTTGATACTTGGTGGTACATATCTTTGACAGTCATAATTACCGCCGAGCATTAGATTTGACAATGTTACTGTAAAAAATAAAACCACAGTGTGTTATCTAGGATTAGTTTTAGAAAGAAACTTTTCATTTATCGAACATATTAAAATAGTTAATGAAAAGTCTAAAAAGAGTTTCTGTGCATTGACAAGGATATCAACTGCGACATGGGGTCTATCATTTAATACATTAAAGATCATATACGGAGCTACTTATTTAGGTTCTATGTGCTATGGTGCACCTGTATGGGCCGATAGGGCGACCGTAGGCGCTGTCCGTCGCAAACTGTTACAAGGCCAAAGACTTGCACTGATATTTTTGTGCAAGGCATATAGGACGGTTAGCACTGAGGCTTTGCCGGTGTTGGCAGGTGTCCTTCCGGTCGATCTCGAGGTGCAGAGACGTGCAGCCATGTACTATTCAAGACAAAACATGGAATGCGATTTCTTGGCGCGCGGGATCGCGGTAAAATTACAAGATTGCTTCAACAGCAGTCCGATGTCTATAATGACCTCATAGACGAATGGCAGCAACGCTGGGACGAATCATCCAAGGGGAGCCATCTTTACCAATTCTTTCCATCTGTTCGCGAACGGTTGTCGAGGACATGGCTTGAGGTGGATCACTGTGTCGCTCAATTTCTTACGGGTCATGGTAACTTTAAGAGCAAGTTGTATTCATTTAAATTAGTCGAGTCACCATTGTGTTAATGCTCAACACCTAACTCTCATTATGAACAGTCTGCTCATCATATCCTCTGGGAATGTAGTCTTTGGTATAATGAACGTAATATAATGCTGAATAGCTTGCAGGTGACATCTGGGGCGGTATACTATGGGGATCTTGTGTCAACTAGGGTGAATTTCCGTGCGTTTAGGCGATTCTGCCATACATATTATAGAAATCAAATATAGCTCATGTAGGACCCGTAATATTTTGTGGCCGTGGTGCTTCCCTGTTTAAAAGGGTGTATGCCTATTTTACTTCATTTTGTCTCCCGCTTTGCTAAGGAGGGAAGTGGATTTACTGTATTTCCAACTCCTCCAATTTTCTTCTGATTAATTTCGTTGCGGGTTCCAAGACAGTTTTATTTCTTCCTGGGACTTCCCGAGTGTCATAACTCGGTGTGTTCGTGGGTCACTGCTGTGGATCCTGGTGTACAGGAGTTACAGTGGTGGGCGTGTGGGTGGGATTAGTCCCATTAAGTCATAATTATTAATACTCTCGGTACCCGGTCGAAAGCTTTTTCTAGGTCAATGAATATCATGTGCAAGTCTGTTTTGTTGTCTCTATACTTTTCCATCAGTGTTCTGACCGAATGTATGGCATTAAATCTATATATACTAAATAAAGTCGTGATAGTTACACCATTTATAACTCAAGAACGGCTAGACCAATTTTTATGATAATTTGATTTTGGATTTGTCTTCGTCCGGAATACGATAATGAGTATTAAAATATGATGTTCATCAATAAAAAAATACTATTACAAACATAAGTGAAAACATCAGTCGATCCGTTCATGTGTTATAAATGGTATAACAAAAAGCAACTGACAGCTCACGTAATGTTGTCTATGCTTTGTTTTGAAAATACCGCAAAACGTTGAAATTGAAGTTGACCGGTCGATGTGTCTGTTTTGTGCGAGTGTTACGAGTTTCTACGATTATCAACACCATGATAAAGCAGGTCCGTATAGTGACGGATTTAAAATACAGAGTGTCACCACCCCTATTCATCCCGCGGGTGTCGTAAGAGCCGACTAAGGGAGAAAACTACGCAGAACAACCGGACTGCAGAGAGATGGAAAACTTGACACAAACCCTATACCAACCCGTCTGGCCAGCGTGGTATAGTAGGCCAAAGCCTCCTTTCTAAGGAGAGGCTTATGTCCAGCAGTGGACTATTAAAGGCTGTTGATGATGATGATGATGTGATGATAAAGCAGATTGGATTGCAGAAGAAGAAAATAAATGGAATTAAATAGAGGAAATGGAGTTTAATGGTATTACAGAAGACGATATTACACTCGTAACAGATAAACTACACAACTGGAAATCTCATGGGACAATAAAATACATAATTACTAGTATAAACAGGTAACATCATTTTACAAACCTATAGCTAAAAACTTAACAGAATAATAATAAAACAAAAATAATAATATTTTATTATATAATGTCCTTGTTGTGTGTTTTCATGACAGTAAAGATTTTGGTAGAAAAAAATCAGGATCACGTGTAACCGAACAATAAATAATTTTACCATAGACACGTGCAAAGTGCATGGTGGGCACAGTAAAGAGACACTAGTGCACGTTCTGGTAGAAAAATATATTAAAGAAAAATACTTTGAGATTTCCTACAATTTGTTTGTACTTTGTAATGGGTTAGATAATATTAATGTTAATCGCGGCATCCCACGTCTTGCGCCTCCGTAATATGATTATCCCCTCTAGCTGATAATAGCTAAATATAATGAGCGGTACCACTTGCAAAAAGAGCAAAAGTAAAATAATATTGAAGTTACCAGTTTTCAATCCCAGCTCCATTCCATAGCCACAGTAGTGCCTAATAAATTTAGACCAATCTAAGAAATACACCCGCTATGCCTATCGTTGTTTCTATGCTTAGCTATAGTTATGGTATACAACATGTATGTGGAACATAATTCTTAAAAAAACTTAATAGAAAAGTAAATATCCACAAGTATTACTATTTTAAATCGATTAACGATGTTTAGTATATACTAATGATCGGAAATTCTGTAATTTGAATCCGACGTCAACTGTCAAAATGCACCTTTTAAATTGTTTGGACTATAGTAATATATAACTATATTTATCAGCAGACTTTTTACCATAGTACTCGTATAGGCTGTACCTAGTTTGGGATCAGAATGCTGTATGTGTGGTGTCTCAACTGTCTCAAGTTATTATTTTATATAACTTATTTAATCTGCGACATGTTATGTTGCTTGATTATAAGTACAGCCCAATATTGTTTCAGCGATAGCACGAGAATTATTGACGAATAATAACTGGTGTTTAAATACCTTTTACTTTTTTCTGTTGACGGGGTCTAAAATCCCTTCTGGGACTTAGGGAGCTAGGAGTATGTCGACCTAAGGCGCCCTACACTGGGAGGACCCGGACCATGCTATTGCAGGTCCTACCTGAATCGACACCACGCCTAATCAGGTCCTATCCCGGGGGAAAAACTTTCCCCCATCAATCTCGGCGTAGCGGTCCCAAGTACGTCTTAATGCGATCAGGCCGCCATCCTATCCCTTACCGAAAGTACTTTACCAGACGCAAATTTTTTTGACAGATATCTTGTTAACTTTTCATTCCATAAAATCTTTATTAACTCTGTTTGTAGTTTTAATATAAGTTTATACCTCTTTGTAACATGATTACTATTTAGGCGATAAACCACTCGTTTATCTTAAAGGTTTCATTAAGTACTTACCGTTGATAATATAAAGTTAAAATAAAAAGTGATATTTTTCAGTTTAAAAATATAACAGGGTATAATTACCTCATAATAATAACCCTATAATATTTACCTTACACATCTCACACACGGCCATCTGATCCCAAACAAAGCATAGCCTGTACTAAGGTAACCAGACTGCTGATAAACATACTTATATATGTATATATTTTTTAAATACACACATATCATACATAGATAAATTTCACTCTCCCAATTACATTAATTAAGCTGTAGGAGAGACATACTTCGTAACATATGGGCCGGCTCGACGGAGTGATGGCACGGCCTCACAGAAAACCGGTACCAAGCCATAATTTCGTTACTTTTGACCCAGAGAGTCACCGTAGACCAAACTCCCCTTACTATGGCAGACTGGCACTTAAAAGCATTTGCTTTTGAGTTGCAGGCCTTGTGCAGCGTGAGTCACATGCTATCAAGTGGCTTGTTTGCTCATTTACATCCTAT
Organism: Arctia plantaginis; assembly: GCA_902825455.1. Lineage (NCBI taxonomy): Eukaryota > Metazoa > Arthropoda > Insecta > Lepidoptera > Erebidae > Arctia > Arctia plantaginis. The sequence continues at coordinate 9,093,195 of CADEBD010000171.1, read as the reverse complement.
ACCATAAAACAAAATGTTTTGCATATTAGGCAAAAACTGCTGCAACAATTAACATATCAGACAAACAGTGGATTGGTAATCTGCCTTCACATTAAGCGTAATTTCCTCATGCATAAGTTCAAATAATCCTCTGGCAGTATAGTGAGTTTAGGTTCTAAACTCACTATACTGCCAGAGGATTATTTACCTGTAAATCGTTGTACAAATGTAATGTAACAAGTGTGTAATGTAACATAAATGAGATATACAACTAATTAAAATACTAGCATGTCTGTGTTTACAGGATGCAGTAGTTAACTGAAAATAAATTCACTGCTGAATCTTGCTACTGAGAATTAATGCACAAAGCGTCAGCTTTGTATTATTCCGTAGAACACTTGCTATTAATATTTGATCGTAATTTAAGTTGGTTACATACATGAGCAGAATCTTGCTTAAGATTAATCCTCTAGCTGGAGTTAGTAAAGCTCTCGCGGCCTGAGTTGGTAAGGTTGTTAGCAGTAGTGGCCTCGTCGCATGTTTATTTCAGAGATTGCGAGGGTGTAACTTGAGACTGTTTGCTGGTTTTGAGGACGAAGCACAAACATCGTCACCCGCGTACATATAACAACTTAACGAGCTAACTCCGGCTCATAGGGGAATTTTGTGTTTTGGGTGGGGATGGGGACGTCGACAGTGAGTCGTGTTAATAAAACTTTACGACTACAAAAACAAAATAAAGTTTACTTTGAATAATTCTGTGGTATATACAATAATGGGGAAACAGTATGAGCGACAATAAGCTTGGTGGAGCACAGTTTGTTATCGCGAACGAGACTGGCGCGCAGAGGCCTGGGACAATCGCGTCTCGACTCGCTCGCCTGAATACACATGCGACGCGATGTTCACTCCGCCAAGGATATTGGGTAGGCGAGCGTACGGTTTAAACTGAACACTTTCCTTACAAAGCGAAAACTTTTGCGTTGAACTAAATGCATACGGCTAGTCCGTTTGTACGCTCAACTTTACATTTGTCAAGTTAAAACTTTCAGTATCACTGCCTAGACCGCAGCGCGATGTATGACAATATTTAAAAAAAAAAAAACGTTGCTGGGGAGGTTACTATTGCAGCTTGAACTGGGTTTATTCATGTAATTTATGTACTTTCCAACCATACATAAATAAATATTACATTAAACTTTCGTTAACATTTAGTTCAAAAAGTATTTCTAAAAATAAAATAGAGCCTTGGATAATGCATTGCTATGAAGAGATACAACTGTGCTCATCAAGATGAAATATTGGAGTTAAACTGCTTTAATTATATTCTCTCAGCTCTCGTAATTAAGTAGTCCTTTTTCATTGTTAGATGTGTGAGGGTATTATTATTAAAGTTAAGGAATATTTGTGACGCTTATTTGTAAAAGCTTCTGATACTCGATGTAAGATTGGTTTAGTTTGTTTGAACATTATAGAACAATATAATAAATAAAAGCTTGATGATAAGAATCTTATTGAAATTTCATTTGTAAAATAATTTATAACTAAGAGGAATTAAAACGGTTATTTAATTTAACTACTAAAATTAAACATTTAGAGTGAGGTTTTGATCAGTTTCAATTCACCTTGGACCTGACCTACCCTTATACCTAACGAATTTAACGGCGAAGAGCTTGTACATCTGAGCCTCAAAGTAAGAAACCGTGGAACACGAAAGGCATGAATATCCTACAACTCTAACAACCATATACCATAAAATAACCTATGTTCACCTTTACCATATTACATAATAATAAATTCATTTAAATTGAGAATACTAATAATTAAAAAATATGTTATCTTGTTCTCAAGTTATTATAATGTTGTAAAAACATTTTCTACAAAGAGTGAATGACAACTTTGGAAATTAAATTTTACGAATGTTGTTTCAAATAATCCAATTCAGACGTTTTTATAAAAGTTTTTTTTTTTTAATTTATTGGGTAAACAAACAATATCACGATAATAGATGGTTACAATAGAGTTTTAAGCTATACATCGTTGCTAATTGTGACATCCACACCGTTTACCACAAGTATGATGTACATACAATTTTAGCAGGTTGAGAGTATTTCAGACAAATGTACATTTCTCAATATTATGTATTATAATCATTTACATTTTAAAACCTCCTTCCTAAGGAGAGGCCTATGTCCAGCAGTGGACTAGTAAAGGCTGTTGATGATGATGATAATGATGATGTATTATAAACATATTAGTTCATAGTGTCATGCAGTTCCTTCATTACTAGGTTTCTGTAACGCTCGCACTATTTACAAAAATATCAATGTGACTAAAGTTGCAGTTGTAAGAATTCAGTATACGACGACTAGGTGCACGCAGGCCTGCGTTTGTGCGTGATGATCGTATGGCAAATAGATGTGTTGAACGACAGGCCCGCATGCACGATCTAGTAGGCACTCTATAATTAATATTATTGACAATATCAATGCAGTCGTATCTGTTATGGCAAATGTCATACAAAAACATGGCTTGCATTTGTGTTCTCCTGGACCTTAAGTCTAACAGTTTATATTTTTCCAAAAGCTGATGGTACGATTTAAAGTTATGACAGCATTTATAGTGCATACAACGCAGAAATTTCTTTTGGATTCTTTCTAAGCTATCGGAATATTTTACATGGAAAGGATCCCAAATACATACAGCATATTGCAACTGTGAACGGATTAAGGTCTTATAGAGATGTAGATATGTATTAGGACGTACGAAATCATTACTGGCTCGCAGTACAAACCGCTACATTTTAAAAGCCTTACTACATATATTATCAACATGTGCGTCAAGTGTTAACTTAGTATCCAATGTGACTCCAAGATCGCGGATAGTTTGTAATCTGTTTAGATTGTGGCCGCCTATAGAATAATTATGTGTACTAACTGTTCGTTTTCTGGTAAATGTAATAAGTTCATTTAAACATAGAGAGATCTATACCAAATTTATCATGTAAGAATATTTCTTAAACCGATAGTCAGTTTCGTTTAATCGTATACGATACAGATAAGGCATGACTAACATGACTAACAACATGACATGAATCACTAAATGTTAATGGCTTGATAAAAATGTTAAAATTTATTTTTTATGAAAACGGTACCGGTACTTAAATCAATTAAAATGTTGTGAGATTGGGATAGACCATAAAAAACTTGAAACAACTTTTTAGTCGCTTTTAAGCCTTACACAAACGTTGCGTAATTACCTTTACTTATTAATAAAGGCACAGTTAAGTGTTACAATACACGTTTGAAGCATAATTACAATATAAACTTATTTATTACGTAAAGCATTTAAGTTTTAAGTAATTAATACTATTGACAACAATAATATTATATGGTTTACATACTATATCATTGATTTTGTTAAAAACACCAACAAATAGATTTGAGGTACCTATCACATCTCGCTCGATAGCCTGATTGCGGCTATCGTGCGGAGCGAGAGTGCGTGGAACTCTGCCGTCTCCTTCTGCGAGCAAGTTATGCTCGCGAAGGAGACGGCGGAGCGGGACCGGGAGAGGTTTAAAACTCTCCCGGCCCGCCAGGCCCGGGAACGGGCTAGGTACTGCAGGCGACTCAGGCGCCGGAGGTTGCAGAACGATCTCCGTCCGCCATAAGCGCAGGCCTGGGGGTGACAGGTGAGGCCATCTGTCACCCTAGCAGAAGCAGGCCGGCGCGCTCGCTTCCAGGGAGCAAAGGGAACATGGGGTTCCCACACGGGGGGGTCGTCTACTCGTCTGTAGATGGCCCGAGGTATGTCGGGGCACCAGGGACTTCCTTTCTAGGGTATACCTGGTTCCCCGGCTATTAGTAGCCGAGACGGTGTGCGGTTTTAGTCGGTTCGAGTCCGACATGCCACCGATAGGTGGTCTCCGAGAAGATTTCCGCACGGAAAAAAAAGGTACCTATCACAGTTCCAAATTTGAATTAAAAAAAAAAGCAAAATAATGTGATGATTATTTTGGAAACAAAATTTAGTATATTTAGTGAATTCTTACCTTTTGACGTGTTGATTACCGCCTTTCTTATTAAATTATTTGACTTGTGAAGTAAACGCAGTGAAATATCGTGAGATATCGTTCATATAGGCGGTTCAAGTGGCAGTGGGGCTGGAATCAAGACTCTTGGCGGCACTGTTGCATCCTAGTCATTCTGTAGACGGTGACGTGTATCAACATTTTCGGGAGAATGGTATGTTTACTCTCCGACCAAAATAAGTTGATGTTCTTTCGTTCGACATAAGAATTACGTTGGTAGTTGGAGAATGATCGGTACAAACAATATAAATCGGCGCTTTGGTTTAGTATTTGTGACTACAAAAAAAAATCGTGTCGTAGAATGAAATAGTGTCAACAATGTGTTTTTATAGTTTTCCTTACTACTACAATATAGACCAAACAATGCTGTGTTGGCCATTAATTAATTGAAAAAAATGCCTACGGCCTACGTAATAATTTATTTTAACTGTAACATTTGTTTGATTATACTTGAATGATTTTTAACTAATCTCCTGATTCATTTTTGTCAAACAACCGATGCTGACCCACCGTGTTGAAATGACAGGCAATCAAATCTGTGTACCTTCAAATTCAAGCCGCGATTGCTGCAATATTATTATGAACAGTTATTAGACTGCGTATATTGAATATTTTATTAATTATTTTATTTATTTTGCTTCTAAATATCATGTCGAGTATGTTCTAATCCAATCAAATATTGTACATAATCATAGAGGGGTAAGAAGAATATTTTTAAACCACTGAATACATTTAACTCTAAATTTGTTATAATATCTCGCAGGAGCCAATTTGTATAAAAACTGTAGGATATGATTTTGAACCACTAACAAATATAATTTTATAAGTGCGTTTATTTTATTCCACAATACACATAGTATGAGCGAAATGCTAAAGCCGTATGCAATACATAAAACGTGACGTTTAACCATTGTTCGTCTCAGTGGGAACATGACTACCGACTCTGCCGCCGTGCCATCCTCACGTTATCCATTACGGTAACGAACTTTGCGCTACTAGATTCATTGAAAAATATTCATTTACTGCGCTTAGATTTAACTTGTATATTAAATTAAAAAATAAATTACTATGCGGCCATACATAGGAAAAAAATAATTTTGCGTTAAATTTATAGAAATTCTATTAATAATTCGAAATAGTTATCAACGTTAAAAGATAAATAATAGCGCATACAAGTACGTATAAAAGTATATGTTGTCAAATTTGTAAAGCTACTACAATAAGTGTTTAAATATATTATAATGATTTACTTTAAAAGCGGTTTTAAAATCAATATTTAAGTTTTAAACCGAAAATTTACAAAGTGCAAGTTGCAGTATTCAGTTACGTTTAATATAAGAACTGACGTAGTTTTATGTTAGCCCTTACTTTTTTAAAATTTAAAAGTGGCTGTGAAGTTTATGCTAGGCCTTATAACTTTAAAGTATTTTATTTACAGTTACGTACATAATTCTTTTTTCATTGTTTTATTTTACTTTGAAATAAAAATAACGTGTTAAGGAAAAATGGTCAGTCCAATAGTTTCTGAACGTGATCAGATCGGGAAGTGCGCTAATTTAGAGCCGTGGGACTGACGTTGGACGCTCCGATAAGTGACGCCGTGCACTGCAATTGTGAAAAATAACTGTTCTAAAACCGAAGGTAGGCAAAAAAATAATTAAAAGGAACATAATACAAGCTTATGATATTGAAAGGATGTAGAATGATTTGGCTAGGTATTCGACACGAATCGAGGTTTCAATACATTTAGAATTTGGTACGACTGTATAATTCAACCACTTCTGGCTATGCCAGAAAAACGGAGTATATAGAGCGTTTAAATAAATAGAAAGTCTATTCGAAAGCAACTTGTAGTGTTCACTCTAAAGAGGTCTAGTGTCTTGAATGTGACCACAATGTCACAAATTGGACTTTATTTTAACCTTATAATATTAAAACTTATCTTATTTTTTTTTACTTTCTAAATGAAAAGTTTATATGGTTACCTACCGATGAATACTGTAAAACTTTTACTGGTGTCGAAACTGAACTTTCAGCCCTTGCTTCAGTTTCGTCCGAAACCGTAACTCAATCTATCATATAAAAATATACTAGAAATCAGTATACATTAGAAATTATATTATATACTGAAATATAGTGTATTTTTTGGACATTTAAATGCAAATAACTATTTACTTTAAATAAAAAAAAGAACAATAATAATATATTTGTTTTTATTTTATATTGAATAATGAAAGTATGTAACAAATAATAATAATATTCTACTACATACACACAACGCCAACGTACTAGACAACTGATATAAATACATATATACATTTTTTTCTAATTTCATACATATTATACATAGAAACATTTAGACCAAATCAAACATTAAATGTTCAAGCAAACAAATGTTTGAGTTGAGCGTGAATCGAACCCGCGACCTTTGTCGTAGTAGTCCGATACACAAACCACTATGCCATCCAACCGTCCATAAATATGATAATTTACTTTAAATGTCACAAAGAAATATATTGGAAAAAGATGAAACTATACGAATAGGTATATGTTAAAATAAGAACTTACTGTTGGAAGTAAACTTTGAAACTAAATTGGTATTTTATTAACACTCAGACATAATATGATTTTCAATTCATTCTAATTATTGTGTTCACTTAACAATATTATGAAGATTAGTTCACTTAATTAATATTTAATTTCATATTTTGAGATCTTGTACTTTCAACACTTTGGTTTTATATAGTAATTAGAAAAATCAGTTTTTTTAATCATTAATTAGTCATTTCAAAGATATATTACAACAATTTGTAGCTACTATAATTAGGTAGTTACTACTTATAAAAAAAACAGCTATTAAATCAAATGCAAAAACAAAACAAAATAGAATAAGCATTAGTTCTAGTAATGATACTACTACTTTTTAAGCTTATAATATAAGACTTTTTAGTCTTATATTATAAGCTTAAAAAAGTAGTTTTTAAACGTTTTCACTAAGCAGGTTACTCCGACAATCTGAGTATATTTGTCCAGCAGCACTAAACATCTGCTCACTTGGAACACTAGTTGGCGGAGCGGAAAGATAATTCAAAACTGCTTTTCATTGCGTAGAGTATGGACTGCTGTTCTAATAAGGATATATATCCGCATTGAGTTGAAATAATGGTTCTGACAAATAACATTGAATATTTCTTGCAAAATTGTCTTGATCTTCGGAGCCAGTTATCGCCATTTGATTTGAACCAACATTATGTATATTCCAAACACTCTCCTTTCCTTGGTGCATATTGCAGAAGGCTTGCGAAATCGATCTAGTTGACGCTCCACACCTAATAATGACCATTAAGATTAAACAAGTAAAAACAAAACATCTACATAGATGAACACTGACCGAAATAGATTTTTTATATTGAGTTAATAATATGTTGAAAGATCATGTTCTTGGTCCATCTTTCCTAATCGCTCTTGCTATAAATTGCAGTTTCGTCATTAATTTGTGCTCAATTGAGTAGATCGTACTCGATATACATATATACCAGTCGTAGTTGATATACGAGTAAACTCGTTTACATTTGATTAAATACTAACTGAGGCCAGTCTATTCCTCCACGTGGAAAAATAAATAATACTTACTGGTCACACGAATACCGCTTCTTGAATGTATTCAGGACTTACATTTTGAAATTTAAAATAAGCTTAAAGTAGACTCTAAAAACCCCAAATTAGTTAGAGTCCCGGTGAAATCAATCCAGACCTTTTGGAAATTAACTCGGACAAACTCACAGATAGACTTACAAAAACAGTTTTTAAAGATCTATTTGAAAGAGAGACGTCTACAAGAGGTCTTTTTTGGCTTTGGTGATTGCTATGGAAACGCTTGAAAAACACCATATGTTTCAAAATCACAGACAGATATTTCAAATTTATATACTTATGCAAAACAAAAAGAAACATAAGAAAGAAAAACAATAGGAGTTATTTAGTTAACTCTCTGCGATAGTTTTCGTAATAATTCTAAAACCATTTATTCCTTAATTATATCTTAAGTTAGTAAAACTGATTTAAACTAAAATTTAAATAAACTCGAAATAGAAAAACTACCTCTTATTATATAAAACAATAACGAGATTTACAATTCACGAAACCGTAATGTAAGGCTAACAATAATTTTCGTTTGATATACCGTAACCATAATCATAAAAACCGTTCGTGTAAATCTTACCTCTTATGTATTCGAGATTCTTTTAATAACAAGAACCGTATTATCCGTACTCCTACTTTCGTAAAGCATTAAAGGCAACATTACTGCTAAAACCGTAAACGCGTGAGTTTACAAAATGTCACCTTTACAAACACGCATCACCTAACTCCAATCATTACGATATACTTAAAATTTCACGTTATAAACTTGTATTTAAGAAAAACTTAATAAATTCCTAAGATTGCGAGGCAATTCAGTCCCGGTTACTGTGACACATCGTGTCATTGTGACGTACATATCATATGTTATGACAACGCAGGTATTTCACTAGATAATCCTTAGCGAAGAATTTCATATTTCACCGGCGAATAAGTAGCGTATTATTTCGCGTCAGACAGGTGTCGCTCGCGTCAGCCGCCTAAATTCATCTCTCTAGCAGGTGCACACAAAACGACGGTTCTAATCCGGTCCTGACGTAGCGTCGCTTTATGTACTGCGGCTTTGAGATGAGGGTGATCATATATTATTTACTTACTGCAAGGATATGCAAGATTACTTTGCCTATTTTAAAAGGGTACGAAGACAACGTGTTATTTTATAGAACTGTACACAATGAGCCTATTTATTTCTACTTACTGAATTTGTAAATTGCTGATGCTACAAATACGAGTACAAGATAATTTTAAAATAGTTGTTAAATACCTATGGCGTACACAGAGAAAAAAGACCATGAATATCTCCTCTATGCGTTAAGTACTCAGCCGTAAAATAGTTTCAATTTATCAAGCTTATGTAACTAAAATTTAAGAATTAGCTTATATCGGCTTTTGGATACATTTTTGATTGATGAAAAGATTATTTTGATAAATCTATCCAGATCCCCCACCATTTTCCACTTTCTTCTCTCTTCTTCAACTCACTTCAACTATTGGCATTAACTTTGACTGCAGATATTGACGATTGTGTAATTTTCTAATCCTTAAAACCAATAACTTTTACCTTTATCATTAAATTGAAAAGGTCATAAACTATCTCTCTCTATCTAAAAATTATCTCGTGCCCGCGTCTTTGTTAGAAGAAACTTATCTACACACATTTAAACATAATTTATCTTTCATAATTATTTTATATTCGCAGAAATTTGAACTACTTGTAATTTCATCATAAAGATTTGTTTATGGGAATTGCTAAGTTCTCTAAAGAATACATTTTGATCTTTTAACGCTGGTGAAACAGAATGATGTCATGAATACTTAATACGCATATATCCAATATTCATCACCTGTTTAGATATTATGGACAGCTTTTAACGTACTCTGATTGTATTTTTGCAACATTTTTTTTACACCAATGGATACGAGCCCGTTTTTTGTCAATACTCAAGTTGTGCGGAATTCAACGTGAATAATTTTTTTACAGCTAAATGTTCGTGTAATATCTTATATATACTCGTCATACTTGTGCCCAGAGAGGCCTCTATCTCGCGATGACGACATGACGATCTTGCATTATTCGTTCCCGCACAGCATCAATATTTTGAGGTACAACAACCGATTTAGGGGAACTTTCTTTAATTTCATACATGAGCACAGACCGCCCTCGATTTTACTCACTAAACCAGTGATACACAGTTGTTTTTGATGGTGCTTCGTCCCCAAAGTCTAAGTTGTTTAATGCACTGTTTGAAAAAGACACGCAATTTCACAAAGAATAAACAAATTATAGTTACATGAAACAAATTGTATTCTTCAGCAAAAGAGTTCCATTTTTCAATGTTATAATTACTTTTTAATATTGTCTGTAACTGTCCAGTTTTGGATACATAATTAGCAGCCCTAGTATTATGTAGTTTTATTATGTTCGGAACTATTTGATGTTGTTGTACTTTGTAACTTCTTTGCGCTTTAAATACAGCACGACTGCACGACATATTATTCACAATTACCAAAGATGTATATCCTTGTTACGCTTATGTTTTGCAACCCAAATTCAAAACCGATGGAGGTTTTGAGTTTTGGTTGCAAAAAATAGGCCAGAACACAACACACTACTTTGATGTTTTCTGTGTCATAGTAATGTGTGTAAAAACATTCTGAAAAATAAGCATAAAGATAACCGTACAAGTTTGAGTTCATCAAACGCCATATTATACAATGTACACAGCCAGCCTGTTTGTCGAAAATCTATATTTGTAACTATTATTATAATGAATTCTAAAATTTTTTATCCTACAAAATCAAGATAAGATAAGCTTTAACCAATTAATGGAGATTAATTGGTTAAAGCTTACCTTATCTTCGTTTTGAAATACATTCATATATATATATAGTTAATTGCACAAAAACCACTGCATTGAATGATTCGTTAATGATTTTTGGAACTAAATTATCGAAAACTAAAGTCCAGTTTATCATGTCGTCAGTGAAACTAAAAATTACACATCTGGTTTAATTAACGCTTTAATTAATAATAATTAATAATTGTTCAGATCCAATAAATTATACTTACAGATACGCTTAATACATGAGTGAGGTTGTATTAAGAAATTTGGAAAAGTGTGAGTCGGACTCGCCCACTGAGGGTTCCGTACCAATTTGTAGGTACATTATAATAATTGTTTTGAATCGAGTCTCGCAGTTTTTTTGAGCTTTGCTCGAAATTCAGTGTCTAAAACCTATAATTACTTATATTATTTTATAAGTGAAATTGTACCTCGATGATTGAACTTAAAATAAAATCTTTTTTTTTATGGTTTAATTACAAATGTATAGTTTTCAGATTTTATCCTGTATTTGTAGTTTGAGACGATGTTACTTGTCAAATATTATAGTTCTTAATCAACAGGAAGTACCCTATAAATTTTGATTCCCTTGAGAGCGCTAGGAGGGGTCCGGATGTCTTAATAACAGCTGTTCCCGGATCCCTCCTATTACAGGCGCAGAGTGGCACACCGTGTGGTTTTAGTCGGTCCGAGTCCGACACACCACCCCGCCGCAAGCCCCGGTGGGGTGACGGTCCGAGGGGATTTCCACACGTAAAAAAAAAAGGGGTTTGATTATTTTACAGCTTCAAGGTTATATGGTTTTAATTTCAACTCGATACCTTCATACGTTCCCGAGATAAAGAGTCTTGACAGACAGAGATACGGACAAAGCAATGATCCTATAAGGGTTCCGTTTTTTCTTTAGAGGTGCGGGTCCCTAAAAAGGATTTAAAACTACTTATTAGCCGATAAATCGTGTCGCTCATAAGACTAAATGGCTATAAAAAGACTATCTAAGATCTATCTAAAAAGACTTATGGTAATGAGACTGATGAGCGATTTTTGTGACGAGCTTTTATTTAAGAAGTTGTTATTTTATCTCCTTTAATCCCCAAAAAATCCCCTCGTTTAAATACTTTCCAAACAAAAAAAAAAAACACGGATCCCAAAGGTATACATATAAGTATTTAGCATTTATCAGACAGGAATCAATTAATTTTATATAATTTTCAAAATGTGAGTACGCTGTTCATGCTATTGAAATCTTGATCATGTTACTGAGTAAGTAGTATCCAAGTTCAGAAAGACATCGGTAAATATTAATAAACACATTATAGTCTCACAAGTATAACATGTTTAATATGTCATAATAAAAGAATCTGCTGTCTACCAACAACTACAAAATTCTATTAGTACTTGTTAAGTAGTAAAATATGATTTGTTTACCTTGAAGTCAAAACTCATTTACTTTTGACTTCAAGGTTTCTATACAAACGCAGGTTTCTTTGATGTGACGAACAATGGCTCTGATATTAAAGACAGAGGCAAGTTTTGATATTAGTTTCATCGATCACGTTGTTATAGCTGATTATAGATGGCATTTCATGCTAGAGTAAAATTGCTTTCACGAAGTTAGTATGTTTAAAAATACCCGAAAGAATGATTCGGAGTTTCTTTTATTTATATGAAAGTATGATTGTGTTGGGTGATAGACACTAAACACATTATAAGTTGATACATTGCTATGTATACCAATCTACAGCACACCTCATAACTAACACTTTTAGTAAATATTGATTGTAGGTGACCCTAGAAATAACTGACGTTAAAACATCAAACAACCAATAAAATAATGTATCTATGTACGCACTTCTGCCCTTTCTTTTGTTTTTTTTCCCTGTGCGGAATTCCCCTCGGGTATCACCCACCGGGGTGATTATGTCGGACTCGAACCGACCAAAAACCGCACGCCGTCTCGGGTACCAGTAGCCAGGGAACCAGGTGTACCCTAGAAAGGAAATCCCTGGTACCCCGACGTACCTCGGGCCATCCACGGCGTGTAGATGGCCCTCTCCTGTGTGGGAACCCCCATGTTCCCTTTGTGCTCCCAAAAGGGGCGCGCGCGCTCGGCAGCGCGTCTTGCCGCCATTCCGACCTCCGGCGCCAGAGTCGTCTGCGGTACCTAAAAAAGTTATATCCAGTGAATTCGTTCTGATTCTAACGAATGTTCATTTTGCAATATATTTATAAAGTTTACCGTATTGTACCGTATTGATGTGATATTCATCATCTATTTTTTCGTTGTCTTGTGTTTTTTCCGAAATGCTAGATATCAAAATTTAAATTTTATAAAAGTAAGATCAAATTGATTTTTCTCAGGGTGTAAATTAAATATTTCACTACTAGTCTTTTTATAGACATTTAGTTTTATGAGCTGTACGACACGATCTATCAGCTCATAAGAAGTTTCAGTTGCTTCTTTAAATATACTACCGCACTCGTGTATTAAGGGCATCTGTGAGTATAATTTATTGGATCTGAACAATGATAGTATTAATTAAGCCAGATGTTGAAGTTTAAGTTCCGCTGATGTCAAGGATATGATGAACTGGACTTTAGTTTTCGATAATTTAATTGAAAGAGTCATTAGCGAATAGTTCATGCAATGGTCTTTCGTGCAATTAACTATATGTTACGTACGTAAATGTGTTGCAAAATAAAGATAAGCTATAATTAATTAAAGGAGGATTTTTAAGGATGTTAAGTTTTAGAATTCATTATATCAATAATTATGTACAAACATAGATTTCCGACAAATAGGCTTGATTTTTACAGCGAATTCTTTTTTTTCAATTGTATCACACACTTGAACACAACATTAAATTTTGTAACATATAGAAATTCCGATTTCATATCACAAAGTATTATTAAAAAATTGTATTTAAAATAATAAAATTATATGATACAGAATACCTATTTGTAAAAGTGAAAACAAAAAACAATGAAATAAATTGTTCCTTTTGAATGACCCCATCAAATACCACTCTGCAACAATGGAGGCTCCTGATGAATTATCAATTTTCTCTTTGTCACACGCCAAACAAAAACTCGTGATCATCGTACCTGGGGAGCGCGTTATCTTGGCAGAGACATATGACCATTATTTGTTGATGTGTGTCACGTTCTGTGTCTGTGTGAGTGCGTATCAATCAATCGGTGACGACAGTAGGATTGAAAATATTCCCGACTCATTGAATAATGCCTATTGCAGACGTGAGATAAAAATTGAGTTGATGAGTTCAAATAAAATGTATGACTAGGTCTTTGACAGCAGTACTTGTATAGAAGAAATATACATACATATATGTACTTCACAATGCTTATTGCTCTGGAAATAGTTTACATACAAAAATATTATCGTTTCCAAGGCGTACTTGAAAATTGCAGATTTAAGTACAAAAGTCAAACATTGGTTTCACAAACTTGATTATGCATGACTTGATAAAGAGCCTACCTCGGATCTGAAATTAGTCAGCCAATTTGGAAGATCTTTCGTAACGGTAATTAATTTATTGCGTACATATTATTTATCGTATCACACACTCGTAACATTTTATTTCGTTACACATAAAATTGAATAGTGTTTTATCAATTGAGTTGAATTTCGAGATCTTATACTTATCGTCGTAGAGCTCATGTATGCAATAATAATATGAATAATCTGATGTGATAGAGATTATAATAGATATAAATAATTGTTAGTAATCATATAAGGGTATGCGTTGGGAGAGGAATGAAACGTCTGACTGCTGAATATTAAGTGAAGTTTATTACTATGAACATAATTATATATTATTGAATACAGCGCCCAGATCTATAACTATGTCTTATAACATACACCACAATCAGATTAAGGCATACCGCACTATATGTATTTAGTATTTGATATTGTTTGCTGTTACATTCTTCATCTCCTTGCTTAATCTACACTAAAATGTCTTCATTTGTCATCTGACATTTAAAAAATAGTTAATAGATTAAACCTCTTGCCTCTTAAGTTAAATCAATAAATTTAAAACATGTTTTACAGGTTATAAAAACGTGAATGACGAACCGGTTACTGTACTTTTCCTACAAAGGTCTACAAATTTCAAATAGAGATTTTCTATGTAGTAAATAAAGTCAGTCATCAGCAACGGGGTCAAAATGGATAAAACAAGCTTTTACTGCAGTCAACTTTGATTACATAGGACTCGTTTCCGTTCGATTTGTAGATCGCTTTTAAATTACCTTCTTTTTCTTATAGTCTGAGGTAAGGCGCATCGACTTTTAGTCGGTAAAGCTAATATTGAAGTAGTTTTTCTATATCTTCTAACTATTTTTAGGAAGTGCAGAATGAAGTAGTAGGACTCTAATCGTAACAAATATATAAAACATATGAATACTTAAAAAACATTTAGATCTTAATCATTTATTTATTTCATTTAAATTTAATGCACATGTTGTATAAAGGCGGACTTAATGTTTTGAGGCATTCTTTCCCAGTCAACCTTCGTCGAGTCGATTTCGACAGGGAGTTCATTAGAGAGAAGAACTAACTATTCCTAGTTTATTTAGAAAACAGTTTTAAGTCGGTGCACCTGTTCGATATAGTAATGTTAAGTGTTTATAATAGATAGATACTGGTACAGATAGCTGTTATTTAGAAAGCAAAGTGGGTAAACTAAGGAAATAATAATATTTACTAACCTTTTTCAGAGCCTAGACAGAGTATCTTCCACCCAACATAAGAATAGCACGACAACTAGTTAAATAGAACTAATAAGCATAGCTTACACTCTTATGTGTTTTTTTTCACATACACATTTCACACACTACCATCTGATTCCTAACTAGACAGAGCCTGTACTATGGTAACCAGACTGCTAATAAACAATTTGTATATTTCTAAATACATTTCTATTATAGATAAATTACACCCACACATAGAACAAAACAAATTATATCACATGCTTATCACACAAATATTTGTCCTGAGTGGAAATTAAACCCTCGACCACTGACTAAGCAGTCAGTTTCACTACTACTACTACTAGATTGTGTGTAATTGTACATGCTGACCATCATTCATTTCAGTCTTCATAGGAATCATTCCTATCGATATCGTCGAAAATTAAATCTACAATTTAATCGTTATTCGTTCGGGTTGATTGTCACTTTCGTCTATCAGTCGTCTTACAGGAATAGTTTTAAAAAAATCTATGTAAAATTGGGAATAATGTACTGGGTCTACCAATAGGGATGACCTGGTTTTGACAGCTCATAGCGGTCATGTTTGATGATGGATCTTTGACGTCTCTTGACATTTGTGTTCAGTAAGTTTGTGTTCAGTTATCATGTCACGTTTCACTTTAAACCAACGCTTGGAAATTGTCCAAAATTATTACGCAAATTCGCGTTCTCCTACCGCTACAGTAAGAGCGCTTCGCGCAAAAAACGGTCGCCATAGTGCTCCTTCTGTTCGCGCTATAAATCGCATAATAACAAAATTTGAAAGTGAATTCACTCTCCACGATACTGCTGTGCCTGTGAGACAAGAAATGCCCGTAGTGAAGAGAATATCACAGCCGTTGAGGCCAGTGTTGATGCAAAGTCAAATCGATCAGTTCAACGCCGTTCTCAAGAGTTGGGGCTCTCTCCAATGACCACCTGGCGTATTTTGCTGTTGGATTTGGGCCTACACCCATACAAAATTGTTTTGGCACAAGAATTTAAGCCCTCCGACCATTGTATCCGTCGTGAATTTGCTGATTATGCACTGGAAATGATGGAAACCGATGACGGTTTTCATCATAAAATCATCTTCTCAGATGAGGCCCATTTCTGGCTCAATGGATTTGTTAATAAACAAAATTGTCGCTAATGGAGTGAGTCACGTGTGGTTCATGAATCACCATTGACCAAAAAATAATAGTTTGGTGCGGTTTTTGGTACGGTGGAATCATTGGTCCGTACTTCTTTGAAAGTGACGAAGGAAACCCTGTTACTGTGAATGGCGAGCGCTATAACTCCATGTTAACCGAATATTTCTTTCCGGAATTTGATGATATTGATGCAGACGACCTTTATTTTCAACAAGACGGTGCACCACCTCACATTACTAGAGTGAACATGGAATTATTGCGTGGAAAGTTTAGTGAGTCGTTAATTTCGAGTAATGGACCGATCAGTTGGCCACCAAGATCGTGTGATTTAACACCTTTAGACTATTTTCTTTGGGGTTACGTTAAATCTAAAGTGTACAGCAATAAGCCAGCTACAATTCTTGATCTAAAAACCAACATTCGACGAGCCATAGCCGACATACCGGCCGAAATGGTGCACCGCATCATCGAAAATTGGCGTGAGTGGGTGACCGTCTGAAAAAGAGCCGCGGCGGTCATTTGGCCGATATATTATTTAAAACACAAATTGCATAAAATTATCTATCAAATATATCAATCGGATGCATTTTTCATAAAAAATTGTGTGTTTTATTCAATTTTTAAACCAGGACGTTCTTATTGGTAGACCCCATATTTACTTGATATTAAATAAACATTGTCATAAATTGTTAGTAGTCTATAGAGCTTACTATCAAAGTAATTCAGTTGTAAAAATAATAATATTTTAATCCAGACTGCTAGCAAGAGATCCTGGGTTCGATTCCCAACCTGGAGAAACTAATATTTCTCCAGGTTGGGAATCGATCACATAATTGTGATGAGCAGTATATGATTGTGTTCGTTGTCGGTACGTTTATTATTAAATATACCTAAGAACCCGTCGATGACAATAGGCTTGCCCCCTATTACGCAAGTGGGACAAATATGATGGTTGGCAAAATGTGGGCATTTAATACACAGATAAAGACGTGAGTGTATATATCGAACAACTTGTCAGTATTATAAATTGTTATATAAGCATCAGGAGCGGAAACAAGACATCTAATAGGATTCAAGACGTTTGTTCATAGAAACATATGTATTATTTCACACGAGTCAATAAATAGCAAACAATACTTTACTGACACATGCTCATAACTAACACACGAACAATAAAATGCTCACTAGCTTTCGGATATATTTTTGTGCCGGTACAATGGCTACAAATATTGTACACTATATAACAAATTTTATGACATTGATATAAGTAAGATATTAAGTTAAAGATAGTTTGTGGAAATATGATAGTTTAGTATATTAATGTTCAATAAGTCATAAGTCCACTTAATTATTGATATGGACATGCGTTTGAGTATTATCACTTAACGAAGTAATACTGAAAAAGATAAAATAAATTAATTCTAGACTTCTTTTTAGAAAGTTTGACTAGAATTATTCTACTTTAATAACTAAGTATGTGCTGATCGATACGCTAATACCGTAAGAGTCACGAAATACCCAAAGTTTATGGAGTGCTTATATTCTTATCTCCATCATACGAAGTAGGATGATAGACTGCCAGAAGACTTCGACCATATCGCTGGCTACATGCAAAATCCGGTATATTTCGTAGATATAAAAGACAAAAGCTGCATAATTCACTCTTAGGCTGAAATTTATAAAGCGTACTTAGACTTTGCTCAGACTTTGCTTACGCTAAACTTACCTAAGTTCCTGCTCAGTGTAATCTTAGCATTCGAATTTATAGTCCTCTTGGGCTAAGAATTTACTGAGTGTATGCTAAGCAAGAGCTCAGGAAAAATTTTTAAACGTTTCGATTTGCATAGCATATTAATTTAAATTCTTGGTATTTCAAAAATATATTATTTTTAAAATAGCTGTAATAACCTAAAATATTAGTAATCTTATAAATTTTATCATATTATTGTATTTCAATCAATTAACACCTTTAGTTTTCATTGATTTTAAGTGATAAAAGGCAAAAATAACACATGTACAAGTAAAACAAAACGTACGTATATTTGACTTGTCAAATGTCATAACAATATTTGAGGTTGTCTCGTCTCGAGTTCATTCGCAAATATATCAATTTCTTGTATTAACTTTTTATCTTGACCCTGGCACACCCTTACGGACTTCTGTTACAACGCTTTCGAACTAGATTACGGCTTTTCTTCCTGGACAATCGAACCATCTTTTCACATTGACTCTGGCATATTAATCGTAAGTAATCGCTAAGTCATGGATTTTGGTGACTTAGACTATGCTAAGCATTTGCTCAGCTTGAGCTAAGCATTATGACTATAAATTTCAACGCACACTTAACCCGTGAGGTAAGTCTGAGCAAAGTCTAAGTACGCTTTATAAATTTCAGCCTTAAAATTTGCAACCGCTCAAAGTTATCTATATATGTTATTTATATACATTACCATTGACATTATGAGGATATTTAAAATCTAGTCACGCATAAGCTTCATTAATATAAAAAAGTTATTTATGTGAAAGGCAATGTATTGAAATTTACAGCTCACGCTGAAAAATAAGCAAATTTTAGGCTTTTCCAAGTGCGACACAAAAGGTTCGCTTCGCAATCCATTCGGGCCTAAATCGCAATATACAACGCATGAGTTCCTGGCTCGCTAGAACACGGGCACCCCGAAATTCATTTTTCGATAGACTTTCAACGCGTGGAGAATTCAGTGTGCGTTCATAAAATAGCTAGCTGGTTTGCGGTTCACCGCCTTGATGTCGATACAAAGGGTGCCTGATTCTCTTTAAGACGGCTTCTCAGCAAATTTTATTTATGATTAAGCTCGTGTTCGGCTTCTTAAGTAAATTGTTGATAGCCTCTGCATGGTTAGTGTTCAGATTAAATAATAAAGATAACGATAAAGATGTAAATAAAATTCATTACAGTTTTAATGGAATAAAAAATGTTACCATTAAGTAAAAACAAGTACTCTTAGTCAAACTTCATTTTGATGTTTCTATCAATTTATATAACAATGTAATCTATTTACTTAAAACTTGTCTATACTAACTATTTATATCTTCAAAAATTAACACGATCAGGTTGTGCTTAAGGTGATCATAGGCTGACCGGTCACCCGAAAAGTTAGGTATTTCAAAATTTAATTTGTTTATTTCGCGATTTCATGAATTACCGCACAAATACATAAATAACATTTCATTAAATTTCGATTTAAGCTTTTCGTAACTATGTTATATTTTTTATTTTAATCAAATCTTAATTAATAAATAAAACATGCAGTAACAATGAATGTGAGAATGGCTACGTTCGTTCAAATTTGACACACGGGAAATTCAATATTATAGAATTAGTGTCACCTAGTTACTTGACAAAGTTGAATAAAAAATAATAATTGGAAAGTTAGTGTTGCTTTATTTTGCAATTAGTTTCACAGACAGTCAAGGTAGAGTTCTTGAGGCTTTCACTATGAATAATAGTGATCAGTCATTCGTTAAAGTAAATAGACGAAGAGCAAATGCTTGATATAATATTTCAGTCTAACAATTTAGTTAGCCAAACAATTAATTCTCCTATTACTTTGTGTGAAACTCGCCACTGAATGAAAATTTCTTTACCTTCGGTCCCAATTATTCGAAGTTATAAATTTATTCAAACTCTTTACACATGTAAATCCTTGAGCACGAGAGAAATTGAGTAATTTTATTATTTTTTCCCCGCTGCTCGCATAATTGTGTTAGTGTAATTCCGATGAACAGATTGCGACAAACGAGGTTCGTGATAAAAGGGAAATACAAAGATATTATTGCTGGCCTATTGATTTTATTTTACTTCTTTTTCTTCGCCTGCTAAATAACTGGAGAATTTTGTGTTGATTAAGTCGAGAAGAGGTATAAGCCCCCGTTGATTAAACCGTCTAGTATTACCAGTGTGTAAATCTTTAATAGTATAAGAAGCTGAAGAGTTTGTTAGTTTGTTTAGTTGAACGCGCTAATCTCAGAAACTACTGGGCCGAAATGAAAAAAAATTTTTTAGTGTTGGATAGCTTATTTATCTAAGAAGACTATAGGCTATATGAGCAATAACATCCGAGCATCAATGAATAATGTTGGAAGAATTTGCAACATTCATTCCTTTTGAGAGATGCAGACCAAGTTGCCTTGGTCAGCCAGTATATAATATCTAATTTTTTTATTTATTTCACTTAATGCATTTTTGTACGTCGGCCAACTTAATACCCGGGGCATTCTCTTCCAGTCCACCTTTGGGTGGCGTAAAAATCTTGTAACGACTTGTAATCTTGGTACGACCTAATATATTAAGTAATTAATGAAAATAAATATGGTTCGCTACATACATAAACTTATACAATCACTTTTACTTTCTATCACTGTTAATATAGATGGGGAATTCAGAAGTAAAATGTAAATCTTTTATAATTCATTTTATTCATATTATCTGACGTAAGACTTTACACAAACTTGGAAGACTAACTGATGATCTTCCAATTACTTTCTTTTCACTATTATATTTTTCATCTTTAACTTTACACTATTTTTTTCTAAATTATAATCTGGGGTAACGTCACAGATATACACAAGGTTTCTTATTGCTCAGAAACGCTGTATAAGGTCCATGTGTGACATTGCACCCGACGTGTCTTGCCGTCCTTATTTCATATTATAAAAAATACTCCCACTGCCTTGTTTATATTATTGAAGTAGGTAAATTTGTTAAACAGCAGCCATACCTATTTAAAGAGGCAAAGGATATTAGAGGCAGAGAAGACATAATCCGGACCGGCTGGTACTTGATAATAGGTCTTTACCTATGAAATTGCCGTTTTGTATGCAATAAGTGAAAGTACTTATTTTTTCAAACTTTTTTATTTCTATTATTCAAAGTAATCACCCATGCAATCGACGCATCTTTGCCAACGCATTGGCAGTTTATTGATGCCCTTCTTGTAAAAATCAGCTGGACGGGAGGCAACAAACTCTTCAAAGGCATTTTGTACTGCCTCTCGGGAATTGAATTTTTACCCACTAAAAAGTTGTCTAAATTTTGGAAAAAGTAATAGTCGGTAGGTGCAAGGTCTATAGTCCACTGCTAGACATAGGCCTCTCCTTAAAAAGGAGGTTTTGGCCTACCATACCACGCCACACGGGTTGGTATATTGGTATTCGGTGTATGATATATTCGATATTGTTATCACTATAATATAATAATAACAAAGTTTTATTCTCTTTTCACAAGTAGATGCCTTATGACAAAATAATACAGTAGTGATTTAACTTCCGAATTCCACCTTTGTGAAAGACTGCTGCCTGATGTAGGTTTGAAAAAAGAAACCTCAATGACTATTACTTAAATAAATGTTAGTTCATTCTCCTTATAATTTCTTTTCTATTTTAACAGTAACTATACAAACCAATTTCTTTGTAAAAGATAATTTACCTAGTAATACAAATTGCATGCAATGACGTGTCATTGACTGGATCTTGTGTGCTACGCGATTTGCCATTTCGCGTAAGCTGGGGATGTCAACCCAACTCCTCAAGGCCCGGTGTCTACCTTTCATCAGAAATGAGACTTTTCTATCGGTGCATTTCTGCTAATGCTCGTTCATCGCGGGGTTTACTTGACAGTTTAGAGAGTTCTATTCCTTGTACAGTTTTGACTGTGCTGAAAGCTACGTGTACCTAAATTCTATATCTATGACAGCTCTATCGAGGTATGTTCCCTGTAGTTTATGAACAGTTACAGCCTAGCATAAAAAAAGAGGTAACATTCAACGCTCAACGTCACATCATAGCCTCTAAATGCTTGGAATATCGATAGTCTTTCATAAATAAAAGGCATTGTTCAAGGCGATGTTCACGTTGTTCTATCGTTTTTTTGATAATTTACTTTGTATATAATTGCGCATTTGAAAAAGCTTTTCTTCACGGTCTTCGGCAGACTCACCCCGACGATTTGCTCTATCTTTTCTCTAGTGCGCTTTAAGAGCTCATCTTTGTAATTTTCAGATTCCTGTGCTAAACCATGTACCACCTCTT
Organism: Arctia plantaginis; assembly: GCA_902825455.1. NCBI lineage: Eukaryota > Metazoa > Arthropoda > Insecta > Lepidoptera > Erebidae > Arctia > Arctia plantaginis. The sequence continues at coordinate 9,070,666 of CADEBD010000171.1, read as the reverse complement.
TTTTTTTTTTTTTTAAACGGTGCGGTAACCGCGTATGGCTCTGACCGCCATTACCCTCTGAGGGCGCCAGAGGCGTACCCTATTCTGGGCGGTCAGAGCCGCCGCCCACACCGGTGCACCGTACAGTGCCATTGACCGGACAACCCCCGTGTACAGCCGTCTTGTCGCGACGCTGGGTCCACCCATATTGGGCAAAAGTCGCCCTAGGGCAGACGCAGCGCCGACCAGCTTTGGAGCAAGCTGTCGGAAGTGCTCGTCGAAGAGCCACCTCCCGTTCAGGATCAGGCCCAGATATTTCATCTGGGCCCGAACCGGTACGAGGACCGAGTTGACCACGATTGAGGCGCCAGGGGGTGGACCACGACGGGGCCCATGAAATAACAGGGCCTCCGTCTTATCTAGGGCCACCCGTAAGCCCAGCGCCTCAATGCGCCCGACCACCAGGGAGACTCCCCCTGTGGCCAGGCGCGCCGCCTCTTGGAAGTTTGCCCCCCGGGCTGTCACCAGGGTATCGTCTGCGTAACAGATTACACCCAGCCCGGGGGGGAAATCGGCGCGAAGGGCCCAGTCGTACCCTATGTTCCACAAGAGGGGTCCAAGAACAGACCCCTGTGGAACACCGCACGACATGGGCCGACACCTCAAATTACCTTCTCGGTCCTCGTACACGACGGTACGCTCCTCTAAATAGTCTGCCACTAGCCGCCTCAGGTACTTTGGCACCCCATGATAGTGGAGTGCTTCCCTGATGCAGCTGAATGGCAGACTATTGAATGCGTTGGCGATGTCTAATGACACCACGCACAGCACGCCGCCACAGCTCACGGCCTCTTCGGTCACGGCCCTCAGGCGCAACACGGCGTCGACTGTCGAACGCCCCGCCCGAAAACCAAATTGGGTGTCCGACAGATCGGGGCCCACCTCGCAGAGGTGCCGGACGATGCGTGCAGAAAGAACCCTCTCAAAAAATTTACCCGCCTCGTCCAGCAGCACGATGGGCCTATAGGCCGCGACCGAATCGGCAGGCCGTCCCGGCTTCCTTAATAGGACCAGCTTCCCGCTCTTCCAGCACTCAGGGAAGCGTCCCGACGCCAAGCTAGCGTCGAACACCTCCCCGAGGCGGTCTGCCATGTGGTTGAGGGCCAGGGCCAGCACTCGGGCCGGTACCCCGTCTGGCCCAGGGGCGGTGTTCTTGGAACGGATCCGTAGAACAGCCGCCCCTACCTCCGAATCCCGGACGGGCGGAACATTATCCTCCCCGTGCTCCCCGTCGTCTCCGGCCAAGGAGGCCATCGCCGGGGGAGTGTGTTCCGCTCGTTGTGGGAAAAGGCCCTCAACCACTTCTCGCAGGAAGCTGGGCTGGAGAGTCTCCGTAAGGGGGGGGGGGGCCCGACGCGCGGAGCTTTTGTCGCACCGCACGGTAAGGGCGACCCCAGGGGTCACGATTAAGACCCTCCAGCATCTCCTGTCTCTTTTCTTCTTTGGCGCGGCTAATGGCCAGCTTCAGAGTTTTCCGCGCCTGTCGGTACTCCTCATGAAGCCGGTCCTCCTCACCGTCTCCACGGTGACGCCGCCGACTGCGCGTGTAGGACCTCCGGGCACGTGTACAGGCCGCACGGAGGTCCGCCAGCTCCTGGGACCACCAGTAGACCTCCTTCCTTGGAGGCCGACGACCCCGAATGCGGGGCATGGCCGCATCGCAGATATGCGTAATCGCATCGCGAAAGCGACCAGCCCCCACGTCAACCTCCTCGGTCGGAGCCTGAGGAGACAGCCACGAGTGAATTATGGCTGCCTCCTCTAGTAGGTCCCGGTTCAGTCTGGCAACAGCCCACCGCGGAAAGCGGGATAAACGCCGCGCCACGTGACCCCTACTGGAGTCCTGGGTCCGGGAGAGCTCAAATCGGATATACAGATGATCCGAGAGCGTCTCAACCTCTTCCAGGACACGCCAGTTCCTTACTCGTGCGGCGAGGGCAGGGGTAGCGAACGAAAGGTCCACTATCGACCCCCCCTGCTGTCGCACGCACGTGTTGGTGGAGCCTCTGTTGAGAAGACAGAGGCCCACCGAGGCCGCCCACTTCTCTACGGCCTCGCCCCTTGCGTCCGTCCTGGGGGAACCCCACGCAATGGACTTTGCGTTGAAGTCCCCCAGCACAAGGACGTGCCCAGATGCTAGTCGCCGTATCGAGGTCTCCAAGCTGGTTAGGAAAACCTCGAAGTCGTTCAAACTCCGGTTGGGGGAGAAATAAACACCATATTTGGTGATCCCCCCCCACTCGACGGCAACATATCCAGTGCCCTTGTCTCTTAGCGACAAGGGCGGGGAATGAGCCGTCGTGGAACCGACGACTGCCACGGAGCCGTCCCAGTCACCCATCCAGTTTGGACGGGGAGGGACAGAATAGGGCTCCGCGACTACGGCAACACCTATCGACCACTGTGCCATGGTTTGCAGGAAGAGATCCTGCGCCGCGGCACAGTGGTTCAGGTTCGTCTGGACCAGGAGGTTGGAGACTTGATCCATTACTGGATCGTCTCTACAACCTCCTCCATGGGCGACGACGTCGACGCAATATTGACGTCGGGGGTAGCCTGGGTAAACCATGTACCACCTACTTTAACCTGCGCACCTATTTTATAAAACACCACTAAAAAGCAAAACATTTTTTTTTTAAATAAAAAGAAAACCGCCTTCAAAAAATATCCAGAAACTAATAAACAAAATATAATTGGTATTTACATACAATTTCATAGTCAACCCTATAAATCAAATTTATATTACAATTAAAGTACAAACAACTGAACTAAACACGCACTACTTGTAATTTATAATTACGTTTCGTTATTAATTTGACCCTGTATGAATCACAAGTAGTTGTAAGTATTGTTTTTGTTAGTTTTGGACTTGACACCGACTTCAAACACAGTAGATGTCTATTACATATAATATTTCATGTAAATTAATAGATAACACATTAAGACAAGAATTGTCACATTGTAATTGTGTAAATAGATAATTACGTTTATTACGTTCATGGGCGGCGGTGTCACTTTCCATCAGGTGACCCGTCTGATCGTCTGCCCCCTCTTACATAAAAAATATTGTAATTAGGTATTAAAATAGTTAATTGTTGGAATAGCAATTAAGATCAATGTTTATAGAAAAGTGCCTGTTTAGTTTAGTGGATTTTTATACTGTAATTGTAATATAAATTTGATTTATAGGGTTGGCTAATAAATAGTATGTAAATACAAATTATTTTTTGCTTTTTAGTGTCTGGATGTTTTTTGAATGCGGTTTTCTTTTATTAAAAAATAATTTATCGTATCAGTTTGTCATTTGTTTCTAGCATGAAAACAATATCTAATCAAAATGTAACATGGATTTTTTTCAGAAGTAATGAATTGTATGTTGCATCACGTAAACTGTAATTGTGTCCGTGGGTGTCTAGACTGTTTTAACTCAGCTATTTTAATGCACTATGAACTTTTAACCTCCAGACTAGTGACACTACCTTGGCATTCTATAAATATAGTAGAATAAGAGTTGAACTTATCTTGGTTTCGATGTTGTGTAATAAGTTCTGAAATATACGATTAAAGCTTTTAGAGTGAAATATTCAGTTGACATGGGTACAACGTTTGAGTGTGACGTTAGCGCGTTATTGGATTTGTTATTAGCTACGCCAAAAATATATCTTGAACTTTAGTGTATTAAAACTAAAGGTGTAGACACCAAATTCTAAAATAGCACCTACTTCATTCTTTCTCAGCATCGCCCAATCGGTCGACTGGCAGGGAATGGCTTAGGCATTAAGTCCTTCGATGCATGTGCTTGTGCAAAAAGTTATAAAATAAAATAAAAAAAGCTATGTATACCTATACTAAAAGTTCTCAACGAAATTATTTAAGATTTTTGTATTTCAAATGTACAAGGCATCCTAAATTATCTTATAAATAAAAAAATCTGTAGACGACGAGTAGACATGTTAAGTTTAATTATCATAAGACTCTTCTAGTGATGATGACAACGATAACTATTATAAGTATGTGTACAATTATTAATAACTGTAATCATGTTAATTCAACTTGAAAGACTAAATTAAAGAACGAGTATTGAAAAATATTTAAAAAAGGAATAATCATTTTTTTTTTATTGAAGGACCCTTGATACAAAGCTTGATAGATTAAACCGATGCCTAAGGAGGTGCAATGCTTTTTATTATCTTTTTTTTTGGTGTTTCAATACGAGTTGGTATTTTAACTCTTGATGCAAAGTGATGATAAAGGTGAATATGGTGTCAAGAGTAAGCTATTCACTCCACTCTTAAACGACCCAGGATGATATGCAGACATAGGCAGATCTTTTACTAGTTTGATAACTCAAACTAAAACGGAGCTCTTGATTTAGGCTATTAGTTAAATAATATTATCCACCTAAACAAATTTTTGTCGTAATAAATTTTGGAATAATTGAGAGAAGTTAGTGTCCTTTCAATGTTGACGTGACGTGTTGAGTGTTAAGAGTTTATAGATTAGTTCATCTCCTAGATCGTGTCAGTGTTGTTATTTTATGTAATTGTATGATAATATACTAAAGGAGAATTAAAATAAATAATTAACAATTTCCTCAGATGCATACGGTAAAAATATTTTTTGCTAGCAATTAATCTTGGTTAATTGACAGTCAGCGTGTACCACGTGTTAGAAATATTTCTTTACAGTTTTATTCTACTCGTATATTTTTTTTTTAATTTACCCAGTTTCCTAAAATGTACCTTTAATATGATGACCAACATGTTTGTATACACATTACCTTAATTGAGCATAAGGTCACCCTAGAAACTTATGTAATACAAGATTTTTCCATTAGGTCTCCTACTGACCTTTAAGGCATGATCGTATGTTAATACAATAGCTTAACTTGAAAGTGAACTTGCTTGATGCAAAATTCGAAATTTCACTCAAAGGTCACATTAAGTAAAAAAAAATTAAGAGTTTTATAAACATATTCTATTAATAATGTGCCTGTTGAACCTGTTCAACAGGCACATTATTAATAGAATACCGTCTCGACCGGAGTGACAGGCATCACAGAAAGCCGGTGTTATTCCATTCTTTTGTTGAATTTCGCCGAGCGAGTGAGGTAACCAGTGCCCAAACTATTCCTCTCCCTGATTCTTGAGGGAGAACTCAAAGGACGGCAACGTATTAGTGACTCTTGAGTTGAAGCTGTTTATGCGTGTCGGTGGTTACTTACCATCAGGGGGTTTAATGTAATGTGGTTTCCTTCTCGTCAGCAATAGTCGTAAACTAAGCCTGAGGGAAAAGTATTAAATAGTTAATTCTAGACACAACTTTAGGGGGTTAACACCCGAGCTTTGTAAGTTCATGTAATCCTGAAATTTGAAGCCTGAATATTTTAGGCCCATTCTCACACGCAATTAATTGTCAAATAGAAGCTGCATAAGCTAGTGTGACTTTTTCACAATTTAAAATTGTTGTAGCTTTTTATTACTAGTCCAAAATTCAAACTAATAGGTAAATCAATAGAAGATCTATTTATTTTTCAGTAAACCTGACAGTAATTTACTTTAATTTTGATGACAAAACAACAATGAGGTGCTATCTTATGTGTGAGTTGCGAAGCCAATAGTACTGAAAATACGCATTCTGGCCGATCTCGTGTATTCTCTAAGGGTATTGAAGTTTCTATGAAGTTAATAACGGTTTCAGCGCGGGTATCGATTTACACAAAAGTTTAATATATTCTCTTATTACTCCTGTATAGGTAAAAGTTGCTAGTATAGATTGTTTACCAAATGCTGCATACAAATGATATTGTAACCCATCTCCGGTGCAAGTGCAAGTGCCAGTACTTATTTAGGTAAAGTACAGCTCTCGCTCGTGAAACTCATGTTATGCGCCTTATTTAAATGTATTATTTTAAATTCTTTAATCAAAACCAAATAAAATTCATCTCGTTTAATTAAAATTAGGTATTTTCTAATTTTTAGGTGTAGGAGTGTGTCACAATAAGTCAGTCATGAAGCTCGTTGTAGTTCTTGTTTTTTTTTTATTTCTATAAACTAAACTTATTTTGTCTACTAACATTTTTATTTCTGGTAAGTAGCTATTTTTTCTCAATAACAACTAATTTGTACAACTACACCAACAAACCGTTAGGCTCTTATTATAGTATTGATTTCAATTTTATATAAATTGCCAATTGCCAAAATTATTTATCACATATAAACCTTCCTCCTTGATCATTTCTTGTTACCGGTTTGCCCTAGCGTTGAGTGGTCAAGCTTTGGTCTCACGTTATAAAACTACTGACCTAAGTAGTCTGATTGCAGTCTGTACTATGAGTCTGATTACATAATTGAAAGCGATTATATATATCAAAGTACATTCTGATATTATGAAGCTAACTCAAAGGGTTCATATTTTGCAAATAATCGTTTATTGGTCGTTAGTGGAGGCAGATGTATCTAAACCAGTCCATTGGGCCGGGCGATGTTGTTTGTTCGAGAGCTTCCGGCCGTCAACCCTAAACCAATACGGTAATGACATCGACCACTCACCGCGAAAGCCTTCAAAGTTATACCCATTGTCTTTATTCAATACTAACCTGTGTCAGTGGGAATGAACGGTCCACTTAATCAGTTATTGAAAACGCTCCTGCTGTTCTGAATAATTATTAATATTCATCTAAAGGGTTTGTTCATTTTATGTCATTTACATATCTATTATGAAGTGCTTAGTGTAACTTGTAATTACAGGAAGTGTGTGCGAAAGAGATTGGATTTATAATCCGCATTTTAAAATGATACTGTTTGCAATGTGAACTTGAATATCTGAATGAAATTTGTGTTTTTAATTTTTATTTTCGTGCATATAATATGATTAAGTAATGGACTTATGTCGTGTTCGATTCAAAAGTAAGTCAGATTCAATGTTAAAATATTCATTGCAGACAGAGATTAATAAGAAAAGTATTAATTTACTTTTATTCAGCTATTAGTAATGGAATTCTAAGTATATAGCAAATAACTATAAGTAACTTCTTTACAGTAATGTACTTTGAAATTATTGAAATAAGTATCAGGAATACTTAGGTAGAGCTAAATATACAGCGAGTTAGGTGGAGCGATACAGTACTGTGATTATTAGTTGTATTAACAAAATTAGCAAGATGTTATTATATTCAGGAATATGCCTAGGGCCTATTTTTTCCGTGCGGTCATCCCCTCTAATACGGAATACTCGAACTGGGAAGACCGATTAGGTAGATATGTCGGACACGAATCGATTATAACTACACTATGTCCATCTCGGGTAGCGGTAGCTGGGGAACCAGGTGTGCCCTAGAAAGGAAATCCTTGGTACTCTGACGGATCTCTGGCCATCTACGGTTAACAGATGGCTCGTGTATGGGGACCACAGTGTCCTCTTCCTGTTTCTAAACGATATACTTGCTAAAGAGCGCGTCGGCGCCGCCTGCTTCTGCTAAGGTGGCGACATATGGCCTCACCTCTTAGGCTTGCGCTTTTGGAGGTTGGATGTCGTTCCATAACGTTTGGCACTTGAGCCGTCTGCGGTACCTGACCCGTAACCCGGTCCCACTGACCTCTTCCTTCTCAAGCATAACTTGCTCGCAGAAGGAGATGGCTGAGTTTCACGTGCTCTCACTCCATAACGTTACCGTAATTGTTATACTAAGCAAGAAAATTCTTGTTCCAATGGCTGTCGCGATGTCACGCGTCTGATCCACCCATACCTTTTTTTTTTTCTGTCCGGGAATCCCCTCGGATACCACTTACCGGTGGCAATGTCGGACTCGAACCGACTAAAACCGCACGCCGTCTTAGGTATCAGTAGTCGGGGAACCAGGTGTACCCTAGAAAGTGGATCCATACCTGGTAGAATGCTGGCAGTTTATGGAGCGCCGTGTCCACGCTATAGACATCGCATCATCGAAATAATTTTTCTTATTATTGGGAAAGATGGATTATCCACGTTAAGACATTATCCCTAGCATATTCTAATAAAGTTAAGAAAATCTTTAAATTGCGCGATGTGATGGTTTTACTTTTTTAAATCTAAGAAAAGGTGACAAGAAGTAACTTTTAGGTTATGGTAGCGATAGTCTATCGAGAACTCCATCGTGCTATTGATAGTCCTATGGATAAAAATCGACTGAGATAAAACTATTGAGGACATAAATTAACAAACTTATATAATACCAACATTATATGTAATCAGACCAATTAGTACCAAAGTGGGTTAGTACTACTTGGTCTAAATACATACATAAACGTGGGGTAGTACTAAGAAGTAGTTATAACTAAAAAAAAAAATCAGAATACTTTTTACAAATTAGAATCCTAAAAAAACTAAAAGTCAAAAGGTTTATATGGGTCACAGTGTTTTGCCTGTTCTAGAAGTGGTTATGATTATAAGAGCGAGCATAACACGACCAAAATGCTTTTATTGCCATACTACCTAACGTGCTTGTCATCCTAAATGGTCGGTCTGAAAGCCGTCATCACTGACCCATAGAATAGGTAATACAATAAAGTACCTTTTTCCCACATTCTCAAAGCTTCCCTCGAACGAATAAAATATGTGAGGGTTACTTGATTATTTATTTTCTGGAAATCTGGAAATTCTTAAGTCACTTTCCCATACCTATAACAGTTTTCAAGAATTTATTTTCTTTGTACTCATCTAAGAGATGAAAATCCATGTCGACGTAATAAAATTTAAGACAATAGAAGTTTCAATTTAAATCACAGCCATCGTGTCTTTTCTTCCCTTATGTTTGTATCCGATAAATGTGAATACCAACTTGTGTATTTCCTAATGCAATAAAAGAAATAAGAGGGTAGTCGTTAGATCAGGTAGCAAGTCAAGTGATCCGATATTTTCCGGAACAATACAAAGAATTATAAGAAAACGAAAGTCATCGTTCGTTCATTTCGTTCTGTTTCCGCGCCATCAGTTTTTAGTGGAGGCAAAGGGAGCAGCTATTACCAAGCAGATACTTCGGACAGCTACCTAATTGTCTGTGTTCCGATAGTTTTGCTTTATTCATAATAACGTATTGTATTGGATGCAAGTTTCTTATTGTTCGCTAACTCATCTCTTTATTCTCTAAGTAACTAACTTTGCAGAAAACAATCTTTGTTTTATAGAACATTGAACAGATTACACACAATATTATTGAAGAAGTGCCTCGCGTTTTATTAACTACTAGCTTTTGTCCGCGGCCCGCGTGTATGTCGGTAATCGCGGAAAAAAGCCTGTCCTAGATTCCCTCGAAATAACAGTCCCAAAACAAGATTTTAATTTTCTTTTATCATACTTAAGTAAATTCGTTGCAAAGATATATTTTTGGCTGTAATAGATATTTTTCAAATGAAGCGTTCTCCACTGGTATTTAATTTTCTGAATATGCAAATGAACTATAAGCAACAACTCATTGGACTGATAAATAATGTATGAGTATTATTCATAACGGAACATTTGTTAGAACACACAATGTCCATTTGTGTGACGGACTGCACCATTTTACTGTGATTTGTGAAATCACAATATAGTTAAACTTTACCGTCCATTTTAAGAAATATTTATTATTTTTAGCACGTAGATTTAGGTGTGTTTTTATTATTAGTAGGCTTATGTATAAAATATATTTAAATAAAAAACCGCCTTCAAAAAACACCCAGGAACTAAGAACTAAAAAATAATTGGTATTTACATACGATTACCTACACAAACCTATAAATCAAATTAATATTACAATTCCAAAACAAAATCAACTAAACTAAACACTCACTTATCTATAAACAGGGATCTTAATTACCATACCTACGATAAACTAATTAAAACCCAATTAAAATTAAAATTATCTATTTTTACAATGTGACAATGCTTGTCTGAACTCGTTATCTATTGATTATAATTTTTTTGCTTTTTAGTGGTGTTTTATAAAATAGGTGAGTTGGTTAGAGTAGTTGGTACGTGACGTCCACCCAAATTGGTTAACAGTCGCCCTAGGGCACTTGATACAAACCCTATACCAACCCGTCTGGCCAGCGTGGTATAGTCCTATGTATGTTAAAGGCTGTTGATCTGATGTGATGTGCAGATGAAATGTGAATTCAAAAGAACACTTTATAACCCGCTACTAAAAACTTATCCATGATTTGCAACTAGGGCCGGAGGTCAACGGTATTTTAAAACTGATAAAATAATCTTTTAGGAAAACCTGTGCAATAAAGTATGTGTTGTAAAATTTCAAAGTTTGTTTGCAGCATCAGTGCATTCACGTCATGATCAGAAAGTAAAATTCCTAGGCACAGAAGTCTGGTCATTGTGAACTTTACAACAGATCTTAAAATCCAAAGCAAATATAAAGTTTCAGTTCTCTATGGTTGATAGTTAAAGTGTTTTCGCGCCTTTTCTTTTTTCTTTTTTTTCTTTTTTATTTTTAACGTGTGGAAATCCCCTCGGACCGTCACCCCACCGGGGTTTGCGGCGGGGTGGTGTGTCGGACTCGGACCGACTAAAACCACACGTTGTGCCACTCTGCGCCTGTAATAGGAGGGATCCGGGAACAGCTGTTATTAAGACATCCGGACCCCTCCTAGCGCCGGCCCGCTCCTGTTGCGGGCCCCGTCTCAAAATTTTCCTCTCTTTAGGCGACGTCCGGCACACGCGGCTGGCCAAACTAATGCGGGTGGAGGGGAAACCCACCCCGTCCACCCGCGGCCACACTCAGGGCGGCATGAGGCGGTGATAGGCGCGCCTCCGCCGCCCGGTTCGCAGGCGGCGGATCGGGTCCGAGTGGAGGTCGTCCTCCCGGGCCTTCTCCGCCGCCTCTTTCTGTGAGATTACTTCCTCGCAGAAGGTTGCGACCGCGGTAAAACAACTGTCGCTACCGGCCATGAAGCGTACTACGGCCGGTAGCGAGAGATCCACTCCGATGACTGCAGTGAGGGCCCGGCGCTGCGTCGCCCATGCGGGGCAGACCGCCAGCGTGTGCTGGGCCGAGTCCTCACTGCAGGCGGGACTCAGTTCCCTCCTAGCGATCGAGTGCAGGTACTTTCCGAAGCAACCGTGCCCGGAAAGCACCTGCGAAGGTAAGGGTCCCGTGCTGCCGCCCTGCCCACTCGGCGATGACCGGCTGGAGAGCCTCCACGGCGGCGAAGCCAGCGCGTGGAGTCTCCAGCCGGCAACGAGCCATCGTGGCTCGGCGAGCGGCTTCGCGCCACTCGCGCACGTCTTCGGGCGGAGGGCGAAATCCGCTCTCCGCCCGGGAGTCAGCCACTCGCCGATAAACTTCGCCGAGCACTTCCGCCTCCAAATCAAACGGGGGAGTTCCGGCCAACGCGCACGCCACCTCCGTCGAAACGGTGCGGTAACCGCGTATGGCTCTGACCGCCATTACCCTCTGAGGGCGCCAGAGGCGTGCCCTATTCTGGGCGGTCAGAACCGCCGCCCACACCGGTGCACCGTATAGGCACTATTGACCGGACAACCACCGTGTACAGCCGTCTTGTCGCGACGCTGGGTCCACCCAAATTGGGCAAAAGTCGCCCTAGGGCAGACGCAGCGCTGACCAGCTTTGGAGCAGGCTGTCGGAAGTGCTCGTCGAAGAGCCACCTCCCGTCGAGGATCAGGACCAGATATTTCATCTGGGCCCGAACCGGTACGAGGATCGAGTTGACCACGATTGAGGCGCCAGGGGGTGGACCACGACGGGGCCCATGAAATAACAGGGCCTCCGTCTTATCTAGGGCCACCCGTAAGCCCAGCGCCTCAATGCGCCCGACCACCAGGGAGACTCCCCTTGTGGCCAGGCGCGCCGCCTCTTGGAAGTTCGCCCCCCGGGCTGTCACCAGAGTGTCATCAGCGTAACAAATTAAAGTGTTTTCGCGCCTATGCCAATCCTGAGTACAGCAGTCCAGTCTTACTAAAAATTTGTTTTCGTCTTTCATAAATAAATAATTTTTTGCGTCAGTACGTTTTATGATGCATATAAAGTGTTATATTTTCATTGTTGACAGTCAAAGAATGCTCTCTCAGTCAAGTCAATCGATACTACTTCTCTTTGCTGGATTCGAAAAGGCAACTCTCATCACATACTAATACATTTGTCAAGTCAAATATATTGGTTAACTCCCCGGCTTCGCATGGGTGTAATGTAGATAATGTGGTGTCAGTGTGGAGTAATTAATTATACTATTATTATGATAAGACAATACTACAGGACGTCAATGCAATATTTTTAGGCCCGCTGCTAACCAGGACCGACGTACAGCTAGAAGCGGCGACGGCCGCTTTGTCCCTGCATTTTTAATCTCTGATATATACTGACATATTCATTTTAATGATATGCTGTAATAGCCAATTTCAATCTGCATTAAATGGACACCGTACCTAATGTATTGACAAGGAAGGAAGGCTTCGTAAATTACCCAATATTTTTTGTAATATGTAAAAGATAAAAATGATTACAGTGGGTTATTGTTATGAGATAGACATATGCCTTTATAAATTTTGTTATTGATCTTTTTATGGTATATAATGCTGTAGTACATTATTTTGATCTACATCGTAAGGTTTAGCCAGCGTTTGCAAGCGCACAAAAATATGTTTTTTACGACTTCACTTACAAATCTTTGAAATTGTCGCATTTCCTCTACTATAATATAAACGTATAAACACAACAAAAATATGTTCATATTATAGTAATTATGAACTACGTGTTTTGTTAATGAGACTTAGAATACTCTATTATTTCACAATACCTAGACTTTAGTTCATAAAACATAAACATTACATTTTTATTAGTTATATGAAGTAAACAGGACGAGCTCTTGTACTTTTACTGAAAATTTTAATAAAAATAGTTTAATTCTAACTCACAGGACATAAGGAGCTACTCGTACTAATATGGTGAAGTTCGTTTTAATATATAAGTCTATATTGTTTCCTTACAACCGATACGTTTCTTTCCAGTTCTAACGTCATAAAATTCAGTTGTCAGATAATAACATTAAGAGAATTGAAAAAACCCTTGAAGGCAATAAGCAAAAGAAATCGTTTGCTTCGAGCACAGACAATTACATTCGGGCTCTGAGACTATCCTTCTTTCAAGTTTCAATTCGCATTTCTTTATTGGAATCGAAACGATTAGGTACCGAGTGTTTAACTAGTGCGCCCCTTGGTATTGCCATTTATAACATAATTCTCCAAACTATAAACATTTCTTAACGGTCCTACGGTCCCTTCCAATTTGACCTTCCGTATCTTTGAGAAGAAAATCGATCGTCTTTTAAATCAGGTATGCATGTAATTAGAGAGATTTCTTTAGAATGGAATTTAGCAGAATTAGGAGTAGAATTTTAAATTTAAAGTATGCTGGCTTTGAGAAAAGGGTTTTCAATTGTTAATTAGGGACTAGATACAAAATTGATCCGCGATTTGTAACAATTTCTCGTTTGATGTATACATTTCACTATTTATAACTGTACCTACTTTGTATTATTTTTTAATCTCATATCTGTTATTAGCATCACGTTGCCAATAGTTTCTATACTTGTACATGGCGTAAATTCTTTTATATTTTATATAGGTAATTAATTAAATGTATCATAAAACTAGACTAGAAAAAAGGTACTTACAGCCAGGTTAAGGATATTGTTATGTATATTTATATACGCAGAAATATAACATACACACAACAACTTAAATGGTTTAACATTTCCTTTCTAGTAAAATTTGCCATAATTTGAATTGAACAATCTGTAAATATTTAATGTATACATAGGTAAAAATAACATAACGAGTGCCGCGTTAGTTCAAATAAGTAACTCATTAAATCGCGGCCATTGTAGGTATAAATGAACTCGTTGAGTGGATTCAATGTAGCGCATAATTTCGATCGTATACATTTTTGCTTTTCATAGCTTAATAATTTATTGTTTCTTTTCCTGGTTAAGTGAACTTTCTGAATTGTTTAAAAGTACGAGTCATGAAAATAAATAAAGCATGGCATTTAAATGAAAATGTCTATATATGGCTATTATTTGAATAATACTCGTTCCTTACCAGTAGCTTTGTAGCCGATTCTGAGAGCGTATGTGGAATGTAATTGAGGCATGCTAACGTAGTTCCATCTCCTACGGGATTACTGCTTTTGCACACAAGCGCCAAGTACCTTTACAAACCTGCATCAAAATATACCAATATAGCTAGAAATTTCTAGTTGTAATAGAAATCGTTAGCAATTTTCATACGTCAAAGTAGTAAAGTAAGTGCCTTGACCTAGAGTTTGATTACTCGGGCCCTTGAAATGGCAGTAGCACAATGTTGAAATTGATGGAGTACCAACAGCACTGAACCGCTCTATAATAAATAATAATACGCAAGGCAGCGTTGCTAATTTCCCGTTTCGTGCTGAATGTGGATTCGTTGCTTTATTCCGCAAAATTTAAAATTGAGGAAAAATTTAGACGTTAACTTATTATTTGTATTTCCCTTATGTGCACCATCATAAATAAATCACATTATGTAATGTCTTAAAAACAAAACAATGACTCAAAAACTTTAAGCTTTATATCTGAAGCCACACTTTAAGCCAATTTTATTCTTATAAATCTACGAGTATAAGAATAAAATATGAAGCTTAATTGTGGTTTTAATCAATTTTATAGTGTTATAATGTTGTACGTCGTATAGAAGCAACTTTGTAAATAAACACTACGGAGACGTTGAAGACTCGTCTTTCGAAATGTTTTAGTCTAGAGGAAAATTTACTTTGCAAATCGTGGAATGTTTTATAAGTTCTCTGACTTTCTATAAAGGAACAATAATTTAAACTGCATTTTAAGTGAAACCCAAATCCAACCCATAACCATGTTTGCAAATACGGGTATTGCAAACAACAAAGTTATATTTGCAGTTGGTTGTTTCTAGTTAGCGTACTAAAATTGGCATTTGAATAATTTGTATAAAGCTAGAGGCTTGAAACATATACGTATAAGTGCTGGACGGGTAAAGGCACTCGCCGAATCTGTGTAGGAATGTGCGCTGATTTAATCCTTGCGTATTAGAGGCCGGTTTCTAGACTGCTGTCACACGAGAGATATATCACGCTCTCTAATTGCGAATCTTACATACGTATCTCTCTATATAGCTAATGAATGCCATGAGCGGCTAATTCTGTTAATATATATTAGTCAGATTGTTATTTGTACGATAAGATACATTGTTTGTGTGTTTATACTCAACCACTTTTTCCAGCCATTTGATATAAAAAGATTGTCATATCTATACTGGCTAAAACTTTACGTATTTTAAATAACTAAACTAAAAATATTCGACTTTGACACATGCATAGGCTGTTCTAAAAATTGATAGTAAAATCAAGAATAATTGGTTTGTGAAAAAAATAATTATTTATTAACTTCAAAAATATTCCCCTATAACATAATGCACTGCATATAATATATGCATATATGTTTTATGCATTTTAATAAATGTATATTGCCGTGGATGTGTCGAAAAATAACCTGAAAAATTCTTCAACGGTCTCTTTTGCAGTGTTAAATTTTCGCTCAAAAAGCATTTTTTTTTACCGTACTAAAATAAAAACAAAATGCATGGCGCCCCATATTTGTACCCTCGAAGTATTCAAATAAGCCATGGTTCTAGCAGTTGTATGAAAGTTGAAAAAGAATGCCACGGACATCGCTCCTTTTTTTATGAAAGAGGGGGCAAGCGAGCAGACGGGTTAACTGATGGAAAGCTGCTACCGCGGCCCATGAACATCTGCAACTCAATAACTTTTACTTACATAACTTGTTCCACAGATTGGTTGTTAGAGGCAAAAAGTGTCTTGAAAAGCGCATAGTAGTGGAGTGCCAATTATCCAAGTGGTGAAGGTGAAAATTTTGGCATGTGGAATGTATCAGGTCGTTTCTACAGCGAATTACTCATAATAACGCAAAGTGGAGTTAAATTTAACAGGATATTTCAGATCGTAAGAGACCGATCTGAAATATTCTTACTATCGATGATTCTCGTTGAATGCGATCCAGAAGAAGAAGTTGGTACTTTGGTACTGCCTACTGGTACTGCCTAGAGATAAGAACATGATGAGCCGGAGTGAAATACGTTTAAACGGTTATCCAAAGTTTAGTTGGATGATAAGAATTTGCCCAAAAGATTTTTGCAGAGGTGAAAGGGATAGTCTACAAAAAATTCCCTGGAAAGCTTCAAAATCAATCATCAATAACTGCATTCGATTCATCTTTAATCTTCGTAAGTATGACCATATCTCCGATTTTCGTTCCCAACTAAGATGGTTACCTATTCGTCAACGCAGGAAAATGCGCGCTCTCACAACTATGTACACTATCCTCAATTCCCCTTCCCCTCCTACTTATTTAACAACACAATTTCAATTGTTATGCAACAACCACAACAGAAACCTTCGTTCGGCCAACAATCTTCTTCTACTCTGTCCTTCTCACACCACTGGGTTTGTCGGCTCTTCGTTCTTTGTCCAGGCTGTCCTCTTATGGAATGCGCTTCCTCACGAAGTCAGGATGGCTACAAATCGGTACTCTTTTAAGACGAAAGTGAAAGAGCTATTGCTGAGCGAAATGGCAGATTCAACGAGCTCCTAGTTCATCGGCAAATTTTTTTTTTTTTATATGTGTATGTGTATATATATATATATATATGTATATATTTATGAGTATGTATATGTATATATATGTGTATGTGTGTGGTATTACGACGTATACACCAAATTCCAAGATAGTTGGTAGTTTAACAAAACCACTATCGTTTATACCCTACCATAAATGCACCTACCTCATTCTTTCTCAGCACCGCCCAATCGGTCGACTGGCAGAGAATGCCTTAGGCATTAAGTCCGCCGATGCATGTACTTATGCAAAAAGTTAAAAATAAAATAAATAATAATAAAAATCAAAATGCAGAAATTCAGAATGAAGGCTAACAAGTTTCTCCTGTTGTCCTTCAATGTCCCTTTTAAGGCACCGAACGTATAGTTAAAAGAAATTTAAAAGTGCGAATATTTATATTTCGTTCCGTTATATTTGTCTATGCTTTATAACATTTCTGCATTTAGCGGGACTCAAGTTTGCAACCATCAACTTTGGCATTAATGGGAATTAAAGAGATTAGAATGAAAATCTTTATATCCTGAAACACTACCTCAGCCATAGAATTAGCAACGGTATCCAGATCCTCCGGTCTCATGGGAATTAAACTCATGAGAAACTCATAAATACATGGGAGAGCCATGCTTCGGCCCAATGGGTCGGCTCGACTGGAGTGATATAGCACTCCAGTAAGTAAAGGTAAGGTATACCTTTCCTTTCCTTCGCAGCTTTGCCTTTCCTAATGTCTGTTTTGTGTCAATAATTTTACCAAGACCAAATGTATTAAGTAAGTAGCATAATGTGTTATTTCAGACTATAACTGTCAAGCCGTTCTTGCGAAGAACCAAAATCCCTATCGTTACAGTTCAAAAGTTATTTTATATTATAACGATACTTTCACATTTTCATTATAAGAATAACAGAAGTAAATAATACGTCAAAGACTATGACATGATAAAATGCCTTATCTTCAATACCAATATGACGCAAAATTCAAGAGTGCGCCCGAATCGAGCCTCTGAGCTTTCAATATGATTATTTTTCTATGTTTATTCACTTTATGGTTGGTATGTTTATAACAAAATGTGTCCCGAAAGTACAATTTGAACTCCTGTATTGCCCTCAATTGGTATAGATAATGTCAAAAGCATGTACCCAAGTCGTTACCTGATGGCATTTCGCGGTATTAATTAAGTAAATGTTATAAGTTATAGAAAATTACACAAGTAGGTACAGTATTTTGTTAGCGTTTACATCCTAAAAGCTTTTAGGCTTAGAGTATTACCAGGCTTACGTGATATTTTAAGAAGAGATAAGAATTTAGATTGTATTTTTAAGAAGCTTTAAGATAAAACGAAATCCCACCAAAAATATTTTCATGTAAAGTAACGTCGAGACGAGCAAATATTGCTTGCAATTGTTAAAAAGTTATCAGATCTTATGAGCAAAGATCCTAATTCTGCATAAAAATAATATTAAAATAAAATTTAATAGCAGAATAAGAATAAGGCTTTGGTTACATTTGTATATCTTTTACATCTTATTGCGTATTTACATACACGCCATAACCTAACACTCTGTGACTCTCATTGTCTATATCTATAAAAGAAGAAACTGAGAGGGTAATTCACTGTAAGATCAATCACTGGGTCTAGAAGCTTAAAATTTTCCACAAACGTTCCTTAGGGGACGTGAGTATGAACTAAGAAAGGATTTTAACAATTAGGGGTTGGACATTTACATGAAACTTAATTTTTGGTAGTAGCGTATCCTCTACCATGTCTTCCTTTTTTTTTATGTTAGAGGTCCGTCCGTTTTATTTTATGTTATACTCGTAGGTGATGTTGGATTGATGGTGAAGTCGCGGGCAAAACTTAGTAGCGTATAGCATTATGCGTGAATCCTAGTGTATATTTAAGAATTGAATCCCTAAATGGCGCTTATAAAGTTACGTCATTTTTTAATTCTTGTCACCGGATAGACATTAAGTTTTTTGTACCATATAACATTATGCACTCGGGCCTTGCCACTGTGACTATAGTAGAGTGTTATATGTGATATGTATATATATTATCATCAACAGCCTTGTTGGACTGTTGCAACTATTGGACATAGGCCTCTCCTTAGTTTTGGCCTACTATACCACGCTGGCGAGACGGGTTGGTAGAGGATTGGTGTCAAGTTTTCCTTCTTTTGCAGTGCTGGTGTCCTGCGTTGTTTTCGCCCTTAGTCGGCTTTTACAACACCCATGGGATGATTTGGGGTAGTGACATTCCGTATTCTTATTCCGTCACCTCACTACACATATATATATACCATAGGTGGCAAAATTATTAGGGACAGTGCTCGTATTTATGTAATTTATAGTTTACTAGCTGACCCGCGCGACTTCGTCTGCGTCTCTCAATAGTAATAAATTTTCTCCGTTTTTGAAACATTCTTCATTGGTGCTCCGCTCCTATTGGTCTTAGCGTGATGATATATAGCCTATAGCCTTCCTCGATAAATGGGCTATCTAACACTGAAAGAATTTTTTAAATCGGACAGGTAGTTCCTGAGATTAGCGCGTTCAAACAAACAAACAAACAAACAAACAAACAAACTCTTCAGCTTTATAATATTAGTATAGATTATATTTTTTTGAATAAATGATGTTGTTTTTAAGCGGTTATAAATATTATATTTATTACCAGTACCAGTACTTTCAAAACAATTATTAAATATTATATTTATTATTATTATATATATATATATATATATTATTATTGTTTTTGTCAAATGGCAACACAGAATACGTGCGTTTTTTATCAATTGTGTGACGTTTCTTCTTTGCCCGTAAAAAGCGCGGTTTTCGGTATTATTGTTGTATTGTCTAGGTATTATTTTTTCATTAGTTTTAACCGACTTTTGTGTCTTAATTAATCAAAAGGTAAGTAATGCTCCGTATAAGAATAGTTTTGCTACGTTTTGTCTATGAGTTTACATTTTATTAATGGTTCGATACGATAACCCAAAGTTTTAAACTTTTTAGGATGGGTAGCCATCCTAAAAAGTTTAAAATGTTGGGTTGGGTGACTTTGGACACGTCTCCAAGAAAATGTAGAGAAATACAAACGTTGTTACTGCACTCCACACATTTCCAGAGAGGCATAGCAGCTATTGCTGGGGTTTCAAAGTCTGTAGTCAATCGAATAAATACAAAAATTGACAATAAAAAGCCTCTTGAAGCAAATTGTGCTGGCAAATGTGGCAGCTAAAGGATTACAACAGCTCGTACCGATCGAAAAATCAGGAACATCTGCCTCGAAAATCGAAAAAGAGCGTTGCTCGTTTAACAACTATGATAAACGAAGAGGGCGTAAAGATTTCAGAGAGGACAATGCGGAGGCGGTTGGTCGAAGAGATTCTGATGGGACGGCGGCCTGCCAAAAAACCACGCCTTACCGATAGTATGAAAAAGAAACGACTTCAATGGGCTAGGCAACATCGATATATGACTATTGCAGACTGGAGTCGCGTGAGTGTACTTATTTTGTATAATGCAATTGGTCAATTTATTTATTTATTCTACTATTCATTCTATTAATTACAGGTGTGTTTTTCCGACGAATCAACCTTCCAAATTTTGGTTGACAAAAGTTCTTTTGTAAGACGACGTCGTGGTGAGAAATTTCACGCTGATTGCCTTGTAGAGAAGGTTAAACACCCGCCGGCGCTTCAATCGAGGTCGGCTCGGTCCTCGTACCGGTCCGGGCCCAGATGAGGTACCTGGGTCTGGTCCTAGACGGTAGGTGGCTCTTCGACGAGCACTTCCGACAGCTTGGTCCGAAGCTGGCGGACACTGCCTCCGCCCTAGGGCGATTTTTGCCCAATTCGGGCGGCTGTCAGCGGGGGTTGTCCGGTCCATGGCGCTTTATGGTGCACCGGTGTGGGTGGCGGCTCTGACCGCCCCTAATAGGGCGCGCCTCTGGCGCTCCCAGAGGATATTGGCGGTCAGAGCCATACGCGGATACCGCACGGTGTCCACCGAGGCGGCTTGCGCCTTGGCCGGAACACCCCCGTGGGATTTGGAGGCGGAAGTGCTCGCCGAAGTTTATCGGCGAGTGGCTGACTTCCGGGCGGAGAGCGGATTTCGCCCCCCGCCCGAAGACGTGCGCGAGTGGCGCGAAGCCGCTCGCCGAGCCACCATGGTCAGATGGTCGTTCCGGCTGGAGACTCCACGCGCTGGCTTCACCGCCGTGGAGGCTTTCCAGCCGGTCATCGCCGAGTGGGCAGGGCGGCAGCACGGGACCCTTTCCTTCCGGCTGACGCAGGTGCTTTCCGGGCACGGTTGCTTCGGAAAGTACCTGTACTCGGTCGCTAGGAGGGAATCGAGTCCCGCCTGCCACCACTGCGACTGCAGTGAGGATTCGGCCCAGCATACGCTGGCGGTCTGCCCCGCATGGGCGACGCAGCGCCGGGCCCTCACTGCAGTCATCGGAGTCGATCCGCCGCCGGCGAACCGGGCGGCGGAGGCGCGCTCATCTGCGCCTCATGCCGCCCTGAATGTGGCCGCGGGTGGACGGGATGGGTTCCCTCCACCCGCATTAGTTTGGCCAGCCGCGAGGGGGCAGCGTCCGCGTGTGCCGGACGTCGCCTAAGAGAGGTCCAGAGGGAGGGGTCCAGAAGGCGATAACTACCTGGACCTCTCCTAAACTGGAAGCGCAAAGAGGGCACATCGTGTGGTTTTAGTCGGTTCGAGTCCGACACACCGCCCCGCCGAACGAGAGCCCCGGTGGGGAGACGGTCCGAGGACATTTCCACACGTTTAAAAAAAAAAAAAAATGGTAGTAGAGAGGATGGTCTGCCTCTTTGTAGATGGTTGCTCAGCAGGGTAGTAGGTCTTCACTCAGGATAACATAAATAACATAGTACGGGCTGTAACATTGAAGGTTAAAAACGGTATTCCGTTTCGAAGTTGTGTCTTCTCTCTGTCGAAACAAATTAGTATTAATTTTGATATTTTAAAATTACTTTTCATATACTTGTTAGTACCTAATAGTAATTTTGTTGAAGAATTAAATTAGTATAAGTTATTATGTTTCTTACTTACCGTCAAGATGATATGATACTCGGGAAGTCCCAGGAAGAAATTAAACTGCCTTGGAACCCGCAACGAAATTAATCAGAAGAAAATTGGAGGAGTTAGAAATACAGTAAATCCACTTCCATCCTTAGCAAAGCGGGAGACAACATGAAGTAAAATGGGCATACACCCTTTTAAACAGGGAAGCACCACGGCCACAAAATATTACGGGTCCTACGTGAGCTATATTTGATTTCTATAATATGTATGGCAGAATCGCCTAAACGCACGGAAATTCACCCTAGTTGACACATGATGTACAGTTGAGAATTAAGTCCCTAGATGGCGCTCATAAAGTGACGTCACTTTTTAAATCTGCCTAAAGAGATTCTTGTCTCCGGATAGAAATCCCCGAGTGTTAATTAAGCCGTAATATAGTGTTTGAATCCGTGTTTCATTAGTGAATCTAATTTGGACACCTCCAATTGAGGAGAGGTACATTCGAAAATTGTACACCTAGCCTTAAGTAATTTCAGATAATTCTCATCCTTAGTGAGTATTTCTCATTATTATTATTTTTTATAGCATAAAGGGGGCAAACCAGCAGACAGGTCACCTGATGGTAAGTAGCTACCGCCGCCCATAAACGCCCGCAACTCAAGGGCAGAATACCCCAAAGGGCAGGCAGGAAGGGCAGGAAAGCAAAAAAAGGGGAGGGTTGTTTGGGAACGTTATTTGTTTTTTTTTTCTGTGCGGAAATCGCCTTGGATACCAGCGGTGGTTATGTCGGACTCGAACAGACCGTATAAAAAACAGCACCCCGTCTTGGGTACTAGTAGCCGGGGAACCAGGTGTACCCTAAAAAAGAAATCCCTGGTACTGTCCTTCCTCTAGAATCATATATGTTAATCTCAACCAGTGAAAAGTAACGAAAGAATTGCGTAAGGCTTTCTATGAGGCCGTGGTGTCACTCCAGTCAAGCCGGCCCATTTATGACAAAGCAGGGCTGACCCACTTATTTTTTTCTTTACTTGCTTTTCAATATTTATAAGATTAACAATAACTTAGCTTGTGACTCCTGAGTTGCAGGCGTTCATGGGCGGCGGTAGTTGTTTTCCATCAGGTGTCCCGTCAGCTCGTTTGCCCCCTATTCCATAAAAAAAATACCGTACTAAAAAAACATACCTTACAATACACAAGGTTACGGCAGCTTTCATGTGTGAGCTATTAATATATTTAAGAATACGTACCTATATACATAATATATTTAGAGCTTAGTTAAAAAAAAAACTCGTAACAAAGACCCGAAAGTCACAATACTGAGAATACAATAATATATACAGATAGGCAGGTAAACTAAACCTCCATAATTACACTCTATGTGTAATTTTGTAAGTTCAAATACACCTCTACGTTGTAGAATTTAATAGTAAGATTGTAGTACTGTGTGGACTCGTACAAAAAACATTTTTTCATTATGTGACGTTAAGAGCTCATTGATACTTACTGTTTCTAAATAGCAACGTTTATGCTCAATTTATATGTGGCACATGCAGCAATATAGACGTTGTGGTACTTTACCTTCCGAAAAATTCATGATGGTGGGGTCAGTATCTTCTCCACTTCATTCAATATGTTGCCTCTAGAAATCTGAAACTTTCTTGGCACCACATTTCTCCAGCGTGTCTTTTGTCTGCCTTATTAGATCTATGGCTGGATATGGATGATTGTATCGTTAAGTTTCCAGTGTAGTCACGCGGCCTTCGCTTCATGAGACTTACTGTTTTTAGATCGTATTCGGCTTCGTTACACCGCGCGTCCACCACAAAACGTTTCAATTTACCATAAAATATTGTTTTATGACGTTGCAATAGTTGCACTTACTCCTGATTAAAGCAAATGCCCAATAGCAAAGTAGGCCTGTTCTTTGAACAGATTAGTCAGGCCTCAAAAGTTACCTTATCGTTGATATAAAATGTACCTCCCAAGAGACTTTCACACTACTTAAAATTTATTTGTTATAATATTAGTAACAAAATCGGTACACAAGCTTTATGATAAACTGTTTTTAATATTGTATGCTGAGTAGATATCAATCACGTTAACTGCATCTACAGTATGATGTTTTGTTTGCAAGTAAGCTAGATAATATGTAGTACTATTAGATGTTAATCATTTAAATATATTTATATGTTAGTCTGTATGACATATGGGTGTTTGTGAGAGAATATTAAAATTATGTTAAAAGTGTTATTTTTTTTTGTTATAATACACCGAAATAATTGAATACTATTGTTGATTACTAAGTTGCCCTATCACGTAGTAGATCAGCGGTTAGTTATATTTACTGAGAAATATTGTTGAGGTTATACGATACAGTACTTTATGCTTTTAGGATTAGGGATATTTAGAAAGTGTTACAATTTATACAACTCTCCAACGTTCCTAAAAAGCAATGGTGGGGAGACAAATAGCTCAGAGGGCAAGTTAATTGCAAACAGCGCAACAATGATATAGTAGATCCATCTTGTCACACGTCGCACTAGCACGTTCTCTCCACTGCTCCACTATTCACCATTATCTATGTAAGAGTCGAGTGGGCAGATTTATATTCGTACTGAGATGCCTTTTTACGGAATAATGTTGTTGCTTTTACGAATATATCCTTTCTAACTTTTCTACAGAGTTTTTATTGAATTATACTGTAGCGCTGATCTTTTCTTCTTTGGAGAAATTGACGCTATATTGTTAACGTTTCAAGTAGTTTGTTTAAGTATGGTAGTATGGTTTGAGATGTTATTATATCACAAAAAAAAACATATGGTTGGAAAAAAACATTGGAAAAAAGGTAAACATATGGTTTAATAGGATTAACCATATTTAAACCGGCACGTTACAACTAATTGAAATGTTAATTGTAGTAGGAAATAAGGTAAACAAAGTTATGACACTACTAGTTACGTGTGATGTTGTTACCATCGCTTTTGGAGTTGTCTTAATTAAACTCCTTTGATCTGTATAGGAGACCAGAGTTTAACAATAGGACAATTACAGATTGATGCCGAACTAGTTCAATATAAGTTATTGAACAGTTGTCGATAATTCAATCCTGTCACGGTATAACAATAATTTGTCACTTTATACCAACAACAATTTTTAACAACGAAGACCAATTTTCTATTAAATCGCCGTTAGAGCCGTCTCAATCGGAATTCGATGTTAAGTGAGGTTTAGCCCTGAAGATTAAAATTGAATTAAAAGAAATTATACAAACTGCTAAATCGATGTCGAGAGGAAAATCTTCTGCCCATGACGGGTTCAGCATCGAGCACCTGAAATACGCAGGGCCACACATAGCTAAAGTTCTTGGCATATTATATAGCTCGTGCATTGGCCATAGCTACATGCACAGCGAGATAATGCGAACAATAGTGGTACCCATCACTAAGAATATGACTGGAGACCTCGCAAACAGCGGTAACTATAGGCCAATTCCACTAGCCACTGTTTTCTCGAAAATTTTAGACAGTGTGATTAATACGCAACTGAATGTGTTATTACATTTTCAATGACATGACAACCAGTTAGGATTTCGACCCGGTTTATCAACAGAGAGCGCGGTGATGTGTCTTCACACGGTCAGATATTATACGCAACGTCAGACGCTTGCTTCCTTGATCTGTCGCGCTCTTTTGTTCTTATTTCATATGATGTGTTATGGAAAATGTAAGCGGATAACAATTTATCAATCATTCTTAAGTTCTAATATAGAAACCAGACCAATAGCGTGCGATGGGCTTTAGCCCTGTCACTGCCGTATGGGTTGGAATGCGGGCTAAGGCTTGGAGGCCTGAGCTCGCCTACGGTTTTCAACTTGTATGTAAATGACTTGATTGGCGACCTGAGCACCACTATACTTGGGTGTCACATAAATGGCGTATGCGTAAATAACATCAACCGTGTTGATGATATGGCACTGATAAGTGCATCAGTTTGTGGGCTCAAAAACCTTGGTAGCCATCTGTGCAAAATACTCCTAAACACATGGTTTGAAATATAATGTAAAAAAGTCTGAGGTCATGGTCTTTTGCCAGGGGTAGAAGAAATAATAATAAAAGTAAATAAAAGTGTAAAATAGAAATATCTTGGTCACATATTAACCCCCGACCTTACTGACGACCTTGACATTGAACGAGAGCGGAGGCCGTCGTCTGTTAGAGCGACCATGCTAGCCCGTAGGTTTGCTGCTGCCTGTGGGCTAGGTTTACTCCAAATTCGTACAACGCTCTCCTTGTTCAATACAACGATGCGTTTAGGGTGATGGTTTGGCTGAACCGCTTTTATAGTGCATCGTTTATGTTTCTATCCTATCGCAGACCACTGCTGGATATAGGCCTCTCCCATTGCACGCCACTTAGATCGATTTTGGGCTTCTCGAATCCAGCTCCTGCCAGCCATCTTGCACAAATCGTCACTCGATTTGGGTAGCTTGCTTCTACGCAACTATGCGTAAGAGGTGTGGATCCCTGGTGCACATAGTGTGGTCCAGCTTCAACAGCACCCTAAGCATGATTGCAAATGAGCTTGACTTACTTGATTGCATACGTGGGCCGATGTTGCGCCCTCTCACATGGGATGGAGCGGCAGCGGGCCATGTGTGCTCGATCAAGCCTATGTATTTGTAGTATGTAGTTTTTTGTGTATTTTAGGTGTTACTAATAATATGTTACTAACAATAGTTCATAAGTTTAATAACTTTATATAATAAAGTAAATAATAAGTAATAAAGTATAGATAAAGTTAGTATACTTTAATGTGAGTCCTAGTTATTTGATTAAATAATAAAATAAAAATAAGATTGTTCGCAAAATAGATTTGATTACAATTGCCTGTCATTTAGTTAATTCAAGTTAATTCAAGTTTAGATTTTCGTAAACAAGATTTTTTTGATAGCTACACTTCACGCCTTTTGCATATTTTATACACCGACGGCCCTGTTGGTCTAGTGATCGTGACTCCTAAGCCAAAAGTCGTGGGTTCGATTCCCACCCAGGACAAATAATTGTGTGATGATCAATTATTCTCTGTCTGGGTGTAATTTACCAATAATATGTATGAATTTAGAAAAATGTTAGTATGTTTATAACCACAGAATAGGTATAGTATAGCTTACTGAATATAAATTTTAAATAGCAATAACAAAAGCGCTTAATAGATAGGAAAGAAGAAAAGAAAAATAAGAATACCAATAACATTTAAACCAAAAATTAAGATCTCAGTTCAGTCTGATTGAATTCCATGATTTATGAACTTCTGCCCAAATTATGTATATCTGTTTTACAACAACAATACCTTATATGCGAAACTATCAAAGGAACTTTGCCAAGACTACGTACGTAGCAAATCCAACCAAACAGGTCGGATGTCTGTACATTGTGGTTATTACAGAATACATATTTATTACATTGATCGAAATGATTAAAATATAAGATCACTTTTTTATTCATAGGACGTTGCTATGCTTTGTAGGTGAACTAATTTTCAATTTGTTTCGACAATTTGTCACACATATGTCTGTAACAATCATTATTTTCAGTCATTTGTTGTACAAACTCAGGCAATAAGAAAAAGAAATCAATATACTAATAAATATGTAAACATTGGCAATTCATACCAATTAAATTAATTCTGGCGCATTAACAACAACCGAAATAGCCGGCGCATCGATACGGAATCAAAGGCAGTTCGGAAATTAAATGTATTCATTGGCTACGTTTTGATTTATATTCACAGAACCACTAATCCTCCCCTGTTTTATTTACATATCACCATACATTTGAAACGCATTTCCATCATTTCCTATAACCTGTTTACACTATTGACTATTGGTTTGACTTTTACAACAATGAACTTAAAAAATTATAAAGCTTTTAGAAATTAGCTTTGAGATTCTTGTACGGGATTAACCAAAATGTTTCAGAAATGTCTGTAGGAGAAATTACAATGTAAATTGTAATATAAGTAGGTTAGATGCCCACAGTTGAAATCACAAAGCTTACGCTTTTGATAAACGAAGCCCCGTGAAATTGTGTAACATTTGCCAGGATTCCTGTGAATCTGTTCTCTTAAGAAACGTGGCAGTAGGCTTGTATATAAAAGGAAAGTATTTGTATTTTGTAAAAATATTTACTTTTGTACATATTTACATTAGAATAAAGTAAATTCACAAAAGAATAACAATTTGTAGCCACAATAGGGTAGATACGTTCAAAGTTTATTACGTATATATTTATGTATTATCATATGAAATAAATCAAGAAATATTACAGGCTGTCCTACATTTTATATTAACGTTTCGAAATAGTCGTATTGAGTGAGCAATCTATAGTGTTTATACAACACCTATGGAATTACCTAGAAAAACTTATCAACATTATAATACGTATCTACCTTTACACATTGAAGTAGGTATTATTAAATAGACATTAAACTTATTATTTTTTCGCTTATAGATACACGTCCACGTTGCCTACAAAAATCTTTAATCGTACCGTGTATAAAATTCAACTACAATTTGATTGCAAACATTAAAGTTGGTGGTGTTAAAACATATTTACATCCATTACTTACTATTAAATATAAAATTTAGGTATTAGAATAGACATCATCTGAGTAAAAGAGCCCAGAGAGCGCTAGCAAGGGTATAAACAGCACGGGTGTAGTGTGGCTGAGCGTCGCTGGAAAGTGCGCTGGCATGGCACTCTGCTTCGTCAGCGCGCAACTGGAGGATAAACACGCGTCTTCCTGCAGGATCTTTGCAGGTACCACTCCGAACAGCGCGACGTAGCTCTGCTCCTGCCTCATTCTCCTGTAGCCATCGTCGGAGCCACGCGCCAAGCCATGCTAGCTCGCATTCACATCGTAAAGGATTTCCAGTCAGTATCAGCCCTCCTACAAAAGGACACCGAATTTATTAATAAAACAGTAGACGATTTACCTCATCTAGAAAAGTTTCGAGTGGCGTATTAAGAATTAAAACTCATTAAGAAGAGTTGCCCGGCTCATTCGTTGAGAGGCTCAGTAAATTTTAATAAAATACTAGCATTTGCTTGTGGTTCACTTGCGCGACTGTACATATTTAACGAACAACTTAACTCGTTTTAGAGATATCGCGACGTTAATTATAAGCTTATGGAATATTTAAATTGTTTTCAAAAGATATTTAGTGGTATAGTAACCGGTAAATTTTGGATTTATATTAGTTTCAAGCTGCCTGTTATATGTATGTTTAAGAACTTTATGCGATGTTGAATAAATATGCTCTTCTCTTAGCTTGGTGAGACTAACATTAAACTAAGTTTAACTTGTAAAAATTTAAACGAGCGAAAAAATGCAGGTTCTCAACTTCGTTAAGCCTAGCCGCAGATATGGAGGGTAAAATAAAATCATCTCTCTGAAATGAAAACTTTATCTTATTTAATATGTTTTATCCGGGCGAGGGCAGATGACCCTGCTACCGTTTTAACTCGGGTTATATTAGATACTCTAAAATAAACAAAACACCGTATTTCCGTACCTGAGAATAATTTTGTGGCGACATGACTCCAGCTTGTGAAATTAGGATAGAAAATGGCAGGATTAAGAGTCGTCAGTTGATTATAGCTCAAATCAATGCCGAGTTGCGGCACTTGTCCCAAGTGCTTCATAAACGCTGTTGGCAATTTTGTCAGCGAAGTCATTGTTATCCTGATAAATATCTCTTGACTATCGGCAAATGGTTGAAAAGCTTCATCTGATATTCTTTTCAGATTCGTTCCCCTAATTTCTAGATAACGAATGTTTCTTGCATCGATCCCATGTAATTGATTGTCCATGATCTCATCTGTCCAATGTACCACTAATTTGTACAAGGTGGGGAGGGAAGAAGTGATATTGGAAATGCGGAACGTGGAATGATTTATAGTAGACCACGATTGGATATGCAATGACCGTAGCGATATCAAGGGACGGAAGGAATCCTGGTCAACTATGTCTAAGAATTTCAGTCCATTTAAATTCAAATGAGATAGATTACTCAACCATCTGAAACTATTTGGCGTGATTCTTACAATAGGATTATGTGACAGGTCGAGAATATTTAAACTACCTAAGTGAAACCACATCTTTGGCACTAAAGAAGTAAGACGATTATGACTTAGATCTAAATGGCGAAGACTTGCTAACCGCTTTACATCGATTTCCTTAAAACTGTTAATGTAATTTGACGTCAAATTGAGGCTAGTTAAGTTTGTCAAAGGTAGATAAGGCACTGACTTTAAGCTTATATTTGCAAGATTCAAATGCCTCAAGCTAGGAAGGTTATGAAACAACTCTTTGAAGTTTGCTTTTATGGAGTTAGAGCTCAGGTCCAGTTGACGCAGTCCGCCGAGGCTCGAGAAAGTGTTATCCGATAATACTGTTAATAGGTTGTGTCCTAAATTTAAATTCAATAGAAACTGCGTACTTCGGAATATATTACTGTCTAAATATTCTAAGCGATTGTGCGATAAGTCAAGGTATCTAAGGGTAAAACCAATTTGCGATAGAGCCGTGCCGGGAAAGAGAGGCATGTCATTGTAACTCATATCCAAATGTTCTATAATAGTGTTCTTAAATACATCTCTTGGTAGTAAACGTAAATTATTATGATCTAATTTTAAATACCTTAACTTATTTAAATTATAAAACTGCTCAACAGATAATTGAGAAATCTTATTAAATGATAGATCCAGTATCTGTAGAGATATTAAGTCTGTGAAAGACTTCCTCTTAATGATAGTAATATTATTTTTATGTAAATCAAGTATTTCCAAATAAATTGCATTCCCAAAGGCTTCATTTGAGATATGGGCAATGTCATTGTGCGATAAAATAATTTGCCTAATTGATGTCTCAACTGCTACAAAAAAAATGTTTGGCACTTCGTACAGATCATTATAGGATCCATCAAATATATTAACAGAGATGTTAGAGTCCCCATCAATGTACTTGATACGGTTTCTGCTAACGTTCAACGTGAATGTAATGTCTATATTAGATATGTTATGAAATGGGTTTAGTGATAAATACGTAAAGTTATTCCCTTGGAGTTCTAATATTTCTAATTTTGGTAAATTAGCAAACGTCTCAGTTTCCATCGAATCGATTATATTGCCCGCAAGAGATAAATATCTTAAGTTTGGTAAATTAGCGAAAGTGTGCTTAGTTAAGTTGTTGATTCTGTTATAAGATAAATCTAAGTTTCTTAACTCCGGCATGTATGTAAAACTTCTGCTATGGAGTGAATCCAAAAAATTATACGCAAGTCTCAAGTTGCTTAAAGAGAGTGAAGAATTATTATAGTATTCACTTATAACGACATCAACAATCCTGTTATAATCCAAATTTAAATATTTGAGATATGAAAATGCAACCATATCCGACAATTTTAGAATATGAAAATCATTATTATCAAACGATAGCCAACTGAGATTTTCAAGCCCTTCTTCAATTTCGAAAGGAAAATAACCGCTAAATAGCGTAGAAGACGATTCTAATACATGAAGCGAACTAGTCACGTTCGAAAAAGATTGTGGATGCACGTAGTATAAGTCGTTAAAACTTAGATTTATCTCTTTCAATGGCATAGTTGCCGGGAAAACGTTCTTATAGATCTGTGCAATCCTGTTACCTCTTAAGTTGATAGTCCCAAGAGAGGTAGACCAGTCTAGAAATTCGTTTGGTAACAAATTAGATATCCTGTTGTAGCTCAAGTCGAGATAACGAATAGAACCAGATTCGAGCGTTTGAAGTGCGGAGGGTATTGAAGTTAAAAAGTTGCCCGCTATCGAGAGCGTCTGAATCCTTCTTGGGAGAGCGGGCGATTCTTCTAACTGGTTGTAAGCTAAAGATAAATGACGAAGTCGAACGACCTGAGCCAAGCTGTCCGGCAAATAGAACAATTTGTTGTGCTCTAGTTCCAGATGTTCTAGTGAGTTTTTCAACGACATAAATAGGTCTCGGCTTATTGAAGTCAACATATTGTATGATACGGACAACTTTTCTATCCTGTTATATGTGAAAACCGATTTCGGAATGGTAGTTAATTCGTTTAGGTCTAAAATTATTTGTCTGATTTGGACATCCCGTAGTAAAAGTATTTGAGAAGTGTCGTTAATTTTGTTATTACTCAAATCAAACTTTTCAATCTTTTTTGTTCTATTACTAGGGCAAACAAAGTTATCTCTGAAGCTAATAAAATTATGACGCACATGTACAGATTGTAACCTAGGTAGACTATAAAGTAAATCACAGGATAATTCATGTATAAAGTTGTTGGACAACTTGAGAAGTGTTAAGGAAAGCGGTAAGGAGTCTGCTGTAATGGATCTTAAGTGGTTTCCCTCCAGGTCAAGTTGCAGAAGGTGATATAGTGACGTCAGTGCTTGAGACTTCAATTGGGTCACCTGGTTGTTGCCCAAAGATAAACTCGTCAAGGTTTCTTCTAAATGATGCCATTTGATTTCTGGTCCTAAGTTTACTATATTGTTGCTAAAATAAAAGAATAAAATATTAATCAATTCAATCAACTCCACAGTGAAAGTTTAATGGAATTTAGTTAGAAACTTTGCTTACTTCTGCAGATTCAACCAGTTTAAAACTTTTAAGTCTCTTAAGCCCTGCTGTGGTATTTCAGTGAATTCGTTGTAACCGAGATCTAAAGATGCAAGAGTACTAGCCATGGAGCTGAAATTAATGAGTTTTATTTAATGTTGCTTCTCACTTGATTTTGAATTAAAATTTAAGAAATTATAACGAAATATAAAACACAGAGTTACCTAAATGCGTGCATCTCGATGTAATGTAATTTATTTGCAACTAAGACTAATGTTTGCAATCTCAGTCCGTCCAAAGCACTTTCTGTCAGCACTTCTAGATTAGACATGCTTATATCTAGATGTTGTAGTTCTATCCGTGGCCATTCTGCAAGAGAAGTTTAAAGGGGTACATAGTTTCAAGCCACACTTAATGACTTTACAAAGTTGTAGAATTTAATTTAGGATTTCCATTAATAACCTTAAAAGTCTTATAAAACACAATTAAAAATTGTTTGAATTTATTCCTCTATATTATGGTTCTAATGACGACCTTAGAAAGCTTATGTGTAAGTACATGCATGGAACCATATTTTATACACAAAAATTCAAAGAGCTCGTTCGTAAAACTATTTTTATGTAAATAGCTGCGGTTTAGATAAGCCACAGCAATATCCGCCATCATGAATTTAATTTATTTTGTGAGTATGACTTTTAGATTGAATGTGTTCGATTTTCGAATTCTGCAATTTATTTTGTTATAATTATAATAGAGACTATCTAACTTATTAATGTTATTTGGAGTGAACACTTTTGTTTAGTTCACACTGTATAAAATATTCAGATATTAGGCATAAGTAACATAATAATATGACAATGCGTACAATTATTCTGAGAAAGAGTTTGATTAAATTGTTTTTAACATGTTGTGTAATAAATATTTCTTAGTCGTACATATTTGATACAGGCCTTTGAATGGTTGGTAAGCCACTTGTTTTGCAACTATTTATAAACTAATTACAACAATTAAATGGGTTTGATGGTTGGGAAGAGAGGTTTGGTGTGACCATATCTAAATTAATTTATCTTCCGCTGTGATTCATTTCCTTTTTAATACATAAGGCCTATTTATATTACTTCATTAGTTGTTAAGTCTTGAATATGTCTGATTTACATTGTGGTTTCGATTGCCTAATAATTTCTATGAAAACTATTGCTCGTGATCATGTAGTTATACCTGGGAATCTGTGTAGTGGTACGGCAATGCAGGACATATGTGCAACGCGGCAGGAGCACAATGGGCTGCCAGTGCACGGTTCTAGCCGTTCCGGCGCCAATGCCCCCACCAGCGCGCACGCAACCAGCGCTGCCCAATGCAGCGCCATACGCGCACATCCATGGCCCACCACCATCACTGATAACAATAAATTATAATTTTATATTGCGAATAGTGATTTAAAAATCCAATCAAACATGTCAAACATTTAGAATGTATCCAAAATGTCACAATATATTATTATGTTGTTTCTAAAAGAATTACGGAGCACAATTTTTATATTGTCATACTGACTTATTGAATAGGGATCGATACATTGTTACTATTTTGTTACGGTTCAATGTTTGGACCATTTTAGAAACATTTCGGTGTCTTTGAAATTTGGACCAGATAAAATAGCAAAATAATAAAGGGGCAGACCGAAAACCGGGTCTGAGTAGTTATATTTTAAATTAAAGTTTATTTTAGATCCCACAAAAACTCCTATTTCGGCGATATTATGAGTAAGTAACACAGTTCGAAGTTGGTTTCAATGACTAAGCTTCATGAATTCTACAATATACTCTCTTGAATTCAAGTCCTAATATAATGTATTTGCGGAATGACTGGGAGAAGATTGTGTTTTAAACTTCTGAGTACTGCGGGGTCATTGCGAGGATGACATATGATGGTAAAGTATTAAGGCTTCTGCGAAGTGTATTACTTTTTGTATTTTGATAATGCCGAGAAATTTAATTGTAAGTAAAATGTAAATAATTTCGTAATCTTGAGTGGTTAGTAGATACAGACTTTAATATACTAATCACTAAATGTGGGAAGAAGATAAAGGGGAGGAAGACCAATAATGTTAGATCTTTTGTACAGTTCTTTAGTACAAAATCGTAAAGAGAGGTAAGAATCAACTTTAAGAATAGCGCGCTGAGGGTTCTCGATTTTTATCAGGTTTTGGACGCACCTCCCCATGATATAATGCAGTATTCTATTAGTGATTGATAATAGACTATCTAAATGGAGTTTCAATCTGCAGAGTGCCTTATGGTTTTGATAAAAAATAAAATTACTAAGTATTGTAATAAGGACCTCTATAGGAGTTTTGATGGTTAAGTGTTGGTCAATAATGACACCTAGGCATTTTATACTGTTGACACGTTATGACATGTTGTCACAGGCATGCACTGATATAGTTAATTAAGTGGATGGGAGTAGGTTAACTCTGTCCGCGAAAGTTTTGTATTTCGTTTTAGTAACGTTCAATGTCAAAACGTTTCTATGCAGTCACATTTTTGCCTTATTCAGACCTGATTGTACAGCATGAGACACATATTCTTAACTACCAGCACTAAACAACAGTGCCGTATCGTCAGCACATTTCCTTCCTGTAGACTGGAAGTTGTGATTTATTTCAATTACATTTATTTTAATAAATTACATTCAAAAGTCATTGATTTATATTAAACTAGCTGATCCGGCAAACGTTGTATTGCAACAAAAAAAAATTAGGGATGGGTCACCCTTACCATTCAAAATTGTGAATCTAAAGCATTCCCAGATCCCCTTGAACACACACAAAAAATTTCATCAAAATCGGTCCAGTCGTTTGAGAGAAGTTCAGTGACATACACACTCACAGAAGAAATATATATATAAAGATATAACGTCGGACCCATTATATTGCGCTTTGGGATACTAAAATTCATAGGCAATGCATCACTCATTGTGATTGCTATTTAAAATCATTGTTTCCTATCAGTGAGACAATCTTCTATTAATTTAATAGTGATTTCTCTTAAGTGGAGGTGATTCAACTTGTTGAAAATGTGTGGGATGGATACTGTATCAAATGCCTTTGGGAAGAAAGGTCAACGTCCAGAAACACCGTTATACATTTGTTTCTGTAGAGTTTATTAGAGTTAAAGTTAGTACTTTTAGATGTACGAAAGCCGAATTGAACAGGTTATAACAGGCAGCAGTTTATAGACCAAAGTAACGATCATAGACAAGTTGGAGACACTTGCTAAGACAGGTGAAATAACTGACCTGGAACCTGCATCTACTCAGGCTGCATTTTATCCTGAAATGTATGGTGGTTTGTGGCCATTTTGATTTCGAGGAACTAACCGCCAATAGAAGGAAGAATTGATATATTTGTAGGTAGGTAGGGGGCCATAGAAGAAGCATATTACTTGATGACCGCAGATTTAGGTAGTAGTTGAAGCATAACAAATGGGAGTCGGGAACTAGGTAATCTGGCAACGAAGATGAGTTGAGAAAAGAAAAAAGAGAAGTTAGGACTCGCAAACTACAGCGCTGTCGAATTGGGGGCCATTTCAAGTAGGAATGAAAAGCATAGACACGGTGATACTTGCGAATATTGAAAACAAATCGAATAATAAAAAGAAAAAAATCTTTATCAGCAGTCTATTTACTATAATACAAGCTCTGTCTATTTTGAGATGTCTGAGCCCATAGGCAGGGTGTGTGTGGGAGGCATTTAGTTATTTTTATCAATTATTTATATTATATATTAGCTGAAGTGGCAGTGGGCCGGCCATATTATCCGCAGAACGGACAACCGTTGGGGTAAACGAGTTCGTGATTGGAGACCTCCTTGGTCGAAGGTAAGGGCGGCTGTTCTACGGATCCGCTCGAAGAACACCACCCCCGGGCCAGACGTGATACCGTGTGCTGGCCCGAGCTCTCGACCACATGTTAGACCACCTCGGTGGTGTACGACGCTAGCTTGGCGACCGAGCGTGTCCCTGAGTCCTGATTGTGGAAGAGCAGGAAGCTGGTCCTGTTAAGGAAGCTAAGACGGCCTGCTGATTCGGTCGTGGCCCATCGTGTAGCTGGACGAGGCGAGTCAATTGTTTGAGAGGGTACTCTCTGCCCGAATCGACCGCCACCTCTACGAAGTGGGCCCCGATCTGTCGGACGCCCAATTCGGTTTTCCAGCCGGGCGTTCGACGGTCGGCGCTGTGCTGCGCCTGAAGGCCGTGACTGAAAAGGCGGTAAGCTGTGGTGGCGTGCTGTTGGCGGTGTCACTTGATTTTCCCCCTGGGCTGGGTGTAATTTATTACGCCGATGATACTTTGGTCACAGCCCGGTGGGCGAACTTTCAAGAGGCAGCATTTGGCCACCAGGGGAGTCTCTCTGGTGGTCGGGCGCATTGAGGCGCTGGGCTTAGCGGTCAATACCAACTGGGCTAACGGTTGGCTCTGGATAGGACGGAGGCCCTTTTATTCAATGGCCCCGTCGTGGTCCAACCCATAGCGCCTCAATCGTAGTCAACTCGGTCTCCTTCCGGTTCAGGCCCAGATGAAGTATCTGGGTCTGATCCTCGACGGGAGGTGGCTTTTCGACGAGCACTTCCGACAGCTTGCTCCAAAGCTGGTCGGCGCTGCATCTGCTCTAGAGCAACTTTTACCCAATTTGGGTGGACCCCGCCCGAATAGATACGCGAGTGGCGTGAGGTCGCTCGTCGAGCCACGATGGCTCGTTGGTCTTCGCGGCTGGGGGCTCTACGTGTTGGCTTTGCCACCGTGGAGCTGCTCCAGCCGGTCATTTTCGACTAGGCAGGGCGGCAGCATGTCCTTTCCGGGCACGGCTGCTTCGGGAAGAATTGAGTCCCGCCTTTCACCACTGCGATTGCAGTGAGGACTCGGCTCAGCACACGATGGCAATTTGCCCGGCTTCGCGGATGGCGGTCTTCATTGCAGTCATCGCGGGGAATCTCTCGCTACCGGCCGTCATACGCTCTATGACCGGTAGTGACAGACGTTTCACTGTGGTTGCATCCTTCTTTGAAGACGTCATCTCACAGTAGGAGGCGGCGAAGAGGGCCCGGGAGGATAACTTCCACCCGGAACGAATCCTTCGCCGGCAAAACCGGCGGCGGAGGCACGCTTACCACCGCCTCATGCCGCCCTGAGTGTGGCTGCGTGTGGACGGGACGGATTTTCCACTCCACACTCCATAACGGCCAACCACGAGGAGGCTACGACCGCGTGACCCGAAAGTGGAATTGCGGGCAGGCCCTAGGAGAGGTCCGAATGTCTTAATAAAAGCAGTTCCCGGATCCCTCCTATTACAGGCGCTGAGTTGCACACCATGTGGTTTTGGTCGGTCCGATTCCAAAACACCACCCCGCCGCAAACCACGGTGGGGTGAAGGCCCATAGGGGGTTCCCACGTGAAAAACAAGGAGTGACGATTTGCGTAAGATGGCTAGCAGGAACTGGATGCGAGAAGCCGAAAATTGATCGAAGTGGAGTGCAATAGGAGAGGCTTATGTCCAGCAGTGGACTGCGATATGCTGATGATGATGATGATTATATTATTTTATTTCTACTACATCTATTTATCTTATAAATATAAATAAAGTTAAGGGAAAGGTAGACTAAAGAAAGGTAAAATTTCAAAAAAGTAATGACATCGTGGATTATGGAAGATTCTATAAACTTGTCAATATATAAAGTTGGGAGAACTTTGGTTTTCTTAAATAGGTTGTTTTTTGTTATGAAAGAGAAGGCAAACGGGCAGACGTGTCACCTGAAGGAAAGCGACTACCGCCGTATATTAACGCCTGCAACTCAGGAGTCACAAGCGCGTTGCCGGCCTTTGAGGAAATAGTACGCTCTTTCCTTGAAGTTTTGAAGGTCGTATCGGTCCGGAAATAGGAATAGATTTAAGTTTGGACAGTGACAACGAGGTAAATCTCAATAGCTTTGTTTTGGCCATAATATCATATTAGTAAAAAATAGCTATAGAAATGGAGACCTTGACTATTCCTAATCACTGTCATCAGACAAAAAGCTTAAGGTGAGAATTTGTTAAAAATGTATAAAAACAGGTAAAGGTTTTATGTATGAAATGTATGTATTTACAAAAAAAAGTATATATGTATTTATATCAGTTGTCTAGTACCCATACTACGAGCTCTCAAGTTTGGGACTAGATGGCGTTGTGTGAATGTGGTAGAAAATTATTATTATTATATTATAAATATAATAAAAATCATCTAGAATTGTAATTTTGAAAGTAATACAATGTACTGTTACATTATGCATGTGTCTGCAAGTAGAGTCTCTCTCAGTACCGCATAAAATTTTCATATAAATTATTCAACCACTTTTTACGTTTGTAAAGTAATTCTAAAGCGGTTTGTTTGCGTGAACCTAAAAATAGCTATGTCAAACAAAATGAAAAATACCACGAAAAATGAAAGGTCGTCGACAATTCAACCTTTATTAACTAAGGCTTCAATTAAAGACAGACCAGCGTTTTTTAAGTGAATATTTGATAACTTGCCAAACTGTGTTGAAATTTGAGAGTTTTATTAGGTTGCACTGGTCTTTATTATTCGTGGTTTGTGTGTAATTGCAATTATTAATATCATTATCGGTATGAGCTGAATGGAGTGTGCTTTTTTGCTTTCAGGACCATTCAGTACAGCACTTATAGTTATTAAAGGTTCTCTTCCTGATATCTATCCCTGTCTTTTAATATGTTGCGTTCAATGATAAATAATTATTTATACGAGTATTAAAGCGATCAATAGATATGTCATATCTTAGAATTGCACGACATTTGGATCGGATTGAGCTAGCCGCAGTTACAGGCTGACGCAGCCAAATGAAAGGTATTTAATACCTTTTGATCACTACAATTTCTAATTCCGCTCAATATTCAATATAAATAATAATTGTATTTCAATTTGTTTTTGCAGTAGATTTGCGTGTTATCTTCGTTTATAGACAAATATCAGTTATAATTTGTTTTAGATCAAAGATTCAGTATAATAATTTCAGTATAAATTTAAAAAGAAAGTAAATTCTAATTTTTTTTCGAAGGGTAGGTAGGTAGGTAAGGTAGATCTGCAATAAAAGTATAATTTATAAACAAATACTGAAATATGTATATAATATAAATATAATTCTGAATTGGAGGCGTTCATGGGTGGCGGTAGTCACTTTACATCAGGTGACCCGTCGGTTCATTTGCCCCTATACATTAAAAAACCCAAGAAAACATTGAATTTTGTGTAACACTTTTTTAGTAGGTAGCGGAATAAGCCGTATGGATTGTACATACTCGTATTAGTACTATAAAATTAACTCAATAGAAGCTGATCACACCATTAGTCATAATTCGCACGTCAATCTCATCCGTAAAAAATGTATTAAGTAATAGTAATATTGTACCACATTCACACAACGCCATCTAGTCCCAAACTAAGCAGAGCTTGTACTATGGGTACTAGACAACGGATATAAATACATATATACTTGTTTTTTTGTAAATACATACTTATTATACATAGAAACACCCAGACCAAATCAAATATTAAATGTTCATGCACACAAAAGTTTGACTTGAGCGGGAATCGAACCCGCGACCTTTAGACAAACCACTACGCCATTCGGTCGTCGGTCAGTAAAACTTAAGTATTTAATAGTTTACGTTACAAAGCTGCTTTACTAACCAACTGTTTATTGTTAAATTGCTATGCAAATACTTCACTTCATCAAATGCATTTTAGAATACGCGTGAGATATATTTTCATTCTTCATTCATTCTTCTCCTTCATTCTTATTGACGGAAATGAGTTCTTAGGATTACATTCATAAGAGCACTACATACATATCACATAAATATATTATATTGACGTTATAATATTATTTAAGCTTCCCCAAACTAGTTTTCAGAAATGTATATTTTAGTTTAGATTTTATAGAGGTAGTCCCAAACAGAGTAAGTAGTGTGTGTTCAGAATATTAGGTTGATATGATAATGAGGGTCTTCCGGATTTGACCTTCACATTATAATTGCTACTTATACAGCTTGAATTCAACTCACATAGTACTTCTAAACCTTGTGATTGATTATAATATTATTCTTAGTAGGTAAAATAATCAAGTAGTAAATTCTATGCTATTGCTTGTAGCCCGGATATTTATACAACTTTAAATTGATTTTAAATGTGATAAATAGAATAAAATATAACATGATATTTTAAATATTGAATCTATTACTTGTTATTAATAACGGGAGCAAATAGATAAATGTTTATTATTGTTTCGTTTATAATATTAACAATATAATTCGCTTTGTACTGCCCTTTGCGCTAGTCACGATTGTGCAAGAAAGAAATGGTCTCTTCTTTTGCATTGATGTTGCTAAAATCAAAGTGGGTTACTTATAAATCTAACTGATTATGTTAGAATTAGTTAGTGGTATAACTTACCAGAAATAGCCTGTTCACGTTACAGTAAAACGAACATCCTTCTTTTAATTACCTTAAATAAGCCAAATTTTGCTTTTCAATATACAATTTTTTTTTAAAGTCCCCCGCAAAACGGTGCGAGATAGATAGATAAATAAGATAAATAAAAATAAAATAAATAAATAAAATAAAATTATAATAAGTACTAATGACTACATACATTTTCAATCAATTGTCAATTTAAAAATTAAAGTCAAATAAATTAATAACGAATGTTGTAACTCACTTGATGGAAAACAATAATTTTAAGAACTTTGCCTTGAATGGTAAAATAATATTAACTTCACACATCCTACACACGGCCGTCTGATTCCAAACTAGGGAGAGCCAATACTGTGGTAATCAGACTGCTGATAAACATAGTTATATCTTTCGAAAGCACAAATCTATATATATAAGAGATTGCCACGTACATATATAGTCACTCATCACGATATCTCTGGAACCATTAGAGCTAAAGACTTGAAATTTGGTAGGAATATTCTTTTCATCGAGTAGAGGTCAGTTAAGAACGGATTTTAAGATATTCAAAAAAAATAATTAAATAATGTAAATAGCAAAACAACGTTTGCAGGGTCAGATAGTATAAATAAAAATAATTAAACATACATACATATTTAAAATGACAATAAAATATTAGTTATGATCATTATATCTGAGCGAACATCCAATTAAACAAAAAATAATGTAAAAAGGCAGCCTTGAGCCAAAAACTCTTGATTCGTAAATGGTACTTATGGAGAAACATGTATTTGAATTTGTATTGGAAATACTTCTTAGAAATAACACTTAGTTGATTATTTTACTGACAATGTTACGAAGTACACTTAGGCTAGCTGAAATGTAATCGTTTTACTGTTTCCATTTAATGATTCGAGATAAATTATTAATTGATTGATTTAGTTTATTGATGAATTAAGTTTATTGATAAATTTAGTTTATTGTATGCAATCGACCTATCATTATTGGGAAGAAGTTTCTTATGGGACGATGTGGCGAGAGGGATTTCACGAGCAAAATCGTTAGTCGTTATCACTCTCGCCATGTATTCACTGCCTGCAAAGCGGGAGAGAGAGAGAATGTAATCCATTTACTTGCATTCGTTTTGAAATACAGAGCCATCAAGTTAAATGTTCTTAAAGCTCTTTAAAACTTTTCAAAAAAAAAACTCGTTTAAATTGAACAAGTCAGAGAAGCTGCCCTAGCCCTAGTCACCGGTCCAAATCTATCATATTTAAAACATCCTATCAGACTTTGAATTCAACTTGTGATATGCTAGAAGAATTAATCTTAAGGATTATTTTAATATATAATACTGATACAAAATAATAATAAATACATAAATAAACAAATTTTAAACGTAGAGCTCACAGCCACTTGAACTCACTTTAAGAAACTTGACCCCACTTTTGTAAACTATTTATTAAATATTTTTTGTCTGATGTGATATGATATATAACGTTAAATTAGATAACTACAGAGCCAATAACACAGACTAAAAAACGCGTTTATGGATATTGTCGCGTTTTTTAATATCAAGCCATCTAATTTAACGTTCATTAAACTCTTTAAAAGTTTTCAACGATATTAACTCGTTTAAAGCGTACAAGCCAGAGAGCCCGCTGTAGTCGCTTGTACGTTTAAAGACTCGTTTAACATAATATGTTAAATTTTATATTTATATTATATAAAACTAAACGGCTCAGTGCAGCGTGCCCACCACTGACAGCCAGGTGGATCGCAACTGCCCAGCCAACTTCTTTGCAATCTATTTCATCATCATAATAATGAATTTCTGTTGCTAATCCCTTCAACTCCTGCAGATGGGCGATGATTCGTTGGCCTATGATGCCAAGGAGAAAGAAGAACAGAAAATTATTTGTATTAATTTATTTATTTGTATCAAATTTCTTTTTTTCTTGTTTTTAAAAGACAACTCCCGCATTAGGAATATATCCTGTGTCGCGGGGGACTTTACAAACATACATGAAACGGACACAAAGAACACCCAGACTCAGAACAACAATTTGTGGATCACACAAGGTGTCGTCCCATGCGGGGTTTGAACCCACAACACTCGGCGTAGTAGGAAGCGGCCTGGCGACCGCTTAAACCACTACGCCATCCGTGCAGTCATTATCAAAATGAATTTATTTATATAAATTATTAATAATAGATTATTGATAATTTTTATGGACGTCAATTTTTTATTATTATTCTTATTTTACATAAAAGAACAAATCAGACGATGTACAGAATGAGACACAGAAAATAATCACGGCTAAATGGCACAATATCGGTTAACCATTCTCAGCAATCAATACTTTGTTTTTTCATAGCCGGCTGCTTCACTGAAGACAAACGTTAAGAAGCTTTGTGGGTTTGAAACAATATCGTTTCCATACGGGACAAAAAAAAAGAAAATTTTGGTAAGGAAAATTTATAACGGATATACCCTGAAACGGGAAGGTATACCCTTAAACTAAACTTGTAGAGGGAAATAGTACTGAGACTGAAGTAGCTCCAAGAGGTCCGAAGTCCTTCTGTGAAACGATGCCAAATAGGGCGACATTGCTCAAACAGAAGTAAATTTTGAATATTTCCCATATGTATTCCCTTTTTTAAATTAGAAAATGTGAAAAAAAAATGCACACTTGGCCTTGCAACGTATAATAAAAGGCTAGAAAATAGATGAATATTTATCATTCTCTATTTACCTTCGAATCTGAAGTGAGAATTTTGCTCTTTGTTTAAACACATGGTTCTCGAAAAACATATCATAACTAAAAATATTTTGTACATATGGAACCAACTTGCAACTCCTGTTTATCCAAAAAAATGACAATTTCAGATGAGTAATATTAAAATTTAAGTACTTAGATTTCAATACAATCACATAATTATAAAACTTCACATTAATGTTAAGTAGACAAATAATATTAGACGGTTGTCCACACGTGCGTTTAAGAGAGGTCTAGACGGACAAAAACTTGACCCTAATAAAATGTGCAAATTTATGATCTTAAGTATTCCTAAGTGAGGGTCGGTTAATTATGAACAAAAGACTTATTGCGTTCCTAAGACAATAAAAAAGGCTTGCAAAAAATAAAAGGTTAGTACATCTGTTAAACAGACGAAGGGTAAAATCAGTAGGAATGTCATGCGAAGCTATGGTCACTGGGGTTAGGCAGTTGGTCTTGGGAAGTAGAACAGGGCAGTCGAGCTTGGAGGACGGGACAGGGAGGTCGGTCATCAGAACTGAACTTCGTCGTGCTAGCTAGATTGAGTAAGTTAAATATATATGTATAACGTCGGAGACAGCCTGGTGAGTCTTTATTATTCTCTGCAGTGTGGTGAATCGATTTATAGCTGATGCGAGACCACTTTGTTGCAAGCTACTGTTTTTGCCATACGGCTATTCTTCGGTGACTCGACACTGTGGTGTATATGTGAGGTGGTTAGTGCAATTTAAGTGAATTGCGGTTGTCGGGAAAGCGATTTTGTGTCTGACCTTGCAGCCTTGGCCATTCAGTTCCAGAAATGATTGACTCACTCTAAGCGTAGCACAACCAATAGCAATGTATTTAATTATTTCATATTCTAAACTTTGATTCCCTCTTACCGCAGTTTTTTGTTGTTTATTCGAAACGTTAAAAACTAATAGAAAGATGTCTAGCCAGGTATCATGTCTTACAGTCTAATGCGGAAAAAGCCGGGGCGATGGACCTCCCCCACAGGGAAGGGAGCTGGCTTCTAAGAAAATTACCTTGTTTAA
This sequence comes from Arctia plantaginis, assembly GCA_902825455.1. Taxonomy (NCBI): domain Eukaryota; kingdom Metazoa; phylum Arthropoda; class Insecta; order Lepidoptera; family Erebidae; genus Arctia; species Arctia plantaginis. Next base: position 9,025,944 of record CADEBD010000171.1, on the reverse strand, counting down.
TAGCTGAATAAATGTTTAAATCAGACTAGGGTTATCAAGGTTCCACCACAATATGATGTTCTAGCTTATTTAAACAGTAAGTTTGGTTACCTATGATAAATAACTATAGACTGAATGATCAAATGCTGCTCTTTGCGTGAACTTTACAAGCAGCAGCTATAAATAAAAACTTTCATGAGTAGGAGTAATACCTAATACATTATCGCTAGGTACGTAAGTCGTGTATATATGCTATAAACATGGGTCTAGTGTTGGAGCTACCACTGACTTGGCAGGCTACTGTACCCCTTGATAAGAATTTGCATTTAGTCGGGCCTTACCAATCATTAATATTAATTATTTATTCAAAATATATACTTTATTCCAAAATTTTCAAATGACTTAGTCCTGAGTCCGAAATGTCAAAATTCAAGTATGAAGGTGAATAACATAAAAAAAATATATATACGTTACATTCTCGTGACTTATTTATACGCATCGTACGTCAGTACGATTGTAACTTGAGCTCTACTAGCAGGATTTTGACAAGATTTTCCTCCTTGTATAACATACTTATCGTGGAAGGTTTTAGTGTCTCAAACATTTGACGTTAAGAAACAGGTTGCAAACGCTAGTACGAAATAGAAAAAAACTTCCTGGCACTTTTAACTAAAAACTTTTTGCTGTTTATATAGTATCTTATCTTTTTCCTATGCTAAGATCGTCCCATAAAGGGTTTCTTATCTCCATATACAAATATATACTATGTAGCTGAAAAATTAAGAAGTAGAGATACTAACTAACTGGTAGAGTATATTACTAACTGCATGTATTATACGTAAATACTCCTTTTTTTTTTTTTTTTTTTTTTTTCTCTGCGGAAATCCCCTCGGATACCACCTGTCGGTGGCGGAACCAGGTATACCCTAGAAAGGAAGTCCCTGGTGCCCCGACATACCTCGGGTCATCTACAGAAGAGTAGACGACCCCCCCCCCTGTGCTCCCTGGAAGCGAGCGCGCTTCGCAACGCGCTCGCCGCCACCCCGGCCTGCTTCTGCTAGGGTGACAGATGGCCTCACCTGTCACCCCCAAGCCTGCGCTTATGGAGGACGGAGGTCGTTCTGCGACCTCCGGCGCCTGAGTCGCCTGCGGTAACTGGCCCGTTCCCGGGCCTGGCGGGCCAGGAGAGTCCTAAACCTTTCCCGGTCCCGCTCCGCCGTCTCCTTCGCGAGCATAACTTGCTCGCAGAAGGAGACGGCAGAGTTCCACGCACTCTCGCTCCGCACGATAGCCGCAATCAGGCTATCGAGCGAGAGAACTCCCACTCCGATGGCCGCCACGAGGTCTCGCCTCTGCTCAACCCACGCCGGGCACTCTGCCAGCGTGTGGAGAGCCGTGTCCACGGTCTGGCCATCGCAGTGGTGGCACTCAGGCGTTGGCTCCTTGCGGATCAGACACAGGTGATCCCCGAAACATCCCTTCCCAGTGATCACCTGCGTCAATCGGTATGAGAGGGTCCCGTGACGCCTCTCGAGCCAATCCTCCATAACGGGTCTTACCGCCGCGATGACGGCGTGCCCGGCGCTCGGTTGCCCGAGTCGTTCCCTCCACTCCCCTATGATGACCTGGCGGAGTTGGGATTTCCGGTCATCGATTTCTCGAATCTCGGGGCATCGACCCAACTCCCGCGCCTCCTTGCGCCACTGATACAGAGCCGCAAGGGCTCTCGCCTCCAGGTCCCACGGTGGAGTTCCGGCCAGGAGACTCGCCGCCTCAAAGGAGATCGTGCGGTAACCCCTTATGATCCTGATGGCCAGCACTCGCTGCGGTCGTCGCAGTATCGCGACGTTGCTGGCCTTCAGGGCCTCCGCCCATACTGGGCACCCGTAAAGGGCCATGGACCGCACAACCCCCGAGTAGAGTTACGTAAATACTCCTAAGATTTCAATTACTAATTTCAATAATAAACTTTAGTATCATTTGATACCAACGGAATGTGACAGTAAATATATTTTAGTACCACTAGGGTCTTATAGAAAAGTTTGTATTTAATACTTGGCTAAGAAAATTCAAGTCAAAGGAGTTTATATGATAATTTATATTTTTTAATTATTTTATAACAGACTTTAATAGTCCACTGCTGGACACAGGCCTTTCCTTTCGTTTTAGCCTACTGTTACCTACCTGGTCAGACAAGTTGGTATAGAGTTTGTTTCAAGTTTCCTTTGTTTTTACAGTACTAGCTGTCCTGTCCTTGTTCTCTTAGTCGACTCTTATGATACAAACAGGATGCACAACTCTCAACACTGTGTTCGGGTTATACGGGTATAATCCGTCACCAAACGGATACGTCACTACCCTTTTTTAAGAATATAAATCATTCGAAATAACCATTTCTTAAAAAGATGATAAACTAACTGTCTTTCAGTAATTCTTTCTTTATTTATCATGTTCTGTTACGCGATATTTTTATACAGTGCTAAACTTGTTACTGTTTAATCAATAGAATTGATTAAGACAACCAACACATTTAACATAAAAAGTAAATCATTACAAATAAAACTTTATGTGAAAACACGGATTTATAAATCTAAGTAAATCTTGTAAATCTAAGTAAACTTCAACGAAGAAAACTCACTACCAACAATTATTCGATATTTACACGTCGTTATTCAAAAGGATTTTGTTTGACAGCCAAAAGTTAGGCTATTTACGCTTCTGCGAAGGTGTTTTGTAGTACTGTAGGAAATAAAGATTGGAGTGGAGCCAAAAGTTGGCGCTAGAGAAAATTCTGGATGCATTTGAGTAGGGTTTAAAATTAGATTGCAGCTGTGGACTGCTGCGGTTTCCCTATGTTCTACTGTATCAAATAGATGTAGACGAATGGCTAGCATAACTTTAGATTAATATTAAACCTTTTTTAAAGCATGCAAAGAACTATTTTTTCTTAAGATAAAATACAAAAATGTAGTTTTACAAAGCAATAATCCGATTCCCTTAACATAAAAACTGTTACTTTCCGCCGCAATTTGAATTTGTACCATTATTATCAGCATCAGAATGTACGTTTTTCTTTCTCAATTTTGTCTACTGCATTTACGTTTTAGTACTGTAATTGAAGCATTAGGCACTAGGGAGTGGAATGTGCAAAGTATAGATAATAAACTAGTAGGAAAGAAATTAAAATATGAAAGAGACCGTAACGAAGTGCCGGCTATGAAAAAAGTGGAAAATTATTTTAAGGTACTTGAAGCGGTAATAAGCGCCGCAAAAGTTTGGGCTGAGATTTCCAAGTTAAATGGTTATTATAGAAATTTTCGAGTGCGGTTATCAGATTAAACGTCACCTCAGATGTATTTGTAGAATCTTTCAAATTATTCAGTCATAAAGTACTTACCTTTTATCAAAAGTTACCATTACCTTTATCTTGGGTAACGTTTTATGTGAAATGTGAAAATTTCTTTAAGTGCTTTTATGTACATATATGGAAGTAACTCATTCCACTCAGTCTTTTTACTTTCTTTTCATTCAATACATCGCTTTATCTACTTAGAAAATTGAATTTTCTTTCGGATACAATGATCATTGAAAAATATTGTGACTGTAGGTACATTTTGTGGATATAACTGTTCAAGTATGGTTGTTTAGATTTACTAGTATATAACGCTAGTTTTTTTTTCATTTTAAACTTTTACCTATTTTAATCTTTGATTGTATTTGTGTAGGTATTAAAATTCGGTACTTGTACGTATTTGAAATAGTTTCAAGGAAATTATTCTTAATAAAGCCCACATTGATAAAGAATGAAACGTGCGGTTTCTAAAATGAATCTATTTTTTCCAAAACCTAATTGTATAAATTTAGCATAAGCATACAATAATTATTGTGTCTAGCGCATGAGGTGCTTACCTATAAGTAATTGTAACACTATACAACTTCATACTCATTGTAAAATATCTAGTAATTATAAAATATTAAATGTTAACCAGTGTATACAATTGTTGGTAAACCAATTAAATAAATCCTCATTGAATTTGTATGATATCTTCGAAATCCAGATCTCTTGTGATATTGTTGTTAGTTAAGAAACAATAGGGTATCCCTAAATTAAAATCAATATTCGTCTTCAATCAAAATATTTTTTTAAAATATACGCAGTTAATGTTAAATACACACACTGAAAAGACCAAAGATTAGAGTTTCCAAATATCCATACTGTTCTAATTTATAACTTGACAGGTCCAATTTACGTAAAAACTGAATTCCATTTCTCCAAAGAATTTATAGTTTTAATACAAAAAGTAAGTAAAGAGGATTTTCAACAGGTTTCGTATCCAAAGTCAAAATGATAAGATATTTTTCTTGAATAAAAACTTTTCTCGATGCAGATGTAACTTTAAGGAAAACTCTATAAATCTCTTCTTAGATTAAAATGTGAATGGAAATAATTTAAATTAAAGAGTAAAGTTTTTCATTAATTCCAAGACTCAATAATTTCAGTCAATATATTAGTCTTTGTATATATATAGTGCTATAATGTGTTTAACTTTAGTGATTTTCATTCCTTAACAATCGACTGACTATTATTTTTGAAAGGACTTTTGTTATGAGAAACATTTTATGATTTCAAGGATGCTAATTATAATTTTAATAATATTTTTAATAAAGTTTAATGATATTAATGTATTTTTAAACTTAAAAAAATGTGGTAAAACAATGTGGTAAGTGAGTTCGAATACTTTCTAAGTATGTTTGATTTTCAAATATTACTACTACATTTCAAACTTATTATAAGTCATTGTTGTGCATTGGTAAATTTTAATACTCTTAGCCCCTAGATTTAAGTCCAGGTTAGCTAAAGCTTACAGGATTGTCATTTTTTAAAGATTTTTAATTTTTTGGTATGCTTTTTACCTATTTATTCTTTAAAACGCCTAGTCAGACTAGAAGCATGTTTAAGATAAAAACTTTAATCATTTATTATTACATTTTTATATAAATAATGTAGTTACAGTTCTATATTATATTGCTGTTATTTTATTTTAATTTAAAGTTTCTTTTAAAAGTCTGCATATAACATACTAGCATACAGTCACGCTTATGTACGCAAAGGGCCTTTACTGCTACCTACCTACTATAATTACATACCTACTATATTACTCTCGTACAATTGTAATAGTTGACAAGCCTATAATAGTCAACTGCCCAATTTGGGAATAAAACACGCGAAAATTACGAGAGAAAAAAAGAAATAAAACCTCCTTTGTAACAATAATAAGTTTGTATGATCACAATATCAGCAAATAGAAATGACACTATTATTACGCCCAAAAAAAGACAACTAATTATAACTTTGAATTATACTGTTTGACTGTAAAGTATAATCATTTAAAATTGTTCCGTAATATATTCTGTTAACCAATTGTAAATTGCTGGCATGCTATGGCTATCTATGGGGTAAAAACAGTAGTATCGAATAGAAGACAGTATACATAAAACACTAAAAGAGGTAACCTTCTTCGATAAGTTTTGCCTTCATTTTACTCGAAAGTCGAAAGAAATTGTATCTTTTATAAGATCTTAAATTTAGTTTTCAAAATATATTTTTATGATGTAGATGGAAAACGAGCAGATGGATGGAAAATGACTACCACTGCCCATGGATGCATGTAGCCCATGAGTCGCAAACATTAAAAATAAGAACGTACTTCTGCCTCAAAAGGCAAGAGTACGCTCTTTGTTTCAATGTTTGAAGGTATCGGACTGTAAATAGCGCAGTTGACAATGTCTAAGGCAAGAATTTCGCATAGATGTCACTAATAATATGAGACAACCCCGAATGACAAAAACTAAATTTTTACGTATATAAAAGGATATAGCGACTTGGGTTTTTAGAAAGGGCTACGAGTATTTAGAGCCAGCTTTTAAGTTCTACGTCTGGGTGTTTATTTTTGGAATTTCTAAATGCTCATTTTTATAATTAATTGTAAGAAAGCCTTCTGGGTCTTTACCTAAAAATGTAAAATAAAACCGAAGGTTGAATAAAAAATATCTGAGCTGAAGCCAAAGCCTCTTCACTGTAAACATTAATACATTGTTATTTACTTAGGGCTGTGTAAAGCAGGGTAACTTATTTTATTGATATACATAAACTGGTGTTGACATATTATATCAAAATTCAAGTGTCTTTTAAATTTAATTGAAGGAAAAATGCATTTGAAAAAGGTTTGGCAACGATAGAACAATAACATAATAGAATATACATAAAATTTAAAGTATCATTTATTTTTACGAGCCATGCTTCGTCAAAAATGGGCCGGCTCGATCGGTGTGATACCACGGCTACGGTCATTAATTTCTATGTTGAATTTCACCGAGTGAGTGCGTCCAACCTGAGTTTCTTTGCGTCCTACCCATGGAGGCGGGTATGTTTCTTGCCGGATGATACCAACATCGTTGCCGATTCTTTCACTGATGTAGTGCTTCAGGGCATGAAACTATTGGTTCCATCTACACTCATTCCCACAAGCCACCGGATGATCCTAAATCCTACCGACCAATCACATTGTTACCATCGTTAGGAAAGCTTTTAGAACGTCTTGTAGTGCCCCGGCTTCTGCCAGGTGGAGTCAAATTTCATGATAGACAATTTGGATTTACGTTGGGTAAATCGACAACTGACGCTGTTATATGGGTTAGAAAGTTTGTCACAGAGTCAAAATTTCAATACGTGCTGGCTATTTTCTTAGATTTATCTGGCGCCTTCGATAACGCATGGTGGCCCATGCTGTTGCTGAAATTAAAATCACGGGGGTGCTTTAAAAATATTTATTCCCTTATATCTTCGTACTTTTCACAAGGTACTACTAAACTAAGACTTGGTCATCATTCTGTGTCGAAGGCGCTTACAATGGGATGTCCTCAGGGATCGGTGCTAGGTCCATACTTGTGGAATATCGGCTTCGACGATTTTCTTGCGATACCAATACCATCCGGATGTACTCTGAACGCGTATGCTGATGACGGCTTATTACTGGTGGAATCTGATACTGGGCGGGGCTTGAGAGACTAGCCAATAGATGTTTGAACTTGATATCTCAATGGGGTGAACGTAATCGCTTAAATTTTGCACCCAACAAAACCTTCCAGCTACTTTTAAAAGGTAACCTCAAATCACCGCCAAGCATTAGATTTGACAATGTTACTGTAAAAATAAGGCCTCAGTGTGTTACCTAGGATTAGTTTTAGAAAGAAACTTTTCATTTATCGAACATATTAAAATAGTTAATGAAAAGTCTAAAAAGAGTTTCTGTGCATTGACAAGGAAATCAACTGCGACATGGGGTCTATCATTTAATACATTAAAGATCATATACGGAGCTACTTATTTAGGTTCTATGTGCTATGGTGCACCTGTATGGGCCGATAGGGCGACCGTAGGCGCTGTCCGTCGCAAACTGTTACAAGGCCAACGACTTGCACTGATATTCTTGTGCAAGGCATATAGGACGGTTAGCACCGAGGCTTTGTCGGTGTTGGCGGGTGTGCTTCCGGTCGATCTCGAAGTGCAGAGACGTGCAGCCATGTACTATTCAAGACAACAAAACATCGAATGCGATTTTTTGGGCGCGCGGGATCGCGGTAAAATTACAAGATTGCTTCAACAGCAGTCCGATGTCTATAATGACCTCATAGACGAATGGCAACAACGCTGGGATGAATCATCCAAGGGGCGCCATCTTTACCAATTCTTTCCATCTGTTCGCGAACGGTTGTCGAGGACATGGCTTGAAGTGGATCACTGTGTCGCTCAATTTCTTACGGGTCATGGTAACTTTAAGAGCAAGCTTTATTCATTTAAATTAGTCGAGTCACCATTATGTCAATGCTCAACACCTAACTCTCACTATGAACAGTCTGCTCATCATATCCTCTGGGAATGTAGTCTTTGGTATAATGAACGTAATATAATGCTGAATACCTTGCAGGTGACATCTGGGGCGGTATACTATGGGGATCTTGTGTCAACTAGGGTGAATTTCCGTGCGTTTAGGCGATTCTGCCATACATATTATAGAAATCAAATATAGCTCACGTAGGACCCGTAATATTTCGTGGCCGTGGTGCTTCCCTGTTTAAAAGGGTTTATGCCCATTTTATTTCATTTTGTCTCCCGCTTTGCTAAGGAGGGAAGTGAATTTACTGTATTTCCAACTCCTCCAATTTTCTTCTGATTAATTTCGTTGCGGGTTCCAAGACAGTTTAATTTCTTCCTGGGACTTCCCGAGTGTCATAACTCGGTGTGTTCGTGGGTCACCGCTGTGGATCCTGGTGTACAGGAGTTACAGTGGTGGGCATGTGGGCGGGATTAGTGGCAGATCCAAGCCTTGGTTCAACAGATGCAGCGAGGAAAGGTGATGCAAACACCAGCACTCTAAAAAAGGAATACAACTTTGCCTCCAGGTCCCTCAAAAGAACCATTGCCAGGACGAAATCGGAGCACATCAGCCGGATTGGTGAGAAACTCGTGCATTCTGGTCTCTTGCCAAGGGATGGATTGGAAGGATGGGCGATGATTCGTTGGCCTATGATGCCAAGGAGAAAGCCGAGCTCGTAGGCGAACTCTTTGCGTCCAGCTCGACATACCGCGGTGCCAGAGCTGTATGCCAGAAATCCGGTTTACACAGAAATCAGTGCGTAAAGCACTTTTTTCCCTCGATATTCATAAGTCGAGTGGGCCCGATGGAATTTCCCTATCGTGCTTAAGACGTGTGCTCCAGAGTTGGCGACGGTTTTAACTCGCCTTTTTCGACTCTCCTACTCCCTAGGCGTAGTTCCAATTTCCTGGAAGGTAGCGTTTGTGCACCCGATCCCTAGAAAAGGTGACCGCTTTGATCCAATCACTACAGGCCTATAGCCACATCTCCCTTGTTCTCTAAGGTTACGGAATCCTTAATCAACTGCCAGCTCCTCCGGTGCTTATAAAATCACCAGCTACTCAATGACCATGCTATGGTTTTCGCCGGGGTCGCTCAGCTGATGATCTTCTTGTTTACCAAGGGAGGTTTACCAAAGGCTTGTGCGGTGAGTTTGGACATAGTGAAGGCTTTCGATCGGGTATGGCATAGGGCGCTTCTCTTGATGCTCTATTCCCGAGAAAGTATGTAACTGGGTCACCAGTTTCCTTGCAGGTAGAAGCATTAAGGTCATTATGGACGGTGCATGCTCCGACTTGAAGTCAGTAAATGCTGGTACTAGTGGAACTAGTGACATCCATTACTATTCAGATGATAGCACGGGAGAAGCTTATTATACCGGCCGTCCCAATATTTCTCAGGAAACGTCATCGAGAGTCGAAACGAACTTGTGTCTGAAGTTAGAGGTTTCAGCTTGGGATTGACTGCGTCTGGTCCATTTTAACCCAAAAAAGACACAGGTTTGCAAGTTCACCTCAAAAAAGATACCGTTTGTCGTATCGGCTCGGTTCGATAGCACCTTCCTAAATGCCTCAGCCAGTATTGTAATCATAGGCATCGAGAGTCACGGTCACGGTCATTTAGAGGGAAAGGTCAAATTGGCCTCAAAGAAGCTCGGTGTGCTGAACAGAGCGAGGCCGTATTTCACTCCAGCCCATCTCCTCCGACTCTATAAGTATTCCATATGCGGTCGCAAGTCCGACCGCATATGGAATACTGCTCTCATCTCTATGCAGGGGCACCACAGTACCAGTTTTTCCCTCTGGATCGACTCCAAAGAAGATCGATTCGAATCGTCGATAGCCAAAAGATTTGCGACCGGCTCGATCCCTTGGCGTTACGTAGAGATGTAGCTTCGCTCTGCTTTCTCTATCGTATATATCATGGAGAGTGCTCCGAGGAATTGTTCAGACTAATACCGGCCGCAACCATCCGCCATCGTTCCACACGGCAAAATTTTCATCCCCACCACTTGGATAATTGGCACTCCACCACTGTGCGCATTTCAAGACACCTTTTGCCTCGCTCTACCAATCTATGGAACAAGTTATCGGCTGCGGTATTTCCGGACCGATACGACCTTCAAACCTTCAAGAAAAGAGCGTACTCCTTACTTAAAGGCTGGCAAAGCGCTTGTGACTACTGAGTTGCGGGTGTTCATGGCTATAGTCGCTTTCCACCCGTTTGCTCGTTTGCCCCCTATTCCATAAAAAAACAAAGGATCTTGGCCTTCTAAAAACTTTTAAGCGAGTGCATTTTACAGAAAGTAATTTTAGTAGCAACAATCAACTGAAGCGTTTAAAAGTTTACCGTTCACGCGAAAGTATCTTTAACAATTGAACCGTTCACTCGTTTCTTAGAATAAAAACTTATTACTACCATAATAAGGCCTTATTGATTCATACCACTAGGGAGTGGTATCAATTTAATCATCCTATATCAGAATTACGTAATTGAGTTGTGATTACTCAAGTTAGGTAATATAGAGTTTGCTAAAATGGAGTTAAGTTTGCAACAATAATTCACAGAAAATACCGAAGTAGAGTAAGAAAATTCCGAAAAATAAAAAAGTTGAAAATTAAGGTAAATTTTGGTACTTACAAGTTTTCAGGAAAATCGAAATTTGCCCATATCTTTTTATCGTTCTGACTCAAAACCTTGTTTTTTAAACAACTACTAGAAACTATACACCTCAGTATCTGGTATAAACTCCAACTTACTAGGTCCACCCGGTCCTGAGAAAATCGGTGGTGTCACACGGACAGACGGACGAGAGGGTGATCTTCTAAGGGTTCCTTTTTTACCTTTTGGGGTACGGAACCCTAAAAATCCTATACCTATAGCTAAGATGGGGCTACGTCCTTGTACTTCCTTTTCCTCAATATTCAATACAAAACTGTATTCGTAAAGTGGGATCTATTTTATTATGTTCTTATCCCAAGCTAAAAGTTTTAATCTCTAAGAAATTATTGAAACATTTTATATACTTTAAATGATTCCCAGTCTTAATATATTGAACGAGTCTTTTGACTCGTTCGAAATGATTATTAAAGTAAATGCAATCGCAATCTGTGCACATGTGCACACGCCCAGAATTAGCATTTCGTAAACAAGTTGTGACCTATGTTTTTGTATCCAATTAGTTTAACTAGATTCTGTAATTTAACTACTCTTGTGTGTACCATTGCGAATTCTAAATGAACTAAAGTTAGATTATACATGTGAAAATGCAGTTCATTATGAAACTTTTCATGATTAGAACGACAAGACTAAACTGAAAAATTATTTATTAAAATTATAATTTTAATATTATAGGCTAATTATAAAAATTATAGGCTATGATATTATAAATTCCATGCAAAATATGATGTATGGTGACAGCGATCACCATTTCAGGCATTGGATTTCTCCTGTTGAACAATCGCTCCTCCAAAATTCTTCTGTGGACCAAGGAAGCTCGATACTACTATTTGTTGAAACCTTATTTAATTTGATTTCTGGAGAAAGGATGGAACGTGGTACTTAAATGACAATTGTGGAATTGGAATTTATGTACACACACTCCTTGAGTTTTTGTCGTCGTTTCTTTCCAAAGTATAATTTTAGAAGATGTTTCACTGTCTAGTTTCACTTTAACAAAGTGTTTATTAAGTTTTTGTTGCAAAATATATTCAATTTCAATCACATTGAGAATTATTACTATTTTTCATCAAATATATGTTTCGTTATTAAAGGTTTACTGGCGATTTAATTAGTTTTTTAATATATTTATATATTTAATATTTGTTATCTTTAAAAGAAGAAACTGAAGAAATTTATTAACATTTACGCGAGCGAAGCCATGGGCAAAAGATAGTGCTTAATAACAGAACTAACTTTAGTTTTAAATTTAAATTAAAAATATAACGGGGCTGACTACAAAATAAATATAAAAACATCATCATCCAGACTGCTGATTAGATCCAAGAACATGTAAGTAATCTATGATTGTATCTATTTTGAAGTTTCAGGCAAAATTGAAGCAGATTGAAAGATAGGCCGAGGGACATATCGTTGGCTTGTGTTACATTGAGAATATCTTGACAAGAAAATCAATAAGAACAAAAACAGACACACAGAAACAGAAAAACAGACGTTAATATTTATATTCGCTTGTTCTTGACAGAGTATTTATAATTTTGATTCTAGCGCAATAAAAGATAACTTTATCGGTTGCGGCAGTTTCAACTTATGTCTCCTTTTAATTAAAAGTTTTGCGAGAACGAATGTTGCGATTTTAAGTGAAACTGTCCATTGTAGCGGAGGGCTGCGCGAGACATGTCTTCTATTTTTATTAGCTGTGTCAAGTTAGCGTTAAGGGAGTCAGCGAGAAGCTAAGTTTCAGTTCATCAAATATATCTCTAAAGGCTTTTTGAACTAGAACTTACGTTCTATGAAATATTTAGGACAATGTATACATTAATTTTTAGGCACCACATTAGTGATGAAGTTCATCACACAGTGTCTTATCAAAAGTTGAGTAATGATGTTTGTAATATCAGTGTATTTGACATTGTGAAGAGTGAAGTGAGTATTGCACCGTTGTTATTCAAACTCATTCAAACTCAGAACAATAATTTGTGGATCACAAAAAGTGTTAACCCATGTGGGGATCGAACCCCGTGCAGTGTATGCAATATAAAACGCTACCTAGCTTTTAGCTGTGATTGTTCAAAAATTTGAAGATATGTGTTGAGTAAAAGAACATTAAAACACTTTTATAGAAACATAATAGACAGCATTCAGTTGTAATGTATACAAATTTTGAACAAATATTTTCCTTTCTAGAGCGTAAGCAATGTATTCCCTGTAAAAAAATAATAAAGAAACAAATAAATAAAAAATGTTCGTTTGTACTATTTTACCAAATAATTTCGTTTTTAATCTTAAGTTGCTTGAAGTAGCATTGATTGATTGACGTATAAATTTGGAATAATAATAAAATGGAACAAAAATTTTAATCAAACTAGAATAACGATTTTATTTGCATAATTGTAAACAAAAGCGATATTATTAAAAAGCATCACGCCAACTTGTAACATTAAGAATCTTTAATAACTTTATTAACTTGCAAAGAACTAGTATTAAACGGTTTCACTTCGATGGAACTTAGTGACATCTAGTCTCAAAGAATCAAACATATTTTTGACGGCCCTGTTGGTCTAGTGGTTAGTGGCCCTGACTGCTAAGTCGGAGGTTGTGGGTTCGATACCCACCCAGGACAAATATTGTATGATGCGCACGATCATTTGCTCTGTGTCTGGGTATTATTTATCTAAAATATAAATGTACATTTGGAAATATTTAAGGTTTTGGGACCAGACTGCCGTGTGCAAGATGTGTGAAGTTATTATTATTATTCTCTGAAAGTAGGTAGCAAGTAGGTACACTTTCTTAATAAAAACTGTAACATTTTTCCTCTTTTAAAACACAGGTAGATCCCTTTTTGCGAATTTTATGATGCATTATACAAAACGCTCTTAAATATGTAAATATATTTCTGGGGAAATTTGACTTGTTACGAGTTTCAACTTACAATTTTTTTAAAAATTATTTCGTTCAACGTCTATATGAATCCTTTTCGACATGACTTCGCTTCAATACATTAGCCGAAACTTTCCTGCTGTGATACTTTTAAAAGTTTTTTACAATGGAAGTTGTGTTTTATAATACTCTATTGACTGCATTATAGAACAAGCATCAGTTCGGTTTGTCGTCATAATCGAACTAATGCGACAAAATTGGACTCAGTACAAAACCGCGAACAAACAAACTGAACTATTGAAAACAGTCGTCTCTTTAGAAATAGGCATTTTATCAAATAGTAAAGTGGAACAGAAGCAAATATTTTTGCTACTGTGTATCATTAGATGCGATTGCTTCCTTTCACTAAGTAAACGTGATGAAATCGTACTGAATATGACTTCGTTAAGAAGATGAGTGAAGAGCGAATGTCTAAAAGAATTTATAAGATCCCTGTGAGTAGGCAAGGCGGTACGGACATAGCCAGAAACACTAGACTGACTAGATCAGTAGGGTACTGTAGAAGGGACCGGTTTAAAGCGCCAGTAACTGGCGAGCCTGTTTGAAAGGCTTGATAAATGTGAAAGAGATGCGAGCTGTATATCACGATCGTTCAAAATGGTGTTCTGTTGTAGAGACAATAGTTCGTTTTAATCGCGCCCGGAGTAAGCAGAGGCCTACTCCAGGCGCGATTGAGACATGACTGTATGTATAAATGTGCTAAAATAAAACATAACAGAGTTCTTATATCATAGAACTAAACTAAGGTTACAAAAAGTAAAAAGAATATTGCCAGAATTTTAAAGAAAATATAAACGTTCTTTATTCTACAATAGGTTGGACTAAAATAACCTTGTTTAATATTCATACTGTTAACATTTATATTGTACTCTTATCCTTTCTTAACCTACGAGGGTAGCAACTTCTTCAAACCTTTGAACATATTTATAAGATCGGATATTCCTGGGATGTTGTAAAAAGTTCATTGGTTATAAGTTCGTACAGCCTAATTTCCTTTGAACAAAATATAAATATTATCGCTTCGGACATTAACGCTGACAGATGTCGATAAAAGTTACTCTAAAGTGCAGTATTTTTTTGAAGGATTAGTAACATACTAGTATTGGAGCCATACGCTTGGTGAACACACAAAATATCAAAACCCTTTTAATTTTGAGACGTTCTTTGTAATTCCCTTTCAGTTCCTTTAAAAATATCTTGTACAACATTATCACTAAGTTCTTACGTAACAAATTCTTTTATTAACTTGTAAAATTTGTCAAATGATTTGATTTATTTTTTAATACCATCTTGAAAAAACTTGGAAATAAAAAACAACAATACGCGGTTAGATCTGATTAATTGCTGTCTTTTGTAGCAGCTGATACCAGCCTCGCCGTACTCTAATTTCTGTACTAGGTTCGAGTAAAGTGTATCTTTATAAATTATGATAAGAAACCTTCTCTTCAATATATTATACAGGCTTTACTTTAAAATTATTAAAATTAGTTATTATTTAAAGTAACTTGAGTACTCAATTAGTTTATGAGATATCCTAGACATCCTAACCAATACGTATTACAAATGTCAAAGTGCCTTTGTGGGAAGTAATCATGATGAAAGTTTGCCTAAATGTTGCCAAGGGTACCGAAATTGATTTCTTCTTAAACTTGTTCTTCTTTATTTTATCAAAAAAATAACTGTTGCCAAAAGATAAACAATATAACATTTACTTGAACGGAGCCGCAAGGGAAATGTATTGTATGAGATCAAGTAATGTAGAAAGTAAAAACGGAGAGTAAAACAATAAACATGTATACTTATTGCACTGTCTTCGTAAAACACAATATAAAGCAGTTATTCAGACTCCAAGAAAGTAAGTCTGCCTTGAAACTGTTATGACATGTAGTTCGAAGTAAATTGTTAGATCCGGCAATTTTATAATATTGGTTTATGGTAACTCTACTTCCGTCCTCGGTAAAGAAGGTTTTTTTTTTTAAATGAATACAACCAATTTAGTCAGCATAGTATCAATTTGTTTTCTCCGCCAATATACTTTGTATTGCGCCATTAAAACTGTAATAAGTATAAAATTAGAAAACAACAGCAATCGTGATGGTTAATAATCTCTGTGTTTGCTTTTTCATAAATAAAAATTCAAACAAATTTTTAGCATCGTAAAACTGTATAAATCAAAAAAATTGTCAATTTCAACTAAATAAATTAAGACCTTTATCGGATCTTTTACTAAATAATGTGTACCGTAGTCAGCATTTTGTATCAACGAATAATAAACAAATACAATTTCAATAAATTCCAATTCTATTTTAAGCTCTGTAGTCTGTAGTCAATGCTACGGCGTAGAACAAATTCAGCGTAGCCAATGATACATAACTAATTTGTCGATTATAAACCATTGAACATACTTTGTAATGGTTTTTTACTTCAAAACGTTTTTTGGGAATAGCAATTGTTTTGTTCTTTTTAAATAATTATATTAATATTTCAGTAAAAACATAACATTAATTTGAAATTTAATAAACATTTATAAGATAATTGTACAGTGAAATCAATTCATATAATATAAATGTCATCGTATTACCAAGTGAAGTGATAGAAGGTTATTATAAATTAAGTCCAATGTACAAGTTCTTACGTCCGTGTGGTGACGGATTGAGAATACGGAGTGTCACTATCCCTGTTTATCCCATAGGAGTCATAAGAGCTGAACGAGGTAACTAACTCTGCAGGACAACATCACTGCAAAGAGAAGGAAAACTCGAAACGAACGTATGGCCAGACCAAAACCTCCTTTCTAAGGAGAGGCCAAAGTCCAGAAGTGGACTATTAGAGGCTGTTGATGACAAGTTCTTCACAGTACCCTTTATAGAAAAGACGGATATATAAAAGATTGAAAGTGTCGAGGCTATTCAAGACCTCGTAAGATAATCAAAAGAAAGATAATCTACGCAAAAATTAGGAAAAATGTTGCATCACCAGGCAATGGCAATGGGAATCTTGACATATTACAAGGATGATTAAAATAATATATTCAAACAGTTTGCTGGATTACCTGTCGAAAACTCGAATAGTATATTAATTTTATTAAGTATTTAAAGTGTCGAGGCTATTCATGGCTGACTTTTTCAAAGTACTTCACCATATATCAAAATACTAACAGTAATTAAAAACATGAGAACTTTGCTTTTCATCAAATTTCATGATTCTAGGTCAATGGAAAAGTCCCCATAGATTTTAACTTGTTTTTTGATTTGGTTGACCTAGGCGCTTGATTTTTAACTCGTACTTAATTCTATTTGTATTAAAACCTCAACGCGTTGATAAGAAAAATGGCTTAGACAGACGAAAAACAGATAGATAACGAAATGACTTATATATAAAAAATCTCTGGAAAAGGAAAATCGTAAAAACGACTTTAAGGCAAGCTTAATACGTACATTTGATGAAGTCATTAAATCTATTACACAAATAATAAAAAAAAAAACTACCTGATTGGTATTCCGGTAATAGGTCTTCCTTTGCATAATAAGAACATCGATTGATTCGATAAAGTAACATCGTTTAATGACTACTTATAAAGAATATAGTATGTTTATCTCGAAAATGATATTATTACTACATAGGCAACCGTAGTCATGTATATAGGGCTTCCAGCTGTGTATTGCACAGACTCAAAGAAAGTGGTAATGGTTCGATTGTGACGGCTAAAAATATTATTGAAATAATATTTTTTTTTTTAAATAAAATGAAAAATATTCATACTTACGAATAGTTATTTAATAATTAATCACATCTCAAAAAATCACTACAATTAAGCTGTAATCCAAGATTTAGTAAATGTTTGTGTTCAAATGCAATTATAATTTTTGATCAACTTCATTAGTCACTTTGAAGCTTTCTGTTCACTAGTAACAATAACGGAGAGTTGGACATTTTAAAGTTGCGCGATTCGCAGTTGGAGGGGGTGAGAGCCGGCGGTTGTCGGGCACCGACACGGCCGCGTGCCCCGGCACACGAAGTCGGACTGAGGCCTTCGCGTCGAGCACCCAAACCCGCGATCGACGCTTCAAATTATACCTTTCAGGTATCTACCTTATCTCCCCTTCAAGGTCTTATCTCATCAACTAATTAATGTGCGTGCCTCATTCATTTATTAGTTCTATCTTTTAATCGAATGATGTTTGTCGCGATACAAATGTTTCAAATTACAATACTAAATAAATATATTCTAACGATTTTGATAGAAATTTTATTAGTGAATAAATTGGAGCATTCTCCATTTCGTTTAAAGAAGATTCTTCAGTGAGTCTAATTTCAGTAGGCCAGTCGGGTAATTCAAGATTAATAAGACGTCCTTTGACGGAGGTAGCCGACTGAAATTGAAACGGAGTTTTGAAGTGGACGGCAGTCGCCATTACTTAGTTTCTGTGGTCATCTTTGAATTAAGTTATTCTATTAATAACCTGGTTTTGAAATTAAAAAAGTTAAGAACATAACTTCACCATAATGAAACCTGATTGTTTTCTAAAAATATGATATTGATTTGTATTATTTTTTAGTGTTGTCTCCCTATCTTGCCCGCGCTCTCACTGGTGGTGCCAGTGATGGTCCTCGTAAAAGAATTTTAAAATATAAAAAAAATAAAATTATTGTATTTCTATTCAACGACGGAAGAGTAGCTTATGTTCTTTAAGTTATTTATACTATGAACTAAAATATTCTTATCATGGATACTGATGTTTGGCCGCTAAAAGTACATACAGACAAACGTATTTACTTTTAAGTACAAAGAACTAGCTTCTACCCCTGACTACGATATTATTTTCCGCGTATTTGTTAATTCAGACTGCAATAATTTATTAACATATTTACAATACAAATGGAACAGTGTTTTCAGCTTTTATGTTATGTTCATATTGGATCTGGAGAAACTTTTCAACAATTCGTTTTAGGGCTAGTTGCCACCTGACAATTACATTCAAAGATCACAGTACGCCTACAGCCTCTACACTTAATATGTCGAAGGAGCCTAGACGCGGTTTGATACGGAGTGGGTTTTCGACCTATGTGGTACACAGGAGGTGTTTAATTTCCCTTCCATTAAATATTACATGTTTACTGGTGACGGTCTTAGGTGGTGAACAAGGGACCATCTGGTTTCATTCTCAGATGAAGATATGGCAAGCAACAATAGCGGATGAGGATAATATGCAAATTATTTTACAAAAAAACGGCTAAACAAACTATTGCCACAACAAAAGACTCGGTGAGACCCTAATCATCCTGTCAGGTTATCACATCTGAAGACTATTTTTGGTACAAAAAAAAACAGCTTTGAATGCAAGTATAGTTTTTAATATATGGACGCATTTGGCTTTAATTTGTGGATTGAATAATTCTTAATTAACGAATGTATGAATTCTGATTCTTTATTAACCTTTAACTCGGAGTTTTAAGCGGTGATATAAATTAACAATAAAACAGCAAAATAATACAAAAAGGCACAAACAAGTATGATCTTTTTGTAAGCAGCTTTTTCAAGTCATAATTCTTGTTACGAAAATCGGTACGCTAAATTTTGATGTAAGTCTGCAGGGAGTAGGTATTGTTCGTAAATCATTTTAAATTTCTATATTGTTTTTATATTATGTTCAATACTGTTTTTATACCTACTAATAAGTTGCTAACAAATCATACAGGGTACCTGAAAGTTAGCACTTACCCAAAACAAGCTAGACGAAAACAATAGCGTGTTGTTGTGTTGTGTTTTCAAAACTAGAAATATAAAAACAGGCGACTAGTACCCTTATTTACTTGAATAAAATGTTAACTTACCGTTGCGTTATCTCCTTAAAAATACGCCTTGGTTGGTAACGTACATGACAAACTTTTATTTAACCAAAATGCAGTTCAGAAATTGTGACAACGTATTGGTATTATACCTCTTTGCTAAGGAGAGGTATATGTCCAGAAGTAAACTATTAAAGGCTGATTGATGATGATAGTTTTTAGTGAGTAAAACAACCCTATTCCTGCCATTTTTTATCTTCTGCTTGGACCTTAAAAATATGGAATGAAACATTTTGAGTCTTTTTAATTATCATATTTTAGGTAAGTACTATTAGTTCAAAATTTTAGGAGTTTTAAACTTATATATGAATATGCAGAACTTATAGTAAAATACGAGAGAATCAAAACGGAGCAAATTTTAAAAGTTTAACAAGTGTGGAAACTTTGTGGGTCGGTAAATATATAAAAAGTAGTTTCATCATAAACTAGATTACATTATACTTAAACATTTTCATAACATAACATTCTAACTAAAATGTTTACGTATAATGTAATAGATATAATGCAATAGATATAAATAGGAACCAACCTGACTTATCATAACCATAGTTACTAAACGGTTTACGGCATTCTGCCTAGTGTACAAACACTGGTAATAGCTTCTACGAATGCTATGTGTAGTACTCTATGAGCACCCTGTCTAAGCGTCTAGACTATATTGTGTACTAGGGGTGCCGTAGAAAACTATTGTATTGCGAGTAATGAAGTGTGCGTAAAAGAAAATTCACGTACTGTGTTTTCATTTATGTATAATGAAGATGCGTATGTAATATTTTATGTTTTGTCGTTTATTCATTCAGTGTTTGAGCAAGTCTTTAACGGTAAGGACCAAAATGGCGTAAGTCGAATGTTGAAGGCAATACTTAAAAGTTATCCATATTATAAACTACTGTTATTGTTCAATCATCAAAACAGTTCTGCAATAAGAAGATTAAATAGTAACAAACATCCGAACATATCTAAAACTTTTACATAATGAACCTTAGCGATATTAAGAAAATAAGATACTAGTGTCATGCATAGTATGTTGTCTATTGTATTTTTATATCTACAACTAGCAGAGGCATATACAAGATTAATTTCTTAGTTTGGAGGTGGATCGGTAATTACAAACTATGACTTGTTTATTTGTCACTCTCTCTTCTTGTTTTGAGTATAAATTACAATAATACAACAATCCAATTTAAAGAAAAAAACGTGTTACAATACTTTACAAGATTCTCTCAATAAATATTTATAACATACTACATGTAATGAATTTGTAGATATAATGTAAAACTTCTATTACATTAAATTCGAAAGTTGTCCTTTGGGCACCTACCCTTTTTTTCGAATTACAGTATAGAATTTGAAAATGCTCATGTAATTAGATTCCAGAGAAGGTTAGGTTACGTCGTGGGTAGCGGATTTATGAAATGTAACATTTAGAATATAGGAATAATGTGATGCTATTCTTAAGGTCTATTCATAAACTGTTTGTGTCTAAATTTACTATAAATAATTTTCAATCAAATACACTTTTCCTAACAAATAAGGCATAAAATAGTAGCACTAGCTAGCACTTCACACTTTAAGTGCAAGCATTTAATTAACCATCCATAGCGTTTTGTAGTTTATTACTCACCAAAGCATTTTAGTATTTATCATTTTTATTTATTTTTAAAGACAGCTCCCGCACTAGGAATAAATACTGTGTCGTGGGGTCTTTACAAACATACATGAAACGGACACAAAGTGCACCCAGTAGTAGTAGTATTAGACGTGTAGTACATTTTATACACCAACGATCGCGAGAAAAGTCACTTGTAGAGCGTCAATCCTGAAGCGCAAGCATCTTATTTTAAAAGTAACTATAAGGGCTCGTACCGTGTGCAAATTTCGACTTCGATCGCACCGATCCGTGGCGACTTGATAGAACTAAACGGCTTAGTCCAGCGTGTCGGTACTCGTCAGTCAAGATTGATTTGCAGCGACCAGTCGCCAAAGGTGGATTGCAAATGCGGAGCGCAATTTTTTTGTTTTCTCATTTATAAAAAAATGGATATAGGAGACTTAATAGATGGAGTTTGTAACCTCTCGTATATCTTTTCGCTCTCATCGTTTTGATGGCATGAATCCGTAAAAGAGAATTTTCCCATCCCAGGTTCGATCCCCACATGGGACGACACTTTGTCTGATTCACAAATTGTTGTTCTGAGTCTGGGTGTGCTTTGTGTCCGTTTCATGTATGTTTGTAAGTCCTCCGCGACACAGAATATACTCCTAATGCGGGAGTTGTCTTTAAAAAAAAAAGAAAATAAAGATAAAGATTTCTTCACGAAACCAAACTATTCAAGACTTAGCTGGCACGCTGCGCGAGCCCTAATTTTTCATTGATTGTTACAGTGTAATTTTTTACCTATACATATATATATTTTTCTTTATTAAAGCTAAAGTACGACATTTCATGTATTTTTGTTTTGCGTTTCTAAAGCATAGCTTTGGCATTTTTCGGCTATTAGAATGCCTTAAGGGGTTCAGAGATAGTTCATTTGGAAAGTCAATTTTGTACTTCAATGTTGGGTCTAAAAAATCTTTTAATTGACTAACTTAGTTTTAAAAACTCGATTTGTTGCAAGAAAAAACTGATATTAGCGGGAAAAAGATAACAAGGAAAAAATTGGTGTTACTGACTTTGTAATAATTTATTTTTAAAGTTTAGAGTGTGTTGTGTAGTATTAAAGAAATACATTATATATATCCATCTATCTGACTTTCTGTTCAAGAACTGAAGTTTTGTTCAAATATTTACAAATAGTTCCAGGGAATATATCCATCATCTGAAGACATAAAGATACATAAACTATTTCTATCTTTATATGTAAGTAATATATATTTATTGTATCTACGTCTTTACAATGGAAGGCATTTAATAAATTAAATTTCACTTTCATAATTTGACTTCAACCACGATTCGATTAACTAGCTAATGAATGCATTTTGTATGGAGGTTGAATTTGAAATTGATCAAGTATAAAATATGCATTAATGTGAACTGCGTGGTTGGACATTTCCTTGTTTACAACTTAACGGTACCAAATTAAAACGTTATCTTTAATCTGACTTAGTGCTCCACAAATAAATTGGAATAATTTAACCCTTGTTACAAGTAGGGTGTTATTTTTGGTAAATTGAATGGATCCGTGTTATAAAGGTAACCCTCGTCCACGGAATATAATTATATTTCTGTCACCATCTGCATTTGCTTTCGTAATTAGACAAGATGAAGGGTTTACGTAATTGTAATAATGTAAATTATTTGAAACATGAGAATATAAGATTCATGGATATGGTTCTGAATATCATTTTGAATTAATTGTTAAATTAACTGACTACCGGCTGGAATTTCCCTCAAGTGTACCTTTCCACATTTTCAAGTGACGGTAAGTCAATCTCAACAGCCGAAAAAAATAGAATATTATGCACTGCAATTAGACAAAGCTGATTTTATCTACAATTATTTACTTCCTAATAGATATCGTCTATAGTAGTGAAATTGCGTATATAAATGATTAATTTTTAAATGTTTTGTTTTATATCATAATTTAAACTGTCATCCCACACTGGTCAATATATATATACTGCAGCTGTTAGCAGTTGTTTCACTTAATTTTGAAAGAAATTACAAATGCTGATTAGAAATTGTAGATTTGTGCACTTCTTCAACATGCAAAATTTAAGAACGCCGAATTTCACATTCCCTAGGAATGTGAAATTCGGAGTTCTTAAATTTTGTAAATATTTATTATTATATTATAAATATTTATTCCCTAGGAATGTGAAATTCGGAGTTCTTAAATTTTGCATGTTGAAGAAGTGCACAAATCTACAATTTCTAATCAGCATTTGTAATTTCTACGATTTTTTTTAAAACAAGAGTACAATTAAATCACTTTACATATTAGATAATACATAGATAAAGGAGATAATATCTTGATAGATGCTAATTACGTTGATGCAAACAGTTGCGGTAACCATTGCGTTAGTATTCTAAGGACGCAAATGGATTTGTACGTGATGACAAGTGTGTTGGCATAAGTCCCTTGAAGCTTGTAGTCACAATGTCCATGCAGCCTACAGCTACAACTGTTCGTGTTTGTACGTGCAAACAATTTAATGTAATTGACTAGAAAACTGCCGTGTTCTGCAGATTTTAGATTAGCTATTTTTTCGGAATATAAACTAACTATAGCTAAATTTTCTTCGGAATGAATAAAAGTATTTTGCTGATGATTTGCTAAGATTTTTAGGTATAACACAAGGTTCTAAGCTATAGTGGGGCCAAATATTGATAAATTATTGAGTAGACAGTAAGAAAAAATTGAGAGTTGACTGATGATGATACAGCACGACTTCTTTACTTCAGTTATTTTCATAGCATAATGTCGTACGGTATTCTACTGTGGGCAGTGATGGATTTACGCCCGGGCCTAGGGCGCCATGATTTTTGAGGCGGCAAAATTTTCAGAACCTCAAAAACTTAGGAGCGGTAAAATATCAGTTACATGAATCTAAAATATTTTTGTGGATTATTATCGCTTCAAATTAATAAAAATTTATGAAATATTTTAAATGTTGAATTTACCCTTTAATTTGTCGGTGCAATGTGAATTCTTTTCAATCTATAGTCTATATTATAGTCTTTATAATCTTTTTTATATCTATGTATCTTTGAAAATAATAATTTTCTGTTTTTTGCAAATCATTAATTTTTATAGCGGATGATTAAATATTATTTGCTATTTCTCAATAAAATTAATGAATAAATTATAATTAAATTGATAAAAATGTTTCCACCTAACTTGTAAATTTAAATTATTTTCGGAAATTTTAAAGCAAGAATTCTTGTTATTTCGAAATTCTCTTTATCATTCAACTGAGTGTGTTTTTCAATAAATTGTGTTTCGAATGTCAGAATGGCGTATATATTTTTTTCCAATCGCTTTGCAAACATTTTTTAAGTGAAAAATGTCTATGTCTCAAAGTATACGCCCGTTTGGTTATGGAAATTAAAAAAAATAGTGATCTAAAGCTTCCTGTAAGATCATATGGGATGTGTTAGATAAATGAATAAAAATATATAACTAGTTAGGAAACTAGGCACCCAAATAGCAATTCAAATGATATTTTAGATAGCTTTTAAATACGTAATAAAAATGGTAAACAAATGATTTACTTCATCATTCATTGACATTCTTTAAATTCACTGAAAACTTATGAATACTTTAATTCTTGATGTTAATAGATTTAAAACATGTATTTGGTAGATGCTTCACCATTCCCCAAATTCTACTCAATTAACTATTAATATTATGAGTCATTCATATTTACAAAAAATAATAATATCAATGATAAGAAAATAATATATTGGACAGCAATAAATTCATCTTTATTGCTATGTAAAAAGGGGGTACCTATTGATGTTCAAAAAACTTATACAGGCATTGTTAAATAACATAATTAGTTTATTAGAGAAATCTTCGCCAAGCTCGGGTTTTATTTATTTTCTCTTAGGTTTATGGAAAGTGACTGTACTTTCTCCTTGTCTAGTATATTTTTTAGACAAGGCATGTCATTACTTCAAAGTTTATATACGACCGACGCGGCGACGGTATGAATTGATCGGTGGTTTATTAAGAGCTAAGGGAAATAGAGAAAACTACCCAGTCAAGTAACACGATTACCGAGCCTTCTTTTTCATTTGGTGGAGATAAGAAAAATATGTCAGAACGGTTAGTAAATCGGTTTATATATTAACTAATTTAAGACATGAACCGATTACTAATGAAACGTTATATTTAAGTAAATAAAAATTGATACATAATAATTTAAATATTTAAAACTTGCATATTTCATTTCGATAATCACCTTCTCACAGAGCAAAAAGGGCGGCATATCTTATGGGGCCTAAGGCGGCATCAAACATAAATCCGCCACTGACTGTGAGGAATGCTGCCGACACTCAAATTATTTTTGTACTGCAAAAGAGAGCGATTCGAGAAATTTATAATTTTGACAATCGTAGTTCATTGAGGCAGAAATTTAAAGAAATAAACATAAGGTGTGTCCGTGTGGTGACGGATTAAGAATACGGAGTTTCTCCACCCCTGTTCATACCGTAAGTGTCGTAATGAGCGGTTATAGATCGACAGAGGTATATTTTGTATAAGTTTAATTTTTATTAAATTTATTTTGCTTTTAGAAGGCCAAAACCTCCTTTCTAAGGAGAGGCCTATGTCCAGCAGTGGACTAGTATAGGCTGTTGATGATGATGATGATGATTTTGCTTACTATTTGACAATATAGAGATTGTTGCTATTGTGTGTGTTGATCTATTACTTTAGAGTCTACATAAAAGACGATTTTAAACTTTTTTTAATGAAATAAAGATAGTTTGATTAAGCTTGTAATAGCGTTAGTTCCTTTTTTCTATGTATAAAAAACGATGACGCTGATATGAATGATTTAGCGGTATGTTCTCACATATAAACACTAATGTTAATTTACTCAGATTAACTGAATTTCTGTTATTACTTGAAATGTTATTATATAGAACTTGAGACTTGAGATTTAGACATCAACCGAAGACGTTGATGATAAACTTAGTTTAAAAATATAAAGTTCTTAAGTAATTTAGTAAAAGTGATTCATTTGTGATCTTCCTGTAAACACACCACTTTCCAGAGAGAAATCTATTTGAGCATAGTAACTATTAGCACACTGACTAGATAGTGCTAGTGATATAAACAAGTAATTTTATTTCTTTATTACCTTCTGTATCCATATTAAGACCACAAAATTGTGACAGTCTTTAAAAAGACGAAATCTTTAGAATTTAAGTCATCTTTAAGGCATCGTGAAAATTGCAAATAGTTGATTGCGTATATGTCTACGGTTATGAACATGAGTTACTACGAATTTAGTACTTGAAATTTAATTGCCTTGTAAAATAAAATCTTCTTCTCTTTGAAATTTATAACTTCGTGTAATCGATCATCTCCATAATTTATTACTTTGATAATGAGAGTACTTTCACAATTACGTTTCATTATCCTTTCTGCATTAGAAAATTATAACTGTCAATAAATATTTTATCATATATACAAGACAATGAAGAAAGCAGGACGTTAAAAACTTATAAGAATAGTAACATTACAGAAAAGAGCTAATAGAAACGTCCCACAATTGCTACACTAAAGACCTTGTAGGTAAAAAAGTAAAATATAAGTCTTATTAAGTTTGGTTGATGCAAAAAGTGAAGTATAGCCTAGTTTACACGGATAATAACCTAAGAATACGACATGATTTTGTTTATAGAGCTAAATATATAAACGGCAATTAACGGGATCATCTAATAGGTATAACATAGAGGTATAGGCACAAGAGGCATAACATACCATAAATAATAAAAATACTATGGTAATGTGCGGTAACAATGATAACCACGTATCAGATTAGCGAAGCAAAGTTCATGCTGGTGGACATTTACACTGTGCTGACAAAAACAGTATGTATAAAGAACCTTAACATAATAAATAGTGTGTATGAGCCGGACATTAAATAGTTGCTTTGCAGTAATTAGTAAACTTAAGGGTGTCTCAGCAAGAGTGCACATTTTCATTCTAAAATAAAAACACGTATTTTATCAAAGAGCTATGATATTTTTATTGGATTGTAAAGAAGGCATGTTCTGATGATGGGCCATTACTCTTATTATGAAATTTTCCATGACTTTTACACAGAGATGTGGCTGTATCTCACCGATGACGCGTTAGATCTCTGATTTGCGCTCAGGAATTGTTTCTGGTTTATTCGCATTGTTTGTTTTCGAGATTTCACAAAACCCCAAAGAAAAAAATCGCACGGCGTTAAATCGCACGATCTTGGTGGCCAGTTGACATCAGAATTTCGTGAGATAATGTGTTCTGGAAATCTTTGCTGCTATAAGTCGATTGTTTCATGCACGGTGTGGCAGGTGGCGCCGTCCTGCTGAAACCACATGTTGATCCATGCCGTCCAGTTGAGGCCACAAGAACTCTGTTATCATATTCCTGTAACAAATGCCGTTCACAGTCACTGCAATTTAATAAAAGTAAGGTCCAATCACGCCGCCTGATCAAAATCCGCACCAGACAATTGCTGGTTGTGGGTGCATTTGTTTCTCATGAATTGCATGAGAATTTTCTGAGCCCCATCGGTGAAGCGTGAATGCGCTTCATCGGAGAAGATAACTTTTTTCGAAAAATTGGCATCCACTTCACTTTGCTCCATTACCCATTGAACGATTTTCCGGTGCTTACCATGGTCTGTTGGTTGAAGCTTCTGAGTTAGCTGAATCTTGTAAGCATGAAGGTGGAGGTCTGTTGTCAACATTCGTGAAATTTGAAGTTGTTGAAAACGATGCCGAATTAATGTTTTTGGGTTATCGGCGACACTCTCGTTTACAGCAACCATTTTTTCAAGAGACCGGCCGTTACGTTGGCACTAAGGATTCCTAATATCCATAATTAACCTAGTTTCTTCAAATTTTTTGAGCACTCTTCGAATGGTTGACATATTAGGTGCACTTTCTCGACTGAAAATATGGCGAAGTTTGCTGTATTGCTGTTTGAATGGATGTTTTCTTTTTCTGTGTGATGTTTCATTCACCTTTGACTACTCACTAAGATACTGGTTAAAATTAAATTCATCTGACATCTTGACTACATAAGAAAGGGCTTAATTATACCACCAGATTGTTAACTATTATTATGACATAATATGATTATAGAATATTACATCTATTTGTAATATTCTAGTTAGTTTTGCAAAAAGAAATAAACACCAAGCTGCAAACAACCTGTACAATGTTCTGACGTTTTAGCTATTTCAGTATTAGGGTGTTTTATAATATGCCCAATATAAAAGGTGAGTTGGTTGGAGCGCCTTCAAATAAAGTGCACATAATTGTCAAGGTGAGTGGTGTGCGGTACAGTCGCAATTATTTACCGGCGAGACATAGGGGAATGAAGAGTCTTGAGCCCAGGCCAAGTGCGCTCGCCGCCATCTACGGCGCCCGTGTTAAGAACTCCTACCAACTCGTACGTATTCATAAGCTTCCGTATATACGCCACTTCTCATTTTCTTGTAGCCGTATATTTTTATTCTGACTACGCCTTTAATTTATTTTCTAAACGTATTTAGCGCTGGGCAATTTTATTAGTCTTTCTTAAGGTACGGTAGTAAATGATGAGCTTTGAATTAACGCAAGTTTCAAACACTTAAGTAGACTTTGGACAGCTGAAGCTGTGCTGAAGCTCTGTGTTTCAAAGAAAATTGTCTCGTGGCTCGCCTGTCACTGTGTATATTGGACAACAATGATCCAGTACGGAGAATTTAAGGCAAACAGTATATAAGCTGCTTAACGTCAAGTGCATATTGTGCATGAGGGAGAATAAAGATGCAAGAAATGTACTTATAGAGGAAATAACTTATTTACTCGTTGTTGTATAGAGCTGTTTTAAATATTTTTTTATAAATATCAAAGTATAGTTACTTCGATGAACATCAACACCAATTATAAGGGGCAACCAGTCGCTTGTTTGATTGTTGATTTTATAGTCTACGATTCCTACCTGACTACTGCCCGTTCAAAAGATTAATGTTACACGTGCTTGACCTTACAATAATATTAAATCATTAATGAGAATCAAGACATATCGTAATTAATAAAAGCTGTTAGAATCGTAATAAAATATTAAAGTAATAAAGCACATAAATGAGCCTGACCTTCTAGAGGTCTTGCTTGCATTACCTAATCTATCTGTAGAAGCTGTTCCCTTCCCTAGCATTGCCTTCCCTTCTTTGTCTAATCTTCCATACTAATCCTTAAAGTATTGACTTCTAACTCTTTAGGACTTATAGTGTAATTCGTAGTACAGCACTGACTTAAAAACGACATTTAAAAATAAAATTTGTTCTTGAGGTGACTTATACAATTTAACTACAGTTTAAAAGTGCTTAAACTAGAAAAGCCTACATTTAGAAAACTTCTCATTTTTCATAGTCCAACTAAGCAGAATTGTGAAAGCACTCTCTAATTAAGAAGAAAATTATTTGCATTAAAATACATCAAATCATAGAATTCATTTTTCATTTGTTATTATTCCATACGATATTTAATAGAGATAAGTGCCCTGAGTAAGCAAGTTTCGAGGAGTGTCCTTATTGGCATTTAAAGCTAACTATGGCAAAGCCAAATGGATGGTTATGATTTTAGACCATATGTATTATGTGTTCATCTGTTCCTTTATCGCTTATAAACTAATTTATCAATAAAATGTAAGCAACAAGGTATCTTTAGGAGCGTTACATGAAATTCAATATGGCTCTCTATAAAGAATATAACTTCTTAAATTAAAAAATATTTTAAGGTACCATGTTAATGAAATTAAAGCACTAATTGCGAATTAAGCACTCTCGTTTCATCCCTAGTTTATTACGTATTAGGCTGACCTAAAAGCTAGGAATACCCTAAGCCGATACAAGAGGTCACAGTTTAACATCTGCCTTAACAACCTTACTGTCGTTGTTGCTGTGCTCAAATTACAAGGCTGTTGCAAACGATCACGGCTACTCTCTGAACATTACTCTGTCTACTGCAATATTGAATGAATTGTATTTAAGACTGTACAGAGTACGTCAATAATAATTAAGACAAATGTTCGTTGCAAAAACGTTGTTCTACAGTTTTTGAGCTATTAGCTAACTCCTGAGTGATTAAAAATTTACATAGTAATTAGAACTATCGCTCGAGTGCACGAGTCCGTATTTTAAAAGGTGGCTCAGTCGTGAATCTAGTCTTAAAACTAATTTTAAGTAGAGATTTTATTATTGAACGTTACTTAAAACGAGGTTCACTGATCCATATTCAAATAAGTGATAGCTTATTTTAGAACAATGTTTATGTCGAAATCTTTACTCAGGTATAGATTTTGACAGCTGTGATCCGTAAACAAAGATCACAGCTGTCAAAATCTACACCATGAGACAAGCTAAACCAATCTAAAACAGTGATTTCTAGGACGTTTTAGGGGAAATTAATGTGTTTTTTTTTAATTACGAAAGACTTACTTTATTTACAAAAGAATTGTCATACTATATTTCAATTCACTTTAATTTACTATAATTGATATTAAATTCACTGAAATTCACATTTTACACACATAATACTTGTTTAAATTTAAATCACCACAACCTTTTGGTTTATGTTAAAAGTATAATATTATTCAAGTAATATAAATTTTAGAAATATAAAAATATTGTTTGACAATTCAACATGACAAGTGTTGATCTGAACGTTCCGTTATAGCCTATATCTAGTCATTTTTATTTTAATATTTTTTATAATCAATTTTGGACGAACAACAAGCTTGTTAATATTTTAACATTGCTACATTAGCCAATAGTATACTATATACAAATTAACATAAATTATGTTTGTAAAAGAATTTTTTTTTAAATAATTAGTTGCGTAATACGGAATAACAATGTCATTCATGCAGAAATGTAATTGAGAACAGACTGGAAGTTCAAATCAGTACTTGAAACTAGTTGCAGCTGAGTAAAACTTAAAACTCGTTCTATAATAAGATCGATACTTAAGTTTTGATCTGCATTTAAAACTAGTTTTAGGCAATCAGAGTTCAACCAATACTATCTTTTAAAATACGGGCCTGTGACTTTGATGCACTATCCCTGAGTACAATTTGTCGTATTAAGAATGGGTGGCAGAAAATTGCTCTCCTGACTCAATCGATTGCTGTATGAAAATTGGCGGTCAAAATTCAAATTTAAACATTTTAAATTTGCATTTTGACTGCTAATTACTCATATTTAAAAAGAACAAGCAGGTGCAATTAATAAGCAGTGTACTTTGGCAATCCATACTTTTAATAAAAATGTAAAAAAGGGCTGTGTCTTTTACATCGAAACCACTTAACCGATTTTATAAATTCTTTTACCAATGGAAAGCTACATTATCAGCGAGTTACATAGGCTACTTTGTTCCACAATAACCAACATACACGCGGACGGAGCAGTGGGCAAAAGCTAGTATTTAAAATGTGTTAGGAAAACTTTTAAAGATTAGATTTAAAATAGTACCTATGAGTCTTTTTTTCTTTTTTTTTGTGGAAAGAGTTCAGAATGAAATATTCAAATTAATTAATTAAACTCTAATATTAAAATAGACAACATCTTCTTGAGGCGTACGTAAGACTAGACGTAACTATGTACATAAAATTATCCTAAATTATAGAAAGTTGGTGAAAGCTATGATACAAAATAGTTTCATATATTGTTTTGATTCTATATGTTTCAAAATGTCGGTTGTAATATGATGATGTAATGATGAGAGTTCAAAATATTATTGTAAATGTGTATAGTTTATATACAGAAACACAGAACATGTTAAGTCCCACTAAATTACAAAATACAACAGTATTGAAATATGAATGTATCTTCGAATAAAATTGGTACCTAAATAAACACCTTCGCTAGGTGTAAACATTTGTTTTTGTCGTATTTGAAAATAGATACGTAGAGGATCGGAGTCACTACTGTGGAAAAGTGAGTGTTATTTGCCTCCAACATGAAAGGAGAATTTTCAGAATATGTGGGGTGAACATGCTGTACTGACCGCAGCTCAACATTAAATGTTGAGAAGTAATATACATATTCATCATCATCACCAACAGCCCTTGCCAGCCACTGCTGGTCACTCTGTTTAAAAATGAGGTTTTGGCCAGGACAGACGGGTTTGAATAGGGTTTGTTTAAATTTTTTTTCACTTCGCAGTTCTGTTGTCATGCGTAGTTTGCTCTCTTAGTCGGCTCTTACGACACCCAACTAATGAATAGTCTGTCCGTTACAATACTGAATATATATATACATATAATCAGTACAAAAACGAATGACATCCAAAAAACTTTCTGTATTCACTTACAAATACGACTATGTAATTTACAGGTCGATATTTAAGGAGATTTGACAGTTTACGGGTTATAAAAGGATATAATAAGAGATGAACTATGAACTTGCTATGAAATTAAAGTATTAGGCACACCCTCATCCGCAGTCTGGAACAATTTACCTCACACGTATTTGGTATACTATTATAGACTTTATAATAAAGCAATACAAAGATGACAGTTGAGTGTAGAATCATGACGTTATGGTAAACAGATGCGGGTAGTCTTGGCGACCGTCGAGAAAGTACTAAACAGAAAAGTTTTACGATCGTATATATATCTTTGTGACTTTATTTAAAATTTCACAAACAGTCTCATAGAAAAGCTTTGTTCGAAGTTCATTCCTAGCGAAACATTTTAATTTAGCCTAAAGGCGTGAAAGCTCTGCAGCGAGAAGATAATAGCGGTTCTTAAAATAAAGCCTTTGTGTCATTATTTTCTGTGACATAGAGTACTATAGCGCTCGTGATGGCACCTCTGTTAAAATCGTGTGACTTATCACCTTACGCATGAAACTTTAGTTTTTAAACTGTGGTACAAGCAGCAAGAAGTCAAGGTAACAATGCCTACGTTATATCATAATAAAGTCTGCCTTCTGCTTTTAACGAACGATTATTAACTAGAGTTTTAGTGTCTGAATTTATGCAGCTTAACTGACTTATGTAGACTATAGTATAAAACATATTCATTTCTTTAGGTGATGTTTCAAAACCCAAGCCTCCTTTCTAAGGAGAGGCGTTTCTCCAGCAGTCGACTATTAAAGGTTTTTAATGATGATGTTTCAATTTCTAGTCTTAATCTCTCTGAAATAGGTAATGAACAGACTAACATTTTAAAGTTTGATTTCCTTGAATAAGGAAAGTATTAATTTGGTTTATCAGTTTTTTTTGAGGAAAGGGAATGGTTTAAATTGTTGAATTGTATGATGTTACTTAATATTATCGATATCGGACTCCGACTGATTTTACAAAAACACTTCTAACTATGATGTAGATTTTCATGGCTTTTCATATGATTTAGAAACATTTTTTACTTTATTCAAACTTTGTTTGTTAATGCACCTACTGACATGACATGACATTCTAAAAATTGTTTTGAGTGTTGTTATTAAAACTTAGTATTTTATGTTGTAATGTTTTCTCTAATTAGGAAGGTTGTTTATTTAACTAAATTAATTTAATTTTAAAATATTCATAGACCATTTTCACAATTTTACTTTATAGTAAACACGATACGTCACAGATAGTAAAATTTAATTACAGGTGTGATTCACACGTTATATGAAAGCACCCGTATAACTGCAATACTTTTGGCCGTATAAGTAACTACTTTACTGACATTGTTGGTATAAAATTTATTGCATCTGCTCTCTGGTATAATTTACAAATAGCGTTTTCCATTTTTAACGATGGAATCGTACTCACGTCTCGCAAATTTAAAACAGTCGTAAAATTCAATAAAGCGTATTATTGCAGACATTGGTAAATTATGTTAGTGTTTATAGTGTACGTTTTACATGAACAAAATACATACTTTTTATATCTATGTAGCGACGGAATAAAAAAACGTTATTTTATATCAAGAAACCATGTTTTAAGTTTAGTTGTGTTAAATGTGCTTGAAATGAAGTTAAATAAAACATTTTATCCCATATCTCTGAAGAAGTTGGCAGAAGCGTAGTAAACACCCATTAAATAGACCTCACTCTACACATAGCTTGGAAATATTGCACTGTATCATGGTGCAAACTTTATTTAAACACATTCGTCCAACTGACGCTATTATGCCACGACTCCCTGACTCCCTTTTTGCACTTTTTTAAACATTACAACATATATTAAATATTGTATGTATGTGCATTTTAGTAGAATAACTATTACATTGATATTAAATTAAAATGAATAGAACAATAGTTTAAATTGAAATTTCAGTAATTGTGTCGAAATGCTCCTGATATTAAAACGCGGGATAAATGAGCTTAAATATTTTAAGTAAAATTTTGTATTCATATTAATTTCTTCGACATTACGAAGCATATCTTTGTTTTGCTAAATAAAATTCGTAATAAAATACATTACCATATACCTGATACAACTGTAGGTGTGTCTTATTTATTACATTTGTAGTTAAATATATTAGTGAATTTCAAAGAAACACACAATACAAACAAACACTATAGAAGGTATAATTTATATAGTGATGGTTTAGATCAGCCTTTCCCAAAGTGTTCGATAACGCCTCCCTGTGGGCGTGCAGGCCTAAAGGGTGGCGGTAAGAGACCCAGAAAAAAATAGGGGCGTTGTGAAGAGACTTGGGGGGCGATTTGTAATATCATCTAGCCAGGAGGACTCTTAGACACCGACTGGGCTCTCGACTACAACTTGTGAACTTCAACTAATATTAATTAAGAGCTTGCTCAAAATCGGTTCGATATTTCTCTTCGCGTAGTTCATATATCTGTCCTGTCCTGCAAACTTCTTCTACACAAAAAGAATATGGGCAGACGTGAGTTTCACAATTTTCCAAATTTATCAGTATCCTGCAGTAACAACGACTTGTTTGCCTACTGCCAACATTTGGAAAACCTCCACATTGACTTCACCGAACGAGTATCATTTTGAACTTGGAAATACCAGACTGGGTGTTGGATTCGTTTTCAATTGTCAACACAGCAGTGTCACCTCAGCTGGAAGAAGAACTTATAGTCATATTTGTGTGAACGTGGATTTGGATTTTTTGCTGTATGCAACGCTACTTATTAAACAGAGAAATCGTTTGCATGTTACCGAACTTGAGGCGACTTGAGGCTGTTCTTGAGTAAATTGGAACCTGAAATCAACAAACTTATTAAACAGCATCAGATTCATCCTTCACATTAGTTTTTATATAAGAATCGATTATGTTTATTTTATTTTGAATACAAGATACTCTATCTGAATACTATAAAGTTGCGTTTCAATAATCTTTCTCATTGGCAGGTGTAGCCGTAAGATTTAACTTGAGACCTGAGCGCCGTTTTGTACTACCTACTGCGTTCAGGTCTCAAGTTAACTCTTACGGGTTATAGTAAAAGTATCGTTTAGAATGAATGTTTAATCTCCGCTAATAAAGCTCACAATAATTAATTAATTTAATTTGAAGTTATAGTGGTTTTTAAGTAGGTGGAAACGTGGGAGCGCTAAAAAATAATTTATTCTCAAAGTCGGCAGTGACAAAATAAGTTTGGGAACCCCTGGTTTAGATGTATGCTAAAAATAAATAATAACGGCGTAGTTTTAAGCTAAGGTAGAGCCCGACTACTTGCGGTTAGATTTAGATGTAACCTAGGTATAGATCATGATTAGCAAAAAACACATCTAGATAGTACTTAAACTACTTCTTCGTTAAAAGAAAAATGTAATATGTACATATTCCTGCTACGTTATACCCTTTTTGTGTTGCCAAAAACTCAGTTTATAACTCTTTTTCGCACTTTTAAATTCGTAATGATAGTTTGAAGTAAACGTCGAATTGAGGGCGGTTTTATGTCAATTTGAATTTAAAAAGTGGCGTTACTAGCTAACAGAAGGTGTACTTTGAACTATAAAAATCACGAGAAGTGAAGATGTGTTAATACTTTAAAATACATTTATGTTATGTCTTTAACCGCGGAGCAGTAGACAGAAGCCTATTCAACGCCAACTTTTAGCCGACTATAATTTTAGTTCCATTTACGTCATAGGTGACAAGTTTATTGCTGTCAACTGGGTACATTTATTTCTTAATAAACATACTTATACAATACATACAAGTAATAAATTAAACCTAGACACAGAATTGATCGTGCTCATCATTCCATATTAATCCTGATAGGATCGACTCCACGGATGGCGCTTCCTACAGCGCTGAGTGTTGTGGGTTCGATTCCCGCATGGGACAGCACTTTATGTGATATATAAATTGTTGTTTTGAGTATGGGTGTTCTCTGTTTCCATTTTATGTATGTTTGTGAGGTTCCCCGCAATACTGGATGTATTGGAAGTTGGAAGTTTTAGGAAGAAGGTGGGGAAGTTGTCTTAAAAAAAAGAATTGAACCTACGACCCGATACGACTTCTGGCCTAGCAGTCATAATCGCCAACCACTAGACTAACAGGTCAGTCATCAGTACACAGTACAGGTAAGTATATCAACTGCGGTGCAGCTGTAAATTCCTCTCCTTTTACGGACTTTCTAGTAAAAAAATACGGAGTCCAACTATCAATGTTCATTCTTAGATTCTCATTCATTATCAACACTCATCGGGAAACTTATTAAATTACACATAGGTATACGCACGAACACGCTCACTCAAGTATAGTCATTACATGTTACATTACAGATTTCTGTGACTCGTTGTATGTGTTTTAAACAATAAGACATAGTGTGTAATATTTGTTAGATTATATCTTGGAAATACTAGTCTTAACAAGTGAATATTTTGGGTCTTATATATCGCAAAACTAAAAGCAACAAATGTCTTTCTAAAAAAATATTATGGAACAAACCTCTTTCTTACATAAATACTATATTTTAAACATAACTTTTGTTCATCTACATTTGACGGTAATAAAAATAAAGACGATTGCGCATTTCCTGCCATTTACGATGAACTAAAATGTTCAAAAAAGTCATACGTAGTCTCTTTGTGAAGCCTCAAACGCGTAATACGAGGTAATTACCATAAAGCAACGTCTTTGTTCAACAATAAACTGTTATATGGAGTCATAAATTAAGCTTGCATTACTTCTCTTTACGTTTTCTTGATACACATAAATTTTGTTACTGATTAAATAAGCGTATTAGTTTTTTTTTTCTATTTGATTATATTGTATTGTGTGGGAAGGCATTGTTAGTATATAAGGTCAGAAACGGGTCAAGCGGTGCGGCACGGCGGCATCGAGTAGCGCCACATCGTGCCGCCGCGCCATATCGGCAGAGCAGTCGTTGTTCGCAAAATAACGCGCAGCGGCTGTGCTATATCTGAAGTGTCTCACTACTTGAATAATTTATAAGTCGAGCTCGTCTCGGAGTGCACTGCATATCCGTAGCAAAGTTCTTGCTACTAAACATAATAAGTTCGCACTTGACTGCAAAAGTAAATTAATGAAGAATCTCGTACTAAGTTGAAGAGAAATTAGCGGGCCGGTACCAAAGGTAAATCTTTTTTTCGTTATACACAACTTGTAAAGCTACATATTGTTGAAATATAATTTTCATAAATAGAACCAATCTTTTCAAATTCAATAAGTGTCACGTCAAGTTATGATTTAAATGGAAGGTATAATAGGTTTTAAAATCTTATTTACCAAAATACCTGAAGTGTTTTTACTAGATTATGTACAAGCTTAAACCTTATCCACAAATGCATCGCTATTTATGGTATTGTAAAGACATCACATGACATCAACAGCCTTGAATAGTCCATGGCTAGGCCTCTCCTTAGAACGGAAGTTCTGGCCTACTATACCACGCTGGCCAGATGGGTTGGTATAGGGTTTGTTTCAAATTTTCCATCTCTTTGTAAAGCCATTGCTTTGCTTCCTTAGTCGGCTCTTACAACAACCACGGAATGAATAGGCATGTTGCCACTCCGTATTCTTAATCCGTCACCACACGAATTATAAACATGGGTTAACAGTGTCCAAGAAATTTTGGTCAGCATAAATGTTGAATTTAGTTAAATTCATGAGTGTTGGAAATTTATACGTAGTTACTAAAATTTCCTTAGAGCAATATTAAATTCAGGCAATACTGACAGCTATAGTTATGAGACACTTAATTTACTTTGAAAATATACTGTTTTTATATCCAATAAAGTTGTACGCTAACCATATCCCATAAATTTGTTTTCCAAGATAGTGAGAAAACTCTTAATAAACACTAAAAAAGTAATGTTGGAAGACAATTCGTGGCTTAATCCCGTCGTGCAAGAAGCTCCAGGCTCCAGTAGCTATCTCCGTTAGCCACCTCCCGCATTATTTTATAGCAAAATAAATATTTTTGTGTTTAAGAATTCCTTCGCGGCTTCCTGAATTCCTTTCTAGAAATAACGAACAAACGAAAGCTTATACCGTCTTCATAATTTTCGAATGAGATGTTATTTCTTTAAGTTTGGTAGTAAATACCAAGCTTATTTTATGCTTAGGTGGATTTTAAGCAGCTTGATGGCTGATAAAATTAGAGGGTTACTATAAACACATTAAAATGGATTAAACAGTGATTTAGTTATTAAGAGAAGTATAAAGGTGCGTTCTTCTAATTCTATATTGTCGAGTCAGTCGTACATATTGACGTTTCACAAGGCTCATCTGTCCACTTCTATTTTGAGTTTTAGTACAGGCTGAGAAAGTTCAGTTCAGTTTTCCACGTGATAATTCAGATAAAAGTAATAGTTTAAATAAAAACTTTGAAAAAATCGGTTTGTGGCAAGTTATTAAAAAAATCGAACAGGTGTGAAAAAACGCTTTAATGAAAAAAAACAGGTAAAAACATTTTTTATGGTAAACCAAAAAATAGGAAGTTGAAGTGTGAGAAATATCAAACTTAATGAGGATTGCTGAAGTCAAATTCGTTAGAGACTTTACGAGAAAATACGCTTTAATTTCGAAAAAATCGCAATTCATTTTCTCATTTTCAAATCCGTTTGGGGCTTCAATTATAGGTTTTAAATCGGTAAGAAAGAATCCTACTACAATAAAAAAACATAAAATATATTTTTTTCACAATTGCCCTAAAACCTATGCATAATTTTATTTATTATTGTTATTATATTTTAAATTTCCCAGATGCATGAAAGAGACGTGAAAACGTAACGCCGCGAGCGCTCCTAGCTCACGCTTTTTAAAAACTTTTACCCGAATTATCACATTGAAAAACCAGCCAGTTTAAATTTTTAAATATGAATTATGCACGATTTATTTAAATATACGCCGCACAGCCTGTAACTACTTATGTTTATTAATAATGTGTCAGATTGAAAAATAAAACGAATTAATTGAGTTGCATTACTATTTTGAAAATTTAATGCATTTTCACATCTTATGAAATGTGATTTGCCTTTTCTCTTTGCATTTTCTTTTGCATAAAACTGCCTATTTTTTATCTATTATAACTTTGCCCATTTGATGATCATCCTGTGAAAGATTGCGTTTAACGGTAAGGCTGGTTAAGGTTAAATTATATTTTAACTAGCTGTCGCAACTTTGTCTGCGTCATTGTGTTGTTGTCATTCATTGATACGAGGCTCCTATTGGCTGTAGCGTGTTGTTATATAGCCTTCCCATGATAAATTGGCTATCTAACACCAAAAGATTTTTTTATTTTAATTTTAACCACTAGTTCCTAAGATTGGTGCGTTCAATCAAACGAACAAACTATTCAGGTTTATTATATTAGTATGGATTTATAGTTTAGCAGCAAATTTTTTATCATTTTACTTTTAAAAAGTTTTAAAGAAGAAGTTTTTTTAAAGAATATTGTGAATTCATGTTCTCATAATGACTTTAAAATACAGACAATTATAAGTTAACTATCGTGAAATGCATTTATGGAACTTTATGAAAATAATTACTGTTTTAAATACCTTTACCCATGTAATTTTAACAAAATAAATGCACCAACTGGTGACTATACTCCATAGAAATTTAATTGAATCCAAACATTCTATCTCTGAATTAGTTATCCAATAGATATGTATCAGAATTGAACATCTTATCGGATTAGATGTTTAATTCTGATACCTACAAATTACCAAATAATTGTTTAACACGGTACTCATTCAAAACGAAATTAACTGTATCTCGTTTGCTTCTATATCACTTCGATTAGGCTGTGTTAAGTGAATAAAGAAATCTCTTAGATTAATCGAAAAAATACCTTTTTATTTTTTATTCTATATTTAAAAAGGTTTAAGTACTTGAAAAAAGCGAGCTCCGTGTGTCGTTTACGATTTTTCATCGTTTTTATAGGTATAAATATAGTTATGAAGGAAGAGAGAGTACAATTTTATTTCAATTGCTCTTCTCAAAGTTAATTTGTAACCATCTGTATCTGATCTGAAATAGAGGGAGAAGAACCTGCCTGAATATGGAATCAGATGTTTTATTACGTTATTTGTATATAAATATTAAAATTTTATTGTTTTTAATCTATTAAGTACTTGTTATTAGTGGCACAAAGCTGAACAGGATAACAAAAAATCACATACTTTTACATTCAACAATATGGTTTATATTCAAATTAGAGAGTTTCCTCACGTCTGGCGTCTGACATAACCCGCCCGAGGTCGGATTCGGTACATCACCGAGCTGGGTTGGTCGTACATAATACATTTGTCCGATAACCGCAGTACTGTTATCGGAACTCTGTAGATAAAACTTTTCTCATAATATTTTAAAAGCCGGGTAGTGAATGAATATCAAAGTACAATAGCAATTTATTAATGATGAAAGAAACTAAAGTAATACTAATAATTTATGTATATTCAAATTATGAAGCTGAACGGTTTGTTAGCTTATTTAAACGCACTAATCTTAGAATCTATTACTCCTATTCGTAAAACAGAGTTTTTGCTTTTGCTTGTTTATTTACTAACAAATATTAAATAACTTATAATTATCAAAAATGGTTACTAGTCTGAGTAACAATTTTTGTAAACTGTTGGTCAGCACCCGAAATGTGGTATAAACGTATATACTGGTATACTTTCTTAGCAACAAAAGATAATTTTTTACACATACGGCTCTAATTCCGATATTCAGTGCTCTTAAAAAGTTTGTTGTACTCGTATATGTAACCGAGAACCTGCATGTGTTTTCTTTTTATGTTAACTAAAATAGGTTAACGAGCGGATGTACACTGAAACTCAAGAGTCACAAGCGCGAATCTCTCCCCTCTCCCCCCCGCAGAAATGGATTGATCTGTACCATTTTATTTATTAATTAACACGTAAATCTTATAACAAATAATTCCAAGAACTATAAGTCTACCCATCTGTTAACTTCACGTCATCTGGTTAGGTTACCTTTGTTAAGCTTCAGTCATAAACAGTGAATATAATGTGATGAAGATTTGTTTTTAGGTTCTTATGTCAGCTAAGTTTGTTGTCTGTGTAATCTGTTATCGGAAAAAAGAAATGAGATCTCATTTAATCGTCTTCATGAATACGAGTATTCATGTTTCCATTAATTAAAAACTTATTTATTAAACACAATTTAACAAATAATGAGATTCGAAATGTTAATTACTTGCGACTGGGGATGATGGGGTTAAATACTCTCTAAAGCGTAACGTAAAGTCCTTACTTGGCTCTTAACTCTCTATGAATGATTTTGTAGTCATACTAATCGCTGCGCCGCCGCGCTGCCACCGTGCAACCTCGATTACGATCCTAATAATACATAAATAAAAATATACGAAAATCAAGATGGAACGTAATGATACTTAGTTTGCTACAACGTGCGTGTAGGTACATATAATAATTAGTCGTTTGCGTGACTACGATAATTACCAGTTTCTATATAAATGTCGTACAACAT
The DNA here is from genome assembly GCA_902825455.1 of Arctia plantaginis. Classification (NCBI taxonomy): domain Eukaryota; kingdom Metazoa; phylum Arthropoda; class Insecta; order Lepidoptera; family Erebidae; genus Arctia; species Arctia plantaginis. The sequence continues at coordinate 8,983,952 of CADEBD010000171.1, read as the reverse complement.
ATGCCACCGCAGGTTTACAGTAATTGTCCAATTACATCGTTTATATGTGTAACACATTAGTGCGAATTCAAATTAAATGTTGGCTTATGTTTAGGTGAACAATTGACTAAATTTTATTGTCTGTATGTACGTACAATTTCTTTTTTGCGACTTCATGACATAATTTAATGTAAGTTACGGCAATGGCTTGCTGATTTACTGGTTCTGCGTCAATAATACTGCAGCTAGATTTGTTTCCTGCCACTATTTATAAATTTACATGAAAACGTACACAGCTGGAGAGTGTGCCTGAATCTGAAACAAACTAAACAAAATCTCTCCTTTGCAATGTAAAAAATAATAATTGTTTGTATTTCCTGAAGATTTTCATTCTTTTGCCCTTAAATATATCACCAGTACCAGTATATTACCAGTATCTGGAAATTTCTTAGTACATTAGGTATTGGAACGTAAACCTGCCGAGTTCAAAAATACTATTGGTTTGAATGATATCAACCGTCATTTCTCATCTGCAACTACGCTGGATCTTCAAACAAGTGTCAAACCTTGAACTTATTTGAATTTTCTCCGGTGCCTCCTGAGGATATCAAAAGGATTATCCTATCTATCCGCTCTAATGCTGTAGGGTATGATGGCAAAACTACTCTCATGCAGTCCTTAATCATGCTTTTAATCGACTATGGTGATGTTTGTTATTTCGACCTGAATGCGCTCCTTAATAAGCTGGACCACCTCCTTAATAACTGCATTCGGTACATTTACAACCTTTACAAGTATAGCCACGTGTCTGCCTTACGTTCCCAACTGAACTGGTTACCCATTCGCCTGCACCGCAATCAGCAAGCTCTGACTTCTTTATTTTCATTTCTTACCTCCCCATCCTCACCTACTTACCTTGCTCCCTACCTCCGTTTCTTGTCGTCTAATCACGACAGGAATCTTCGCTCTGCAAATAAGTTGCTTCTCTTATGCCCCTCAGTTCTACTCTGGAATGCGCTCCCGGTTGAAATCACGATGTCCACAAACCGTTCCGTATTTAAAAAGAAAGTACACAACCTTCTTCTTAATGAGAGCGCAGAATCATCGAAACGATAGCGCAGCAGTCAATTTTCCTACACTAATGGTGTACGAATATAATGCGTATATGATGATGATATATAGTGTATGTATGTGTATTAATATATGTGTGTATGTATATGTATAAATATGTATATGTGTGTGTGTATGTATGTATGTGTATATATATATATGTGTATAGTGTGTATTAGAGTATATCTTAGTAATTAGTGTTATAACATATATGCACCTACCACTCACGATTTCTACACTACCTAAAGGTTGACTGGCAAAGAATGCCTTGGGCATTAAGTCCGCCGATGTACAATAGTGCATAAACTTATAAATAAATAAATATATTTCATCATCATATACGGACTTGGTGATAATAAGCCTACTTAGGGACATTTTTTAAAATGAATGTAGAGTACCTTCACCTTTCTCTGAAATTCAGTTAAAAATATACCTCGTTGATACACACACAATTGAACAAACCTACAAAAACTGAAGTAGTTCCAGTTCGTAAAGCATAAAATACTTTTGAAAGACATAAAGCACAAATCCATGACACTCACAGTCCTCTTTGAAGTGTGGACGACAACATCATATGAAATAACCTGCTTCACTCGCACAAGGAACGTACTCTATAGGGGCAAATAATATTACGGAGGATGATAATAAAATCACTCTTAAAGTTTATCTGCCAGATAGAACGTATATATCTGTCCTGATTATCTACTAAAACATCAAATTTACAAACATGAAACTGGTAAATGTACTTGACCTGTTTTTTCACCTTTGTTAAGGAATAGTATACAAGTAAAATCTGTGGATCTTTGCTATTTTTGCTAAGGATTGCTGAGAAATCATCTTTAGAGATAAGATTTTAAATTATTTTTAAATCTTCCCGTTTTCTGCAAATCAAATCTATTTTCTCCTCACAAACGGAACTCGAAATAAAATAGTGATAAATTTCAAAGCGAGAGTTTTGATCTAGACGAGCATTTTAGGTAATTTGAAAGCTCGGTTGAAGCATAGTCTTTGTGACGCAAAACAGCATAACAATGGCTTTTATGTTATATTTTATATGTCTTTTTATACCCTACGATGTCATTGATCTTTCAAGTTATTGAATTTTAGGAAGTCGAGACTATTATAGTTGAATTTATAGACAAGTAATTAGATCGATACTCAATGATTTTGTTGATAATGTTGTTGATTGGAGATATTTACATGTAATTTTTTATGAATGAAAAATGAGCAAATATATCATCGTGAGGTCTCGGGTTCGATTCACGGGTCGGATCAAATGTTTGTATGATCTGCAAATGTTATGCAATATGTACGTATTTACAAAAAAAACAATAGAAGTATCAGTCAATCTAGTTTTCATAGTACAAGCTCCGCTTAGTTTGAAACTAGATGGCGTTGTGTGTCAGATGTCCGAATTATTATTATTCTTCTATGTTTATTATTATTATTGTTATCTGATGGTACTACCACCGCTTAAGGATACCATCCAAGGGTTAGTCCTCAGGTAAAAATCAGGGTAAGAAATGCTTAATGCGGTATTTCCGGACCGATACGACCTTTAAACCCTTCAAAAGGTCTGTGACTGCTGAGTTGCAGACGTTCATGGGCGTCGATGGTTACTTTATATCAGGTCGTCTGCTCGTTTGCCCCCTCTAACATAAAAAAAGGATTTCTGTGAGGCCGTGGTATCACTCTGGTCAAGTCGGCCTATAAAGTATGGCTCTCCTGCTATTCAATCTACCAATCTAAACTGACAGAGGATAGTTTCCACAACACTCCTTTGAAAAAGCTCTGTACTCTTATTAGGTTAGCCAGCTGTTGTTGCAGACTTTCACGAGCTACTGCAAGTTACGTAAACGATTTTAATTAAAATCACTTTTAACGCTTTTTTCCTTAAATATTTATTTCGCTCATAACATAGTTCCTTTTGAACAGTTCTCGCGAATTATATGAGCTTCAAGAAAATGAAGCTGTTAGTCTCATACAGTAATAGAGATATCTATAGAGTATTTTCAAAACGTCTAGTAATATATTCTTCATTCAGTTATTTGCAAGCAGTAAACTTCTAGGTAACTTTGGATAAAAGCAATTCTTTTAGAGCACCACTTACCAATAATGAAATTGACATTAGCCTTAAGTGGAGAGGGAGGCACGGCTACAAAACTCTAAGCTGCAATCGGGTGCAATATTGTTACATAATGGGTACATTTTTGTGTGAAACAAATCATTCAGTTATTTAGTAACACTTTTTAAAGCAAGCTTTTTGACTACTATCCTAATTGGATTTTAATTTCTCACGATTGTTTATGTTATGTATTTGTGTTACTTGATTACCCATGTACGACTGATCGACTTAAAAAAAAAAACATGATTTATATCAGGTCAGGATTTGGTGATGAGATTCTGGAGAAATCCAGGAAGCTCTTCAAATAATATATGCTAACCTAGGGTAATCAGTGGGTTTTTTAGTTATTTATTAGTACCTGGTAACGAAAAAAATTGGTAACGAAAACTACCTTTTTTTTAATCCTTATAAAGAATACCACTAATGAGAATGTGGTATATGGTAATGCGGGATAATGAATGAGATAAGTATTAATATGATTAATGATTAGCACCCCTGCTTCAGTAGATTGCAATAAGCTAACTAACTAATATTAGGGAACTTTCACATCAAAAAATTGCACATGTAATTTCTTGTTTTATTATTTACTACTTTTTTCGCGGCGTATATTTTGCTTGTCGCTATAAAAAGCGGTCTATAGCACTCAATAATAATATACCTTTTTCATAGTGAAATAATTTACAAACATACAGACTCACAAACTTTACCTCTTTAAAATATTGATATAGATTGTTTTATTATTTTATCATTAGATTATATATTTTTAAAGCAATTATATACCTGGTTACAATTATATACATATCTAGTGTGTGCAGCATAAGACCGGTTGTTGTGGCGAATTTAGGGGGAGGCCTATATATGTCCAGCAGTGGACGTCTTTCGGCTGAGATGATGATAATGATATATCTCATCGTGTGCGTAAATAAATAAAGTTAGTAAGAATATTATATTTCTAACTTAGATCAGGCTATAAATCAATGTATAAATGAAGAGTAAATGGCCCGCAAACGGGCTGAATCAGATGAATTAGCAGAAGCGACACAATCTCGAAGCAAACCGTGACTTGACCGAGATAACTTGGAAGTTTCTAGAAAAAGGAGGTTAACACTTATCAGATAATGCGACTTCCAACTTTGCAACAATGATAGTGACTCGCTTGTCGTTTAACTAAAAACTTTGTGTTAGGGTTTTAAACTTTTTCCTAAACTGGAACCGTATCAGGCCACTAAATCTTCAAGTTTTTGTAGTTTTATTGTTTGCCGCGTTCTTTACAGTAATCTGTTAATCTCTTTTAGAATTAAATGTTTAGTTTGTAAAATGTATTTAGTGATAGAGTATATTAAGGGTTATGTTTAAATGTAGACAAATACGTTTTAATAATAAGGCTTATCATATTTCTAGAAATTGTAACGAAATTGTTAAAAATTGGTAAATTTAATATTTTAGGGGTTGACAAAAAAAATGTTACATTTGCTAGATAACTTCATAATATTGGCTAAACATTTTTTTTGATTGACCGGACTTCATATCGAATATGTTTGGTTGTTTAAAATGTAGGTACTTTTTTATGGTTCCGTACCTCAAAAGGTAAAAAAGGAACCCTTATAAGATGACTTTCTTGTCCGTCTGTCCGTGTGTCACCAACGATTTTCTCAGGAACGGGTAGACCTAGCAAGTTGAAATTTATACCAGATACTGAGGTAAATGGTCCCTATAAGGTGTATAAAAATCAAGGTCCTGAGTCAATACGATAACAAGATATGGGCAAATTTCATTTTTCGTGGAAACTTTTAAGTACCAAAATTTACCTTAATTTTCAACTTTTTTTATTTTTTAGAATTTTCTCTTCACTTGTGCTGACCTTGCTTTTAACCAAAATTGACAATTCTAGGTCAACCGGAAGTACCCTATACGTTTTGGGTCGAAAACCTATATTGTAGTTCCCGTTGACTTAGAATCACGAAATTTGGCAAAAAGAAACGTCTTACAGCCAGCAATTTTCGCCAAAATCTACATAAAATCTGGGTAGGTACGACACCCTCGGCGCACGAGTTCGACTAGTACCTGACCGGTTTTTTTTTACAATGACGCTACTTTTGTCCAAGAGCGAAATGGATTAATATATTATTATGGTTGAAACAGTTTTGATTTGAATGAAACAAGTAGAGACGCGTGGCGGTACCGCAGCCAATGTCAATTTCTTAAAAGTATAAAATAAAGAGAACACTGAAGAACCAAACTTACTGTACAAGAGATTTTAATTAAAAATAGTTTTCAGGTCCGAGATTACCCAGAAAACGATTTTGTCGAACAGTATCGCAGAGGCAAAGACAGGATTCGCAACTCTTAGAAAAATATCTATGGTCTCCTGAATCAACATTTAAAAGGGATGGTTTGGCAATTGCCAAAGTAATCAACCCTTAAACTTTGAATCAATGTATGATGCAAATACATTTTTGTATATCTGCTTAATTTAATCAATTTTTTTATGAAATTAAACTCACACACATTGTGATTAATGCTATAATTACGACCCAACTATAATTAGTACGCTTTGCATTTAATTGCATTTTTATTTAAAGCCAAAAGCCAAAGCCTCCTTGGGAAACTCGTTTGACGTTTGTCAATTTTAATTTTCAAAACAATTACATCGAATTAAATGTCTATTTATTTATTTTGTCTTTACCAAAGACATTAGTTTGTATCATATATTGTGAAAAACAATTTTACTGTAATTAAAAAGATTGATTATAACAAGCCTACACTTATGTATATGTAGACTTAAATTTTTGGTTTTATATAACTAACAAAAAGCTTAAAGCCTTTAGTTAATTAAATAAAATCAAAAATGTAATCCCAAAAAAATAAAAAATTGGTTGCCTGTAAAGTCGGTATACGGGCGAAAGTTTTACGTGACAACGACTATGTCTGTCTCTCTCGCTCTTAGGCGGGCTAACCATGTCCGATTGGAAGGGACGCGTGCCTCTCACTCGCTCTCATTGTGAGCGCATAACGTGAGCGGAGCGTAACGCAGTTTCTTGAAGTGTCACCCGGCAAACCAATTTATAAGACGTTGTCACGTCAAAACTAATATAACGTATAAATATTTATGCAGAGAAATATGTTACAGTGTGTTATGTCATGTTATGCTGTTATGTAACGTAATTTGTTAGGTAAAGTTCTGTAGTACAGTAAACATATTGAATGTGTTATTGCCATAATACCCAACCAATAAAATTAATAGGATACTAAATGTATCCACCTTAAATAATAATCTTAAATTATGGGGAAACTGAAAATAGGTTAGAAATTGTTATTACATATGTATGTTTGTGATTTGATTTTGCATGTACCTTCTTTTTTTTTTTTGTTTTTTTTTTCCGTGCGGAAATCCCCTCGGATACCACGTGTCGGTGGCATGTCGGACTCGAACCGACTAAAACCGCACGCCGTCTCGGGTACTAATAGCCGGGGAACCAGGTATACCCTAGAAAGGGTAAGTCCCTGGTGCACCTGACATTACATACCTTACATACCTTCATGTGTAAAAAAATCTGTATAAATAAAATATTACCTTAGTTTTAAACTAGTGTCACCTAAGGATTAATGAAACTACTGTTTAAAATGTATTTTCAATAAAAAAATCCTGTACTGTAACATATTATATCGCTCAAATAAGTAAATATATTATTATTATTATTGTTTTAATATTATATAATACGTAATTATTAAATAAAACGATTTGCCAAACGCCATTTTATTGCAGAAGGGCTTCGATGAGGTCAATAACTTGGTCTTAGGAAATATTGATTATATAGTAGTCTTAAATAATATTTTGTAAGTAAAGGGCCTTCATGAAGGTTTGCTTCATACCATTTTTGATAAACTTCTAACATTTTCTGTTCAGTGTAACATGCATTTATTGCTTCTTTTAAGACATGGGGGTAAGCTGAGCAAGCGGATCTCCTCATGGTAAGTAACTACCGCCCATTTTTTACAACTACGAGTATATTGAAGTTACAAAGCATTTTAAAGTTTAAGCGGTCACCTCGCCGCTTTCTATTGCGCTGAGTGTTAGGGGTTCGAGCCCCGCATGGGACAACACTTTGTGTGATCCACAAATTGTTGTTCTGAGTCTGGGTATTATTTATGTCCGTTTCATCTATGTTTGTAAAGTGCCCCGCTACACATTATATAAAACTACGGGAGTTCTTTTTAAAACGAAAACAATTAAAATTATATGTCATGTTTTATTGGTATAAACAGCCTTTAGAACTAGTCCTGTTATTAGTTCTACCCTTGGCACAGTGACTAATAATATCAGACATTGACAATCTGCTTGAGCAGCCGTCAATATTATAGGTTTAGGAATTAATCAAGAAATATTTGACAACACACACACTGCTGAAATTGTGAAATACTTTGCTTAGCTTACGTCATGAACGCTTGGTAACTTGCTAATCCCAGATTTGAATGCTAATTTACTCTCTCAGAGAGTATAAGGACGGGTCAACGAATGCACTTTGGTTAATCTATTTAAGTTCGTGACTGACTAAGGAAGTTTAATGAACTGCTATTTAATGAGCTTTATGATTCAAAGTAATGACGGTGTTATTTGACATAGTGAATATACTACTTCTTTCACTAGGGATTTTATATGTGATATTAACTATCGAAATTTGATTGATCCCGATGTATTTATGTATTCTATAATTTTTTCTACTGACAATATGTCTTTCACACAAGCCTTGGTTTTGATTGTCTTACTTTAAAGCTCTGACTAAAACTAAATACTAATAGTCTACAATTTTCTTCAAGAAACGAAGTACCTAATATATGAGTATATAAGATTTAATCACACCGTACACGTTTTTCCTTAGATAGACACGTTTATAATCTTCGGTTTGATAATATGAGCATATTAAATGTATATGCAAGTTGATACATAAGATAATAGAAGCATTTATCTTTCGGTTTATATTCTATTAGTTTGAAGTATAATTGTAACTGTCAATAGGATGGAATTTATGCATATGTAATTAGGAGCAATTCATTATTTAAAACTAGAACTAGAATACAGACATAGCATGAAATATTAATAAAATATTCTTGATTTATGGTACGAACCGACCTTCTACATAATTGTCAATTGAAATATTGATTAGACCGTTATCAAAATCGAATCAAATAGGAAATTCATGTACAATTTAATATAATTCTAAGTATATTTTTTTGTATAAAAATTGTTTTACCAGATACATTATCAAAAACATTAGCGTGTATAATTTCCCATAAAACTTTGAAAAGATAAACTGTTCAGGAAAATTAAGTATCAGATAAAGTAACCATGAAAAGAGCAATTCGATTCTTTAGGTTAAAGTTATTATTGTTTGCTGATCCCAAATGATTAAGTTATAAATACTTATTCAAGTTTCAGTACGATATTATTTTTGTCATAGAAGAGCCTATTAAGAGCTTAACGCGGTTAAGTAATCGGGTATCAGGTTATAAAAGTGGTAGTTCAATCTAGAATAATTTGTAATATTAACGATAACAGATTTGGAAGTAAGTATTGTAAGTAATATCAACATAGAAATTTATGTTCTAACCTAATACTACTTGTTATATACTTGATTAGATTACAAGAAAACAAACTGCTGGTTTGTTTTGAAGTTTTAAAACAAAAGAAATCATTTATCTTGTCGTAAGTGTCTTTGAATTCAGCAGGGCTCTAATAAATTTAGCCTTTAACTGTTTCATAAAACGCTCATAAATTTAAATCGTGTATATTCGGTATAAATTAAAACTAAGCAAACCATGCTTAGTTTTAATTTACATTTGAATAACATTTCAAAGATAAGCAAGACTTTGAGTGCGTATGTCTTGCTTAAAAAAAGTGAAAGAATAGAAGTAATTAAAAGTGAAAGGCAATAAGGTTTGTTAAAATGCATAGATATCTATTTTTATGGTATAGAGGGGCAAACGAGCAGACAAGTCACCTGATGGTAAGTGACTACCGCCGCCCACAGACACATACAACTCAAGAGTCACAAGTGCGTTGCCACCCTTTTAGTTTCTCCCATAGAATTCAAAGGAAGGGGCCCTCCCTCTGAGACTAGGGGAGGGGAGTTTGTGCTCCGATGAAAAGTAATGAAAGAACTGCTTAACATCGGTTTATTGTGAGGCCGTTGTCACTCCGTGGTATCCGCCCATATCCATACTAATATTATAAATGCGAAAGTGTGTCTGTTTCTCTATCTGCCTGTCTGTTACCTCTTTACGCTTAAACCGCTGAACCGATTTCGATGAAATTTGGTAGAGATATAGTTTGAGTCCCGGGAAAGAATATTTTTATGGCAGAAATCATAATTTAAGGGAGTGAAAAGGGAGGCGGAAGTTTAAAATGAAATAAAATGATATTTATCTCTGCAAGTAAATCTTTTCAGATATTTTTACAAGTAGGACTTTACAGCTAGAAGGCGTCGGCATTTCCTAAGATTCGTTCTGGGAAGAAACGCTAAAACAAACCACAGAGGGGTCTTGGGTCTGGGTTACCTTTTGAAGAAAGGGCCATAGTGTTGAGTCGGCCCGTCCATACAGACGGCATACGAGCCCCAGCCATTTCATAGCCTAACCGATATTGTCAGGATCAACAACCTTGACGACACTTGATTGGGCCGTGGAAACTCAAACTCACACCACCAGAAAGTTACTAAAATATGAACTAACATTACAAGCCTACACTATACTCACATTTACATGCTTACACAAAATATATATTAATTTAATCTCTAATAAACACATTGAAAACAAACGAAATACGAATCACAACAAAAAATTAAATGTTCATCACTTTCAAATGTGGGAGTGAGCAGAATTAATCCCAAGCAAATTAAGTAGTAAGCATTTATAATTTGTAAGTTTTTGTTTAACTAAGGACTTAAATTTGTTAATACTTAATTCATGAAATTTGCTTTTCATTTTATTGTAGAATCGCACATCCTGACATCGAAAAGACTTGCTTACTTTTTGTAGTCTAGTCGTTGGCAACACGAGTTTGTCTTTATTTCTAGTGTTTACATTATGAGTGTCGCTAAACTTTGTGAATAAATAAATATTTGCCTTAAAATACACTAAATTTTCAAATATATATTAAGATGCGACTGTCATAATACCGACTTCTTTAAACTTATCCCTCAGTGACTGCCTTTAACTGAGATTATAAATTTTGCGAATAGCTCTCTTTTGCAACACAAAGATACTCTGAATATCAGCAGCATTTCCCCACAACAAAATACCGTATGACATTACACTATGAAAACGCTAAACCGATTTAATGAAATTTAGTAAGCAGATAGTTTGATTCTTGAGAAAGGACATAGGCTTTTTACTGCAATAACCGAGATACACGGGCGGAGCGCGGGCGAAAGCTAGTGTAAAATAATATGAGAAATAAATGTTAACTATTAATATTTGACAATATAAAAATATATAATTACAATTACATACAATTACAATTACAATATAAAAATATATATTTTATAAATTTATTGTGTTTTTTTTTTCCAAATCTTACACGCGCATATACACGTCTCAAAAGTTACATTTCTAACCTCATTGTTCAAAGGGAATGTTTCAATTAACCCTCAAATTGTTAATGAAGGCATAATTTGTTGTTAATCTTTGACATGAACGGCATATCATGTATCAGAAACACAGAGTACATACATTTGTTACAAGATGCCACGTCGACTATGCTGCGCGCCTGTAATACATCTTGCTACTGAAACGCGCCGTGCCTTGCTGCTTTACCGCTTCGCCACCCGCTTGGCGCGCTATGAATATACATTATCCATTACATAATTTACACTCATGTTTCAAAAAGAACACGATTATGGTTTAACAATTATCTTGCATGTAAGCCTTAGTCGACTACATGGATAGCGTAGTAGTTTAAGCGGTCGCCACGCCGTTTCCTACTACGACGAGTGAGGTGGGTTCAAACCCTACAAGAAACGACACTTTGTGTGATCCATAAATTATTGTTCTGAGTCTGAGTGTTCTTTATGTTCGTTACATGTATGTTTGTAAAGTACCCCGCTAAACAGGATATATTCCCAATGCGGTATTGGCCTAAAAAAAAGTTAGTTACCAACTTCAAATTGATTGGTAAAACAGGTAAGATATATAGATGATGTAATAAAAATAATAGATGATATAAAAAAAGATAAAAATGAAAATTTAAAGGAATAAACATAATGACAGTGGCAAGTCAACATATATATATACTCGTATGAAAAAAAGTGATGTACATTCTATAAATACCAGAAATAGAAATAAATTTGTAGTACCCGCCTCTAGATTCCAAAAGATAAACAAGTCTTTTCGAGGTCAATGTGTCCGATTTTATAATAAAATCCCAAATAATGTTCAAATCTTGAGTATTAACAAATTTAATTTAATATATTTTTAATACGTAATTTTTGTCAGAAAGCCAAATATATACTCAATTATGGATTACATAGACAACAAAAATGCTCGGGATTAATTAGCGCAGGCTGTTTCTTAAGTAAAAATGTGGTGTGGGCTAGTGTGTTTTTTTATTATTATTTTTTATGTTTCACTTCATTTTCTCTTTTATTCGTTTTTTTTTTCTTAATCTTGTTTTCTCTTCATTGTCTTTTTAGCTTTTAGTCCTTAATAACGGACATACTGGCACACATCAAAACAATATTGTGGTATATTTAATAACGCAATTGTATCTATCTGTAAATTGCAAAAGAGTGGCTATGAGTTTGTTTGCCCTTTCTTCTCATAAGACTCAACCGCTTGGAAACGGGCTCTTGTAGATCGGCACAAGCATATCATAGATTTTGTATATGCTTAATTTTTATTAAATTTATTTGCTTACTATTTGACAAACCAGAGATAATTGCTATTGTGTGTGTTGATATATGACTTTAGAGTCTATATAAAAGACGATTTCAAATAATTAAAAAAAAATAAAAATATAGAGAGTTTGAGTTTGATGTTGTTTTTCCAACTTCAAAAGCTAAAAATTCTTTATGTCAGGAGCTTTTTCGTTTTCACCTTTTTACTTAAAAGTTATAAAAACTTTTAAGTAATTAAATTAATATTCGTAGTCCGTTGATTAAGAAGCTCTGGAATGCTTTTAACGCGAATGTAACTAATTCAAATCTTGAGGGGAAGAAATAATTTCAACGAATATTTGGCGAAAATATTACTTTCAGTTTTGATCATTGCGGATATTTGAATAAGTAAAGAGAGTGGTTTAGAAATTGCTAAAACAATCTCAAAGGACTTTAATTGAACATTTAATTTTGTGAGAGTTCCCGCAATAATTTAGGGGGTCCATCTGTAACAGGTAATATTATTATTTATTTTTTATCTTATTAATTTAATTTATTCCTTCGACCAAATTGGATATCAGCTTATTTTTGGAACTGAGAAAAATTGAGGAAAGGAAGAATGGGGTATGTTCTTAATTATTTTTAGTTTTGGTGTTGCTTTAGCTATATCTGAATCAATGGTTCATGTTAATATTAATTAGTAGGCCAAAACCTCCTTTTTAAGTAGAGGCTTATTTCCCGCAGTGGTCTATTGATGATGATTAGTCCCACTAACGTAGTATGTGGAAAGCCTACTGGCCATCTACAGGCTTCATATATTTCTATTTAACAGTACTTATATATTCATAAATACATACATAGTTAAATTACACCTATACATAGAACAAATGATCGTGTTCTTTACACAATATTTGTCCTGAGCGAGAATCGAACCCACGACCTCTGCCTTGGCAGTCAGGATCGCTAAACACCAGACCGCTATACAGACTTAAGAAGTTATATTGGAACGAAGTTTCTTACACGTTCGTTACACGCTCAGAGCGGATGAGAGCGAGGCCGAAAAATGTGTAACGCATGCCTTGCCTTAAACTAACATGAAAATCTTGGGTACTCGTAAATTAACTTAGTCTAAGAGAAAAATATTGTTACAAAAAAAATGAACTAAATGGTCTAGACGTCTTGGTAGGTGATGTAGAAACTAAGTTAACTGCAAAAACAAAACAGTGGTAGTTATTGCACATTAGGGGCGCGGGTGGCACTAGCCTCGACGGCATTAACGCGGCCATTGCAAACTTGCTCTGACTCTCGCGAGTCGGCGCCACCGGTCCCTGTACTTAAGAGTCTAATTAGCCGTAAATTGCATCTAAAATTGGGCTCTTGGCCGAGAATTGAGTTTTGAATGTCTAATTTCGTGGAATAAAGGGAAATTGTACCGCAATTTATATATCAATCTGTATTGTCGTGGACGAAATAACCATTTTTGGGTTTGTCGATACTGGCTTAGTAAAGGCTTCATGTTAATTAGGTGTTAATATTTATAAACTGTATCGTTAAAATAAAACGAAGTAAGAATATATGAAGGCAATTTACATTGTAATATATTTTCTAAGGTTAGTATTGTACTTGCGTTTTAATATTTTATTATGTTTTAAGCTTAATGAGAATTTGTTTCGGTTAATATCTCCATAGGTACTCGAGTATCTAATCTTTAAAGATCAATGTTATCTGAAATCAGCGGGCTCGCGTAAGTTGGTTTCATAGCGTTAGTGGAACTTGTGTTTTTTTTTAAATTATATAGGGGGCAAACGAGCAGTTGGGTCACATGATGAAATAAGACTACATGTACATCGACGCCTGCGACTCAAAAGTCACAGGTGCATTGCCGGCATATGAGTTTGAGGCTGACTGCACTCTAAGACTGATCATACCTAATAGTTTGTAAAACATGATTTTGATTTGATTTAATTTTGTTACTAACATCTTCTCGGAGGGCATCCTTGATAACGTAAACATGCCAGCTACGGCTTTCGTTGGTAAACGATATCATAAAATCTCCCAAATATTCTCATAATCTTGTCATATAAAAAAGTAGTACTGTAGATTCGCTTTACATCTTACACAGGCGTATCAAAGGTATTTATCTCAAAGAGGACTTGCCGAAACATAAGTAGCACTCAGCCATGCGAAACTCGACCGCAATGATGTTACTTAGCATCGTATAGGGACCAATTTATACAGAAATTCACAGTGATCAACAGGCAAATTTTCTTTCGTACTTTTGAAAATCGGTGTTGAATATGCCGTTATTTCTAATTTAATATAGAAGTGGACCTAGTTTGCAAGAAAAAAAAAACGTATTATTACTATTGCGGACCATACAAAATAAATTTAAATCAGAGTCTAAGTCGAGAAGTTTTCAAGCACAAGACTTACGAACTTAATTGGCCGATATTACGCCTTTTCACCACTAACATTTTTATATTGCAATATGTATACGTCTAATCCAAAACATTGTCTTTTGTGGTTTATTTTTACTGGTTATTGTTGGTGGTTATTGTTACTTGTAGGGAAATGAACTCCGACGATAGTCGACAGAAAATGGAAAGGTTATGAATGACCTCCATTCTTTTCATCCTCTTGTCTGTTGTCATGGCAGTTGGTATTATTTTGACTTACGTCGGTTGTTTAAATATTTGAAAACGTGTATAGTCTAGACCTACATACATTTATACTTATCTTATGCTGGTTTTGAATACAATTACTGACCTAAGTGCTCCATAATGGTTTCGAATATAATTTATAGTTATATGTATTAAGTTTAAAGAAATTGTTGTAAGATAATATAAATAGAAAATATTTTTCCTTTCTTCATAGCTCATTTTTGTATTACAATCACACAAAATAACTACTGGCTGCTAAATTTGAAGTCTTATCTACTTTTTTATGTTAGAGGCCCCCTCTAACATAAAAAACGACGAGCTGACGTAAATGTTAGTTGTCACAATACCCTTTGAAAATGTCGTGAGGCGGAACCGGTCAGGTTTAATAAAATTAATAGTGGGGCACAGTCCAAGTGATTTAATTACTTAAAAGTGCAATAATAGAATTATAATAAATAATATCAATATCGATTATTCTCATTTTTTGATTAATAATAACTTCAATATTTTAAAGTTACAATACATAGTAAAAGAAGTGAACATGTAAAAATTATTAAATGTCGACATCAAATTACGTTTCTTTGTGTTAGCAAATTACGTCATTTACAACATAAATTACATAATTTACTAATCCATAATCTATACTAATATTATAAAGCTGAAGAGTTTGTTTGTTTGTTTGTTTGTTTGTTTGTTTGAACGCGCTAATCTCAGGAACTACTGGTCCGATTTGAAAAATTCTTTCAGTGTTAGGTAGCCCATTCATCGAGGAAGGCTATAGGCTATATATCATCACGCTAAGACCAATAGGAGCGGAGCACCAATGAAGAATGTTTCAAAAACGGAGAAAATTTATTACTATTGAGAGACGCAGACGAAGTTGCGCGGGTCAGCTAGTAATATTATAACTGCGAGTGTGTCTGGCTGTCTGTAACCTCTTTACGCTTAAACCGCTAAACCGATTTAAATGAAATTCAGCTGCGGGAAAGGACATAGGATAGTTTTTATCTCAGAAATCATCTTTAAGGGGCTGTAAGGGGAGGGTGGCAGATTGTATGGGGAGTCAATAACCGCTGAACCGATATAGATGAAAATTGGTGTGGAGATAGTTTGATTCTTGAGGAAGGACATAAACTTTTTACCGCGATTACCTACATACACGCGGATGGAGTCGCGGACAAAAGCTAGTATTCCAATCATTGAGTTAAAACAACACGTATTATATCAATGATTCCAATAAAATAAATAGAGTATCAAAATGTCAAATATTATTCCGATTGTGAGTTGTTCTGAGTTGAGATTCATAAATACGTAGATGTCATTACTTATTGTTTTAGCAGTTTATTTAGTATAATGATCCGGTCAGTACTTATCAATCTGTTCATCTCACCAGCCTCAAGTCAAGTGCCACTAATTAACAGTATAAATAGTACAATATACCAAATAAACAAACTATTTATTATATTTAATTGTTGAGCCGATAGTAAAAATCTGATTTGACCATTTTACACCCTGACTATTTTAAGAACATTAATTCAAATATTTATAATTTGAAAAAAAATAACCGTTCTGATTAAATGAACAAGTGGGCTATAAAGATAAAGCGGCATTCGTTGAGCGACGGTGCTTTTAATTTTGCCTATAATTAAATAATGCAAAATGAAACCTAAATAAGATTTACATTACAAAATACTTTCGTTAAGTAAGGTTAGGTAGTACGTTTAATTCTTATTATCTTTATTTCTTATAATCTTAAATATTAATATTTTCGAAATACTGTGTACTTTGATCTGTGTTCATATACGCTTGTTAACTTCTATCAGACGTAATAAAACGTCTCAGCGACGTTAATAAACCTCCGAAATGAATTTTGTGTACAATATAAAAGACAAAATCGAATTTACTGTATTCTTTGCATATTGTTTGCAACAAAATCTTTTGAAATACTTAAAATTAAACAAACAAATTCAAATTTCTTATGAAAACAACAATTTCAAATGAAAGCTTAGTAAATGTATCCAAGTAAGTGGGTTTGCTTTACCTGTTAGCGGTACAGAAAACTGATTACAGTGGACCTTGAATATTAAAGTCTCGCGCTCATTAACGAAGAATCATGTATTATGGACAAGGCTGGAAATTAAAAGCAATTTATGAGGAACCTTGTACATAGTCGTACACCCGAAACTTTGCGACGGAACGGAATTAGAATAACGAAATAACATTTGCCGTTTTGATGATTATGTAAACTAGTTTGTCGGTGGCAGTTGTACGTATTATATTTAGGTTTCGTAGCCAGTGGGCATTCCATACATCGTGTCCTTTGACCGAACCCTTTGCTGTACATCAAGCTCTAGTAACCTTCTATCCGTAGAATGATATAAGATAACAAAAGAGGGTTTAAAAAGAAACAGAATAAGAACATTTTATCAACGACTATAATACTTTTCAATACTGAAAATATTATTGGAGTTTAAAAAAATATCAAGTAAAAATAATAGTGAAATTGTGAGTTCACCTTCATCTTAACTTGGGAAAAAACTCGCGGCAGCAAAATTAGCAAATTTTTTATTGACTAGTGTGAAGCTAAGACTAAGAAAGATAAAATGACACAGTAGGTACATTAATTCTATATTTAACATTACTTGCTATCATTTTGAAGATAACATTTAAGACCGATACACTATTAGTTCTACAGGCGACACAAGGTTAGATATTAAAGGCTGAAAAAATTGTAATATTTCAATTCAACTTTAAAAGAAAGGGTCACGGTGCAATTATCTACTAACGCTTCGTTTCTGGATCACATTAATAAGTACAATATTCAGCACATGTGATATTGTCATAAATTAAATATGCCGAGACAAACATCAAACTTAACTGGTATTATATCATATACTTAGCGCAAAAGTATACTTCATAAAACACGGAGGACAGGAAAAAAATTTGCTTTCGCTATAAATTTGACTTGTTTCCTTGAAATTACAATCTAATTAATCTAATTAATATAACATTTAGCAGTACTAAAAGATAAATAGATGTGTAGAAATGAAATAAAAAACCAGGTTGGTTAATTCAACACTGATAAACTAGGTGTACAGAAAGAAAAACCCTTTAGAATTCAGACTCTTCTATATTTTTTTAAATAATATAAAATAACAGTCTACAAAACGGGCCAACCCTTCCACGGATGAAAATTCTACGTCAGTAAATTTTGAGAGTGAAGTGATATGTGTGTGACTATAATATATGAGCAATGGGTGTTATATGATCACTGTCAAGTATTCAAACTATTTAATTTATTTCTATAATAGATATTATATAATAGAAATATATTTATATAATAGATTCTATAATGAGTAAGAGTTAAATAATAAGGTCGTATTACACGTATATTCTTTGGGTCTAACCTTTATAGCAGATCTTTTTATGTTATAATATGATTTTGCATAACAAAAGATGGCATAAACTTCATTTCGCAGGAAATCGTTTGGCAGACACTCATTTATTTATCATACATTCAAACCGCATAATTTTGTACGTCATAATAATCTTTATGCATAAACTTCATATCCATAATAATTAAAAAGTACAACCATCATATCGCCGAAAGTTCATAGTAGTATGAAGTCTTTGAGCATAAATATCATATCGCTAATCATTAAAGGGCAGAACTATCATATCTCAGTCAGTTTACAGTGAGAATCATCTTTTGGCATACATTTCATATCTATAATAATTGAACGACTCTAAACCCATTATTTTGTATTTCTTACCATTAAAAAAAAGCTATGTAGTATGCAAGCAAGAATGCAGCATGCAATATATCGCTACGGCGCTTATCGTAGTAGATGAGTTCAGCGCTCCTCACCGAAGCTTCGGCTTGGTGGCTGGCTCTACCGGCCAGCGTCAGCCGCGGCGGCAAGCCCTGAAACCACCTGCTCCTTAGCTCACGGGCCGCCTCGCCCTTCCGCGCCTACGCGGACTTAAATTACACTAGAAGCCAGGCTAGTACGTATCCAGAAACATGGCAGGGCTGCAGATTCTCCCTCAGCGTTCCGACCGATATGAAGGGGGGTGCCTATAAGAAAGAGTTATCGCCGGCCGTATCAACCAGCACCTGTCGCGAGTGGGCCCCGACTTATCAGAAAATCAGTTTAGCTTCCGACAGGGACGCTCGATGCTTGACGCGATCGAACGCGTCCGCTCCTTGTGGGAAGAGGTTGTCTGTCGGGGGGAGTGGCGTTGGCTGTCAGTCTTGACATAGTCAATGCCTTTAACTCCCTTCCGTGGTGGACGATTAGGGAGGCACTTGTGTATCACCAGTTGCCTCCCTACCTGCGGGACATCATCGGTGTTTATCTCTGTGACAGGTCCATATCGTAAATGGGTCGGGACGGCGAAGATTGTCGAAGGGAGGTCACGTGCGGGGTTCCCCAGGGGTCGGTCCTAGGACCTCTTCTGAGGAACCTCGCGTATGATGCGGTACTGAGGACCAGTGTTCAGGGCTGGAGGTCATGGCTTTCAGGAGGTCCTGTAGCTCGCCGAGTTAGGGTGGCTTGTGTCGTCCGAAAGATCAGCGGACTGGGTCTAAAGGTTGCACCTCATAAGACGGAAGCCTTGTGGTTCCACAGGAAATGCAGAGGTGCTGTTAATACCCGCTCGCTTATTAGAGTGCGGAGAACTGAGGTCGAGGTCGGCCGTTATATTAACTACCTTGGCCTTACCCTGGACAGCCGCTGGAGCTTCGAGGAGCATATTGAGCGTATGATCCCCCAAGTTCGCAAGGTGGCGGGCTCCCTACAGAGGCTGTTGCCTAATCTAGGGGGTCCGCAGGAGGAAGTTCGCCGCCTCTACTGTGCGGCGATACTATCCATGGTCCTTTACGGAGCGTCGATATGGGCCAAGCGCCTATCGGCGTCCTCCCGCTGACTAGATAAGCTCAATCAAGCGCAGCGGGTAGCGGCCATTCGGATCGTACGGGGATACCGCACCATTTCGCGACAGTCCTGGCACGTTTCCCGCCTTTCGATATCCTGGTGAATATGGATGCGAGGGTCTATGACCAAACTCGCGCGATCCGCCGGGATGAGAGCGGGGAAGACCAGGACGAGTTCGACCGTTCGTTTCGTTCCGTTAGACGTTCCGTCGTTCCGTTAGACGATTCGTTCTAACCTAACCCATATTCTTTAATGATATAAAAGCAGTTGTTTCCAGTCTTAGATATATGTACCAATTTTTTTGATAAAACTTATGAAACAGTTTTATTAATAGCTGTAATTATGAAAATTCAAAATCAATGTGTAAATAAAACAACAATTACTTTGCCTTCATTCTTTAAACTTATTAAGATTACTTTTGCGTTTTTACTAGGCTTCCTTTAAAACTCTAACAATATGTTTATTTTTGGCACTAGGACGCTGATACAAATTTAGATTATTTCAATTTAGCATTACAATACAGCTGTAAAAAGGTCTTTTGTCTTTTATTTACATACCTTTACTCATCACGTTCTTCCATCGAGCTAGGAGTAGAAAATAGGTCTACATGTGCTTATATCTTTTTATTATATCCTCATGAGATTCTTCTACTATCTCGAAACTTTTAAATTCAAGGCTGACGGTTTCCGTTTCATAGTTACCGTTAGATATAGTAAGCTTATACTCGTATATAAAACGTAGACTATTAAAATTCTTATTCTAGAATAATTGCTTTATTCGTGGTATTGTTTGTGAACCTCCTAAAGTTAAACCGTGAGTAAACATGATACAAACAACTGTCTGTGGCGCCTAGTTATTGCTAGCTAAAATGTCAGAACCTCAGCAGTCACCTAATTAAATTATATCACTCATTAGCTCTAATAACAATGTCTCATCCACATACTGGGTTTTTGGAAATCGAACACAAAATCAATGTGATTAGCTAATAAAGATTTCTATCGTTGTTACACAATAAATTCAAAAATTACATGAATTCAATAAACTTGCGCCTATTGTCTATTGCAAAATGAAGTACCTAACAAAAGAACATTAGGTGCGTTACAGAAATGTTTGTCTTCGTTGAGTACGTGCGTTATTAATTAATTTACATGTACGCCAAAGAAACAATGTGACGAGGGAGGTTTGTTTGCTACATATTCACGTAGAGCCCGTCTTATTGCCACGGGAACTTCTGTGGATAGTTTACAATGTCTCCTTTGTATTACTTTGAATAACATGTAACATAGATAAAGATGATTGGAACCGAAATGTGTAGAAATAGTTTTTCAAAACTCGAGATTTTTTCTATTTTATACATTGTATAGATAGATTGTGAAGTTATTATTGTCAACTTACTATATTATTAAACAAATACGTATATAGCAGCATATACATTTTTGTTTTATTTTCATTGAGGTTAACAAATGAGTTAAATAAAAATCACATTTAGATCCTTTCTTATCAACCAGTTTCCAATAAGTAAATGACGTTTTTTTTTATCCGACTGGTTTCCAAGCCAAAGAACGTTACAACGTAAACAAAACACAAAGGAAATTGTTTTTCGTCTAACAAAAAGAAAGTAAAACGCTTGAAAGTTGAGAGTTAATTTATTTCGAAGTTGTTTGCCAGTAATTTGTTGTGGCTACGTCCTCGGGGAAGACTGCCGGCACACACTGTTGTTACACAAACTTTTTCGTGTTACAAAATTTGACTCGGCTACTCGTAAACTTCTGTTAGGCCCTTTAGTGTTCTTTTGAGAACTAGGTATCTCGCCCTCTCTTGAAGTGACTCATAAACGTATTAAGGATATTTGAAAATTCAGAGCGACCTGTAACTTCGTACTAAGGTTAAGAGGTCTTTTTGTTAGATTTCCGTCTTCAAGCTAAAAATAAGTGAAGTGACAACTCTAGTCATCGTATAAAATATATATTCACTTAGTTTATGTCGACGTTATTGAAAAAGCTATAAAAATTAAATTGCCCAACAGGTTGATATGCTTGTGAAAGAGGACAGTGTGTAATTACAAATAATCATGAACAGCAATGTTTGTTAGTAAAATATTTAAACAGGCAATTTACCGTAGAATGCATTATAATGCTAGCGATCGTCAATGACCGTCGTAATTCAAAAGACTACTAGACTAGACTAGACTACTAAAAGACAGTACGCTTTTTAGATCGAAAAGTACAAAACTATCACGAAATAAGGGATGCTAATAGTATAGACATTGGTTTCAAATTCTACCTTAAAATTTACCTGAATGATGCATTAGAATAAATGTAGTCTTGAATATTATCAGTTTATTTTTAAATGTGTTTGTTTGTTTTTATTTGAGGCTATGGGATATCTACATAAATGTATCATAATTATAATTTCAAATCTTTCCAAAGCTATGAAACCAAAAATATTGAAACGATTATGAGTTCATAAGTTAAGTTCTGTTTTAATCAGTTCGCCGTGATAATCGGTTAATTAAATTGTTTCGTTGCTAAGCTACATTTACTTTAAGTCGTGCGTCAAAACAGACTTAAGAGTATTACAATCAGATATTTAACTAATTCATACAAAAATGAGTCAGTTAACTACAAAGTGGCTGTTAAGCTTTAAGCTGAAATTATAAATTTGCTTTTTAAATAAATAGCTTTCAAAGAACATAAAAGTAGCCTACAATCCTGTTTAAGCAAGCAGTTAACTGGCGTATAGCCAAACGGCGAAAACCTTTTTCTCTTGTTTCTTACAAATACTCAGCTATAAGCCAATATATTTTATGCCTGTATTTTATATACTAATGTCTCTAACAATACCCACGGAGATTAATTTACCGCACAATACAATAATATATTTGTCGTATCATTGCGCAATATTATTGAGGCGTGTGTAATCAATTATAGGCTTATATTGCTAACTATGTGATGGTATAGCACAGATCACAATATAAATTATGTATGAAATTAGACAGAGGTACGACATATTTTAAATGTTCTATATATACACCCAATTCGTTTGAGTAGGCACATCATTTAAGATTATAATATTTGGATAAACATTAGACCGCGATTGAACCCGGAATAAATTTTGAAAATTTCCTCCTCTATGAAAAAAGTGTATTAAATAGGGATCTACTTTGTTATAGTTTAAAGTTTTCCTGGTCAAAGGCTACTTTAATTTAGTACATAATAAAAGAAAATACTTTGAAATGAAGGTGTTTATTATAGTGACGATTGTTGAGCGACGAGTTAAAGTGACAGAATATTTATCCATAACAGAGGGCCTAGTGTGAGATTATTTCACATCAATTCGCTCTTCGGTTATGTGATTGGCGAATCTAATCGCAAAGCCTAACGCGGTCACCGTGGCGATGGATTAGATGTGAAATAAACTCACACTAAGGCCTTTAATTTCGGACCGGACCGGCGAAAAAAGCATGTAAAACGTCACTCTTATTATACCATATTACTCGGATACAGATTCTTGTCTAGTTCAGATGTCAACCGACTATAATCAGAAATATGTCCAAACTGTTCTCATTCACTCATGCAATTATGTAAAATGGTTATGGTGAGAAATAAATGCTTATTAATATCATTAAAATTCATTCACAACAGAGTCAATCGTGCCAAACTTTGACACGGAATTTACTGGTAATAAGTATTTGCAATATTATATTGTATAGGTGGTTTCAACTTACAATATTACAATTCTCCTTTAAAACTCCTTAAATAAATTTAAGACATACTTGAACTTACTTCCAATAGTCTTTGGACACGGGTACAATAGTTTTAATTATATTTACCAATTTATTACGGGGCTCAATATAGATATAATACAGTTTCGCTCATGGATTTGAATGTTAGAATGTTTTCAACTATGTATATCAATACTCGTTGAAAGGTACCGAAGGGTCAATATCAACGGTATAAATGTTATCCAAGGAGTAGATTGAGGTGAGAAAATTAAAAAAAAAATGTGACATTTAAAACATGCAAGTGTCTATGTTTATAAATATATAAAGCTAAATAATAATGCGGCATTTATTATAAATGAAGTTTTTATTTCCTCATGAATTAAGGATTGTTCTATAAATAATTTAATCAATAACTTAACCTGTAAACTTTGTACATAATATCAATGCAAAAAAAAAACTTTTCAGTGATCTAACGAGGTGTTTATACATATGCGAACAACTTTCCTTTTAGGTTTCAAAGCGAATTTAATAATTTCAATAATCAAAGAAAATATAAAGCCAGCTGCTATCACCTCATCAAGAACCATTTTGAAGCGGAAAGTCAAAAAGGGTGTTAACCGATGCTTGTAAATTTCTCTCGAACGTATCGCTGTCATCAAGGAGAGAATTTGTTTAAGACAAATTTATATTCCCTATTTACCGGCTGAGCTCCCGTGGGCGCCCGTCGAGATTCCACTCATAATTCGATATCGTTGGATTGAACGTCTTATACTTTGTGATTGGAAAATGTGTTCAATATTTTATATACGTAAAAGTTATGTATGTTTATCGTCAATATAGTATACTCTCGACGGACTACTGCGATATTTCACCTTTTTTTTTTGCTTAGTTTGAGATTACCCACTTCCAAAATAACGTTCAAGTTATATTGTTATATCAGTTTAACACGACCCTAAGTATTTATCTTATGTTTAGTGCTTCAAGAAAGTTGTGAGCTATGGGATTATATTTTCAAGTTTTTTATAGCAGAACACTTTTTTTTGTGTTTTATCTGGGTTTTGACATAGAGTCAAATTGGAAAGAAAAATTTTATATGTTTTTTAACCGTCAATTGTATACCTTCTGATTACAATTTTTTTTTGTAATCAGAAGAGTATAGTCCCGAGGTGGTCCCATTACCATCAAATTTTACAGTCCCAACAAAATGTTTAAGCTTGTTTCTCTAGCCATACAGGTATTTGCGTTAGGTAGTCGTTGTCTTTTTGTATTGGTCAAACCTTCTATCATCAGATAGAAGGTTTGACCTCGAACTTTAGTAGTTAAAAGATAACTCTTTCAATAATATAGTCATGAATTGACCTTGCTTTCTTCTTTCAAGATATTTGTTAGGTATTTATGTTGGGGTACAGAGGTATGTGCACAAGAAAGTAATAATAAAATAAACATTGAGTTCTCAGGTTTGATAAGCGGGTTGGACCAAATGTTTGTAAGATCTGCAAAATATTTGTTTCGAAGTTTGGTGTTTTCTATGTATTATATGTACATATTCACAAAAAAAGTATATAAGTATTCTATCAGTCAATCTAGCTTTCATAGTACAAGCTCTGCTTAGTTTGAAACTAATTGGCGTTGTGTGTAAGATGTCCGGAAATATTATTATTATTAAATTAAACACAAACTAAATTTATAATAATCTACCATACTACGTCTAGGTAATATAAAGCTTACAGTACGTAGTGTTTTAAATATCGTATTCTTAATTCTTTATTGAGCTGATAAAAAACGGACATAGACCCTCAGCATTAATTATTGTGCATCGGGCTTGGCACCACCTTCAAACAGACTAGAAGGTATCTATTGGTATTATAATATTGCCTGTTATATTGAGGGCCGCACTTATTTTTTTCCCATTCGATTTGTGATTATTTTTATTTTTTAGTGCTCTTTATCAGTGTTGTTTGAAGTCGGTTTAACTTTTTTAAAAGATTTATTATAAGTTATGTCAGACACAAAACAAGTTTAAGATGCTACTAGGTCTGCACTGTCATTAAAGCGCTTCATGAATGTTTTCTGAGTTACAGTTACAGTGTCTGATACAGACTGCTTGGTAATAATAATCAAAAGAATGGCCTTCTTGATGTGTAAACTGCATACTGAGAAATGGGTTGTTTAATAACGAGAATCCACGGAATCCAATTTACAAGAGAAGTTGTATATTTAATGTCAAGAAATTATAAACTTCTTACATAGTTATGTATCTACAACAAAATATGGATATGAGACTGAAACAAAAGTTTTTTTACTATTAGGTAACAGTGATTAAGATCATAGTTTTTTTTATTTATTAGTATAACTAGACAAATATTCATAGCATTTTATCCAATCATTTTCCAACCAACGTGCTACCTACATTAAGCCATTGCGGACGGTTGATCGAAGTTACATTAAAGTTGAAGATATCGTGTTTGATAAACATTAGCGTGATAAGGTCCTACTCTAACTCCTTTAGTCAGTCCAAAAAGTAGAAAAAAAATGTTAGATCTGGGCGTTAACTAAAATATATTGGAAATCTTGTTGACTTAAGAAGGTATGGACGTTGATTGACAGTTGCTTTGAACACAATGGATTGTGATGGAGCACTTTTTGGCTTCGAATTGAATATATTATGATCATAAATTATACGTATTAAGCTTTGGGGTTAATGACATACCTGTGCGTCATACTTTCGGCTACGTTGTAGTTCTAGTGGCCATTTTCGTACTATCGTTTTAGATTTTACTGTGAAAACTAAATATTTATCAAAGACTATAATACTGACGCTAAAGAGTATACACCTAAGCTGTTTTATCGTTTTGCTGAAACAGTTTCATTTGAAAAATCCTTATTTTATATTTCATTACTTTATTTTCAAGGAATGCTATATCACGCTACAATATTTAGAAGAGCAGTGTAAATAACTGCAATACTATGGCTTGTAATTTTTATTTCATTTATATCAGAAAACGTTTTTATGCGCTGTGGATTTAAAATAACTCTTTTGTAGTATCCAATGCTACAATAATATCTACCGTTAGCCGTAATACCTACTGTGGTATGGATTTGGTATTCTACTGGCGTGTTTTGAAGAATATTAGGCAACATGGTTAAGACACGTCGATGTGTGCAGTCTCGATAATGCTTATCGAAATTATTATTTAAAAAAAGTAACGTTTTCATACTTGTTTGTTCTCAAGGTGATGGTTGTTTTAGTAGATCATTTACATCTTAGATAGATAGAAGAGGAAAAGACGAACAGTTCAAAAGAAAAGGTGCCATGATACCTGGTCTGGAGCCGGAGGTTGCATGGTTCTCCTTCTTCCTGATGCAAATCTGTCCAGCTGGTTGCAACTTTTTTTTTTCCGTGCGGAAATCTCCCCGGATACCACCGGTGGCATGTCGGACTCGAACCGACTAAAACCGCACGCCGTCTCGGGTACTAATAGCCGGGGAACCAGGTATACCCTAGAAAGGAAGTCCCTGGTGAGCTGGTTGCACCTAAGTGTCTCGGCCACATTAAACACAATAAAATACTTTTTATATTTTTGTTTGTAGCGGCGCGTGCGCGTGTCTATCTCGCTCATGAATCGTTAATAAACTATAAACTAAACGTGCAAGCCGGGCGGTTTATATATCAAAACCAATAGTTTCCAGACTTGCAAGCGTATGCTTTCTTCTCAGAAATTATTGGTCTACAGCCGGATGAAACCTATCATTATCGTTACTCATATTGAAGAAAAATACTAAAAAGATTTCTAATCGTGTACAAAAATCCATGTAATTGCTAATAAAAGTAAAAATAGTAAAATATAAACTTAGAACAAGTTTATATTTTAATCATTTCTATTTTACTGTAGTTTTATTTTAGTCTGTAATTAAACACCACTTAACGAAAAAATCATATGCTGAGATACGCTACAATTAATGATAAATATAGTTTAAATATAGCACAGTTTGGCATTGTTAGGGAAATTTAAAAAGTCGTAGCAGACGTATTTATGTAACACTATGTCTCCCTCGTATCTCCCGACGGGGAGGGGTGTTTTATATTTACACTTTACCACTAATTTTGCTGTTCTTTAGACTACAAGAGCAAGTAAATTATAGACCCAGATACTACGAGCCATTTTATTACAATGTTTTAAAGAACATAGGCTAATATGTACACCTAATTCTCCTTATATTTTTTTAAAAATAAAGAAACATCTAAATTTGGAAGAGTTTACTATGTCAATGAACAATGACTGAGGTCGAGGCTGTTTAATTGGTGTTTAGTGTAAAACTAACACTGAACTAAGGGTGTACTGTACCGAGCTTAGCTTAGGCACCAGTCTCCTGGGGTATGGGATGGCGCTGTTTATGGCCTATGCTATTTGGAGGAGGGCGTCATCGGCAACGTATTATTATTATTTAAATATTCTAGCAAGAAGAAGAGGAGGCTATTCTTCTTCGGCCTTTCGGTCGGA
This sequence comes from Arctia plantaginis, assembly GCA_902825455.1. Taxonomy (NCBI): domain Eukaryota; kingdom Metazoa; phylum Arthropoda; class Insecta; order Lepidoptera; family Erebidae; genus Arctia; species Arctia plantaginis. Next base: position 8,956,045 of record CADEBD010000171.1, on the reverse strand, counting down.
ACACACCCCCAGCGATGGCCTCCTTGGCCGGAGGCGACGTGGAGAACGAGGATGATCACGGATGTGTAGGTACGGCTGTTCTACAGATCCATTCCAAGAACACCGGGCCAGATGGGATACCTGCTCGAGTGCTGGCCCTAGCCCACCATATGTCAGAACGCCTCGGGGAGGTGTTCTAGTTTGGTGTCCCGACGTTTCCCTGAGTGCTGGAAGAACGCGAAGCTGGTCCCGTTGAGGAAGCCGGGACGGCCTGCTGATTCCATGGTGCTGCTGGACGAGTCGAGTAAATTGTTTGAGAGGGTCCTCTCTGCCCGCATCGTCCGGTACTTACGCGATGTTGGCCCTGATCTGTCGGAAGCCCAATTCGGGTTTCGAGAGTTCGACGATCGAAGCTGTGTTGCGACTCAGGACCGCGGGGTACCTGAGGCGCAGACTATTAATAGGAGCGTACCGTCATGTACGAGAACCGAAATGGTGCTTTGTGTCGTGCGGTATTCCGCAGGGGTCTGTTCTCGGACCACTCCTGTGGAACATAGGGTACGACTGGGCCCTTCGATGTCGCATTCCCCCCGGGCTCTTCGTAATCTGTTACGCCGACGAAACTAGTCACAGCCCGGGGCGCGAACTTCCAATAGGCGGCGCGCCTGGCCACCAAGGGAGTATCTCTGGTGGTCGGGCGCATTAAGGCGCTGGGCTTACGGGTGGCCCTGGATAAGGCGGAGGCCCTCTTATTCCATGAACCCTGTCGTGGTCCACCCCCTGTTGCCTCAACCGTTGTCAACTGTGTCCTCGTACCGGTTCAGGCCCAGATGAAGTATCTGGGTCTGATCCTCAACGACGCAGGTCCTTTCCGGGCACGGCTGCTTCGGGAAGTAGCCGGGTCCTCATTGTAGCTATCGGGGGGCTCTCTTGCTACCGGCCGTCATACGCTCCATGGCCGGGAGCGACAGATGATTCACCGCGGTAGCATCCTTTTGCGAAGACGTCATCTAGCAGAAAGAGGCGACGAAATGGGCCCAGGAGGGCAACCTCCACTCGAACCCAATGCCCGGCCGGCAAACAGGGCGGCGGAGGTGCACTTACCACCGCCTCATGCCGCCCTGGGTGTTGCTGCGGGTGGACGGGACGGGTTTTCCCCTCCACCCGCCATAACGGCCAGCCGCGAGGAGGCTACATCCGCGTGTGCCGGACGTTGCCTAAATAGAGACTGTACCCGAAGGTGGTGCCCGCGCTGTTGCGGGCAGGCGCTAGGTTTTAGTTTAGTGTGGTTTTAGTTCCCATACGTAAAAAAACCCCGCTGCCTTTTTCCTACAATATAATAGAGAGGATAATATGTATATTTAAAAAAAATGTAATGTTTAAAGACTATCTTGTGGTAAGAAATAAATTATTATTATTTAGTAGATGCTCGAAAGTAGAAGATTTATAAATTGTATTTATGTTTTATTTCTACTAAGTATCGAACAGCCAATGTTTTTGTCTTAGTTGCTTCTCGAATAAAACGTGATCGTGGTTTCTTCGAGTTACTGCAGTTTCAGTCGAGCTTCCCCATCTTGAAAATTGTCTAGTTCTATTTTTTATTGAATAACGTGAAACGAGCTGACGGGTAGTAGGGTCTTGATAGTAGTGATTAAAGAGGCGCAAACTCGTTGCCGCCCTTACAGTTATAGAATTAGAGGGGAGGGAAGGATTGCAGCTCCGGCAATCTCAATCACTCTTTTTTATGGACCTTTATGCAAACAAGCAGATTGATCACCTGATGGTACGACTACCGCCTTTTCCTTATCCCAATTTAGGATTTCCTTTTTCTTTTTTAGAATATTACTTAATCAAACTCAACCATATACTTCTTCTTTGGTTTGACTTAATCCAAACCGAAAAATAACTTTTATCATTATTTTTGTAATATTATAATAAGAATGCGTATAATTATATGCAGAATATAATAAATCGAAATCTGATTCCATCATTTTACTTCGTCATAAGTCATAAATAATTCAACCGTGGATACCTAGAAGTAATAAGTCTTCAGAAAAGCAGAACTACTATAAATTCTTTAGTGTAAATACAACCCCGGTCTATGGAATAAGAGATTCTCTTGAAATGAGCAAGCGATTTATTTACCACTCCGGGCGTTCGCACTGATAAATATGACCAATAAAGGCAAACAAAATGTCCACAAGAGAAATTATTGCGGTACCCGTAATTTACCTCCGCGTTTATTTCTCCACCTTTTTCGTTAGGTTGAATAACAAATATTTGTTAATATACACATAATATGACGGCGGTTACTTCTAGCGTTAGTCAACTTGAATGGATTTCATTGAGTAACTGTATTTTCTTATCTTCTAGTAGTTAAACGAAGTTGAGTGAAAATGGGTAATTTTCGATTGGATCGACTAATGCTTTAACCACAGATATTCTTTCAACTTCTTAAAGAATTTTCGAAATGAATTTTAACTGTTGTAATATGTGAAAAATCATTAATTAATTACACGCGGGACTTTTATCACAAGGACAAAATTGTTTCAGCTTAGAAATCCAGGCAACAATTTTGGCACATCCATACTTATATTATAAATGTGAAAGCGAGTTTGTTTGCTTGTTACGCTTTCACGCCTAAAACGCTAAACCGATTTGAAAAATTCTTTCACCAATGGAAAGCTAATTTATCAGCACAGAGTATCGCAGGTTACTTTTTACACGCTTACATTAGCTTCACTTGTATGTTTGTTTGTATGTTTGTTCGTAACCGACTCCTTTGGGCGTGATTTTGACTGACTTTAAACGGTCAGAATTCGTTCAAACTTTGTAGATACATATATCGAGGACCGATGACAATACACTAATTAAAAAAAAATATATATTAAAAAAAAATGTTTTAAAAAACCTAAAAAATAAAGCGTGGGGTGCTTTTTACTATTGACAACAGGTACCCAACGCTTTATTTCAAATTTATTAAAATTTATTTTCTATTTTTTAGTAAGGTTTTCTATAAAAATATTTTAGTCTTTAAAACTATTTTTTTTTACCGCATTAACCGACGTACACGCAGGCGGAGACGCGGGCAAAAGCTAGTTCTTATGTATATGAATCGGGCAAAGGAAAAAAACAGTCACGGCACCAAAGCCTACTCGTGCGTGCCTGCTTTTAAATTAATCTTCTTAGACAAAAAGCAGATGTTTCTAACTTCGGGACTAGAATATTCATATTTCACCTAAATATTTTCGTAATGGTAGTTAAAATTCTCTGAATACAAAATAATTTTAAAACATTTAAAGTTAGCATAATAATATTTAAGGTAAATGAATAACATTTAAGGTACGCCTAATTCTGGCATTGTTCTACTTTACGCACGTGTCAATAAAAAATAAAGACATTTATTACCAAAATAATATGTGACTTTGTGCTGTTCCGTATTTATTGGAAAAATGTTCTTAAATAAACCCGTTTGCTTACGGTTTAAGAATCTTTGCCCCCCTCCCCTCACCTTAAATGGATGTAATTAGAAAGACTGTTTAACAACATCAATAAAAGGTATAGTTATTAAATGTTGACTGTACTCCAGACAAAATATTATTCTGCAAAATAAAAATTTTAATCGAAATATAAACTGATTGCTGTTAAAGAAACATCATACGAGTATAATTTAACTGCAATGCGTAAAATGAGTTATTCAAAAAATGACAATAAAAATATAAAGCCGTCGTTTCACATTGAAATATTGAAACAAAAAAATGGGACATTCCATTTTAGTTTGTAGGCGGAAAGAGGCTTGACCGTTTCCATTTTATTTAAGCGATTTTTGGTTTCTCCAAAGAGTGTTTAATTTTCTTTTATAAAGTGTTTTTATTTCGTTATTGAAGACATTTTAATATAGATTCATGGCTAAACCATATTATGAAAACGTTTAGGTGACCTAAAGTAGCTTCACATTTATCACGTAAGATGCTCAATGAGTATATTTTGGCAGATGTAACATAAAATATATTTCATGAATAATGTGACACGGTTCCCGGGGCGTGAGCAAGCCATGCGACGCGAGACGCTCGGGCTTTCGCCTCCTACTCGTAAATATTCAGGGTCCGACTGCCGACGCTCTACGATACATCAAAGTCGTGTCGACTCATACACAACACAACGAATCTACTAACGTACCTCCTTATGTGCCGCCTCCGGAAATTCTATCTACGTTTAACTTTTCAACGCCACAAATGAAAAATCTAGGACAAACACCAATCGGAAATTAAATAAGAACCGCATTGTTTGATGTTAAAATTATAAATGGTAGTACGTGAAAAGGTTGGATTATTTCAACATGAAGCATATAAAAGTTAAGAGATAATTATATTGTTGAGTAATAAATAAACAATATTTTAAGGAACAACATGATTGCACAAATATAGAATATATTGCACTTTCTTTATTCATTTATTAAAACTTTATGCACAAATGGACCTAAAACATTTTCTGCCAGTCAACCATGAGTGGAGGAAAATAAAAAGTAGTAATTTCAACTTTTAATGCTTGGCCTAACTTTTTTTTAAATTTAAATTTTAAAATAGTGTAAATTATAAAATAAATTATCTGTTTATTTGCTAAATTATCTGTACGTAGGAAAATAAATACTTTAAAAAATCAGTCATTCCTATAAACTTATAAAATGGTGAGAAATTTAGTAGGTCATGTCAATTTTCGCATAGAACAAAATGCCTAAAATACAAATATCTTACTGTATTAGAAGTGTTTGTTAGTTACTTCACATATAAATGAAGAAGTACTCCAAGATCGACAAGAGCTACTGGTTAATTAAACTAAAAGCCGCTTTCTTACCACTTAAGTAAGTATAATTTGCTGTAAGTGCTATTTTTGTCATTGGTAACGATACTAATTCAGTGTGACTTTTGCAAGACCTACAAAAACATTCCAGATTTTTATATGAATCATTTTTCTATATTCTATTCGTGAATAGAACGTACGTAACATTTAGAATATTGTATGCCCAAATGAGGTGATCATGCCTCAAGCGCCGCAGCCCAAGTTTCGGAAGTTGTATATGTAATATATAGTTATATATCCATATATGTGCTGTGTGTGTGTTATTCTTACTTTTTACTGCGATACAGGATTAGCAGTTTTGTAGTTCGGTGTATGTTCGTTAAATGGCACAGTGGTATGTTTTTGTTTCATTACCTTATATGTAAGTCTCCACAGAGCTTTACCTGTGTTAATATGTAGAATCTATTGGTTCACAGAACGCAAATATAAAATTGTTTGTCAGTTCTTAAACGTTTAAGACATTTTCATAATGATATCAAAGGGCTGCATTCTTGAAAACGTAAAGTTTATTATTACAGAACAATTTAATAATACAAGGCGAAATTGTGGAAGGCTGGATACAAAAGGATATTTTTTAGAAGAGTGGAACTTGCACAAAAAACTACGGCAATATTTGGCAAAGAAATTTGTTGACCTTATAAATAGGAAATTCAATTATGTGCAAAAAAAAATTCAGTCCACGAAATTATAGGTACTCATTGAGGTACGAAGGAATTAAATAAAATATCTTCAGGTTCAAGATTGAGGTTGATTGAAATTCTGGAAGTTTTATATTTTAGAAACCTTTGGAAACGTACTTTTTTGTTAGTATTGAAATAAATCTAAAAGTAGAATTGCCCCGGTAATTGTAGTGGATTGTTGTAAAGTGTATAATTCCCTAATTTAACTTTCTAACATTGATCGAAATCGGTAACATTTTAAAAGGGCACAAAAGGAGCTGTTTAAAGTTGACTGAGAGTATTTTTACAATGAAAAAAAATATTAACAAAGGTCAAAAATCTTGGAAAATTGATGCCCGAGATGGCGAACTATCTACATACAGGTTTATGAATACACTATACACAAATATTTAATTAATCCTCAATGCGCGAGCTAGTGTCGTACCATTCCTGTTGGGCCTGTTGGTCTAGTGGTTAGTGACAGTTTTTTTTTTCCGTGCGGAAATCCCCTCGGATACCACAGTGGTTAGTGACCCTGCTAAGCCGGAGTCATGGGTTCGATTCACACCCAGGACAAATATTTTGTGATGAGCACGGTCGTTTGTTCTGTTTGGATGTAATTTATCCATAATATGTATGTATTTAAAAATATATAAGTATGTTTATCAGCAGTCTGGTAACCACCATACAGGCTCTGCCTAGTTTGGATCAGACGGTCGTGTGTGAGATGTGTGAAATATTATTATTATTTTGGGTTTTAATTTTTATTTTCTCAGCTTTTTAGCTAGTTCCACCGTAAGGGCCTATACCAAGTAAATACAGCATATGGTGTGTACATTATGTTGGTGTGGTGTCGTCTATCTGCATGAATTTTCTGACGATTCTACATGTGTTTAATATAGAAGCTTTCTGTAAACTTATATAAACGATTTTTGATAAACATAATTGTTTTAAGCTATGGAGAAGATGGTTTGGAATGATACCAGTCGTGGAGATGACTATGGGGACTATGTACATACGTTATATTGTTTCCATACTCTGAGCACTTCAATGTCTGTTTGTGCGAGTGTTGTGCATGCTCTTATCATTTGCTGTATAGTTTTAGATTGAGTGTGACATCGGCGGCATTTGTCGTTTTTGAGAGTGTGCCCTTTAATTATATATATTCTGTAGTTTTTAGTGTTGATAGTTTGATCTTGTATGGCTATTATAAAGCCTTCAGTTCTAGGGAATAAGTTGCCAATTTGTAGCCACTTGTTAGACGCTATTGTATTAATGTGGGGTTTTGCTAGTAGTACTTTCTTTTTCCAGTTTTTTATTTTCTGTTTTTGGGGGTCGGGTTATCAGTAATATGGAGATTTGCCTGATCGCATAAATTAAGTTGTGTGTAATTAGTGTCATTTAGGATAATGGTTTTGTGAATATCGCTGGTGTGAGACTTTGTGTAGAAAAATGTTCTTAACCTATTTATTTGTTTTAGCCAAAGTGTTGGATGTCTATTAGGCTTCTACCTACGTTCTGTCTTTTGTTGGTGAGTCTTTCTTTAGCTGGTTTTGGGTACTTGTTATTGTGAGTGTTGTACGTGTGGTTCTTTCCAGTTGTTCGATGTCAGTCTTAATCCATTTTATCACTCCGAATGAGTAGGTTAGTATTGGTATTGCAAAAGTATTTAAGGTTTTTATGAGATGTTTACAAGTTAATTGTGACTTACATAGTGCGACAATTCTCCTGCGGTATTCTGATTTCAGTGTGTCTATAATTACTGTGTGAACGAGTCCTTTAGGGCTTGGTGTCCTAAATATTTATATGGGTATCTGGGTTCCATAGCTTCTATAATATCAGTATTATTAATAGCATAGTTGCCCGGTTTTACTTTGCCTTTTAAAATATGTACTGTCCTGTGTTTATTGAATCCAAACTACATGTTTATATCATTACTGAATTGAGTTGTAGTTTCTAGTAGTAGAAATTCTTCAGTGCTGTTTTTAAATTAATACACAGCTTGACAGCGGTGCAATAAGTGAGATAAGGGATTCAGGGCGAGGCAGAACCACCCTTGGTACATATATACCCTGTCCGATTTGTATCTGTCGATTTGTAAGATTATTACAGCCATTGTTTAATTGCAGTCTTCCAGTTGTCATTATACTGCGCAAGAAATCTATTATTCTAGAATTAACTTTAAATATCTCTAAAACCTGTATTAACCAAGAATGTGGTATGCTGTCTAATGCTTTTTGATAATCTATGTAGGTGCAATGTAGATTTCTATTTGTTGTTTCGTCTGTGGCATTTTTGTCGGTCGAAGCCCGCCTGCTCAACCGCTGACGGTTCTCATGCTGAGACATCCAGATTCAGCTCCAGATGTGCCCTGGCGATCCCCGGACAGCGGTCCTATACGTTTTCTTTTTGAACGTGTCTCTATTTTAAATGGGTTTCCAGAGCCACGTTAGCCACGACAGTAATTTCTCATTCGTGTGTCCACGCCCATGTTATTAGATGGTCAATCAGGACATGTGGTTGTTTAGGGTGTTTATTATTATCCCTGTATTTGAAGTAGGTCCATAAAACATGCTATTATAGTATCTACTGAAAAAAATGTTTCTACTAGGTTTCATTTTCATATTTTTTTTATTTCTGGTCGTTGTTCCGTGTTTTTTTGTTCTAAACAAAAACTAATCTTACTTGAAATAAATAATCTTGTATAAATTCTTACTAAAATTATATTTAAAAGTAACAATGAACAATAATTAAATGAAAATGGTAGAGAGCTCTAAAAAAATGCCATACCTACCTTTAACTATATCTAATATTTATAACATATACTATTGACCGAACATTCAAACTCCACTCAATCATTACCTGTTATCAACATCGTTCTATTACTAAAATTTAATTTTAAATAGCGATGGAGGTGTTGTGATTGTGAATTTCGCGGTAAAATACAAATTAAACGCAACAAAGCTTAATAGACTGTTAGGTCGATGACTTCGAAAATGAACATTTTTTTATATACGATTGCAGTTATACCTAATACAGGTATACCTTAAAAATACTATTAAACGAATAAACAATAAAACCGGGGTCGGTCTTTTCATTAAAAAGTTACTAAATTATTTAGGTTAATCTTTCAGCAACGTACGAAACTAAAATAAAAGCTCGTACCTTGAACAATTCAACAAAGTAACGGAAGCTTTATTGTAGGTGTACTTTATTAGAATATTCAAGAAACATACACACAAAAAAAAACTATGTGCATACACAATATAACATTATTACAGTTTGTACTATGTAATTACAAAGACGTTACTCAGAATTCTGTCTCTCGTATAAAGATATTATACTTAACTTTGTAGTCAAGGCTGTTATTTTACTTATATTTTCATTGTGTAATAATATTCATAAAAATATATGAACCAAAATTATAAAGATGACAACCAAGTAGGATCTTAAGAGCATATGTAAGACGGAACCCTCTCCTTGAGAAATTTATCTTTGGTGATTTATTTTGGTGATTTATTTCAGAGGCCTGAACCTAATTTTCACCTGCTTGACCATATATTAAAAGCGTTACAGCGAAGGTGATAACTTTCGGTGGATTCAATCAAATCAGTTAAATGTAGCTGTAAATTGGGCAGTTCCACTTGAGTGATATTGAGTAATGGTGCCCGTGTCGATATTGATGGGCGGGCCGGGGACGCGCGCCGTATCTCTACGCTGACGTGTTAATTTGTCAAAATCCGACGTCATAAAGAAAAAGTTAGAAAATTCACACACGATGACTCCTCCAGGCGGTCTATTCATCACGTTCATTTTACCCATCAGAATAACTAACATATGTCATAACTTACTGAATCTATTACAAAACACAAAAAAAAATTTACCTATGTCCGTTACGGACTTTGAAACCATCTAACCAATGTAACCGGCATCATTAGAAAAGAAATGGTACAAATATGGAGTTACACTAAAACAATGCATTAGGCACATAAAAAAAAAAACAAAATTTACTATACTCGTATTTCAACAAATAAATAATTTGTATTTTATTTTTTAGCGTAGTAGCAAGCGGCGGGTATCCACTGGTGGCATATAATATCGATTTGAACTTTCAAACTTAACTATATTACAGACCACCCATAAGCAACAAAATCAGGGTTTTGTGTTCTCCTAAGTAGTCCGAAAGTTAAAGATAACAGGTCACGCGCGCACGTCTGTCGTTACCCTTAGCCTCTTACATTTTATTACGTCCCATTACCTGGGATTAAGTCGGCATGCATTGCGAGGATTCTGTTTCATGTTGCCAGCTCCAGCACTAATGTCATCCGCTGCTCAAAACCCCGCACAAAGCACAAATGCTAATTTTAAAATAGGTACTCTTAAGTCGTAAGAAGTCGCGTATGTAACCTTGTGAAGCCACCGTGCCCGAAAGACTTCATTATTTTAATTAAATCTACGATATCAAATCCTTTTATACGACTGTTCACTTTTGTTAAGGTTTTCTTTAATCAGAGTTGGAATTTGTAACTCAAAGTACGACTCTTGGTACATCTAGAAAAAAGGATGAACGATAAAGTTTTAATTTACTTAATACCGAATGCACTAATTGCAAAGTTAAGAAGCGAAGTACGTACCTACCTCTAAAAGTATGTACTTGAACTTGCTGCGTGGACTCCCGTGATTTCAGAATTAAGTCCCACTGTAATATAATTTCCCGGTTTGCTCTAATGAACGTGTATTTTGTTTCATCTACCGTCAGTAGAACGTAAAACGCGCCTCGTAAAATCAACATTTCATTTGGTCTTGGTACGCCCTGCTCAGAGTCGGTGGCCTTAAGCTTCAAATTTATGTCATTAATATTTTTATTTCCGCTACAAAATAAAAAAGAGAAATCACTCTCAGAGCTAATTATGTTTAAATATAGAAGCGTTTAGGATATTGCCGTGAAGTATATTCCTTCTGCGTTCTGAATGAATTTTACAGAGAAGTATGTTTTATTTATTTCATTGCGTGTAGACAAGATGATTAAGGACGGATATAGGGGGTGGGGTGGGTGCTGGTTTTGTCAAAGAGTCGCCGAGAGCTGTTCGATGTATCACACTCACGTACCCAATAGAACCGGCACAGACACGTTGCGTGAGGCTATTTTCGCTTCTCTACGGCCTCATAAATCCTCTCCTTATAAATTAGATTAAAACACAATGCCTTCACAAGTGCGCCCATAGAATTAACCTTGTCTATACCTGAATACTCTGTTGTAAAGAACTTTATTAAACGTACTTCATATCTGCGTCCTCAATGTTTCCCTCTCGTTTGCATTGTACAAGTATTTGATATTCAAGATTGACTTGTTTCAGATAATATTTTTATAAGTTAGGATTTTATCACTTTATTGATTCCCTTGACCCATTTTTTTTTTATATTAATTCAAATAGTTATGTGGGGTAAGTTTTTCTAAGGGTAGGCAAAGGCAAAGGCAAAATAATTTAATCATTTGTTGTCTTAAGTTTCCACAATTAAAACAAGTCTTTTTAAAGCATATTTTAACTAAAATCTCTAGGTACAATGCATTCTCCCTTGGATTTAATTTCAGACCTTGATGTTGAATTATTGGTACAATTTAAGCTTCTCTCCTTTTATTCAAATGGTGTTTTTAGTGTCCGGTTTGATTAGGTGCCTCTGATACAGTCGTAACAAAGTGCAATATTATTTTTAATAAGGGTTAAATATTAATTTATTATTAAATTATTCTAAATATTAATTTCAATAAAACATATTATAGTAAAAATGTATAAACTAATTATCTTTACACATAATATCTCCAAATAAGTTAGTATGTTTTAATTGTTTAGCATGACAGGAAATCAATGTGACATGCAAAAATTATATTATTTTTACTTCTACAAAAAGTATAAAGTTTTCACTTCTAGTTTCAGACTAAGCAATTTAAAATTGTGTGTATTTTTTTTCTGTTTTGTAAAGCTACCTACACAGAATGTTAAATAAGAATGCATTAAGAGAGAATATTAAATAAAGTTATAAAAGCTGCTAATGAGTTTCATGTTCCTCGAAAAAGTCATATTCCTAAAAGGGATAGCGAAGATGTAAAGGATTATAATCACAGTTCGGAAACTTCTAACTAAACATATTACTGTTCTGTAATTAATGTTTAAAGCTAAACCCACGCAATTTGAATTAGTACTAGTATTTTATGTAAGGTTTATTCTCGGTACCTTGTTTAGTCATACGACTATAATGTAATAACTCACCTTTGTAATTTATAAACGCTATAAAATGTTATAGTAACTTTCTAGACTTGGGCTTAAATTTCAACGAAATTAGTGGAATTACTAAATGACATTTTAATTATACACTGCAAAAGTTTTTACGAAAGCAATTTATTTCGCTATACCGCAAAATAAATAAGTGGAGATAAATTGAGAAATGAATGTGCAAACCAAACAACAGATTAGCGTATTTTGTTTATATATTCAAATTTTTACGAAAAAGTCTACGTACACAAAAATTGTTTTCAATTATTCAAGAGACATTAGAATTTCAATTGAGTACAGTATTATACTTTTTATTATCATGAACAAGGAGGGAACCATTAGCGAGTCGAGAGCTGAAATCTTCAGTTTTATTGCTCATTATTCGTGTTTATCATTTTTATTCTGGAGTGGTACTTACCTGTTTAGAGTCGGGGGAAAAGTATGATATTACGAGACGGAGAATGTTAGTGAACTTCATATCTCTTTTAATATTCTAATTATAAAGAGGCTTGTCAACCTTTCTTTTTTTTCTGTGCGGAAATCCACTCGGATACCATCCACCGGTGGCTACGTCGGACTCGAACCGACTAAAAAGCGCACGCCGTCTCGGGTACCAGTAGCCTGGGAACCAGGTGTACCCTAGAAAGGAAATCCCTAGTACCCCGACGTACCTCGGGCCATCTATGGCGGGTAGACAACCCCCTCTTGTGTGGGAACCCCCATGTTCCCTTTGTGCTCCCGAAATGGTACGCGCGCTTCGCAGCGCGTCCCGCCGCCACCCCGGCCTGCTTCTGCTAGGGTGATAGATGGCCAGGCCTGTCGCCCAGGCCTGCGCTTATGGAGGACGGTGGTCGATTTTCGACCTTCGTTGCCTGAGCCGCATGCGGTGCCTCGCCCGTGCCCGGGCCTGGCGGGCCGGGAGAGTTCTTAACCCATCCCGGTACCACTCCGCCATCTCCTTCGCAAGCATAACTTGCTCGCAGAACACTTGTCAACCTGACGTAAGGGGCCAAAACAGAGGCTAAAGTTAAATGATTGAGCTGTTTGTACTTTAGACTGTGACAAATGAGATTTCATAATTGCACTTTCAGAAAAACATTAATTAACGAAATAACAATAAACAATGATATGAGAAAAACTTAAAATTAATAATTTGAGAGTCCTTCATTCATAGCTTAATCCACCCTTAGCCAGACCTCTCTTCGGAACACGTTCACACCACCGTATGTGGGCTCCGTCGTTCTTACGTCAATTTGTGCAATCGTCCACACTTATGGCAATCCTTAAAAGGATATAATCACCTACCTTCCTTTACTCATATCTACTATATTACCACAGTTTTGAGTGATACCGATAGCCTATCATCCGACCTTTGAATATGTTTGCATAATTTAAATCCTATCGAACTTGTACTTTCTAATACCAGACGAATGCATCTTATCCCAGTTGGATTAAGAGATTTGTGTTAGGCCATTGAAGTCGCTGACCTTACATGAGTTTGATTACTTTACAAAGTTACAGCAAACGGTGTACTTAACACACCTTACATAGGTGTAGTATATTTATTTAAAAATCACGCAGCGGGCTATAGAATCGAATATGAAATATGCTTATTAAAATATTAAATAAATAACCATTTATCACTTTATTGCATTTTTTAATGATTGACAAATGTTTTTTAGCAGAAAACAAACTGATTTCCAATTATTACTATACTTAAACTACTAAGTAATTAACAAGGAAACCTCGAGAGACTAGCAAGATTTACCTATTTAGTTATATGAAGTGGTAACATCATGTAGGGTAAGTTTGGTAGCCGTAAATACGATAAGTAAGCGAAGTTAGGCTAAATAATCTCACAATTAAGTAAAAGCTTACACTAAGTCCTGTTTGTCGACCGTACGGCCTGCGATACTTGTATTTATTTTATATATCGGTACCAAGTTTTGGCAAAGTAGAATTAAATACCAATTTACATATATAAATTTAGGGAAACAACCTTTCAGATAAGAAAGGTATTACACGTAATAAGACATCATATTTAATGGTTGAGTTATTATGTAGATTGATGTTTCATGTAATTCAAGAAAATATTGTTGAGATGGTTTGATCTGAAGTTACTTTTAGTTGTCTTAAAAAACCTTTTATTACTTATTAATCCTGTAATCACCAACCATCTATTAGGAGGCCTTTTAAATTGTGAATGTGTTCTATTATTTTGCTAAGACTCGGGCAAACTGTGACTAGTAAAGTTAGTGTGGAGGAATCACGTCGGTCTCACCACTATGGAGAAACGGGTGTCATGTCCCTCCAACACAAAGGGAGGATCTGCCGACCAGGCGAGGTGATCATGCCGAACGGGCCACGGCCCAACGGCTGCTGTTAAGAAGTTGTATAAATGCTAATCGGCGAGAGAATTCTTCATATCGCGATATAGGATTAGCAATTCTCATTCAGGAGTTTCCCTATAGTTCGGTGTGTCTTCGATAGATGGCGCTGTAGTATGTTTTTTTCACCGTATGTGGAAGTCGCCATAGTAGTTTTTATGAAATATAGTTAAAGTAAAATTTAAAGAGACAAATAAAACTATATCTTTAGCGCTTTAGTCTTTTAGTTTAATTCTAGTTCTAACATTACACACAAAAAAAACAAGTATCTGCAACTGATATGACTTTATAATTTCATTAGTTAATAATTAAAACAAAGACTTGTAGCACATTAGTGTACTTAGCTCCTATTCTCAAATAAATGAAGTTTAATGGTCTGACTGTTTTTGGTAATTTTCAACAGTCCTTTCGAATCACTACTTTCTTAGTTTTATTCGTAAAGTTCACATCAACTAGAGGGAACAGTTATATTTTATAGTTAACAACTACTCTCTTCTAACTCCAACTTAAGTATAAGTTACACAAGTGTATTAATATAGCACAAATAATAATTCCGAGTAAAAAATACTATCAATAGCTAGTACACTGACCTGTAATGTTTAAGTCATATGGCATGATATCTGGGATGTGTGTAAAATGGAAATGTTTCAGAGTAAAAGGTTTATTGAGATTTATTAAATATGGTTTAACACTTTTACTTTAAAATCGAAGCCTATCATTATAAAAGTAGCTGCAGACGCATTCTTAATAGCTATGAACGGCATAAAAATGATTGAATATAAGCTATGAATACGAGTTTAGATACCTTCTTGTACTATGCAATGGTGGACAGTCAAATATTAGTGGAACGTGACCGTCGGATCGTGGGTGTGAATCGGCCATCGGAACAGCATTGTTCTCTATGTCGTCTGTATTTTAATATAACGACGTGAATTTGATGAATTTGTCTTTATTTATCAGCTTTTTGTTGGGGTAGATCAGTTATATTTGAACTAGGCCTATATTGGTTTATCGTGAGTTAAGTTTTATTGTAATTTATTTTGGCACTTCATTCAGTTTTATTAAGCAACTATTTCAACGACTTTTATTAACAGGGGTTTTTATTTTTATTTATGCTAATGTGCTAAATAATGCTAAAAAGACCTTGCTCGATACGTATTCGAGAAAAATATGTATAGGGAAATAAATTGGATCACTACCACATATTTTAAAGTACCTATTATTCTACTTTTGTATTAAAATTACAAACAGTATTATTTTATTAACACAATATATTCTTTACATGTTTATACATTCATATGGGTGCACCAAATGTTCTAAAGACGACCTAGAGGGCAAACCTTTATAAATAGTAAACCGTTTATTTAGGATGTTTAATCTTTATGCTACTTGAGGCGTCTAATTATACAGATAAGTTTAACTAACACTAAAAGTAAAGTGTACCTGATGAATTTATCACGAGTAAGTTTATAGAAGTCAAAGTTTGAGTACATATCCATTTTATAATACTTGCCAAAGGTTTCAAATTCTCATAAAGCTCTAATCCTGTATCTTCATACTTAGTAAGAAAGTTATAATTACTGATAAATAGGAGTGTATCACAGAACACTTTATAAACGTATAATTAAAGGATCCAAATTAACCCTAATTAAATATAATTCGCCACGGAACACACAAATATTTGTTTCATGAGAAAATGAACCTGCAAGACTTGATTTCTAGGGAAGTACTTAAATATGGGACGTCAGTCAACAAATTCAACATAAGAATTTCACGCATATTCTATTTATCAATGTTTAGGCATACAGCACACCAATATTATGCATATAGATATAAACAAAAAACGTGTATAGATTTACAGAAAGTGCCTTTTTCACCTAAACACGTTCTATTCTAACACTGTTTATTATTGATGCAAGGTATATGTACTTTTCTTTGAAAATCCGTCAGGTCGTAAGCATACCGGGTTATCGGTGGGCAGTGTGTCAGAATCAAACTGACTAAAATCATGTGATGCGACATACTTCTCCAAAAAATCTCATAAAAAGGAGGATTACGGGAACATCATTAAATCATCCGGATTAACATGAACAACAACAATTAACATTCCTGATTTGCATTTTCTGCAATTAGCTTAGCTTAAGGTGTTAACAAGAATACCTGCTTACATTATCTGATCCATGTTCATGTCATCCATAGTAGTTTTTTTTTTAATTTATAACTCTATATATAATCTGCTTTTTTAAAAATCGTGGTTATAGATGTCTAAATACTTTGAATGAGCAAAGTATAACAAAGAACAGAAAAAAACGTACCCAATTAAAATAGTTCAACCATAAAAATAGTTTTAAAGCATAGTGTCAATCACAATAAACAGCTGACAATAAAGCTGAATCTTGTCAAAACCTTTGTATTATTCGCTGTCATAGAAAGCGGTAGTTAAATATAGTATTTGTAAAAATACAAAAAAAACTACTTTTAATTCTAGTCACGGGTGCAGCCGCTTTTTGTAACATTCTTACACGTCCCCAGATAGTACACGATTGTTAATAATGTAGTGCTCCATTGTGTCTTTGAGACTCATATTATTTTCTGATGACGATTGGTAAATCCCTAAAAAAAAACAGAAACATGTTACTCAGGATATGTCTGTAATTTTTTTTAATCATAATGGTCACAAGGAGAAGCAAAGAGATTATAAAAGATAGTCTTTTTCATGTGATGGAGTTTTTTTGAAGTATGGACACTTGCATTTTAAGACTCATAAGTGCGGTGCCGCACTTTGAGTCGCTCCTCCTGGAATCAAGGGAATATTGGTATATTTTGGACTCCGATAACCTCACTGATTCGTTGAGCAACTAAAGAATTGCCGGTTTTCTGTGAAGTTTAGAATTTCGGTCGAGCCTGCCTATTTGTACTGAAACATGACAAGACACAGACAAATGTCAAGTTTTGAAGTGACCTAAATTTAGTGATATTTTTATTGCAAATATTTCAAACAGAACATTGAATGTCTTATCCAAAGTTCTGTTTGAAATATTTGCAGAAGTTTAAAAGCAAGATAGAATCAGAATAATAAATACTAATCAAAAATTTTAACCTACTAAAGATGCAAGCTATGGTACTGAAGGGCAACATCCGTAGACTTTTTCTGTTAACTTAATCGCGTTCTCAGAACACGAGTGAGCCTCTATATTAGTAACATATTCACTTATCGAAGGCTTTTATCCTATATTTACTAATAGTAAATACAGAAACTCCGTTCGGTAACGGATTAAGAATACGGAGTGTCACCACCCCTATCCTCCCTTGGACGTCGTAAGAGCTCAATAAGGAATCATACTCTGTAGCACAACAGCAAGCACTGCAAAGAAAAGGAAAACTTGACACAAACCCTACAGTTTGTGTCAAGTTTAACTTAGGCCGCTCCTTATAGAATGAGGTTTTGGCCTACTATTCCACGCTATCCATATGGGTTTGTCTATACAAAGCAACAGTGGACTATTAAAGGCTGTTGATGATGATGATGTACAAAGGCTAAATTTCGCCTTTGCTTTTAACTATAATGTACTTTATTCCATTGAAATAAAGCATCAATTTTTTTAATACAGGTACCTTATATTAAACATATAATTTTATCATTTTGAAGACTTACGTTATAGCGTAATAAATAAGTTTTGACTTAATGATTAAATTTTATTTATTTTAATAATGTATCCCTCTAGAGGTGGCTCTTGGTCTGCCCACTAGACTTTTTCATATAGCAGAAGGCAGCCATGGCGATCATTAGACTCAGACATCTGCGTCTGTGGCACAAAGGCAAGAGATCGCACTCCAAATTACGGGATTAATTAGTAGAATACGAACTACTAATAGCAGCCCCATGTGACCAGATCTCTAAACACCATATCTTCACAAATAGATACCGCATTCATACACAATAAAATGACCGAGATCAATCTAGCATAAACGAAGTCCAAATTAACACGGACGGTTCCAAGACTGGGTCAGGAATTGGAGCCGGAGTTTTCTTACAAGAATTAATTTGAACATATCACTAGCGCTAAGCCAACACAGTGCCATATTACAATGCGAATGAGTGGCAATAACTTACGCTGCCACAACGGGTGAGCTAAAGTGTATTAAGGACTATAACATCCGTATACTATCCAACAGCATGGCCGTCCTAAAGGCACTGGAGGGCAACACAATAACCTCTAACAAGTCCAACCTCATGCTGACTGAAGTTTCACCACGACTTACTTACAGACCGATCAGTCTTAGTAAACTAGATATCCGAATAGTTGTAGGAACTATAACAGGACACCTAGCCCTGAACCGACAACTATTCACCATTAATGCGACGAACAAAGGCAAAGGATGCCTGAAAGCAGAGGAAATGGCTGCCCAAGTAATCCTGGAATGCGAGGAAGTGACCACACAACGGGCAAGTATCATACCTGGTACAAAATCGCTCCTAGAAGTCTGTTAAGGTCCCAGGAGGCTTCTGCGTTTCTATAAGGAGTTTGTTGGCTCACCTAGCTAACCTCTCCTAGACGTATAAAGGACTACTCTCGAGTCTAAATGCGGCAATCGAAGCCCACAACCAATATCAATGTATCAATCTTTTTTGTCACAAAATAAGTGGAACAAAATATAAAGAGAAAAAAAAAACCAGCAACACTAAATTTCGCAAGATATTTTTATTATTTATCTACTTATAATTATGATATGATAATTTTTAAGTAGCTTATCAATTTGTTCATGCTAGACGCGACTGTGATAAATATCTGTCTTATAACTTTTGATGGATGTGTGAAATTTGGATAAAGTTTTTACGATACAGACCTAATCTACCGTAAAACCTTTCTGTTATAATTATTTTTAGGATCAGATGCAGACATTTGGTGTAAAAAAGTTTAGTAAATAAATACGTACTCGGTCTGAATTTAAAACCGTTAGAAAGGCATTTTTCCTGAAATATGACACAGATGATTACTAAACTTTTATTTTCATATTGATGATTAAACCATGCATTAACGTCGAGTGTCAGATTATCCTTAGTTTACTTTTTTCTCTATTCTTTTATTGTCTTAATAAAATTAGAGACAATAAAAGACTCAGGAGCCTAGCAGAAACTTTCTCACCCCCAAAACAGCGTGTTTATTTCCTGTTTAACACGAAATGTTCTTTAAAAAGGAAACAAAAAAAGTAATAAAAGATAGGTAAAAAAATAAATAAATAAATAAATGTTAAAAAAAAGGTTCACGTAAATGTTCACGTTCAGTAATACGTAAAATAAAAAGAACACATTTACTACAAATTGGCCGAGACATAAAAATATGAGTCACCTGTAAACTGTCTGATTGTAAAACTTTCTTAAAAAACATTAATTTTTCCAATAAAAGATAAAAAGACACATATCACGTGAAAAACTAAACACCGTAGGTACAAATAATAGGAGTTAAAGTATGAAATTTATGTTGTATGGTAACAGATACTTTGAATTGACACAAACGTTCATGGTGTGAGATGTTCGTGTGAAACTCTAATGATGCCTATGAGGTTGTTCTTTTAAAAAAGTGCAACATTCGATTTTCGACTTTCAAAGGTTTAAAAACTTCAAAATCCGAGTCATTTTGCTCCATGATTGCGCAAGACCTAACACTGCACGAATAAAATAACCGTTGTGACTCTACAGGAGCTGCAGTTTACGTTACATTTACGTCATCCTCCGTACTTGCCAAACCGTGTCTCCAATGGACTACCATTTTGTTTGTAATTTGGACAATTTTCTACGTGATAAAAAAAATCTTGCCAAGAGGCAGTACAAAATGCTTTCACACATTTTGTCCAATCTAGATTCCCAGAGTTCTATTGTAAATGCATAAATGAACTACCGTTTAGATGGCAGCAATGTAAAGATAATAAGGGTAAATATTTTGATTAAATAAATACGTTACATCTTGGAAAAAAAAAGAGTTTAAATTTTTCAGTACAAATTGGCTATTTCATACTTTAACCCCTAATATAATGTAGCTCTTTGCCCGAAAATGGGAATGCCAATAACTGATATTTTGTCACATTCATCGATGAACATAAAAAAGAGTTACAAAAAGAATATAATAAAGAATCGGAAACATTCACAAAGTTAAAATTATTGTAATTAAGGAAAATAATAAGATACTATATAATTATAATATTACACCATAATTCTTTTAGAATTCTGCGTAACGCTCTCCTATTAAAACTCACACTGTCTATCTCATACCCATTATTTAGCTATCTCACAAATCCTTAGTATTTCATTTTCATAGTATCAATATACTATGAAAATTATTATTATGAAGCAGTTAAAAGTGTAAATAAGATTGAGAGTACAATTTACAAGAGACTTGAAACTAAAACTATGAAACAACGCGAAATTTGAACTAAAAGTTAATTATGCTCCTTGGACGGTGGATCTTACTTAGGTTATTGTCACATTGCTTAAAAAACTAAAAAATCATAACTATAAGTTGAAAAGGGTGCTATCCTGTTATTTTATGTTATTTTTTTCGATTTATTCTCAAATGTATTTATTTGTAACAAAAGTAATATTTATCATCATTTAGTGAATAAAACACTTGTTGAATTTTAATTAAGTTTATCTTTATAACCAATATAACTACAATACAAATAAAAATAAATGTATAATATTTTAGAAAAGACCTAACTTATTTCAATATAACACAAAAATATGGAAGGTCTTGTCAAGCTGTCAACATTATGCCACTCGCGAATGATCTCTGTCAATGTTACTCATTTGTAGCAACAAATCGAAATGAAGTAAACATTTTGAAAATATGAATCAAAATGGTTTAATAAATTTTTATATCACTTATTAGAAAGGCTGGACAGAAAATCTGTGTTTATTGAACTGAAATATCGAATTTTATATGTGTTGCAAGGAACAATGGAGGTCTTTGTTTAGGTAGGAGAACAATCGTTGTAGATAATTTAATAATTTATGGAAACCAACAATTCTGCCGCAGAATAAATTTGTTCAATCACTATGCTGCTCGTATATGTATACTTTTTATTACTAGCAGTCGTTGGACGTTTAACGGGTTTTTCTATATTCTTTTTGATATTACTCCACATTTTGTAAAATATTTCATGTAAAACCATAGAAACGTTTTAGAAATTTAGAAGATTTTCCTACTTTTGTATTTGTAGAAAACACCGAAATGAAACAAAAAAAAAATGGGGAAGACATAATCCACTTCAGGGTTGATGTTTGAACGCATGAAGCGAAACCTTCAGGTAACCTTTCTCCGATATTAAAACGTACATGTATTATAGGCTTACAAAATGAAGAGATATTAATACAAATATTCAGGTTATTTTTCTTAGATATTGTACTGTTTGTGATGGTAATAAATGGATATTTGCTTTTACCATCCTTATATGAATACTAAAATAGGAACATAGTTGATCTCGAAAATGTTTAGATGTTTTACTATTTATACTTCTTATAATGTATGGGTTTTTAATCATGTGCATCATCAATTCAATCCATTGGTTACACTATTGTCACAACACTGAACGGACCGGATTATCGAGGCTTTTTTTATGGCAAAGGGGGCAGATGAACAGACGGGTCACCTGATGGTAAGCGACTGCCGCCGCCCAACTCAGGAGTCACAAACGCATCGCCAGCCCTTTATGAAAGAGTACGCTCTTTTCTAGAAGATTTGAAGGTCGTATCGATTCGAAAACACCGCAGACGACAACTCATTCTACAGATTGGTTGTGCAAGGCAAAAAGTGTTTTGAGAAGCGCACAGTGGTGGAGCGCCAATTATGAAAATTAGGTAGGTAAGTTATTTTAAATTCATCTCATTCAACAGTGTCTGTTCAGAAACATGAACGGTAAAGTAATCATATTGTATAATAATATTGATATAGTAAATCAGCCAATCGGTAAGTCAAGTGAGCAGCTTTTTCTTTTTTTTTTACTTGTGGAAAACCTCTCGGGCCGTCACCCTACCAGGGTTTGCAGCGGATGGTGTGTCAGAATAAAACAGACTAAATCCACAATCATGGTGTGCCACTCTGCGCCCGAAATAGGTAGGATCCGGGAACAGCTGAGACACCCAGACCTCTCCTAGAAGGTGGTGGCCGCAATAGTGCGGGCACCACCTTGTGAATTCTATAGTTAGGCGATGTCCGTCACACGCAGACGTCGCCTCCTTGCGGCTGGCCACTATAGCGGATGGAGGGGAAAACCCGCCCCGATAAACGTCTGTCAATACCGGCCATGTAGTGTATGACGACCAGTAGCGAGAGATCCTCTCCCATGACTGCAATGAGGACCCGATGATGACCGGAGCCTCCAACCAGGATGACCTACGAGCCATCGTGGTTCGCCGAGCGGCCTCTCGTTACTCGCGTATCTCTTCGGGCGAGGGCCGAGTAATCTGGTCCAGCCATGCGGTTAGAAACAAAAATTGTGATGAAATACACGGTGCGATAGACAATAGTTCTGACAAAGGAACATAAAATTTAGAAAGATGCAAGGCTCATTTTAAATAATAATCAAGAGTAAATAAACACTAATAATTTGGAATATAAATTATTTTGTAAATTTGTAAATACTTAAAGCCCGTCAACGTTGTGTTTATTTTATTATTCATCATCATCATCAGCCTATCGCAGTCCACTGCTGGACATAGGCCTCTCCCATTGCCATTTGCCATTGCCTCTCCCATTTGCGTGATTTTGGGCATCTCAAATTATCAAGACAATATAATAACTACAAAACGTTGAAATTAGTAACGCTCGTGTAAAGTTTTAAAGAAAAATTGTAGTTTTTTTTTATAATTGCTAGTGTCAGGTACTCTTTGGGGGTGAAAAGTAGGAGAAGAGATATTGCTTATGTGCCTCTACTCTGCCTCCCTACTGTGCCTCTGCCTTACTAAATGACTCTATTAGGCCACCTCACACATGGCTATCTCCAATTAGGAATAGTGTCTACTGTCCTAATCAGACTACTGATAAGCATATTTATATTTTTGTAAGGCCTCAGAAATATGTAAATATGTTTATCAGTATTTATAAAAATGTACATACGTATGATAAATAAATTACATCCAGACACAGAACAAATCTCATTACACAATACGTAGTTTTCCTTATGGGAATGGAGCTCAGAAACTCAGAAATTTGTTAAATTTTTCAAATAACTTCCAAAACCTTATATAATTTATAGTCATAGAAGTCAGTAGAAGATTGTGAAGAAAATAAAATAAACAGTACGTTTTATAAATAAATGTTTTGTAAGTATAATTTAATAACAGCATTTTTGAACAAAACTTACAGAAGTTATTTATTACGGAGGCGTCATGACAATTTCCACTTTCGTGTTGGTTTGAGCTCAGACATTGAAATGCAGTCATATTTTTTTACGAATTGTAATTTTCTCTTTATGTTAAAACAAAAGTGTGAAGAAATTGCATAACTCAGTATTGCTTTCAAACGTGTTATGTTTCGGACACTCTGCATCTTTCATATCGTCCTATTACATTATACGGAGAATGAAAAGAGAATATAACAATGCAGTGCAAATGGGTGTTTACGTGGAGGCGAATATTTTCGGAGGTAATAAATGTTATGTATATGTCAGTTATAGTACGTCGGTGTCTTGCTTTGCCTTTTTCACTAAATACTAAAGAACATTTTTGTAATGTTGATGTACCTAGTATCATTAGAGAATAATTTGAGCTAAGAAACTTAAGCCATGATTTCGACTGAGTTATCGAGGGAACTTCGGCAAATCAGAATGTGATTGTGCCCACTGTAGTTTTGACCAAACGTCAGCAATCCAAATCTGTGATCATTGTTAAAATTCAAAGTACGCGGTACTTGTGCTCTGGGAACAATATACAAAATATGTTTTTTTTACATATTTATGGTAATAATTTTAATTAACCTTGTACTACTTTTTTAAAACCTCTTTATAAAGAATAAACTAATTATAGTTCTACGACTATTAAGTGTATTTATGTGGATAGTATAGATTTTTCAAGCAACGGTTTTACTGCTGTAATCCTATAGTAATTGGCGTTTAGTCCTACCATCATTCATCCCAATTATCCTCCATCTCGGTATTCATGCCAGATATTTCATCTTTTACTCAACTTAAAGGTTTTTTCTGGTCTTTAAAATCAGTTTGTAAACTATTAATTTTTATAGCTTTCCAAAAAATAATGCTATATTGGTATGTGCATAAAATATTTAATTAATATCCGATTAAATTCTAGGAAATAATAATGTCAAAAGTGGTGGTGGGCTGAATGCCCTGTAAAATAGGTTCAAACAATCAGAATAGTTCAAAGATACAAATCGCTATCGCATTTATGTCCTTGTACTCGTACTGAAACAAAAAACTTCAATCACAGCAATCTCACTTGTAACCGTGTTTATTTTAATAGGCTGTTCTCCTAGTAAGTGAGAACTTCAGGTTGTTCGAACATAAATCGATCGCCCCCCCTCGTGGATTCAATACGTGTCAATGATGACTTTGCTACATCAAATATATATTGTATACTTACTCATAGACATTGAATAACAGTTGAAGTGGTTTAGTATATTAGGGACCTTGTTTAGCGCATTTAAGCCACTCGCCTGGCTTCCGCAAAGTCAAACACGCGGTTGTGGCGCTAATAGCACATTAGAGCGGCCATAGCGCCGCGCAATCTTAAATATTAACACCCCCGAGCCGCACTTGCACAGCCTCCGCTCAAAAAGCCTTTTTATTTGTGGATAACGAGATTCTGCACTGCTTCTGCTGTATAATGAAGTTTCTTATTTCCCAGTAATGAGTTTCATATAGTTATTTACCACACCGTTAAGAGGTGATAAAGACGTAAGCTATGTTCCTAGATTTTTATGTTAATTGGTGTTTATGGTGCCTTTATCCCACAATGGTATGTACTACACGTGTTTAATGAATATTATATTTTCTGTTTATAACACAGGTTTAATTAATTAAGCGTAAATAGGTAGGTAGGGATACATAATATATTATTTTTTTTATATAAGAGGGGTCAAGCAAGTTCACCTGATGGGAAGTGACTACCGCCGCCCATGAATGTCTAAACACTCAGGAGTCACAAACGTTTGAGGCATTTGAAGAAGGAGTACGCTCTTTTCTTGAAGGTCGTATCGGTCCGGGAATACTGCAGACGATAACTTATTACACAGATTGGTAATGCGAGGTAAAAAGTGTCTCGAAAACCGCACAGTGGTGGATTGCTAATTATCCAAGTGATGGGGATGAGAATTTTTCCGTGTGAAACTTTGTTGTGACGTGTTAACGTGAAAAGTTGAGGTCGGTATAAGTCCGAACAATTCCTCGGAGCACTCTCCATGATAAAGACGATAGAGAATGCAGAGTGAAGCTACATCTCTACGTAACGCTAAGGGATCGAGCCGGTCGGAGATCTTTTGGCTATCGACATGTATAGTGATACAACAAACTGTATCTTGTTTGCGCTGCACGCGCAAACCTGTGTCTTTTTGGGTTAAAATGAACTAGATTCAATCGACCCCGACTAAAGCTTTTTTCGACTCTCGATAAGGTTTTCCCCAGAAAATTGGGGCAGCCGATGTAAAGGGCATCTCCCGCACTAGCATCTGAATAGCAATGGATGCTACTAGTTTGCAAAACTTCATTGATATGTAGAACAAACACATAGCACATAGCCTTGCGAGACACCAGCATTTACAGAGTTACAAGAGTTACAAGTTGGAACATGCACCGACGATAACGACCTTAATGCTTCTGTCTGCAAGGAAACTGGTGATCCAGTCACATAATTTTTCTTGAACCCATAGGAAGGGAGCTTCGAGAGAAGCGCCTTTTGCCAGACCCGATCGAAGGCCTTCGCTACGTCCAAGCTAACCGTACAAGCCTCTCCCTTGATCTCGATTGCCTGTGTCCACCAGTGTGTTACATAGACGAAACGATTACCATATTGTCGGTCATAGAGTAGCTGGTGATTTTAGTACCGAAGGAGCTACAAGAGTTACAAGTTGGAACATGCACCGACGATAACGACCTTAATGCTTCTGTCTGCAAGGAAACTGGTGATCCAGTCACATAATTTTTCTTGAACCCCATAGGAAGGGAGCTTCGAGAGAAGCGCCTTTTGCCAGACGCGCCTTTTGGCAGTTAATTACGGATTCCATAATCTTATAGAATAAGGGGGCTATAAGCATGTAGTTGGACGGATCAGAGCGGCTACCTTTTTTAGGGATCGAGTTTACAAACACAAACAAAACTTCTAGGAGTTCGGGATGACGCCTAGAGAGTAGAAGAGCCACAAAAGACGCGTTAAAACCAGTACCCACTCTGGAGCACTCGTCACCAACACGATAGGGCCACTCCACGCCATTCAAACTCAACCTCTGAATATCGAGGGTAAATAATGCTTTTTTGGGTAAACCGAATTTCCGGCAGCAGTACGTTTACCCTGTCATCCAAAGTCAAGTTGAGTACAAAGAGTTCGCCTAGGAGTTCGCTTATTTCCTATGGCATCATGGGTCAACGAATTATCTCCCATGTGTAGAGGTGGAAAGGACATTATGTTACAACACAAAAAATACCTATATCTTAACGTTCCATGGATTCACCGTGCGGGTGCCGGGTCCATCGCGTGATACATGGGGCAACACATGCGACTTCGACAGCGCTTAGGACTAGCGACCCAGATATAGGTTTAGGGAGTACTCCTTGCGACGCGTCAGCGCTCACCTCCACTGTCTGCTGTGTTACCCTCTCTAATAAACTTTTAAGTTTTTTGGTAATCTTCTTCATGAAGGTATAGTGAAATCATCACCATCATCAACAGTAGTAGTAGTAGTCCATTACTGGACGTAGGCCTCCCCTTAAAAAGGAGGTTATAGACTATTATACCACGGTGGCCAGACGGGTTAGTATAGAGTTTGTTTCAAGTTTTCCTTCTCTTTGCAGTGGTGTTATCTTGTAAAGTTTGCTCCCTTAGTCGGCTCTTACAACACCTACTGGATTAATAGGTGTGGTGACACTCTGTGTTCCTTATCTATCACTATACGAACCAGTACAGCGAAATCTTATTTTGGGACTTATTTTTAATACAAATTCTAAAAAAAAAAAAATTTTTAAATATGATCCATTCTTTTCAAACGTATTGTCTCGCGTAGATGCCAGATGTGTCCTTTAACATCAATATTAAATTTATGCTTCGGTACGTACGAAAGCGCCCAATAAAACGTTAAATTTTTTGGATTTTTGAACCAGCTTTGGTATTACATATTATATCCGTATTGAAAATCGTGTCAGGGTATTTACCTTTTATTTTTCAAATAAAAAAAACTTTTCACCGTTTCCGCAGCGCTCAAAGCGATATTTTTTCCGAAGCTATTACGATTATTATTAAAAACTTGTTTGCTATTCGTGATTTTAATTTTTCGACAAAACTTTCGCAATATTTCTTGCTGGAGGTCGCGCCAAAAACGAAATTTGCATATTCAGCAGTAAAATTTACGTCACAAACAATGCTCTATTATGGTACAATGGAAATGTCTTTACATTGTTGCGGGGAGTGTGCAATGGGTGGCACGCGGTGGTCGGTGGGCGCGTCGTAGCGGAGGTCGGACCGCGCGGCAAGTCGGTATCGTTATAGGAACGTTTTCAAAGGGCGACCGTCGGAGCTGATTTACGGCAAGGACCTGTGGCTGCTCGTGTTTAAATGAAAATTATACACGGGACCAACGCTATGGGGGCGCGACCTTTCCCTCGTAAAGTAACTAATTTATGAACTCGTGATACTTCAGCGGAGCCGCTCGCGCTCTGCTCTTGAAATTTTAAACACCGCCGTTGCTGTGCAACTGCTGAATTTTTGAGGCACCGTTACATATCTTGGTTTTCACAGAATCAATGTTCGTACATTATACGCAACACAGGTTTTTATAATAAATATGATGGGTATATTAATTATCCACCGTGCAAATAATCACTTACTACTATTTTAATGTACTTTTATTGTCTGTTAAATACATACTAAATATTATGTTGTTAAAATTGTAAAATATAATAGGTCTTTACCTATAAAATTGCCGTTTTGTATGCAATAAGTGAAAGTACTTATTTTTTCAAACTTTTTTATTTCTCTTATCCGAAGTAATCACCCATGCAATCGACGCATCTTTGCCAACGCATTGGCAGTTTATTGATGCCCTTCTTGTAAAAATCAGCTAGACGGGAGGCAACAAACTCTTCAAAGGCATTTTGTAATGCCTCTCGGGAATTGAATTTTTTACCCACTAAAAAGTTGTCTAAATTTGGAAAAAGTAATAGTCGGTAGGTGCAAGGTCTGGTGGTCACATCTGCAACCAGCTTTGGTCAATCGGTCGTCCCCACTGCTCCTTCACGACAACGCGCGACCCCATATTGCGCAACAGACAGTCTCCAAGCTGCAAGAGCAGGGGTTGGAAGCTCTCCCTCATCCGCCAAACTCACCAGACCTTGCATATACATATACAGCAGAAAATTACACAATTACTACATTTAACAATAATAAGTTGTAATGAGTAGTATGGCATTCAATTATATGAGCCCCTGATTCTCAAACTGTGTGCAAGAGAGTGTACGTGTTTATCTTTGAGTATGTATATCTACGTCTGTCTTGGCAAACTACAGTAGGTTCTCTGTGTCGTGGTAATCAAGAGAGTGTAAGCATTGTTCAATTTTTATTTTGACTTTGAACTTTGTCTGGTGTTTAAGATTTAAGATCTTATGTAGTTTGTTATAAATATTTGCACTTTAATACTCATAGTTTCTCCTACCAAAGGCTGTCCTGAATTTTACACTAGGACACGGAGGTTTGGGTCTTCTATCAATATTTGTGGAAGCTGCATCTGTTATGTGCACGGTTTTGTGTCGGCGGAGACAAGCTCGCAACATATATAGTTATCTAACCGTTAGACATGGCGCGTCCTTTTAAAATTGGTTGGTAGGATATCTATAAGGTTTCCGAAGCATAACTTTAAGGACCGCTCTCTGAGCACGCTCTAGGTCAATGAACTTAGTCTTGGCCGATCCTCCCCAAAGCGGGATGCAGTATGTGATAATAGATTCGCATAGGGAGGTATACACTGTTTGAAGAATAGGCAGGTCAGCAGAATTTCGAAGCTTTTTGAAGAAGTATATTAATTTTCTAACTCTTGCTGCCAATATTTGTATATGTTCATACCAATTTAGGCAGTGACCAAGGGTTACCCCCAAATATTTTGTGGATGAGGTTCTGTTTAAGGAAGGGCATGAACATGTAAGGCTATTGTTTGGAGAAGTATGGGCTTTTATTGTGATGGAGTCCACCGCAGGTTGGCTAGATGAATTAACTGCAAAGGTTAGGTAGGTCGTTTTTTCTACATTTAGTGTCAGTATAGTACCCTAAAAAGACCGACAGTAGTCTTTTTACAAAACTTCGATGTCGCCTAATACTTAGGTTATGAAGGTCTGATGGCAGTCGTTCCGTGATAAATCGAAGTTCGAAAAAAGCTCGGAGGAAGACAATACCATAGGTATGACTGGAGCATGGTAGAAGAGGACTGTTTAACGCGAACGGAGATTTCTATTATGATTAGAATCTATTACAAATAAAATAGAGAGTGACGACGGCGCGCAGCTGACAGTGCTGTCGAATCGAAGGCTACAACTTCAACTCATGAGGAAAGGAGAAAAGACGTTTAAATTTACAAAAATTAAAGATACATCAAATGCAGTTATTCATAACGCAGCCATAAAAAACCAAATTACATAAGTTTTTTTTATCTTTATTTATTTAGAGGCTTTTATTACAAAAAAATACGTTGGCTCCATCGTGGCTTATCCTAAGATATTAACTATGTTATGATAGGAGACAGGGAAAGTCGTTGCTGTGAAAATATCTCAAATAGGTCTAATGCGCATTTTAAGTAGGGTTACTTAGAATGCTAATGAACAGTCCTACATCGTACACAAATTACATAAGTACATAGTACAATTTGAACATTTCGAACGTTAAACAAATTTATGGCATTAACACATGAAATTTATATTTTTACTAGCTATTATTTATTTATTCATTTTATTTTTATTCTTTATGCACAAGTATCAGTTGTATAATGGCGGACTTAATGCCACAGACATTTTCTCTTAGTCTACCTCAGGGTGGTGCTGAAATGTGTGGCTAGGTGTACCGACATTGATATGTGAAGTAAAAGAAAATTATTGAAAAGTTAGACAGAAACAATACGACAAATATACATACACACATACGTACCAAGTACATACACATACATAATTACTTACCTAGTTGCATACATACATTTGCAACCTACATATTAATAATATATAAAACTTTAAGGTTGTAATGAATCTGCTAGGGTGTCCAGAATGCGAGCTCGAACTTTCATCGTGAATGAGATGCGGCTGGGTGCTATCCTGATTTCGAGAGGGAGAGCGTTCCAGAGGAGTACGGATTGGATTAGGCACAAGGAGTGAACATAAGCGGACGATTGAGTGGGGCATAGCAAAAGAGGATTGTTTGATGAACGGAGGGTTCTATCGTGCTTTTGACCGCGAATTCGTCAGCGTAGTGGTCAACACCAGACATTGTAGAGGATACAACGTTGATAGAGAATATAATTAAACTGAGAGTATAGAATCGATTCTTTATAAAAATTGTTCCCCATACAAACTTGCACATTTTTAGGGGTAGTTTAAAAAAAATTGTAACTGCTGTGAGTATTTTGAGTTTGAAAATTGTGAGTTTGAAAACGCTACTACCAAAAATAATAAACTTTCATATA
Source organism: Arctia plantaginis (assembly GCA_902825455.1). Taxonomy (NCBI): domain Eukaryota; kingdom Metazoa; phylum Arthropoda; class Insecta; order Lepidoptera; family Erebidae; genus Arctia; species Arctia plantaginis. The sequence continues at coordinate 8,925,011 of CADEBD010000171.1, read as the reverse complement.
AATTTCCAACTCCCATTTTGTTTGGCTTTTTTTAAATCCTTTCTTTGTGCTCACCTACGTCATCTGAGGAACATTTATGCATAATTTCATGCTACTAGGCCCAGCGGGTTCAGCTGTGTGTTGATCAATCAGTCAGTGAATCAGACTGTCAGTTTCTTCTTTTATAGATATATGTAGATTATACATGACAACACCCTTGCGGGTTCTAATGAAACTGAAGCCGATATCTCCCTAAAAGTCAGTGCTTAAAAAGAGAGAATGATTGGGTCATACATTATTTTAGTTTTCCTTAAACCAATAATACTTTTATTATCTATTATAAAAATAAAACCATACGGAATACCCACTGTTCTAGGAGATGTTGACATAGACTTACGTAGATTTATTCTTTAGCAGACGTGGTCACGGTCTTTGTAACGAAACTTTAATAAGAATTACAGTAATCAGAAATCCTTATTTTTATATGATCTATAAATATGATGTGATCATCACAACAGACTTATGACTGTAAAAATCTCATTTTGTGATATTTTTAGAGACAATGTTTTGTTCCTTAATGTGTCCAGTACAATGATGTAGATAGTTATTAATGTAAACAGGGTTTTAAAATGTGTTTTAATTTATATTTAATATTATTTATATTTTTTATCTTCGAAGAACAAATTTGTTTTGTGTTTTTTTTTTGTTTTGATGTTAAATAGTCACCTCACGTTACCTCACCATTATGTTGTTATTGCAAATAGTGGTGTCCGAAGTCATGAAGGCTATTTAAAACACTTTTTAGAAATCAAATATCACAAAAAGTAAGGCTGGGTCAAGGGTTTTTTTAATATATGTTAATATACATGCAGGTAGTATAGTAACTGTATTAAATTTTAAAAGAAAACTTACAGCATCAATCGGCCGGTCGCTATATATAATACAAATCAGTTTGTCTGAGATAAATATAAAGTATTTAATATATTATAACATACATATATAATATGACAAATACAAACGTGAATAAATATATAAGCCTATCAAAATAGAAATTACACGTTAAAGGCACTACTATTTTCATTGTTTTGAATTAGGTTATTTACAACATTCCCTGAACATTTAAATTTTTATGACTGCACTAAGACAGTTTCAACAAATCTGTAGTAGTTTTCCATTATTTTATTCTCATTACCAAAACCTCCTAAAACTTTCTCTTTATGAAATCCCCAAAAAGCAGTAAACACAGCAGACTTGTATAGTAATTTGCATAGTTCGAAGTAACTTTCCAGAGGTAACACATACCGAAGTTGCTTCATAACTCCCAAACGATGTCGGCGAGCAAATAAGTAACTGGCAAGTTTCAGCCAAACACTATTAACTGTTTAGTAGTTTAAGAAACGGTCTCAATTTACCCTTAGACCCTATTGGCACTGGACAAACGTTCTGCAGAAACTATTTATTGCAAAAAGTTATTTGCAATTTGTTTAAAACTAGCAATTTGTTATGATCTATATATATGTAGGTATTGAAGGCTTTGGCAAAATCGCGATTAATTCATATTCCAGGAAATAGTTGTTTAATAAAGTGAACTGAACTACCCACTAACACTCCTGTAAATATTACTGTTTGTTCAAAATTACGTTAAACACAAATACAAGTAACTGTTAAATTGAAAGCTTTGATATTTTGCTTTGACAAGAGCGATTTAACCAGCTATACTAAAGTATGTATGTATGTGGTAGAATATATTATATTATTAAACCGACTGCAAATAAATTTGGGAAGGAAGATCAGGATGATGATAATAATTTTTATCTATGTTATATAGACCTTACATTTTGCGAAAGTGGTGCTCCAACAAAGCTGCATTCGAATGCGTTTTATTAAGTGGTACTTGAGGAGCCCAATATACAGCAAGTCAGATATTCACTGAGAGTTCTTTTTGCATGTTTTGGCGTGTTTCCTTTATGGCCAGCCGCAAGTCAGGCTTTGATTATTTGATTTGATTGATGAATGATTGATTTTAGGCGGGACAAAAGAAAACAAAAGAAGGGGACAAAATTATAGAACATAGGACTGCACTAGGTAGAAGAAACTGCGTACCCGTACGACCGACATGTGATAGGAACGACTATTAGGTTGGAATCATCATATTGACTTACAATAACACAATTTCAGGTCTTATTTAGTCATTTTATTACTGTTTATTAATACCTATAACTTTTTTAAATAACAAGTTTTTATTAAAAACAAGGCAACACTTTTTTAAAAAAATTGATTGGGTACGATACACATAATATATATAAATGTGTACAAAACGGAGAGGCTTTCTTCAAGAGTTCCAAAACATTGGCTTAATACGAATTTACCCTAAGTCTCATAATCTAGTTTGCGCTTAATCAAAATTCCGGGTCGCTCTCAATACGGATACGGGTTAGGAGTATAATGGCTTGTACCTAAGCATAAATTACTGCCTACTTACGTACGCGCACTTGTGTAGTTGTTACATTAATTAGCTTAGTAGATAATTAAGTGGAACGATTTGTTCCTGCGGTTTGAAGTGATGTTGAGAAGTTACCTTACAAATTTGCAAGAAAATGTTACAATGTAATATACGTGTATATCGTAAGGTATGTTTCTACCAAGTAATTCGAATTCCTTTTACGATACCGATACGAGTGGACGTGTTCTGTCAGCAGGGCCGTTTATTTATGGCGTAAAAAGTACTTTTAACATCATAAACAGTAAAATATTTCCAAATATCAGTCATCTAATCAATAGTTATCAATCCGGTGATAAAATACAAAACGTTAAGTATGGTGAATTGTGATGAATATTAATACATAACTTTATAACACAAAACTGTATAATTCATAACAAATCAAATTGTGTCGGTACTTTGAAATATGTGTCTGTTACGTGTGTTGTGCTTGTGTCATTGAAAGACTAAGCAAGGACAAAAACTCTCTTTGAAATTTTTCTCCCATCACCACAGCACGTTTGGCTCAGTGGCTTGGCGTGGTGCTCCAGTTGAAGTGGAAAAGAAGCAAGTTCGTGATTTAATTCATTTTTTGCTGCTCTCTGCCTCAGTATTTAAAAAAAAAAAACTGATTTTTCACTGTATAAATTATATGGCATTTTAAATAAAATTTTGATAAATACTTAAGAGGACAGCAGGAGATATTTGATATTACTGATTTTACACAAACTAAATTACCGCAATGCCAAATATGCAATGCACTCCGCCTAAATCCCGTAAGAAAACAAAGCAAGGTCAGACTCAACCCGTACCTGGTCTTGCTTCGAAGACTGAGGGCGAGAACATCGCTGTCCGAAACAAACGCCAAACATACCGCTCTCGACTCAATTTGCGCTTTATGCGTGTCTCAATTTAAAAGATGATAAAAAGCTGCAGGTATGGAAAACTGAACAAGATGCCATACTCTCTTCCCTGGCCAGGGATATTTCAGAGGTAAAAAAACAATGCGCAGAGATAAGAAAAACAAATCATGAATTGAGGGAAGGTATCACATTCATCAATAAGGATTATGAAGACATTAAGAAAATCTGACTTAGAAAGAAAGAAGATAGAAGATAGTGGCACAGTGCAGGGTATAGAAAAGCAGATCCAGGATATACAGATCTCTTCGAGGCCCGCGACTATTGAATTATATTATTTCTGAGGTTGGGAAGACTGACAGGCGTAACATTTGCGTGATATATACCGCCTTCTTGAAAAACCAGGAACGTCACTCTCAATTATCGCCGAATTCTCCTATGTCTCTGGCAAACACGACTTTCTGTCGAATGTGCGTCGCTTCAACAAAGAGCGTGCCACTATCGACAAGCTGAATACACACACTGTTGGATTGGATTACCTGGTGAAAAGAAGCCTATATATGCCGCTGACCACCTATCGCCTACACTGAGGAAGCTCTTTTATGAATGTCGTCAACTTGCCAAGATCCATGAGCTATCTTGTTGGAGTTTAAATGGAAAGATTTTCATGCGTAAAAGTCATGAAGATAAACCCACTCAAATTAATACAGAAAGTTGCATTTCCATATTTATAGGAAAGCAATGACTATGTTTTTTATGCAACTACTCACTTTCGGTATGTCAAAATATTATATTACATTAAATATTTTTTCTGTTTTAAAAATCAATTACGTCTGTTACTTATCACACTATTTTTACCAATACTTACACATTCCAGTACACTTTCAACGAACAAGAATAATTTACGATTATCTCAACATTTATTCACATCTAAACACGCTCGCATACACAAACAAACACACATATTCACATGTTCCAACCGCGCGCCACTGCGCCAGTGCCTGTCGGTGAGCGTGCCGCCGCATTTCGAGCTCGTCCTGGTCGTTCCTGCTCTCACCCCAGCGGATCGGGCGAGTCTGGTCGTAGACCCTCGCGTCCATATCCGCCAGGATATCAAAAGGCGGGAAACGTGCCAGGACTGTCGCCGCCTCGGATGATATGGTGCGGTATCCCCGTACGATCCGAATGGCCGCTACCCGCTGCGCTTGATTGAACTTAGCTCGGCAGCGGGAGGAGGCCGATAAGCGCTTTACCCATATCTGCGCTCCGTAGAGGGCCATGGATCGTATCACCGCACAGTAGAGGCGACGAACTTCCTCCCGCGGACCCCCCAGATTAGGCAATAGCCTCTGTAGGGGGCCCGCCATCGATAACCGAAACCTACAAAACAGTATTGATTCTTTTTCTGTTTCTAAAATTAATCAATCAAAATATTCGTAGCATATCGTGTAACTTTGCTAGACTAGCCCTAATAGCAGGTTCTCGTATGACTTATGATGTTATTATTTTAACTGAGTATTGGCTACAACGTCAACTCTAACTTAAAGATTCTACAAGGTTCCGAAAAGTTCTGGACAACCTCAAATGTATTACAAAAGGGCGTTGTAATTTATATTTTAGACCATATCGCTGCAATAGTTGATGAGCTGGCATTCCCTGATGCAAATTGTCTTGTAGTCCAAATAAATTCGAACACCATGATTATTGCCATATACCGCCCACCGTCATACAAAAATATCACAAATTTCCTGACCGCCCTAAACAACATCTTAACGAAATACAATTATATTGTCTGGTGACATTAACCTTAGCATTAACGGTAAAAACTTATTGTTGTTCTTGGTCTGGGTGTTCTTTGTGTCCATTTCATATTTATTTGTCAAGTCCACCACGACACAGGAATATATTTCTAAGGAGGTGTCTTTAAAAAAAAACACAAAGTGAATCAAAACCTAATTACATAAAAAGTTGCTTCAGAAATTTAAGGACAAAATTCAATTCCGCATTGATTGCCTATTCCGTTAATACGAAAATCGCATATCTCTGGTTGTTGTCGCTGTAATGTCGTTTTGTGCTGGCATTTTTGATTATGGCAAACTATCAAAGAAAAACCCGGTAGGCATATCCAATATTTTAAGCAACCAGTTCTATTAACACACAGCTTTTGTGTATATAGCAATTTAAGAGTTGTGCCAAGACATTTTATAAGCACACTTATTCAGTAATTTATGTGGACATGAAATATAGATGTAGCTAACTTTATAACCAAGATTGAACTATAAAATTCAGACTTCATTAAGCTCCGGTCTCAGCAAGAAGACTTGAGTGTAAATCAGCGCATCTATAAGGTGGTCGAGTGTCAGTATACTGAATATTTATGGGATAGCATCACGGAACTCTCCACCTTCTAAACGGTCCACCGAGACTGCGACAAAAACATTTTGCATAATTTATGCACTAAAATAATACTGTAATGTATGAAAATAAGGTGAGTAACAAAGATATCAAAAGGTTGAAATGTATTTAAAACTTAATTAACGAGAAATGAATTCAAAACGCTTTTATAGCTTAGGTTAAGGTAACAAAAATGGTAATTTCCAGTCTACAACGAAGGAGTATGAGGGAAATAATTATTAGAATTACGTATATTATGTTTAAGTACAGTATTACTAAATCTGACATCAGATGTTTTCATGACACGGTTGCAATTTGCAAAGCCCACTAAATCGTGACAGTAGTTATCCTCGACGAGATGAGAATATCTCCAGCAGGCGGGCAACGCGCTCACCATTAAATTCTGACCGACCCCCACCCCTGCGCTCCTCGAACCGCGCCACCGCCTAAATCCCTACTAGCGTCGGCATGAGAGCGCCCGCGCTCTCACCACGCTCATGCAAATTATTCACTAAGTACACGTGTAAAGTGCCCCACACGCCTAACTGGCCAACAGTGTGCTCTCTTATAAATTTTATACAAAATCTAGAACAAATGTAACGACTTTGACTAAAAACAGAGTCGCCGTCGCTATACATAATGTATAATTAATTTAAATAAATATTAGAGTGTGTGCATACTCTTTATTCTTCCACCTAGCTTATTTATAGTCTGTCTGTCTTTCTTAAAACGCATTGAAAATGTTGATGGAAAAAACTATGTGCTGTGTATAATTGCCTGATTCTTTTACTTTATTGCAGTTTACGCGTTAAATAGTTTTCTACCAGAACTAGCTTTGGTAGAAGTTCCATCGTGATAATAAAACATGGAATACTGATAATTAGAATTAGTTATTGAAAAACCATTACAGAGTAGGTATTTCTGGAAGTGTCAATAAAAATCGCACGCATCATCGATTATGTTTTTAGTTACGCTTTCTGAATAAAAATTTTCACACATAACAAAGTACGTTCTGTACCCTACTTACATATTGTAATTGGCAATTGCATGCCTGCTATCCGAATTTATCTAAAATTTACGAGGCATAATTATTACAAAATATATATTACACGACGACGTAGGAGTTGGTTTTTACATCATAACGATCGTTATTTAACTTAACTTTTTATAGTAACGAACACAAAAGATTTTCAGTCCATTAAAAGTTCAGTCACACGTAAACCAAATAGTCGTTTACGAATAAAATGTGTCAAAATTCAAGCGATTTACCGAAACATAGCCCAGAACCAAAACTAATATATTTGAATCTTCCTGTTAAGTTATACACTTACTTTAATAATACTTATTATAACTAGTACTATTGTACTTGGTAATCGTGATCTTTTCCTACGTGGACTACAGTAATCACATTTTTAGACAGTATTTTTACATGATGAATGAATTCCTTAATACATTATGTATAATACTCGTAATATCTATATATTATGATTTTTGTTCAGGATATAATGTAAACTATTAATGACTGAACACAATACTTGTAATTTTTAAGGAATATTTTTATGAAAATTTTAATACTCGTTCATATACGACCTACTCTCATAAATCAAGTACTTCCGGGCGCCCTTTGAATTTCCGCGCTCCGATGATATACCGCTTCTGTGACAATGCCTGCCTTCGCCATTTATACACCAATATTCCCTTTGACAGAGAACGACACTAATTGAACGGAACCCTCGTAGTTTATTTCTTATTTCCTCAGAAACAACGAAAAGCATACAAGCTACGCCCTTTATAATTCATAATAAGCAATTTGTGATTCAGTACTTTAATTTCTAGTACTTCTATCAATGGTTCACCTATTAAGCTAAATGTTATAGATTTTAGAATGACTTGTTATAGTGACTCGTCTTTGACTTGGGGTTTGAATTTGTTTTTAAATTAACGATTAACTTTTTGACTTGTTCACAACAAGTATCTTACTGTATTTTTTAAATTATTCTTCGGCGGCTAATAAACACTATATTTGTTTTCGATTATTTTAACTTTCTTTTAAATATTATTGGGATTGGCTTTACGGTAATACTGTGAAGCTGTTTCAAACAAATTAACTGACCTGCATCAAGTGCAAATACGGGCGACCTAGTTTGCTACATTTGTTGGAATTTTACGTAATTTTGTCGATTTATAATGTCATAGTTGAAAGAATTTTGTACTAAGTTTATTTCTTGCTGTATTCCATCTAACGCGACATCACTGATTTAGATAGTGAAGTGTCGCTGTGTTCTGACAACAACATACAATTTTAAAAATCTCTCAAAATACATATTTACTCATAAATTAACATTTTCCAGTGAACCAATATTTTAAAACAAAAAATATTAGCACAAAATATACAACTTTCTAAATTCCATTTTGATATAGTTGGGAGGGCTATACCGCACTTAGGTGCATTTGCGCACGCCGGTTCCTCAGTGTCCACAGAGATATTCGTTCAGATCCTCGGTTTTGCTACAGATGGAGAGTGCAGATATATTTATTTCTGGTAGGTCGCAGCCGACGTGCCGCCACCGGCCGATATTTCGTGCTCCCAGGGCGACAATAATTTGTTGGTCCGTCGCACCGCGGTTCGTGTATTGCCGGCGATTTATCTCCTTCAAGCGTACACTCTAATCGTACTCGATATGAACGATCATCACTGCTGTTTTGGGACTTTGAAGTACAATAAAATTTGTACTGGTTTTAAGAAACGAAAATTTCCGCTTAAAAAGAAAGAAATAATGAGATAATACCTTCGGCTGTTTTCAAAAGTCGGAATCATTACTGCCAAGAATAGAATGGAAATGGAATGAAAAAGATTTTGTTCCAAATTTTATTTATTTTAAATTTCATTTATGTGAATAGTTTTACGTCCGGAATTCACCCTGATATAACTTATAACACATATTTCTAATGCAAGTAAATCTGTGTTGATGCCCCTAAAACCACGTTCAACCAATATTTAAGTTTGCTCATGTTCGTAAAGCTATTTGGTTTACGAGTATAGCTGGGCTGTAGCTATACACTCAAACACAACAGTTACATATTGGGTATGTAACGACTGTTTTGAGTTGATCATTTGATAGTTACTATTGTCTATCTAGTCTCAAATCATAGATGAGTGTGCTACCTGTATTATTACTTACAGAAATACTATTTAATACTACGGATTCAGTGCGTTTTATTATGCTATTATCCTTCAGGAAACGGTGTCTTCAAGATAATTTTTTTAGGTTTATATAAATTATTTTTTATCAATGCTATATCTTCTCGATTTCATATCTATGCAGACGAATTACAGATATATCGTCATTGTAAGGCCGGCGCTGCCATCAATTATGTAGAAAAGTAGAAACAGAAAAGTCTTACATACCTATTATTCCCTAAAGCGCCTTCAAAATTTTCCTGCCTTTCAAACTAATCTGTCTTTCGCAATCAATCCTCCTTCCCCAGTAGTTTGGCTATCTTGTCCCCAGAAGTAGAAATTGTCGCACCTCATCTTCTCTTCTCCTACGAACTCCTTCTCATAGTTGAACTCGCTATGACTGCGGTGTAACTATTCTCTTTCTCACTCAATACGCGATAGCCCATCCATCCGTGTTTTTAAGAGGCGAATCAGGTTTTTTCCTTTCCATCAATAAAAGATATGTGTAAGTAGATACTTATATTATACATCACATCAACAGCCTATAATAGTCCACTGCTGGACATAGGCCTCTCCTTAGAAAGGAGGTTTTTCCTGCTATACCACGCTGGCCAGACGGGTTGGTATAGGGTTTATGTCAGAGCTGTTGTCCTGCGTAGTTTGCCCCCTTAGTCGGCTCTTACGACACCCACGGGATGAATAGGGGTGACTCGCCTTTGTGCACACTATTCTTTTATCTATTTTTTTTTTACAAAAATAATTTTAAACCATGTTACTTTTCGTTTATGGGTCAATGTTTTTTAATATAAAATATCCTTACATTGCTAATAGATAAAATATTATGATTTAGTTGTATTGACTACATTTCATAACGTGAAATTTAGAACAAAGTGTATATTTTTTCTAAAAGTTTACCTGAGTATGAAAATGTTAAATACTGAATAAACATTCATTTTCTAGAAACGACACCTTCACTTCTTAAAAGTCGTTTAAAATACAAGCCCATAATGCACTTGTAAACTATGTCAGCCTACTCTGTCAGACACTCATTTGTATCCCTGAGCGGTGGTAGTCACCTACCATCAGGTGACCTGCCTACTTGTCTACACTCTACATATATCCTTAAATATACATATTTATAAAAATTAAGATACTTAGCTTATCAATCTGCTCTACTAAATGCACAATCAATAACCACCTACTGTATTATTCACTCACTTGATAGCTCTAATACGGGCATAAACAACAGATTTTAAGGTTCCGATCCGAAACTTCAGCAGTTTAGTACTCTGAAAATACTTATCATAATGCAAATTCCGCTTAGGAAATAAACTATGCTCTATGCGTACTTAATCCAGTAGAGTTGTTAAAATTGGTTCAATAAGATTTGACTAGGATTGAAACGATATTACGTAATTACCACTAAAATAACAATAACAGCTTTGACTGCGTAGTGGTCGTAGTAAGCGGTCACCTCGGCGCTTACTACTACGCTGAGTGTTGTAGGTCCGATCCCCACATGAAACAACACTTTGTGTAATCCACAAATTGTTGTTCTGAGTCTGGGTGTTCTTTGTGTCCATTTCATGTTTGTTTGTAAAGTCCCCACAGTCCGACATAGGATATATTCCTAATGCGGGAGTTGTCTATTTAAAAAAAAATAATTCAAATGAAAAACGTAATATCTAAATAAATGCACATCTAAATAAATGCACTCATACCTACACCACCCACTTAAACATAGACGTAAGATGGCGCGCACGTACAAACGCACGAACGGACGCTTGTTCTCACGTACGCATGCACGCGCACACGCACGTATACACGCACACACAAACAACACTTACAGACTCACATTTCTACTTAAATAAAATTGTTCAAACACTGAATACAAGAATGCAAGACGCTGGCAATGACATTTATATACTTGTAACCAAAGAAAATTAGTCTCATTGGCAGTCCGCCAATTAGACTAATTAGAATATTGTAGTATTTTATCTATTTCTATGGAATCAATCATACATTTTATAATATTCACAATTCTAAATATTGTCGTGAAAGTTTTAAGTAGAGATTTAGTGACATTTACCAATAGCGGAGCCATTCTTTGAATTGCCCTGACTTAAAACTAGTTAATGGAAGACTAATTTCAGAATAAATACATAGGTATCTTTGTAGTTCATAGTACTTTTAAATTCCATTAAGTTTTGCCACTACGATTTATCCATAAAAACCTTTCGAGGCAACTCATTGTTATCTAAAAGATTAAAAGTAAATGGTCCACTCGTTTAATGATTTTTCGGAAGCAGACCCGGCGAAATTAATAGTGAGATAGTCCATTATCCCGCATTAAGCACTCAATTCGGTGAATGAAACATAATGGGTCGTCGACGCGGCTTAGTCTCTTTTGTATCTTAATAACAACGACACTACCAAGCAATAGACCATTATTTGAAAACTACAAATATTTGGATCCCAAGTGTTAAGCCGATTTGAAATTTTAAGATTTATTTTTTTAACAAAAATTGAACAAAAGTGTATTATTCAGTGTTAATCCAAAGCTTGAATAAATTTTTGTTTATCTGTAGTAAAGTATGTTATTGCAATTTGAAATAAAAAAATAGGTAAATGCAAGACAATTAGTTCGGTTCGGTTTTTATAAAATACATTTTCATGTGTAAAATTTTATATGATAGGTTAAAACTATCGATTTAAATTAAAAGTGACATTTAAGCTGCTATAAATATAACTTATTTTAAAATAAAAAAATTGAACCAACCTTTACAAGTTATTAGTTTTTACAACTACAGAGATACAGAGTAGGCTTCTTATAATACATGCATACATATATATTTTAAATGTGTTTATGGTAGGCGGCAGCTGACTGAGTTTGTGTTGTGAGCCCTTTGAAGTGTAGATTAAGGTACTAAATTACTAAAGAGCCTCTTCATGTCAACATACTTTATTATGTGTCACTTGTGTTGTTTTATTAATAGAATAGGCTTGACTTTGTGACTTTGTTTTTACACTAAAATTAGTTTCATATTAACTATCTAATTAAATACGATGTCATACGATGTTATTGGGTTCAGGTAGCTTGTTGTAGCAATGACTTGCATTTGTTATTTATTATGTTTTATACATCTTATATTAGTTTTCTAGCTCAGAATTTACTAGAGGTTATTTTCGATATGTTATTAGAGATAAAAAAATGTATTAGTCATTGTAATCTCATATGATTACTTTATAGTATAGTCCATCTAAAGGTTGCCTGGAAGAGATCGTAGGCTGCGATAAGGCCGCCCATTGTATCACTGTTTTTTTTCTGTATGTATCATCGCATGTATCCTATTTATGGTGTGCAATAAAGAGTACCTATTTATCTATCTATGAGTGTCTTATTAATTCCACTGATGTATAATATATTTTTTTCAAGAAAATGTTAATGTGCCAAATAAAGTGAGTAATGAAAGCATGAACCATAAAAGTATCCAGCTATTATATATTACGACTTTAGATAATCAAACTATTCCCACGCAAATAACACTGAGACCTATTAAAAGCGGTTGCGTGGGAGGAGAACACTTTCGGATTTACAATATGAGAACAAGTTTTGTTATAGACAAAAAGGCATTGACATATCTGACATTTTCAGAAAGAAAATTATTTTAAGATAGATTTGTAAGTCGTCAGTGCTCTTGTGTAATAATCCCCTAAGGAGATTCATATTTCTTCGTTTTCATTTTATTATATCAATTTGTTTTGAATTGCGTTTGGATTTAGTTGAGTTTACTTTGTGGCTCTAGATTTGATTCCTTTATATAAAACTATGTTATTGATAAATTAAGATTCCAGATTTTAGGTTGTAGGGGGTTTCAGTGGCGGGGCGGGTGATGCGCTCGGCTATACATGACACGATGTACTAACTCGATATATTCAGATTTATTTGTTTGAGATTTAATCTACACACGATGTAATAAAAATCGAATTTATTTCCATGTGTTATAATGTCAGTGTATTGTAAGTTTTTATGATTAATTGTAAAATTTAATACTGTAAAATAATTTTAATAAAATCACCTTATCTTCATCAAGTAAATTATATTCAGATACAATTTAAAAATTAAGTAAAATAATAAATATTCTTTATTAGAACTGTAACAGTAGAACCTCTGTAAGCCGTACTTCAAGTTTTTAAATCTTTTTGTGACGCGGAGTCGGCAGATTATCCATGTTGCAAAATAATACCGTGTGTAGCAGTCTTAAGAAAAATAACACGTACAGCCATGTTTTCACGTCAGTCACTGCCGGCGGACAGCGACGCACTAGCTAATTGGTTGAATGCATCCCCCCCCCGCGTCCCCCAAACCATCAGGAGGGCCAAGCTTATGGCGGTTTAACTAGAATAACATGTAAGGGTTGATTGAATTATTTATATTTTGAAATAAGTTATATAATAAAAATAATGGAACTTTAAATCGATAGTTATAACCTATCGTATAAAATTTGACACAAATTGAAATAACATACTTTACTACAGCGGAACGAAAAATTATTCAATCTTTGAATTCTTACAGTAAAGTTACTTCTGTTCAATTGTTGTTTAAAAAACGAAATCATTTCAATCAATACTTCTGTTCAATCGGCTTGGGATCCAAACTGACCAAATATTTAGTTTTCAAATAATGGTCTATTGCTTAGTAGTGTCGTTTTTATTATGATACAAAAGAGACTAAGCCGCGTCGACGACCCATTATGTTTCATTCACCGAATTGAATGTATAATGCGAGATAATGGGTCTACCCTTTATAGCAGAACTTTTTATGTCACATTATTATTTTGCAAAATAACGGATAGCATAAACTACATTTCGCAGAAAATCGTTTGCCAGACACTTGGCAGAGATGTTTGCCACCATTTATCATACATTCAAAACTCATAATTTTGTAAGTCATAGTCATCTTTAGGCATAAACTTTATATCCATAATAATTTAAAGTAGAACCATCACATCGCTGAATGTTCATAGTAGTCAGAATCGTCTTTAAGCATAAATTTCATATCGATAGTCATTAAAAGGCAGAACTGTCATATCTCAGGAAGTTACAGTGAGAATCATCTTTTGGCATACATTTCATATCTATAATAATTGAAAGACTATCAATCCATCACTTTGTATTTCTGACCATAATAATAAAGCCAGCAAGTATGCAGCATGCAATCAAGAATGCAGAATGCAGCATATCTGTCACGGTTCCGGCGCTGCGGGGCTCCAGCGACCCCGCGCGAGCTTAACGTCGCAAATGAATTCAACGCTCACCACTGCAGCAACCATGCCCATTGAGTACCTGCATCAATCGGTAGGTGACGCGTCCTCTCTCCCTACCTACCCAAGCCTCGAGGTTAGGCAGAACGGCACCGACAGCGCGTAGGCGCGCATTCTGCGGCTACTCCAGTCGCGCGCGCCACTGCACCAGTGCCTTCCCCACCCTCATCCCGGCGGATCACGCAGGTCTTATCATAGACCCTCGCGTCCATATCTGACAGGATATCAAAAGGCGGGAAACGTGCCAGGACTGTCACCACCTCCGGCGAAATTGTGCGGTAAGGTCGTACGATCCTAATGGCCGCTACTCGCTGCGCTTGATTGAGTTTAGCTCGCTAGCTTTTAGCTGCATTAATTTTAAAAGAAAACCTAATATTAAATTCTAGTCGATAAATCCTTTATTGGCCATGAAGTACCAGGCAGTCATAAATACCAAACTATACCTTAGTAAATATCAAGAAATTCATAGTAAGTCATTGTATTGAATGAGTAGCACTTAATCTGTGCGTTCGTCATTAGCTAACGCCAGAGATGGCGGAACTTCGTACTAAACACTATTGTGATTAATTATTCACAGAAGGTTTTCTCACATAAAGTGCTCCTTTATTTTCTGTTCCGTCACCAAGGAATTGAATACATAATGTGTTATCCAAAACTATTTTAGAGAGATTGTATTATGTTCAACGATCACTACTGGATTGGCAGACGGCAGAGGAGTAAGGGCTATCATGCACGATTGGGGAGGCCTATGCACGATTGGGGAGCCTATGGGCAGCAGTGGACAAAATCTGGTGAAACATTATTTAATATACATTTTATAAAGAGGTATTCTATTGGCAGGTATGAAATTGAGATTGTCTTCTAAACATATTAATCACTATAATAGCTATATAGTAGGTCATGTTTTATCCGCCTGTGTTTTTTACCTTTAGTTTGATTAAAATCAGTCTTGGTGCCTGAATCCTTAGCTGAACTTAGTCGAATCAAATCGATTTTTTAAGATAGTAAAGATAATTAAATTTTATTTCTAAATACTGAAAAACATTTTAGGGCCTCTTTTTATCTCATTTTAAATTTTTGTAATACTTTATGCACAAATTGCAATTGTACAATGGCGGACTTAATGCCAAGTGTGACCACACTCGAAGTGATAATGTTCAGCAAGGCAATCACTAACAAAATAGTGTCGAAGTGCAATTCAATGGAAATGTTTTAATTATTTTACTATAAATTGCACACATGTCCAACAATTATAAAGTTCTAAAGGAGGAGGCAACATTTGACGCTTTTACAAGATATCTGATTAACGATCGACATACAAAACTTAGTATTCAATCTGAGTCGTTTGATACAGTGAAGAATTACGATAAATTTTAGGTTCTTATCACCCTTACCTAGCACCTAACACAAATAAGCGCTCGAATTAGGTTTACATAAAAATATGTTAAAGGATTTGTTTCGATAGTATTCGTGGCATGTCCTGACTGAATTGCACCGATTGCGATCACAGGTGAGCCGGTATAGTTTCAACCCACTATTTTTGTAAAACTGTTTGCAAGTCTCAATACCATTCCTTTATAATCGGCTCTGCCATACATAGAATACTTGAAACTAGATCACAGAGCGGTGGCGAGGTTTTGAATGTTCAATATTGGTTGTAACACTATACCTAGAATTTCCCTACGGAGTTCCAGCTAAAATAGAGTCATCGATATCCTTTGTAAATATAGTAAACTTTTGTGATTACAAATGTCAACCAAAGGCTAATTTTTGTTTTATTTATTCTATTTTACTTATTTCTTAGCCAAGATAAACACAAAAATACTACATAAAAAGAAATTATAGTAACTTGCCTTGTTCTTGTTTAATGAAGAGCCAAACTAAATTAAGACAAATTACAACACATAATTATATTTTAAAAATAACATTAAATGAAATAGTTGAAAATTTTAAAAGTATAATTTTGAATTGATGTGACAATACAGATAATTGAAATGCAAATCTAGTGAGTTTATTGTAACAATGCCAATGTAAATTTACTTGATATTTTATTAGTTTGACTTGCTTAAAGCTATGTATGATCTTAAACTCTAAGACTCCAAATATTTATTCTTAGATATTTACTGATTAAGAATCTTTTATCTAATTAACGCTACAATGATTTTTGGTATGTCCTGGAAATCAAAAGCATTCTGCTTTTGATTTCCAGGACATACCAAAAATCTATGCTGAATGAGGTCACACGTTTTGCTACATATTCTTCTCAGACATCATACAAGCGTACCACATCTCAGTTGTAAAGGAACAATGAAGAAATATAACATACTTATAAATGTCTGCAGTCGGTCTATTAAGAAATAACTATTCTTAATTAATAGTACATAAATCTTACTAACATAGTAGTAGTTATAGACGCCCTAACTGGCTTTAAGCGACAGTTATCCAAAAAGCAAACTAATCCATCAACATAATATTCAAATCGCCCAGTTTCCGCAGTGGCCGAACGGGGCTATATCGGTATACAATCGAAGAAGTTTAGATAACATGAAACTTAATAGGAGTTCCGGGTCGAGCCAAACAGGTCATTATTATTCTCGGGACTATGATGAATATTCTGTATAATAATGTTATATACTGGTGATTGCGCAGATATCGACGTCAATGCCTCAGCCTGCCTTTTTCATCAAAACCACCTATGCTGTAAAACCTACAAAACCCTAATCGAATGCCGGATTTATTGTACAATAAATATTGTACTACTGAAATATTTTGTACAAGACGTTTTAGGGTTTTTCTAGTAATACAATTAATTCTATGTTATATACGTATGTATATTCTGTTAATGTAATTAATAAAGGTCACTAAATTATTTTATACTAATACAACATAAAACTATGTTCCAGTGTTATAGTAGGCCAAAACCTCTTTTCTAACTGACTGACTGACTGACTGACCTATGTCCTGCAGTGGACTAGTAATTAGTAAAGGCTGTTGATGATGATGATGATGACATTGTTATTTCTTAAAACATATTACACGCTTTATAGATGAGTCACATAAATTGCATTTTTTTTTAAATAATAATTTCTATAAAAGTTCTCAATCGTAATAAGTTTATTTTGTATCTAGATAATCCGCGTAATTAAATTCTTGGGATTTTAATTACAAAACAATGAACCCTGCATATACTTGAACTATCACAACATCCTATACAGAAAAAAAAACTCTTAAAGAAATCTGTTTTATTTATTTTCTAAACGAAACCAACGAGGAAGTAGATATAAGCCACAAAACATGAATAAACCATTTTTCGAATTGAAATTTTATTTCCTTTTCTTCTCTAAAGAGTATATTTAGGTATGTCAACATTGTTTTTCATTGACAAGTTTTTGATCATAAACGGCACGAGCCTGAGATTCATCTTCCGATAATATAATTTTAACATTGCATAACAAAATGAATGTTTGAAATCGATGGATTTTACGATTAAACTATAATATAGATACAACGTATAATAGTATCAGAAATTGTAAAATCGATTAAAGCTAGTAAAAGATAATAATTTCTAAGAGTGATACGTAGATCCAAGAAGTTACAATTTACGGTTGACGATTATTTGCGTGTTATAACAAAACTATTTTAAAAACATCAATTAGTCAAAACTATTCATTCGTTAAGCAATACAAAGGGGAATAATAGTATGTTTTATATTCACTTATATTTTCTAAAGATATATATCAGTGCATCTGTAAATACATTGCGCTTCGGATACCCACAGTAAGATTATTACACATACCACTTCATACCAGTGACTACGGTGACTAGTGAATACGGGATTGGAGAAAAATAGTTAAGAAGCACAGATAAAATTTAAATAACACATGTCATTGATGTTTTACAAAATAATTGTTAAAAATTATCTAAGATGTAGAGTATCTTAATATTTTGTTACTTATAAAATAATAATGTAATAAAATAATATGTTTATTTTATAAAAATTATTGTAAAGGTACGCATTAAGGTAATATCCGTTAGACCTGGTCCGAGTGACAGCTGTCAGACTAGCGGGACGTCATATGGTAGTTACGGTAAGGCGGCCATCTTGTACGACAGAGTCCAAACCATCGACAACGCACTACGGACACGACGAATCGCTTATTTCAGTGTGTGAAAGTGATTAAGTACATGAGTGATTCAGTGAATTATTATTTCCTGATTAGGTAACTTATTAATTATCCCGCCCACAGCCTTCGGTCTGACAAAACCCTTCGCTATTAGACGCATCTAATAAATATTTTCATTATGTATATAAATAGGCAAAGACAGACATTTATTGACATTTTCTTAAATATTTTCTTTTCATTTTGTGACTATTGGCGAGCTTTAGTGTTACAAGTGTGTAGTCTCCAATGTACAATAAACGAATGAATCAGAGTATCACCATCATTTATGCGTAATGGTCTAATCTTTAACTTACCTGACCAGCCAAGCTGATAACGAAAGTAAAGTTGTGGGTATAAGCTAGTGTTTTCTAAAGCAATTAAAAGTCAACAATTTTTCTCTCTTGACGATTTAAATTATAGAGCCACTACTAATACCTAACTAACTAACTGTAACTGTGTGTTCTAACTATATAGCTACTGCTGTTGTAAAAACTCACAAGCCTATATTATTACAAAGTATGTAAATTAAGATTTAGGTTTCTTAAATACAACGGAGCTGACTACATGGCTTCTTTCCATTCTGTACCAAAGTAGTGAGTACTATCATATAATTTTTGGTGTATTGGGGCAACACAATTTTTATAAATATTAACTTACTCGTACTATTAAGACCTTAACTATATCAGATTCTTATTTTTAAACTTAGAAGATATCTTAACAAATGAGAACTTTAAAAAAAACCTAGAACAATGCATTATGGGCTAAAATTGTATAAATAAACAATTTTTGGTTATGATTTAAAAAGTAGGAGACAGTGATTATCTTTGGTTATATATACTGTGGACTTTAATTTTACCTTGAAGCAGGATTTTCGTCGTAACGTGGTTTCAATCCACCATCTCGAGCAACAAGAACAGTTGATGGGCGCATATTTTTCGGTTTCCTTGTATAATTACTGGTTTTGATTACTTGGGTAAACTCTTTTAGCGATAGTATTTTTGTTGCAGAAATTAAACTAGTAGGTAATCTCCTCCGAAAGTAATGAAGAGCACATAATTATCAACCTCGTAATCGCGAAACCGAAAAACTGTCAGATCTGAAACGTGAAATATCATACGCAAGAGCCACTTCTTCGACTTTAAGAGGTTTTGTAGTAACTCATAAGTTGATCTTACAGGTAAGGTAATTATCTTTAGATGACTCCAAACACTAACAATAATTAAACACATGGTCAAAGATTACTTTGTACTTAGGTTCTTCTTTACCTCCATTAACCATCATCATCATCAACAGCCTTTTTTAAGTCCACTGCTGGACATGGGACTCTCCTTAGAAAGGCAGTTTTGGCCTTCTGTATCACGCTGTCCAGGCGGGTTTGTTTCAAGATTTCCTTCTCTTTGCAGTGCTGTTGTCCCGCGTAGTCTACTCCCTTAGTTGGCTCTTACGACACAGATTAACAGGGGTGGTAACACTCCGTATTCTTAATCCATCACCAAACGAAATATAATAGCGTTACCCATATTTGATATGCTGTTAGAAGCACGCCTATAAAAGGCGATCCACATGCGGTGTCGCCCCTTTCAGATTTGCCCGCACATCGACCAAGCAACATCGCCGCAGCGCCCGAAGATTTCCGAAGGTCTTCGAGATCGTTGCTCACTGCACGTAATCTACCCATGCTTCCCGGCTCTATAGTCGAGTGATAATCCACCGGCTATCCGTAAGCAGGCCGCGCCATGCCCTGGAAACATACTACGCAACGCAAGTTTCCCTCGCGCTCCCCAGGATCGAGTGCCGTTCCTCGCTCGCCAGCGTCGACATGTGAGAGCAAGCGCCGCACTCAGCTCTTGCGGCTGCGACCTCCCCCGCGGCCCGCGGCACCCGTGCCTTCTTGGGCCAAGTAGGCTCACCGTGCGCGGGCGGGGATGGCCGCCACCACAGCAAGAACAACACAACGGGGCACCCCGCAGACCGCATTGGGAGTAAGAATAGAGGTAAGAAATAGACGATTGTTACTTTATTTACAAATTGAAGCTAAAATAACTATGTAATCCTTATAAATTAATTAGATAATGAAATGTTTAATTTAATTTTAACCTCGTCCGCTTCTGATCTCTAACAAAATATTTAATACCGATTTATACTCATACACTTACCTACTATATCTATGTATGCTGGCGTGCCCATGTGGGCACAAGTTCCTTCAAAACATCAGAATAAAAAAAAAACTATGTATCTAATATGTTTATGTAAGTACATGTGTCTATGTTCATACTTTTATGTTATTTATAATATATAATTACAAAAATCTTTTGCAAGTGTATTACACCAAAAACCATCATTTATTATTATTGAAATAACCTTTATTTCAATTTTATTCTATTTTAGGCAAAGAGTTAACTTTTACGATTAGAATAAACATCAAAAATATCAAAGTAACATGATCTTTATTAGTCTATAAGAAAACAAATAAAAAATTAGTGTTAATTCAAAAATTCTACTATGTGAATCTTTTGAAAGGCTTAGTGTCAAGTTTTTTATTAGTACGTTGAAAAATAGTTGTGCAACAATGATCTATTACAAAAGTTTTTTAAATTAATATCTTCAGATTCATATTTTTCTCTCACGGGTAATTACAAAATAGACGAAAGCGATTTGCCTATTTAATATCAAAATTTGTATGAAATACGAAAGGCACTGTTGTTTTACCATTTTGCTTTGTTGAAAGACATTTCTGTAAAAGAAGATTACAGAGAAGTTGAATTCAGTCACCATCTGGCTCCTGAGCCATTTTTACTAGATCCAGGTCTAAGAAATCTAAACCTGTACAACAAACAAAAACGTTAATAAAATATGTTCCATCAGATAGTTTTCTTCGTTGATATTTAGAACGTCATGTATTCTTTTACAAGGCGCTTAATTAAGTTTAATCAGATTTAACATGTATAAAATTAATATGAAACGAGACTCAAATAAACTTAGTATTAATAAAAAGGGACGGCAAAAAGATTCTGTTTTTATTTCATGAAGAGCCATTAGTTTACATTTAGCTATCTCCATAATGTTTATTTGATTCCATCTTTTTTGTTTGTGCTCGCTTTCTTGTCCCAGTCTCATCATCCCACGTTGTTCTATTTCATATCACGATTCTCCGAGATGTTTTCCTCATTGCCTTCCTTAGAACGTAATGATATAAATTCGCCGGTATGTAGTACATATTTTCATTTTGCAGAAATATTCAGTTATGTCACTACTTGTGAAACTGTTACAACAATATTCTGCGATTGTTAAAAGTTTCGGAGTCGAGAGAGAACTTAATAAAGAATGCATCAGAAGCTTCTGAAAATATGATATTTACACATAAATGAAACGAATTTTTTCGAGTTGACTTTAGGTATAATATCTAGGTATATTATTATTATTAGCAATAATTAGCTTATAATAACATTTTAATAAATTTTAAGACCAACGTTAGTTATATGTTACCGTCTGGAGCATAGATTAAAAAGTTTATCCCACATAAATTTAAAAAGTTTGCTGATGAGTTCGGGTAGGTAGAATGTTAGATTCCCGGAGTTGGCGGCGTCACCGCGGAGACGGTGAGAAGAATCAGCTTCATGAGGAGTACCGAGAGGCGCGGAAAACTCTGAATTTGGCCATTAGCCGCGTCAAAGAAGTAAAAAGAGAGTAGATGCTGGAGGGTCTCTATCGTGACCCCTTGGGGTCGCCTCGTCGATACTCTCCAGCCCAGCTTCCTGTAAGAACTGGTAGAGGGCATATTCCCGTAACGGGCGGAGCACACAGCCTCGTCAATGGCCTCCTTGGCCAGAAACGATAGGGAGAACGGGGATGATGTTCCACCCGTCCGGGATTCGGAGGTAGATGCGGCTGTTCTACGGGTCCGTTCTAAGAAGGCTGCCCCGGGCCAGACATGATACCGGCCCGAGTGCTGGCCCTAGCCCTCAACCACATTGCAAACCGCCTCATGGAGGTGTTCGGCGGCTGAATGCTGAAAATAAACTAATGTCAGTCAGTTGCGTAAACAAAGAACCATACTTCTACTTTCCATAAAGACTATATTGAGTAATCCAGTCGTTTAGATCAAACAAGCTTACTTTTGAAATAACTACAGTTAGTTGCAGCATGTATTCATAGTTTCGGTCATTGGCATTTTATTACATAGTTACGTCTTTCCATGGCACAGCACAGTAGATATGTATATTCTTTAAGGGCTTAAAATAAATTAAGCTTATAGTTCTCATAAAAAGCGTAATAAAATTTAAAACGTAATTTCTAACATCAAAGCGTCCACACAAGACTTTATAACAAAATGAGATTGCTGTATTACTGAGACTACAGAATTCGCTCATACGCAATACTAGACTCTAATTTAATTTAAATGTTAGGTACATTTAAGTGAAATATAAAATGACTTGTGTGTACGTACATGTAGTAAATGTAGTCTTAGTCAAATATTCGGTTTACATTCCTAAAATAAGTTTAAACCTATTTTAGGTACGATAAATAGAATAGGATAGTAAAAACACATAAATATGTATATTTATACTATCTAAAAGTTGAAGACATATTTAATATATTTATGGAATGTCCTTGTAAAGATAAAAAAGTTATAAAAAACTCTACGACACCTGGCATTTCGCAATTACGAGTATAGAAAGTTATAGCGCTAAAGCAATTAGTGCCAACAGATATAAAAGTAGCACAGGCGAAGCGAAACTAAATTAGGTACGAAATAGGTCTTCATAAAATAAACAAACTTCGTCGGGCTTTTATTCACAGATGTAATAAGTTTTTATACTTATTAAGTATACATTTACATTTATTACGTTTAGTATAATTTTATTTTACAGTATCACATTACTTTACACTATTTCTAAGTACCTATAGTGCTAATTAATATACTACAACAGCAGATAGTGAAGTTGAACCATAGGAACACCAATTAAAACAAATTCAACATACTGTTAGACTAGTATCACTTTTCTGCTAAATGTTGCTACGGTATCAAATATTTTTTACCCACGATTTTTCTAAGCGATGAAGTTACTTTAAACTACTTTAGCCGCTCTGTCCTTACTAACCTCCCGTGTTCATAACAGTTTATGAATTTTTTTTTCGTCTTGTGTGTTCAAATCATGTCTTATCTAGATTAACTAAAAACTAAATCTAAAACACGAACGTCTTCTATTTTGTAAGTAGAACAAACAGTTTTTAATCGATACCATAATTCATGTGTGTGATAACAAACGAGTTGGTCACGCGGACCACCCGTTCCTGAAGATAATTTTCATAGTATAACAACCCTTTTCTCAGGCACTTTGCTGTAAATCAAGTTTTCCGGCCACCCTTTCAATTTCCTGACCGCAACACGGTTCCGTTCAAACGAGATTTTCATTAGACGTCCACACAACCCATATCGTGTGTGAGACAGTATTATTATTTCACAATTAAAAATCGTTGGCTCTTTTTGTTACTCTTATTTTATTTGAAGCATCAGTGGCATAACGGCCTCGCGATTGGTCCACACAACTTAATTCGAAATAACTAACAAGAATTCTAGAAACCGACAAACATTATTGTCATTGTAGTGTAGCATTAAGTCCGTAAATGTACAAAAGAGTAAGTATAAATAAAATAAAATTGTAACTAGTACATTAAGAAATAAAAAAATGCAAATATCTTTATCCTATATGAGATTAATGTTTAATTAACATGTAACGTTTCTGGCTTGCTAGGATATTTTAGGCGCATATGTATGTAGATCACCTACCTTTACGCTGCATGTACCTTTTTGTTTAGTCATAATTTTAAGTTATACATGTAATATATATGTATATATTGAAAGCTACATTATCATCGAGGAACATAGACTATTTTTTACCGCGGTAACTGACATGCACGAGGGCAGAGGCAAGCAAAAGCTAGTATTTCATATTTGCATTCTACTAAAGTACAAAGTTGCATACATTATAATATATAATTGTGAATATAGTTCAATACCTACAACCAGGTAAGAGTATCGAGAAAACTCAACATAAAGGAATCAAAAATATATTCTTGACGGCTAATAGTAGTTCTTCACTAAAAAAAAACTTCATGCCATAGCAGTATTTAAATGAAAAAAAAAACAGTACTAAATAAATGAATTGGCCAGCGGCAATCGTGAACTGAATTACGGGAACTTGACTTAAACATGAACAGACAAACTCATTAGAAATCTTACGATTAATTTCACGCACATTTTCCGCGAGATTCCCATTTAACTACCTCAGTCGTTCGTCTTACAATTTGTTTGGCAAACAAAAATGTAGAAATTTAGCTTATTTGTATGTGAGCGCTTGTTACGAAACATAATAAGATTTTTAATTTTAAATGAGAGGTTTGTGCTTCAGATATAGAGTAAAATTTGTGGACTCTGGGCACGGTCGTTATCAAACGGTATGCAGGCCTGCGTGCTCCTTGGGGATTACATTATTCGAAATTAAGTGTTGTTTGTTTTTATTTTAAATAGTACTTTTATGCTAATGTTGCCAAGTATTTCCTGGTAATATTCAGAAAGTGAATAACAATTGTCCAGTTTTATTAACTCAGTAAAGGTTGTTATAAACCTATATTTCCATCGTACATTAAGATGAAGATAAACCCGATCGTGGCTTCTTTAGCGAAAATGAAATTTCAAGAATTAAACCAAACATACTACTGGCTTCTTTAAATACGACAATTTCCTGTTTTGTGCTTGTGCTTTGTAAAATAAATTTTATCGAAGTACGTAGTAAGTAGAGCCTGTACTATAGTAAAACTGCTGATAAACGTATTATTTTTAAATAGATAAATACATACATATTTTACATAAATTACGTCCAGACACAGAACAAATTATCGTGCTCATCATACAAATATTTGTCCTGGGTGGGAATCGAACCAACGACCTCCGAAATTCGTGGTTTTACTAAATTATTTTAAGTGTTACGAAAGAAATATAAACATGAGTTGAAAGTGTGGTCGATCGATAATTCTTTTAAAAAGTGTTATCACCTGTCATGAGGAAGAATATTCCGTCATACCACTGACCCATGCTTATGGGGTTTCACTTTCGAGTAACTTTAGAGACCAGTGTCCCACCACTTTTCAAAAGCTCTAATGTGGTTCCGTCGTTGCCTGGTACTCTATTTAGAACTGCTTGCACCTGTTTCGTCAGGTAAAGGCTGATTTCTTTGTTTATATAAAAGATAATATTATTGGTTATCCGACATTTCGACTTTACCTAGTGACCTCAAAGTTTTATAAAGCAGCAAAGTTATCATATGAAGTGTACCTTCGCTACATTATACCTGATTAAAATCTGTGGTAAGAATAAGGTGGTATTTATTTATTAAATTCTTATTAAGTTTTATGAGTCCTCATTAACTTAAACTAAGTCTAGATAACCTTAAAAGAAGCCTATTTAAGATTTCTTAATAAACTAAACAATATTTTATTTTATTTCAATAGATTAAAAGTTACAACACTAACAAAATCGTTGTGAAAAAACGGTTGCAATGGACAGAAAGACAGACAAGCCACATAATGGTCCTATAGAGGTTTTCTTTTTCCTATATGGGAACAGAGCCTTAAACATATTTTAATGCATTTTGTTTCTTCAGATATGGAAAATATAATGTGAAATTTATAAATTTTGTACAGCTATGTTGAAAAAGCAATAGAACAAGTTTTCACAGTTGCCGATCGTTTAATATTCCCTCGGGTCTGCATATTTATAACTTGTGCTGGCTTGTAAATTTGGAATTTGTAGATAATAATAATTACTGAAATAAACGGGATGGATGAAGTGGCGGCAGGTAACGGGTACAATTTGTGACCCCAGTTTCCCCTTAATACTGAAGGGACAAATTTATAAAACTATCATCAGGCCTGCCGTCCTGTATGGTTTTAAAAGTTGGCCCATTAAAAGAACGGATGAGAGACGCCTGAACGTAGACGAAATGCGAATGCTGAGATGGATGTGTGGTGTGACTCGGGTGGACAAAGTTAGGAATGAGTATATAGGAAGGAGTCTGAAGGTAGCGCCAGTGGATGAAAATTAAGAAGTAATAAGTTATCTTGGTATGGACATGTCATGCGAAGGGATGAGGAAAATGTGGCGAAAAAAGTTTTAGGTCAAAGGTATGGGAGTTGAAGCATACAAGAAGAGAGGAAGACCAAAGAAAAGGTGGATGGACCTTGTGAGTGAGGATATAGCTAGGGAGTTAGTAAACAGTGAGATGACGCATGATACAGTAGAATGGAAGAATCATACTTACTGCGCTGATCCCAAATAAAATTGGGATAAGGGTAGGCTGTCGGGGCACCAGGGACTTCCTTTCTAGGGTATACCTGGTTCCCCGGCTATTAGTATCCGAGACGGCGTGCGGTTTTAGTCGGTTCGAGTCCGACATGCCACCGACAGGTGGTATCCGAGGGGGATTTCCGCAGGGGAAAAAAAAAAAAAAAAAAAAGGGTAGGCAGATGATGAATTACTAAAATAAATAAAAAAATATATATATTATATCCTCTGCATAATTGTCCAGTAGAACTGAACAAATTGACTATGGCTCGATTAAGAATATTATATGTATATACTCACAAACATTAAAATCACGCGTACATATAATGGTTAAGCAAAATGATGAAATATTTTTTCAGTTATTGTTTGACTAACCTAGATAGAAAGCGGCATAACTGCTACACGTTTGTTAATTTGTTCCTTCCAATTTCTAAGAAGCCAAATACCCGCAAAAGCAAGAACATTCGAATAGCGTTATTTAATTACCGTTCACGCTTATTCGATCACAATTAACCACATACGATTGATTATCATAACATGTGATTCAATATCTTAATTATACACACACGTGATGTACGCATACCAATGTTAACGGTCGGGTAAATGAATAGAAAGCCTTTGTAAACTTCGTTGTTTGTATTGATTTTAAGATGTGTTGTTTTTATTTTTAACTAGGTTTTTATTTATTTACTCCGTTTATAAAATCTTTACATTGTGCAATATAACTATTAAGACCCGACAGGTAATATGTCATAAACAAGACGCTTTCTGAGCATTCGTTTTTTTATGGTATAAGGGGGCAAACGAGCAAATGGGTCACCTGATGGTAAGCAACTACCGCCGCCCCTAGACACCTGCAACTCAAAAGTCACAAGTGCATTGCTGCCCTTGGAGTCTTTCTCGTCAGAGTAACCATATCACGGAAAGGCTGTAACTTGTATTTTTAAAAAGCTAAAAATATAGTGTACTAAAATATTATATTAGTATAAATTCTAAGATAATAACATAATCTAAGAACATAAGAATATTAGATATTGGGTAATTCGGCTTGTCATCGGGAACCAAATTTGTAATTTTTTTTTGCTTGAGGAAGTCGTTGCTAGTTCATTTTAATAAAACAGTTACATCGCGCGAAAAACAGTTTGCCAGATGGGAGCTCCCACGCTGGTTGTAAAAATTAATCGTCTGGGAAGGGTCACTGTGGGTCTTGAGAGCCTATTAACTACATATCATTGCATCACGGCTAGTAAATATCGCTTCTGCCTAATATCTTAAGTAAAATATTGTTTCCAGTAACTTCTGCAGACGCTAAATTCCTGTTCTTGTCATTGGATGGTCACAAGTAACAAAACGACGCATATCTACCTGAGGGGAAGATAACATTCTTGGAGTTGTGAAATATATGTTAGGAGAGAGAGAGAAATTTTACAAATTTCTGTCTTCTAAAGAAACGCTTCCCATGAAATGTTTACTTTTTCTTACCCCAAAAAGAAAACTATAAGGCTAAATTATCTATTTAGTTTCGTTGCCCCAACTTTTTTATCATTTCGCTGACAATATTAATTTGGCATTTCTTGCCAGCCTTATATTTTTTGTTATTCTAATAGTCCTGAAATAGATATTTCATTATTTTGTTTTATTAACAGTTATTCGCAGAATATAGGTATAAAATTCAGTAATAAAATGATAATATTTAACAACATTAATCAGTTATCATAATACTTACAGAAGTCGGAGCCCGATGGGTACTATAACATACTCGGTAAAGAAAAAAGTACACAGAACTCTATTAATCCTTGTAAACCGCAAATTGTAGCCACCCGTACCAAGCACTGTAAGGTAAATAACATATGTACACATAGTACCAAATATTGGCAGGCCGAATGAAATGAAGACCCTATAAAAACAGGCACAAAACAATTGCTATTATTTTCCGTTATTACTGTTCAGGTGTGTTCACGTGATATATCGGTCTATTGTAACGGTTTTGTGGCAAAACCGGCTCGTACATTTAGATTTTTAGATATTCCCATTGCTTAACTACATATTCGAGGTTTAATTCAATACATTTTTATTAATGCCCTTTTTTACAATTCAAGACACATGATGAAATTAATGGTTCCATACTCATAACAAAAGTCTTATTTTTCTTTGTTCAGTTACAAATTCAATTTTCAAATAAAAGTGTTGAAGCCTAATATTGTACTTATACATTTTATGGGCTCATCTTTTAATAAAAACATGTCTATATTTTCTTCGCGTGTAACGGGATAAAAATGATCTTTTTCTATTAGCACTTGTAAATGTTCAAAGCAATATGTAGGTAGGCGTGTGAAGGTTTGGAGTCGCCGGAGGGCGGATTACACGTCTCTGAGACACCGGTTTTTACGATGTGTTGCTTATTGCCTTTCGAGTTACGAGAGGGACGTTTTTCACCTTCGTGTAGTGTTGATATGGAGTGTGGTCTCACACACATTCCAGGCAGCCGGCGTCACGCCAATACAAACAATTTATTGTATTGTTATAGATCTGGGGAGCGCCTTTGGGAACATATTGAGCCCGGAACTGCAACGGTTAACGCTTACTCGCCTAATTTTGGCCTTCCCTTCACCTTTGTGAAGGTTGTTTGAACCATGTCTCATATTGGCAGATGTTTTATGCCTTTTTAAAGGTAAATCAATTTGTAAAAAAAAAAATTTTCTTATGTTTTCAAAGTCATTAAGTTCTGTGTAATGCACAGGTATTATAATAAATATAGGTAAGGTATAATATAGGGTATAAAATAGAAATAAATATTAAAAATAGACCTCAAGTACATATGTTGCCAAATTTAGTTGTGATGAGCGGTCTTATCGCAAAGTGATCCGTACTAGATAACCTTTGGATGTATTTACTTAGTGATAGGAATAAGCTGACGGTGTATTTACATATTAATAAGAAAGTATGTGTAAAAGATTGACTGATAGAGTGAGGAATGTCAAGGTAACAAAACGATCGTGACCAGAATTCAGATATGGATGCTGCGATGGTTTTGGCATATTGAAAAGATAAGCGAATGACTAAGTGAGTTTATAAGAACGTTGTGAGTTAGCGATACAGGTCAGGACCAAAGTGACCAGGGTCACTGACTATATCGGCAGTGTAAGGTTGTTTTATTGTAGAGTTACTCTACTTAAGAATCATTCTGCATAATTATGGAGAATAATTCAGCAAATGCAAAAATTTTGATTACTATTACAGTTATCATCATTTTTGCAAATATGCAATATTGTAGTTTTATTTCACACCACGATAAAGATTTATTTTAGGCATAACCTATGAAGATTATGCTTATAATATAAGCATAATCTTCATAAGTTATGGGCTAAGAAAGCAGGACCTATATACTCTCCAGTCGAATATATACTCGTAAGTCTCATCAGAAACGCAAAAAAACGCGGCAACAAATTTATAGTCAAAGAAATGAACTTCGATTCATTCTTTGATTTAAAGCTGTTAGCTGATGAAGTTAACTTGAATCTTAATAAAGATATTGACAGAAATAATGTTCTGAAATGAAAGCCATAAAGTTCACAAAAAATTCAGAGACATACCAATTCAGAAACAGCTATAAATCAGTCACCTGGACAGAAGCAGATGTCAAAATAGGCCGGACTAGAAAACAGCTGAAAGACATTACATTAAATGTGTTGTACACTGAAAAATTGCCGATCCACGATCGGAAAAAAGAAGACATTCGTCAACTGATTGCTTCAAACATTGTTCCAAAGTTCTATGAACAATTTTATAATGGTTTATTTTAATGACACATTCCAAGAAAAAGTTTATTGTTAGCTACGTAAAATTAGGTACTTTAAGTGAGGATTACGAAAATATAAGATTTTTGCAAAATAGTGTATTGTTTTTATTACATAAATCATCCAAAAAGAATGTGATACTAGGGTCATAATTACAAAATTATTTAAGTTTTGGTGCAAAAAGGGCAAAAGTGCACATCAAAATTATTTTTTCTTTAAATTATCGTACAAATAATAAATACTTTTCTCCTGTAAAGTACATACCTAAATTCGCAAAAGTATAAGGCTTATTTCACCCAAAAAATATATATTACTTAAGATCAATTTAAGCAGACAAACTCGATATTATTCTACAAAAATCATAAAAATGTCTCTAGTGAAAAATTACAAAACGTGCATTTGTGCCCTTGTACCACCGATGGTGCGATATGTATTTTGCATAATCAAACTAACTTTATTTTGTGTTCATTCATTTCTATTTGCAGCTTATTCGCTATAGTAAACTCCTAATAAATTAAGATTTAATAAAATAATATATTTTAATCGTTTAGTTTTAGAAGGTTTATGTGATATTAGGTCTGTACCTATGAAGTTGGAGTTTTATATAAAAATTTAGATTATTTTTTTATTTTAGCTAATCAAATTACTGACCCAAAATCCCTCCTCGGGTGTTGAATTTTTTCCCACTTAAAAAATGCAGTGCTATGCATGCTTCGACGCGTAATTTTATCTTTCCTATTTGACACAAGTGCTCAATGTTGTTTTGGCACTAACCCCAAAGCCCGTAGCAAGATTAGAAAATCTCCAACTTCATTGGTAAAGACCTATTGTAACTATCCAGCTACCTATCACCTACATGCATACATATATATGATAATAAAATGCTTGACATCCCACACAGCCACATCTGTCAGCATTTCAAAGCATTAGTACTATGGTATGCCACTAAATATCCAATAATATATACATATACAGTAATCAATGTGGAAGTACGAACGTTTGCCGTACGTTGTTTGAGCAACTTAGCATGCAACACCTCGAAAAGCCTTCCGACGGCCGGAAGGGTGTGATATATAGTACTAAATCCGATTAATTTGCGAAACCTGTTAGTGGGACAATAACGTTTGAACACATTCCCGTGTCGGTACTGTCTACTTGTCACCCCGTACTGAGGAGCAATTAATTCTGCCAACATGAGGCCTACTCATAATTGAAAACAATGTCGGGTTATAAGAACTGTATTGGTAATATGATTAACTCATGCTGTTACGGTTTTGGCGTAATGGATGAATTGGTGCGTTGATTACTTGATACAGGGGACTTGGAATTTATCTATATTTAAAGGTAGATTATTTAACTACTGTTAATATGTCTACATATATATGTGCTTAGCAGTTGTTATATCTGCCCGTTTTGTCAAAAGACGGTAATGTGCGTGCTGCGCTATGCTGAATGCCAACACTCCTCGTGTCCGATGTACTCACCGTAGCAACCATACCCACTGAGTACCAGCTAAGATTGCAATGGTATGCGATGCCTAAATATAAAGGTTTTTTTCATTAGGTAATGACGAAACATCTCTATGTATATATAAATATATAAATTGTAAAAAAAGGCACAGGCGTTCTTTCAAATTGATACGTTAAGATTCCACTTTTAAACATGTATGCCAAACGATTACTTCCTCAATCGTAAGACTAAAATAGATAATATAATATACTCAATGTTGGTCTTATTTAAATTAGACGAAATTATTACAGATAAACAATACAGCTTCTTACAAGTTGACATGATTTAAGTGGTCCGTGTGGTGACGGATTAAGGATACGAAGTGTCACCACCCCTATTTACCCCGTGGGTTTCGTAAGAACCGACTAAGGGAGCAAAGTACGCAGGACAACACCACTGCAAAGAGAAGGAAACTTGAAACAAACCCTTGACCAAATCGTCTCGGCTAGCGTGGTATAGTAGGCAAAAACCTCCGAGAGGCCTCATGTCTAGCAGTGGACTATTAAAGGCTGTTGTGATCGATAAAGTGGCGTAAAGACGCTGATTTTAATTTTGAAAGACAATTATATCGTATTTATTTTAAATAAAGTGTGTGTGGTTTCATCATATTATTAATCACATTATGATAGATGGGTAAATAAGCAAATATGTACTATGGTACCTTTTTAGCAAATTGAAGTATACACGAATGTAGTTCAATTTACTAAAAAGGTATACTACAATCTAGGTTAAACAGTGGTCTGTAGTCATATACATAAAAGGCAAAAAAAAGGGTAAATTTCCATTCTGCGGTACACTAAGCTAATGTTTACCAATTTATTTTCTTGTTTACACAAAATAATCAAGGCACTTGTAGTAGATTTTAGAACATCGAAGTATTTACTTTGTACTCGTAGTTACACTGATATGGTCACAATTGTTAATCCTAGGAAGATAGTTAGTGATGCTATTTATGATTTATAAATAGAATTTTTGGGATTCCTGAATAGTTCCTGATGCGATAGAAGCTCTTTAGTAACAGACTTCAAAAACACAAAACAGGAGGTTCTCAATTCGACTGTATTTTTCTGTACATTTGTTACGCGATATCTCCACCAATTGTGGACCGATTTTCAAAATTATTTTTGTGATCGAAAAGGTATACTCCTGAGGTGGTCCCATTATGACTAAATCAGATTATATAATTATAATAGGAATTATAATGGGATCGTAAAGAAATCGAGAGAAACCCTCAAACTTTACAGCCCCGACAACGTATTTTAGCTTGTTTTTCTAGCGTATCCGTATTTTTTTATCCGTATTTCATCCATATTTGCGTTAAGTATAGTCGTTATGTCATGTTGCTTTGATGATGATGGTAGGATCCTTGACCTTTAGGAGTTAAGGATAACTCTTTCAAAAATGTAATCACGTATTTACCTTGCTGTATTCTTTCAAGATATTTATTAGGTGTTCGTGTTGGGTTACAGTAATATGTGCACAAGAGAGTAATAAATGAGATTACAAAATATTTGGACAAAAAAAAGTTTTTATGTTTGTTACCTCAAAACTCTTTGTAATTTGTTCAAGGTGAAGGTACGAGCTCTCCTTATCTTTAGTATTGTTTGAAGTCGGTACAATTTTTTTAAAGGATTGATCATAGTGTAGCGTCCTGCCGCGACGGTGTGAGGCATCATAAGGCGTGTGATAAAGAAGTACTTATCAATAAATACAGTTTTTAAAGTTCGTCAGCTTACCTAACAAAAGCCTAGTCAAGTTACTGTAATAAGTGATTTTGTACATCGTAATGTAAAATTGACAAAATAAAGTGTAATAAGGTAGTAGGTACAGAACCTTGTTTCAAATTTAGGATAACTGTAGATGTGAAAACCATAAAAAACAGTAAGCGGGTTTTATTTAGATAGGTATTGTGTATCCCTGATAAAGTTCTTAGTAGGCATCGTTCGTAGTAGACTTTGAGGTCGATTGTTTGTTATACTTTTACCTCCAAAAGTATAACAAATATTTAAACTCAATGTCACATTTATTATAAAGTAAAAAATCCAAAAAATATGATAAGGTACGTTTTTTCATATTTTTTCGGGCCCTTATTCATGCCACATTATTCTGGTTCGATAGTTTGGTTGGTCCATTTTCTAAAGGTGGTTAACATTCTAATCGGTTTCAGAGCTATCAGTTCATCAGAACTAAACAGAGAATTTCGATAACTTCGAAAAGTATAGTTACCCTCGTAATCCACTAGTTCATTAACATGTTCATTTCTGGCTACATTTGCAACAGTTGAGGTGTAACGCTCGCGGCCGATGGACTGATTGCACCGTTTGCCCGTGATTACTGCATGTATGCCCTGACCACGGATCGTTGCGGTTTCACTCGGCAATAAATCAAAATTTGAGATAGTCTGTCAACTAGTAAGGTGAAAACATGAACGCATTGAATAGCCACAGGGCCACCGCTAGCTGTTTAAGCGGCCGCGTGTAATAATGATGAAGCCGCCCTTTTTTCCTGTACAGAAATCGACCTTCGAATACTTCCGCCGGACAACCGGTTGTGTTGTTATGGATTTTGTTTTTGATCGAGTTCTTTTTATCCTTATTTCAATAAGTGTAGAAATTACATTACTTTATTCTTGACTGGCCTGTTGGTCTAGGGGTTAGTGATCCTGACTGCTACGCCAGAAGTCATGGGCTCGATTCCCATGCAGGACATATAATTATGTGATGAGCATGGTCATTTGTTATGTCTGGGTGTACTTTATCTATTATATGTATGTATTTAGAAATATATATGTATGTTTATCAGCAGTCTGGTTACTATAATACAGGACGCCGAATCATCTACGACTTATAGATAGCTTCCTCGCGTGTGGTGTCTAAAGGCGCTCCGGAGCGTGTTGTGTCACTGTCACCTCCAGGCCTTTTTGTTTTTAACGCGGGGAATACTTTTTGCACCATACCCTCCGTTGGGGAAACAGAGGACGTGTATTGGACTCCCGGAGTATCGGTCTAAAACTCTAAACAATAAACCCCGCGGTGCCCACCTCGGCAGTCGAGAGGAGCTCCCGGAACGTATCGGTGGCTGCCGTACCCCATGATCGAGGCACATCCCAGGGTGACCATGATCACCCCCCAGGGCGGTATGCTGCCGCGCTCCTCACCGCTCTACACAGTGAAAAGCTCGCCGGCCACACCGGAGTATCACCTGTCTCGGGTCGTTTACAGCACATCACCCCAAGATGTAACTGCAGCGACCCTTAGGCAGCGATTGGGGAGCTATCGACCCCCGACCCCCGACCCTATAGAAGAGCCATGCTTTGGTAAATGTGGCTCGGCACCACTGGAGTGACCAAAGTTAAAATTTCGCCGACTGGATGATTAAAATTTAATTTGTTGTTCGCTTATTTCAAAATATTATTCTATTTCATGAATATCAAAACATTCGTACGTCAGATAAGTACGAGCAGTTTGCTTGTATTAACATTATGCATTAAAAATGTATAAACAACATAAGCAGCCGAATGTCAAACTCATCGTTTTACTCGGTCACACCTGGTGCCGTCGCTGTAGGTGATATAACTTTTATTTAAAAGGTATGGCATAGAGTTATCTGTGCCATACCTTTAAGTAAGTAAGTGCATGGCTTCCCTTTTGATTCCCACAATTTACGTTCTCCCTATCATCATCAACTTTCAGTTTACTGTTATAGCTTAAAATTAGTATTTAGTATTAAATAGTGAACCGCAGTTCAATAAAAGCCATACAAAAAATAAAAGACTCTTATATACGAGTATATACTATATTTCAATAGCTAAAACAGATCAAAACATGAGTGAAAGAATGTGTCGGCTTCAACAAGCACTTGTTAGTAACGTACCTATTACACGTAGCAGTAAGATGCTTAGTACCAAGACCAACTATGCAGAATAACTTGTAGGTAGTAAAGCTACCTCTAATTCTTGGGATGCATTGAGGCTGTGGTAACGTTAGATCTTAGTCTAAGAGAAATACTTAAGCGTTTTTAAAGAGAAGAAACTTAGTAAGTTAGCACGCCATGACTATGGATTAAAAGTCGTATAACGTCACACGCACCGTCTTTGACATATCCAACTTATTATTCTTGACCATGTAGTGTAGTAGTAAACAATGTAGTGAAATTTTTCTTTCACAATTATTTTCTTGATAGTTAAATGAACCAAAACTTTTAATTAAAAATGAAATTATGTTAGGAACCACCTAAATAATTTATTGATGTTTTTTGTTACAGGTTTGGCAGATACTCGTACGTTTTTCGTAGAAGCGCGTATTTGTTGATGAGTGATTCGAATTTGTGGATTAGAGATTTGGATATACCAGATCGCATGGCGACGTTAAGTTTTTCGTGGTAGCGTGCATTCGTTGTGTAGTGTTTCGTATTAGAAAACTTACAGGTAAATGGTATTTGGTGTTACACTTTTATAAGTCAGGTTACACACACGCTTCAAGTTACGATGTGGAAATTAAAAATTTTACTTAAATTATTTTAATATTATAGTATGTTTTTTTTTCAATTTATTTTAATACTTTATGCACAAATTTCGATTGTGGCGGACTTAATGTCTCAGGTATTTTCTAACAGTCTACCTTTGGGTGGTGGGTATGTGGTATGTAAGTTGTTACTATTAGTATAAAGCCAGACTGTGTCACAGAGCAATACATTAAGTTGTTATTTATAAGTGCAATAGTTTTAATTTTAGTAATATTTAAATTAAAAGATTAAAATGTAAATTTTAGGCGAATAAAAATAAATGTTATGCAGAATCGGAACGAATTTTTTTACTTGCAAAACATACAGTTTTTCCAATCAAGTTAAAAACGCATGCATAATAACTCTGACAATGAAGTTTCAAAGTCAACTTAAGACTACGCATCTATACCTAAGCACTTTACTACACTATACACTATACTATACTATACCGATATATAATATATATACTATACCGATATATAATGCCGATGACACAGCATTAATTTTTAAAGGGCGTAATTGGAACCAAGCTTTTAATACTGCTCAAACTGGCATTGATAAGGTAATGAATTGGCTAACACTAAATGCCTTGTCTATAAATGTAGACAAGACCAAATATTTGACTTTCACCTTAAGGGATTCAGTTGCTGTGGATAAGTCAATATTGCCAATTATCGCACATAATCATGTAGTAAATACTCATCACACATGTAACTGTCCTAAATTAAATAATTCTACGACTATAAAATACTTAGGAGTGATCATAGATGAAAAACTTAGTTTTACACCTCACATCGATTTTTTAACGGCACGAATCCGTAAGTTAATATATATTTTTAAGCACTTGAGGCATGTCGCAGAACCTAAAATTTTAAGAACAGCTTATTACGCATTATGTCAATCGTTGATTGGATATTGTATTTTGTCCTGGGGTGGCGCGGCAAAAAGTAATTTGATACGAGTGGAACGAGCGCAGAGAGCAGTACTAAAAGTGACAAACTTCAAGCCATATCGTTTTCCTACAAGGGATCTATATGACCACTGTAAAGTACTAACAGTACGACAAATGTTTGTACTACAGGTTGTGCTGACGCAACACTCACTCCTCTCCCGACACAGTCAACCGATATCTTCTACCTTGTCGTCTACGCGAAGATTTAAATTACCACGTAGTGCCCCTCATAAAACATCGTTTAGCCAAAGATTCTCATGTTTTCTTGGTCGGTTTCTGTATAATAAAATAAATAGGATTTTATTTATAGCGAAAAGGACTAAGCACGAATGTAAAACTATAGTAACTGAGTGGCTTTGTAAATTGTCATATGAGGACACGGAGACTCTTATTCATCCAACATCGTAAAACATGTGCTCATCATACTCTAACAGCCACGCTCCATAAGCTCACACGCGCCCACACATACACACACACACACACATACACACTCCGCACACACAAATGCACACACACACAAATGCACACACACACACTCACAGACACGCACATTGCGAAGGTTAGACATTCATATCATTGGTGATGTTTTTAGAATAGCTTACTTAGTCAAGATTCATTAATTGACACGAATTCATTATGAACATTGTTAGAAAGATTAGAAAAATGATATAAAACTGTATGTAATGTATATTTGTGTCATTGGAAGATTGCTGGTACTTATAGCTCAGGTATTACCTATTTTAAGTGCCAGCCGAACATGTTTTGGAATGTAAATGTGCATACCTATAAAATTGTCAAAGAGTCAGTAACTATTGTAAAAGAATAAAATAAATAAATAAATAAATAAATACCGTACACTTACGATTATCTATATTTTACCGGTGTCTCTATTTGCAGCATTTAATGATAGTTTTTAAGGTACAGAGGCCGCGCGCGACCAGTATGTCGGCTCTGACAAAAATAAAAACTCGCAACTTTGGATCTCAGAACGGAACACTGAATTCATAATTCCATAGCACAGATATATCTATATGAGTGCTACTGATTTCATTTCCTTTTGCTGCTCACCCTTTGCTAGGAAAATTGATTTTTTTGCTAAATCTGGAAACAAAAAGAAACTGAGGAAATTTATTATAGGTACAGACAGGTGCAAACTACTAATTCTAATTATCTGATAGTAATAAGTTTATATTATTAGTTTTAATATCAATTATATTTTAATGATTTTAAAAGTAGCATACACACATTCGGCTTGTAATATACCCTACAAAAAGGCCTTGCTGCTTGCTTGCTTGGACAAGAAACCTTTATGCGCAGTACCAATAAATCTTTGTGTATACATTCGCCCTGAAACTTAAGATAAGATTATTTACTAGAATATCATGTAGGTTTGTGCTAATTTCAGAGAGAGTCGTGAAAGTAGGGTCTTTATTGCTGTCATAAAAAAAAAATCCCTTACAAGAAATACATATTTGTCTATCATGGCCTCATAATACATAGTTTCTACAAAACTCAAATTAAACAAAGTCACCATACAATATTTCTATAGAAGCGACTTATTTTGGTCGAAAATAAATCGTCCCAGGGGTTGTGTACCCTTAGACAACACCGGGAAGAAACTGAGATATTTGTTTTATGTAATAAAATGTTACCTGCGTCCAATAGTCCGCTCGAAAAAGCAAACAAAGCTCATAGAGATCAATTTTGATCGGTTTCCTTGGAATCTCAGGGCGAATAAAGGTAGGGATTAAATACGAGTATACATTCAGTTAAATACGGATGTGATGACATAATTTTCCTGTAGTAGTTCTATTTATGCTTGTTAGTAAATAATTAATTAATACCAATTGAAAAAAATATTAATTAATAAACCAACACTGCAAAGAGAAGGAAACTTTTTTTTTATCGTTTGGAAATCCCCTCGGACCGTCACCCCGCCGGAGTTCTCTGTTCGGCGGGGCGGTGTGTCGGACTCGATCCGACTAAAACCACACGGTGTGCCCTCTTTGCGCTTCTATTTTAGGGGGGGTCCAGGTAGTTATCGCCTTCTGGACCCCTCCCAGCGACGGCCCGCTCCTGGTGCGGGCTCCGTCTCAAAATTATCCTCTCTTTAGGCGACGTCCGGCACACGCGGACGCCGCCCCCTCGCGGCTGGCCAAACTAATGCGAGTGGAGGGGAAAACCATCCCGTCCACCCGCGGCCACACTCAGGGCGGCATGAGGCGCAGGTTCCCCGGCGGCGGATCGGGTCCGAGTGGAGGTCGTCCTCCCGGGCCTTCTCCGCCGCCTCCTTCTGCGAGATTACTTCCTCGCAGAAGGTTGCGACCGCGGTAAAACAACTGTCGCTACCGGCCATGGAGCGTACTACGGCCGGTAGCGAGAGATCCACTCCGATGACTGCAGTGAGGGCCCGGCGCTGCGTCGCCCATGCGGGGCAGACCGCCAGCGTGTGCTGGGCCGAGTCCTCACTGCAGTCGCAGTGGTGGCAGGCGGGACTCAATTCCCTCCTGGCGACCGAGTGCAGGTACTTTCCGAAGCAACCGTGCCCGGAAAGCACCTGCGTCAGCCGGATGGAAAGGGTCCCGTGCTGCCACCCCGCCTACTCGGTGATGACCGGCTGGAGAGCCTCCACAAAAGAGAAGGAAACCCTATACCAACCCCTCTGGCCAACATGGTACAGTAGGCTAAAACCTCCTTTCTAAGGAGAGGCCTATGTCCAGCAGTGGATTATTAAAGGGTGTTGATGTTTATGTGTGATGATATGGTTTTAATATGCTTTCCTAGATTGATTTTTGTTGAACTAAAAACATTATTCTAATGATAAATATTACATTGATTAATTGGTCGAAAAATCATCTATCGTCGGTCAATTTCTAGTAAATGCACTAATCTCCTATTTCGTGCATTATACTAGCTTTTTATATACATATCTATCATTAATGATCATCCTTTAAAAAAAATATACGTATACTTTACGTGTTTTGGGACGCACCAAAATTATAATTTTTGTTTGGTCATCAGCCTAATTTATTTGGTAACACTTAATTAAATACGTTGATCGTTTAATCCGGGCATTTGGCCATACATCGCGTTTATTTTATTACATTTTATGATAATAAGAATTTTATACGAAAATGGAAAATAATTATTAGGCTTGTGATATAATCTTATGACGGAAAACAACGCAGGACACCAGCACTGCAAAAAGAAGGAAAACTTGACACAAACCCTTTTTTTTTTTTTTTTTTTAACGTGTGGAAATCCCCTCGGACCGTCACCCCTCCGGGGTTTGCGGCGGGGTGGTGTGTCGGACTCGGACCGACTAAAACCACACGGTGTGCCACTCTGCGCCTGTAACAGGAGGGATCCGGGAACAGCTGTTGTTAAGACATCCGGACCCCTCCTAGCGCCAGCCCGCTCCTGGTGCGGGCTCCGTCTCAATATTGTTGTTTTCCTCTCTTTAGGCGACGTCCGGCACACGCGGACGCCGCCCCCTCGCGGCTGGCCAAACTAATGCGGGTGGAGGGGAAACCCACCCCGTCCACCCGCGGCCACACTCAGGGCGGCATGAGGCTGTGGTAGGCGGGCCTCCGCCGCCCGGTTCGCCGGCGGCGGATCGGGTCCGAGTGGAGGTCGTCCTCCCGGGCCCTCTCCGCCGCCTCCTTCCGCGAGATTACTACCTCGCAGAAGGTTGCGACCGCGGTAAAACAACTGTCGCTACCGGCCATGGAGCGTACTACGGCCGGTAGCGAGAGATCCACTCCGATGACTGCAGTGAGGGCCCGGCGCTGCGCCGCCCATGCGGTGCAGACCGCCAGCGTGTGCTGGGCCGAGTCCTCACTGCAGTCGCAGTGGTGGCAGGCGGGACTCAGTTCCCTCCTAGCGACCGTGTGCAGGTACTTTCCGAAGCAACCGTGCCCGGAAAGCACCTGCGTCAGTCGGAAGGAAAGGGTCCCGTGCTGCCGCCCTGCCCACTCGGCGATGACCGGCTGGAGAGCCTCCACGGCGGCGAAGCCAGCGCGTGGAGTCTCCAGCCGGAACGACCAACGAGCCATCGTGGCTCGGCGAGCGGCTTCGCGCCACTCGCGCACATCCTCGGGCGGAGGGCGAAATCCGCTCTCCGCCCGGGAGTCAGCCACTCGCCGATAAACTTCGGCGAGCACTTCCGCCTCCAAATCCCACGAGGGAGTTCCGGCCAATGCGCATGCCACCTCCGTCGAAACGGTGCGGTAACCGCGTATGGCTCTGACCGCCATTACCCTCTGAGGGCGCCAGAGGCGTACCCTATTCTGGGCGGTCAGAGCCGCCGCCCACACCGGTGCACCGTACAGTGCCATTGACCGGACAACCCCCGTGTACAGCCGTCTTGTCGCGACGCTGGGTCCACCCATATTGGGCAAAAGTCGCCCTAGGGCAGACGCAGCGCCGACCAGCTTTGGAGCAAGCTGCCGGAAGTGCTCGTCGAAGAGCCACCTCCCGTCGAGGATCAGGCCTAGATATTTCATCTGTTCCCGAACCGGTACGAGGACCGAGTTGACCACGATGGAGGCGCCAGGGGGTGGACCACGACGGGGCCCATGGAATAACAGGGCCTCCGTCTTATCTAGGGCCACCCGTAAGCCCAGCGCCTCAATGCGCCCGACCACCAGGGAGACTCCCCCTGTGGCCAGGCGCGCCGCCTCTTGGAAGTTTGCCCCCCGGGCTGTCACGAGGGTATCGTCTGCGTAACAGATTACACCCAGCCCGGGGGGGAAATCGGCGCGAAGGGCCCAGTCGTACCCTATGTTCCACAAGAGGGGTCCAAGAACAGACCCCTGTGGAACACCGCACGACATGGGCCGACACCTCAGATTACCTTCTCGGTCCTCGTACACGACGGTACGCTCCTCTAAATAGTCTGCC
Organism: Arctia plantaginis; assembly: GCA_902825455.1. Lineage (NCBI taxonomy): Eukaryota > Metazoa > Arthropoda > Insecta > Lepidoptera > Erebidae > Arctia > Arctia plantaginis. Next base: position 8,882,624 of record CADEBD010000171.1, on the reverse strand, counting down.
ACCAGCCGCCTCAGGTACTTTGGCACCCCATGATAGTGGAGTGCTTCCCTGATGCAGCTGAATGGCAGACTATTGAATGCGTTGGCGATGTCCAGTGACACCGCCAACAGCACGCCGCCACAGGCCTCTTCGGTCACGGCCCTCAGGCGCAACACGGCGTCGACCGTCGAACGCCCCGCCCGAAAACCAAATTGGGCGTCCGACAGATCGGGGCCCACCTCGCAGAGGTGCCGGACGATGCGGGCAGAAAGAACCCTCTCAAACAATTTGCCCGCCTCGTCCAGCAGCACGATGGGCCTATAGGCCGCGACCGAATCGGCAGGCCGTCCCGGCTTCCTCAATAGGACCAGCTTCCCGCTCTTCCAGCACTCAGGGAAGCGTCCCGACGCCAAGCTAGCGTCGAACACCTCCCCGAGGCGGTCTGCCATGTGGTTGAGGGCCAGGGCCAGCACTCGGGCCGGTACCCCGTCTGGCCCAGGGGCGGTGTTCTTGGAACGGATCCGTAGAACAGCCGCCCCTACCTCCGATTCCCGGACGGGCGGAACATTATCCTCCCCGTGCTCCCCGTCGTCTCCGGCCAAGGAGGCCATCGACGGGGGAGTGTGTTCCGCCCGTTGTGGGAAAAGGCCCTCAACCACTTCTCGCAGGAAGCTGGGCTGGAGAGTCTCCGTAAGGGGGGGGCCCGACGCGCGGAGCTTTTGTCGCACCGCGCGGTAAGGGCGACCCCAGGGGTCACGATTAAGACCCTCCAGCATCTCCTGTCTTTTTTCTTCTTTGGCGCGGCTAATGGCCAGCTTCAGAGTTTTCCGCGCCCGTCGGTACTCCTCATGAAGCCGGTCCTCCTCACCGTCTCCACGGTGACGCCGCCGACTGCGCGTGTAGGACCTCCGGGCACGTGTACAGGCCGCACGGAGGTCCGCCAGCTCCTGGGACCACCAGTAGACCTCCTTCCTTGGAGGCCGACGACCTCGAACGCGGGGCATGGCCGCATCGCATACATGCGTAATCGCATCGCGAAAGCGGCCAGCCCCCACGTCGACCTCCTCGGTCGGAGCCTGAGGAGACAGCCACGAGTGAATTATGGCTGCCTCCTCTAGTAGGTCCCGTTTCAGCCTGGTAACAGCCCACCGCGGAAAGCGGGATAAACGCCGCGCCACGTGACCCCTACTGGAGTCCTGGGTCCGGGAGAGCTCAAATCGGATATACAGGTGATCCGAGAGCGTCTCAACCTCTTCCAGGACACGCCAGTTCCTTACTCGTGCGGCGAGGGCAGGGGTAGCGAACGAGAGGTCTACTATCGACCCCCCCTGCTGTCGCACGCACGTGTTGGTGGAGCCTCTGTTTAGAAGACAGAGGCCCACCGAGGCCGCCCACTCCTCTACGGCCTCGCCCCTGGCGTCCGTCCTGGGGGAACCCCACGCAATGGACTTTGCGTTGAAGTCCCCCAGCACAAGGACGTGCCCAGACGCTAGTCGCCTTATCGAGGTCTCCAAGCTGGTTAGGAAAACCTCGAAGTCGTTCAAACTCCGGTTGGGGGAGAAATAGACACCATATATGGTGATCCCCCCCCACTCGACGGCAACATATCCAGTGCCCTTGTCTCTTAGCGACAAGGGCGGGGAATGAGCCGTCGTGGAACCGACGACTGCCACGGAGCCGTCCCAGTCACCCATCCAGTTTGGACGGGGAGGGACAGAATAGGGCTCCGCGACTACGGCAACACCTATCGACCACTGTGCCATGGTTTGCAGGAAGAGATCCTGCGCCGCGGCACAGTGGTTCAGGTTCGTCTGGACCAGGAGGTTGGAGACTTGATCCATTACTGGATCGTCTCTACAACCTCCTCCATGGGCGACGACGACGACGCACGTACTACGTCGGAGGCAGCCTGGGTCGACTGGCTAGCCCCTGACGTCTGCCGAGAGCTGCGGGGAGGCTTGCAGCCTCTCTGCCCCATCTAGTGATTGGCGGGCTTATTGCCCGCCGCACACGCTGGGCAGTGAGGGGCGGCAGAGCATTCTGCCGCCTTATGCCCCGGTTGACCGCAGCGGAAGCACAGTCCGCCGCAGTCGAAACAGCTGTCGCACTTGACGCGCGTGTGTCCCGATGCTAGGCATTTGTAGCACCTCATCGGTCTCGCCGCCAGGACTGTGATCCTGGCGCTCACGAAACCGATGAGCAGCCTGCCGGCGTCGGCCAATACTTTGGCCGACGCTACGGGACAGCTGACCCACACGGCGCCAAGCCCTCCTGGACCGGGGCGGATGGTGCCGACCCTGACATTGTCCGCGCTGCACCCCGTCTTCTCCCGGATTACAGCGCGGACATCTTCGGCCGTCACAGAGTCGTCCAGGCCCGAAATGCGCAGCTCTGCGCACTTAGTAGGCCTGGCGATCTTTACACCATCCGTGGCTGTAAAGAGTCCCCGCAGCTTCTCGGCAAATGTGTCCGCCGTCTTAGCGCCTTCAGCCCCAGGGAACTCGAGGACTCGAGCTCCCGTCTGGGCGAGGCGCATCCTGACCCCCACCGTCCCAAAGTCGTTGGCGAGGCTGTCCCGGGCCTTTTTAAAAACGGCCGCGTAGGACAGCCCGCCGTCAGCCGCCTCCGGGGACACGGTCACAACTACAGCCGCGGTTTTGGGCGGCTGCAGCTTCCGCGGCCTCTTTGCAGAGGCCGTTGCCACCGGTGGCGAAGGCTGGGCTTGGGCTGCTTTTTGGGCAGCCTTTCTGGCCCGCCTTCGGGACTTCTTGGAGCCCCTCGCCTCCTGCCAACCCTCGTTGGAGGGGGCAGGTGCGGAGGGGCCCGGCAGGGGTGTCGGAGTGGGGAGCGGAGGGAATGCCACTCCGCTCCTCGGCGCCGTTTTAGGCCCCGTCTTGGCCGGCGCCTGGGGATGTGCCTTGGCCGGCGCCTTAGCCGGTGCCTTGGCCGGCGCCTGGGCCGGTGCCTTGGCCCCCCTCCTCGTCGGCTTTTGTGGAGCCGATGGAGTAGGGGCAGACGCCGCCGCCGCGTAAGAAACGCGGCCTCCCACAACGGGGAGCGCTGTCGGAGCGGTGGCCTTAGGCCGCTGTGCCGACGCGAGCGGGGGGCGCATAATCGGCGCAGGGGGCAGTCTCGCCTCCAGGCCAGCCAGGCGTCCGTCCAGCATATTCCCAACTGCGATGAGGATTTCTCGCAGTTGGGAGTCAAATACCCCTGAGTTGGTGGTAGGGGCAGGCTGGGACGCGGACGGGGCTTCCCGCTCGGGGAGGTTCGCCTGGAAGCGGGCGAACTGAGCGCTCAGCTCGTTCACCCGCTCCGTCAGCTTCTCGTTGGCCACCTGCAGGCGAGAGACGTCGCCCGCTAGGCCCTCCACGACCTCCGACAAAGCGGAGGAGGAGTCCTTAAGGGCCCTCACAAACGAGCCCTTAAGGTTCACGGATTTGGTGGCCACCTTGTCGATGACGGCCACCGCCGCTTTCGCCCTCTCCTGCACGGACACGGGAGCCTGGGGGGCATTTCCCCCCACCGGCTCCCGAACCTTGAGCAGGAGATCCGCGATCTCCTCCTCCGCTACGGCCTCGCCGTCCACTCGTACGCTCCTGTAGGACTCCGCGTTTGAGAACGCGGAGCCTGACGGGGTCGAGACCGAGGCCGGTTTACGTGCCCTCCCTCGGCGGCTGCTTGCCACCTTTGGTGGCATCATTTCGCCGGACGTGTCGGTCCCCTCATCCCTGGAGCGTCCGCGTTTCCGGCTGTCGCTCCGCTCCGCTTCCATGGCCTCCGCGCCATCCGACGAAGCGGCGGATCCGGAACGCAGCCGATCCGATGCTCTTCGGCTCCCAGAGATCAGAGTCAGACTGACTTCTGGGAGCCCCATCGAGATGGGCGTTCCCGACGCCACCTCACCCTCAGTGGACGACCCATCGACTCCACTGTTCATCTTCTCCCTTGCACCTTTCGTTGCAGTGTCCGTTTTGCTTGCCTTTTGTTGTTGTTTTGTTCCGATCGTTTTCTTTGATTGAGTTTGATTATTGTCCATAATTGATCCCACGAGTGGGGGAGAACTAAAGGTCCACCCGGGCAGAGATCCCCCATTACCCGGGCAAGCGTAAGTTTTTAACCCAACCGAGGGGTCCGCAGGTACCTCGGCTTGGAGTGCGCTCGCGACTGAACTTCCCATCAGCCATGCATCCCCTGGCCACGCACCAGAACACGGGATTCGGGGAATTTTTTAGAGAGGTTATCTTCCTCGCGGTCCGGGCGGTTAAGCCAAGACCCTCGCCCCCGATCAGAGCCGCGAGACTTAACCACAGCGCTCTTCTCGGGATTACGATATGCCGACGGTTGACAGGGAGACTACGTCCCCCTGCCTGCTCGGTGGTAGTGTGAGTACACGCCGAGCCCGTCCTCCTTTCTCCACCGCTGTCAGCGGAGAAACTGTGGCCCCTACAGGGCCCCGCCATCAGGTTTTTTACCGAGGTTTCCTCCTCCATGCTCCGAAGAGAGAAGAGCCAGCAGGGCAACCGGCAGACACGCCCACCCTGCTGGACCAGGCCTTGCCCGAGAGCCGATGAACGGCTACCTCTTCTGCTAGAATATTGGCCGCTGGCGATAATCCTCTCCTCCAAGAGGACAAGTAGGAAACAGTACCATCGCCAGCGTTTCCAGGGTGCACCACGAGGAGGTTTTCTAGCCCAGCACCCCACACAAACCCTATACCAACCCGTCTGGCTAGCGTGGTATAGTAGGCCAAAACCTCCTTTGTAAGGAGAGGCCTATGTCCAGCAGTGGACTATCAAAGGCTGTTGATGTGATGTGATGTGTATAGTCTTTCTGTTATATGAAATGTTATATACCTTCAAAGGCACATGTTGCTTTATTTTGTACAATACTTAGTAAACTACTTAAATATCAGTAAGTAAGGACATGAAGATTTCTTATTATGAACAAGTGATAATGGTCTCAGCAGCACCAGAACACAAAATATAAAGGAACACACCCATCTCAATGTACTTAAACATGTCTCACTAACTTTATTTAACTCTATTTGCTAAACGATTTTGTATCTAACGAATGTGCACACCCTTAGCTGGAAGTCTACAAATGCGAAGTACAAATCCATTAGTGTTTTTTAAACGAGGTACATGTGTACTTTGTATAGAAAACGGCATTAGCTAACACCTTTGCTTCGTTTAAAAAAAGGACTCAATAACAACGTGCTCTAACAACGAGAGTACTGTTGTTCATCCAGTTTTATTCAGCTGTCTGACTTTTAGCGCACTCTGTTTTACCGGTGTTACATTCAGGCTTAATATTAGGACCTAGTTTACGGAACGACAGCAGATTTGAAAAAAAGTGATGTTTCAAAAATGGTACAGAGATGGAATGAAAATCTACAATAATGCCTAAATATTTTTGGGGCATATTACACATCGTTATTTTAGTGACGTCCTCCGCGACGTATCCATCGATGACGAACATTGCTATGGATTTTTGTTATCTTAAACTTAAACTTGACATTAAAGATTTTTTCACAGCAATGTGTTATTTTGGACAACCGCATTGGCCATAAAACCATTCTTGTTACTTCAAATATATATACATGTATAAAATATAATATAGCCTGTCGATGCAGTCAAATACGCGACTGCCACTAATAGACCGTCTCTGCCATCCATGCCAATATCTCATCAAGACGTTTACACAGCAAGCAAGTGATATATTAATATGGGATGTTTTTGTGGTGAGAATGGTTAAGATAAGGAATGAGTGTGTAAAACACGCAATGAAAATATAAATGGCAAAGAAAGTACTGTTTTGGAACCTAACCTAACTGGAGTAAAAAGAGAACGAGAAAGACGCTAATAGGTGAAGTATAATCGGAGAGGTTTGCAATCATTGCTAGTAAATCTACTAGTAATGATACCTATGACCTAAATGTCACTTAAGGGCAATTAGTTATTTTAAAACTGTCACATTTGTTGAGCTTCCAGTAACAGTGACAAGACTATTTAGATCTCAATCCTGACGGTTTCACACTTACAATGTGCATTAATATGCTTAGTTTGACTGAAGGGTAGCAATATGAAAATTGCTATTAATTGTTAGCTTGGAATTCTATTTCAAGTGAAATTGGGGCAGGTTTATTTGTGATTTAGACATATTTTACCAACAAATATAGATTCAAAAATGACATTTACTTTATGGTTTTAACTTAACGTGTCAAAAATTTTGAAGTAGTAAATAAACCTTTGTGGAAAAGAAACCCGCTTTCATTATGTGTTGAGGATAATGACATAAATAGTGTCACATTATTTATCTTACACTTGCGGTAACGGTAGCTTTGTTAATCCAAGATTTATATTATCGTAAATTAACACAACCCATTAAAAGAGTATGAAGGTCGACGTAAAGTATAAAATTCTTAAAGAGTAAAAAAAAAAAGTTTAAATATCAGTTTACATGTCAGTGTACCTATACTAAAAATACAAAATATTAAATTAATAACTGTCAGGCAAATCCGTTTTGTTTCAGTTATTTACCGAATAGTTAACAATAATGATTTACGCTAAACGATGACAAAGGCGTTTTAACCCACCTTGTTTAAATACTTTGTCATTTTATCGAAGCCTACTGTAGACATTGTCAGGTAAATCATGCATACAAAATATCAAGTTTAATAATGGGTTTTTAACTATCAATCATTCGGGGAAGGTGGTTCGGCTAATTACTCTCCGTGGCTAGGTAAAAGCGGTCGTGTCTATACATCCTCATTGTAAGAGATGAACGACTGAACATCAATCAATGTTAGTTCCATATTACCGACACAAAACCTTTATTGTCGAAGCTGTTGGGACAACAATATACGTATTGATCCGTTCTATATTTGTATACTCGTATGCACAATGGATGGGCACAGAATTCGTATAAAATGAAGCTCTCGTTAAAATGCCTGGTTGGAAAACATATCCTTAATTTACTTGATAAGGAAAACCTTAACGTGTTTTATAATGTTGGCGTGCTCAACAAATTATATTTAAAAACACTTTTTCATACAATTAAGAACATCTCAATAGAATTGTTACACTCGTTCTCTGAAATATCGAATAGTTTTAACAATACGCTTAATGGTTCAACAAACAAGCGTACTCTGTGTACAGAAACAGGCTTTACTGATTGCGAATTGTGCTTACTATCGAAGGCAAATTGTAAGCGTATTTCTTACAGGTTAATTTACCAAAGAAAAATAGACCTTAAGTAGACAATTTTTCTCACAAATAAAATACTCAGGTATTTAAACGAGAAGCTTATATGCGCGGAATGCGGAAACAAATTTAACCTGTTTCGGCGCGCTTCATATTTTTAATATCCTCACCTTTTCACTATAAAAATATGTAGTTAAAGCTTAATAAAAAAGTTATTAATTTTTCAAAAGTGAAGTGTTGCACACGTAAACTTTATGTTTATTCAGCTTATTCTGGGTGGACCTCGACATTTTATCTGCTATAAAATCTTGATATTTTTTAAATTATGGTTTCTTTACAAAAAAATAGTAGACCGAGAGTATATTTAAGAATGAATTAAGTTTAAAGTACCTACTTAAAATTTTATTCTTAATTATAATGTATAAAATAATAATAATATTTATTTACGTATTGTAAACGTCCACACATATATTATAAATGTAAAAATTCTTTCACCAGAGGAAAGCTATATTATCAGCGAGTAACATAGGTACTTTTTACCGCGACTTTTTTTCCAGTCTAAACAAGTTTCAAATCATTTATCGATTATTAGAAAAGGACTTGCAGCGGGCAACTTTGATTTCGTGACTCAAGGTTTAAATCGTCACTAAATACACACATCAAACAAGTCTAAGCAATACGCATCATTTACAGAAACTATGTTATTTCATTTTTTTTTGTATATATTAGCCATGCAGTTTAGTATGTAATCTTTTTTGTTCTCATAAACATTATCCTGGTTGATTTTTAAAATAGAAACTATTGGTTTTGTTTTCATTTAAGCTAATAATTTTTGCGTGATCTTATGTTTTTGTTGCTTGATAATTTTGGTATTTATCTTACTTGTATTATTTTGAGATATACAGTTTATAAAAAATTGAGTAGTGAGTCATTTTTTATGTCATGGAACGACGCCATTTGACTTCTGATGAAATGGAGAGGCTGTAGGAATGCTACAAGCGGTAATAAATCAGTTCCAGGTACCATGGCATTTTGGTGTCAATAGAAGCGTGATTTGTCGTTTATGGCAGCGTTATGTTAATACAGGGAATCCTGCTGAGCAGCACTTAGGACGCGGAAGGAGTTCAATTGCTCGACAGAATCGATACATATCGAATCGGGCCCGTCGAAACTAACCTACACGAGAACACTTGGCATGGACCCAGGAGCAACGGCATACAATTTTATTTTGCGGGGAGTCCCGGTTTGGATTTAGGCGTGATACAAGAAGGGTAAGAGTGTATCGTAGTCCCGGAAATGCCGAACGGCTAAGATGCGTCCAGGAAGTGCACCGATACAATGGAACTACAACCAATACAATAAGAACAGACGAACTCAACTCATTATTGTACATACACAGCAATAGTGATTGAATGAACAACTGAATTAAAGATTTTGTTGCTTCAGTCACTAGTGCACCAAAAATGCTTAGTTATTAATTATAAAATAAATATAAATATAAAAAAATAGTAAAAATCGTTCAAAACCATACATTTGTTTATTTTATTTTTTTGTGTGTGGGTGTGTGTACTGCGTAACAAACATTTATCGTTCTCTACAAAAAATAGTTGAACGTAAGTTTCAAGTTGATTTCACAATTTTTCTGTTTTTCGATTTTTGTATAGGTAAATTTGTATTATATTTACTTCAATAATATGATAAAAAATCTATTCTTGTGTCAGAATTAAAATGAATTGTTCGATTTTGGCTAAAAATAAAATTATTTCTGAGTTCCTTTAGATCTTTTCATTAAAAGAATAACACGTGTATAATTTAAAAAACAACAAAAAAAAAAGTGAGTTGTTTAGGGGTTCTTACCATTGTTTCTTTAATATTTGTCCGCGATCAATACCTTCGTAATAAATATTACACATACTAACACAGTACTATTCTGTAAGCAATCTAATGTGCCCCTGTTGCTGTCAGAATAAGGACACGTTAGTATAGTATGTGATGGACATAGCCAAACAAAAACATTCAAAACAACAAAAAACCTTCTATGTAAATATATAACACCTTTTACCCCACAAACTCGGTGGCCCGAGGGCATACGCCCTGAACCATTCCACCTGTGCCCACAGCCAGTGCAATTTAGTCGTAATAGAGGCAATTCTAAGGTATTTAATACCTATCGCGTTAATCATTACAAACAAAATATTAAAACTTCTGAATTGTAATTTTACCAATACGTTTCATTACGGCGGATCGCAAATAGAGTTTTAATACTTTAAACGTATGAAACATTTTAGTAAGTTTTGCTCCAGAAAGTTTTTAAGTTTTGTCAAATTTATTAAGTATCCCGAGAAATTTCTAATACTTAAGGCAATAATATAATATGATGCATGGTTAAGATAAATATTGTAAATACAGAAAGAAAATTGAAAACTTGAATAAAGCAAAGGTATCTAATGTAGCATAAATTTATTGAATCAATACTAAACACAACATCCTATTATTTGGCTGAGTACATAAAGAGGGCTCTCGAATAATGAGGCTATTATTCATTGAATCCACAAAAAGAAGAAACTGTCGTCAAATTCTTTTATGACTCCTTTGAGACACAGAAGCTAAGGTGAAAGACGTATAAATTACTGGCAACGTAATTATTTTTTCTTATTTTATTTTAACGCAGATCAGATATTGCAAACGTGAAAAAATTTATCAACGACAAACGAACTATCTAGTTCTAACAAATAATTTGGTGATTTTTCTGAATTTTAATGATATGTTCTATATATCATTAACATTCAGAAAAAAAAACAGTACTTCTTTGTACAAAATGTTTTTTAACCGACTTCAAATACACAAAAGTGGAGGTTCTCAATTCGACTGTATGACTAGCACCGACTTCAAACAGACTAGATGGTATTGCTATTATATTGTTAGCTGTTAAATTGAGGGTCACACTTATTTTAATTGTTTCCATTATATTTGTAGTTTTTATGGCTCTTTTCTGGTATTGTTAGAAGTAGGTTTAACTTTTTTTGAAAAGGATTTATTTTTACTTTGACCCGGCTGGAGACGCGCCCCTATTTAGAACACAAACAGTCGCTACTGGGTAAAAAATACCACATTTGACAAATGCATTTATTTAATTCCTAACCTAACCCTGAGACTTTGTTGTGCGTATCATCTGTATGCCGATGACCTGCAGCTCTATTCGCAAAGTAAGGTTGAAGATATCTCAATAGCAATAGATATGGTCAATAGAGACCTGGAAACTATTAAGGCATGGTCTGACCAGTTCGGCCTATCAGTAAATCCCACGAAATGTCAAGCTATAATAATTGGAAGTCACCGATTGATAAGCAGAGTAAACATTGAGATGCTTCCATCTGTTATCTTTAACGGTACTATAATACCTGTTTGCCAATCTGTTAAGGATCTTGGCTTGCTCCTCAATTCCACACTGAATTGGTGTGATCAAATTCCAAATCTGTGCCGGAACTGGTACTCTTCGAGCGCCAAAAATTAAAACCATGCTTGTGCAAACACTTATCTTCCCAATAATCAACTACGGTGACGTGTACTGTTATGACCTCAATGCAGATCTTCTCGATAAGTTGGTTGTAATGACTGGTAGAGAATGCCTCGCCGAAAGCTTAACCAGGCTAGAGTATGGATTGTAATTTATGTACTCTTTATTGTGGCAAAGAAGACAAGCTAGTTTAAACTTGATTACTCGACGAAAATGCTACAAATCTGCTCCATAAAGGCAGCTTACAATTATGTTAGAGTTGGAACTACCGCAGTACAATGTTCATAACATATAAAGGAGGACCCGCGAACTAGGCTAGCCAATTGCAACGGGTAACTCGAAGTTATCAACCTCAGTCAAGTTTAGTAATTAAATAAATTGATCAAAATAATACACCGCTCGCGTTTATCAAAAAATAACAAATGAGTTGATATCTACTTTATTATCTGTGATAACTCTCGTTCGTTTGTTCTGTGCCTTGTTACTAATAAGTTGTGATAGGACAATGTGCAGGATCATACTAAACCAATACACAATGTATTGGCCTGAAATCTTTTGTGAAGTTTCTTTCCTAGACCAGGTTTTAATTGCAAAATTTTCTATGAGACGTAACTAAATTTCATTTGGGAAGAAAAGCAAAACAAAAATAAAGGTTTTCATTTATATTTGATGGTGTAGGTCTTTCTGTTATTAAGAGAGGATAATAACAGCACAATATCTTATACAAAAGAGACTCGTTTTTATTATAGAATATCACCCTAAAAGCGTGTAAGTTCTTAGAAAGCGTTACGTGTCACATGTCAAATAGATATTCTTTTGGAACTTGTCCTTATTTAATATTTAGCTTGTGATGATTTTTGTGTCGTTAAAAAAACATACCTATTACATATTTAGAAAAAAATGATTTTATTACTTCATTTATATTTGTAAGAGTTTTTGGCTTCCTTTGGCTTTACAGACATTGAACGGTTTTTGTACTTTCGTAAAAAAGTAAGAATGAGCTCTTTTTAAAAAAGTCTGTGGTATAAAAAGTGTAGCTTTTCGTAATAAAGGCTTGAACAGGAAAAAATAAGTAACAAAAATATTAAAGGAACAGGTAAAACAATATAAATAATAAATATAACCTTCCTTTGTTACACATGCTTTATAAATCTTTAGCAATGAGTTCGTGACCTTTGGTGGTTCACAAGGCCTGCTCATTTCAAACGTCACATGGGAACTATTTTAATATAACGAGAGGTCCGAATAAATGTAGGTTTTCCACTGAATTGCGTGGTGAGTAACGGATATTGTCAACGTTGAAGCGGTTTCATTCAATTGATTCGGTTATCTTCTGAACGCAAGAATTTTGTTGGCATAAAATTTTCAAATGGATGAAATTATAGTGAATGCGAAAATGGTAAATGTGAAATTTATTATCATTATTATTTTGCCTGATGAATTGATATTTTGCCGATGACGATAGGTAACATTTGTCATAAGACATTAGGTACATATATGCTGGGAAGCAGACGACGCAGTTCGTAATAGTTTGATAACATGACCAGATGAACTGCTTCTACTGTTGAAAATAACTAATTTAATACACGAATTGAATACATTAGTGTACATATATATAAGTATAATAAGTGTGTATATACCATAAGATTGAAATGCTGCCTGCTCAAACATAATATACCCAGTTTTGCAGTATAAAGTAGCAACCTGAGTTACTACTCTCTTTAAGAAAAGAATAGTGAAGAATCGCTTATGCAATATTTTGATATTCATCCACTCCCTAGTGTCATGATCTAGTGTAGTAAGGCCATGAACTTAATGTTTAAAACACGTTTATTTGTACGATACTGTTGGTACATGAGATAAGATATTGAAATGGTGATTAACATAATTCATTAAAATATTTGACTTTAACTCATTTAAAATAGATGACGAATATTAAGAAAGGTACACAATCATTCTCGTCACCACAGTGAGAATTTTATTTCTGGTCTGGTGAAAAGTTACGGAGTAAAAAAATGGATAAATCGGACTTTAGTTTATGTTTGATCACACAAGTCGTAACGGAAAACCCGCTATAATAATGCAGTAACGTAAGAGACGAGGAAAGTTATCCATTCATTATAGGCGAAAAATTTATTACAGTGAAAAAAAAACATTTAGGTATTAATGTCCAATACTAGCGATTTAATGTTATATATTGCTCTGTAATAAAACCTAAACCACATTGAAACTATCAAAAAAATAATACCCAGCTCGCTTACAGAGAAAAGCCCGACGGGCTGCAAAGTCAATTGATTTTAGCTTACAAATTGACTTTTTGCGATAATAGTGTGGTGTTAATGTGGTGTGCACGAAGCGGAAAAGAGCGAGCTTGAAAGTCGGGGTCTGGCCATTCAATATTCATGAGCTAACTTAAACGATTAGGTCACGAAATAAGCGATTATGAGGCAGGATTTTTTGCTTAGACCTCATTGTTATTTGTCGTAAGGTTTACTGTTTTGATACTGATAATTCTTCACAAATGTTATCACAAGGATTGCTTAAAGGTTTACGATATGGAGTATGTAAAAATTCAATCGCCAATCCTCTAAAAAAGCTCATTCACAACTGAGTCCTTCTTCTCCAGAAAAAACTTCAAAAAGCTAATGCTTTAAAGTTTGCCTAGTTACACACACACGTGTTACCTAGCAAGACAAGTGTATAGTTGTTAGCTTCTTTGAGTTCTTTGTTTTACAAGTAGAAGAACAAATTATCGTTCCATGAGGTTAGTCACTTTTTACAAATTTATCCAAGTTCTATCATATACTCGTATAATTTACCAACAACACTATTCTTTTTATTTTATTTATACTATTCTACTTAATCGATTATGATTTACTCCACTCCTACCAAAACACTTAGTACAAAGTATAAGACGCAAAATAAAATAAACGTAAGTTACTCCCCATTTTAAAACCGTAAATCTCTTTTTAGACCATAATGAAAAAAGATTGAAGCCATTACTCTCAATATTTGCACTGTGTACATTGCATGAAATACCAGACGTATTGTATTGACTCATAAGGTTAAAGGTTTAAATAAAAAATATTAGTAAACGTTTGTCAATTTCGACGGTATGTTATTGAGGTACTCTATAGTTAAGAGGCAAAGTGATAACAATTTAATCGACAATTTCAGTAAAAATAAGTTACTACGAGAAAAAACAGGTTAGTTTCAATTCTGGTAATCAAGATTTTTGAGAATCATATTCTACTTAGGTCACTATATCAATTTTGAGACACGCTAAAAGTAAACAATATATATTTACAATTTATATGATACTTTTTCAAAATACTCTTCGTCACTCTCTATACAAATTTTCATCCGCCTAAACCAGTCCTGGAAGCACTCACCATTCTGAGTTAACAGACTTACAATTATTATGCTTTTTGCCAACGTTGCCGCCCATACCGAGGAATGCTTCTTGCTTGATATATCGGATTGATATATCCATGTTTTGTCGCCAGTAATGATTTCAGAATCACGTCTTGACCTCCCATTTTCGAAAGGTAGGTGCATCTCACGACTCCATTCCAAACGGGCTTCTTTTTCCGTTTCGGAGAGCAGACTAGACTTCATTAGTCCACACATATTCAGCAGTGACTGCTGTTGGCGGACATCCACTTCTGTCATCATCTTTAAGCCTAGTTTTCCCCCTTTTAAATTCGATCCAAATTAAACCATCTAAAAATGATGACGTTAAAGCTGATTTTTAACGTTCTAAGCTTAAACCTTCAGATAAACCGTAATATATCATACCACGCAAGCGTTCACATGAAAGCTCCATTGTTTGATTCCCGCTTAAGTTAAACATTTGTGTGCATGAACATTTAATGTTTGATTTGGTTTGGGTATTTCTATGTAAAATAAGTATGTATTTACAAAATAAAAGTTTAAATGAATTCATATCAGTTATCTAGTACCTTTACTACAAGCTCTGCTTAGTTTGAAACAAGATGGCGTTGTGTGAATGTGATAGAATATTATTATTATTGTTGCACACGAGAAAGCGGGAAATTAAGACAGTAAAATAGTTCATCTTTTTTTATTACTGTAAATGGCCTTTTGTGTTCGATTTTCAAATAAATTTGCCGTTTAATAGTATATGATACAGATGCATTGCATTTTAAAATTTCGAGCATCTCAAAACTTATATACTCGTACCTACCTCCGTATTCTACACTGACATGACTTAAAATTGATCACATAAATGTTGCAAGTAGAAAAGTAGAAAAAAATAAGTTATGGAGGCAGCAACGCTGTTCTTTTACCGCAAACCACTGTAAGATTTCAACGTTACTTAATTTCTTAAAACAACTGCAAGATTTCATTGTTACTTAATTTCGTCTGTGTGGTGACGGATTCAGAATACAGACTGTGACCACCCCTATTCATCCCGTGGGTGTCGCAAGAGCCGACTAAGGGAGAAAACTAAACGCAGAATAACAGCACTGCTTGATGATGATGATGTTGTGAATTTCTTAAATAGGTGAACAATTCATTTTTAAACATATTTTTTTCATTCATCATATGAAATTTATAATTTAATAGTAATTTAAGTTCATCAAGTTGGATCAGTGTTTGAAATTGTTCTTTTGGACAAAATTGAATCCAGTTTCAAAGTTGTTTCACTGTCATCATACCAAAAAAGTTTCATGCTCAATAATACGTATTTTTCATTTTATAAATCCATATTTATATTATAAATGTTAAAGTGAGTTTGTTTGTTACGCTTTCAAGCCTAAACTACTAAACAAATTTTTTTTTTTAATTAAAATCTTCCAAACCAATTAGAATGAATCGTAAACTTTATAGCCCAAAGTTAACAGCTACGGTTAAACCGATGAAACTAGGCGATTAAAACAAGCACTGTCGTAATAGCGTCTGTATTATCTTACTCTGTTGCAATTATAACTGAATTGGCGTATCCACTCATGCCCATGTACCGCACCATCAAGGAAAAGCCGCACATATAGATTTGTCTGTAGCGAAACTCTTATCTAGAATAATATTGATAAAGACGAAATTGAAAGTTTTCTTTTAATTAACGTTGTGATGAAAATTTCTCATGACATTGAGTAGGAAACCATACCTCCGTTATGTTATTTGAGATACGTAGTTTCAATGCGGTGTTATTGATAGATCTGTCTTTTAGTGCCAGACATTTTTCTGAAAATAGCAATAACTAATTGCAGACGAGAAATAGTTGGACATGGAATTGTTACGAAGAAGCAAAACTACACTTTTTTTTCTTAGGAATAAAGTACTTAGGAATAAAGATTGCAAATTTTGAACTACTATGTAAATGAGAGGTCCGTGTGGTGACGGATTAAGAATACAGAGTGTCACCACCCCTATTCATCCCGAGGGTGTCGTAAGAGCCGACTAAGGGAGAAAACTACTCAGAACAACAGCACTGCTTGATGATGATGATGATGTTAATTTCTTAAATAGGTGACCAATTCATTTTTAAAGAGAGAAGGAAAACTTGACATAAACCCTATACCAACCCGTCCGGCCAGCGTGGTATAGTATGCCGAAACCTCCTTTCTAAGGAGAGGCTTATTTTCAGCAGTGGACTATTAAAGGCTGCTGATGATGATGTAAATGAGAACGATATTCACCAAGTGAATAAAAAAATACGGATATGTAATGTCTCAATCCCAATTACCGCTTTGTAATAGGTGCTTTATGATTAATTACATTCTTAGACTAAGGGTTTTCTTTTAATTCAAAGTGTATAAGGAACAAGAAGTCGAAAATCAAAATTATGGAATCTAAAAATGAAGATTTATGTAAGCTTCTTATAAAACCCTCGTCTCTTGCCATTATCAAATCAGTAAATTCGATTTACAATTGCAATTTTTGAAGTTTGATCCGATTGAACCGTTGATCTTCAAATGACAGACAACTTTCTGGGATTAAATGACAATTTGAAAATCTTTGGAATTCAACGAATAATTTAAAGTAAGAATTCAGATACTTTGACATTGTTCTCATAAGATTAGGAGGAGATAAATACCAATGAATAATAATATGTCTTTACCTATGAACTAGGAGATTTTTAAAATCAGCATTTTTAAATTTAATTATCTGTGGGTTGGCGCGCAATTCGACATTCAAATACATTTTATTTGAAAGTTATAATATTTTAATTTAAAATTCAGTAATTATTTTTAGATAGTGTTTTGTGTTTTTGAAATAGTGGTAGCTTTTGGCTAGTCCAGTCAACAAGTTAAAAAACGGGTTGATTTTTGGACCCGGGTCCTAAAAATGTGTGTGTCATTCGATTCGGAATGACGTGTAAAAAAGGTATCTCGAGCATTTATTATAAAAAAAAATCCAATTGTTATTAACAAAAACAAGATGAAAAAAAAGTTATTCAGTTTCTTCTTAACAACTCAAAAACTATTAATATTTAAGATTTTTTTAAAAGATCCTTAAAGAGAAGAAAATTGGGAATAAAAAGACCGAACTCCCGGAATCCTAACGCATTTATTTATAATTGAAAATAGGACGCCGTGCGGCCGTTGTGGCATAAGCGCAACACAAAATATTTTTATGGTTTTAAATATAATTAAAAAATTGGAAAAAAAATATGGTATCATCAGAGCACTTGAAAGAATGAACCCTGTTAAATAAAAAAAATCCTACGTTAATTAATGATATTGTTAGATACAAAAACAGCTGTATAACATGTGTCAAAAAAAAATAACAACTTTTTTTAACAAACAAAATATTAACTTAGTTAAACTTTTATCACGTGATCTTGTTAAGTATGTATATAAGAACGTTTAAATAAAAAAAAACAATCTCTGTTCTAACAGAAGACGACATAAAACTATAAATAAATGGTCTAAAAATGTTTGCTTCTTGGAGCCTATATTAAAATTAGTTAATTAACAATCGCATGAGTTTTTGAAAATCGACATGAATAATTTTTTTCATATGGATTTTATTCATTCGAGTGTTCTGATAACACCATATTTTTTCAAATTAATATTTAATACTATAAATAAATTATCTTGTGTTATATATTCTGTTTCAAGTAGCATTGCGGTCATGCCGTAACAGCGACTCTGATGCCTATTTTTGGCGTTGAATAACGATTATAATTAATGGAGATAGAGTGCCGGAAGTTATTGGAAATTTCTTTTCTTTAAGAATCTAACAAATAAAAAGATATTTTATTATATTAATAGTGTCTGAGTTATTAACTACTAAAAATAAAACTTATAGTAATATAAATTACACATTTTAAGTAACATAATATTACTTAAAATGTATAAATTTATATTACTATAAATTTTTAAGTGAAAAAAAATCTACACCCGGGAGGCAGTACAAAACGCTTTCGCTGACTTCATCGCCTCCCATCTAGCAGACTTCTAAAGTAAAGGGATAAATAAGCTGCCGTCAAAATGGCAAAAATGTATAGATAATTTGGGCCAGTATTTTGATCAGCTCAAATTAAAAATCAAAATTTATAAATATTAAAATTTTTATAAAAATCTCCAACTTCATGAGTAAAGACCTAATATGACAAAAATTTTAAGTCCAATTTCCATTTAAAAATATCTAACTAATACATTTTTACTATTATATAAAACTTTACCGTGGGAGAGCTTAGTACATGTAGGCCGGCTCGACCGGAGTGATAGAAAGGCTGTGGCTGTGGCTTCACAGAAATTCGATGTCAAGCAATGCTTACTCACTCTGAGTGTGGTTAGGGGGACTAATTCACTCGCAGCGGCATTAAGCCTTCGAAGAGGTATCTAGGGCTCATACTCGATGACCAGTGGGATTTTGGACATCACTTCCGAGGTCTGGTCTTCAAGATGGTCAGCGCAGCGCATGCACTAGTGTGGCTGCCCTACATAAGGAGACCCGATAACTGCTGCAGAAGACTCTACAAGGGGGTCGTGCGGCCCATGGCCCCTTATTCGGCCCCAGTATGGGCGGACTACTGCGATGGCTAAAGTTACTAGACTAGTATGCCGCTATTCTCAAGGTATTTTGTTAGAGAAACTAGCGGTTCCAGACCTTACTGCTTAACACAGTATTATAAATGCAGGATAATACGACTTAATGCGATTGTTTTAAGATCTTCTAAACATCAACAGCCTGTTTCTTATTTTAAA
This sequence comes from Arctia plantaginis, assembly GCA_902825455.1. Taxonomy (NCBI): domain Eukaryota; kingdom Metazoa; phylum Arthropoda; class Insecta; order Lepidoptera; family Erebidae; genus Arctia; species Arctia plantaginis. The sequence goes on along the minus strand of CADEBD010000171.1, from coordinate 8,863,743 downwards.
ACATTATTTCTATAATATACATTAGTGAAGTTTGTCTATATTTACGATCGCTATTTTTATTTAGGTCATCGACTTGACCCGCTTTTCTGCTATAAATTGAGTCATAACGACGTACTTCGCATGAATTTTTCATTATTTTAGATTTTGCATGTCCATGTTCAGGAAACTTTATACGTATAAATTTATCTTCAAAACATCTTATCACTATATTGAAAGCAGTAAATTTTCATTTTGAGAATGGTCTTCCACTTAGTGTTTAGCAAATCTAGTAACATACTATTTTATATGACTTTTTATTAGGCTTAAAAATCTGCCATAGGCTGATGCTGATGATGATCTGCTAAGAGATTCATAAAAAATCTAAAGTTAAACTACGTTATTTGTTCTGATTATGAAACAAGATTCACTGTAAAGAATAATAATAAAACAGCATAATTTATATGCCAGAGAAGATACATCATTAGTATTTTTTTTAATTAAACATTGAAATTACAATTAAATATCCAGAATATTTTTTTAACTAATTCGTCATGCGGAAACGCTAATCCGTAACCACGTGCGACTAGGTTGCCACGAAATTTTCTAAATGGTTACTATTTAATTTATTAGACTTCTGACTTTATCACCCCCATCCTGCAGACTTCTACAGTAAAGGGATAAACAAACTGCCATTACAATGGTAAAATTGTATCAATAATTTGGACCACTTGTCTACTTCTGGACATAGGCCTCTCGTTAGACAGGAGGTTTTGGCCTACTATACCACACTTTGCCAGTACTTTGATTAGCTAAAATAAAAAAAAACAACCAAAATTGTTATATTTTAAGATTTTCATTCTAATTTCCAACTTCATAGGTAAAGACGTAATAGTATATACCCATTTTAAATTTGACGTGAAGAGCCAAATATTTTTATCCGTAATACCCAACCAAATCCATGAATTAACGTTAAAACTTTCTCATTCATTTATAATTTATGTGGGACTGGGATTATTTGTCAACTGGAACAGTGGGCACAGATTATACAGTAAAATTCCGATTCCCTAATTGGTTATCTATTTAATCGGACCAACTGATTCATGAAGTTTTCATTATCAGTAATTTTCATTTAGGACTTTACTCTAAATCGAGTTATACTAAATTTAACATTTGGATCAGTAAATATACAGTATGATTCGTTATAATTCAAAACATACAGAAATCAGTCAATCGTAAAGTTGTATTATCATTATCAGAATTATTAAAAAGATTTTCAAAATTATTAAAAAGAATTATGTTTCTAACTCAACGAGCACAAAATGATTACAAAATTAATAATTCTAGGAATAAAAATAAAACGACATGGCAAATTATTAATCAGGCGAAATTAAATTTACCAAAATCTTTGATAAATAGATTAAAAATAAATGACACTATTATTACGAATCCAATACAAATATCGAATGAATTTAATAACTATTTTATCGATAAAATACAGCCTAAAACAACGTCTCTAAAAACCACCCCACCCATTTTAAGTACAAGCAAGTCTATGTTCATGTCCCCATGTGTACCGCAAGACATATTAAGTATAATTCATAAGCTTAAAAACACGAGCAGCGTTGGATATGATGGAATAACTACTAAGGTCATTAAAGTTGTAGCACATGAAGTAAGCGGTCATCTGTGTCACATTATGAACCTATGTATAACCTCGGGTATTTTTCCTGATGCCCTTAAACAGTCAATTGTAAAACCAGTGTTTAAGAAACAGGATAGGGAGCTTATGGAGTATTATAGGCCTATTTCTTTAATTCCCATATTCTCCAAAATATTTGAGAAATTCATACATACGCAACTGTACCTATATCTGGAAAAAAATAATCTATTGTGCAATGAACAAAATGGATTTCGTAAAAACAAAACCTTGAATTTGGCAATTTTCAACTTTCTTCATGAAGTTATGATGAAAGTAGACAAACGAACACCTGTATGCTCAATATTTTGTGATATGACACAGGCATTTGATTATGTAAAACATGATATATTAATTAGAAAACTAGATGCCTATGGAGTGAGAGGTAATGTCCTAAAGTTATTCGAATCGTATTTGGAGAACAGAAAACAACGTACAGAAATAGCAATAATAAACCCCACTACTAAACGAGAGGAGCTATATCTTTCAGATGAGCGGAAAGTTTTGTACGGTGTCCCTCAGGGGAGCGTAATGGGACCTTTGCTTTTTTTATTATATATTAATGACCTTCCAAAATGTACAAAAAATACTGTAACGCTTTTCGCAGATGATAGCACAATTACTATATCTTGTAATAATGATATAACTCAATATAAATATGACATTACGAATTCCTTGACATCCATAATAAACTGGCTTGACATTAACAATTTAAAAATCAATTTAAATAAAACTAAGATTATACATTTCAGTCAACGGATCGCTCCAATCAGTTATATATACCAAAATATAAACATTGACAATCATAGTATAGAAAATGTTACGACTTCGAAGTTCCTCGGGTTAACGATAGATAAAAAACTAGATTGGAAATCACATATAGAGACGCTTTGCAAAAAATTATGTAGTTCTGCATACGCTTTGCATACGTTAACGTCAATCGTCAATACAGAAACAGTGATGACCGCATACTACGGTTTAGTTGCCTCAAATTTACGCTACGGCATCATTTTCTGGGGTAACTCTACAGATACATTAATTGCTTTTAAGTGTCAAAAGAGATGCATACGGTCAATGTTTAAACTAAAAACAAGTGATAGCTGTAAAACTTACTTTCAGAGGTATAAAGTATTGACGTTGCCAAGCATTTATATTTTGGAAATGTCAATGTTTGTTAAAACAAATCCAGGCTTATTTCCGCGGCTTGAGGATACGGTTACACGGAACAGGCGTGATAATAGTAGACTGCGCCTACTCCAAGCAAAAACTGTGCTTATGCGTAGAAGTGTTTTCTGTATGGCTCCAGTAATTTATAACCATTTACCGCAACAATGGAAAAACTTGAGCATAAGTGCATTCAAGAGCAAGTTAAAAGAATTTTTAGAAATGAAAGCATACTATTCTGTAACTGAGTTTTTAACGGAGAAAATATAATAGAATGCATGTTTTTAATAACTACACCATACCCTCTATTAATACACTTTTTTAATAAATGTGATACATTGTTTATTATGATTATGACATTTTTCATTGTTTTTAATTATATAATTGTAATTGTTATTTTAATTGATATGGACATAAAATAGAATTCTGACCTCGCATGATGTATTAAATAAGCCCAACTCGTTATTAATGTAATCTTATTGCATGCCTAAAGGTAGAATGTGGCAGAAAAAAATATTATAACTGTAACACCTAATTGTAAACCCATGTTCGCAATGAAAATAAACTGATTGATTGATTGATTGATTGATTGATTGATTACCGTCCCTGAATCTCGTCAGGGCATTTAAACCTATTACAATATCAAAGTTGATTGAGACGTTTTATTGAAATTATTCAACAGTAACAATGTACATTCGTTATATTTTTAATGCGGCGCTAGTTGATGTAATATAAAGAACTCAGCAAAATAGGCCAGTTTCTGTTTGATAGGTTATTATATGATAGTAGCTGTAACTCTTATTGATATAATAGAAAGAACAAGGCGAAAATGGGAAAGTTTCTGTCAAATAGGTTAGTCTATGCTAGTAGTTGTAACTCTAGTTGCTATAGTAGAAAGAACTCTGCGTAAATGGTAAATTTTCTGTTTGATAGGGTATTCTATGGTAGTAGCTGTTACTCCAGTTGATGTAATTAAAAGAACTCGTAAAAAAACTGTAACTCATTCCCTAGCTAATTTACTTATTAACAATTTAAGAATCGTACTTAGGCTCATTACTTGGTTCATCATAAAAAGAGTCGTAGGTAAATATTCAGTGAAAAGTAAAATTAGTTTTGAACTTTGTGTCTCAGTGGAATTCTATAAAAGGACTTCTCACTAAAAATAACATTGAATATATAATATTTAAAACTGTTTCCAAAATGTTGAAGAACAATTTGTATAATGTTAAGGACTATATTGAAATGGAGTAAAAACTATACTGTGACAGATTATTATTAATACAGTAAAAAAAAAGCCTAAATTATATTGAAGGTATACCTTCGACAGATTTTTTAAATAAAGTACTAACATGAATATCTAAAAGGTTACAAATGTGACAAATAAATATATGACGACGATCTGTATCATTCACGCCTCATTCCGTCTAGGGTAGGCAGACACGATAAAATGCTATTTGACACGATCCTGACATCTAGTTAGCGCCTCATCCACATTCATTCCTTTTGTTACCACCATAACAACCATGAAAATATAATACCCTGCAAAATATTTCCGCTTGAGTTCTAAAAGTAGTCTACTTATATCGTTTCTTGGCATAAATAATAGACATCTCCATAAAAGCTGCGATCCTCATAAAATATTATACTTATATTATAATAAAATTAATTTCACAAGACTTATAAGCCAACAAACAAACAAAGTGAACATTCATATTACTAAAGAGCCTAATTAGGTACTTGATCATTTTCCTCAAAACAATTACGTGAACTGGAACAGTAATCACATTTCTATAATTAATGTCTAGACATAATGTGCCTATCCTTTAACGTAAGGGCACATTACTCATTACACCTACGCCATATGTCCCTTATTGAGTGCCATGAACGTATCATTCATCCACTTGACAAATGACACAGGTTTACTTCAGTGAGAGAGAAAAAGATAGCACGGGTATCGAGTTCCGAAGAAAGGCTTTTGCACCTAAGTTCGACCCGTAGTGACAAGGCGGAAATTCAAGCTATTATAGCGAGCGCTTGAGCCTTGACTTGCGATTAAAGGGGAGAAATATTATGGATTTGTGATTAAAACACGAAACCAAATATTATGCGAGCGGCTTGTTATTACTTGTGCTAGGGAATAATAAGTAGACGAAATGAGATGTGCTACGCGTTTATTATCCGAAAAATACAAGGGGTATGTGTTTGAATTATATTCTTAATAGTTAAAACTATACAAATAAATAAAATTAAAGTGTCTGTTTGTAATGTCAATATAATAGGTCTTTTTCATGCTCACACGGCTATTTGCACGATACCTATGCTTTAAAACCAGTTTAAATATTTTTTGTCTGTCTGTATGTTTGTACCGGGTAATCTTCAAAACGGCTGGGGCGATTTTGATAATATTTTACTACCAGGTAGCTGCCTATATAAGGAGTAAGTTATGCGAATTTTCCTCTCAGAAAAACCCTATAAAATTTTGTGCGGTCCGGAAATCGAACCCGAGACCTCGTGGAATTCAGTCAGCTAGTTTTAAATATTTTGGTAGCTAGCCGTGCGTAGAATCTATTTTGTTTAAGTTACAGGAAATAGATATGACAATGATTCGGTTATTATAATCAACTTCAACAAACCCACTTTCGTTCCCGAGAGTTTAGACATCAACCGCCTTCATTGTAGAAGTATTTAAGTTAAACTTAAAAATACTATAAATAAAAAATAAAAACTTAAGTTATATTTACTAAAAGTATAGTGTGTACACTTTTTTTTTTTTTCCGTGCGGAAATCCCCTGGGATACCACCTGTCGGTGGCATGTCGGACTCGAACCGACTAAAACCGCACGCCGTCTCGGGTACTAATAGCCCGGGGAACCAGGTATACCCTAGAAAGGAAGTCCCTGGTGCCCCGACATACCTCTGGTCATCTACAGACGAGTAGACGACCCCCCCCCCCCCCGTGTGGGAACCCCATGTTCCCTGTGCTCCCTGGAAGCGAGCGCGCTTCGCAACGCGCTCGCCGCCACCCCGGCCTGCTTCTGCTTGGGTGACAGATGGCCTCACCTGTCACCCCCAGGCCTGCGCTTATGGAGGATGTAGGTCGTTCTGCGACCTCCGGCGCCTGAGTCGCCTGCGTTACCTGGCCCGTTCCCGGGCCTGGCGGGCCGGGAGAGTCCTAAACCTCTCCCGGTCCCGCTCCGCCGTCTCCTCCGCGAGCATAACTTGCTCGCAGAAGGAGACGGCAGAGTTCCACGCACTCTCGCTCCGCACGATAGCCGCTATCAGGCTATCGAGCGAGAGAACTCCCACTCCGATGGCCGCCACGAGGTCTCGCCTCTGCTCAACCCACGCCGGGCACTCTGCCAGCGTGTGGAGAGCCGTGTCCACGGTCTGGCCATCGCAGTGGTGGCACTCAGGCGTTGGCTCCTTGCGGATCAGACACAGGTGATCCCCGAAACATCCTTTCCCAGTGATCACCTGCGTCAGTCGGTATGAGAGGGTCCCGTGACGCCTCTCGAGCCAATCCTCCATAACGGGTCCTACCGCCGCGATGACGGCGTGCCCGTATAGTGTGTACACTATACTTTTAGTGAATATAACTTAAGTTTTTTTTGTGTGTCAATTTGTAATACAATATAATAAAAAAACCTTGGTCGCTAGTTATTTTTGCTTGTGCGAACTTTTCTCACACATATACCAGTGTACATTTGTGAGACAAAGGCACCAAACATAATTATCGCTACCTTCATGAAAGATGCTTTGAGGCCAAGTATATGTATAAATCATTTTAGCTTGAACGTCGGCTTTGCTGGTAAAATTTTTGTGTGATATCCTTCTCATGTAAACTTTAAGCGAATGGCGTAAATTTACTGTTGATTCTGACTTTGTGATGTTATTACATTAACAGCGGTTCTTAATTCTTGTGACCCGAGGCTTTGTTTTCTATTAATTTCAAATATTAGGTTTATTACGTCCGTGTGGTGACGGATTAAGAATACGGAATGTCACCACCCCTATTCATCCCGTGGGTGTCAAAAGAGCCGACTAAGTGAGCAAACTACGCAGGACGACAGCACTGCTAAGAGAAGATAAACTTGAAACAAACCCTATACCAACCCGTTTGGCCAGCGTTGTATAGTAGGCCAAAACCTCCTTTCTAAGGAGAGGCCTATGTCCAGCAGTGGACTGTTATAGGCTGTTGGTTGGTGGTAGGTTTATTACTATTACAGATGTTTTACTATAAATAAAACACTAAACTAAGATCATGATCGTGCGACACCCTAAATCGTTATTACATACAAGTAAAAATGTTACACTTATAAAGTACAGAAGCAAGAATTATCAAAGAAAAACTGATTCAGACTAACAACCACTATGTTTGAATATAATTATATTTTTATAAAATATTTAACTAAAAAAATCAAAGTTTGTAATCATACTTACAAAGTAACAGATTTTATTTTCCAGTAGGTTGATGTGCACTACTCAATTACAATATTTATCTACCGTTACAATTAAAATACGAAATCGCTCTCACACTGTGTAGAAATCTTTTGGCACGAAATATAGAGAATATATGATACGAGTACGTATAGTGAAAGAACTAAAAATATTTCGTTTTCTGTTTCTTACGTATCCATAACTTTGATCTTACGATCTTAATTGTAGTATCGTTTTATGAGTAAAATCATTTATTATTAATTTCATAGAAACAAAGATAAGAATGCATCAAGAAGTCACAAAGTTTGTTTACTTTTACACACACACATTTAGTACTTACATTATACATATAATAGTAGTACATTATTGTAGACGACGCGTAAGTGAAAGTGACACCCTGGTGTTACTAGCGCTTATTGGTGACGATGAGCTGGTTTTCCACCTTAGTAGCAAACTTACTTATATGTGTATATAACCTTTTTTATAAAAACTTATAAATAAAATATTAGAAGTATGTATACCAACTCGTATATTATATGCTAAACTAATTGTATTCTATATGTATTTGTGATAATAAACATAGTACAGTTCTGGGTGCGCGCGTGTGTACTTAGGGCGTTCGAATAGATATAATATTATGCGGCCGGCAGTTACCAACCGGCTAGTTGACGCTTAAAAGCCGACACGAACACCCACACGTTTGCACCCCGGAAAGTACCTAAATCATCCACCGCTTTTTATTTCTGAATTGCCTGGTAACCATGCCACCATACATCAGCTAAAACTTTTACACGACAAAAACTTTATTTATGCATAAATTGTTTCGAGACAAGATCCAGACATAGTTCGCAGTTTCTCTGAAGTGATTCTATTACGGAATCGAATATAAGTTAGGGCAACAATGTCCCGATGCTTCTCGTCCCTTGGGGATGGCTTGCAACTTGAAAGCGGTACTAGTCCTTGCGATTGGTAGTCTAGAGAAACAACTTTTCTAGATTTGTTACGTCTCAAACTGATTTATTTTATTCTTCCTTGTGTAAGTTACATAAAAATTGTTCTCACAAGTAAGTAAGAAATTTAAAAACTATTACAATCTGTCTTGTAAAAATTTGCTTATATTTAAGTCTTCACGATTATTACAAGTGGTCCTTATTATAATAATATGGTGTTTTTTTAGTAACTCTAAAAGCTATATTCGAAAGTATTTTCGAATGTTTATCAAGCAATTAAATTAATATTCAACAAAATAAAAAAAAAAGTGTGTGTGTGTGTCATCAATCAAATCATAACTTTTCACAAAATTTCGGAAAAGAAATATTAAATAAATCTTAGTAATTTAGTTTTTCTACTTCTCATCTAGAATTAGAAAGAAGAAAGGCATATTCTTATAAAATAAAATCATGTTCTAATTAATTTTTATGGGTTTCGAAAATATAATTCCTTGCAAATATTAAGCGATTTGCTTCTCGGTTTCGCAGTAAAATATCGTATACTTTCTCTGTCAAAATATTCTCAGTATTGGCTCAGACATTTGAAGTGGACAGAAACAGGCTCATCCTAAGTTAAAGTGTGTTATGACAACAAATATAAAACAGTGTGCCAGAATATATTGGAAACTAGAACATCCCAAAAATACCCAAGGCGACGGAAACACAATGTAAATATCTCTTTTATACGATGATAATACGCCTTTTATAATTAAAACCAGCTGTTATACCAACGAAAAGAAGATTAACTATTGCGGGCTTAGGACTGACGACTATTCAATATTCATGGTCCAACGAGGTGCCCGCTAAGCTCTCGCCAAAATACCTGCTATGAGTACTTAATTGTATTTCAGTGGTTGGTACTTTCCGGACATCTGTTGCCGTACTATCTGAACGGCTATAAGGTAATTCAGTGATAGTGTCACCATATCTACTGTACCTTTGTTGTTTAGTGTATTAAAATTACGTTACTGTCTTTATTCACGTTTTCGATGTTGGTCATAAGTAATTTTTAGTTTTATACTGTCGAAGATGACATCTTATATATAGGGTATCTAAAAGATCATACTGAAGGTGGATTCTTTAAGCGATTAAGCTCTACTAGCTATATTAAGACGGATCCCGTGCGGGGTATAGGTCGTCACTTAACACAATTTATTCGCTCGTTTAGCTTCCGAACTGACGCTTATCGTATATGCGATTTCCTTGATTTTTAACTGTACGTTAACTGTATTTATATATATATATTTTGACAGTTACAACAATACAACTAGTGATCACGTCGTAGTGAAAGTCAAACCATGAATATTAAAAACTTGGAACAATAAATATTATTGGTAAAGAAAATAATAACCAACTTTTATTTAAAAGTAATGTATATTTTATAAGACATTTTAGATAGATATAAGACATAAAAGATAACAGAATATAAAATCTGCCAGGTATGCTCAATCTAAATATGTCATTTATTTTTTGCCTCATTCATTGCTTGCGTCAGAAATTTAAAACTTCTCTCTCCTTTTTTTTAAATACATCTACCAATCTGTGTGTACTGCGGAAGGGTAATAAATTAAGTATCTTTTTTAACTTTTATTTAAAATTCATGGATACAGGCTAGCCGCAGTTTAAAAACAAGTTGTAGATGCCAAGTTATAGCTTCACTAAAGTCTGTTCTAAAACTATTGGTTTCACATTAAACTTCTAACCACAGTAAACTAAACCATAAGCCTTGATAAATATTATGGTTTGCGTATTTTCATTGTTTTTACTACTTATACTGAACATTCCCGCATATATTTTCCAAAATTTTCTACCAGTGTATGTTATAGCCATACAAGTAGGGTCATAAAAAGTAAAACCTTAGCGTTTACTCCTACTGTCATTACTGCTTATATAATATTGATGTGATCCAAGAAAATGAAATATATATCATACGCACATACATTGTGTGAGTTGTTTGTTACGCTGTCAAGCCTTATCTACACAGCCCACCATCATGAAATTTTTCATATATTATGAGAGATGAAGAAAGGCTTTCTGCTAAATTTTACATGAAATTCAAAAGTAGTCTTCCCGTGGGATAAAAATACCTTTTAGACCATTGTCCAACTGATTTGATAGCAAAATCTACATAAACGCTAACCAAACTGTAGGCAAACATCAGGCTTGATTACCTACGCCGGTTCTCTTCCACATTACCGTAATATTGGATGATGTGTCTTGAGCTGCAAGTGTCCTTAACCGGCGGGTAGCCACTTACCATCTGGTGACTTGTGTGCTTGTTTGCCAACGAAACCATTAAAAAATATATATTTTCCTATTATACAGAGTTTTTAATATGTTTCATGAAATTACGTACCTATTCAAAAAACTAAAAAAATGGTATAGTTCTAAATCATTTTCCCAATATATTTTTTGTAAAACACACATCGGTGCCGGTGTTGAATTAAAAAAGAGCAAGCCTTTTCGTTATCTACCAAAGTTTTCTATGAAAAAATAGTATAAACGAAAAAAACTTAATAGTTGGCAAATGTTAAGCAAACTTTTATCGGTAAACATTGTCTATAGTTAGTGGTTACTGGGTCCGGCGTGGGTGTCGCTCGGAGAAAAACTCTTCGTCCCCTACACCCCTCCCAGCCCCCACTTACTTGCCAGCAGCTTTTCGTGTAATTAATGTTTGCTTCAATTATAATGGGAGGGGAACATATAAAATTTTCACATTTTTTTCAACTTCGGCCGTTAAACGGAAGCTGTGGTGTAGTTAAAAATACCCAAAGATTCCTTAGGGAAAATAAAATTGTTGGCGGTATGTGCCAGTCAAAGAATTAAAGTTACCCACGACGGCAGATGTTACGAAAATCGATAGAAATTTTGCACTGACAAAAACGTTGAGCTTGCAAAAACGCCTGCAACGTCAGACTTCGTTATTCTTGTGGGCTTTTCACTTTGAAACTTTACAACAAAATCTTGAACGCTATCTTAAGTAAAAAGTTCCAGTTCCTATATTTTTAAATAAAAAAATGTAACAAGTTAGTATCAGCAGGGGCGGGCACAGCCCCTCAGTTAACACTTGTGTGAATGCTATTATTATACAAAGTTTTAACAATGCATTTTCAATTATAGAGTGTTAAAGCTGTTCTAAGTTGGGTTTTGTTTGAAATTGAGTATTAAGTAGAAAGTAAGTAGACCTTTTTAGTTTTCATTTATCTTTTTATAAAACTACTTATTAAATTTTAAAGTAACTTTTCTTTTAAATGTCTAGAAACTAAATTAGAATTTCAATTTCAATAGTAGAACATTTTTAGGTTCAATAAATCTCGTCGAATTTAGAACAGACCTAAAACTAAACTAGTTAGTTAGGGACCACTTTATTTTGCGTCACACGCGACAGAGCAAAAACAGTAGATAGATAAGTGAACTAACTGGCCGGATAAACTACCTCCATCAGTGTTTCCGTGGAGGAGCAATTAATGGTGTACGTATATAGCCTTACACTGGGGTAATTACTGTTACAGCCGTGACCCGAGCCCTATGCACTAACCTACCAACTACTTTTGACACGTACACGTACACGTATTATAACTTCAAAGGTTTGAATTTTTTACAGGTGAGTTTATTACCAGTTGTAAAAAAATATTTAATCCAACTTTGTTATTTTTGTAAAGTCATTATGTTTTAACATACCTATTACTTACTTGTCCGTGTAGTGACGGATTAAGAAAACGGAATGTCACTACCCCAATTCATCCCGTGGGTGTCGTAAGAGACGACTAAGGGAGCAAAACAACGCAGGACACCAGCACTGCAAAAAGAAGGAAAACTTGACACAAACCCTATACCAACCCGTCTGGCCAGCGTGGTAGAGTAGGCCAAAACCTCCTTTTTAAGGAGATGCCGGTCCAGCAGTGGACTATTAAAGGCTGTTGATGATGATGATGATACCTATTACTACTAACTACTACTATTTAATATACCAACAAGTATACTATAGGCTCCAAAAGGTGTTTTTGGCATTTTTCTACACAATTATTATTATTATCATACTTTTAAAAGGAGAGTGAAAAAGTTTCTCTTGGGAGATATGTGTCATATTTTCTTCATTATTAATTTTTATCAGGAGAGTTCCAAGTAAAACGCCTACTCCATTACTCAATGAAAAAGTACCTTATCATATTTATTATAAACACTATAATATTAACTATGTTTCACGATATTTATACATGTAGATATGACGCAACCTAGGTGGGACATGAGACACGTAGGTTGCGCTGTATTTGATTTTGTTACCGCTCTTATGTGGGTAAACTTTTATTTTATCTTTTTACCGTAATTACCAGGAATAAGAACTTCCCATTCTTTTCCTAATTTTTTAAAATTACAGCAGAAATAAACTATGATCTATTGAATTATATCTCTAAACGTACATGCCTTTTAGATATAAATAACCCAAAAAATCGAATGAGGCTACCTGTAAAAGGTATATTTATAAAAAATCAATAAAAGTATATTTATTACATGGAAATTGGCGTGAAATTCGAATAAAACTAATTTAGTCGCAACATTGGACAAACAATAAAAAGCTTTCCAGTTTTATTGGAACGTAGCAAACGCGTATTCCTCGACTGGTAGACAAAACTCCCATAAACAAGGGACTTTTCGACAAGATCGGAATGTTCAAATTGGTCAACCGTGAAGAATACATGCACCGTTCGGAATTCTCGTACAATATTCGACTTGAGAGAACTTTGTTTCACCGAGCAACCAGCCTTCAATAAAACGCTATTGCCACCGCCATATTTCGAGACAGACCGAATTTACGTACGTTTTACATGTCGAAGTAAATTTCGACGATGCAATTTAAATTGGAAACTATTCAACAACTTGAGTTTGTGGACAATCGAAATGTTAACGTAGAAAAGCTTTTGTATCTAGATTCTTACATTTACGGTTTTTCTTTTTAAAAACCGTATATGTGCGAATTAAGCAGCATAATCAGTATAGTGAGTGATTATGAATACAAATCATCGCCACCCCTATCCATCACGTGGGTATCGGCAGAGCAAACTAAGGCAGCAATTTACGCAGGACAACAGCACTGCAAAGAGAAGGACAACTTGACACAAACCCAACCTGCCAGGCTAGCGTGGTATAGTAGGCCAAAACCTCCTTTCTAAGGAGTGGCTTATGTCCAGTTGTGGACTATTAAAGGTTGTTGATGTGATGTGATATGTGTGCATATGAGTACATGTGAGTGAGTTACATTTGTAACTGCTTCAGGCTGAAACGGCTTGAAAGTTTTGCAAAAAATTTAGCACAGTAGTAGATTGTGTTCTCTATATTCTCAAAGGTACATGTAAATTAAGACCCATAATGGAAAAGGAAAGCTTAAGAGCTGCCATTGATATTATTGGATGTTTTAATAAACTATTGTAATGTGATATATATATATATATATAGTTGTGATTGATTTGCTTTTAGGAAAATATGTGAGCTCTCTTGTCGACATTTTGTGATGTGATGACCCAAAATAGAAAGATAAATCACACTTGGAAAATAAACTATATTAATTGTTAAACGTTTAAGTGTGCAAACAAAAAACATCATTTCAGTATCTTTAAAAGCCCAAACTAAAATTGAACTCACGAAAGCCGTATATATATTTACGAATTATCGTAAATCGGTCGGCATAGGACATTCGTCTATGTCTGGTCTGAACTGTATACTCCTGTGGCGACTCTCACATACAAAGAAACATACAACAGCCCCATCTGACCAAGACACACAGAATTACGGAGTAACTCCTGAATGAGAATTGTTAACCCTGCATCGCGATATGAAGAATTCTCTCACCGATTAGCATATATACAACTTCCTAACACCACCCTTGGGGCCGCGGCCCGCCAGGCATGATCATTTACCTGGTCAGAGGATCCTTCCTTTGTGTTGGGGGGACATAACACCCGTTCCTCCACAGTGGTGACCCCGACGTGATACCGTGTGTCTTGTCACTTTGGATTTTGACAAGGGATACATTCTCTGACCCAAGCTATAACATCCTTCCTCGTCCGGCCATACAAAACGGTCACTCACCAATTTGATAGACGACTTAGCACTAGGATTACTCAAACTATGTAACGTCTCGAAAATTTGACGTCTGTGGACAGCTGTTACGTAAGGGCATGGTCTACACGAAACATCACAATAAATAAAGGTATCAGTAGCCTGCTGGGAATTTTAGTTTTTCCATTTTTAGTGAACCTTTAGAAAAAGAAACAGCTCGGGTTCATCTTCCTGCGACGATGCCAGGTCTCTGATGTCCACGAGTGTACTTTGCATGTACTTGATTCAAAGGCACTATCGTTTAGGAACTTTCCGAACTTGATTTCGACAAAATGTAATAGGAGAAATCATATTTAGATATATACATATATCGATCGCAGAAGCGATTTCATGTTCATTTTATTTATTTTAAGATAAATTCATGCCTCATTACCCTTTTATTGCTTCTAAAACAAGATTTACCTGTGTGTTACAGTTGAACAGCATGCATTGAAATCGAGTTGTCAGCATCGTCTTTGTCATGTAAGTGCACGTTCTATCATACTGTTGTGTTGTACCCTGTGCAGTCGCCGGGCGGTCCCTGAAGACATGGCCAGGCGTTTCCTGCTAGCTGCGTCGACGGTAAATCGACGCACCGGTGTTGTCAACTGTAAAATCTTGTACTGTTCGCATCTCAAAATAAAGAATATGTTTTGTATTGCTTGGATGATATAATTCTTTGAAGAAACTCAAACGCATTTATCATTACAATGATTATTTTGAGATGTAAATATTTATTTTGGAAATAATAAACAGGAATGTGATTACAGATATAGGAAACTAAACTTTAGCGAGGATTACTTCTTAATTGCTTATCGAAAGATAATGTGAATGAGATAATGAGGCGTGCTCTGTTGAACGAAGCTGAATATACATATGACTTAAATAATTATTTGTAGATGTAGCTAAAATAAGTAGTTGAGTTTTGTTCAGCGCTAGTATTTTAAATAACTAGAACCTGTTTATCCTAATAGTATAATGCGAAAGTAAGTTTTGCTGAGCTTTAATCACTCATTAACTTTTACATTCTCAAGAGATAAATGAAATAACTTTTAATGGAGCGGGGAAAAATTTAGCTAAGAGCAATTACTAGGTAAAAATTCAAATTAATTTAATGGTATTAAGAAAAAAATAATGAGAAAATGGGCTCACTGTTATACTAAGCATTCCCTATATTTTGAATTAAATGAACAAAATATGTATTAACCACCAAGAACTACATCTAGTTATACATTTTTTTATTACTTGCTCTTGTGTTATTAATTTGTGAAATATGTAGGCATAAACAGTGAATCTAGTTTTATTCTTAAGCTTTGATGACGTGTAATTACTATACTTAAGTGCAAAATTTATCTTTTATCATAATTGGTGCCCATCGGATAACTAAAAGTCATAGCACCGTGTATGCCTCACTGACTAAAGATTATTAAACTCCCAATTTACAAATCAAACTTATTTCGCTCGTTGCCTAAATAAACTGAAAAGAGCCATGTAAAATTAAAGTTCTTTCTTGACTGGCACTATTTGGCAACATTTACCGCAACGAGTGACATATAGACACGCCTCACTAGCTCCGTATTCTATTTACACAAACCACGATTCAGCTAGTGCCAAAGCATAGTTCGTTTTCATTCTTTTATTTTAAAGTCTTCGCTTCAGAGCCCGCATTAGACGGCAAGCTTTCAGTTAGCGATTGTATTTGGCCACTGTGGTTTTTCTGTTACCCTTAGTCAATGTATGATAGGTCAGTACCTAATACGGTACCAAAAAAAGACCAATTTTATATTATGTGTAATGTTTTCAAGCAATTCATAACGAAAATAAAAAGAAATGAAATTATTGGTACAAAATTGCATTGTTTTCCATTTACTTTAAAATTATCTTTACCAACCTCTACTAGTAGTAGGGGAGCCAATGAATAGCAAATTAATCGAGCGTCATGGGGATCTAGTGCATTTGCAAGATTAGTTAATAGAATGAATAAAAGTTTTATAATGTTTGCACATTCAGTGAGAAATGCTTCTAAAGGTTTTCAAAGATGTTTTGAGGATATGTTTTTTGGACACCAAAAATGCTCCCATTGAAAGGTGTGACGCTTTGAAAGTGACACAAGCTCGTAGCGAATTTTCGAAAATATAAACTGCAAATTTGAACAATTGACATTTCGAAATACCCGAGCTTCTTAGATTTTATACAGACGGTTCAGCTTGATGTTCCTGTCAACTTAGCCAAAAATCGGACGATAGTTTTGCGGGGTATTTTAAATTTGACGGTTAGAAATATATATTTTTTTCATTATTTATTCAATTGAAAAATGTTACAAATAAAGGCATGAAAAATTATGTGGACATTTGAAGAAGATTTCTTGCATTGTTTGCTACAAAATAAAAATAAAATTGTCCGCGCTTAAGAATATCAAGGTCATGTACTTTTTTGGAACTTTGTGACTCCTTCCACGGCCTTATGTCATACCCATATCGTCAGATTTTTTAATATTTACTCTTCACCATGTAATTAACCCAACTTATCTTAATCTTATACGTTCGAGTATTTCTGACCATCGTTTTTTTTACTAATCTGATGGTTTGCCCTAGACGCTAGACTACTATAAATGAGCCCTACATATAGTGGCTCATGTATAGTAGAGGTACTCAACTGGGTGTAAGGTATTCCTTCTTATGTTAATCTGCCACGCTCGAGTAAATCCCGAAATCCTTTCTAGGGCTCCCCTACTATAGGTTTTTGTTACTGATTTAATGTTTTCCTCATATTAGTAGTACTTTTTCTGAAGTATCTATAACTTATCTTGCTACTCTACTCATTCGTTATGTTAAGTTCGTTAGATAATATGAGGTCAAACAAGTACAACTCAATGCATAATACGTCAAGCAGATATATTATTAAACTGTAATCATTATTTGGTTGAAATCATTCACACTTCGGCTGTAAAGATTACATTCAAGATTAAAAACTAGTAAAGCCTCTTAAAAAAATGACAAAGCTTCGACTAGCACCGCGTGACAGACATCGGGCTCTGTCCTATCGGTTAATCCCAAGCGAAATTGAATCTCTGCACCACAAGCGCCATAATACCGACACCAGTTACATAGTAAATTATATTTTGTGTGTGGGATTAGAGTACAATGCTACCTACTTCTGTTTCCACATATATGTCGATATCATTTCAAACATCAGTGATACTTATCAAAAGACTGATTCGATAATAAAATAAGCATTATACTATTTGAAGTTATTGCTATCAAGTTGTATTGTACATTGATTATGCTATTACATATGCTAAAAATTAAACCTAGGCCTTTAAAGTTAAGCGAGTAAGCGATTTTTCTATTTTATGGGTCTTTACGTCTAAAACAAACTAAATAGAAACCAAAACTTTTAACCTCAACTAACATTAACATGGAAAACATCAGTTACTAAATACCTTAAACATAAAATGAATATGTATATAAACGACTATTACGCTACCGAAAACCTTTTCACCTATAAGTTAGCTTATGCCTATTATGAGGTTCGCACCTTCTAATCACATTAATTCTAATAATCTCTCACACTCCCAACACTATACGCACAAAAAACACTAACACTACAACATATACAAATAGGCTCCGGTTTTCAACAACACTCAGCAATATTCGTATTTTTTGTTTTAATTTTTCCTTTTATAAATATATTATTGTATCTTAAATTCTTTCATTTAATTGCCATAATTATACAAAAATAGCCTTAGATATATTCATTGTTGCGGGAGGAACCTGGTGGCTTTTAATTACAGGCATTTAAAACCTACTTCAGGCACCGGTCACTCAGAAAGTTACCTAATTCATTGTGATATTTTTGTAAAGTAGTATAAGAAACAGAAATGCATTAAATAAACATAAATTAATTACTTGAAATGTTTTACAATAAATAAACGACGTTTTTAAACTTAACAATATGTGAAACGCAAATTTAGACTAACTTTTTCAAAATTAATGTTATTGACCCATATTTATGAAGTAGGGAAATTGAATTTGAAAGTATCGCTTTTAAATCCTAAAATATTTAAAATACTCTATCAGCAATTGAATATTTCTAGCTTGAGCCAATTGTTAAAGTTCTATACAAAGGTTTTGTTAAAAGATTTAATAAAGAGACAGAAAATTAAAACTGGTTTTCTAATCTTCATATTTTATGACTTTTATATCAAAGTTATCGCAAAGCTATGAAACTAATTGTAAAGACAGTTTCGATACGTTTGTCTTTCTATTATGTGCCCCCGTCGTGTGTTCGATTGGCAAACATTTGTCGAACGTGATTCAACTTAAAAGCAAGGATTTATGTTACAATGATGCCTTTTGGACTCGGGAGAACCAACTTTATTTACAAGTATCTTTGAAAACAAATAAGACGGATGTTACAAATTCATGAACTGACATGAGATAGCTTGAGATGTTGAGTCTCTAGACAACGTAGTCAGCAGTAAATATGAATACAAATATTCACAAGTTTTGTACGCTGCCAGAGCGGCATTAGTTTCTTTTAGCTTTATTAGTCTTTTGAAATAAAATATTTTACTTCTAAATGTGAATGATATTGTTATACAATTATACATATTTTCAGCTTCAACATTATAAACAGACGGTCTTTCCAAATGCAAATGAAAAGAAAATGTATTCGATTAACATAAAATAAAAAGGTACAGACTAAAAACAGGCTTAAGCTGATTTTTTTTAATAATACGTCAATACTCAGAGATTCATCATCAATCTTAACATCTTAATAAAAAAAAAAGTGAGTAAAATGAGAATTTAAATCGAGTAATTGGTTAGGGATGAAAACGACCCTCGAAGATTTATAAATTTATCTTATGGGTGACTGTGTTTTATTAAAGATTGAATTGTGTTTCATGTATGCAAACACATTCTCAATAAAGAGATTGTACAGTCGATGCGTACCGAGACATTATCAGCATCTGTATTCAAAAGATCTATATTGACATCGTCGGGCAGTCGGGATTTCTACCCCCACGACTACGGCGACGCTCTGTTAGGACGCTTAAAGGATTGTCAGGAGACACCGGCCGACGTCTCGTCCCTTGTTAATATTCCAACTGACATCACCGGGATCTACTGTCTTGCAAATCTTGAATAGAAGTCTCCACGACAACAAAAGGCTTCCTGAATTTTGAGTAGTTGACGTAAAGACAACGAACGGGAAACAACCCCTCAGTATAATAAAAGTAACTCTATCTCTTTTGTAATTAAAACAACGGACTTTGGCGTCCCCTGACATAAATGACTTTGGAAAGTGATTTTGTTTTCATCACCTTTTTAATTTATGAGATTTCTTTCAACTTATTTATTCAGCGGGTAATTTTAGGGGTATATCCACCGGTGGTATCCGAGGGGATTTCCGCAAAAAAAAAAAAAAGGGTTAGGTAATAACGCAGTTTTGGATAAAGTCGGTAATTTAAAAAAAAATGTCCGACTCACTATTACTTACATTTCTGTCCTAAAACGACACGAAACGAGAAATGCCAATAGCGAAAACTACCGACGATTATCTTCACAAGAAACTCCTAATTGACCGGTATAAAGAAGCCAACATAGTCCTGTGGTTCAATAACGAACAAATTAAGCAAGCATTCATAAGGTTACACGGTGGTTTATTTGACAAGTTGACTAATACCGACCAAATCATACGCTTTTATAAGCTAAGCTCGATAAATGACGATACCTTTGTTTAATTTAGCAGATGATGGAAAGCAAAATCTTCGGTAAAATAGGCGTTGGCCGGCAGCATGACACGCCGGCATCCACTGTGCCACGGTGACCATCGGCGAACATAATGACGTCAATTAGTCCGTGTCACCGCACTTAATTTATGTTGGGATCTACCAAAACCCTTACTTTTCCCGTAATTATGGCATTCAAAAAAACAAACCACTATGCATTTTGTGATAAAGTATTAGTGCTGATCGACGAGCCTGTTGGTTAGTAACCCTAACCCTAACAAACAATTATGAGATGACCACGATCACTTGTTCTGTATCTGGATGTAGTATTTATATATTATATACAGTATGAATTTATAGGTTGTAACTTGTATGTAATATAGGTGTTTTTATCAGCATGTTTCACCATATTATATTCTTTGTCTAGTTTAGGATCAGACACTCGTAGTATACCTTAAGTTATTTTTATTATTACACCAATACCACCAGCTATATTTGGCGAATTTTGAGTAGTACCAAAAGACTTATTTAAACATTGTAACAAATTACGAGTGAGTAACCGTAATACGGGTACAAAAAGATTTTATCTCTAGCCGTGTATTGAAACAATATGTTTTATGCAGAAATGGGCATTCTATGTGCACATGCGACTAGGTGTGGGTAGGTATGTTTAGGTACTAGTAGAGTGGATATAGCCGCTACAGTACGGCTCCTTGCACTAAGTGCCCATAATTTTAGGACATTTTCATTCAATGGCACTTAAAGCTACCAGTCTTCGTACCGTAATGATTTCTAATGACACGCCATAGCGTCGCTTAGCGCTTACTTTAGGAAATACCACGAGCTTATAATGGGTAAAATTACTAACAAACCATTGACACAGAAAAACAATGAAAATACACTTCGGGGTAATGACAATAAGTATATTTTAATTCCATCGCACACTCCCTGATTGTTCTACTTGAATTATAGATGTTACTAAAATTGAAATAGACATTATGACAATACATAATTTTATTATTAGTAGGATAATAAAACTTTGTCAATCTATAAAATTACATTTTGGTAATGATATAACAAACTATTGCTTAAGCAACGCGCAGCGCCATACAGATTAGTTTATTGGATTTACATTATTACATGAACAGCAACAAAGGCCTCTCACAAATCAATTAGGTGATCCGAAAGCCCGAGTTTCAGATAAAAGCGACGGTATTTCCTTTATGCTCGCGGTTAAAAGAATTCAATTACATAATACTAAAGAGATTAAAAAGGCTAACACAACTCCTTTGAGACGAGATAAGGTGGGTAGCTATTTAATTATTGAAAACGTTTTCCGCTCCGCAACGCTCATTCGGTTAATTTTAAGTTTGAAGCTGAACCAATTTGATGACATAGAAATAATTTAACTTCAAAAATTCTTTGATCACTAAATCTCTGATAGATGTGCCACAAATGATCTATTTAAAGAACTTGGCGTGCTAATCGAGAAATGTCTCTATTAAATTCTAAACTTCTATAATATAATTAATAGCTTTAATCTTTTCATTCAAAGTGAACACAAAGAATAGGTTATAAAAAGCTGACAAAGTTACAATTTGAAATGAATCTAATTAGATTATTATTGGACAAGTTTTCTTGGAAGTGGTTTTTCTGATAAAAAGTGAGTGTAATAAATTTTATGGCGGTTAAATAAAAGACTTTACATAATAGGAATCATTGATATACGTACTTCTGTATAAAAGATAAGTATTTAAGAAGTTTCACATTAATCATTCGTATTACTTTTTTATTGCAGTATATTTTATATTTATAGTACCCAGCAATTTATGGCCATCAGTAGCAGTAAAACAAACATAATTTAAATCAGAAATTGAAGGAATTTATTATATGATCTGATGTTTTATACAAACATTTATTATTTATAGCATAAAAAATCATAGATTAATACGTAATCTGTAATATTAATTTATAATAGTAACACGTAACTAGCCTTTCATACTGATTGTGTAAAAGTATTTTGGTCTCTCCCTTAAAAGCAGTATTATTTCCTGGATGACACATATCATTTACTTCTCTCTGTATCACTGGTCACATTACTGCACTTTGAGAGATGTGGCTTTACTCTGCATTATCTTTCGAATATATCATGAAGGGTGTTTGGACTAATACCAGCCGCAACTTTCCGCCTTCGTTCCTCCACACGGCAAAATTTTCATCCACATCACCTGGATAGTTGGCATTCCACTACTGTGCGCTTTTCAAGACACTTTTTGCCCCGCACAACCAATCTGTGGAACAGGTTATCGTCTGCGGTATTTCCGAACCGCTACGACCTTTAAGTAAAGAGCGTACTCCTTCCTAAAAGACCGGCAACGCCTTTGTGACTCCTGAGTTGCGAACGTTCATGGGCGATGATGGTCACTTTCCATCAGGTGACCCGTCTGCTCGTCTGCCACCTCTAACATAAAAAAAACATTACTTTCGAAATATAAAGTTAACAATTTCGCAAATTGTAATATATTTATATTGTATTGATGCAACTATTGACAGAAGGACATCTTATTCTTGTCGTAAAAATTAAGCAAATGTCAGAGAATCAAATATACTTACCGTTGAACTCTAACGTGGTAAATGTACCAATTTATCCATTTGAAGATATTTCTAATGATAAATGACCGCACCCGAAGAATGGAAAGCACCACACCGGCTGAAAGACTGATCGTATGATAGTCAAACAAAAAAGTAAATCAAATGTTTTGTATGTTTTTTTATGACAGAGAAGGGAAATCGAGCAGACGGGTCACCTGATGGTAAGTAACTACCGCCGCCCATGGACGCCTGCAACACATTACCACTCCTTGAGTCCTTTCCCCAAAATCAGGAAGAGGACGGGTTTGGGCTCCGGTAACCTCACTCACTTGGTGAAAAACAACGAAAAAAATAGCTTAACACCGGTTTTCTGTGAGGCCGTGGTATCACTGCGGTTGAGCTGGCCCATTTGTGCCCAAGCATGACTCTCCCGCGTAAAAAAACTTTTAACATTAATAATAATAATATTTTCACACATTTCACATACGGCCGTCTGATTCCAACCTAGGCAGAGGTTGTACTATGGCAACCAGACTGCTGAGACATACATAATATATTTCTAAATACATACCTATTATAGATAAAGTACACCCAGACACAGAACAAATGACCCTGCTCATCACACAATCAAATGTCCTGGGTGGGAATCACTTAAAACCTTCTTATAACTTCTCCTTTCGTAGGAATAAAATTCAGCTCCTAAAACATCAATCAGAAACAACGGAACATCAAACAAAGAAATTGTTACTTATGCCTTAATAGACAAAGTACTAAAAGTTATATTCTCGATAGTATCTCTTCATCTTCTTCTGCTGATATCTGGAAGCACCTAAAGACTCTTACTATTGGTAGAGAGCGCCTTGCAGACTTGCCAACGAGCATTGCTTTGGATGATATCAATCTCCATTTCATCACATCCACAACATTGGATCATAAAAGCAAAGTTCAAACCATGGCTTATGTGGCCCGTTTGCCTAGGCATAATGTAAACTCCTTTGATTTTTCTCCAGCTGCACCAGAAAAGGTCAAACAATTTATCCTGTCCATCAAATCCAACGCCACTGGTTGCGATGAAATAAGCCGTTTTATGGTAACCGCTATCCTGGAACAGCTTTTACCACACATTACTTACGTGATGAATAATTCCATTGATTGCAATGTCTTTCCATCCTTATGACGCAAAGCTTACGTACGTCTATTAGCCAAAGTACGTAACCCTTCTTTCCCTTACCATTTTCGTCCAATATCCATACTTCCATTTCTCTCCAAAGTCCTAGAAGCCTGCGTACATAAGCAACTTTCAAACTTCATTTACGGGCATAATTTGCTCAACCCATATCAGTCAGGATTCCGACCTGGACACAGTACGGTACAGCGTTGCTCAAAGTGACTCTTAATATCAAAGCGGCGGTGAAGGAAGGCAAAATAACTGTACAAACCGACTTACCTTATCGACTTCTCGAACGCCTTCAATACTGTGATTCACGATATCCTACCAGCAATACGAACGTGGGTGGTTCATGATTTCTGATGATGCACTGGAATGGTTCTCGTCCTATCTTTGAGGACGAAAGCAGTCTTCATCGATATGGGCCGAACTCCACTCTGGTGTTCCACACGGCGGTATTCTTTCTCCTCTTCTGTTTTCTTTAATTATCGATCTCATAACCCGTAAACTTCGGTGTTTGTATCACTTGTATGCAGACGACCTGCAGATCTATTCGCATGCAAGAATAGAAAATTTGGACGAAGCAAGACTTAGAGACCATAAAAAACTGGTCCGGCAGGTTCGGTTTGACGGTGAACCCATCAAAATGCCAAGCGATCATCATAGGGAGTCCTAGAATGACAAGCAGAATTGATCCTGATAATATTACTGTCATCATCTTTAATGACACCGTTTTGCCTGTTAGGACATCGGTCAAGGATCTCGGTCTGCACATCTATGCGACTCTGAACTGGCGAACTCAGGTAACTAGTGTCAGTCAGAGGGTTACGAATATTTTACGAGGATTCTATCGCCTTAAAAATTTCCTTCCAATAAAAACAAAGACGATGCTTGTGCAGAGTTTAATTTTTACACTTATTGACTATGGTGATGTATGTTATCTCGACTTGAATGCAGATCTGCTCAATAAATTAGACCGACTTCTCAAAAATTGCATTCGATTCATTTTCAACCTGTGAAAGTACGATCACATATCCGCTTACCGTACGCAACTGTCATGGTTACCTATAAGACAGCGCCGCAGTTCGAGGGCTCTGACTGTGTTACACTCTCTTCTCCACTTACCTAACTTACCTACCTACTTAAAATCCCACTTCCAATATCTCTGCTTTAATCATGACAGATCTCTTCGCTCTTCCAACAATCTTCTCCTTCTTTGTCCTTTACATAATTCCAGTATGGTCCATTCTTCCTTCCCTGTTCAAGCTGTAACTCTTTGGAATACACTCCCTCTAGAAATCAGGATGTCCACTAACTGATACACTTTTAAGCTTAAAGTACGGAAGCTCTATAGAGACTTGTTGACGGAGTCATCAGAATAACACCTTAAGAGTATATTTATTATCTTCGTATTCTATATATTTTGTCATTTATTATGATATTTATATGTATAAACTATATGTATGTTTATCTAGTACTTATATATCTGTAAGATTTTTGCTTTTCTGCCATTGTGATATGGCTTAATTCAGTCTCACTTTTACCTGTCCCAAATATACACCTGCCACATACAGCTTTGCAGCACCCAAAGGTTTGACTGGAAGAAAATGCCTGAGGCATTAAGTCCGCCTTATCCAATATGTTTGCAGAAAGACTCAAGAAATAAATAAATAAAAGTAAGTATAATTACAAAGATGCAAATCTGCCAAATTAGCCTGTTTTCGTAGGTACCATAAATATTATTAGGTATGGTATTCTACTGTGGAGAAATACCGCTAGCAAATAATAACTTAGTTTACGTTCATAATAGGACTATATTACAGTGTTTTTTTTAAATAGAACCCTTCTGCGTAAAAGCCGAAAAACCCTATTTTAGCACACGTCATAAACATGAACTTGTTGTACTTGCCTCTAGGGTCCAAAAAATGTGAAGGTATCCCAAATAATATAGAAAGAACATACAAATTTAAAATCTATTAAAAAAATATTTTAATTTAGAAAAGTAGAAACGATGCCTAAAGGGCTTTTACTAAATGGTATTAAATAAAAGATAAACGCTTGAAAGATAATTGCTTTGAGATTTTTTCAAATACTTAATACAAATTTGAATGTGATAAATACGTTAAATTCATTCTTTTTAGTACTAACTGTTGCCTGCGGCTCTAAAGACAATTTCTGATTGTTAAAATTTTGTCTGTGAGTTTGTATAACTGTATGTTAGTTTAATTTTGAAACGTGTCTATAACTGTCTCTTTCAAAATGTAACTCACTATACTCGTACTTGTGTCTCTACTATACTCGTAGTGACTGACAGCGATCTTAACTGTTTACCGTCCGTGGTCCGTTAGTAATTGCCTGCACTTACATTATATTTTATAGAATAGGCCCAAATTAGATAAATACCTGAACGTACCGTTACGTACACATTTACGCTTATGTCGGTGAACAGGCAGAGGCGTAGGTACCCTTCCCGTTCCCGTAATCATCAAGCTATCTCACTTCCGTAGTATAAAGCAATTTTTTAATTAAAGAAATAATTGGTCTTCTTTTTCTATCTCTCTTTAATTCTACTTGATTGTTTTATGTTAAATTTTATGCCATCTGAAGATGTTATAAATTCATGGCATCATTGATTTTGATCACTTTAATTTCTACAGCGAATAAAGTTATTTATGTAAAAATTATTCATTTAAATATAATAAGAATATATTCAGGATATTTCTCAAAGAAATTTCAAACAGAAATATTTACGCATATTGGCTGAGAGGTCTTAAAGAAATTGATATAAATATAAAAAAGTGCTTTAGAAAATATTTTTATAGGCAAATATAAATAGGTTTTTTTTCTACATGGCGAACCTTCGGCCTATGTCTATGCAGTGGACGTCTTTCGACTGAGATGATAATGATGCTGAAAGAACTTTCATCAAATTCAATTTGGCAATGTAACAACCAATACTCGTACATTAAATTCTGTTGATTTTTTTACAACTACGAGTAATTTTCGAAGCAGCATGGAGATCTCCTAATTTAATAAGACTTTCGTAACTGTAACTGTAACTTCTTTAAACTATCGCGTTCCATCCATACTTTAATAATCAATGTGAAATTGAGAGTGTTTGTTTGTTTGTCTGTAACGCTTTCACGCCTAAACTACTCACATTCACGCAGTCGGAGCCACGGGCAAAAACTAGTAATATAAAATTAATAGCTTTCGCCGTAAAAAGTAGTAGTAAAAGTATGTTACTCGCTGATAATGTAGTTTTCCATTGGTGAAAGAATGTTTAAAGTCGGTTAAGTGGTTTAGACGTGAAAGCGTAACAAACAAAGAAACTCCCTTTCAAACTTATTATAACTAGCTGGAACCCGCTACATCGTTTGCGTGGTATTTGAAAAACGGTTTTTTCTGAGAGGAAAAATAGCCTAATTAATCCCTATATAGACAGCTAGCTAGGAGTGTAATATTATCAAACACGGTACAGCCGTTTAGAAGATTACTCGGAACAAATAGATAGACAGACAAAATAAATTTTCAAATAGTTTTTAGGCATAGGTACCGTGCAAATAACCGAAGCATGAAAAAAACTATTATTTTGACATTACAAACAGACTCAGACAGAAATTTTATTACTATATGTATGGATGTTATGTATGGACGGAATAAGCACGCTCAGCCCTTTCTATCTACCTTGAGCACATTCATTCCCCTAAACATAATCATAAACTCTTCACTTGTTGGTACTAGCATAATCAAACAAATCCGTTTTGGTACCATAAAACATTTCAATAGATATGTTTATATTACCTTTAATTTTTAGAAATGTGTAGGACAACAGTTATAAATAATTTACATTTTGAAACTATTGAAATAAACATCAAACTTATCGATAATCAGAAAAAAAACAACATTTTAATTGCCATAATTGGGAATTAGTGCCTTTATAACAGACTCCACCTTGTGTAAAATATCTCCATAAGGCTATAAATAAGAGAAGCTACAAAACAGAAATATATTTCAAAACCCATTGACGTGTTTTATTGCCACAACTCTTCTCTAACCTCGGAGTTAAAATCCTTTTAACTCATTTAGTGACTATCCCTTACCTTTGACGAGGTGTCAGCCCAAATACGTGTCAACATCACTTTAAACTTATGTAATTTCAACCCAAAAGTTTGATACATGGTCCCATTCGCTTTGATTGCGCTCCTAAGCGGAAAATCGTTTATATTTATTCAAATGATTTGGATAAAGGGCGGGTTAGATACATATGTATATTTGTGTAGACATGGCCAATTACGTTTAAATAGGTACCTATGGGAATTAGAATTTATGTGATTCCTTCAAACTAAATTATTAACTGCTGATACCTCTGACGGATATTTACAGCCTCAGTAATAGTCGGGTTATCAAAGGTTTTCATTTCGATTTTGAATGGAATTAAATGAAATCTGGTGGAAAATGAAGGTCATTGCAAACATAATTTCTGAAATTTGAAAACGGGCTTTCACAACATCGGTTTATAAAAGTGGCGATAAAAACAATATTCTTAATTATCGTCCCATTTCTATTTTGTCTACAATGTCAAAGTTTTTGAAAATCTTGTTCACGGTGAATTATTTATTCTATTTTATTTTAATTATTTGTGCACAAATTACAACTCATTTGTTTAATTGCGGACTTAATGCCACAGGCATTTATTCCCATTCAATCTTCGTGTAGTGGGTAAATGTCTGAGTAGGAATTAGAACTAGAAATTAAGTTTTATTTTTAAATGACATTAATTTTACTTCATTGATTATAATTATACTTCATATCCCATCCATAATATTTTATACATGAGCAGCATGGCTTCGTTAAACGGCGTTCAACCACCAATAAGCTCATACTATTCACCAACATTTTGTTCCAAAATATGGATGATAATGATTAAGTTGACGCTGCATACACCGACTTCCAGAAGGCTTTTGACAAGGTCGATCACAAATTGCTTCTAGATAAAATTGCCTTCAATGGTATCTGGCAAACTTACTACGCTGGCATACGTCTTATATTTTTATTAGAACTCAAAAGTAGTAATTAATGGCTTCGAATCTGACTCTATAACCGTCACTTCCGGGGTGCCCCAGGGATCAATCCTGGGCCCTCGTCTTTTTATTTTGTTTGCCAATGATATTTGAGATTATTTTACTAACTCACACTACTTAATGTATGCTGATGACATCAAAATTTACAAGGATGCTATAGCCTACAAGATTGCTTACTTTAACAGGACGACCTGAACCAACTTTCACTATATTGTTCACGTAATAAACCCACAGCATCCTCAAATGTAAAGCAATAACTTATACAAAGAAGAAGAAAATCATTACATACAATTACACTTTACACGACATTGCTTTACAAAAGGTTGACTACATTGGTTACTTGGGTGTCACCATTGACTCAAAACTACATCTAGATCTACATATACACAATATTATTAGTAAATCTTTTCAAATGTATGGCTTTTTTATGAGATCTTCCATAGATTTCAAGCGCCCGTCTACTTTACTACTATTATTTATTTATTTATTTATTTATTAAAAACAATTACAGTGTCTTTACAGGATTTATCCCAAAACGATACTGTAAGTAAAAACAGTAAGTAACAGTTATTTATATATAAAAATCATTTGCTGTAATACATCTCTGTGCGACTTCTTTGAAGTTCGGCAGGCTACAGTTGTAGATATCTACTTGTATTGAAATAATATTAATAAGCCTTATGGCGCGTGATATAGGAGCATATCGAAGTAAATTTGTTCGCGTTACGGGAACGCTCAGCGGAGGGGGCTGGCGGCGCGCACCCACGCACCCGTCAGGGGCGCACAGCCGCAAACTCGCCAGTATGTCGGGTTGGTGCAGACGACCGCGCATCACGCGCCACACGTATGTCACCAGCGCCACGTCTCGCCTCACGCTCAGGCGCACGTACCCGACCATGCCGAGGACGAATAAGCTTGGGTACATGAGCGGGTATAGTGGGTACACCCCGTATTCTTTGTAGTACAGAAATCGAGCGAACTTGTCTTATAAGATCTCAACTAGACTTTGCGGTTCTATCCAATTTGGGATCCTATTTATAACAATAATATAACCCGACTTGAGATGGTTCAAAAGAAGTTATTAAGAACCAAATACTACAAATTTCACCACTCTAAATTACCATATCAAGATCTTCTTGTAGAATATAACTTATTAAGCCTGGAGTCTAGAGGCAAACTTAATAAACACTCAATAGATTATTTGCTATAATTTTTAATAAACTATTACCCAATGTGTAACTGTTAATTTTACCATTAAATAAAAATAATAACCCATTAAAAAAGTTCCATCCAGAATCGAAAAAACATTTTTTTTGAATCTCCGATATTATTATATGACTATAAAGTAAGAGCCGCTCAGTGGCTCTTACTTTATAGTCATATAGTAATATTTATGTTCAGCGGTGGCTCCCTCTTTGGCTAGGAAGTGTTTCACATGAGTATTTAATGTGTTACAATTATCTTTTTCTTTGTTCACTTATTTCCTATGTTTATTATTCAAATAGACACGTGCATCATTTATATACATCTAACGTATATCATTTCACTTTCTTACATATTATTCAGTAAGATAAAGCAGAACAAAAATGAACAACCTTTTAATTTTTAGCAGACACTTGACACTTCAAAGAAAATTAATTTCACCTCTTAAAACTAAGCTTTCGTGGCAAATTCCACACAGGTGCCCTTAGGACAAAATATAATATTAATTTTCATTTCACTTAAATCTGAGATCCAATTGTAAGTTTTAACAAGAACTTATATTTTACTTCAAGTACTAAATTATTTATAATATTACGGCAATCAGGAGAAATATCCACGTCCGTATCCAATTATGATCGGCAAAAATAGTGCTAGTGCTATTTAATTTATAAATATTTTATCTCCTTGACGCTATGTAGACAGGACAAAGATAACTTAATACTGTTACTAATGAATCGAGTTAATTAAATATTATCCAAAAACGATGTTTTGAAAATATTTTTTGGTTCTAGTGCTATTGCAGTGCTTTCAGTAAAATTATGATTGTGTGTAAAAGGTGTAAACTACACATTTTTGTTTGTAATCAATTCACAAATAAAGAACTAAAAAAAGAAACGACAAAATGGTGGAAGTCACAATTGTGATAGTTTTCTTCTGTTAGCCGTTAGCTCGTCAATAGGGATGGTTTAGCTTATTGCAAGGTAAAATATACCTGAAACCGCTTGTGATGAATAGTCTGTTCGTTTTCCAATTTGAAGTTGTTCAAAAATGGAGCACATTTCGTATCTCTGTCCAATATTCTTATAGCAAGTGCCAGAAATGAACGGCTATCGTTGTAATAGTTGTACCAATCCCATTTGCGTTTATATGTAGAATATCTGGAATATTGAACATTTTGTGAACTGGGCAATCTGCAAACTAAACATTCTACGTACTGTACATTCTGCGAACTGGACATTCTATGAACTGGATATTCTACGAACTGAACATTCTGCTAACTGGAAGTTTGCGACTGCTGGTTATTTTATGAAGTATAAGAAAATACTATAGGACTTTTCACTTTAAGACTTGTTTTCAAGAAAATTTCCATTACCAAGCCATATATAACTACAAAGTTGTAAGCTTTAAAGCCCGTAAACTTATCTGAAAATCTCAAATGTTGTGAACGGAAATCAATTTATTTAAGTAAATTCTTAAGATTTGGATTAACCGTTTCTGTTTTAAGATATTTGAGACACAAGTGGTGCTTACGGCTGGGGTTTGACGGAATAAAGCGATGGATTGGAGAATGAAAGGAATTTCAAGTGATGAGAATAAATAGCAGTGAGTTGTTTTAGAATCTTTTCAGTAACTCTACGGTTATAAATGTGTTACTGTTTTAAGTGTCAAAGTTCTTAATATTATACTAGAGCTCATAATTACGTGTGTCAGGTCATGTAAGGAATAAAATGTGAATGTGTTTTTGGATTAAATAGTTACTGAAGTGCATAGTTAAATTGAGGAAAACAGTTGCTTAATATAATACTTTTTTAACTTGTAGAGATAAGACGTGCAGAGTAGCATATACCTTAAATAAAACTTATCTCCCGGGAATCACATCAAACCTATGTTATCTCGATATGGAACCTAGTTAACATATTCTCCCTGCATGAGTTCTAATGTATATACTAGGCATGCCTTTTAAGTTCTGTCGTTTCCATATTTCCCGGCAATTTTTAATTTGGAACTGTTCTATATTCGAATGTGTTTAAATTTTGAATCTCAAAACAGTTGAAAGTATTAGGATTAATGCTATTATTTAATCACAGCTTCGATTGGAATCTGTCAGGTTACGTACGAAAATGAATCTTTCTAAGGAAAATGTTCGTACAATAATTTTCTACAACTTTAGAAGAGGCCTGACACGGCTTCAGTATTTTGAAGAGCTAACATCTGTGTTCAGTGATGAAGCCCCATGTCTGCGGACTGTTGGTGTTTAGAATTCCAGCGTGGACATGCTAGTGTTAGTGACATGCTAGTCGCGCGAAGGACGCATAAAATCCGCCTTCACTAAAGATAACAGCATTGCTGTGAGACAACTAATTCTCGAAGATCGTCATGACGTCACATCAAAACATCGAGAGAAAGAGGCTCTATTAAACATCTCAGGGACAACCATTAAGAAGATCTTGCCTGAAGCGCTTGGTGTGAGAAAGCTAGTTTGCCGTGCTTTCCGACGATCACAAGGCGGTCCGCGTCAGATGGTGTGAGAAAACTCTGCAAAGGTTCAACCAAGGAGAGTCAAACCACGTCTACGACATCATCAGTGGTGACGAATCTTGGATCTATGCCCACGATCCTGATTCCAAACAAGAATCTACAATCTGGGTCTTTCAAGACGAGCCAAAGCCGACTAAAGTTATTCGTTCTCGAAGCACTTCAAAGAAGATGGTGGCCACTTTCGTTGGAAAAGCTGGCCATGTTGCGACTATTGCACTTGAAGATCTTAGAACGGTTAAAGCAGAGTGGTATACCACAACTCATCGCCGAACTTCGAAAATCTAACTCAAAGCGACGCATCATCCTGCACCACGACAACGCAAACTCACACAGCGCTCGTCAAACGATTGAGTATTTGAAGTAGTTTTTTAAAGTATAAATTCTTGACCATCCTCCATACAGTCCTGACCTAAGCCCTAAAGATTTCTTTACATTTCCTAAAATTAAGAAAAGTCTTCGTGGTCAAAAGTTCCAGTCAGGTGAAGAAGCAGTAGACGCTTTCAAGTCAGTCATTTTGAACACCGCCACTTTAGAGTGGAATAAATGTTATAATGACTGGTTTGAGCGAATGAAAAAGTGTATTAAGCTACGTGGTGAATACTTTGATAAACAATAAAAAGTACTATAAGGTTTTAGTATTGTTTTTTTTCTTCAAACGACAACTTAAAAGGCATGCCTCGTATGGTATATCGGGTTGCGTGGCAAAAATGAAATTTCGTTCGATCGTTTAGATTCGACACTCGTTTAATTTTTTTCTTAAGAGTGCTTTACTCTTTACTCCTACTAAGAGAGACTGTTTTTTGCTTATTATTATTGTTAGGTCTTTTAATTACACAATATTTTATAGTGGTTGGTTAAGACTTAACAAAAAAAAGTACATTCAAATTTACAATAGTGGGTAGGGAAGAACGGTTTCTTATTTAATACAAGTCCCGCACTAAAAGTATAACCTGTGTCGCGGAGGACTCACAAACACACATAAAATGGACACTAAGAACACCCAGACTCAGAACATCAATTTGTGGATCAGACAAAGTGTTGTCCCATGTGGGGATCGAACCCACAATACTCAGCCCAGTAGAAACCGGCGAGGTGATCGCTTAAACCACTACTCCATCTGTGCAGTCGTGAATGAGGATCTGGGGCACCTAACACGAATGTGACATTTAACTTGGTGAAAGGGTTTACCTAAATGAGGGGATTCCCTATCGAAATAAATTTTTGAGACCTACAAACAGACGTGAGTACAAGAAATATGAATATCTGAATGGTATTCATGTTTCTTGTAGGAGGTATTTATTTTAAGTTTTCTAACATTAAAATTATATTGCACGTTTTGAACATATGAAATGTTTATATGTTAGTTATATGTACTGTATTTACCTTTTATACATACTCTTTACACTTATCAGGTACAAAATATATGAAAACTTTACTCACATAAATTAAATTAAATAATAGAAAGGCTCTTTGGTACATACGTTTAAATAAATTGGTTAGAAGGTCATTTTTTGCCGTACGTTTGAGGCATGAAAAAAATAACAGTAATATGTCTCTGTGGTAAAACATTTATTACTATGTTTCAGAGATTGTTGGCTCAAATTTATATGTATGTGTGTATGTGTGCGCGTGTGTGCATATGTGGCAGGGGGAGGTTGAGTAAAGTATAAGTGTGTGAATGCGCTACTTGTATACGAGCTGCAGAAGCGCTGCCGTGCCGTCGTAAGAAGGAGATTTAATCCAGTAGGTCAGTTCTCAGTTTGTTGTTCTTTAAGTAAAGCATTAGTTATTATAATAAAGCAAAGTACCTATACTTTAATCCAGTCGAGGCAGGATTACGTATAAAATCTGTATTTGTTTATGAAAAAAAAAAACACATATATATAAATATAAATGGAATCTGCACGGATAGTTTATTATATTAATTGAGAATCTAAACGTACATATTTACGGTTATGGTTATTTAAAAACGAAAACCTCTTACAGTATCAGTACAATTTAATAGTGCAGTAGAACTATTAACATTTCGTATAATTGTTTCTGTTTTACAGCAGTGTTTCGAGTGAGGGAGTGAAAGAACCAAGAGTAAACCTACTTGCCTAAGGCTTGTGCATAGTGTTCTCCAAGATTTTATCACTTTCATTAAGTATTATTCCGAAACCACTTTGCTAGTCCAGCAGTGCGAGAACTTTGATGATTATGATTCAAAATTTGTCTGAAATTTAAAGTAAATTAATTTTATAAATAGTATATTATAATATTATAAATAAGTAAATAAATATTAAGTTTACAGATAACAGTGACCCCCAGAGTAGTGTAAGCGTCCATTTCATGAAACTTGATTCATCAAACTCCACCAGGCAGTTGTTCCATAATTATTAAAATGATTTTGTATAACAGTTCACAGAGGAACGTGTGTTTGAACGTACTCAAATGGAGTCTTGTAAAGTTTAATGCGTTCCAGAGAATTGTTTACGTTGCGAAGCTGTGCAAACACGAAATTAGTTTTCCGTGTATAAGATAGAGGTGAGGCAAACATACTAGGTGTATGTAGATACATTATGAATATTGGTCGTGTATTTTTAGATATTATACTTACTTACATTTTTTTATTTAGAACCCATGTAGAGGGAATAGATATATTTACTGTTAATCTCGAACGTCATAAATGCCTGGAAAATAAAGCAGACAGGTTATTTAAGACCTTGGTGCTTAGAACTACTCGAGTGAACACATATTTTTTTAATTAGTAAATAGAGTTATTCACTGACAATCGAAGAAATTGTTTGTTAACTTCGTGCATTTTTTATAAATCTTTTAAAAAGGTGA
The DNA here is from genome assembly GCA_902825455.1 of Arctia plantaginis. Classification (NCBI taxonomy): domain Eukaryota; kingdom Metazoa; phylum Arthropoda; class Insecta; order Lepidoptera; family Erebidae; genus Arctia; species Arctia plantaginis. The sequence goes on along the minus strand of CADEBD010000171.1, from coordinate 8,828,234 downwards.
CTATCACGGTCACATTAAGTTGCAAGAATGCTATTAATAAAATTTATTGACTCGCACACTGTATGCCTCAGGAAAGTATATTAAATATGTATAAGCACGGGAAGTCATCCCAAAACTCGACCAGGGACTTCTTTAAAGCAGGAGTAAGTTTGTCCTTCCCATAGGCGTCGCGAAAACTTTCAACAAAGCAATTAATTTAATACACAAATAACTGAGCGAAAGGATTTCATGAAATATGAATGTCAGAGTTTGTCCTCTTCAAGTCTTTAAATACTGTTATAAAGTCTATCTTATTGTTGTAGTTCGTTTGATGAAAAATAAACAACCCCTGAGAATTGTAATAAATGTAAGGACATTATGGTAATTAGGTATCATAAATATTTAGCTTGCGGTGAATGTTGACTTGCTTTAATTGGTAAAGTTTGTTACAGTTATGTATTTATAAAATGATTGCCTAGTATTATTGCTGGCTGCGACTTTACGAATTAAATTATAAGCAATTAGATTATTAACTAAATTCAAAAATGATTCTAAGGAAACAGATTAAACTACTGAATTTGTAATGATTGGTGTGACTTCTTTTCAGCTAATTTAAATGAGTATTTTTCACATACTCCCAAGTCTTTATAAATATATATGCTCGCGACGAACGGTGAACCCTAGCTTAGGCTATATTTACTCTTTGTAATTACTACAAGTGCTTAAGTTTAAACATTATTCTACTAAAATACTAATAACTTAGACTGTCCACTAATAATTTAGTCAGTTGTATCATTATAGGCATATGTAGAAACCTCTTCACAGTGTCCGCACTACCAAAAAAGACGTTGCAGAGCGTCATCGTGGTCACAAGCCACGCGCTAAAAATAAAAAAATACCAGTTGCATAAAAGTGTTTTGTTGTGGCCTTTCCAGTTTCCTTTTTGTTCTCATTGCAACTTTCTACATTCATACCAAAATATACTTCACTTATTAAGTCTCATTTTTTTCGAACAGATTTTTTTTCTTACAATTTGTAGCTGTATCGAACCGTACGCTTGTGCAAACATTTCACCCAAAGTTTACCTCTATAAATAATGGCTGTCAAAAGTCTGCATACGTGTACGTGATGTTCATATACAATGCACTTAAACTGATTTCAGCGGATAATGCATTTTATACTGGAAATAACTCCTGAAAGCCAAACTATTACAGCACTCAGTACGTTCATATGAGTGATATTAATACTATTTTTATTTTGAGCACCTTATTCAGAATATTATTTGCTACCAAAAATATACACGTAAGTACACAGCTAACGGAAAAAATAATTAAGTGAGTACACGTAGAGCTAACGCTATCCCAAACTCGCAGGACTGAATTCGCCAATTGACGAAATTATATTTTTTCATAATTACAACTTGCCAAAACGACCTTTCCAAAACTCTTCGACCATTGTACCTTAGCATATCGACCTTTTAACGACTTTCTTTTCTTTCTCTCTTTTATGTGTAAATGATGAATGAATTAATCTAGTTTTTGTCGGGCATTTCGGAAATATACACGTGAATAAAATAGTCTCTGAAAATCTTCTACTATTCTAGTGCTAATTACCCTCTTACATTAGTACTTTTTTTATTATATTAGTTGTATTACTTACACAAAAAAAATTGTGATTAATTTTTGGCCATTTTCTAGATACAATAAGTAATGAAGTTATAGTAGCTCTATCTGTCAAAAAAGGTTCGTACTCCTAAGTCACCGTCATACTAAGGCTGGTTAAATTACAAACCTATCGTCGTGTTGGGAGACAGCCTTCAACACCTATTGTACGACATTCGCCAAAGAGTAATTCACTAGCAGTAGCCATGTACCCTACAACATGTGTGGTATCTGCGCGGTGTGGTTACTTCGTGTTTTACATGTACAACATTGTACTGTCCTATCTGTGTCGGCCCACTTCAGTATCGTTTTATTTTAATTTCAATTAATATTTCGCATTAAATTTGCATGATATTAAACTCCTTAAATTCTTTACCGAATAACTGTTACACTGTTACTGTGCGTTACGAAAACGTAGATGCTCTGTCAGAAATTTTGTCATTTCATTCAATAACGCTGAGAGTAAAATATATTATGTGAATGTCTGGACAATTTTAAATATAAAAGTTTTAAATGTCTTTAAAAGTGTAAATTATTACTGTGCCAATATTAATTAATATACATAAACTTGCCTGTCACAAATATGGACCGAAAGGTATTTTCAAATTATCTTTTTTATTTTATTTTATGGGACATTAAACAGTAACACGTTGGGTAATAACTAGTTTAAAATTAGAGTAAATAATCTGTTGAGTGAACGTGCAACCTACACCAATGTCCACAAAAGAATATTTGAAGGAGTGTAGTGTAAATCGTGCGTTATGTATTTTATATACATATTTAAGTTTACATTTTGCTGTCTTCATTATATTTGCTGCCTGCCCTTAAGGGATAGCTTTATTAACCATCAAAATCCTTGGAGTACAATAGTTTGATTTTACGTCACTAGAATATAATGACTTAGTCAGGATGGCACTTTACGAGATTGTAAGGACATTACTTACTTAAGATAAGGACATATACCATCAATATTCCATGGCTAACATTAATAAATGAAACCCTTCTGGCATCAACATCATGCATGTGTGTAGTGTCTTGAGCGAAGAGGACAAAGCGCCATCTTAATCAGCTTTTCCAAATCCTTCTCTAAGTGCTCTCCTCAGACGGCTCTATTTAATGTACTTTGTTTGTACTTATATATACATTCAATATCAAATCATTATCGTACATGTGTGTTAAGAATCGCTACATGTAAAATTGTATAATAAAAATGGCTTTTGATTCCACAACATATTGTTTACATCAAAGGGATTTTAAAATTGTTTTCTTTTTGAAAGTATTTCCATTAAGGCCTTGTTTTTATTCTTTTAACTTTTAATTTGCCAAAAAATAGTTTATTAAAAAAACGAGAAACTCTATTGTGTGAAACTTGAAATTTACAAACTTAAATATTTCTGAAGCTACCGTCGTGTATTTTTAGTTTATTGTTAAACAGTTTTGGTTGTAGGAGTAGCTTTGTCTTTTATTTAATAACTTCCATTTTCCCTATATTACCTGAGTGATATAGGAGTGATTGGCTATAGGACAGACGAGAAAAATAACCTTCCCCACTTTACGTGTACCCAATAGTTTAATATCTCAAGATTTCATTTTGCCACTTTTGCAGCGTGGTAAATATATGTGAACTATAAACCAAAAAAAATCTAAGCTAAGCCACAAACAGATGGACAGACAGACAAATGGATAATTCGAAACTAAATGGGTTCCCTGTTAATACTACGGAACCCTTAAAAGGATACTATAATAAACATGTGCTAATTATCCCAATTAAGCTATCTTTCATCATACACATACAGACTTTACAGAGAATTTATTAAAATGAAATTTAATTAAACTGTCAGTGTATTTTGCTAAATTATTAATAGGTAGTCTGATAATATTATATAACACTTTATGTTTAAGTGCAATAGAATAAGGATGATTTACAAGATAATTGTTTGTTAGTGACGTAAGACAAATCAAAGCCAAAATAATCGGCATTCTTTTTGCACACTCCCAAATCGCACTTGTTAGATTTGAAGATATTGTAAATAATCGCTTTAGTAAAAACTAAATTTCTAACACGATCAAACATATACAATTCATATTCTATACCATTACTGAATTTCCGTTATTATATCGTACAATACTGCGAAGGCGTCCAGCCCTATCTAAAGTACGAACGAACGAATGACCCCATTGGTAATAAGTATTTAAGCGTAACCACTTACAACCGCACATTTCTCTAATCAAAAGGTATGACCAAAAATAGTTTTTATTTGAATTTGTTTTAAAGTGTAGACTTAAATTGTGATTTTGCGTAAGATGATACGTTATATTCTGTACAACTGTCTCAATTGGATGACATACGTTCTCTATAAACAGTATTTATTTATGTACCGACCGCTACTGCAACACGATGAAGGTGACACCCGTTTGGGTTGGCGCTATTTTACCGCAACGTCGAAACCTTTGTTTTTTTTTAATTTAGTACCGTTCTTTCGCTCGGTCTATACTAACATTAAGAACGTAACAGTTACATGATATTATCCAGACTAGATGAAAGAAATAAGAAAAAAAACTGTGACAAAATTAATTCCTAATTTCATCTCGTAACTTTTAATCCACTAAATGGTGTATCGAAAAAATATACGTACTTCGCTTTATTGCATAAAAGAATATGAATGATCTACATCATAATTTTTCTTTTTCGTACTTTTATTAGTATTGTATTCTAACTTTCTGTATAATTCAAACTAACAATATAAATACGAATGTGAGTTTGCTTGTTTACTTCTCTGTTAAGCTTTCATGCTCTAACAACTAAATCAATTATCACGAAACTTTGTATTCGCATTGTCAGGATTACAGAAAGGTAACGTATATACCGGACGATATGGAAAAAAATTACACAAACAAAGCCATGGAACGCTTTAAAAAGGTATAGCCGGATTAATATGGGAAATCTGCTTTTTAAAATATTTCACTCACCAATATTCGATAGAAAATGTCTTTTATACTGCTCTCAGGATTTTTTTGGTGTGACATATTTCAAAAAGGCTAAAAAATAAAGATATTAATTTTCTTTTTTGTCGCAAAAAATCGGCTTTTCGTTTAAAAATCATGATCATATGTTTTTTTTATGTCTTGGACCCCTAAGAATTAGGGAAAATATCATCATTATGAATTTTAATATAAAAATAAAAACGAAAAAACAGGATTTTTTTCGAAAACCGTTTGAGTTCAAGAGCTAAAAATTTTCTTATCTTATTCTTATTTTTTAAAAAGACAACGCCCGCATTAGGCACAAATCCTGTGTCGCGGGGGACTTTACAAACATACATGAAACGGACACAAAGTACACCCAGACTCAGAACAACAATTTGTGGATCACACAAAGTGTCGTCCCATGTGGGGTTTGAACCCACAACACTCGGCGTAGTAGGAAGCGGCGTGGCGACCGCTTAAACCACTACGCCATCCGTGCAGTAATTTAGGTGAATTATTTTTACTGGACACCAAATCGATCCCCTAAGTGCGAGTCAAAAAAGCCGCAGGGGCAGATTTCCCATATTAATCTGGCTATACCCTTTATGTCCAAAATATTTGTCAACATATATTCTTATAACTAAGGCTTATTAAGTTAAATAGCGCTGGGTACAGTCTCAAACAGACCCAGGACAATACAATCATATTTTTTTTCCACGGCAGCGATATTCGTTACGTCATGTAACAAATACCGCAAGCTTTTATTTCCCATGAGAGCCGTATATTATGAAGACGGACAGCGGTTACCACTTGCGTATTGCCTGATCTTACTCCGAAAATTAATCCGCTAGACAAAATGAAGATGCATTATATATTCGTCTTCCACGGTATTTGAGTTCCCTACTAGTATTTTTGACTTGAACTTGTTTTAAAGCATGTAGTTAACGAATAGAAAGAGCACCTCTTTGGCTTGGCAATTTAATTATTAATACAATCTATATGCTACGTGATAAGATTAAGATACGATTTTTTGTGTTTCTAAGGTCATATAGGTAATTTTAAGGTTTTTTCAAGTGACATAAAATTAAATCATCATAAAAATATTTAGGAACTGCTTAGCCAATATCAGAAGACTTTGTCAAACACATAGGTAGGATTATAAGTTATCTGATCAGGAAATAATAACTCGCTCTTCCATACTTAATCCGTATCAATCAGATTGCGTTGGAAATAAGATAAGTCCTAAGGGTGGTGATTTGCTCCGTGGTGGGACGGTTAGTCTGTCGTACAATATGACCACCTCGCTCAAACGTTCCGCAAGTATGGCAGTTGTCATTCTAATCCCACGTTATAAATGTAGCCTAACCCACACCGACAAATAAAAGAATATGTTGCCATTTTATTTATTAATATATCAAATTTATACTTATGAGGTACTTTAAACGCAAAATACGTAGAATGCCTGTTGACAGTAAATCCGGTATTATCATAGAACACTTAATTATTAACAATTTACACTACATTCGAATCATTGCAAATCCTTTAATTTTTTAAATACAAGCAATAGATACACAACAAACTTCCTTAGCGGAGGTTTCAATCGGGGCCGACTAAATCTAGTCCAGTTTAACCCAAAAAAGACACAGGTATGTGCGTTCACCGCAAAAAAGATACAATTTGTCATATCACCTCAGTTTGAGAGCACCTCCCTAACTGCCTCAGCCAGCATCGGAATCCTAGGCATCGACATATCGAGCGAAGTCCAGTTTCGGGTTCACTTAGAGGGTAAGGTCAAATTGGTCTCGAAGAAGCTCGGTGTCTTGAACAGATCGAGGCAGTATTTCACTCCGGCCCACCGCCTTCAGCTCTATAAGGCGCAAGTCCAAGGCCGCATGTTAAACAAAATAATAAAATTTGGACATCCGACAAACAACGTCATCTAGCCTCAAACTAAGCAGAGATTATACTATGAAAGCTAGATTGACTGATAGAATATTAATAAAAAAAAATTGTAGACACATACATATTATACATTGAAAACACCCAAACTCCGTAACAAATATTTGCAGACTATACATACATTTGGTCAAACCTGGGAATCGAACCCGAGACCTCAGCACAGCTGTCGCATACACTACCACTGCACCACCGAGGCAGTCAACCAGTCTTGAGCCATTATCTTATTCGGTAATTAATTTTAAATAAATAACGACTCTAATTTAATATATATTTTATAATATATTTTACTTTAATCTTCGTGTTCCGTTTTCAGTGTATAATGTTGTACAAAGACTTTAAATAAAATAAAAGAACACTGTAAATAACAGATGACAACACCGAACAGATAGCACCCTCCATTTAAAAAAATGATTATTGTTGTTAGAACAAAAACTGTGTCTTCTTAAGGGATGGGTTCCGCTCAAGCTATGTGAAACTAAAAATATTCTTAAAAAGAACTTACGAATATTAAGAATAGGTACTGTAGCAACAAAAATTACTTAAATTACTTGATGTCTCCAGACGCCAGTTTCACTTATTATAAACTCGGATTCCGTTTTGTTTTTCAATCTTTTATTTCTGAACAACTTTCTTAAAATAATTTAAACGGTTAACGTTCTCGGAAATAAGGAAGTTTCACACGAACTACTTTAATTTCGAAATACAATTTTCACATTCAAATTTTAAGTAACAATTTTGTTCAATTTTTTTTCTTATATGAAAATATTACACTTATAGGCAATTTCGATTATACTTAAGCTACGACATTAATGGTGACATAAAAAGCACAAGGCATTTTAAATTGTTTATATCTGTGCGTAGTACCTATTGAATACAAATACTACAAGGATACAAATAATTTAATTTGTATCTATAATTGTATCGTGTTATAGTTATCTGAATCAAAGTTCTTCTATGGAAAATGTAAGGGTTTTTTATAAATGATAATACTCCAGTAAAACGTAATAATACTATTTTAAGACTGTATGTAAAAATGTTGATCCAGTTTGAATCGTCAACCAGAAGAGGTTCTATAGTATTATTATATTGCTTCTCATTCAATGTTACGTTCATTGTCAAGTCATGCTAATACCTACATAAATAAAAGCTTTCTTGTTATTAAAGAAAACAGTATAAACATACCCTTTTAAAAACTACATAAAAATACAATTAATAAAATCTGCCCAATCCCCATGGCTTTGGGTGCAACAAACAAAAGGAGACCTCATAACTCCTTAAAAAAGTTGCTGACTTTATATACAAAGCGTGCATACACACATTGTATTTCTGATGCTTCTCAAAGTTACTCTTTTCTTCAGTTTGACAGAAAATAAAGTACGCAAACCGTTATTTATTATTATTTATATTTTGCTGGGAAATATCGATATTGAAGAAAATAAATGTGGAGTCCTTGCTTGATATCAACTGCAAGAATTTTAAAATGTTGGAGCATTCGTGTATGAAATTCTTCATATAGACTCTTTGCTATTCATATCATATCGTTGTATGAAATCTCTAAACTACATAATCCGATAGAGCGACACAGGAAAATGCTATTCGCACAACTTGTTTGCTACATTAATAGATAGTTTTTAAAGAATAAATCTGTATTCTTGTTGCAGTTCTTATGATAGCCAAAATAGAAACCGAAATGCGATGAGCTTCATGCTATTTGCTTCGTCCTTTTAGGAAATTAAATGACTAAATTTTACTTCTTTTACCAAATTATGTTTTATTGTCTAGTCCTGTACTGTACACAATATAACTGCCATATTGTACAAGGGCTTTAGTATTAATATATGCACCTCTGGTACCAGCGCAGTGCTTCAACTTCCATATATTCAAATGCTTTCCCATAATCCTGTAATCAATACAGGAATTTAAATTGTACTTCTCTATAACCGACCTTGTAGACCATATACATATATATAATCTGTATGAACAAGTTAAAGAAATAAATAGATTTTGCTGCTTTATAACATGTAAGTTTACAGCAGCTGTAAAAATAAACTTGTAAACATTATTATAAGGTTAGTGTATGGTATAATTATGCCGAATCACCAATAACGTGACGACCATTTCGCTCATATCGCGCTTTGCACACCAACACCGCCTCTGAGCTTGCATTGAATACTGAATGATTTATTATACACAAGTCATAACTCAAAAATTCACTTCAATTATTATCATACGGCCATTTATATCTTTACACTCGTTAAATTTCCTACCTTTGAAATGGTAAATAAGCTCCGTTGAAAGTTAAAGGAAATTATTCATTAAAATCTTCATTACGTGAATTTTAATAATAGGTACGTGTATGTAGGATCGATTTGTATGTCAGGATCATAGCAAAGGGCGTTCGTTCGTCTCTGCTTACTCCGGACGAGAATAAGGCGTGAGTTTAGGTACTTAAACACATGTGTAAATTTTAAACTTAATAATTAAAACACGCACGAGTGTATCATGCTGACGAGGCGTTACAAGGAAAAATATACAAATACAATTTATATCTGTTTATTTAAACTCATGCAAAGCATGAAATCGAATAGAGCCGGAAGCAACGATCTTTTAAAGTTTTAGAGGACAATGCTTAGAAACTAGCCCGAAAAATAAAGAGTTAACGTAAAATAAGTAAATAAAAAGACGTTAATTTTCGAGATTCATATGATTTATGATCACAACTTAGTATTTTTTTAGACTTAGTTTATGTCACTCTACAGTAGGATATAATAATAATAATAATATTTTCGGCCATCAGACACAATGACATCTAGTTTCACACTAAGTAGAGCTTGTACTATAAAAGCTAGATTGACTGACAGAATAATTTTATACTTTTTGTGTTAAAACATACCATATTATAAATAGAAAGCACCCAAACTCCAAATCAAATATTATATAATATATTATAAAAGGCACTATTGAAATCTATTATCAGACTAATTTATCAATACTACTATCTGTTATTTGAAATCACTGGCCAATTTTAAGTGCTATAGGTTCCTACTGGAGTCATCATAGACGGTTTAAAGATATCGTGAAAGATAATTATATGAACCCAACCATTCGTCAATAGGCATCACTCGATTGACTGGTCCTTTATTTAAATTGGTTTATTATCAATTGATAAGTACAGGCATTTGTAGCATGGCATGGCATTTGTATATAACATCGTCACTTTAAAACCAGCTCTTTTGAAGCCAATTCCAAACTAAGTCACTTACTTATTTTGCAAATTTATGGTAAACGCTTTAGGTTACTGTGTCTAGTCTAAGTAAATTTATATTATATTAGGGGTAAAGTTACCATGTACTATTTATATTTTGTTGCTCATTTTGTATTAACAACAGTTTATAACTAGAGTAAAAATGGACTGAGCCATTTTACTAAAGGTTTAATATATATAACTTAACAGATTTTGTAACCGATGATCTGTGTGTGTTAAGTGTAGATATATATATATACTAACTTGTGCCCGCGGCTCCGACCTCGTGAGCCTTTTTTCGCAGTAAAAAGTAGCCTATGTTACTCATAGATAATGTAGCTCTCCATTGGTGAAATAAGTGTTAAAATCGGTTTAGTGGTTTAACCGTGAAAGCGTAACAAACAAACAAACGCACTTCACATTTATAATATAAATATGGATGTAAGGAGCTTACATTTACGAACCTGTTGATCGTGTGGTTAGCGATCCTGACTACTAAGCCGCCAGAGGTTCTAGGTCCGATTCCCACCCAAGACGAATGTTGTGTGATGAGCATCGATCATTTGTTCCGTGCCCTTGTTCTTAGAAATATGTGCCCGGTTGACCCGGCTATAGGCTTGTCCCCTGTTACGTAACTGGAACTAAAATTAGATATTGTTTGTGTATATGTGTGTGTGTATGCATGTTATATATCCATGTGTCTATATTTTTTTCTGTTACTTATATTAAAGTGTAAGAAGCCATTTCAAAGAGCCATTTTTACACTCAATTTTATTGTCCGGATTTATGTTATTTAATTTATTTGCTAAACTATATCACAATGTCTTCGGAAAAAGAAAATCAATCACTAAAACCAGTTTTGAGGCCTTAATTAGACATACTTGATGCTCTCGTCATCTCATCAGTGCTGGGTTGTTGTGATCAATAATTTAGGCGTTTAATATCCCTCTGTTTAGCCATTGAGGGATAAAGACGTAAGCTTATACAATATATGAGCTTACTTTTAAATGAGACGGTAGGTGTGACTTTGAGAATAACTAATAGCCGTAGAAGGTCTGGAGGTCGTTCAGCTAGAGGTTTGAATTAAGCAGATTTGACCGGCGTTACTTATGTAGCTCTCCGTCTCTGTCCCCGATTTTCGGTTTATCAAGTGTCCATTGAACAAAGCATACTTCAGGTGCTATATTTTATAATTCGTGACTTCTTATCAGTCACCTACCTTTTTTTCGTCTCTTGATTCGGGCGTTCGCAATGAAATACCATTTCCACATAAATACAGTGAAAAAAACAATAAATATTGAGTTTTTGATAGCCTACATCACATGTTTCCCATCGGTGACTAAATAAACGTTGGGGTTGCTATAATAATATTTTAAGGGTGCAGGTCACTTATACTTAACCTGAATACAATAGCTTCACTAAATGAAAGAAAACATAGACCGCCTTGCCTTATCGGCCAAGGAAGTTGTAAGCGTCAAGGGAGGGAAACGGGTTGCTTAATTATGTTCGCTCGTATGTCTCAAAGTAACCAGGACAAAAGGACTAAATATAGTAAAGTTGACGAACATATTTACCCCGTTTTACTTCCGAGTGTGGTTGGAGAGAAATTTGCTCCGGCAGTGGTCTCGTTTAGCAAACAAAGTTACTGATTATGTTACATCTGAACTTTTGAGTGTTACTTATGCTGGCTATATATTTGAATTGGGCAAAGGTTCACCTGTAATCATGCTCTTCAAAATAAACTGCAACAGAAATATAAATAAAAAATAAAACAAATTAATGACAACGCTCATGCAGCGCCTTGAATATTATTACAGCCTGTAGAAAATAAAGGAATCACCGGTCTCTACCTCTACCCCAAACACACTTAATGGTGTACAGACTTAGGTGTATCAAAAAAATCACTCCGAAATAATAATACTTAATATATATACAATATTATAATATGAAAATGAATTTAAAAAAACGATGTAAAGAAAAGAAACATTCACATGCGTCATACCAAACATAAACCAGCTAACACTTACAATACCGACAGGCCTGTTGGTCTAATGGTTAGTAACCCTGACTGCTAAACCGGAGGACGTGGGCTCGATTCCCACCCAGGACAAATATTGGGTGATGAGTACGGTAATTTGTTCTGTGTCTGGCTATAATTTATCTATAATATGTATGTATTTCAAAAATTTATAAGTATGTTTATCAGCAGTCTGGTTACCACTGTACAGGCTCTACCTAGTTTGGGATCAGACGGCCGTGTGTGAGATGTGTATTGCACACATCTCACACACGGCCGTCTATTATTATTCTCTTTATTCAATTATATATACGATTATTATTATTCTCTTTATTCAATTATATATATACGTATTGATTAGATTTTTAATTATATTACAAAAGACATAGAAAAAAATACATTAAAAAATATGTAAAATAGTAGACCACCGACATCGGGTACAGAGACCAAAACACCGGTGGTTAGGACTCCAAAGATAGGAACCTCCTCCGTCGTCCAACGTAAGCCTCTTAAGGTGTTGGTCGAGGCTCTTGGCTATCAATCTGTGTGCAGATATATCTATCGGAACAATGATCACTGAATCATATACATATCGACGATCTCGTGAGATAAATCCAAATATTTTAAAACTTAAAAGAGTAACAGACAATTATAAGAACATTGGAGTTTATTTATTATATTGCATTTCTATTTTGTTGAATTCTCGCTCCTCCGATAAAATTTTAATGGCTCAACACCGGAGTAGTTCTTAGAAGTACTCGGTGTTAGATAACCTATTGGTTCTAAATAAAATGCGAGTAGCCTGTAATGATTAAACTTAATATTTTAGAGAATAACGTGATACGTCGCCCAACACAAGCGTAATCACCGTTGCTAGGATTCAAAGGTATCGCGTTTCTTAGCTCTCGGCCTCTCCTCGTCCCAATGACCCCCCACGCTGCTCGTTCAGGAACGCGTAGACAGTCGGTTAGACTCCGGCAAAGCACTTCGCTTCCCTAAAGGAAGGTCGTTCGTTAGACTTGTTCCCATATCACCAAAAAAAATCCGTGTTGCAGTAATTATATGCCATTATTTTTCAAGAAACCAAAATAAAATATTTTAATTATAATTTCATAAAAATGAAGCTACAATATTCATATTTGTATAGAATGTTCTATGAATTTGTTTACATTTCAGTCATATTTCCCGCACAAACCAAGAGAAGCGGTGCTTGGGGGAGGGGCGGATCAAGTCACTAGCTCGAGTATGAAAATATTGTATTTTCATATTATGTTACTACTGCAAAATTCGTGTAAAGCGTTTGCCATTCCTTTTTAGAGTATTCACTTAGGTGAATACGAGTACCAACATGCATTATGAAAGTACTTTCTTCAAAAAGCGAACCCAGACCCTATACTGCATTCACATAGTTCCCTTTGACTTTGTTCTGGGAAAAAAGATACCTCTGAGGTTCGTTCCGGCTTTGCTTCCCAGAATAAGTCTTAGGAAATGCCTGCGCCTTCTGGATACAAACTCCAACTTGTAAAAATATCTGAAAAGATATACTTACAGAAATAAATATCAATTATCATGTACCATTGTTAACAGACACCTGCAACTCAAGAGTCACTAGGATCTAAAATCAAAAGGGAAGGGGGGGGGGGGGGGGGGGGGGGGGGGGTCGGTTGGACTCCGGTTAATTCTCTCACTCGATACACTACTAGACACACTCACAATACATATGCTCTCGTTTGTGTTCCTTGACGAGTAGGAACCGTGAAGAAAACATCAACATTTTTCCGACTGTGTGGAGGAACGGGTGTCATGTCCCACCAAGACAAAGGGAGGATCCTCCGACCAGACGAGGTGATCATGCCTGTCGGGCCGCGACCCAACGGTTGATGTTGGGAAGTTGTATATATGCTAATCGGCGAGGGAATTTTTTATATCGCGATACAGGATTAGCAATTCTTATTTTAGTAGTTGGTGTTTCTTATTTTAGTAGGCGGTGTGTCTTCATTAGATGGCGCTGTAGTATGTTTCTGTTTCTTTGTATGTGGGAGTCGCCACAACTGTATTATCAGTCCCATACACGTATTACATTTCAAGTAAATTGTGGCTACAATTAGAAAAAAAAGTGTATTTTACATATTAAATACCTTAGCTGAATACTCCATGTATTTTTTATAAATAGAAACGCCATTATCATTTAATTTACTTTTCTTCGTCTTTCTTAGCTGCTTTATAAGTTTTAGTTAGAAATATTGTATCACTTATTCTAGGTAAAAAAATAACTAAGAGTAACATTTACTTATACTCTTTGACCGATATTTAAATACTAGATTTTCTTTATCTTCATTTTTAGTACTACTACAAATATACTATACATGATTGTATTTTAAGGCAACTTTAACCTCAACGCGACAAAAATAACACTAAGTAATGTTTCTTAATACCAAGCATAACGCTAGTGAAGCTTAATATAGCGAAATAATGGAAAAAAATGGAATCGGCAAGAATTGAGTACCTATTTTACTGTTTATTATTACTGGTCTTAAATATTTGTTTAAACATTTTTTTTTAGCCCGTTGCCCCTTCTCACAGTATAACATTCAAACCAATGGAAACGAAAGTTTCTACCTTCATCCGATTCAAACGTCAGAAAAATCGCTGTAAAAAAATCCAGCGTGACGGCTCAAACGGGCTCGACAGTTTGTTTTATTGTTAATACTTTGGTAAAAAAATCCTGTCGAGCCCTAAACTAGATTTTTATTCTAATACTATGTCAACTTCAGGTCCGTTCTTCTCTATCTATGTTCTTATCTACCAACTAAGCTATATGTATATATGATTCAACTTGGGGGAGGAATTTACGTCCATACACATATTAATTAATGATATCGGAGCATGAAGTTACTCGATTCAAAAACTTTTACCTTAGATTTAGAAACATTACGATTTAGTTTTACATTGCAATGTTACTTTTTCTTTTAACTGTATTAAAGTTATGTGATTTTGTGAATTGTACCATATTAAAAATCTAGTCCTTGTTGATAGTAAATTCACGGATAAAATCAACAGCTCGTAATTTATAATTTAGTATGGTATACTATGAAAAATATTCTATCCGTCTGTTTAATTCATAAAATGTTTTTGGAGTGTGTATGCATAGGATATGATTTATGCAGCGATAGCTTAAAAGAGCAGGCAGTATAGTAGACGCGTTGTTTATTTAGTAAGCGTGCTCTGAAATAGCATACATTCTGTGTGTTCTGTTGACGTGGCTTGGAGCTTTGTGAAATCGATATATGAAATAGATGTTAAGCAAAGCTGTCTCGTTAGAGTCGTTTTCAGCTTTAGTGCTTTGACCAATCAAAACTTTTACATACCTTTTACAAATAACTTTATTACTTTTAGTTGTAGTAAATTAATGGCATCAAAAACAATAGTTAGGGCAAAACAATAGTACTGTAATATTTAAATGCGTTTTGGAAATTATTGATAACCACTTTATGAAACCAAACTAATGTCAAGTTAAAGAATTTAGAATATATTATTGCGTTTTTTAGAAATCAATGACCAGAAATCAGAGAAAGTTAAAACCGCGGTGAAATTTCTTGTCATAGGCCATACCACCACCATTGGCCATAGAGCGAAACATCCTAGCAAATTAGTTGCAATAGGGGTTCGATGCTTCATTGCCCAAACCGGCAAGCTATCAGCCGTACTTTGAGCAAAAACTGCAATCATAACAGCATACCATTAGGATGCAAGAAGCTGTCACACCCGAAAATAAACTTTTCGTCATAACATTTTTTTTTTAACAAAACTTTTTGTCAAACAACTAATACTATTAGGGGCGTACTATTAGTATTAGGGGCAAACTGTAAGTGACTACCGCTACCCATGTACACCTGTATCTGAAGAGTCACCAGTGCATTGCAGTCCTTTGAGCGCCCACTTCCCCTCCACATAGACAACAGGACGGGGGGTAGTGACGGATTAAGAATACGGAGTCTCACCACGCCTATTCATCGCGTGTATGTCGTAAGAGTCGACTAAAGGAGCAAACTTTGTAGTATAACAGAATTGCAAAGAGAAGGAAAACTTGAAACAAACCCTGTACCAACCCGCATGGACATCATGGTATAGTAGGACAAAACCTCCTGTCTAAGGTGAGGCCTATGTCCAGCAGTGGACTATTAAAGGCTGTTGTTGATGATGATGCTGATAGAGAGTTTTACGACTGCGGAATCGTATGTTCACTGCAGGTACTTTCCGATACAGTAGTGCCCATAAGGACCCTGTGTTAGTCCGCCTGGCATGATTCATAGAGTACAAATAAGTGCTTCGAGCTGCTTATGGAACACTGAAAGACATTTGTCAATAAAACACAACATGGTTAATTGAACATATTTAGTATCCCAAATATTTCTAAATATTTTTTTCCTTTAAGTCCCAAGTCACACTTCTATACTAAAACGAGTAATTAAAAAATATTAAACACAGACTGTTCACATAATCAGACTTCAAAGCGTTAATGTATAAGGGAATAGGCGGTAGAGAGGACTGTTATCTGGTTTCCACAACTACACAACTAAAACACTGACCTCACTCACAGTCAGAACAGTTTGCAAGTTCTCTAGAGAAATACTCGTATATTATTTTATACGCTTCATTCAAAATTAGATGCGTAATCACTTCATCAGTCGTATTTGTTACCGTTACTATTTTTTGTAAATTGTTATTAATGGGTATTGTTTTAGATAAAAATAAGATTTACTTATACGGGTCATAACGGGGTAACGTAATAACTCTTGTATATTGTGTAGTATTACACGAAACATTCACATACCCGCCCATACTCAATAATTTTATTTATTTCGTTTCAAAATTAGCAGTGGCAAAGCTAAAAACCACACGGGACAGTTAACGTTAACCCCCCAACTTGGCAAATTAGTTCTAATCTAATATTATAGCAGAATATTACCCATTTATGAGTCTGAACAAAACTAGCCTCAATTTTTAAATTGCAATGTAGTTTATAGCACGCCTGAAGGCAAACAGTGGCCATAGTCTATAATAACTTTAACTGTAATAACGACAAAACTCACGAAAGTATATTAGTTACTTTACTTATCGTGAGAAAGCCATGCAGGTTGGAGATAGTATTATAATGTACTACTCTGTCAAGAAAGTACCGGGAAAAGATCAATAATACACAAAATTGTTATTGTTATTTTTCGAAATTGATTTTATCACCTTCAAAGTATACTCTTTCAGAAACGATGCACTTACGCCAACGAATATACCAATCATCAAAACATTTTTTAAACGCTGTTTCCGGAATTGAGTTCAGTTCTCGCCGCAAATTCTCCTTTGTGTCTTCTACCGATTGAAAACGGGTGCCACGAAGTGGTAATTTTAGTTTAGGAAAAAGAAAGAAGTAGGCTGGAGCCATATCTGGTGAATATGGTGGTTGCCGATGGTTTTTGTTGTGTTTGGTCAAAAATTCGGTCACAATGATGGCCTTGTGCGAAGGCGCATAATCGTGGTGCAAAATCCAAGAATTTTCTTTCCACAAATCTGGCCTTTTTAGTCGAATTTGCTCTCTTAAATGCCGCATAACGCTCCAAACAATGCGTTTCATGAATGTTGGGTCGGAATTGACTCGTTCTAGCATGTCCTCAGCGACTCTCATGCGATCAATCGCGTTTTAGGAGAAAATTCAGGTCTTTTGGGACTAGCCAAGCGGTAACATGTGTAGTGTAGTAATACATATATAATACGTATGTCTATCTTAAGATAAAAGTAGTGATCACTATTGTATTTACTGGAGAATAAATCTGATCGTTGATCTAACAACATCTTTAATTTCTCTCTCGACACCCAACCTTACATGGCGACCCTGCCAGTAAGCGATCAGGTTCGCGTTGCATTCCGATCGCCTAATAAGGTATTGTGATATTAAACATTGTCACAATCACATCGCAATTATGAGTTATTTTATATTATCGCGTATTGAGAAGTGTAGGGAACGGTTATTTTGTTGCGAAAAATGGGTAAGCAACAGTCTAAGGAAGAACCAGTAATCATCGCACAAAATGCTAGCGGTGGTAACAACGCTTCATCATTGGAGCAAATGTATCAACATACCAGCGTCATCACCTGTATCCTGGGGGTGATATGTCTTATCCTGATTGCCGCATTAATATACTATGCGATTCGGCTGATGATATGCAAAAATATTTAATTTCAAAAAAGTCTTTCACAGCCCTACAAGAACAATTGATGCGGTGTAAACAAAATCAGCGAGATATCGAGGACTACGGTAAGGAAATTGAAAACTTATTTGTTAACTTGACCATTTCGCAGGCCGATGGGGATACAAAAAAGTATGACGTAATTAAACCACTGAATGAGAAAATGGCTATAAAACGTTTTGCCACCGGGTTACGAAATAGGCACATAAGCACTATTATTTCCGCCAGGAACTATGAAACATTGAGGGATGCTATCCGAGGTGCGGCTGATGAGCAGACATCTACGTGTCCAGAGGACAGTATCATGAAATTGACGAACAGGGAATACACCCGTAATAATATGTCATATTCATCTAGAGGACGATGTTTTCAGGCACGCGGTGTCTACGATAACCAGCGTGGCCAGTTCCGTCAGCGTAGTCATAGTCACTCTACTCGAGCGCGTGGGCAGCCGCAAGGTGTCTACTATAGAGGTAACCGGTACTCTAGAGGTAGGTACATACATAATAATTATGCTCGAAGTAATCGCAGAGAAAACTACGTAACATCAATTATGGTACGTGATACACAAAATAATAGTACGCCTACTGAATCTAACGCCAGCCAATTTTTTCGTGACCAACAAGAATAATCATGTCAATATTTGTCATTATAATAATTATAATTCTATTCCTTTGTCACTTGGTAACAGATCATATAACTGGTTAGTTGATACGGGTGCGTCACTTAGCGCCATTAAATATGAGACATTGCATCAGAATAACATTCCATTCCAAATAGGGAAGGTAACAATAAACGGAGTGTGTGGTGAACTCTGCTCTGTAGGTTTTGTTGATTTAAGATTATCATTTAAGGACATAGTATTTATACACAGGTTTCATGTTTTTCGAGATTTATGTTGCGTGACTGATGGAATTTTAGGTTTAGATTTTTTGAGGAAATATAACGCTAAATTGAATTTAGAATTAGATATTTTAACTTTATTAAATAATGGCACTGAAATTTGTTTATCTTTACAACCAAGTGTGAGAGGAGAAAAATTTATTCACTTATCGCCCAGATGTGAATCACTGCATTTTGTATCGACCAGTTTGAAAGATGAATGCGTGATTTTACCTAAACAATTATGTGAAGGTGTTTTTATGGCTGGGTGTATTGCAAGCCCTAAGAATGGTAAAATACCTATTCGAATACTAAATACGCGAGAGGAGACTATTAGTTTGAGTTTTTTTTTGTCCTGAAGTAGAAAACTTGAAGGATTATTCATTACTTTCTTTCGATAAGGCTACCATCAATGCGGATAGAGTGAAAAGGTTATTGAAAGAGTTAAAATTAAGTTATTTAAATAAGGAAGAACAGTTAGAAATTGAGAAAATATGTGCAAAATTTTCTGATGTTTTTCATTTAGAAGGTGATAGATTAACAACGTGTAACATTTATCAGCAATCAATAATATTAAAACCTAATACTGTGCCCGTTTATAAAAAACAATACCGATTGCCAAAGTCTCAAAGAGGAGAAATTCAAAAACAAATTAGTAAAATGTTACAGGACGATATCATTGAAGAAACAACAAGTGAATGGTCTAGCCCTATACTTTTAGTGCCGAAAAAATCAGATTCTACAGAAAAAAAGTATAGACTAGTAGTAGATTATCGAAAATTAAACGAAAATATTGCGGATGACCGCTTCCCACTCCCTAACATAGTAGAAATTCTAGATTCGCTATCAGGTGCTATTTATTTCAGTCACCTTGACCTGCAAAATAGTTACTATCAATTTGTTTTAGATCCAAACAGCAGACAATGCACTGCTTTCACGTTTGATAAGCAATATCAAATGAAAAGGATTCCAATGGGTCTTAAGACCAGCCCTAGCGCATTTTGAAGGGCAATGTCTATAGCGTTATCAGGTTTAAATTACGATAAATGTCTTCTGTATATGGATGATTTAGTCTGCATCGGACGTAATTTAGAAAATCATAATAAAAATTTAATAGATATTTTTTCTAGATTACGAAAAGTTAATTTAAAATTGAACCCCAGTAAGTGTAAGTTTTTAGTTAAAGAGTTATTGTATTTAGGACATGTAGTTAGTGCGGATGGAGTAAAACCTGACCCTAAAAAAACAAAAATAATAGAAAATTATCCACTACCAAAAAATGCTGATGATGTAAGACGATTTGTAGCTTTTTCAAACTATTATCGCCGTTTTATTCCAAATTTTGCTGAAATAGTAATTCCTTTAAACAAATTATTAAGAAAAAATGTCGAATTTATTTGGACACATGAATGTACCAAGTCATTTGAATTATTAAAAAATAGCTTAGTGTCTCCACCTTTATTGCAGTACCCAGATTTTTCAGATGACAATGAATTTCAGTTGTACACAGACGCATCAGGAACTGCAATAGGTTCTGTTTTATGTAATAAGGATGGTCGCCCAGTAGCGTATACAAGTCGTAGCTTAAATAAAGCTGAATTAAACTATGCAACCATAGAAAAAGAAATGCTAGCTATTGTTTGGTCTATTAAATATTTCCGACCTTATTTGTTTGGGAAAAGGTTTACAATTTTTTCAGATCATCGCCCTTTAATATATTTATTTAACATGAACAATCCTTCAAGCCGATTGACGAAATTTCGTTTAGTTTTGGAAGAGTATGATTTTGTGATTGAGTATATAAAAGGTAAAGACAATGTTGCTGCAGACACATTATCTAGGATGCGAGTTACATCAGAAGAGTTGAAAGAAATGAGTGAACGGATAATTAATGTTATGACAAGAAATCAACGAAAGGAACTGGAAGGTCAGAAAGTAATTCACCCAAATTTGCAAACTTTGCCGAGCTCAACCACTAACATTCGGCCTGATCAACCGAAGGTTGTGGAAATGCTTACAAAGCCGTCAAATTCTGTTGAATTATTATTAGTTTCTCGGAGAAAAATGAATATTATGAATAGTGAATTAAATAGTCCAGATAGATTTTTATATAATAAAAGTGAAATGATATTGTATACTTGTCCAGACTTCCGATCATGTATCGCGCGAGACGCATATGTGAGTGAACTGGAGCAATATTGTAAAAAAATGAGTATAAAAGATCTCTTTATTATAAAACTTGCAAGTTGTAATGAATTTGTAAATTGGTTATCAAAAGAAATAAATAATAAAAATCCATGGTCCGGACCACGACTACATATCCTAAAGGGGGTTAAGCGAATAATTTCTAATGATGACAAAAAGGTAATCATAAATGACTATCACATCCTACCAACTAGTGGTCATGCCGGAATAAGAAGAATGTTAAATAACATCAAAAAATCTTATTTTTGGCCTGGAATGGAACGTGACGTTACTGCTTTTGTAGCTAAATGCAAGAAATGCCAAATGCAAAAGCATTCTTTGCCCGTTAAAGAGCCTATGGTGGTAACTAGCACTGCCGCAGGCGCATTTGATAAGATATTTTTAGATTTAGTGGGGCCCCTAGATAAGGATTATTATGGTAAGGTATATATTTTAACTATTCAGTGCGAACTCACTAAGTTCGTAGAAGAATATCCTTTAGATCGTAAGGACGCTGTCACCGTAGCAAAATCTTTCGTAGAAAACTTCATTCTCAGGTATGGTATACCGCGAGAAATCGCGACAGATAAGGGTTCGGAGTTCATAGCATCAACAATGAGTGAGGTTTGTAAATTACTTGGTGTTCAACAATTATTTTCAACCGCTTACCATCATGAATCTATAGGTGCGCTTGAAAATGCACATAAAAATTTAAATGCTTATCTTCGGATACAGACTAATAATAGCTCTAGAGAGTGGAGCACCTGGGTTCCCTATTGGTCTTTTAGTTATAATACTACTGTACACACATCTACAAAATTTACGCCATACGAATTAGTGTTTGGAAAACTGTGTAAATTACCTACAAATTTGTCTCAACAAGTTGAACCTCTGTACAATAGTGATGATTATCCATTAACCTTGAAATATAGACTTCAAAAATCTCAGGTACAGGCTAGGGAAAATTTGTTAATGTCAAAAGTAGCCCGAAAACGTTATTACGATAAGCAAATAAATCCAACTATTTACGAACCTAATGATTTAATTTTATTACGCAATGAAAATTGCAATAAATTTCAGAATGTTTATATTGGTCCTTTTAAAGTTTTAGAAGATGTGTCACCGAATGTTAAAATAATTAGAGATAATAAAATTGAAACAGTTCACAAAAATAGAACCAAATTGTATAGAACTTAAATTTGTAATATTTACCTAGTTTTATAACCTTTAATTTTTTTTCTTTTTGTTTACCATAAATATTGTGTGTTTTTAGATCTAAGGAATTTTTATAATGAAAATAAAATAAATATCTTGTATTATTTTATTTTTTTTAAAAGAAGGGGGGTGTAGAGTAGTAATACATATATAATACGTATGTCTATCTTAAGATAAAAGTAGTGATCACTATTGTATTTACTGGAGAATAAATCTGATCGTTGATCTAACAACATCTTTAATTTCTCTCTCGACACCCAACCTTACACATGTTTCATACCCAAATGATTAGTTAAAATGGTACGGATCGACTCGTGAGATACAGAAAGTTCGGCGGCTATCTCTCTCAAAGTTGAATGAGGACTTTCATTCAGTCGCTATTTCCTTCACTTTTGCGATGTTAACTTCAGTTGCAGACGTTGATGGCCCACCAGAGCGAGGCAAACCTTCCATCACATCTCGACCACTTTAGAACGCTTTATACCACTCATAAGAACGTGTTTTTATAAAGTCGATTCACCTTAAATCGGCCGGTAACCCGCCTTTTGTAACATTTTCAGTCACTCCGAACACGAAATTTCGTGTTCGGAGTGAAAATTGGTGATGCAAAATTTAATAGATACTCTTTGTTCGATGTATTTGTCCATTATGAAATTCGCCATACACATTATATATGATATAACTAAAAACAGCACTTTATTTAATATAAATAACCAATCTAACAACAACAAAATAAAAATTTGATTGAATTTGGAACCATAAACAAATTATCATCCATTCCCGATACTTTTTTGACTGAATGTATATAGCGTACCTAAGTATGCACAGAAAACTATGGAACAGTGCATGGCATTTTTATAAAGCATCTCTCTCATTATATATATGTATATATGTGATACAGAGGGAAGAGAGAGAGAATCTATGATACGTATGTATTTGTAAATATATGAATATGTTTATTAGCTGCAGTCTGGTTACCATAGTACCGGCTCTGCCTACTTTGGGAGCAGATAGCCGTGTCTGAGATGTGTTAAGTTATTATTATTATACCAATGGCTAGCTATATATATCGCAGTGTTAAATCCAAATCATTATTATTTATCATTAATCAAATTCATTGAAAAATAAAGAAGTAAAATTGGAAACTCAATCTGCTGAATAAATACAAAATCATTAGCTATTAATTAACAACATGATTTATGAAAGAGAAACAGATTTATTTGAAATTTGTTTAGGAAAATCATTAAAGGATCAAAGGCATTGCTTAAAGATTTTAGGCGGGTTCGAATTCAATTACGTCCCCGTTAAATTGAATTATTCTACACTAAGTTCGGCGATGAAGATCCAATCATAGACCGAACGAAGACTCAGCTCTGATCGATCTACTCGCGACAGCATGTCGTGCGAAATATCTACCAAATAAAAGGGTGTTATAGTTTAGTCATTAGATAACTCTTATATTCTAATAAAGGAGTGTTTAACGAGGAAAACTGACTTAGTTTAGGAAATATAGCCCTATAGAATAAGTAAATCTAAACAATGTATAATTAGTAATATATACAGGGTGTAAGGGACATGGTAACGAATACTGAAATAGTGTATTCAGACCATCATTCTGAGTCTTGTCATTGGAATTGTTTGCCGGAAAAATCAGCTATCAAAGGTAAAGGTCATTTCCCGTAGATATCGCACCAAAGTAATAACTACATGAGTATTCCGTGCTAACAGTATACGCACACTAACACAAGTTAGCGGCCGAAGAGGACGCTTCGCGTGCTTTTGTAAATTCCAATGATTTTCGACTCAAAATCATGGTCTGAATACACTATTTCAGTATTCGTTACGATGTTCCTTACACCCTGTATATGTATGTATATATAGGTAAAGAGGGTATATGTAACGTATACGTAAAGTTTCTAAAGAATATGCTTTTAAATGTGGGTATATGGATGTTTGTTTGGTTGCATCTATCTTCGAAACTGCTAGTCTGTTTGAAAAAAATGTTTTGAGTGACAGTTTTATGAATACAAATATATATATATTTCATAAAACTGGATGCAACAATTTTATTAAATTAGAAAAAATATAGAGTTAAATAACTTAAAGCAGAAACTGGAAATAAACACACCATGAAGTAGGTAAATTTTATAAAAAAAAAATGAGTTGGTTATAAAATATGATGTGGAACGATCAAAGAACGATTCTGTGAAAAATAAGCCTGTTACCGAACTACGTCCATTACTATATCATTTGTCATGAAGGTCATACAGCCAATACGAGAATATTTCCCCAATAGGTCAAATGAAACTATCAAATTTGAAAAAGATAATGATTTCTGGAATATTGTAGTATTGCGAGAGTGATATACTGTAAAAGGGGGCCTATTTAAAAATATACATTCTCATCAAAGTAAAATTGACGTAAAAGTTGTTTATAGATTAACCGAATTATAAGAGAAATTGTCTCGGTTATTATTGTAGTAGAACTTCACTAGAACGTCACAGTGCCCATTGCTGAGGTCATGCTTTGGTCCACAGAGTACAGTAATTTGGTCTTTGGAGTGTAATCAATAGGAGACATTGTATTAACTATTTATTCAATCAGTCACATAACAGACTCGTTTTGTAGATGTGATAATGAGAAACACAGTGATGAATTCACAACTTTATAGCAAGAACCTGTTAAATATGTGAACAAAGAAATTAGTAGAAACGCAAATACACAGGCACAACAATTAGGGACATAAAGCCATCATGGCCTAATTAACAGTATAAATTGTTCTCAGACTTTTTTAACAACATATATACTTTTTTTCACAGCACCGGTGGCAAACGAGTAGGCGGGTGACCAGTTAGTTACTACTATCCCATATTAAGTGGCGAAAAATACAGTTAGGGTAAACCTCATATCATCACAAATGTTCGAAGAGTTTTTAACATTTGTTCATATTTCACACAGAACTAATTTTGCCCGTACCTCTGCTTGCGTAAAAGATTTTCCAACCCTAGAATACATTCCTTCTAAAATATATATTGTTATGCCTCATCCCTGGCAGCGTATGATAAACGTCATGATTCCCGAAATAATTGCGCTAAAATACACATTTTTTTATACAACTTACATGTTTACGAGATTTTTATGTGATTTTTATTTAATGTTTCTAATTGCATATTTTCTATAGTTATAAGTAAACGAAGCTTAGGTACATACTTAAATTTGTTGTTCAAAATTTGTGAACCTCGTAACATACACACAAATGTGTTTATATTCTATAATCTACATAAAAACTCTTACTTATACATTAAATATTTTCTCATTATACATATTTAAATTAATATTTTATAAGCGGGCGTTGCCACCGGCCTCAGATTGCACAAATATGTGTAAGAGACAACGGAGATGCTATAAACGAACAGCAACTAGATAACAGGATCAAGCGCCTGCCACATTTTTAATTTACAGAGATGTCTAGAGTTTTTTCCGCGTCGTGAATTTTCCACTGTCTCCATTCATCAGCCGACTGTCACTGTCCCCCGCCGAGCAATTACTGATGTCGCACTCCACTGCACCGGTGCAATTACTACCACCTACCGCTCTACTTCTTTGTAGATATAGGTATACATCTGCATCTATCCGTAGTGGTAGGACTTCTTCGTGTCGTTCGCGTTCTAAAATCAATGTGTAAAGTCTGACTGGTGGTACCATAGATCCACTAAAAGAATAAATAGCTGTAGATGTAATATAGACTATTTTAAGGTTCTTAAGAAGAAACGATAATTTTAGTACTAATTATGATAGTGTGGTACATTGATAGACCTGTTGTTCGAGTGGTTAGTGAACTTGACTGCCGAGTCTGCGTTCAAACAATGATAAAACAATTATGTGACAATACCGGTTTTTGGCACTGTGTAATTATAATAATAATTATTATAATTCATTCACAATTATGTATGTATTTAGTAATGCTTACATAGTAGTGAAGTAATTTAAGATTAAAAAGCTTGAGATTTGAGTTCACAGCCTACAAATCAAATCAAATTGTTAGTGAAGGAGTTTTCCCTCAATCTGGCGAATTTTCCCTCAATCTGGCGTAAGGCTTTCATAATCCCTTTGCCAAAAAAAAAAACCCTTCTCTCCCTGAACACTATCGACCTATTTCCATACTCCCCTTTCTCTCAAAAGTGCTTGAGGCTTGTGTACATAAGCAGCTATCGCAGTTTGTGTACCAGCAGAAGCTCCTTAGCCATTTACAATCTGGATTCAGACCTGGTCATAGCACAATTACCGCTCTCCTAAAAGTGACTGGCGATATTAGGCAGGGTATGGAGGACACCAAAGTCACAGTGCTGGCTTTGATTGATTTCTCGAATGCCTTTAATACCGTCAGTCACGATGTTCTGCTATCCATCCTTTCCTATCTTATGATTTCCTCGGAAGCCCTGGAATGGTTTTCCTCCTATCTTCAGGGACGACAACAGTGTGTTCGTATTGACGGCTTTTCATCGAGTTGGTGCGATCTTTTCACTGGGGTCCCTCAAGGCGGTATATTATCTCCGTTATTATTTTCAATTTTTATTAATCTCGTAACCCAACACCTTCAATGTGCGTATCACCTGTATGCAGATGACTTGCAAATTTACGCCCAATCGAGAGTTGAAGATATATCACACGCCACTGATAAAGTCAACAAAGATTTGGACTTCATAAGGAGCTGGTCAATGAGGTTTGGTTTGTCGGTTAACCCAAGCAAATGTCAAGTGATCGTCATAGGTAGCAAACAGATGTTAAATAGGTTGGACATGACGGCCATACCACCAGTTGTTTTTAACGACATAATCATACCTTTGAGCCCAGTGGTTAAGAACCTAGGGCTACATATTGATTCGACACTTGACTGGAGAGCACAAGTCACCCACGTCAGCCAGCAAGTCACTACATGTCTTCGCGCCTTATATCGTCTCAAGAATTTTCTGCCCACTAAAACCAAGGCTACGCTTATGCAGTCCCTTATTACTCCCTTAATCGATTATGCTGATGTGTGTTATCTTGACCTGAATGCAGACCTCCTCAATAAACTAGACCGACTTCTTAATAACTGCATTCGATTTGTTTATAATCTTCGCAAGTATGACCATGTGTCTGCTTTACGTTCCCAACTGAAATGGCTCCCGATTCGTCAACGCCGCAGTCTGCGCGCACTAACATATCTTTTTTCTTTTCTTAATTCCCCATCGGTACCTGAGTACCTGGTTCCCCATCTCCGCCTCCTTTGCTCCAGTCACGACCGAAATCTTCGATCTACAAATAATATGCTTCTTCTTTGCAAACTTCTTCTTTATAAACAAGTCAAATTCTCTGTTTTCTCTTGCACCTACTGCTTCATTTTTCTACATCACCCGAAGGTCGACTGGCAGAGAATGCCTTGGGCATTAAGTCCGCCTTTGTACAACTAGTGCATTCAGTTAAATAAATAAATAAATAAATAAATAATGTGAGAAAATAATGTTACCTATTTTTCATTTCCTATATTGTTTTCTTTCTTTTATTTTAGTTGTTTTTCCTTATTACTTTTACAGCCAATAATAGGGCACAAGAAAACAGTGCTGTAATATAATAATAAAAAATGATCATGAATTCGTTTGCTCCATTTCTTGTAAATGAGGCGGTTATAGATTGGCACAAGCAGAGATAGCATTATCTGTTTTCCATTTTTGTTTGATTTAATTAACGTTGACAACAGTCACAAAGTCACCGTAACAAAGGGTTTGTTACGGTGACTTTGCGAGTGTTCATCTATAATTTTAATTAAATTAGAAAAAACAATAGACGATTTCAAATAACGTGGAATTAATTTTATTAAATGAAGAAATTTAATTTGAATAAACAAGAAAATCCATTTGAAAAAAGTTGAACCGACTTCAAACAATACTAACTAGCACTAAAAACTAACACTAAGCACTAAAAACCTAGCAGCAATCGCGGTTGATTTGCAGCCATTTTTTAAGGAGTTCCGTTGTCTGTCTTCGAAACTCATCATCAGATCTAAATGAAATTTAAATGGGACTATTTTGGAATAAACCTCTTTCAAACATTTTTTTTTGAAAATCCGTCTATATATGATGGAGTTGTACATTAAAAAAATATAAACATCCCAATTGATAACCTCCTCCTTTTAAAGTCGGTTAAAAATAATGTTTATCAGCAACCTGAATAGCTTAGTATGAGCTCTGCCTAGTTTGTGCGAGTTAATATTTTTTTAAACTGGGTTAAATCTATAACACATGTCTACAATAATGTAATAAAATTATTAGTTACAATATGTGTAAAGCAAAACTTCCCGTACTAAGAAAGATCTTTTGAAAGGACATTCAATAACGTAATTTTAACGTTTAATTCGTGTGGCAAAGACTGAAACCACAATACCCGAGGCAGTGGTAATTTTCAAAGTAATCAGTTCAATTACTCTATATTGGTACTCTCACCTTACGCATTTTTTCTACTTAGTAACTGTACAACAAATACCCGATACGTGTTTATAGTTACTGCTCAGCACCTATTATTCAATGCAATAGCCATTAATATAACTGATGGCTTTTTTTAATAAACAAGTCATTCATCATAAAAATATTAAAGATCGAAGCGAAGAAAATATTATATAGAAGATCGTTTCAGAAGCGGCAAAGGTTAAAAAAGATTACACATAACAAACCAAGCTTATCTAATTCATTTAAAAGAATTACGTCATTATTTTAGGCAACTATAATAATCACTTTAATTTATGAACAAATTAAAAATTGCCTGATTTTTACACTCCACACACACAATTTACCACAAAATAATAGTTCACGAAGTGAGAACTTAGGTGATATTGCTCCGACAAAAGGGCATGCACCGAGCGTACCCTGTTTTATAGGTGTACTTCCTAACAATATAATGACTAGTGCGATCACAATACTACACACACAATAAAAATTGAAAAATCCTAAAAATCCTGACACAGTACAATAATAGTAGTAATATATGTTGACACATCTCACTCCCGGCCGTCTAATCCCAAACTAGATGGAGCCCGACTGCTAATAAACATACTTATTTACATCATACATATTTTTATTTATTCTTCAAATCTAATCATAAGTACATATTTACACTGACATTTTGTAGAAAATCTTCATTCAGAATTTCGAAAAAGGTGAGTTTATTACAAATGCCTTCCCTTTCATGTCTTGCGTCAAGAAAGAAATTCTGCACATACACGGATATTTACTCTTACGCACCTGGTTCTTTTATACGCACCGACAAGGCGTTGCCTCGCTTCTATAAAGTATTCCACAGAAACTGCCCACTGATCCCAATCAAAGTAACGATATTTAAATTAACCACAACATTCATGCGAGAAGAAAGGCGGATAGAATCAAAGGCGTGCGAATAAATAATTCCGTGGCGTCCCTTTTGTTACTTTCATAAACCTCGACCCCCATTGAGCGTTCATAACGAGCTTGGGTATAACAAAATATTTTTTTTTCATAAAAATTCACTTCGATAAATACGTCATTCAATTTTTGGAGGAATAAAAATGAGTCAACGCAGAGAGTCAACAATGCGGAACAAGTGAAACGCTCCAATAATAAAAAAAGGTAAAACGTATCGGCTGCCCCGATTTTCAATATCGTTTTGCAGGTAAACGAGGGTGTTATTCATATGTGTAAAGAGGAGTTTCCTATGCGTGTAGATGGCTATCCGCATTTATTCCATAGATACTTTTCTCCTTTTTAATAGTCCGTCATGTTTACTTTACAATTGGGAGATAACAATTGTTACGTTTTCCTCAAATAATAATGTTTTTTCCCTAACCTTTTTACAATAGCCACGAATGAAACATGAGCTTTTAAATGTATTTTTTTTTATATTTTATATTATAATGCCCGAGGCGGGGCGTTTCAAATTGGTTGTTGGTTTACATTTACAAAATTCACTGTTGAAACTTATACATTTTCATTGTAGGTCAGCAATAACGCTAAAACCTTTCCTTATAATCCTACATATTACACTTACACCCTATACTACACAGCGCAATAAAGGGTAAAAAAGCCGAAGAGAGATTATAATAGGCTATGTCCTATATTTTAGAAATAGTTACTTTAATGGCTATGTTACTATGTAATTTAGTGTGACTAGAATACCCAGATTTCGAGAAAAAAAAAACAATGGAAACAGAATTATTTGCTAATATGTCAATTTAACCTCTTGATTATCGACATCTGAATGTTTGACTACATCTGGAATGCTTGATCTTTGTATGAAGATATACACTCATTCATATGAATAATCAAATCTGTACAACTAAAGCTAACAATGTAATTAGTTTACTTCACTTACACATAGTTAAAGTACACATAGTTGTATGTACTTTTCAAACCGTATTATTTATATTTAAAGACTTTATTTGAGAAATGCCACACATTAAACTGTGTGTTTTTGTCCTGTAACAGTATCTTCTTGTAAAATTATATTCTAAACAAAAACAATATCGCCAATCTGCCCTACTTGCTTCACTAATGCATTTATTTCACTAATATTCGGAAAGACATTTTTATAATAACATTAGAACAACTTCAAACTACTACAATGTTATTGAACAAAAGAAATCTATTAAATCTGTAACGGGTAGTCTACAGTAAGTATTAGAAACACTGTAGAGTACGTCGGTCACTTATTAATAAATACCCAATAGCTCAAGTCGAGCGGCCGATAGTTATCTGCCTCTGAAGGGGCCTATTCGGCACTGCAATTGAAACGTGTATTACTGAACACGAAATATGTGCACACACCACATTTTCGTCTTACATTGTCTAGGCTGAAATGTTCGCGTAAATGATAATCCATTGTAGAAACAATTAACGATTAAATATAAAAGGAATCTTAAAACTATCGTCACTTACTTTATACTAAAGTAAATCTACATTGCCGTCATTAACCAGCAGATAAAATTTCACAGGACTGGATTCGCCACTGCAATGAAACCACACCACAAATTACGTACACCACTTTGCCCGAGACCCTCGAGTCGTTTATTTTTCCAATGTTTAAATCAATTGAAAACAACTGTTTCTAAGAGATTAGCTTGGCAAACTTCTAAAGCTTGGATTTTTAAACTCTGTAGAAATTTACCGTTATGTTTCAATATCGGTTTGTTTATATGATTGTAATTTTTGTTTCAATAGAGACTTGCCTTAGCGTTCGATGTTTGATTCGTAGCCAAAGAAACATGCTATTGACAGACAAAATGAGGATGTATCCGACAGGTCCCCCTAAAATTTTCCCCCTCTACCTGCCGTGAGATATTGAAAACCGAGCCCGAGGCTATCCGTTTGGCCTTTTTTATTGGCAACATTTCACTCGTTCCGCATTGTGAAGCGTTTGACTGAAACGGGTTGCGTTGTCAAATTGCTCTGATATTTTAGGCGGAACCTGTATAACCTTCATTTACATGCCGCGTTGCTTGCCTACGTCATAATAGGGGTTTTATTTGCAGTGTCTTGTTATAAAGAGTATTTGTAGAATGTAAAAGCTATTCTATGAAATAACGACGTTGACGCTCATGCTTCGTGTTTATCTATATCTGCTTATATATTATTAACATTCCATGGGCTATTACATCTATAAAAATATAATGTTTTGTCTCTTTTTTTCCCCTTATTTACTATTTTCTTTCTTTTTTTCACTTACTCGGAAGGAAGGAGCAAGGAAAGAATTGCTTAGCACCCGTTTTCTGTGATTCCCTAGTACCAGTCCGGTCGAGCCTGTTCATATCGGTATTCTTCCACGGTGGCCAACCAGGTTGGAAGATTTATTTATTTGTTTTAGTTATTTGTGGTAGGAGGTGGGGGGATAATTAGTACTTAGTTTGGTAACATTTTTTTGACCAAGAAGTTGAGCATGCTAGGTTTTATAACTTCTTCTGAAATACTGTTTGACTTAGTCATTTTGTCTGTTATGTCTTATTTTTTTTACTAGCTTGAGTATGCTTATCTGGTTTAGTTAACGTGATATTGTCTGGTGATGACCTTTTCTCTCTATAATTTCAGCTGTTCCTGTAGTTCTTTCCTTTTTTTCAAGTAGGTTGGTCTTCTTTCAAATTGTGTTGTGTATTTTTCAGCGCTTCCTTTTAATTTATATATATTTATATATGTTTTTATGCCTAGGGTTGTGCAAGTTACTGCAGTTGGACCACATCCAACAGTAGTAACTTTCGCTCCTCACTTCTCGCTCCTTTCTTACCCAGTCATTTAACCTCCTGAATATCACTGTACGTCAGTTTACTAGAGAGATATTGTTCTGTCCATTTAATTCTTTTCTTTTCTAAGTTATCATATGAGGAATGTGTGTCCTCTTCAATACCGAAAAACGTTATTTCTTTGCCTTACTTGTTTTCCAGGAAATAAATCCTTGTTGCCTGATTTTCCACTATCGCCTTGAGATTTTCATGCTTTTCCTCCCATGCGAAAAACTTTCTTATAGCTAATTTTTAAATATTTTATGATACTTGTTCCGTTACATTTTTCCCACTTCCTTGAGTTGTTATTTTTTGAGTGTCTAAATTCTTTTGTATTTGTTTAAGTGTATTTATCATTTCTGCTATTGCTTGTGGTTTCATACTCATCTTTGTTGTTTTGATACTTGAGCCAGCCTCTTGTAGTTTATTTGTGCACTAATTTGACTGCACTTATTTATTTTATTTATTTTTAAATCGATGACAATTTGCTACCTATGTCACCATCTGTTGGTGCGCTCTTGAACTAATATTCCAATAAACGCAGTAACTTAAATTTTGACTTATTGCTAAAATGTGACCGATTAGTCATTGAGTTTGTGACACTATTAGATTTGACAATGTTGTTATAGATCGTTTTAATTTTTACCGATTTTATTTTCTCTTTTGATTGTAAATTATGTCAATTAATTTACTTCGTCTCGGGAAAATTATGTTAAGGTGAGAAAACATAACAAATAAACAAACTGCCTTTTGCATGCATAATGTCTATAAGGATTATTAAATGTTATTCAATAGGTTGTTAATGAAGTACCTTGCCACGGCTACGGCTGTGTATAGAGCCATCCATAAATTACGTCACACGAATTTTAAGACTTTTTAACCCCCTCCCCGTCCTTGTCACAGATTGTCACATTTTAGAACTCCCTCACCCCTGATGTGAGGTCACATTTTTTTCAATTTAATGTATTTAAAAATAATTAAAAGGAAAGAGTAATTTTTATTTAACTCGACACGAAGGCAATAACTATCATATGAAACTTCTTTCAAATGGGATAATGCTCGGCGATTTACTGATAGCTGTAGTAATAATAGAGCAAACTTAGCCTCTTAACACACTATGTCACATTCCGGTGATTCCTTTCCCCCCCCCCTCCCCCCTACCTTTAAAGTGTGTAACTTATGGATGGCTTCTATATAATTTAAAAATAAAAACTACCAAAATTCTTGATACTGGATACTGCATAAATTAACTTGCTTTTATAAGGCAATTAAAATTCAGGTAACCTTGGCGTTGTCAGTAATCTCTTATTATGGTAAAAACTATTTGTGTATAAGATTTACATTTATGTTTATAAAACATTTTTTCCTTCTAGATTTTTTATAACCCTAAAAACACGCGCTTATAAAGTTCTCACATATCCAAAGGACTTGGGAAATTGTCGAGGAACATGTAAACTGTTGTTCTTTGTTGAAGGTTATATGTAAAATTATTTTATCCAGTGCCGCAGTGTGAGTTGCTAAACTACTATGAGGTAGTTAATATACGTTTGTAGTACCTCATAGCCTTTATTTAAAGTTACATTAGTAAAAGGATTCTTCATAGGGCAATATTGAGCACTTGAAAGTTGTATGGAATATATTACCTAAACACGGAAGCAACTTAGCCGCTTAAGGCTTCTGTTAAAGTGAATGTTCCAATACGTCTTGATTGTGTTGCTATCGAAATTGTATCAATTGTGTATTAAACACGGTGTTATGTATAAAATACGTATTTGAACTATAGAGTTATACATCACATAAACAATCTTCATGTATGTCTTTTGACACTTTATTAGTTTTATTTGTGACTAATCAACGTACTAAGTACGAGTATGAAAACTAAATCTTGGAAATTGATCCCTACTTCTAATTGTTCGAAAGTGTGTTTGCAACTTAGATTCTAATGCTATAATTATGAATCGTAGAGCTAATTACATGATCGAGCCAAAAGGTAGACAGTGGAAACTAGCTCGTTAATTAAAAAAGTAGCCAGAATTTAGAAAATTAGGAAAGATATCCAAGCTCAAACTACACAATGGCAGGCAATCACGCTACTTCCAAAGAATATCAAACTGCAACTGATCGTCTTCGACCCCATCGCACTGCAGCTACCCAATGTATCCCATATGCTGGTATTACTCCAGGTTTGACAAGACTGCGAATAAGTGTGTGATACCTTGAGACTATAAAACAGAATTAACTGGACATCATTACGACAAAAACGTTTAACAAACTGGATTCGTCATCGAAACAGATATACAGGCATTGACAAAACTAATTCTACAACAAGAGCGTAGCCATGATGGGACAGGGTAGGGCACTTGCCCCACGTTGGATCCCTTAATCGGTAGTTTTAGTCAAATTACTAGACAAAATCAAAAAGCACGAAATAGGAATCTGATAGCGTGAGTACACGCGGGAACTTAAAGAACTCCGCGCAAGCCTCTCAGTCTCCTTGTTAATTACATTTTGAGTAACACAACACCATAAATACGTTCAAACGCTTTTAGATATATATTTTTTCTCTGTCTTTCTACCATGAACGACGAACTATATCAAATTTTTTTTTTTTTTTTTTTTTTTTTTTTTTAAAGACAACTCCCGCATTAGGAATAAATCCTGTGTCGCGGGGGACCCCACAAACATACATGAAACGGACACATAGAACACCCAGACTCAGAACAACAATTTGTGGATCACACAAAGTGTCGTCCCATGTGGGGTTTGAACCCACAACACTCGGCGCAGTAGGAAGCGGCGTGATGACCGCTTAAACCACTACGCCATCCGTGCAGTCTACTACGCGTTACATGTAGCAGAAGGGACTCCTAACAAAACATACTTTTATATAACTCTCTATCTTGATTGTGCCTTACGAAATAATACACAACGAGCATTTGAAAGCTCATGGGCATCATTGAACATAAGGCGACCGCAAATATAGTGTTGTTACGAGTATGTGTATGAGTTTGTGTAGGCGGCGGCTTACACTTTTTTTTCAATATTGCATTTCACCACTGAATTACATTGTTAGATAGATATCCACAAACATTAAACCTCTCACAGAATGATTCTTTATCCTATTGCAAAAATTTACTCTTTTGCTTTACAACTCCACATTAGCATTTTTAACTAACACTCGTAAAATCGTAACGAATTTCTTAAACGACATTTAAATTGTATGTATAGTAATTTAGAAGCATTTCCTCAAAGCAAGAGTAATTACAAAATGCAACATAAATGTCTTTACACGTGGGAGTTAAGTCGGAGGCTGTATTTATTACAGCCCCTTGAGCGGCCGGAAGTAAGCTCTTCGGCGGCATGAAGTAGTTTTAAACGGCACATTCTGTACCGCTGTTATTTACAGCGTAACCAACAAGAAATATATCTAGCAATTTAACTTTCAATTTAGATATATTTTACCTCGAGAACATATTACACTATCGACGATTTACCGTCTCCATTTTATTTCGTACTATTGCTACAGGCCTAAAAACACAAGTTATTAACCTTTTCTAACGTAAACAGCGGTATTAGTCACATAACCGCAATAGTTACGAGTTCGTTGAGGGTAATTTTAGGCCACCAGGGACTTCCTTTCTAGGGTATACCTGGTTCCCCGGCTATTAGTACCCGAGACGGCGTGCGGTTTTAGTCGGTTCGAGTCCGACATGCCACCGACAGGTGGTATCCGAGGGGATTTTAATTTTTAGGTGTACAGGATGAGTTCCTTATTCTATGGACTAAAAATTACCAAAATCAACAAAAAAATGATTTCGTCGAAAACGAACAAATGCATCATGTGATCTCAATCATAGCCGTCGTTTTAGACTTAGAAATTAATAAGAAAACACACACACACAGTCCTCGAAATTCAATCTAATCAATTGCAATGGACTATGCGATATTTAAGGGGCATTGGGCGGGTCACATTGTTTGCAGAAACGATGACTGATGGGGCAATAAAGTTCTTGAGTGGCAACCGCGTATCGAAAAACGCAGAGTGGTTAGACCTTCCACAAGAAGGGAAGCCGCTGGATGCGTGCTGCACAGGACTGGTTGTTGTGTCCCCTTGGGGGAGGCCTATGTCCAGCAGTGCACGTTTTTTAGCTGAGATGACAATGATGATAATGAGACATTTAAAGAGCCTTTATAAAAATTTACATCTGTCCGACACGTGAAAGATACCGTTATATTATAATAACACATTTTTACAAACTGATTAATACCTAGGTCATACTGAAAGTTTTACGATTTTATTGTTTTTCATACATACATTTATACATTTATTGTTTTTCAAAGCACTCGTATGTTACCCCGCAATTAATGCATTTTTGCATTCGCTGAAACCACTGTACACAGCAGTTGGACCAGTCTTAAATTACTGTAAAAGTTAAGTCATGCGGTATTCATCGAGTGAAAAGCTTGATTTGTGAGTGCACTTGGTTCATTACAAAGCACGAATTTGCTGCCAATTTTTTTTTCAGTTTCAATAAGTTGTCGTACGGTGTCAATATTAGTCTGTAACCGCGATGATCATTCCCACGTCTAAATTAAACACGAATACACAGAGCTGCGATATGGTGCTTCATCAGTAAATGCCAAATGAAGTCTCTGGCAACTCTCTTGTTGGCTTAAGCCACAACCAAAATTATAAAAAATGTTTAAAAGTTAATTTTTTTTTGATACCGACACACCATTTTCATAAGGAAAACACAATGAAAACACAAATGACAGTATCACAAATTAAAAATACAGTCGAATTGAGAACCTCCTCCTTTTTTTGAAGTCGGTTAAAAAGTAACATGTTCCCAAAGAGTTCAATTTCCTAAGTCCATAATTGGTTTTCGTTATTTTATTGTAAGTGGCCAGATCCAGCGACGGTGTGCCTCACGTATTAAACATCCATAACAAGTATCTCAACGTAATTAGTTTTCAACGAAGTTGTTACTTTTGTACTATTATCAACATTGCTTGATAACCTCTTCAACTAAGCTAATATATAAGTCGCATAATTCCTACGCCAGACCTGATTTTTTAAACGAATTATGTAAACTTTTTGAAATGATAACCTTATCCCAGACTTTAAACAGCGTCAATAGCTTTTACAGTTCTTTAAACGCTGTATTCAAGAGACTATTTGACAGCAAAACATATTTAGAGGACCGAGAACATTTAATACGTCTAGAAAACTAGTCCAGGGTTGTTATACTCTGCACAATAAGTACTGTAAACACTACTAGAGGATTTAAACGCAAAATGTCAAACTACAAACAAAGAGTGCTTACTAAAATATTTAGGCGACTGTGTGCACGTGTATTACCCCAATAAAAAAAACAAAACTAGGGTGCTACTGACAAGTGTAAAATGTAAATGAGAACATATACATTTCATAAATCAGGTAAATAATGATATATAATATTAGCTTTGATGGTTACTTTTACTGAAGTGAGTTTATTTGCCATAGAAATGTGATGTTATTTTCAATAAAACTTACATTAATCACAAACGGTTGATTAAAGGTAATGGGAGACTAGGATTTCAAACTTGGTACTAACACTTCTGGGTATTACCTAGTTAATATTCTACCAACCATTCATGTGACAGTTATTACGTTCCACGCCACGGCTTTACCCATTAAACAATTATTGTTTTAAATCAATACCTTTACTTCTATTTTATTTAATAATTAAATAAATATCTTTATCTATCTTTATTTCTGTTAGGTACTCGGTGGTGTCATTATATAAAAGAAAAATAACTTTGACAATACCTGTGGTCTCATGGGGATTGAAAAATACCCTTGACACTACCGGTGTTGTCATTGGATGGCATCACGGGTCCATAACGCTTTAAGGTCTCACTGAAAAACACCACCGGTTTAGATTTAATCAGAGCTCATTTAAAAGTTCAAAACGATAATATATTGAAAAT
Source organism: Arctia plantaginis (assembly GCA_902825455.1). NCBI lineage: Eukaryota > Metazoa > Arthropoda > Insecta > Lepidoptera > Erebidae > Arctia > Arctia plantaginis. Next base: position 8,789,635 of record CADEBD010000171.1, on the reverse strand, counting down.
GTGATTAAAAAAGGTGCAGGAATGATATTCGGTTAATAATAATTAGGGTGTAGAAAATTGTGTTGATCAAAACAAAACGACTCACTTTATTAGATAGATAGATATTAGATTACAAGATAATATTTGCAATAGATTATTATTACAGTATTCTATTGCTTTACATCAAGAGTAAATTTAGTAAGCCCAAACATATCGAACACTTTTGGGTGTACCAATGAGCTCTTTGAAATCCTCGCAATGAGGAAGCGATAGCAATAAATTCACAAGAGCTAAATTGAGCGCAGCCGGTCATCGAGCGAACGTAAGTCTTCTGAAACTTTACAACAGCCCCCAACTAAAAGCCACAAATCTTGAACAAAATATCATTGAAACTGAAAACTTGAATGGTTGTGAAACCGTTAAAGCTTTTTTTATTCCTAGAATACCCACATTATGAACCACTACCCTTTCAGCAACAAATGTTCAATGAGATGAAATGAAATGTTCAATTCAATGAAATGTTCAATGAGCAATTCACAGCTAGTTTACCTAAATATACGTATGTATGTTAGACCATATATTAACAATGTACATATCATTTTTTTATAGCTATAGGAATGTTTTGTTTAAATAATGAAAAATCTAACAGACACATCAAAATAGTAAATGGGTAATTCTTAGATAGGTTATAATACAGAAAACAAGACTCCACCTAGACTAAATTTTTATATAGTCGAAGTGACGTCTTGTCTTCTGCAGTTTCGTCATTCAATGTAACAAGAGTCCAAGGTGAAAGGCCCTAGGCGTCCCATTATTAACTACCTTTATTTTTAATTGAATTTTTATCTAAGACTAAAAACTATAATACTAACATGTAGGTTTATAAAAAACTTTATAAAACAATCTGAGTTCACTATTACAATGTAATTAGAAACACATAATAATGTAGAACTAAGGGTCTCGCCACTTACAGGTAGGCACAACATGAATGATTTCGTCAGTTTTGATAACATAGACATCGTCAATGATTTGGTGTCATTTCTTGATTTCATAGGTGTTTCATAGTCATTAACATTTCGTTTAATAATAAGTATGTCTTCTTGAATGATTTGTTATTAAGATTACTTACAGATTTTACCTGAGTAAACTGGGCTGGATAAATAAATTAAACTCCGTTTCGGGTATTGCAACAAGAAACGATATAAATTAAACAAATTATTCTGTCAATAAAGACTCTGAAGTTCTGTCGATAAAGCCTTAAGGCTCTCTTGTTTTTACCATGTTTATTCATAAATTATATAAATAATAAATAAGTCAAATTACTTGTTCATTTTGTTTTAACGGTTAATTCTTAACGACTAGAAAATGTCCATGGCACGATATAATAATATGTTAGTCTGGATACGTAATTAAGTATATCTTTTTAGGCATACCCGTCATAATATTCTGCATTGGGTTCATAGGAGAAAAGTTATGTACATTACTGAAAATCGCAAAATAACACTCACAAGCTACTTACGAGATATTGCTTATAGAGACATTAGATTGTTTAACTTAAGAAGAACGTATTAATAAAACGCGAAACACAAGAGTGACATCGAGAGCGTTTTGAAAACCGCTTTTTATCAAGCAGCTTTTTTCCTTTTTCCTAAAAACCGGCCTGAAACAAATTTCAAATAGATATAAAATATTCTAACCTTCTCTTAAATAAACTTAAAAGATAACCTACCCCACCATAACACATCTCTTATCAAATACTTCGGTAACTCAACAAAACCTAATTTATTAAGCTTTGCATCCATAATTTATATTTCAGCAGCCTCACAAATCACTAGAGATAAGGTAGCCGCTGTTCAACCACCCGACATATGACTAATGTGCCCAATTAACTGGAGGAGGACCGAGGAGCACCGACGTCGGTCCACGCGAGCAAACTGTTTGCTTTTTCACCTCTCTGGATTATACACAAATATTTGCTGACCAACATTGCAGAGTTAAGCGATTTAAGCCTTAGTTACTGCACATACGTTAAAGTCTACTTATTATGAAGTGTCACTTTGTGTAACGAGTTCGTGATAAATAAGATTGTTTTACATTATTTACACGTCGAATTGAGTGATTTATTATATTTTTGAAAAACCATTTACCTCTCTATGCCATGTATTAAGAAGGTTATTATTAGGTGCCAATAGGTTCACCTATTGGCACCTAATAAGAGCTCTTCTAGACTCCCTATGACTTAACGATTCTTGACTGAGATATTCTTTTGATGTATCCGTTTTCACACAATTGTCCTTACTATTAAATTGAATTACAGCTCTTTCAGGATTTTCTTTGGCGTAGTAATAGTAGTAGAGATTAATGTAAAATCAACACATGTTGGTAGATAGCTTAAAAATATATAGAATGTAATACTTACTGGCTTCGGAAATCATAATTTATAAGGAATATAATGCTCGGCCAAATGTTCTTTAGTAGTTCAAATTTAAATAATAACTTTTCGATAATAGTTTTACAGATAGTGACTTCTAATTTTCACATATTTTGGTATAATTTGTAAGGATATAGCTTATTGTACCTTGCCATTTTACTTGATTTTTGAATAGACCATTTTTTGTAGAAGCCTGCGCCATCTATACTTAAGTAATATCACTAATAACAATTTATGATATAACTCTTTCAGCCATTGGGCATGCTTTGATACACTGCTCCAATTTCGTCCCTACGAGAATTTCCATCTCATATCCATAGATGGTGTTACACGTGCTAGGCGCTAGCTAGAGGTGATAGACGGGTTGGTATAGTAGTAGGGGAGCCCATGATACTAAATGGGGATTTACACAAGCGTCATGGGGACCTATTGCATTTGAAAGATTAGGTAATAGAATGAATAAAAGCTATATAATGTTTTCACTTTCAGCGATGAAAAAACTTCTACAGGTTTTTAAAACTGTAAGGGGAGGAAATCGACAAAAAATTCTAAAGTTTATCTTTAGTATATAGCTATCTTTAGTATATAGTATATAGCTTGTGTATATAGCTTTTGGTATGTTATTTGGACGCCAAAAATGTTTTCATTGAAAGGTATGACGATATTTTAGTGACACAAGCTGGTAGCAAATTTTCGATAATGCAAATTCGAAAAATCGCTATTTTTAAATACCCGAGCGTGTTAGATTTTAAACAGACGGTTCATCTTGATGTTCCTGTCATACTAGCCAAAAATCTGACGATAATTTTCCAGGGTATTTTGAATATGACAATTTGAAATATTTTGATTTTTTGCTTTTTTATAAAATGTGACAAATCAAGGCACGAAAAATTATATAGACATTTAAAAAACGTTTCTCTCATTGTTTGCTGCAAAATAAAAAGAAAATGTCAAGGTATTTTATTTTACTTAGTGACCTACCCACTGCTTTGTCACGTTCAAACCGTCAGATTTTTTTTAAATACACACTAATGTAAATGTAATTGACTCGACTTACCTTAACTTTTTATCATCATCATCAACACCCTTTAATAGTCCACTGCTGGACATAGGCCTTTCCTTAGAAAGGAGGTTTTGACCTATTATACCACGCTGGCCAGACCCCTTGGTATAGGGTTTGTGTCAAGTTTTCCTTCTCTTTGCAGTGCTGTTGTCCTGTGTGGTTTGCTCCCTTAGTCGGCTCTTACGACATCCACGGGCAGAATAGGGGTTATGACACTGTGTATTCTTAATCAATTATTAATGATTTAGTTGAATTGCCATCATTGTATACCAAACTATATTGTGATTCTGTATAATGATATTCTGATTGTGTTGCAATGCATCAATACAATAAACATTTGCTTTCTTTCTTTCTTTCCATTGTATAGAGTTTTATAACGTGTTATTTTTTATGGTATATGAGAGCAAACGAGCAAAAGGCCAATTCTCGTAATAAAAGTTCGGTCTTAATTCTGTTCCGATCAACTTTCGATCTCGATTCGAATGTTTTTTGTAGATAAGTATTAAACATCCAACGTTGACTGTAATGTGATTATATCACATGGTAACCGAAAATTGAATCGGTTATCTGCTAGTCTTAATAATACTTTAATATTTTACTACGAAAACACCTTTCATGACAGTTGTGAGATTGATCGGAACTGAATTGTACCGAACTTTTATTACGAGTTTTGGCCTTCTGATCATCTGAAGTCCATGGGTGTACATGGGCAATGGTACGAGTGTACTTATAACTACCATTGCCCATGGACACCTGAACTGTCACAAGTGCGTTGCCACTCTGAGTCCTCTGCCCAGAATCACAGCGAAGAGGGGTTTTGGCTCCGGTTACCTTACTCGGGGAAAAGCACAGAAATATCATTACTTACTTACGCCAACATGTCCTCCATTGTTCAAATATTTAGCTTTCAGTACTGACTTGTTCCAAACGAACTTTTAGTAGCTTTTTAAAAATTTCACATTCCTCCATTCAAGCAACTTGCTTAATAACGTCTAGAAACAATCCTCTGCACACATTATATATTTACATAGATTATTCTTTTTAAGGGTACAAAAAACAGCACTTCATAGACAATATTTTTTTTATTTTAATAAAAAAGACCATTTCAACATTCGACTAACAAATCACTTTCTCCTTTGAACAAATACAGCTCCTCACCACTAAAATAGACATCACAGATAAAATATAGACACAAAATATTCTTTTTTCCACTAAGATTATTACCAGTTGTCTATCAAACGCTGTTTAGCTCTTCGGTTTGAAAAAGAAATGTTATTTTATGCGGTGTGTTGAAGGAACAATAATTTACATAAAATTACCTATCTAAAATCTACTTTAGGGTAGCTGTGTCTAGACAGCCTTCTTCATTATGTTCCTTATATTGTCTAATTAACTTTAACTGGTGAATACCTACATATACAATAAGGTACTCCATTTAAGAACAAGAGGCAATATTATTATCAATGCAATATTTATAAATGTCTTCAAAATTACAATATTTGTAACGATACCAAAAATTGTTTTTTTTTTAAATATATATATTCTTCTACTTATTGGTTTAAAATGTCGAAGTATCATTCTTATATGAACATACAACTTAATGCCTTAAATACAAATCAATAAACTTTAATGTGAATATCAGTATTCATATTTTATAACAAGATACAGAATTTGGCAGAACTTTACAAATTCACTAGTTTTATAAGAATCAGAATAAACATAATTATATTTAATTTTTATATTTAAACGGATTGAACATATATGTATAAGTGTCCAAGAAAATCCAATATCGAACAACCGCCTTTATTCCTAATTTATTTATTATTCATAACAATTCAATATGTGTCATACATATACACCAGAATACCAAACATTGAATTATCAGTCACATCCTTCTTACAAAAGATTTTTTTGAAACTAAACAGTTTTTTGTATAATATTGATATGTTCATCAATAATGAATCGTGGGTTTGCATGAAGTTGCTGGCAGCAGCTGGCAGCAGCAGGCTTATCAACCAAAGTAATAATTGATATAAATGGTATAACATAAACATAAGATAGGTACTATATAAGGGAAAACGCTTATATCTGGTACATATTTGATACCTAAAAGTAAACTAAGTAGTGTTAAACTTACAAATTCGTCAACCGAAACAATTGCCCATATATCGTATAATTATGTTACGGCGTAACCCATTATTCTGATAAATCTCACGATAAGACAGTAAAATCTAAGATTCACTAAGTCCTAATGGTGCAAGTCTGAAATGATTGTATCTGTTGTAAAACCTAAGATTAATCGAGTGGGTGGTGTTTGCAAAACATTTCAAACTTTTACCAACAAAAACCGGTAAAAGCTAATTTTACGAGCTAATCGTAAGATTACCGTAATTTGATAGTAGATACCGTAGTTTTACATTAATATTTACATTGGTAGGAAAATACCTTCCTCCTTTAACTACAACAATATTTATTAAAAAATAGCAGATAAAATTCTTTTGTGAACGCAGGGAGATCGCAATAGGCAACAACATAATATTAAGATACAGCTAAACAACATTTCATAGTACATAAACATTACCGATAAAGACGTGTGCATTTAGTTAATGATTAAGTACAATATTTACATGGCGATTACACACAGTATGTACAACTCTTGAATTAACAAATAATCTAAACCTTACTGCCTCGAAAGTGACGACCTGTAATGAATCACGTTAGTGTGTCAACTGGTTTGCGATGAGCAATAATATGTAAACTGATATAATATTTAAGCATGGCGGCATAATAACCAAATTCATAACGGTTTTTTTTCATCAATCCTGGTTTAGTAGAAAAATACTTTATTAATACCTAATAAGTTTTGGACATAAGTACGTAATTTTTTTGTATATAAGGAGTATTTACTACAGATTCGAGGTTTAATAATATATTTATCGGGAGATTGTGCATTTGAAAATTTGGTTTTCTTAACTTGCATCGGTTTCTTCTCCATTGCAATGAGAATACAATAAAGTTAAAACAGAAAAGCATTAACAATAATTTACCTTAATGATTGCACTTGATAAGGGATGAAATTAAACAAACAACTGATACTTAGTAAAAAGACTTTGGCAAAATTATTTTTAAGTGAGCGATTGTTATATTACGAGTAATACTGTTAACGGATGCCGATCTTTGAGCAAACTATCAATACTTTCCCCGAATGGCACATACCTAATCTTAGTACTATTACATAATTATATACGCATTTAATAGATTTACATTAGTTGATTGTACTTATTTCATTAAAATAAGTAGGAAATTAACTTAATAGAAGTGGTCCATCATAATTATTATGGCAACGATAGTTTTTATTTATTCGCGTTTTTTGGGGCGTAAGAAAATACCGTAAAATGAAGAATATCTGCAATACTGTATAGCGTGAATTCAAAACTTGATACAATTATTTACCTTCAATTTAATGTATTTGTCTATAAACTATTCTCTTTTTTATTATTAAGATTAAGTTTCTGCATACGACATTTGCGTATCGTTAAAGTATTTTTGTGATAGTTCTTATGAATCTAAAATAAATCTTAACATTTCTCAATTTGTGTAGATGGGAACCCCTGCTAGGATCTTTTACTTTATTTCAAGTATGTGTAATTTTCAATCCATAGTTATCAATTTTATTATCAATCTTATTGTGAAAACTTTGGTGTAAAAAGTACCTACTGTCCCTACTGTTTTATCTGGAATCTTAGCATAAGCTTTGACAAAGAGACAAATGAATAGATTTGTAATGTTTTATATAATTAATTATAATTTAGTTAATATATAGGGTTATGTTATTTTTAGTTGAATGTGATGCCAAGCTTTTGTCTAATTATACATTTTGTTTGTAACACAAACTAGTCCAATATTTTTGTTCGTAGAATAAAATATATGTTTACAACTAAGTTTTCGGTATATATAATTGTTGGATTGGTTGGATACGGGTTGTGGAGAGCCTTGAAGGAGGCCTTTGTCTAGCAGTGGACTTCTTTTGGCTGAAATGATGATGATGATGATGATAATTGTAATATTAATTAACTAGTCCCAATGACTTATAATTTTTGGAGATAAGAGGAGTTTTTATCAATATAGACCTATCTGTCAATAAAATAATGTGTCATAAATATCAAACGTTACAATCACCGCTTTATATTCACAACCAAACCATTTTTGGTAAAAAGTAATCAAGAAGTTGTGTCGTATCTGATAAGTAAAAAAATATATTAAGAAAAAATAGGAGTCTGTACAATTTTTTTATGAAAATGCATAGTCTCTTATTAGATTTCTTCTTATTATGAACGGCTACCTAAAACTGCAAATACCATACGATATCGATTTTTTTTGTTATACTTTAAACAACTAAGATATCTTTTTATATTTCTCATTAATTCCCTAGTCTCGACATTAACAAAATATCTTTAAATTACGTAAGGCGTAGTTATATATTTTTAAATGTATATATATCCGTAGGTGTCTTAGGAATGTACACAACAGTAAAAGGTTTAAGTACTTTGGCATAGCATTACTTACTACAAAACTTAAATCATAACAAGGGTTAAAAGATCACCAGCGAGTAATATTAGTTTCTAAACAATCACGTAGTAATAATAAATTAATTTTAATTTTCTTGTTGAAATAGAATATGATAACCTTTTGAATGTGCTTCTTCCCTTTTTTTTATTTACTTTATTGCCGACACTCACGAAATAGAATTTTAATCATCAGTGGGATCCCTATTAATCTTATTGAGATAGCAAACAGTATAATTTCTAACACCAATAATTACTTTTACATCTTATTTAAGATCAGATCTTTCTTTATACATTATCTTTGTAAAATTTTGTCAGTTAATTTTTTGTTGACACTACACATTGGCGTAAACTAAGCAAGTTAGAGGAAAATAATAACTGATCCTGACTACATATATTACTTTTTTATACCAAGGTAACTCAAAAATACTTAAACTAAGTCGCCAGAATCACAAACGTTCATGACCTCAAAATTAGATATTATTTGAGGTATATATCAATTTATATTCTGGCATCTTTTAACTGAAAGCAGCTAGCTAATTATTTCCACAAACTGTTCTAAAGGAGATGAACACGTTATTTAACTACACATCATTTGTTGTTTTGTTGGTTTGACAGAAGTCGCAACGCTTTTTTTCATTTCCGCATTATTTTGATGTTAATTCTACACACTTCTAAGCTTCTTATTATTGTTCTTTATAAGGACTTGTAAGAAGGTACAATCAATCTTCTTGTAAGTTATATTTTCGCTAGATCCACATCAACCGGCTGAAATGATGATGATATTAAGAGTCAGTCTACTTATACTTATTAATCACATAATAATCAGTTATGCGCTGGAACAGTCAGCTGTTACAGTCATCTACTTATTCCCGAGGAATCATTGTGTAATATATTTACGCTAGACAGGCGGGCGAAAGACGTTTTTTCTCGAGTTCAATGCGTTGAATGAGTTCATCAGACCATCTATGTGCTGTGCGGTCGATTGTCGAAGGGACGGTTAGGCAATTCACACCGCCATATTCACAGGCAATCTGAAAATATATTGTTATAATTAAAATAAGGTACTCAAACTAGTTTATAATCTAATATGAAGAATTGCTTTAAAGTAATAGACTGTGTCGAACGGTTTTCCAGCATCCACGGCGCTTCAGTATTCTACTAACTATTATATTACACAGATATACCTACCCTGTTGCTCAAATATTCAACAGAGTATACCTACATATTTTATAAATACCCTTTAACGTGGGAAGTTAATAGTAAAACATGAAAAGTAAGTAGATAAACATATTAAAAATATCAACTATAGAGATTTTATTAGTTTGTTGCAAACCAAAATTATGATTTTTGGTTATTGGTTCTTCGGGCACGCCGTTATTGCGGTGGTAAGTCCCGTTTTGGAGAATTGGCTCGAGAGGCAACCTGAGAACCCTCTCATACCGGCTGACATAAGTGATCGCCAGGAAAGAATGCTTTGGTGATCATTAGTATCTGATCCACAAGGAGCCAACGGCAGATGGTGGACACAGTGCTCCACATGCTGACAGAGTAAGTGAGTTGGGAAGAGGCGCGACCGTCTAAATGGCTATCGGAGTGGAAATTATCTTCCACACCATGATTACGGCCATCGTATGGAGCGAGAGCGCTTATAACTATGCCATCTACTTCTTCGAGCAAGTTATGCTCGTAAAGGAGACGGCGGAGTGGGACCTGGAGAGGTTTAGAAGGCCTGTAAGATCGGACGAGTTCTAAACCTCTCCAGGCCTGATTATTTCCACACTAAAAAAAATACGGATGTTGGCTTAATACACCTGTGCCTTCTTGCTCAGCTACCACCTAAAAGAAAGACCTGATACCCAAAAAGCGAGAGCGGTGTAAACTTTTCTTTGTTTTTTTTTATTAAACCACTCCTCAAATCATTTAAGTAATGATTTAAGGGAGTGGTTCTTCTTTACTGCTACTGTTATATATTCTGTGTTAATGTTCATAGTACAATATTAATAGATTAGTTACCATGTTGCTACAACGATTTAGAATTGTTGTTTTTAAAAATGATGTCATTTCTAGGTCGTAAAGATCGTCGAACATCTAATGGGAGAGAATATCATTTATACTGTTGTTCATAAACAGCTTCATTATTTTCCAGGTACACAGAGCTCCACCAATTATGTTTGAAAGAAAAAAACGTGTTGCCATTTTGAAAAAAAAAAAACATAATTACAAGCTTGATTATTCACGAAATTAAATAAAATAATTACGGCTATAAATTAAATTAAAAAATATAGTGTTGATCATAAGGTTTTTTTTTACAGTACACTTACTGTAAAAAAACCTTTATGATCAACACTATATTTTAAACAATTGCAGTGTTGAATCATTCATAAAGTAAGTATTTCGAGCTATCGAGTCAAATAAAATCAAAACCAAAAGTTATTAAATCAAAATATTTTTGCAGTATTATACAGAGCTAACAAATATGTCAATAAATTGAAAATAATCTATATTATTTTTAATATCATTCATATAAAATTCATCAACTTTGTGGCCGATCCTAGATCTGGTTTTGCACTACTCCTTTATTGAAATTATGCTAAATTTAAATTGAGTAACTATCCTTTTGATTGATGATGGTCATTCATGTTTTATCATTTTGTATACTGAATGAAGATAAGGAAAAATTTATACCATAAAATAACTTATTCTCAATAGATTTCAACTTTCAGTCGATACAAAATTTTTGGTAATAAGTATGGAGTAAAATGTTTTAGTGACGTTTTATACTCACTTGAAAAAAAAAACGGTAATTTACGAGTCGAACTCGTACGCCGAGGGTTCCGTATCTACCCAGATTTTACGTAGATTTTCGCGAAAATTAGTAAGTACCAAAATTTATCTTCATTTTCATTTTTTTTTAAATTATTCCTTTATTTGTGCTGTAAAACGTTTCTTTTTGCCAAATTTCGTGATTCTAGGTCAACGGGAACTACCATATAGGTTTTCGAACCAAAACCTATAGGGTACTTCCGGTTGACCTAGAATTGTCAATTTTGATTAAAAGCCAGGTCTTACAGCAAAAGTAAAGAAAATTCTGAAAAATAAAAAGTTGAAAACTAAGGTAAATTTTGGTACTTACAAGTTTTCGTGAAAATCGAAATTTGCCCATATCTTTTTATCGTGTCGACTCTGGACCTTGATGTTTATACACCTAATAGGGACCATAGACCTCAGATCTGGTATAAATTTCAACTTACTAGGTCTACCCGTTCCTGAGAAAATCGGTGGTGACACAGGGACAGACGGACAAGAAAGTGATCTTATAAGAGGTCCTTTTTTACCTTTTGAGGTACGGAACCCTAAAAACTAAAAAAATTCCCATTAGTTATTGGCTTAACTATCATGGCTTATTTTTTTAAATTATAAAATCATATATAAGGTATTTAATTTTCAAATAATATATTACGAAAATCTAAAAACGACTAGTTACCCGGTAATGATGCAATAGTGCCCTATCCGTAGGGACCCCAGCAGAAGAAGCGCCGGGCGCTAGTTCCCAGACGAAATGGTTCCCAAGTTCGACGGCGTCACGCGGTCGTAACGCATATTTGCTTCGATTTTTGAGGGCGTGAGGTGTCACCCACCGACGTGTCTTACGGGAGGTTGTTAATGAAGGTATGCTCTCTGGATCATCCTGAAATACCATTTTACTTTTTCAGTACTGGCGATTTTTGGATATTAAGAAAATACTAATTTATTTTCCTTGTCCTGAAATAAAACAACACATTATTATAATTACTATCTCCGCCAGTAGATAGCATCAGTTCTCGTAGACAGTTTTTTTAGAGTAGGCGTCACAATGTAATTATATTAATATGTTCCAGATTTTCAAATAATATAATAAACAAACAACCCAAAAAAGCAAAGGAGAGAGAAATAATAGTTATGAAGTAGACTGACAGCAGATGTGGAAAACGATTATTTGGATTACGGCTTAATAGCGACCATTATTTAACTAGGACTAGTACTTTAAAAAAAAGTCAGAGCTGCAAAATACGCTGAGTTCATGTCAAGTAATGTAATATGCAAGTCAATACTTTTATCGGACCTCAATGACTCGCTACATTTTTAATAGTAAAATAATTAATTATGATCGGAAGATGCAGCGTTTTATAATATCCGGCGCAAAGTAATAGAGTTTCGAATAAAGCAAAATTCTATTAATTAGTATTAGTTACCAAGCTGGTTGTCACTCACCTCCCATTTTAGATAAAAGAAAGCATTTCTAAATAAGAATGCTCCCGGCGCTTTCGACGGTGGGTCGTACATTGCTCTTAGCGCTGTAAGTAAAGCGGGTAAAGTTCGCTCACGCCGCGGTAACACAATCTCATCAACGTCTATAACAAGTAGCCAACCAGCGCTAGACATGGACCTGTAGAGACAATCGTTGAATGCCGCAAACTGGCCTTCTGTTCTGTAATAAAAACCATCATATTTAGATTTGTTGTAACATAAACAACACGTGGTCTTGTATTACACAATTTTAAAGTTTGATTTATTGATTATAATAAACTTATCTATTAACAATTGATGATGAGAGAATCTTACTAATCTGATTCTATGAAGTCTATATGGCTAGCGTACCTTATTTCAACTTTGGAGACTATTGGCAGTTTCCAAGATAGCAACGTGATCAGCTTTTGTTTTCGATAGTGGTCAAGAAGGCAGGCGACCGGTCCGCTTAAGGACTCGTTGTACATATAGAAGTGGTTTGCGCCCAGTAACCGGTTTAACTCGAACCATTCTAGGAGCCATTCATTGCGGGCGTAGGAATAGTGGAAAGGCTTCACGCAAATATGTAATTGTTGCTGAAAATACAAAAAATATCATATATCAATTTATGCAAAATTTGGGAATGTACGGGAATCGCGAGTGCTGCCGATCTCTATTGGAAGGAAGAGTACATAGAGCTGACTCCCGGCTTTCGCTAGTCGGAGAGGCAATACGTTACATTGACGACCGAATGGCGTAGTGATTTGTGTAACGGACTGCTATTCCAAAGGTCACGGGTTCGATTCCCGCTCAAGTCAAACATTTGTGTGCATGAACATTTAATGTTTGATTTGGTCTGGGTGTTTCTATGTATAATAAGTATATATTTACAAAAAAAGTATATATGTATTGATATCAGTTATCAAGTAGCGTTAGTACAAGATTTGCTTAGTTTGGGACTAGGTGGCGTTGTGTGAAGGTGGTTAAAAAAAAAAAAGAGATACAGGTATCGAGAGCAATATTAATATACATTAAGTAAAAATATCAATACTGAACAAGAAAATCCTTCTTAAAAAAAGTTGCACTGACTGTAAATAAGACTAACAAATAGCACTAAAAACCTAGCAGCAATCGCTGTTGATTTGCTGTCATTTCTTTAAGAGTTCTCTTGTCTGTCTCCAAAACTCATCATCATATCTATATGAAATTTAAAAAGGACCATTTCGGAATAAACCCCTTTCGAACAAAACAACATTTTGAAAATCCGTCTATATTTAACAGAGTTACGCCTGAACATACATAAACGTCCGTGTGGTGACGGATTAAGAATACAAAGTGTCACCACCCCAATTCATCCCGTGGGTGTCGTAAGAGGAGCACTACGCAGAACAACAGTACTGCAAAGAGAAGGAAATCTTGAAACAAACCCTATACCAACCCGTTTGGCCAGCGTGGCAAGTAGACCAAAACCACCTTTCTAAGGAGAGGCCTATGTCCAACAGTGGACTATTAAAGGTTGTTGATGATGATACATAAAAAAATATAAACATCCGAATTCATAACCTCCTCCTTCTTGAAGTTGGTTAAAAAACTAATAGTTTCCTCCGAAAATAAAGGAAGAACTTCAACGCTTGAGAAAGTTAATGTGCACTATACAGGCTGTAGCGAAAACTGAAATAGTGTATTCAGACCATGATTCTGAGACGAAAAACATTGGAATTTTCTGCCGGGGAAATTCATCAATATTTTTATAATTTTATAGTTTTTGGTTAAAACTGATGAAAAATGATATCACAATGAGTAAACAGAAAATTATACCCAAAAACAATATAATAAATACTGCATACGGTCAAAAACTGCAATGTAATTAATCAAACAGCCGAAGCGCGCGGTGCCTTACCTTTTTTTTTATAGGATACCACTTACCGGTGGCAATTTCGGACTCGAACCGATTAGAACCGCACGCCGTATCAGGTACCAGTAGTCGGGGAACCAGGTGTACCCTAGAAAGGAAATCCCTAGTGCCCCGACCTAGGCCCCCGGTGCCCTCGGGCCATCTAGGGCGGGTAGACGACTCCCCCTGTGTGGGAATCCCCAGGCCTGCACTTATGGAGGAGGGAGGTCGTTCTGCGACCTCCGGCGCCTGAGTCGTCTGCGGTATCTGGCCCGTTGCCGAGCCTGGCGGGCCGGGCGAGTTCTAAACCTCTCCCGGTCCCGCTCCACCATCTCCTTCGCAAGCATCACTTGCTCGCAGAAGGAGACGGCAGAGTTCCACGCACTCTCGCTCCGCACGATAGCCGCAATCAGGTTGTCGAGCGAGAGAACTCCCACTCCGATGGCCGCCCCGAGGTCTCGCCTCTGCTCCACCCACGCCGGGCATTCTGCCAGCGTGTGAAGCGCCGTGTCCACGGTCCGACCATCGCAGTGGTGGCACTCACGCGGGGCCTCCCCTCCGGACGCCAACTTGTGTTAGTGTGCGTAGACTGTTTGCACGGAATACACATGTAGTTATTACTTGTGTGCTATGCCTACGGGGAATGACCTTAACCTTTAACAGCTGATTGCATAAAAAGTTAAAATTTCCGGCAGAAAAATCCAATGATTTTCGACTCAGAATGATGGTCTGAATACACCATTTCAGTATTCGTCGAACATATTTTTTGTCTGCATGAACGATCGGTAGGTAAAAATTTTGAGGTGATTTGAATACGATGATATTACGAATAAATAACCATTTATTTTTATTAAAATGTATTTTATTAAAATCTCAAAGTATACTGTATATGTTATTTAATTAACCAAAAATTATAATAGTATTCTATGATCTGATTTCTTCAATAAATAGAACAAACGTTGATAAATCCAGTGAGTGATGTTTTTTACAAGGTTTTTAATAGGAAACAATATTACAGCGCCATTATTGTGATAACAATATCATAATTTTAATAAATACACATCATTAACCATATCCATAATGAATGAGATGCAATGATAAGCAATAACGTGCTTATCATTGCATCTCAATCATTACGTATATATATATATCAATACAAATATTGTCATTGAACAAGCTAATAATATCATATTGTTGGCATAAACCTTACATTTATGCTATTTCAGTATTGTGTTTGTATAGCGTGTTTGGAGCACTTATCTTTAAATCTAGTGCAATGTTTGCACGAGAATCTAAATGCACTTTGCGTTAGTTTTTTAACGTTAGTAAATATTTAATTCTGTAGTTTTTAATGAATTACTATAAAGCTCTAAATATATCAAACACAGATAAGAATTTGTAAATTAAAAAATGTTTGGGCAACAGTTTGTTTCATTACTAAATAATTGCGAGCTATATATATGTAATTAATATTTTGGAACCATTACGGCAATATAGATATCCAGAAGTGGCTTCTAGTAAACACTGCAAGTTTTGGCTTACATGATGCTTGACGTTCGTTTCAGATCAAGAGATCGGCCTTACAAATGATGGCAAACCAGGGAATAAATAGGGAAAATCCTTTTTTATTATTTTTCTTAACTTACATGTATTTATTTACAGTTTGAGTTTGAATTGATGGCATACAAAACCTTGTACCGGCCTTTTGCCCGTTACTAAGTTTTTTTTATGAAATATTTATAACACAACAATTGTTGTGTTGATTTACTGCTTATGTCCGTGGTTTCGATTGCGTTAGTCAATTTTCCAGGGAAAAAGTGGCGCATATCCTATTCCAAACTGTTAATCTATCTCTGTGCCAAAAAAAACCAAGTCTGCTTAATCGTTCTAACGTAGTTCTATAACAAACATTCATCTATCCATCCATTCATCAAAACTTTCAGTTTTATAATATTACGAAATTATAAATCACTTTAAAGCTACAAATAGTCACAGAAAAGGTTAGAAAAATTTAATAGGCAAAACTTATAGGGGATAAATAGATATTCTTACCTCTATCCCGCTCTTCGGTTCTGTGTCCAACACTGTAAGCAGGTTGGTAGGCGGTCGATTGGGCACATTGCTCGAGAGCACTGAAATGGCAGCTCCCACCGTTTCTTGAGGCTTGACCCCAGATTCACGCAGTAAACATAACACGTAAGTGGCACTGTATTTAAGATTCCAGTTTTCACGGATAGCCTGGAATAGAAATATGGAAATATAAATCTTAGTTAAATGAGATATTCACACCAGCCACAGATGTCTTATGTTAAACAAAATATAACAGTTACTTATTTAAGTAAGACAATAGGTCATTATCCGCGATATTGATTCTATGGGTATTAAATGTTCTCTTTCGCGAAGTATGCACATGTATAATCAGGGTAACAAATAAATAATTATTGACTTTTTCTTAGTCCAAAATTTTAATGTTTGTTTAAAACCTACATTCCGGCCTACTAACCTGTATTTTATGTCCCATTTCATTAAAAATCTATTCTTTTAAATTACGTGTAGTTAATTTCATTCATTAACACAATCTCCATGCTCGTCAGGTAACACTTCCCTAACATCATTATACATGTATATCCCTTACATAATTATTGTAAAAGTAAACCCGTTTCGTTAATTGCATTGGATAATAAAAGAGTTGTTATGAACTGTCGGCATCTGCACTAAACAACTAACAGTAATAGATTTTATGGTAGATGAATCGCTTCAATAACAATACAATTGAATAATCAAGTAGGTAGTTGAAAGAAGACCCGTTTTATCCAACCACTTTTGGACTAGTGTCCACATACATATTACTTTTAGTAATAAAAGGAGGAACCTTCTTTACAACCAGAAAATTTATTCAGATTGTCACAATACATAGGGATAAAACTGATACGTACGGTCATCCTGATCAAGGATTTATGGATAAATTTAATGAGAATACTGACTATCTACAAACAAAAAAAAAATGTGCTATTCTCCCTGTCTAATCCCAAATAATTATTTTATATTATAAGTTTTGTACTATACATTATAATTATTGTAGTACCTTGACTCTAGCTTTGAGTGTAAGTGTTCGGTTATCAGGCAACCACAATCGGCAAATAACGTGATCTGCTCCGCGCGTTTTGGTCGCTGCGATTATTCGCACGGCCGCAACTGTGCGACGTTCGACGTACGCCGAGTACACGTAAAATCTGAATCTGTGGAAAAAATATATTTAATCCTCATTCTAAAATAAAACTCTCTCTCTTTTTAAAATACATAGTATAAATTAATTTGTCTCTTAATAAGGACAATGAAATTAAAATTTATGTATTTTCAGATTTCATGACATTTTTAATCCATACATTATACATTTTTCGGACTGTCTGTCATCAGACAGTATATATACAGTCCGTGCTGTACTTGCCCCGGTGACCTCTCCAACCGCTGGATATTGGTACATACCGCAGTATTAGTCCTGTCTCCCATCCGAGTACTGCGATACCACCCCTACCCTAATTTTCCTTTCACATCCAATCCTCCCACCCCCAATGTCTTTTTTTTTCTCTTCCCTACCGTATAAACGACAACATACCTAAGACGGGTTGGCGACAGGCAGGCGGTCGGCCATAAAATTAATTAGCCAAAACATTTCTGCAGTATGAGTATGATGCAAAGTGAGTGCGAATGTGCTAGGGCATACCCCGTAGGCGACGCGCGGCAGCAGCATCCGGCTACGCAAATAAGTTGACAAGGGTTGTTGCACCACCCCAGGTGGGTGCAACGTAAGAAGCAAGCCCGAGAGGTTAGGTTGAGGTATGCAATTTGGAATGTTGGGACTATGACTGGAAGAGCGAGAGAGCTAGCAGATGTGTTGAAAAGAAGAAGAATAAACGTGGCATGCTTCCAAGGAACAAAATGGAAGGGTACGAAAGCAAGAGAGATAGGAGAGGGGTACAAGTTTTATTACTGTGGAAGTGATGGAAAGTGAAACAGAGTGGGTGTAGTTTTAGATAGTGCCCTGACAAAGTGTGTGACGGATGTAAAGAGAGTGAACGATAGAATAATAATAATAAAATTAGTATGGGAGAGCATGATTATGAATATTGTTAGCGTGTATGCACCTCAATGTGGATGCAAGGATGAAGTGAAAGAAAATATTTACCATTCTTCTTTGTACTTATTCCCAAAGTCAAAGGCAAAAGAGAGTTAAAAGAAGACCCCATCATTTGGGGTCAGGTTTCCTTACTTTCTTGTTTGTCTTAAGTTGGTAGAAGAGATAAAGAAAACAAAATTATATATCTTGGATTTTCGTTATACTTTCCGACATTGAAATATCTATGTAGATAATTATAGGTCTTGATTTAATAATACCGAGATCGATCATTTCACCTTCATTAGGAGACTAATTCTGTATGACAGATTACCAGCCTCTCTGAACTCTGGAAAGCTGAAAGTATAGTCGGTCTAGCTATAGAAAGTGTCTTCATAATTAATGGATGATTATATGGTACCTTTGTGTGTGCGTGACACACACACACGTGATTGTTAATCCCTTAACTAAACAACAACTATATGGATTGCCTAATTGAAAAAGAGATAAGACTAACTCTAAATTTAGACAAACATAAGATCATATTTCACGCGTACTACGCTTTAATGCGACTAGACAGCTAAACGGTTTTAGGCAAATCGAGTGTCATTAAATTTGTCTCCGTATCTATTGGAACGCTCAGAATTGCTACCATTGTAATTGTGTGACGTAAAGTAAAATGAATTGCTACAAAGCTTTTGAAAATGGGATCAATGTATCTCTTTAATGGATCGCTTTAAAAACTACTGTTTGTATTTTTAGCTGCATTGAAATAACAACATGGACATAAATTTTCGACAGAAGTTAGTAAAAGAGTATATATATTTTAGTATTATTAAAATATATTTTATATTCTATTATAGTTTTAATTGCCTCAAATATTAGGGGTTAAAGTATGAAATTTCTAATTTGTACTCAAAAATTTAACTCAACTCAAAAATTGAACTCTGGGGTCTACATTCCCAAACTGTGTGAAAGCATTTTGTACTGCCTCCTGGGTAGAAAATTTTTATCACGTAGAAAATTTACCAAATTACGAAAAAAATGGTAATCCTTGGAGCAAGGTTTAGCGAGTACGGAGGATGACTTATGGTTTTTAACTGCAGCTCCTGTAGAGTTACAACGTTTTCTCGTGCAGTGTGAGGTCTTGCGTTATCATGGAGCAATAATGGTGAAGATCGATTCACGAGTCGGAGCTGTTTCACTGCCAGTTTTGCCATCATTGTTTGAATAGTTAACAACTGCTGTTATTACCTGACCAGACCCGAGGAAGCTATAGGGAATAACACCATGAAGAGACCACCAGACAGTGACCATTACCTTTTTATTGGTAAGCTTGACTTGGAGTTTGCCATTGCATTGTTATTATCGTAAACAATCCACTTTGCGACACATGTCATAATTCGATCCAATATTCCTTAATTTCTGTACCGATTCAACAAGGCAACACAAGTTTTAACACGCATTTTAATCGTCATTAAAGTGAATGTTGCACATTTTTAAAAAGAAGTACCTCATTGGTATGATGTGAAAAAAGTTTCACACGAAAATCTCACGCCACGAAGGTTTTATATATTTTTATTCAAAGTATCTATTACTATATAATGGCAATTTCATACTTTAACCCTTATTATTAAAGTCTGTGTAATAAATAGTTTCGCAGAGTCAGTATTTATCGTGAACGATATCGACCCTCTTAATAAACAATGCCTTTCGAAATGCAAATATTAGTCCCCGACCTCGACGCGAAATATCTGGCAGTGAAGCTTCCAATTATTTATTTAATACCAGTTTAGCTGTTATATTTGAACTCTATCGATCTGTCTGTTGTCAAATTAGAATTTGGTACTATTTTTAAGTATTCCTCTCGTAATAAATCAGGGCTTAAAACACAATAAGTTAATTTATAGCGTGTAGAGATGTGATGTACCTGTTGTAAAAACCTGGCTATCATACTCGTATTCATGCAGCCTAATCAAATCACTTTTTATGGTATAGGATGCAAATGAGAAGACGGGTCGCCTGATGGTAAGTTAGTATACAACCGCTCATGGACACCTGCAACTCAAGACGAGTCACGAGTGCGTTGCCGGTCTTTAGGGCCCTCCTCCTAGAAAAGGGGGAGGGGGCTTAAGGCTCCTATAACCACACGCACCGGTTTGCAGTGAGGCAGTGATATCAATCCGGTCGAGCCGGGCCCATTTGTGCCGAAGAATGACTCCCCCACGTCAAAAAAAAATACATAAACCAGATTAATTAATCTAACTTACAAATACTTAAACTAGTCAGAATAATATCGCAACATTGCACAAATTATTATAATTTAGTTTCAACTGAACCAAATTAAAAAGCAGAAAGTTATTCTGCTATCTTATCCCATAACCTATCCTTTATTTTCAGACTAATGCTAAGCCTATTCTAAAAATGTTGAACACGTCAAACAAATAATATAAACATAAGGGGTTATCTAGTAGCTACTGAAGACCATTACAAACCTACTGGATCCCATATCATAAACGCTATAAAATACCCAACTCACTGCCAAATTTCATTTTGATACGACAATCAAACGTTAGTTTAAATTCATTTACAGGTTTAAGCAACAGCACGTAACAGGTAAAGCTAAGAGTACAAATTTTAACAATCTTTTATTAAAACGATTGTTAAAAATTGGAAACTAAGCAAAAAACTTATTAGTCACGATGAAATTTTTTACCGATGGATGAGGATGCCAACACAAATAGAGAGCTATAGTGCCTTCCATCTCCGCAGTTATTAAACACACACACACACACTTAAACACACAATTACCAAATCATATCAGAACATGTACCAGCAAAACAGAAACGATTTCCTATTCCATTTGTCCTGGTCGTTTCTCTTGAAATCTGTGCTATATTTTCATAGTAATTCAAATTCTTTGCATTCAAGACAACACTCCGGTTTTAGGCCCGATAAAATAGACCCTTAATATTACTAATGCAAGAAAAATGACTTAATCCTTTTTATGATCTGGTTTTTAAGCCAGTTTTATCGCTCACTGTCTGCGATAAAACTAAGATTTAATTATAAATACCTTTTCAGAAATATAGACTCATTAATTCAAGCAAATAAATTAATTGCCAAACTTAGGATAAAACATAAAACGATTTAAGTTCATGTAGTTTGTTTTAATTACTTTTTTATATTTATTATTTTTATTTTATTTTAATTGATAAAGTTATCGTTTTAATTGAGTTATCTATTTACGTGATGCGGGGATGTTTGTAAAAAACCTCAAAACATATTCCAAAGAAGTGCTTCGTCAAACGAACAATTCGAAAACGAACAAGAAGTCCTTCGAGGAGTTTTTTGAATAATACATTTCTCTAAAATTTGTCTACAAAAATATTAGAATTTAAAAGAAAAACGTTCTATCTACTTCATAACAAATATCTGTTTATCAAATCTCAACGTAATCTAATCAGCTGTTTGAGGTATTCGTTGAACAGCAAACCGTCACGGTTTCTTTAATTTACATATATGATATTACAAAAACTAACCTAAACCGATTATATCCCTTGCATTTTTCTTGCATTTCTTGCATTCTTTTTTTTTTTTAAAGACAACTCCCGCATTAGAAATACATATCCTGTGTCGCGGGGTACTTTACAAACATACATGAAACGAACACAAAGAACACCCAGACTCAGAACAAGAATTTGTGGATCACACAAAGTGTCGTCCCGTGTAGGGTTTGAACCCATAACACTCGACGTAGTAGTTAGCAGCGTGGCGACCGCCTAAACCACTACGCCATCCGTGCAGTCATCACTGAGTAGTAAAATACAATATTTTCAATACTAATCTATAGATGAGCATCCAAATATCTTATTCATATAACATGTACGAGAAAGTGAACACAGAGTAGTTAAATACTGATGGCAACGCCAGACCATGATTAGTTTGTTCATACAGGCGACCAATCTATCATCAAAATCAGGTAGGTAATTTCACGAGGCGCGCACAGTCGGGACAGGATATGAAGGCTTGGATATCGTATACAAGCGACTCGCCAATACAACTCAGGAAATGGAAAAAGCACTTCGATTTCAACATCGAAGAATAAAGGAAAATATTCGTAAATTCCTTCTTTTTATTTGTATTGAATTTATTCGTATCGCTGTCGCTTGAGATGTATGTATTTGTTTAATCTCATCAGATTACAAACAAGAATAAGTTCTGACGGTATTATGTTACAAGGATATTATTATAACATTGTGCAGTGCAAAATACATTGTATTAATGGATATCGAGGAATAAGTGTAAGTAAGTAAGTATCGAGTAATATGTTTATTTATGTGAATGATCTTTATTTTACTCAATCTTTTTTTATAGACATATACATAGGTATTTATCATCTGAATATTTATATTCTAGATTTTCTCATAAAAGTAATTTTACAAGCAATTTGTGTATACAAGCAATTTGAACAATCACCTGTGTCTGATCCGCAAGGAGCCAACGCCTGGGTGCCACCACTGCGATGGCCAGACCGTGGACACGGCTCTCCACACGCTGGCAGAGTGCCCGGCGTGGGTTGAGCAGAGGCGAGACCTCGTGGCGGCCATCGGAGTGGGAGTTCTCTCGCTCGATAGCCTGATTGCGGCTATCGTGCAGAGCGAGAGCGCGTGGAACTCTGCCGTCTCCTTCTGCGAGCAAGTTATGCTCGCGAAGGAGACGGCGGAGCGGGACCGGGACAGGTTTAGAACTCTCCCGGCCCGCCAGGCCCGGGAACGGGCCAGGTACCGCAGGCGACTCAGGCGCCGGAGGTCGCAAAACGACCTTCGTCCTCCATAAGCGCAGGCCTGGGGGTGACAGGTGAGGCCATCTGTCACCCTAGCAGAAGCAGGCCGTGGTGGCGGCGAGCGCGTTGCGAAGCGTGCTCGCTTCCAGGGAGCAGAGGGAACATGGGGTTCCCACACGGGGGGGTCGTCTACTCGTCTGTAGATGGCCCGAGGTATGTCGGGGCACCAGGGACTTCCTTTCTAGGTTATACCTGGTTCCCCGGCTATTAGTATACGAGACGGCGTGCGATTTTAGTCGGTTCGTGTCCGACATGCCACCGATAGGTGGTATTCGACGTGATTTCCGCACGAAAAAAAAAAAAAGGTAGGTGGATCGCGTGACACAGATATGTGTCTTCAGAGTACCAATCTCAAAATGAAGAGTTGCCTCACTGTCAATTTTAATGTATGCATTATACGATCTAACTAAATATCCTAATACCTGATTATTAAAAATTATAAGCCTATCTTAAATGAAGTTTCAAATGGCTTTAGACAAGGAAAGCACAATTTAACCTTTCTTCGTTTTAAGACACGAATTTTACAAATTGTTCACACAAGGCAGTTCAGTTCACGTGTATGGAAACTTAAAAATTTTTGAGTTATATGATATGTAATTATTACTAATTAGCAAAAAATAACTCACTTAACCGACACTAAATAAAAGAAATATTAAAATCTCCGTCAGCGGTTTGATTTATAGGTCTCGCTCTAGCCAATTAGCCATGTCGAATAGAAATTATTTAAATAGATATGAAAGTGGCAAATATGTGAAAATGTACAAATAATTTATCGTGTAAGAGATTTTAACAAAACTAGACATACAACAGGCGGTGAACGTGGTGACTGTTAAAATTTTAGCAAGATCTCTTGTAAGAAAAAAATATGTATCTTGTGGGAGATTTCCCACGAGATTCATATTTTTATCGAAAGAAAAACACCTTTCAAAATAAACTAAACGAAATTCTAATGAGTTTAACTTATATGACAATAAATTTGTGTGAAGTATGAGATACTAGGAATTTAAAAAATACTGACTCATGAATCCGTGAATAGGAATAATCCAAAGCCAAATACAGTCAAGTTTCGAAAACCGCTATCTTGTTAACCGAAAATGATATCCATTTATATTCCTTTGCGTTTCCCAGGGATCGTTTTCATGATATTCAATGACGATTTTATGAAAATTTCGTTACGGAACGGAAAGATTTAAAACTTGAACAATTTTCCAGACCTTCCCGATCTTGGCCATCATCCAAATTGACATAACATCCTTTAATTGACAATTGGCACAACCACTTTAATTTACCAACTTGTTTTGCGGTGCAAATGAAATTTAACAATAGTGGAGGAAGCTCCTTTTAACTGTTAACAAAACATTAGCAAACTTGGGGTTTAAACGTCGATCTCATACTCAATGTAACCTTATTTTGAAATGTTAGAAAGTTGTATAGCAAACAACATTAGATGAATGATATCTCACATCAACAACACAGGTTGCATATAGTAATCGGTTAGAATAGCTTTACAACATCAAGAGAGGTGATACCGCTATCTTATGAACACAGATATACAAGTGTAGGCACAGAACTAAGAATATGTGGTTGGAAATATTATCAACTGTATTTAATTCAATTTGCGTATCACTAATATGGGCATAGATTAGACTTAGACGATAATCATAATTTACACACATACATACAAATCTCTACGCCAATTCGTCACAAAAGACTTATTAAATATAAATCATAAACTCAATATATGTATCATTATATTGAATACACCAGAACACATATATTTGCAGAATTAAATGTTTATTAGAATTATGAATTTAAAATGTTAGTAAACCTTATTGTAGTAAAAATATTAAAAAGTAATTAAAGCAATAACAGTCTCACTTTATTTTCAATTATGTATTAAAACATTTGCTACAATTTGATTCGTAATGTTCATTGATGACAATGATATAATATTAAAAAAAAACCGACGACAGAACTAAGTGGTCCATGAAAAGCATGCAACGTAAAAGCTGTCTTCGTTAAAGTCGTATAAAAGATTATGTTTCTCAGTGGACGTTTCATGTTAAAGATATAAGATAATTGTTATACAATACATATTGTAGCGTGTAAGAAATAGGGGTTTTATTTAAACTTCTTTAGTGTACGGATGAAGTAGCCGGCACTATTATAATAAACTAATAGATTTGCATTGCTTACCCCCGTATTGTCAACTGCAGGCGGCGTGTTCACGATGCTACAACCCAAGCGAAGAATTAATTGTTCTTACACAATTACATTTAGAGACGAGTTAATTGTTACATAGCAAACACGTGTACCATTTTACTGTTATTTAACGTTTTATCAATTAAACTAAATAGTGTCATTATATTTAGAGAGAAATTTAATACAAAGGCGAAACTGTTCAATTGTTTGAAATTGTATTGATTTGGTCTCTGTACTTTTCCAGATTTTTCAACAATAACGCTGAATTACAGTCATAGGCCAAAATGAAATTATATTATTACCAACGAACGAAGCCAATTAACCAATATTACAAAGTGATACAAATATTTTACGAATGAGTTAACATTAGTAAAACGAAAAAATTAAAAAGCAAAGTTAAGATACGGCTAGGTTAATTGGTACATTACTTTATACATATTCATATACACGGCGCTTACACCGCAACAGCCTACATACTCCAGAGACTCGACCCGAAGATATTCATGTACATAAATATTTTATAGGTAGGAGAGTTATGGGGAGATATCATGAAGAGTGCTCCGAGAAATTGTTCGGAATAATACCAGGCTCAACCTTCAAACCTTCAAGAAAAGAGCGTACTCCTTCCTCAAAGGCTAGCAACGCGCTTGTGACTCCTGAGTTACAGGCGTTCATGGGCGGCGGTAGTCGCTTTCCATCAGGTGACCTGTCTGATCGTTTGCCCCCTAGTCCATAAAAAAAAATGTTACTTCACTAAATCATAATATCAGATAATTGTAATATAATACGTTCTATAAGTTGTCGTATTATCGATTGATATTTAAGTAGCTGTTAACTTTTCGGGGTGTATAGTTAACCAAAATATTTTTTATAGCATATAGGGGCAAACGATCAGACGGGTCACCTTGTAGGCTCCTCCTACCAAACCATCATCATTATCATTTTCACTTTCATTTCTGACAAACATTTAAAACATAAAACGTCATGTGAGACGAAATAAATAAATAACGCAGAAAAATCCTGACTGTCTACACCGTACTTGCACCGAGAGAAAAATTCGCTGTAATAATATAATATTATGTGTAAATAATCAATCAAACGCTAAAGTTGTCGTTTCTCCTTTTTTTAATCTTGTACATATCTACCTTGTGATAATAAATACAAGTAAAAACATATGCAAAGGCATTTCTTACTCCTTAATCTCATGGAAAGTAAATAATGCTACTAAATAAATGCTTGCGACTTAAGAGTCACAACCTAACTATATATTTCTAGTTAGATCAGCAACGCGCTTGTGACGAATTTTGAAACAGTCTAGAAGAATACACAAGAACTATTTATTTTTCATTCAAATAAGACTTTGAAATCGGTCGAGACTACATCTTATCTAATTTTGTATCGAAATTTCTATTTATGTTTAACCTCATTTGCTATGAAATACTGTATTGAGTTTATTATGTTAACGTCCGTCTAATCATCCGCTGCATCTCTTTCGTGGCTATTCAAAACTACATTAACACAAATATATAATGATGACGGTCGGCGTCAGTTAGTCTTCAAGAAAATCGCCCAAATTGAGTCATTTCTTACTAAAAATATTATTAACGTGAATATAATTAGTTAAGTTTTCACGGCTTAACTCCTATAGTAAATCTATTTTTCTTAAAATTTACATGCAATTTTTCTGCGCCACATAAAATGCTTTTTTAACCAGAACGTCCGAAATTTACGTAACAGAAAACGGATTTTCTGTGTTGTTCTTGATTTTTTTATCAATGCAACCACGATGTGCTTTCTGACCTGACCTCTCCAGACCTGGTGAATTTGTCGAATGGAACCAAGAAACCCTCTACACGAAAGACCTATTTTTGTGGAATCCTCCCCAGATCGAGATGGTGTGTCGAATTTAAACCAAAAAGTTCTCGCATGAAAGACCATTTTACCAATTGACTCTTGACTTTTAAATTCACGCTATGCTTTACAAATAAAACGTCTCCTTAAGTACCATTCAGTATATATTAGTACTGAAATATTGAGGTTGTATATGCAGTAGGTACTGTATTATATCTATTGTTTAATAATTACTGTTTGCACACTTGAATAATTAATCTACAAATACCTATAAAAATAAAACTATAAGTACAACTCGTACAACTAATGAAGTGGAAAATGTAATATTAAATTAATTGAAGCTCCAATCACGACATCACATTTGAGTGGGGTGTTTTCTCTATGAAAAACTAGCAGTAACTATTTATGCCTATTTTAATGATATCAATTATCACTGCTGCTGAGTAGAGTAGATACAGCATTAGAGGACACTTTAATAATGGACTATTCTGTTTTCTCCTGTGCACATCTGATCAACTAAGGATTAAAAGGCAAATGGTAAAAATTCTAGCAAGCTTGCCATTTCCATTTTTAATTCCTTTGTAGCAGTAAACATCATCTAACATATTTGATAACCGCTATTGAGCATATTTATTTATTTTAAACTTAATGCACATGTTGTACAATGAAGGACTTAATGCCATGGGTAATTCTCTCCTAGTCGACCTTCAAGTCGGTGATGTGGAAATATGATGCGATAGGTGCAAAATAAAATATGAAATTTGACATAATAACATTTCAGAAGTATCACGTTACGTATACATTTACATACATTACATTACTACAATGAGCCTAGAATAAAAAAAGTTAGTTATAGTTTAAAGCAGAACTAGAAATTGCTTGTACAATACGACCTCTTCCTGAAGACAGCATAACTATTCAAGTAACAATATGAATAAACCAAACTGTTACCTATAGCCGTGTTGAAATTTAATCTAAATTGGTTCAGCAGCTAAACCCTTTTTTTTTGTAACGTGTGGAAACCCCCTCGGGCCGTCACCCCACCGGGGTTTACGGCGGGGTGGTGTGTCGGAATCGGACCGACTAAAACCACACGGTGCGCCACTCTGCGCCTGTAATAGGAGGGATCCGGGAACTGCTGTTATTAGGACCTCCGGACCCCTCCTAGCGCCTGCCCGATGCGGGCACCACCTTCAGGTACATTCTCTATTTAGGCGACGTCCGGCACACGCGGACGTCGCCTAAATAGAGAATGTAATCCTAGTGACCGAGTGCAGGTACTTCCCGAAGCAGCCATGCCCGGAAAGGACCTGCGTCAGCCGGAAGGAAAGGGTCCCGTGCTGCCGCCCTGCCCACTCGACGATGACCGGCTGGAGCGCCTCCACGGCGGCAAAGCCAACACGTGGAGCCTCCAGCCGGGACGACCAACGAGCCATCGTGGCTCGGCGAGCGGCCTTACGCCACTCGCTTATCTCTTCCACTATCCGCCCGGAAACCAGCCGTCCGCCGTCAGGAGCTAAACCTTTTTTTTTTTTTTTTTAACGTGTGGATATCCCCTCGGACCGTCACCCCTCCGGGGTTTGCGGCGGGGTGGTGTGTCGGACTCGGACCGACTAAAACCACACGGTGTGCCACTCTGCGCCTGTAACAGGAGGGATCCGGGAACAGCTATTGTTAAGACATCCGGACCCCTCCTAGCGCCAGCCCGCTCCTGGTGCGGGCTCCGTCTCGATATTTTTCCTCTCTTTTTAGGCGACGTCCGGCACACGCGGACGCCGCCCCCTCGCGGCTGGCCAAACTAATGCGGGTGGAGGGGAAACCCACCCCGTCCACCCGCGGCCACACTCAGGGCGGCATGAGGCTGTGATAGGCGGGCCTCCGCCGCCCGGTTCGCCGGCGGCGGATCGGGTCCGAGTGGAGGTCGTCCTCCCGGGCCCTCTCCGCCGCCTCCTTCCGCGAGATTACTACCTCGCAGAAGGTTGCGACCGCGGTAAAACAACTGTCGCTACCGGCCATGGAGCGTACTACGGCCGGTAGCGAGAGATCCACTCCGATGACTGCAGTGAGGGCCCGGCGCTGCGCCGCCCATGCTGGGCAGACCGCCAGCGTGTGCTGGGCCGAGTCCTCACTGCAGTCGCAGTGGTGGCAGGCGGGACTCAGTTCCCTCCTAGCGACCGTGTGCAGGTACTTTCCGAAGCAACCGTGCCCGGAAAGCACCTGCGTCAGCCGGAAGGAAAGGGTCCCGTGCTGCCGCCCTGCCCACTCGGCGATGACCGGCTGGAGAGCCTCCACGGCGGCGAAGCCAGCGCGTGGAGTCTCCGCGCATGCCACCTCCGTAGAAACGGTGCGGTAACCGCGTATGGCTCTGACCGCCATTACCCTCTGAGGGCGCCAGAGGCGTACCCTATTCTGGGCGGTCAGAGCCGCCGCCCACACCGGTGCACCGTACAGTGCCATTGACCGGACAACCCCCGTGTACAGCCGTCTTGTCGCGACGCTGGGTCCACCCATATTGGGCAAGAGTCGCCCTAGGGCAGACGCAGCGCCGACCAGCTTTGGAGCAAGCTGTCGGAAGTGCTCGTCGAAGAGCCACCTCCCGTCGAGGATCAGGCCCAGATATTTCATCTGGGCCCGAACCGGTACGAGGACCGAGTTGACCACGATTGAGGCGCCAGGGGGTGGACCACGACGGGGCCCATGAAATAACAGGGCCTCCGTCTTATCTAGGGCCACCCGTAAGCCCAGCGCCTCAATGCGCCCGACCACCAGGGAGACTCCCCCTGTGGCCAGACGCGCCGCCTCTTGGAAGTTTGCTCCCCGGGCTGTCACCAGGGTATCGTCTGCGTAACAGATTACACCCAGCCCGGGGGGGAAACCGGCGCGAAGGGCCCAGTCGTACCCTATGTTCCACAAGAGGGGTCCAAGAACAGACCCCTGTGGAACACCGCACGACATGGGCCGACTCCTCAAATTACCTTCTCGGTCCTCGTACACGACGGTACGCTCCTCTAAATAGTCTGCCACCAGCCGCCTCAGGTACTTTGGCACCCCATGATAGTGGAGTGCTTCCCTGATGCAGCTGAATGGCAGACTATTGAATGCGTTGGCGATGTCTAATGACACCGCCAACAGCACGCCGCCACAGCTCACGGCCTCTTCGGTCACGGCCCTCAGGCGCAACACGGCGTCGACTGTCGAACGCCCCGCCCGATAACCAAATTGGGCGTCCGACAGATCGGGGCCCACCTCGCAGAGGTGCCGGACGATGCGGGCAGAAAGAACCCTCTCAAACAATTTGCCCGCCTCGTCCAGCAGCACGATGGGCCTATAGGCCGCGACCGAATCGGCAGGCCGTCCCGGCTTCCTCAATAGGACCAGCTTCCCGCTCTTCCAGCACTCAGGGAAGCGTCCCGACGCCAAGCTAGCGTCGAACACCTCCCCGAGGCGGTCTGCCATATGGTTGAGGGCCAGGGCCAGCACTCGGGCCGGTACCCCGTCAGGCCCAGGGGCGGTGTTCTTGGAACGGATCCGTAGAACAGCCGCCCCTACCTCCGAATCCCGGACGGGCGGAACATTGTCCTCCCCGTGCTCCCCGTCGTCTCCGGCCAGGGAGGCCATCGACGGGGGAGTGTGTTCCGCTCGTTGTGGGAAAAGGCCCTCAACCACTTCTCGCAGGAAGCTGGGCTGGAGAGTCTCCGTAAGGGGGGGGCCCGACGCGCGGAGCTTTTGTCGCACCGCGCGGTAAGGGCGACCCCAGGGGTCACGATTAAGACCCTCCAGCATCTCCTGTCTCTTTTCTTCTTTGGCGCGGCTAATGGCCAGCTTCAGAGTTTTCCGCGCCCGTCGGTACTCCTCATGAAGCCGGTCCTCCTCACCGTCTCCACGGTGACGCCGCCGACTGCGCGTGTAGGACCTCCGGGCACGTGTACAGGCCGCACGGAGGTCCGCCAGCTCCTGGGACCACCAGTAGACCTCCTTCCTTGGAGGCCGACGACCTCGAATGCGGGGCATGGCCGCATCGCAGATATGCGTAATCGCATCGCGAAAGCGGCCAGCCCCCACGTCGACCTCCTCGGTCGGAGCCTGAGGAGACAGCCACGAGTGAATTATGGCTGCCTCCTCTAGTAGGTCCCGGTTCAGTCTGGCAACAGCCCACCGCGGAAAGCGGGATAAACGCCGCGCCACGTGACCCCTACTGGAGTCCTGGGTCCGGGAGAGCTCAAATCGGATATACAGGTGATCCGAGAGCGTCTCAACCTCTTCCAGGACACGCCAGTTCCTTACTCGTGCGGCGAGGGCAGGGGTAGAGAACGAGAGGTCCACTATCGACCCCCCCTGCTGTCGCACGCACGTGTTGGTGGAGCCTCTGTTGAGAAGACAGAGGCCCACCGAGGCCGCCCACTCCTCTACGGCCTCGCCCCTTGCGTCCGTCCTGGGGGAACCCCACGCAATGGACTTTGCGTTGAAGTCCCCCAGCACAAGGACGTGCCCAGACGCTAGTCGCCGTATCGAGGTCTCCAAGCTGGTTAGGAAAACCTCGAAGTCGTTCAAACTCCGGTTGGGGGAGAAATAGACACCATATATGGTGATCCCCCCCCACTCGACGGCAACATATCCAGTGCCCTTGTCTCTTAGCGACAAGGGCGGGGAATGAGCCGTCGTGGAACCGACGACTGCCACGGAGCCGTCCCAGTCACCCATCCAGTTTGGACGGGGAGGGACAGCAACACCTATCGACCACTGTGCCATGGTTTGCAGGAAGAGATCCTGCGCCGCGGCACAGTGGTTCAGGTTCGTCTGGACCAGGAGGTTGGAGACTTGATCCATTACTGGATCGTCTCTACAACCTCCTCCATGGGCGACGACGTCGCAATATTGACGCAATATTGACGTCGGGGGTAGCCTGGGTCGACTGGCTAGCCCCTGACGTCTGCCGAGAACTGCGGGGAGGCTTGCAGCCTCTCTGCCCCATCTGGTGATTGGCGGGCTTATTGCCCGCCGCACACGCTGGGCAGTGAGGGGCGGCAGAGCATTCTGCCGCCTTATGCCCCGGTTGACCGCAGCGGAAACACAGTCCGCCGCAGTCAAAACAACTGTCGCACTTGACGCGCGTGTGTCCCGTGGCCAGGCATTTAAAACACCTCATCGGTCTCGCCGCCAGGACTGTGATCCTGGCGCTCACGAAACCGATGAGCAGCCTGCCGGCGTCGGCCAATACTTTGGCCGACGCTACGGGACAGCTGACCCACACGGCGCCAAGCCCTCCTGGACCGGG
Organism: Arctia plantaginis; assembly: GCA_902825455.1. NCBI lineage: Eukaryota > Metazoa > Arthropoda > Insecta > Lepidoptera > Erebidae > Arctia > Arctia plantaginis. Next base: position 8,757,146 of record CADEBD010000171.1, on the reverse strand, counting down.
GCGGATGGTGCCGACCCTGACGTTGTCCGCGCTGCACCCCGTCTTCTCCCGGATTACAGCGCGGACATCTTCGGCCGTCACTGAGTCGTCCAGGCCCGAGATGCGCAGTTCCGCGCACTTGGTAGGCCTGGCGACCCTGACACCATCTGAGGCCGCAAATATTCCCCGCAGCCTCTCAGCGAAGGAGTCCGCCGTCTTTGCGCCTTCAGCCCCAGGGAACTCGAGGACTCGAGCTCCCGTCTGGGCGAGGCGCATCCTGACCCCCACCGTCCCAAACTCGTTGGCGAGGCTGTCCCGGGCCTTTTTGAAGACGGCCGCGTAGGACAGCCCGCCGTCCGCCGCCTCCGGGGACACGGTCACCACTACAGCCGCGGTTTTGGGCGGCTGCAGCTTCCGCGGCCTCTTTGCAGAGGCCGTTGCCACCGGTGGCGAAGGCAGGGCTTGGGCTGCTTTTTGGGCAGCCCTTCTGGCCCGCCTTCGGGACTTCTTGGAGCCCCTCGCCTCCTGCCAACCCTCGTTGGAGGGGGCAGGTGCGGAGGGGCCCGGCAGGGGTGTCGGAGTGGGGAGCGGAGGGAATGCCACTCCGCTCCTCGGCGCCGTTTTAGGCCCCGTCTTGGCCGGCACTTTGGCCTGCGCCTTGGCCGGCGCCTGGGACGGCGCCTTGGCCGGCGCCTGGGCCGGTGCCTTGGCCCCCCTCCTCGGCTTTTGTGGAGCCGAAGGAGTAGGGGCAGACGCCACCGCCGCGTAAGAAACGCGGCCTCCCACCACGGGGAGCGCGGTCGGAGCGGCGGCCTTAGGCCGCTGTGCCGACGCGAGCGGGGGGCGCATAATCGGCGCAGGGGGCAGTCTCGCCTCCAGGCCAGCCAGGCGTCCGTCCAGCATATTCCCAACTGCGATGAGGATTTCTCGCAGTTGGGAGTCAAATGCCCCTGAGTTGGTGGTAGGGGCAGGCTGGGACGCGGACGGGGCTTCCCGCTCGGGGAGGTTCGCCTGGAAGCGGGCGAACTGAGCGCTCAGCTCGTTCACCCGCTCCGTCAGCCTCTCGTTGGCCACCTGTAGGCGCGAGACGTCGCCCACTAGGCCCTCCACGACCTCCGACAAAGCGGAGGAGGAGTCCTTAAGGGCCCTCACAAACGAGCCCTTAAGGTTCACGGACTTGGTGGCCACCTTGTGGATGACGGCCACCACCGCTTTCGCCCTCTCCTGCACGGACACGGGAGCCTGGGCGTCATTTCCCCCCACCGGCTCCCGAACCTTGAGCAGGAGATCCGCGATCTCCTCCTCCGCTACGGCCTCGCCGTCCACCCGTACGTTCCTGTACGACTCCGCGTTTGAGAGCGCGGAGCCTGACGGGGTCGAGACCGAGGCCGAGGCCGGTTTGCGTGCCCTCCCTCGGCGGCTGCTTGCCACCTTTGGTGGCATCATCTCCTGGGACGTGTCGGTTTCCTCGTCCCTGGAGCGTCCTCGTTTCCGGCTGTCACTTCGCTCCGCCTCCATGGCGTCAGCGCCATCCGACGAAACGGCGGATCCGGAGCGCAGCCGATCTGATGCTCTTCGGCTCCCAGAGACCAGCGTCAGACTGACTTCTGGGAGCCCCATCGAGATAGGCGTTCCCGACGCCACCTAACCCTCAGTGGACGACCCATCCACTCCACTGTTCTTCTTCTCCTTCCTTGCCTTCGTTGCCGTATCCGTTTGACTAGCCTTTTTCCGTTGTTGATTATTTCCGATCGTTTTTTGTTTTGTGTTTTGGTTCATATTTTCCATATTAAATCCCACGAGTGGGGGAGAACTAGAGGTCCACCCGGGCAGAGATCCCCCATTACCCAGGCAAGCGTAAGTTTTTAACCCAACCGAGGGGTCCGCAGGTACCTCGGCTTGGAGTGAGCTCGAGACTGAACTTCCCATCAGCCATGCATCCCCTGGCCACGCACCAGAACACGGGATTCGGGGAATTTTTTAGAGAGGTTATCTTCCTCGCGGTCCGGGCGGTTAAGCCAAGACCCTCGCCCCCGATCAGAGCCGCGAGACTTAACCACAGCGCTCTTCTCGGGATTACGATATGCCGACGGTTGACAGGGAGACTACGTCCCCCTGCCTGCTCGGTGGTAGTGTCAGTACACGCCGAGCCCGTCCTCCTTTCTCCACCGCTGTCAGCGGAGAAACTGTGGCCCCTACAGGGCCCCGCCATCCGGTTTTTTACCGAGGTTTCCTCCTCCATGCTCCGAAGAGCGAAGAGCCAGCAGGGCAACCGGCAGACACGCCCACCCTGCTGGACCAGGCCTTGCCCGAGAGCCGATGAACGGCTACCTCTTCTGCTAGAATATTGGCCGCTGGCGATAATCCTCTCCTCCAAGAGGACAAGGAGGAAACAGTACCATCGCCAGCGTTTCCAGGGTGCACCACGGGGAGGTTTTCTAGCCTAGCACCCCTCAGGAGCTAAACCTAACCTAACCTAAAGAAGTAACAAACAGACAGACACACTTTCGCATTTATTTAATTGGTGGTAGCGTTATATAGTCTACAGCCTTCCTCGATAAATGGGCTATCTAACACTAAAAGAACTGTTTAATTCCAATCAGTAGTTCCTGAGATTAACGTGTTAATCAAATAAACAAATTCTTCAGCTTTACAATATTAGTATAGATATAACAATTTATTCATAGTCATAATCATTTGACTTAAACTTTCATCTGGAAACCTAACTCTAAACCTAAGAAAAAAAGGTATGAAAAATTCTTGTCTTTTATATGACAACTTATTAAAATCATCAACTTTACAGCAGCAGCAAAATATGCGGTGCCTTAATATTTTTAGAAAGGTTTTGATAAAGTAAGCTTTAGTATCTTTTCACTCCAGTGGTTATGACAGCCTAATCATATTAGCGAGCGGGGTAAGCCGTGACAGGCAAGATTTTACACTAAATTAAAGTTGTTTACGACAAAAATAGCTTGGTCGGGAGTATTTAAATCTACTGTATTATGTAAAAGTAGGCAAAAGATAAGCCAAATCGAAATTTAGCTCTTCAGATCAGATTATTCTACAGACATTGTCCATACAAAATGTAGTATAAGAAATCAAATTATTGTATACTTTGACAGATTGTGCAGAAAATTTAAGGTATGATTTTTTTTCAATTCATTTGTTACAATTATACAATTCAATCAACACATTCATTTTGTTCTGCACATGCTTTCCTAATCTGAAAGAGGCTTCTTTAATGATACGTGACCACAGTCTGGATATGTATGATAACTACTCCGTACAGGGGTTATACTCGATCACGACCCCGTGATGGAACACCGTGTAATTTGAGACAGTTTGTCTTTAAGAGGTTACCGAGGAGGTTTCTACACACCAAACAAAAAAATCCGAAATTATCAATTTGTATGAACCTAGACTTTAAATGACCATTTTCTCTTTGTCATAAATGAGGATTAGGGAAAAGGGCTAAAACAATATCACTTACTACTTTGTATTATTTTGTACTACCCAACAGCTTACAAACGAAAATGGGTCAATGAGCTTAATCCAATGCTGTGTAATGTAATAAGTACGGACGCATTTTACTTAATGCTAATGAAGTCAATAAAAAAGCTACCGGGTATCGCTCGCTCTGCTATTCCTCTCTTGAACACATACATGTCATACGCTCGTGAATTTCAAAGTCTGACTTCGAAAACGGGGATGGAAAATGAAAGTCAATGGGTGAGACGTCAATTATGGTAACCGACTTGACTATCCTTCTTTTGTATGTATGACGTGCTGAATTAATGTAGAACATAAATATGTTACATTTTAATGAATTTATTTTCAGTTTGTATTTCATTAGTGGTATAACTTGAACGGTGATTGTATTAAAGACTTACATACATTTACATGATATGTAAGTAATATATTAATATTAGACAAGTGTAGCTTAAGTAAGTAAGTATTATGAGTTGTATTGCTAAACGTTTAGAGTAAACATTAAGTAGGTTCTTATTCCAAATTTCACGTGCCTATGTTAGATATTTTTTTAACAATGCGAGCGTACAAAGAATTCTCTTAATATATTTACTGGAGTAGATAATATTTAAAATAGACAAGAAGGAGTCTATGGCCTTTTCATAGTTAACTTTTATATTTAAAACGTTACATGTACTGCTCACTTTTCAATTAGTTATGTAATTTAAAAATACTTCATTCTTCAAAAAACACAGCACAGCAACTAATTAATTATTTTTCACTTATAAGTAGGTACCATTTGTTCCTAAGTTTCACATTCACGTTTTCAGTTTCACGAACATTCTAAGCATAGGCAATTACGCAGGTGCATAATGTATCCCAAGTCAAGCCTTTGCCTTGCCCGTGTTCATTTTTAAACACAGTAACTTGTTTTGCGGACTCAAGTCTCTCTGTAACGTTTCACCCAAACGATTGTAACACGTTTAAATTTAAACGTGTCCTTTGTTAATTGTTGTAAATCTTTAATAGTTGAGTTTTATTCTTTCATTTGTGATTCTGTGCATTTTTTTGTTTACGAACCAGAGTGAAAGACGGTTATTTATCTTGGTTTTCAAAAGATTTATATTATTCGAGCGGCGTTGCAAGCTTTACTTGACTGAATGCTCTTAAAGGGCAATTCAAACGATTCAGTTTCTAAATAAAGACGTCGCCCTGTCTCTGCATTAAAAGAGATGAGTTTTCCTTCAATATTACTGCAATTTAATATTAATCAACTAAATCACTTATCATACCATTCATTGAATATATTTATTTTATCATTAAGCCCCTTTTTATTATTATTATACTTATTGTTCCGAGAGTCGCTAATTATTAATTTGCAATAAAGTAAGTACACCAATATATTATCTAACTTTTTAGAAATTCATAAAACTGCAAAATATTTGCTACAACGCGGAAATGTGATGTTATTTTTGACCACAGAGTTTCTAGCCAAGCTAGCAAGGAGCGTCACCTATTTTTCTATTTTCGGAGACCTTGTTTCTCTCTGCTAATAATATTCTTCTAAAAGTAAAAAGGCTGCCCTGTTTCTCCGTAGGTTCATTTCATTATACTGGCCTGTTGGTCTAGTGGTTAGTGACCCTAACTGCTACGAAAGAGGGCGTGGGCTCGATTCCCACCCAGGACAAATAATTGTGTGGTAAGCACGGTCATTTGTTCTGTATCTGGGTGTACTTTTTCTATAACATGTATGTATTTAGAAATATATAGGTATATTTACCAGCAGTCTAGTTACCATAGCACAGGCTCTGCCTATTTTAGGATCAGACAATCGTGTGTGAGATGTGAGAAAATATTACTACTATTAACAGTGCAGTGGACAAACAACTAGCAAAGCACAGCGTACATTTAAAGCGTCTACAAAATTTCAATTTCCGAGAAGATAAAATGAGCAACATATTCAAATGAACATTGTAAATTATGCTCCTATACAAAATACATGTTCTTAATAAAAATTTGCTTTCATCAGTATTCAAGTAATATATGTAATGTATGTTCGCCACAACGCAATAAATTATTAAACACTTTTCGTGAGACTGTATACTACATACATACTGCTTACAAGACCCCTTACATTTAGTCAATCACCTAACGAAGAGGGAGAATTTATAATGTAATAACAGTAAAATGTTATCTCTGCATGTACGAGTAACATTGCAGTAACATTGCGCACCTAAGGAATATTCTCATAGGTTTTTGACTCTTGGAATAAGTAATGTGGCATAATGAAAAACAAATGACAATTATTAATCTATGTTTATAAAAAAAGAAACTGACAGACTGATTCACTGACTGATCGATCAACGCAAAGCTGAAGCCGTTGGTTCTAGAAGCATGAAGTTTTGCATAAATGTTTCTTCCAAAGGTGCAAGGGTGGAAATTTATATAAATCTTCGTAATTTTTGGTAGTAGCGCTTTCAAACTCAGAGTAAATACTCTTAATAATTAAAGTAATAGAAAACGGTGTTGCTAATTTCTCAAAACTACCCTTAAAAAGGGGTGCAAGTTTGTATTGAGAATGTTTTTTTTTTTAAAATAAGTACTTTCACTTATTGCATACAAAACGGCGATTTCATAGGTAAAGACCTAATATATAGATATATACTTTTAGATGAACCGTCACCCACGTAACTATCAATTAAAATAAATTATATAATAGCACGAATAAGAGCGCTATGTGACGTAAGACGTAAAAAACACAAAAATATTATTACTACAGTTTACTTTAATAAAAGAACTTATAAAATTTAAAACTGCCAAAACACATCATGATTCAACAATTGTCATCTCGATAAAAGTAATTTCGGAGGGCTTACAAATAAAGATTTTAATATAAAAGCCGTACTTTATATAATCAATAAAAACTCACCATTGAGAGCCCGGTACTTAGTAACATTCTTAGTAGAAAAACGTGTAATGTCAACTAAATAAGGAAACGAAACCACCAAGATTGAATAACAGGCCATACGGCAGAAGTCTCTGATATGAAGAGCGGCTTTTGACAAAATATGGTCAGCTGGCTTTGTGTTTTATTACCTTGGTTAATACGGTCGGTGTATATGATGGGCGTCGCGGCGGATTGTGTGTGCTTGCCAGATAACAAGTTTAATAGTGTTAGGGGCGTATAGAGAGCGGAAAAGAAGAGTTGCGATATTATATTCCTTTGTTAGCAGTGGTATGTTAGAGTAGATAAAAATATATTACGCTTAGCAGAGCGCTTAGAAGAATATATATTTATGCTTTCATGGAAGGTCGAGGACTAAACTTATTTATAGATTCACTTGTCAAGCATTGTTGTCATAGGAAAGCGGTCCCCTAATTGTTTGTAGCGGCCATGTTTCCAGGGCGCCGACGGTTGACAATGAACAATGCAATTACAAGTTACAAGCCATTTCATTGATGGCAAGGCTGTATGGTAACTAATAGACGTTGCTTATAATGATTCAATACTTAATAAACGGAATTGATCAACTGAATGCGTGTTCAGAATATTGTACTCAATCGTAATAAATCAGAATATTGTAATAAATCATCGAATTTTATAATAAGTTCTAAGACACAAGAGTTTTATGAGATATTTTTTTAAACATTTTTTTGTTGACTGTTCTTTGCCAAGACACGAATTGTTTTTTATTAGTGGTACCAAAATACTACTGAAAATTATTTCACGGTCCCGATCCGCGGTCCCGGTCCCGAAAGCCCAACGACAGCCTAGTTTTATTAAAGTGTAATCATTAATTATAATAAATAAAGTAACACAAATATGTCATAAAATTATCCTAGATTAAAATTGTATTTATATAGTTTCAAGCTACTTAAAAGGGATGGAGTTTGAAATGAATTTTATTTGCGTAAAAAGAGATTACGTGATATCTTTACCGATGACGGCACACTAAGTCCGTTATACTTTTCTTAAGTGTTATATTAAAATTCACAACACAGGACATACATGTACTGTATCTGAAACGGTTACACATGTATATGATATACATACATGTGTAACCGTTTCCATGAAATGAAAAATCTGATGTACCTAATATAGCACCTGAAGCGTTTAATTAATTTTTATTATTTTATATATCATCCTCATTCTTTATGAAAATCTGTGAACGTCAATCCAAAGACGTCACGCAATGGGTTTACAAAATGAAATAGCTGACGCGCGAAAATTTACCGAGCAACATTAATATAAGAGAAGCCGGAGAAGCCCCGAGAACCCAAAGCAATTCCTTGACATCTCGCCTAACATAATAGAAGCCTCCATCATGGGTTAAATTCACATTCCGAGACACTAATTAAATTCCTTCAAACTGTTGAGTGAATCTTTTCAATTTAAAACTACTAGACGGAAAATTCTTGTTAATAGTGCTGAGAGGGAGTATAACTGTTTTTAATGTTTAAAACGCACTCATTATTTAATTTATTTTCAGACTTTCTTTTAAAATCATACCTTTTACTAAACGAGCGAATATAACAAACGAACATAATAATGACAAAAGGATTTAGCAAATTTCTATTCAAGAAACATTTCAGGAAGTACTAATTTAATGTTTAAAATGTTGTAAAGGACTAGGACTATAAACTGTCCATGTGGTGACGGATCAAGAATACGGAGTGTCACCACCACCTTTTAAAAGCCGACTAAGGGAAGAAACTACGCAGGACAACAGAATTGCACAGAGAAGAAAAACTTGACCCAAACCCTATACCAACCCGTCTGGCGAGCGTGGTATAGTAGGCTAAAACCTCCTTTCTAAGGACAGGCCTATGTCAAGCAGTAGACTAGTAAAGGCTGTTGATGTGATGTGATGATCAATTGTTGGTAATGGTTAACCTAAAAGTTAAATACCTTTTATGTAAGTAGTTAAAATCTTAATCATTTACCCAAAGAATATGCTCTAATTGCAAATGTTAAATAGCAAAATTACAACAATTTATAGCTTCGCATAAACAGCTTCATAACAAATCGAGTTTTTTACAAAGGAGCGTTTTATTATGCCAGTTTATTAAGATAAAGTAGTTTGTTTTAGTAAAATAACAAAAAGTACGTAGTATACCGCAGTAGGAACTGCAATACAAAACATATAAAGACAATTAATACTACATTGTTACAGTCATAAAATAAAAACACAAGTACAATGACGACACATCCAATACATATAAAAGTGAAGTTTTACATTTTATAAAACACAAAGATATAAAATGGTGATCTTATATGTTCGTGCTTTTGAAGAATCACTTTAAATAACAATTCAGCTACCAATTCGGTAATGGAAGAATATAAAATATGACGTATTTATAAATCTAGGTATGACGTTATTCGATATATTGTGATATTTTTAAGGGTAATGCAATAATACAAGACTTTTAAAACCGTCGAAATTTGAGCATCAGCCAATATCTAACTAACCTCTCAAATCTCATGACGTTTATATATATGGAAACATATTTATTTGTGAATTACTAAATGCCAAGAAGAGCTCTCTAATAAAGGCTGTTGATGATGATGATGAAATGCTTCGGCACAAATGGGCTGGTTCGACCGAAGTGATACCACAGCTGATAGCACAGAATACCGGTGTTAGGCAATTTCTCGTTGCTTTTGATCGAGTTAGTGAGGTTTTCGGTGAACAAACCTCCCTAACCCTAACCAAATGTCGAAATTGCACTCTTTGCCACTTAAGTTGCAGGTGTGGCAGTAGTCACTTACCATCAGGTGACAGCAGGTGGCATATATTATTGTTTTAAGTAATATTCATTTACACAATATAACATCGTTTGCCAATATTAGAAATAAATCCCTCTTTACTGTTTACTACAAACAAGAATACTGGAGCATCATGTTATCATCTCGTAGCAAGAAGATCTTTGAGATCGTATAAATGCGTAATAGGTCTTAAGGGGATCAATCGGTACCGGTTTACTTTTGAGCCAGAACGACAAAATCCGATTGAGATCAGGGACTTTGTACAGTCACAGTATTATGTTCACTTCATATGCGTATATAAACTGTGTGATTTGGCATAATACTCTTTGTTTCGTTCTACGCATTTTTTCTTGCAGACAAAGTCAGAGACAAATCTCTCTCTTTAATTCATTAAAACAAACAGAATTTGTAGAACACTCATAGGTAACGATAGTTAGATAATAATTAGTACCTAAGTTTAATTTGAAAAATGTAGGTCATAAATTGTATTTTATCAAAACACTTAGCAATGTTGATTCTCCGTCATGATAGCACTTAATTTTACCGCACTAAAAACATTTAGTTATGGTTAGTTCATATATTTCATTTGCACACTTAAAACATTTGCACCTTAACAATAAAAGATTTTAAATGCCGACTCACAACATTTTAAAGGTAAACGTCACGTACCCGTAGTGTTTATTGTAGCATAAAATATAAATATTTGTTTTACTTTTTTAATATTCGAACAGGGAGACAGACAATATAAAAAACATATCAAGCCTAATCCTCTCATAGACTTTTTAAAGTCTCTCTGGACTTGTCATTGATAAGACTGATATCAGTGATATTTAACAGCATCAAAGTTTACAAAATACATTAATAATTTTTCTTTGAAAATGGTCCAATATTTAATCCAATACATTATTAATACTGGCAGAATACAAAAAAAAAACTATTACAACCATCGTTAGGACAAAGAACAATGGCAGAAACATATTTACCTAAAACTTAAGCGTTTAAAAAATCGAGTCACAGTAAACTTAATCAAATTTTTTTCTATGATTTATCATTACACCACCATGTGTTGTATAAGTCTTATAAGAGATAAGATATTTTTGAAGATTTTATTTGACCTAAGTACGTAATGTCAGATTCGCCATCACGTATAACTGACTAGGGATGCGTGGTGGCAATATTATATTATGGAACAATTTATCGATAATCGATTCTTATAGCTTTGGCTGAAATATTTACCGAAGGTTCACTATTATGATTATGAATTTGCTTCTGCCCACGTCTTCACTCGTACGGTAGAGTGACTGAATCAACATAATTAGAAATGATTTAAAATATTTTTGACTCTCTTTAAACGATTTTAAACACACTAAAGAAATAGAATATAGTTACGTTATTTTCCACTACACAGTGTGATGAGAAACATTGTCATTGATAACGGCACATAAATAGACATACATCGATATTTTCAAAATGTCGATACGTCGTCGTTTAGTACATATCTCTTAAACTGTGGTTTAGATCCTGTCAAGTTCTGGACTCACCACGTTTGTTATTTTATTTTTGTTTAATTTAGTGTTAAACTCGAATAGATGTTATGCTTTTATTTTTTTTATTTCATATACTGTAATAATAATGAAAATAATATTTTCGGCTATCTGACACACAACGCCATCTAGTTTCAAACAAAACATTAACAATATGTTAGTACTTAACCTCGAAACATTCAAAATCCAATATCTTTTTTCCTAGACTTCTTTCGCAAGTAATTTTGATATGAGAATGGTCAAGAATAAATTCTCAAGTGTTAAGGATTTTTTGATATTTAAACGCTAACATTTCAGTTCAAATAAAATTATGTATGGGGACCTGCCATTGTCCTTTCATTGATTGGTTTCATTATTTTTTTCATTAATTAATCCAATACTTGAACGTATTTTTCATATGAGTTGATAGTTATATTTACAATACTCTCTTATATCATATTAAATATAACTTAGCACCTCGTCGACAAAAAAAAATTTCAACTTTTTAATGCCTGTGTTCTTTTTTCTTAAGGTCTACATGTTGCTTTGTGAGTAAGGTGCTAAATGTAACAGCAAACATACATAGAGATTTCTTTGTAAAAAATACATAATGTTGATTTTACACAAAAACATTAAGGTTTTTGTCTAGTGGTTAGCGATTCTGACTAATAACCCATAAACCAGAGGTTGTGGGTTCGATTCACACCGAGGACAAATTATAGTGATAACTACGTTCATTTTTTCTTCTGTGTTAAAATATGAAATACGATAACATGCGTATTAACAAGATAATCTGTAAATTACCGGGTATGATCAGTTAAAGTGTAAACTTTTACTTAAAGTAGCATCTACACTTTACCTAGTCAATCTGCATATTATTGGATGCTACACCGTTAAATGTCAAACGTGGGACCGGCCAGTCAGACAAAAATTATTTTGACCGCAACATCATATTATTATAACCTCATCTACCCCAAATGATCACCATCAATAAAGGAGATCTGGGGCATTAATGGTTACTGTTCTAACCTTACCTAACCCAAATTTAACTCAACCGTATGCTTAGTCTGGAGATTAACCAGTTGATGTAAGAACTAAACCAATTTTTGACTTCAACGGATTCAACCAGATAATGTACAGATTAATAAGTTAATCTGCACTATAACTGATTTACACACACTGGCGGTAACATATACATAATAAACATGTATGTATTCAAGAATATATAAATTATTATCTAGATTATGCAGGAACGTATGTGCCCGCTTGACGGCTAAGGCTTGCCCCTTATTAAGTAAGTGGTACTAAAATTGCAGTCGACAAATTTCTGCGTTTGATTTTCCTTTATCCAAAGACGTGAGTGTACAGACCGTACAGTTACTCTATTTTTTTAAATACATCATAACTTGAATAACAGAAATAATCCGTGTTAGATCATAACTGATTTGTAACCCGTAACTCTGTTCCTGTCACACACTCCATTATTCTATTGTCGGGTAGTCACTAGCATGGTTTCTTTGTGTTTAGACCATCATTTGTTTATATTTATTTATTTTATTAATAACTCACACATTTTTTTAACGTACTTAATTTTATAAAAATCAAATACAATCCCTATCTGATGATGATTGATTATAAAGCTACATCATTATTTCTTTTCTATGTCATGAAATATAACCATTGTATTTAAAAAAGTAAATTCCAGTGAACTTTGTAAAGTTTTGAACTGTGAAAATAATCATGTATCATCACATCTTATCACATCAACAGCCTTTAATCATGCCAAATAATCATGTATATTATTTCAAAATTTATACAGACAATGAAGCAATAGTTAACTATAGGGGCGTCTTGGGGAAGACTCTCTCCAAGTGTTCTTGGCGCTCCCGATGACACTCATCGAACCACTCAACTCAACTTGGAATGCAATTGCTTCCGTTGAACCCATCTAAAAACACTCTACTTTTTTGCTTCTATCTGCAGTTGATATGTTTTGAACATAGTGCAATTATAATTCGGTTTTATGCATAAAATATAAACACTTTAAAAGAAATATTATTGTTTTTCGAGGTAAGAGAAAGAAACGCCACAACAAATTCAAATGTTTTTCGTGTCTTCTGATCTAGATAAATAGATCCTTGGTAAACTTTGCTACGATATTTATAACTAGGTGTAAGAGCAATCCCCTGGGGTCGTCACCCCAGGCGGTGTACTGAAATCGACCCAACTAAAACCACACGGTGTGCTACTCTGCGCTTGAAATAGGAGGGATCCGGGAACAGCTATTACTAAGACATCTGGACCCCTCTTAGCAGATGCAGGCAATACCGCGGGCACCACCTTTAGGTGAAAATCTCTATTAAAGCGACGTTTAGGCACTCGTGAACGTTGCCTCCTCGCAGCTGGCCATTATGGTGGGTGGAGGTGCAAAACCCGTCCTGTCCACCGGCGACCACACTCAGGCGGCATGAGGCGCTGGAAAGGCCGCCGGGTTCGCTGGCGGCGAATTGTGTGGGAGTGAAGATCTTCCTCCCGGGCCCTCTTCGCCACCTCCTTCTGCGAGATGACGATGCATGCAAACGTCTGTCGCTACCGTCCATGGAGCGTATGATGGCCGGTAGCGAGAGATGCTGTGAGGACCTGACTCTGTGATGCAAAACGCAAGCGTGTGCCCAAGCCGAGTCCTCACTAAAGTCGCGGTGGTGACAGACGGGCCTCTAGCCGGGACAACTAACGAAGCATTCTTTATATATATATATACATTCTATATATAAGACAACTAAACCCTCCCTCGCGAATATGCTTAGAGAGTTCAAAGTTGCGCAGAGAAGAATGGAGAATATTCTCCAACAAACTTTGTGTGCAGTGTGCTAAAACGTTTAACCACAGTTATTTAACTTTAAACTTTTTTAATATCTTAACACACATATTACACTTATATCTTAACACGTGTAACATAGTAGCTCTTTATTATATAAACTACATTCTTGATCAGCAGTTTAATGTGAACGGTGAGCGATGAGATACTATCAAATTCATAGGTGTTCAATCAGTCTAAATAAATGTCAAAAAAGACAACAGGAGCTACATTCGTACCTCCACAGAATCTATGTTTTTTTTTACCTTTGTATCTCGTATTTATGTCGAACTCAAATTCACACAAAAGTAAAGAAACAAAAAAATGTTGGTCAGGTATAATATAAGTACTGGTTTGAATTTTAATTTGAGCCATAAACGAAACGGAAGTCCCTTATGTTACAGATTACGGACTCCAAAATGTTGAAAGTGGACACGATCTTTAACTCAACAAGTTGTTATGAAATGAGGAAATATTGTTATTTCAATGTAGAAACATGGTGTATTTTAATAATTGTTGACACTATGTATTATTGATACGTCACCCTTAAAGGCCACCAACACACTCGTGTTCTCGTTAGAATCTTTACCACAGAACTCAGTCCCCGTGTAACTCATTTTTTGGTAGGGTACGATACGAGGTTTTTACTACTTAGACCGGACGCTAGGAGGTAAGTGAGTATCACAAATGTGAGGACTAAATTTCATCAATGAATTTGTGTTGATAAACTTAATTTTATTCTTAAAAAATATATTACTTTCATTTTTGTATTCTTTTAATTTAAGAATCCATTTTTATTATTATTATTTTTTCATTAATACTTTATGCCCAAATATAACATAGGTGGACTTAATGCCGTAGTCATTTTCTCACAGTGGACCTTAGGTCGATGCACAGCTAAAAAATGGTAGATGCACAGAAATTAAAAATGTTATTATATAAAAAATATAGCTTAAATAGAATATCATATACCAAGGGTACTTATATAGGAGGCGCGGGAGTTGGGCCGGTTAGGGCACCGAGTTGAGTTGAGTCTCGAGAAATCGAGGATCAAAAATCGCAACTCCGACAGGTCCTCGTGGAGGAGTGGAGAGAACGACTTGGGCAACCGAGCGCTGGGCACGCCGTCATCGCGGCGGTAAGGCCCGTTATGGAGAAATGGCTCGAGAGGCATCACGGAACCCTCTCATACCGGTTGACGTAGGTGATCACCGGGAAAGGATGCTTCGGAGATCACCTGTGTCTGATCCGCAAGGAGCCAACGCCTGAGTGGGCCTGCGATGGCCGGACCGTGGACACGGCGCTCCACACGCTGGCAGAATGCCCGGCGTGGCTGAAGCAGAGGCGTTGCCTCGTGGCGGCTATCCACGTGGGAATTCTCTCGCTCCGTAATATGATTGCCGCCATGATACGGAGCGAGAGTTCGTGGAACTCTGCCGTCTCCTTCTGCGAGCAAGTTATGCTTGCAAAGGAGATGGTCGAGCTTGACCGGGACAGGTTTAGAGCTCTCTAGGTGCGCCAGGCCCGGCAACGGGCCAGGTACCGTAGACGACTCAGGCGCCGGAGGTCGCAGAATGACCTCCGTCCTCCATAAGCGAAGGCCTGGGAGTGGTAGGTGAGACGCGCTGCGGAGCGCGCGCGCCCTTTCGGGAGCACAAAGGGGACATAAGGGTTCCCCCACAGGAGGGGCTCATTTACACGCCGTAGATGGCCCGAGATACGTCGGGGTATCAAGGATTTCATTCCTAGGGTACACCTAGTTCTCCAGCAACTGGTACCCGAGATGGCGTTCGAGTCCGACATAACCACCAGTGGGTGGTATCCGAGGAGATTTCCTCACAGAAAAAAGGGTACTTATATAAATTACATTAGAATATATTTTAATAAAAAAGATGTATATACAATAAGTAATAATGATACTGATACACACAATACATAAGTATTTATATATACATATATACATTTATGCATACATATAATTGTACAAATTATAAATATATATGTATAATATATTTATATATACCTACAATATATACATATCCAAAATAAATTCTAGAAGAGAGAGGTATTAAGGTAGATCTGATAAGAAGTTTAAGAGATGTTTCCGCAAGTGGTATTTTGCCGAGTTATCTTCTTCGTCCATCTTAAATTATGACTGAAATAATAATTAAAATGATTTTATATCATGTACTCAATACATTCCATCTACAAGTAAGAGGGTTTGAGTTTATCGGGTTGGTGTTGTTAGGTTTAGGGTTTGTGCGTTTGGGATTTGTGAATATGAATTCTATCTTATATTGTATGAGCATATGCTTTGTGGGATTTTATAAAACTAAGAAACTGTAAAATCTGATATCTCTGCAAAAAAAAAGATATCTGAACAAACGCGATTTAAAAGGTTAAGGCCTGTACGGCCTCAACCTTTTAAATCGCGTTAGATACTTTTAACAGTTTTTGGATGAAAAACTATGTTACGATGTCACATAACCTCAAAAATAGCCAAAAGCAGCTATTTTTGCACTTTTAGGTTACGGAGAAGGAAATGATGTGAACTCGCCACATCTATGTAGCAGTATTTCTACACTTTTGTATTTCTAATAGTGATTAGAATTGCCATACAATAAAGCTACGTGAAATGGTAGCCAAAAGGCTACTAATAGCTAGGGCTTCTGATATACATACAAACTATATTTTTATTTTTTATTTATGATATTATCCTCCTTTCTGGTGTTCAAGTACTGGTGTCCATACATAGTTACGAGCAAAAAATGTCGCTCTGTTGTGTGTGTTCTGGGTTAGATTAGTAGAATTCTTAAAGTTGGTAATAAATACCTACTTACTGTAATGATTATCACTAATTATATGTGAATTATCAATCAATCAAAAGTCATCGCTATCCTAAAAAAATGTAATTAGATTAGATAGAGAACCCTGTGTTACGGTAACCTTTTGAAAATTCAAGAAACCTACAAAAGCATCTCAAAGAACGTGGTAATCTGCTTTAAACATTCCCTAACTTTTCTCTTATTTCAAAAGTAACTAGAATACAACCCTACTCAACGCTTTTCAAGCTTAGCTGTTTAAGTAAACAAAACTCAAGATCCCTTTGTTCTCTACCGGTGAATATTAAAACAAAACAAAAATCTATATACTGCTTTTCTTTCCACGTCTTAGCCATTTCCTAGCAGGTTGAGTAAAAATACATATTCTGAAAACATTTGGAGCCTCGTGCTCATAAAACGGGGGGCGTACAATAAGCGCTACCTACAGATTAATAAACGTTTCTTTAGATGGTTAGGAAAGTTTCAATTTGAACATATTTATCGTTGGTTTTCATGAAAAAATATCTTTATCAAAGAAAACAAATTATATATACAAACGTTATAAGTCAGTCGTGTAAGTCTTTATAAGTATGCATACATAAGTTACATGTATATTGTATATAAGAAATGAATATTTTTTTAATTAAATGTCAAAATTTGTTATATCCTGGTATCATGGATACGATTCGGGTAAAAGTCGGATAAAAGGTGCAAAAAATCAGCAGAAGCAGTTAATTACTTATCTTTCAGTGCCGATTTTCAGTGGAAGGACTGAAAGATGGGGAGGACTAGCCTTACTACAAATGCCAACCATTCATTTCACTAGTCAGAGAGTGAAAATTTTGGATAAGGTTTACGCAATGCATGTAAGTAGTTTTCATATAGATCATTTATTCACTCATCTCATTCAAAAGATACAGTGCATACTCGTATCTCTGGAAAAAAAAAAGTTAGAATTGTCTTAATATCAGACTTTTACGCAAAGGGGACAAAATAACACTATCCTAATAATCAGAGAATTTTGATTTGAGCATGGGAGTTTACAATGAAAACATGTAACTAATGGCTTCATAAGTTCGAGATGAAATTCCTTACGACGACAGAAAGGCAAATATTCAAGACCTGCAATAGCAAGTGAGAGACGACTCGTTAAATATTTACCCCAAGTTTAGACGTCAGAAAATATACAAGTGTTTTTTTTATGGGACAAATGGGCAACTAGGTAAGTGCATACCGCCACCCATAGACACGTGTAACCCAGTCATGCTCCGGCCCATATGTGCCGAAACATAAATCGCCCACGATAACGCGCACTATAAAAATATTGACTATCTTACTTATTTCTTTGAGGAAAACCAATAGTATTGTACATCACTGCATCAACCGCATACATAAATATAACACAGGTACGCGGGTAAAGGCCATTACATGTTACAATGGTCATAAAGCCGAACGAGAATTGCAGCATTTACTAGTGGCAATGTGAATTACAGCCCATGCAGAACAACCCTTAGAGGATTTTGGATATAAAAAAGCGCTCAAGAGACGACATTTCTATTTCCGTCGTGGTATTTAATGTGTCACAACAATTCTTTATTCGTTAAACATTTTATTACGTAACCGGGTTTCGCGTCAACCCTTTTCATAAAGCATTCGTACAGAAACGTGGTTTTAAATAACGAGAAACGTGGGGTCCCTATTATTCTATAAAGTCGGCGTTGTATCACTGACACATTTATTTGAGACAGAGAGAGAGAGAGAGAGAAAGAAGAACAATCATTGTCATTAACATTTACTAAGCAAAGGAATTTTTAATTTGAACATTGCATGTAGTGCGTGTCAGCAAACGGAGTCTTAATGAGGGCGGGTCAAGAGACACCTCAGGTGGGCGAGTGCATTTGTAATTTCTTACCACCATAATACTGCTGCATGCTGCTCCTATGTCAAGATGGAACAAAATCAGTATTTACATGTGATAAATCATATGATTGAATCATAATATATTGTCACACCTGTGATTGATTTACAAAACCACTGCTACTTCAATATTATTATTACGCTAGCGCAAGACTCGCGAAAATCTAAATTAAAAAAAAAGTCGTAATCTCTGACAAAAAGAATTTTGATTTTAATGCCATTTATCTTTGTCTATGACGAAATCATAATCACATATGACATAGCTGTGACTAATTCCAATCATCTCATCGAATGTAAATGATTTGAAAGTAGCAATAATTTCCATGTCTATCACACATTAATTAGATACCTTATTGTTTCGTAAACAGAAATGTAAATGCAGTATAAATAGTTATTGATTCGTACAGAACAACTAATAGTATTCTATAAAAACTATTTTAAATTAAATTAAATGTTTGTTTGTCTGTACGTAGAGTTAACATCTTAAACTATTAAAAAAAATCCACACTATCTACATGTTATGTTACTTACAATAATAGTACATAGACCTAAAAACTGTCTTCATATTATGAATAATTACAACACAAAAAAAGTAATACCTGAAATACACACGTAACACTATATTTAAAATGTTATTGCTAATATCCTATTCCCACTTATATCGTAATCGTTCCTATGGCAATCTGACATGAATATTAACAATGTGTATTCCCTTGAGTTATAGTTCTATATTACTAATATGTATTATCTTTAACAATATGCTTTCGGAGGTCATTAAAAACGCATACGCATCAAGAGAGAGAAAGTATCAGAAAATAAATCGATGCGAACTACAATAATAGTTATTGTAGCAAGGAGTATTTCTTAGAGAGAACAAAATAATTATGGTTCGCTTTTTTGCTGATTTTAGTATTAAAACATCGGTGACATCTCAATGACAATTTGGCAGTCTGGACAAAGCAAATGTGGAGAACAATATCATAGTCAGACTCTTACCAAGTGAAAGTAAGTTGCTATGTCTACGTAAATACTACATACATATATCTTTCAGACAGTGGCATTTTAATACGCTCACTATGACGACTATAACCGTAATTGCCGTCACTAAGACATATTCCCTAGTGAAAACGTGGCTTGATGTTCTCCACAGAAAACGAGGCCTAATTAGGAAAATACAACAAAACGAAAATGTAACAATACGACAAACGTTTTTAACGCCGTTTTTAATTAACAGTGTACGTGTGTAAACAAAGAAAGCTTTGGGTTACATTAGAAAACAATGTATGTATCGTATGGAAAGTTCAATGATGAATATAAAGATATATCTACACTTTAAATCCAAAAAATAACCACGGAACTATTAGTCGTAATTAAACTATCCCTTGTTTTTTATTTTTTAAACATGTTCCAAATTGGTATAGTTTCCACAGATGCACCTTTTTTTTTTTTTTTTTCCGTGCGGAAATCCCCTCGGATACCACCTGTCGGTGGCATGTCGGACTCGAACCGACTAAAACCGCACGCCTTCGCCGGGTACTACTAGCCGGGGAACCAGGTATACCCTAGAAAGGAAGTCCCTGGTGCCCCGACATACCTCGGGTCATCTACAGACGAGTAGACGACCCCCCCCCCCGTGTGGGAACCCCATGTTCCCTGTGCTCCCTGGAAGCGAGCGCGCTTCGCAACGCGCTCGCCGCCACCCCGGCCTGCTTCTGCTAGGGTGACAGATGGCCTCACCTGTCACCCCCAGGCCTGCGCTTATGGAGGACGGAGGTCGTTCTGCGACCTCCGGCGCCTGAGTCGCCTGCGCTGCCTCGCCCGTGCCCGGGCCTGGCGGGCCGGGAGAGTTCTAAACCTCTCCCGGTCCCGCTCCGCCGTCTCCTTCGCGAGCATAACTTGCTCGCAGAAGGAGACGGCAGAGTTCCACGCACTCTCGCTCCGCACGATAGCCGCAATCAGGCTATCGAGCGAGAGAACTCCCACTCCGATGGCCGCCACGAGGTCTCGCCTCTGCTCAACCCACGCCGGGCACTCTGCCAGCTTGTGGAGAGCCGTGTCCACGGTCTGGCCATCGCAGTGGTGGCACTCAGGCGTTGGCTCCTTGCGGATCAGACACAGGTGATCTCCGAAACATCCCTTCCCAGTGATCACCTGCGTCAATCGGTATGAGAGGGTCCCGTGACGCCTCTCGAGCCAATCCTCCATAACGGGTCTTACCGCCGCAATGACAGCGTGCCCGGCGCTCGGTTGCCCGAGTCGTTCCCTCCACTCCCCTATGATGACCTGGCGGAGTTGGGATTTCCGGTCATCGATTTCTCGAATCTCGGGGCATCGACCCAACTCCTGCGCCTCCTTGCGCCACTGATACAGAGCCGCAAGGGCTCTCGCCTCCAGGTCCCACGGTGGAGTTCCGGCCAGGAGACTCGCCGCCTCAAAGGAGATCGTGCGGTACCCCCTTATGATCCTGATGGCCAGCATTCGCTGCGGTCGTCGCAGTATCGCGACGTTGCTGGCCTTCAGGGCCCCCGCCCATACTGGGCACCCGTAAAGGGCCATGGACCGCACAACCCCGCCACAGATGCACCTAATTGAAATTTGAATTTTAATTTAATATTTTTCGGAATGTAATAATGTGTGCACTGATGAAATAAAGTTCATGAAATAGTTATTCAAAGTTAAAAATTACACAAAAATTGGAACGACCGAAATTAATGGCTTTTAGGTGAATGATTACCTCTTGATGCCCAACCTATTTATTTGCCCTCGTAAAATTACGTTATAATATATTTTGACGTTTTATAACAATTGAAATATTCATTTTTCAAACGTGGATCAAACATCTATCTAACTATCATCAAAATCTAGCTATAACAAAACAACTACCCATGAATACATTCGTACATATATGTATAGATTTGAAATCCATTGTGTCCATCCATCCATGTTAATGATGGATTAAAATGCGAGCAGTAAAATAACACGTTACGTATCAATATTAGCTATATATACTCGTAAGTCACGACAGGATTTTAGAATATATACTAAAAGCAGTGTTTTATTTAGATTTCACGCATATTAAATAATTTATACATACTTTCAAGCCTTATCCCCTACAGTTAGATATAAACACAAAATATTAAATAGGTATATATTTAACTTTACACAGTGTTCGGCGGCGGTAATATTATTTTTTATGAACTATCAAATTTAAAACAAAGTAATTATTATAACATAATATATTTTAACTAATTTTCAAACAAAACATTAGAAATATTTTGTTTGTCTAATACATGTTGCTACCCAACAATAAAAATAAGCTGTACCTAACCGAGACATCATTCTTCATTGGGACAATGGAAATCTGACGACAAAAGAATATTCACAACTTAATAGAAACGGTGTTGTAATAATAAATATTTTATTTCAAAAAATAGAGGTTGCGAATTAAGCTCAGCTTTCGGGCTGAAAATTGGTGGGATTTAATTTTATACGATTTTATGGAAACTAAAACTATATGTAATACCTTCATTAATAGTTACTACTGTTTTATAGACACTCTCCCAGACTTTTTTTATTCAAATCTCAATTGCAAAAAAAAAACACAATACCTTATTGGTAAACATCAACCTTATATATTTACCCCTTAAGTTTAACACACAATTAAGTACTTCACTTTGTAATTTATGTCTATTTCAGTACTGCTTCATAATTTTCATTGCAGGATAAGCACACTAGTCTTCTACGAATGAAAACGAAAGATAACAGGAGATCCTAGGAGCTCATTTCATTTTACTTTTTATCCCAAAAGATGTTATTTATCCCAAGTAGTGCTAGTGTATCATTATGCTGGTTATCATCAAAGCTGGTATCACAAAAATTAAAAAAAAAACTTACTCTCAAACGATTTTATGCATGTGTTCAAACTGATGTTTAGGCCAACAGTAATCTTACTATCATGTTTTGTCAGGGGATTACAAATTGATAATTTTTGGAACATGTACACTACTGAAAATAGTGAGCTATCATGGGATTCAAAATTAAGAATTTCTGGACCAGTACTAATTTACACTGCTGAAAATACTTTGAAAGATATATTTTTAAAAACAAGGAGAAGTTACCCAGTTCGTTAAGATCTCCTACTCATTTTTTAATGTATCATCAACAGCCTTTGTAAGTCTACTGCTGGACATAGACATCTACTTAGAAAGGAGGGTTTGGTTTTTAATGTTTTTAATGTATATGTATATCACCCGATTACTTTAAGGTTACTTGACTGATTTCAAAACCCATTTATATTTAAGACATTTTTACATTGTAGCAATTTAATGCCTACTACATAGCGTTAAGAATGATTACGAAAGATAACTTTATCACGGTTGTCAGTATCATGGAGACATAGCGGTTCTTTTTCTTCCTTATTTTCTTTACTGTTTTGTAATAATAATTAACTAATTAAATACTCTTTAAATTTTAACCATAAACTAACAATGCATATATTATTATGTCTTGTAATTGGTTCACATTTAGTTCTTGACTTAAAACAATCAACTTGAGAGGGACTTAGCTTTTGGCAGCTTCCCAAGAGTCCATATGGGCTTGGACACTTTTATTATTTCGTGATATTTAAGTTAATAGGACTTATCTGTCATGGCTTATTGTAGTAACTTCTTATTTTAAATTACAGACGAAAATGAATAGAAAATTGGAGAAGTTTTACTATTGTGTCTTAATAGAAGGATATTAGGCATTTGACGTGAGAGAGCCATGCCTCAGAACAAATAGGCCGGCTGGAACAGATGGATCACAAGACGGTAAGTGAATGCTACTACTAATCTTAAAACCCTCTAGGGCCGTCATCCCACCGGGGTGCGGGCGGGGTGGTGTGTCGGAATCGGACCGACTAAAACCACACGGTGTGCCACTCTGCGGTTGTAATAGGAAGAATCCGGGACTGCTGTTATTAGGACGTCCGGATCCCTCCTAGCGCCTGCCCGCAACGGTGCGGGCACATTCTCTATTATTATTATTTCTCCTCGCAGCTGGCCGTTATGGCGGATGGAGGGGAAAACCCATCAGGTCCACTCGCGACAACACTCAGGGCAGCATGAGGCACTGGTAAGCGCGTCTCCGCCACCCAGCTGATCGCGGCGAATTGGGTCCGAGTGGAGATCATCCTCCCGAGCCGTCTCCGCCGCCTCCGTCTATTACCGCGGTAAACTGTCAACCGGCCATGGAGCGTATGACGGCAGGTAGCGAGAGATCCTCTCCAATGACTGCAATGAGAACCCGACGCTGAGACTGGGTGTCTCAGCGTCGGGTCAGCCGTGCAAATTACCAGAGTGCTGGGCTGAGTCCTAACTGTATTCACAGTGATAACAGGCGGGACTCAATTCCCTCCTAGCGACCGAGTGCAGATACTTCCCGAAGCAGCCATGATCGGACACCTGCGGTAGTCGGAAGGAAAGAGTCCCGTGCTGGCGCCCTACGCCGCGGCTCTCGGCACTCCTCATGAAGCCGGTCCTACTACCAGGCACGTGTATAGGCCGCAGGAGGTCTCTAACTCCAGGGACCACCAGTAAACCTCCTTCGGACGGAGCAGAGACAGCCAGGAATGAATTATTGCCGCCTCCTCTAGTAGGTGCCTGTTTAGTCTAGCTCCTATTCTAACATTATTTTCGCCCTGAATTATGTATTCGTAACTTATCTTGACTGTAGAACTTTGTTAATTAAATAATGAGTCAGAATTCTGACGTGTGTCTTTAAAGGAGTTTTATTTTTTAATAATAGACCTTGGCATATTAACAACTTTACATGCTGTACATTGCAAGTAGATACATAATTAATAAAGTCTTACGTGATCCTTATTATCATCAACAGCCTTTAACAGTCCACTGCTGGACATAGGCCTCTCCTTAGGAGGAGGTTTTGGCCTACTATACCACGCTGCCCAGACAGATTTCTTTTTTTTTTTTTTTTTAAACCTAGATCCTCCAACGTAATTGGAGCCTGTTCTCCGGGCCAGACAGGTTGGTTTCAAGTTTTCCTTCTCTTTGCAGTGCTGTCGTCCTGCGTAGTTTGCTCCCTTAGTCGTCTAACGTGGCTTGTTTAAATGTATGTTTAGGTTTAGTTATCTTAGTTAAAGTTTCAATAATGCGTTTAAAATGTAAAAGCTACAAGAAATATGGAGTAGTAGTAAGTGTCCTTTCTAAGAAGAGGCCTATACCATTTAGCGTTGACGCTGCTTTGATTTTGTAATGGAATCGACACCAGGTACCCTGTCAAAGTAAACGCGCTGAAACTGCTTCAAATTTATTAATCATGTGACGGCACTATTCCACACTGGCCAGCTTCTGAGCTTTGGTGAGGTTGTGTGGCTCCAAGCACGAAACTATCCTTCACACGCGAAGGTGCTCATGTAGAATCTTATAAACGGTTGTGGATGAATCTCTTCGTATATAATTCGTCTGTTTTCTTGAATACATTTTTCACTCTAGCAAGTTTTCTTCGGTAACGAGAATAATCAAAATCACTTGATTTAAACTTTATCTACAATCACAGAGGTAAACAACATTCATCGGCTGTATTCTCCGTTATATCTTCTCTGTCTTCCTTTTTATCTCTCTCTTTCCTTCATATCCTTAATATTTAACTTACGTAAATGCAGCACTCAGGATAACTGGATTATCGGTGTTATGAGGCAAAACTGAACTGTTTCGATGATTCGAAACGCTGTTAAAATAAGTATAACAAAACTACTTAAATTTATACATCCATACCTGATACATAATGGACAATAGTGAAATCTGTGCTGTATTTTTCTGTTAGAAAATTAAATACTCGATATGACTACTTTTATCAAACAGTTTAATCGATACAAACACAAGAGGAATATCCCGATATTCTTATTATGGGAACTCGCCAAAATAATTTTTCATAGCAATGAAGCTTTCGGAGGCGCCTGATAAGCTCGATTTTCAGTTAGTGTCAAATTTAGTGTACTTCAGAGGCCTATTAAGACAGAAATCTGCGATAAAACCGAGATAAATGGTTATTATTAGTCATAGACGCAAGTTCTTCTTAGAATCATCGAATACAACAAAAATCAATCTAGTTATGTGTGTGAGAAGATCTACGGGTAAAAGTGTAGTTGCCTGTCTGTTTGTTACCTTACCTTATCTATGAAAAGCAAAGGAATAAGGCTTACACACTTTTCCAGATTAAGAGATAAAGTAATTTG
This sequence comes from Arctia plantaginis, assembly GCA_902825455.1. Classification (NCBI taxonomy): domain Eukaryota; kingdom Metazoa; phylum Arthropoda; class Insecta; order Lepidoptera; family Erebidae; genus Arctia; species Arctia plantaginis. The sequence continues at coordinate 8,731,576 of CADEBD010000171.1, read as the reverse complement.
TATGTGTAATAAAACAGTAATATGTTTTTAAATAATACTTACTAACAACTCTCAATTGAAGATAAAAACGTGCGAATATTTAACAGGAATAAAATAAGCTCTGAAGAATATTAATTGGGAATTCCTTGGTATAAGCGATGTACGAAGACCGATAGAAACAATTGAAGAACACGAACTTTTGATACCGTAAAAATTATCGACGAATCTCGTCTTCCGCCGTCTCATAACCAACATTTGCTGTTCCTACATAAGAATTACAAACATAGATCAGCAGACTCTACGTGCTGGCTTTGCCGCCGTGGAGGCGTTCCAGCCGGTCATCGCATAGTCGAGTGGGCATGGCGGCAGCTCGGGGCCCTTTCTTTCCAGCTGACGCAGATCCTTTTCGGGGACGGTTGCTTCGGGAAGTTTCGATACTCGGTCACTAGGAGGGAATAGAGACCCGTACCGACACTATCACGACTGCAGTGAGGACTGGGCTCAGTACATGCTGGCGCTTTTCTCCGCCTGGGTGAGCGTGATTGAGCGCAGCGTCGGGCCCTCATTATAGTCTTCGGCGAGGATCTCTCACTACTGGCAGTTATACGCTCCATGGCCAGTAGCAGCAGATGTTTTATCGTCGTCGCATCCTTCTTCGAGCAGGTAATTTTGCAGAAGGAGGCGGCGGAGAGGGCCAGGGAGGAAGAGCGGAATTGCGCTTTCAAGCGCCTCATACCGTCCTCAGTGTGGCTGCGGGGACAGGTCGGGTTTACATAAATGAAAATTAATAAAACTTTAAAATAGTTTAGTACTTACTTGGTTTTTAATTCTACTAAATTTTCCCACATTACCCCGATAGCATTGGATAGACCTCGGTGAGTATGGATAAATCCCAAATTAAAATTTGTTTTATTTTTTATCGGATCTTACCCAAATATCGTGGGTGATTCTAAGTAATCCTTAACACATTACGTATATTTTTTAGTTCTCGTCTCATCGATTTTAAAGTAACTGATCTAAATAAGGTCAATTCATGAATTTAAATTGCTATTAAAGGCAATATGATATGTGAGCACAACTAACGTCACTAAGCATGCAACAATGAAGTGCAGAAATCTGTGCTTCCATAACTATATGGAACATGGTACAGGAAAGAAACTATACATCCGTTGTTCTACAACTATACAACTGTTAAATATACATCCGTGTGGTGACGGATTAAGAATACGTAATGTCGCCACCCCTATTCATCCCATGGGTGTCGTAAAAGTCGACTAAGGGAGAAAACTACGCAAGACAACAGCACCGCAAAGAGAAGAAAAACTTGAAACAAAACCTATACCAACCCGTCTGGCCAACGTGGTATAGTAGGCCAAAACCTCCTTTCAGAAGAGAGACCTATGTCCAGCAGTGGACTATCATAGGCTGTTGATGATGATGTGTGTGATGTTGTAAATATTATGTCAAAATGTTGTAATATTCATATTTAGATGGATGTTGCCTTCCGAGTTTAAAATACCATACATAATATACAATACCATGTATAAACAATAAATAATATACCATATTGCTTAGCCTTGTAATATAATTACAAATACTGTAACTGTAAAATCAATTTTCAAGCCCCACATTAAGTTCAGTTTCAATTTCCGAGGATTTAGTCACGCTATTAAATTGTTTGTTTTGTCATGTAAAATATCTTTACTCAGAAAGCAATATTAACATAATACAGACTTGTTACAGTTCTACAAGTACGTACAATAAATCTAGTTCTATGCTAGACAGACAAATGGACGGTAATTGATATAGATGAGTATATAGTAAGGACGATATTTCAAATTTTAAAAATAACACCGCGTCTTAAATATCCTCTCTTTTCTTCTACTATCACAAATAAACGATTATCAACTAAATCGACTTGAGGTAAATATTATATTTGTTGTTAAGTATTTATGGGTGTAAGATATAATGCTTTTAGAATAAAACAATATCTTGTAAAGTGTGTTGAAAAACCAAAATATTTAAATGGAGGCGTTTAAAAACTAGATAAAATGGATTCAAATCTTATTATCGTATCCAAATATTTGTTTTATAATAATCTTTTTTCTCTGAATACTTCCCTCATTACATTTTTTCAAATCATGAAAATTCGAAAAGTAAAATAATAAAAAAAAATAGAAGTATGTATATATAAATATTGACAAAAATAAATATTGGCACAGAAACGGTAGCACATTACAAGCAACGACGTGAATAGTGAATATCGAATTGATGACTGACATTAAAATAAATGTCAGAAGTCAGTAGATAGTTTTAAAATTATAAAAGTAGTTAAACCAATGGTGTATTTCTTAAAGTTTGCAAGTCATTGAAACTTGACGGATTATGAAGGTGGCTGACACTATTCTTCAATAATTTGTAACAGGGCGAGGTTTAGATCTACAAGAGTCTCGCAGCAACAAAAATGTTTATAAAAGAGTGATTTTTTTTTTATCCTGCCATGACTATTTTTATATAAAAATAGTATTGTATGCAATGTGTATCGACAAATATACTTAGAAAAAAGTGTCAAACTCAAACGCAACGCATTTCGAGGTAGAGGAAGTTTAAGGAAGAAAGAAGTTGTCGTAATGAAGTGTAATTCTCTTAAATTTATTAGTTGAAAAGCTCATGAAGATATAAAAATGACTTAGAAATAACTGGACTACTGGAACAAAACACAACAGTGGACGAATTATTACCACTTACAGATAGATTTTTCTTTTCTAAATACAGGTTACTTGATGTCTTAGTTAGAAATGATTCTACGACATTAAGACATATAAACAAAATTGAAAACAAAAATATTACACTTAAACTATAACTTGCACAAAAATATTAAACAAGCAAACATACTTACTTAAAAGTGAGTTTGTTTGTTTGTTTATTACCATTTCACGCCTAAATCACTGAACCCTTTTGAATAATTCTTTCACTAATGGAAAGCTACATTATCAGCAAATAACTTAGGCTACTTTTTACCGCGATAACCGACATACACACGGGCGGAGCCGCTGGCAAAAGCTAGTTTGTAATATAAGTATGGATCATTTAGCAACGGGAATAAATTGATAACCCACAAGTTGAACAGTAAAAAGGTTCACGCATTAGTTCGATGGGCCTACATTTAATTAATTGCAATTTGTGGTTTCGGTTGCTGTTGACGATAAATATCTATTGGAAATACGGTTTTGGACATAGATAATAGATTTAGCTGGAGACCACACATAGAAACGGTATGTAATAGATTAAGGTCAGTTCTAAGTTTTACATCCTCCAAAGAATATTAGACAGACGTACTTTGTTCATGTTATACTATGCACTAGCGGATTCAGTTATTAGTTATGGCTAGCTTAGCCATAACTGATAACTGAATCCGCTAAGCTATCGTAAATACATTACAAACGCATATAGAAGAAATTCAAAAGATACTAGATTGTAAGAAAATGTAACTTAAACTTAAAGTTTATTTTAAAAAAAAGAAGGTAGAATTAGCCTTTTGGTCCAGAAAATTCCTATTGGAGTGGCATTTTTCTTTTATTAAAGATTCAACTATCAGAAATTGATTGCAATAAAAATTATAACAAAATATTGTGAGATAAGGTAGCAAAACAAATTAATAACTAACAAACTAATAACTAACAGATGATCAGCGATATTTTTTTTGCTAAAGATTAAATATAATACTTTAATATCCAGACCAATTAATACAGTGTATACAGAACTGCAGTAACAATAGTAGCAATTAGATAGACCTTTAAAAAGTTAAAAGTTTGTCTAGCAATGTTGCTGTAGTCTATTTATAAGTTACTTACGCAAAGAGGACCGGCCACAAACTTATCAGAGTTCGTCCTTCTCGGGAACCGATTCTCAAAGATAATGGTTGACTTTCCGAAAGACAAACTGAACTTTAAATTTATTCTAAAAATATTCCATTCAATCAATTGACATCAATGTCAATTGTGATGTGAAATCGACATATTACCGACTTGGCTTCTAACCGATTTTCTTGATACTAGTTCTACGGTTATCCTTTAAGGGTTTTTCTCTTTAAGGAACGGAAAAGTGAAAGAGTGATTCTTTGGCACATATGGGCGGACCCAATACCAATACTTCGTCCTCAAAAAAGCCGGTGTCAAGCAATTCTTTTATTGCACTTCAACTAGTGAATGTATTTAAAATAGGTAGTAGTAGGCGTTAGTTGTCAGCTGACATGTCAACTCTTTGCTCCCTACAAAAAGATATCCTAAAGCAAATGTTTGGTCATACATATATGTACATATAGAAGATATAATAAGTTTAAAGAACCTCCTTAAAAATCAATCTATTTCATTTCCTTCCAAATGATGAAACTACCACAAGTTGTTTCAGCTGTGCTTACTATACCAAAGCACGCCTAAGACAGGTGGGTATAATGGAACGAATAAAAAATAATAGTTTAGAGTTCAATTTCAATGCCTCGTAAATTTGAATTGTTCCATAACCCTAACCTAATTCTATTTAGTCTATTCTGTTACATAATTAGGCTAGTACACTTGAGCACATAGCGACTGAAACGAGACACGCTAGTAAAAATGTTAAATATAGATAAACACTGCCAAATAAATAAACAATAAATATTCCTCGTCCAACCAAATGGATCATCTAATACCACAATTTTCATCAAAGGGAATCCATACAGAGCAGCAGTAATCGTTAAATTTAGACTTGTTCCCTAGTTTAGCTGTAATGGCTATCGAGGGAATCATATCGACGTAATTATCGAGGGTAGTCCCCTCTTTAAGGCCCTCGCGGGAAGGACGTGATTTATTCTTAGACAAACTTGTAAAAATCCTAATTAAGTGAGTACTTATTCCGTTTTAACGTGATGTCAATATTGGTTCAGGTATTTAAAAAAAAATTATCTATATGAACAATCCTAAAAGAAAAAATGGAAAATTACAGATTGAGCCACTTCACTGAGGGTATAGCAGTAATTCCATTTGTGGATGTCAGTATAAATATGTATGACTACCAAGGGTTTAGAAGAATCTATCTATTTAAAGCAAACCTAATTAACCAGTTTTATTTACGTAATCTCTTTTCTGTATTTCTCCAATCAATATGAATTTAAATTCCGATAATTAATGAGAATCAATCTTCAAATAAGTACAATAAGTAGTGGCAATTTTTGTTCCTTCCCTAAACAGTTTTTTAAGCCTCTTCTCAAGTGCATTAGGAATTAACGCGAATATAAACTATCAGTTTTTGGATCTGTAATATTCTATCCTACCAAAAACATTTTCATGTAAAATGTTGCCAAGACGAGATCATATGGCTCGCACTTTCAAAAACTTCTCAGATCATAGAGACAAGGTTCTAACTCTACAAGCCCTAAACTTTATGTTTAATAAGTCCACTATTGACATCATATCCCGAGAATTATGTTTATCTGGTATAATTCCATCCCAAGTTATGAGGGTTTAAGAAAACGACGAAGCGCTTCCAGAAAAGGTAGGTAGGCCGCTTGCGCTTCGCTTGGCTTGTCTTGGCGGGGTCACTACCATGCCCCTAGATCTAGTACGTACCTGGTGCCGGCAACTGGTTGCCAAACAGCGTCAAGAGGCGCGTGTGCTGGGGGTGGAGACTCTCCGTTCTCTCCTCCGCCTATTTCCGTCCGGCCCTCCCATCCCTGGTAACAAAAAGAATTTATGGTATTACATTACAATACGTTCCCTGGAGTTTCACCTGCAGTCTAAAATAATATTCAACACATTTTTCCTTATTTTAATTCTGTTCAGTAAGTTTATACAAAGACCTATTTCCAATATCTTCTAATTATCGCGATATCATTTATCCTTGAGGACTGCTGGATCTTACATGGTTTTATTCAGCGTTATTGACTTTTCGCTTATTTTTGAAATAAAAAATTTCGTAACTAAAAGCATAGAAAAAGTACCGCGTATTATTTGCAGTACCTAGTCCTCATACTTCAGCAGTAAACTATCTTTTCTAAGTTGTTAATACATCTCTATAGGAAGAGTTGTAACTACAACATCCAATTATTTCAGAAAAATCTAAACATAAATTAACTTGACTGTGAAATCTATTATTTTCTGTCGATAAAGGGACATAAATGTTCATTAAGCGCCCTCCTCTAAATCTAATAAATAGTACAGCTTTGGCAGAGGAGACTACCGTTAAGCCCAACAGACGTAAAATGTACAGTCGTTTACGTAATCCCTGCTCTTAGGATTGTTTAATGTACTAGTAGTCAGATTACGCGCGAATTACCCATACGCTTACACAATTACGCAAACTATTAAGTACGATAGCACTGTAGTCTTGAGTAACAGCTTAAATCGAAATAATTTGTCTAGATCGATATAATACAAACAGCCTTCAAAGCCGAGCACGTTATAAGATTCCTGTTATATTTGTATTTCATCGTATATTCCGGAGAGAGTACACCATCTGCACTATGAGTCGGCGCCACTTTTCAAGTAGAAAAGCAGACGAGGCATCATTATTATTATTATAAATCACCCAGCTCATAGCAGCCAAAAGAACTCATAAGTTTTTTTGTAATACTATTCAAGAAACTTCTCGTTTTAGTTCTGTAAGTAACAGTGTTTAGGAAATAGTTAGAATCCTAAAGTAAAAAACAAATACACGTCAACTCTTTTGATAATATTACTGACATGAACAATATATATAATAATTCAACTAATTCTTGTAAAGACTATATTTTTTATTGGGTATACGAGTACTGACACATTTGTAGGAAAAGCAATAGGTTATAAACAGATCAAGAATAAAAAAGAATAAAATGTATCTCAATTCTATAGAATTAGGTAACGAACTCCAAACTAAAGCGTTATTGAAGCTTTTATTACATTAAAATCAGTTGGAAGGTTTTTTTTTGGGTAACTTGGCAATTTAAAACGTATAAGCTCTGAAGCTATTGCGACCGTTTCGTAAAAGCAATGCGATCAGTGCTTTATTGCGAACAAAAAGTGAATTAATACTTGTATAAAATCTACAACAGCCTTTATTAATCCACTGCTAGACATAGGTCTGCTTAGAGATATCTGTTATCTCCTTAGAGAGGAGATTTCGGCCCTCAAAACCACGCTGGTCAGACAGGTTGGGATGTGTCAAGTTGGAATGTATCAAGTTTTCCTTCTTTTTGTTGCAGTACTGTTGTCCTGCGTAGTGTGCTCCCTTAGTCGGCTCTTATGACACCTAGCGGATGAATAGAGCTAGTGATACTCCGTATCCTTTATCCGTCTCACCGCACGGAAAAATTGTCAGCATAAATGTAATAAAATATAGGTATTTATGCATCTCAATAAAACAAACTTTAAGACTTAGTATTCACAAAGCAACAACAAATATTTTTTTTCTAGTATTATCATTTATCAATTACTGTTATCGTGTGTAGTGTTGTGTTCTGTAAAATATTTAAACTAATTGATTGTTGTGTTAATTAACTTATAAAAACTTAATTAAAATAGTATTTTTAATAAAGTACAAATAAATAAATGACCAGTCTCAGAGCCACACTATCGGTTTCCTGTTATGTTCAATGTTATATCCATGTGGTTACAGTATTGTAAATTAGAAAGGAAACGCGAAATATTGTCGTGACGCTGTATTTATTGATTTAAAGTTAATAGTTTAAAAGTAATACAAAAAAAACAACTATGATCATTTCCTCCGGCCCCTTCTCTTTTCCGTGTAGAAACCCCCACGGCCCTCACTCTATAGTGGTTTACACCGTTTCCGACACACTACTCGGTGTGTCGGAAACGGACCCACTAAAACCATATGGTGTGCCAACTTATACTTACAGCAAAAATTTTAGACCAATAGAGAACCGCGCTAGAGGAAGCGGCTCTCTAGGTCGCGCTAGAGAAGTGAGCAAACAAAAGACCGAACACGTACACTGTAATTTCAGCAGCAAAAGCAACGATAACACCATCAATATCGAAGGCACACCCCTAAATAAGGTCGACTGTTTCAAATACTTAGGCTCAGTAATTTCCACAAACGCCACTATAGACGCAGACATAAATCAGCGAATTAACACAGGATGGATGAAATGGAAAGAGCTGACAGCAGGTTTGTGCGACAAGAGAATGCCTGTACACATTAAAACCAATGTCTATAAAGTTGCCATACGACCGGCCCCAACATACGGCGCCGAGTGCTGCCCCTCAAACAACAACAAAATAATAGACTGCATGTCGCTGAAATGAGGATGCTGCGCTGGGCGGGAGGTGTAACGCAGCTAGACCGCATCCTAAATACCTATTTGAATAGAGTGTTTTAGTAACATCTAGGATAAAAAATAGCCAGATGATTCCTGTAAAGTTGGCAATGTAATGTCTATATTATAATAATATAAGTTTCTAACTGAACTCAAGTCGAAAAATAAAATAACCTGACAAAGCGCTCGAGTGCGGCGAGTTCAAACTTCCAACCAAACGCTTAGGTCAAACAGTCTGCTGATACAGCAGACTCTCGACGGGCCTATTGGTCTAGTGATTAGCGATCGTACCTGCTAAAACAGGGGTTGGGTTCGATTCCCACCCAAGACCAATATTTGTGTGATGAGGACGACCATTTGTTCTCTGTGTGGGTGTAATTTATATATAAAATAGCATTTACATATAAAAAAATATATACTTGAGTATATTTATCAGCAGTCTGCTTACCAGAGTACAGGCTCTGCCTAGTTAGGGATCAGACGGCTGTTTATGAGATGTGTGTGGTTCCGTGAGATTACAATTAACCTGGAGAAAAGTCAGGCAGTTCAAAGGTGTATTCTAAGTAATAAGTAATTACACCCAAGTTTAGCCAAATACTACTGACCGCACTTAGGTTTAGTCATATTATAATAATATGTAGGCATATACATAGCTATTTAGATGATTATGATATATACCTTTATTACCCAAAGAAAACGTCTTTCTACTACGGACTAGTCGATAATAGAATTGATTAAAAATATATAAATTCTAATTTGTTTTCTTCTATCACATAGATGTCATTTATTTGATCTTAGAAAACTAAAGTACCATTTATAATGAGATATAATTTATCAATATCACTTAATATTTTGATTTGTGATTAGCAAACGAATGAACCTAACTCATGTCTCTGAACAATTTAAGCAATAAAAGGATTACATTATGTTATAAATTTGCTTCCTCTGAACATTTTGCTTAATAGAAAGTGAGCCTAGTTTTATCCCCTTTTGATAGAGGTTGGATGCGGGTATTCTCGGGAAGCTTTTATTCCACATCGTAACTTATCGACGCTGGTCACATCCCGACGGGCTTTCATGCACCGGTCATGCTTACGGATGATATCCCATTTCATCTTGCGGCTTTAGACTTTTGATGTTGAATATTTTCATTCCATAAACGCTAAGCAAAATTCTTTGAAACATAAGAGAAACACCTTCATTGTACATAAAGATGCGGTCTCCTAAAATACAAACGTGAGTATATACGAGTATGTACCTTTAACAATTACCAGAAACACGTTTGACTAGCACGCTCTGATCAACATTGGGAAGTTCGGTGGAGGGGCTGACTCAAAGGGCGTCTCAATCACAATTTTATCCTGTGTCTACTATTAACGACTTTTGCAAAAAATAAAATAAAGAGGGACAGGGAGGGAAATAGCAATGAAAATAACAAATTTTGAACTTTTTATCTCAGTTAAGTCGTATGTGAGTATATCATGTAAAAGCCACTCAAACAAAAGTTACAAAACTGAAAAAAATGAATAAACACCGACACGTAGAATCAAAAGATGTTTCACATTTTCGGTTTAGAAAACTCATAACGATACAAGTCGCCCCGGGGTACGGTTTGGCGATGTTGCAGACATCATATTTTATTATGTATTTGATATAGATAATATAACATAAAAAAATATGCAGTTCATTATCAAAACAAGTTTATAACCATTATACATAACTTGAGAAATCTAAAATAATCGTGTAATATAAATAATAATCTAAATATATAAAAATGTTGTTGGTTTGTGTACGCTTCAAAAACTCAATAAATTCTGCACCGATTGAGTTCAAATTTTAAAACGATGAACAAACCGCTTCAGAGTTTGTTTTTATTTATATTTCTGTCAGTTTTGCTACTCATTTCTCATCAATGCAATGTGCCAGAGCGAAGTATGGCAAAGTATAGCTAGTAAATAATGAAAGTGTGTTGCATTTCATTTTGTGGCATTGATACATTTCTTAGCATCACATAAACGGCAGTGGACTAAATCAGAACTATATTATAAAATAAATAGTAATTACCAGATCTCCTTCACAAAACTTAGTAGATATTTTAACATAGGCAATAACACCTAGAACATAGACAGTGAAATATAGAGCAACGCGTATTGCTTCTTTCATAGCAAAAATATAAACACGATTAGAAATTACACTGTTTAAATTGTGTTTTATTACACGAATTACATTTACAATTAATTCTTTCATTTTTTGCTCTTAAAACTGTCTTGTATTTCTGTGTTTATTTTATCTTTATTCATTTTGCGCACCGACAATTTTAGACAAAATCTATGTCATTGACAGATAAAAGCTCTAGTCTTTGCTTAGGTTATGCTTGAAAGCGTGTATTATCTGTTACACCAAGAAGTATATAAACAGCATGTTATATATTATATAGAACATGACCCTTTAAAAAAATACCAATTGCTTAAACGAGAATTAAAACGAAAATGTTTAGAAAATCACGATTAAAGTTGTATGTAATTAATCAGTATTATAAGAAACACATAGGGTTTAATTAAATCTAGAAGTACTCATTGAATAAAGGTTCTAAATATAACTGTGATCAAATGGAAGTAAATACCAAAAAATTTTCTAATCGACAAGTTTAAATTTGAGTTTAAGTTTTAGAGAAAAAAAAATCTACGTGTATTAGGAATTATACAAACTGTGAGGAAGAACTCCCAATATATAATTATACTCGTATTACAAGTGCTTCCTCTTATTTTGTATATTTTTATTTTACTTTTTTATTTTTTCTTGGGTTTTATCTTTTCTTCTTCAATTTTTTTTTTAAATTAAATCATAAGCTGATTATACTTTTTTCAGAAGAAAATTAAATTAATGTTCCGAATAACAATTTTGTTTCCTATTAATGTTGATCAATATAATTATTTAATTGAGTGATTTTATAGCTGTCATGGTTTTCTTCATCAGTTTTGTTTTTTTTTTCAGATAAGTCCGTACATTCGATGTCGAAATTACCATAAAATCCAATAAATCACTTTTTTTTATTTGCAAGCATTATTTAAACAGATTTAGCTGTTCTAGTGTTGCCTTAATACTATTACAGCCGTTGATAATATAAACCGTGGGAGAGCCATGCTTCGGTAAAGACAGAGACCGGTGTAAAGCAAGCATAGCGAGTGCCTCCCCACTCAAAGATCCAAATTTTCAGTTGCAAGTATTTTGATACGGTTTTCACCAACAGAGAGAGTGATTCAAGAAGAGGGTTTATATGTATAATACATGCATATTATAGTAGAGAAAATACGAGTATTTTAAAGATTTATCTTAAAAAACATATTTTACCTTACGAGATAAATGAAAATGATGTACTACGATGATGATGTACTTTTCTTAAAAGATCTACCAAATAGTCCACGGTGGTGTATATCAGGATAACCTATATTTTACATATTACAAAAAATAAAAATATAAGGTAATTTACGAATCTATTTTGAACAGTACAGTAGTACAGTAGTAGTCCTTATCCAAATAAATATATTAAATACGTTGTGCATTTAATGTAGATCAAAATTTCCTTTCACAGCATATGTTTCAAATAATATCTTAGTAAATATCAGAGATTTAAAATGCGCGGGCAAAGTGGTAGTTGCCACGTCGGCGTCGGGCCGTACGTCTGTACGTAGCTCCGCTCCTTCCGGCTGCTGCTACCTGGGAGCAGCAGCCGGAAGGAGCGGAGCTGCGGCCTATCAATATTGCATATAAAGATATTGTACTGTAGTATAAGTCTTATCATAATCCGTGGGGCATACTGTAAGTCTCTAGATCTGGCCACTTACAATATAAGTATGAAAAAACAATTATGGAATTCGTAAATGAACTCTTTAGGAACATGTTCCTTTTTTATATGCGAGACTGTCATTTGCTTTTTTCATTGTGACGTCGTTTCTAAAATTGTGTGTCGCTATCAAAATGAATTTAACCCGTGAACATTTTCGTTTAATGATTTTTATGATTTTCGTCGTGACTTAAGTCAACAAGAGAATTGCCAGAGACTTCAATTGGTATTTGGTGATAAAGCACCATGTCGCAGCTCTGTGTATTCGTGGTTTGAAGAATTTAGACGAGGCGTGAAGGTCGGCGACTGCGGTTACAGACTCAAATATTGACACCGTACGACAACTTATTGAAACTGACAAAAAAATTACGTGCCAGCAAATTGGTGCTTTGTTAGGCATTGGAAAGTGCAAAACATTTTACATGTGCATTTGAAGATTCGGAAGATACCGCATGACTTAACTTTCATAGTAATTTAAGACTGATCCAACTGCTTTGTACAGTGGTTTCAGTGAAAGCAAAAATGCATTACTTGCAAGGGAATATACTTTGAAAAACTATAAATGTATCTTATTTTACAGAATCCAGAAATTTTCAGTATGACCTAAGTAATAGTATAATTAATTACTCCACAATAGCACCACATTAGTAGTATCTACACTCGGTTCCAAAAATTACGGGTCAAACACAAAAATTGAAATACCTCCAGAACTGTAAAAGTTAGATCAATGAAATAAAAAACAGAATAAAGACTTTTTAGTTGCGCTTCTAATAGCATATTATTTAAACTGGTTGATGAAAAAAACTTCATTAGAAAAACAAAAATTTAAAAAAATGACTATTTTAAAAAAAAAAATTTTGTTTCATTTCATTATAGATGCTTTCCATTTCTATTCTGTCACAAAAAAATTTATCGTGAACGTCTTCCACTTGCATAATTATTATTCTATGAGGTGAAGCATGGCAGTCATGCTAGAGGAATGTACCAGAATCCTAACTTTTTTGGAACTTGGGCGGAGCCAGCGTGAAACAGCCAGAAACATTGGTGTATCTTTGTCGACTGTTCAGCGGGTAGTCCAGCGGTACCAAGAGACCGGATCACACCTTAGAAGACCAGGAAATGGCAGACCAAGATGAGATGAGGAAGACTAAGTCCTAGACCAACAGGACCGGCAGTATGATATAATAGATGAATATTACAGAGTAATTTACAATTAAAGTCCGCCCGCCTTGATGCTAAAAGCAATCTCTTACCGGCAACCTACCACTGCTTCAAAGTGAGAAATACTATTTTTTTTTAATATTACTTTCTATTAGCAAATTCGGACGTGGAAATAATCGAAGATACAACAACATGTTGACTTCTCTCTTTTTATAGCGTTTTTTTTTCGGAACTACTTTAAACGGGCAAACGTGCCCTCAATAAGCTCGACCTTAGTGACGTGGGACTTAAAAGACAGCTTGCTATATTATGGTGTGTACACCTTCGTTTACCCCTCCTAGCATGTACTTGATAAATAAAATAACAGCTACTAACATACGTGTTGGTTATAGTTATTGCTTTACGTTGGAAACTATGAATACTGAAATTGTAATTTGCTGTCAGTGAGTCAGTCTATCAGTTTCTTTTTTTGTAGATACAGATTGGCACGCAATTTCGAATTGAATTTTTTTTTTGAAAACCATGTTATTTCAATTTTAAATTCGGTTATTTATTTTAGACAGTATTTAGTTTTTGTGAAATTGTAATAGTTTTTGGCGCCATGGATAAAATGAAAATCCGTACAATTTTTAAATATGAGTTCCTAAGTGGAAATGCCGCTGTGCAAACAACACGAAACTTTTAATGTCCTGTACTGGGCTAACACTGCTTGCATAAACATCGTTTTAAATCTGATAATTTTGAGTTGAAGAAGGAGCCTCATGGTCAGCCATTAGCTATACTCCACAACGACGAATCGAAGGCGATAGTGGAAGCGGATTCAACTCAATCTACGAATTAGCTTTTGCAGGCTTTGGAGTTAGTGTCAAATCAAGAAAGAAAGAAAGAAGAGAAAGATAAAAAACCTGGATAAGTGGGTGTCACACGAACTAAGAAACCATAAGAGAGACTTGCGAGTCGAAGCATGCATAGCACTACTGAATCAGCATAGAAACGTAGGAATTCTGAATCGAATTGTTACTTGCTATGAAAAGTGGATCTTGTACGACAACCGTAAGTGGTTATCACCGTGTATGGACCCGGGTACAGCACCTGATCAGTGCACACCAGTGCCGGACTTGTACATCACAGCTTCATCAGCATGCAAACAATGATGGAGAAGCTCGCAAGTCAGAAACCACGACTGGTCAATCACTCTTCCTCATTGCTTCTCCACAACATCGCGCGAGCTAACAGAAGTCAGAAATTTAGACAATTTTTTAAGTAGGAAAAAATTAAATACCAGAGAGGCAGTACAAACCGTACTTTTATTAGCTATAATAAAAAAATAACTAAATTTTTTATATTTAGAAAATTAACCTAATGTCAGAAACAGTTCTCAAATACGTTGTCTGCGTTCTAATTCACATGACTTGCTCTTTATTATAATTACTTAAAGTATGTTAGTTTAAACTTCACGAACGGCAAAATTGGACGAGGTTCTTTGACTTACCACCGAGTTATTACTTTGCAAACAAACTTTAGCATTAGTTGTTGAACCGGCATGTTATCCCGAATATTGTATACCACCGCCATATTCTCAGTTAATGTTAACTCTTTTGTGGTTCGTGGCAGAGGTCATGTCACGATGTTGGTGAATAATTTATGTTACGGATATTTGATTAATAGAAAATAAAAACCTTCCAATTAGATTGTACCCAGTCATAAACCTAATACTCCGTAAGCCAGCAACAGACTTTCATGACCAAGCTCCTCTCAGTCGATAACTCGTAAAACTTCAGAGAGTTAAATCCTAAAGCGTGATTTGAGCAGCGGTAGCTGCCCAAGCACGTAAAAAAAATATTTTTAGTTATTTACTCCCGATAAAAAATTGGTATGCCGATTATTGACATGATCCTGTAAGTAATGAAAAAAATCTGCTGGCATTATGCCGGGGAAAACTCGTTGGCTAATAAATTTAAACAGGCGATACATGCTTTCGGCTGGCTCCTGCTTTACACCTTTCAGGGCATCAGCTGACAAGCATTCCAATTAGATATAGACCGCTGACTTATAATGATTAACAGTAACATATAAACTCTCATCTGGTAAATTTTCAGATGGGATTTCCTCCCAACTGAAAATTTGAACTGAACACATATATATTTGTTTCATGTTCGTGTGACCAGCTGACGTATGACTACTTCATGATTAACTGACATTTTTTTCCTTCAAGATATTGGGCGAACTGTAATTTGATAAATTTTCAATCGGGAGTAAATTACTAAAAAAAAATTTTTTACTTCGTGCTTGGGCGGCTACCAATGCTCAACCCACCCACTTATCCGCGGCTGACAATCGCCTTGCTTCAGGATTCAACTCTCTGAAGCATTTTACGAGTTATTGACTGAGAGGAAATGATTGCCGAAATTTGCGCGTGACTCACGGACCATACCTAAATGTTGCCACAATTCTTATCACTACAAATCATACAGCAATATGAAAGTATTTGACGGGCCGTCGCCAAAGGTGTGCGGTTATAATTCTTATTATTTGAGTTTTTCCTTTACCTTTATAAGGGTAAAAGTGCATTATAAATTTTTGAGAGAACTAGCCTTTGCTCGCGGCTCCGCCCACGTGTATATCGGTTATCCCGGGCAAAAATTGATTATATTACTCGCTGGTAATGTAGCTCTCCACTGGTTAAAGAATTTTTAACATCGATTTAGTTATTTAGACGTGAAAAGTAACAAACAAACTCACTTTCAAATTTATAATAAAAGTATGGAAGTATGGATTACCTGCTGCCACATTTCACCATTGATGGTATTATAATTAGAAAGAAATGAAGTGTCTGTATATTACGGGTCATTTATACTCTAAAACCAAAAAAGATAAGTAAACGATAACTCGTTATGAAAGTAAAACATTTGCCGTATTTTTCAAAGGCGCTCTTGAAGTGCCATTACTACTTTATTTATTGTCATTTAAGTACCAATATGAATTTGTTATTATTCTAGAATATTCAGTTGGTACATTTTCCTAATAACGTTGGTTGGTAACGTTGGAAATCTACTTTAGTTTCATAATAGAAAACATTCGTTTGATGTCATCAATGCAATCATTAACGGAAATTCTCGAATCCTTCATACAAGCGTAACGATATATCATAATCATGAAAGTGTTATAGGAGAGTATTTTCTTGTTTGTACCAATCCAAGTTCTATTTCACATTTCCTAATAAAATTATTGATTTATTTAAATGTGAAATGTTGTGTTTAAGTCCTAAAAGATCATTGTGTTTAATATGCATATGACCATATGTAACTAAATATCTACTATTGTAATATTAAATTTGGTATTAGAATACTCGGGAAACTTTAAGAACTTAGAATTGGTAAACACCAAAATCACCAAAGTTTAGAAAAAGATATGGCAATATGGATGTCATATTAATACAAAAATATTAATACGTGACGTACTACACTCGTGGAAATGGTAGTTGGCGAGATGACAATCAAGTTTTGAGTCGGAAATACCTTCCCAAAGCAATTATCCTAGCAACAATCGCGTTACATACACACGTATAATGTCTTCCTCATAATGTATTATAGGTTCATACATTATAATGATTAGATTATCAGAATAAATGGAGCCTTTACTTCTATTTCTATATTCTATATACTTTACTTCTATTATACTTATTTCGGCGTGGAATTGACTCTATTGAGCGCCTTGTTGTGTTAGGGTGGAGAGGACGACGGGTAGTCATCTACAAGCCGTAAATGGCCCGTGGTCCGTCAGGGTACCAGGGATTTCCTTCCTAGGATGGACCTGGTAACTGGCTACTGGTCCCCGAGACGGCGTGCGGTTCTCAGTCGGTTGAGTCTGACACTACCACCCCACCACATACCCGTGAATTATATCCAGGGGATTTGCGCATAGAAAAAACAGGGTGGTTATAACAACCGTAGTGCTTGCCCAAAGAATTGTGACCAAGATACTTCTGTAAATACATTACTATAATATAAAATAGACCTTCGTATACTCGTAAATTTAAATAATTTAAAAAAGAAGACGACACTTCACAGAATTATTCACATATCTCAAGGGGGAGAGACATTTTGAGACAAAACCGAATTCAACAAAACCCCAGGTAAGATACTAAAATAGAAAAAAATACGCACAAGGATATGAACCCTCGTGAATAAAGCTGGCTTGTTTATATCAGTTGCAAAGTTTCAAAACACTTTTACCCTCTTGAGAGTAAACAAACATTAATCCAACCTCAGTCAGTCTCAAGGAATAAATGACATTAAGTGCTATTAAAACTAGGATTCGTCCTGTTTTGATGGCAGGCTTTAGAAAATTACTTACTGGTTTTAATTGAAGTATTTTAGTACAATGCTTAAATTAGTAGTAGAGTATCTTCTATATATCTTCTTGTATATAAAATTCTCGTGTCACAATGTTAGTTACCCACCGATGTTAGTTACTCCTCCGAAACGGCTGGACCGATTTTTCTGAAATTTTGTGTGCACATCGGGTAGGTCTGAGAATCGGCCAACATCTATTTTTCATACCCCTAAAGACAAGGGTGACCCACCCCTATTTTTTTCAATATTTCCTAGAAATAATGTAAATGGCAAAACAACGTTTGCCGGGTCAGCTAGTTATTATATAAAACTGTAAAAGGGGTTTGTGTATGCTTCAAAAACTCAATATGTTCTGCACCGTAGTTTTGTTCCTCATTACTCATTTATATACAATCACCCCATAAAGGTTAACACAAGTCCCAATACTACATACACCCAGTACAGTACAAAACATTCTGGCTGAAGGTGAACTCTGGAGGTAAACCGTTCCAGCCGAGATTAATCATCATATGAGATTAATGATTATCGTTATTTATTATTTTCCTTTTAAGTGCATTGTGA
Source organism: Arctia plantaginis (assembly GCA_902825455.1). Classification (NCBI taxonomy): domain Eukaryota; kingdom Metazoa; phylum Arthropoda; class Insecta; order Lepidoptera; family Erebidae; genus Arctia; species Arctia plantaginis. The sequence goes on along the minus strand of CADEBD010000171.1, from coordinate 8,713,386 downwards.
ACATTTGTTGACACTTGATGTAAAGGTTTTACAAAATACAAGAAACGCCTCTCCGTCTTCTTGTCTTCAGTTGCAAATTTAAAATGTTGGTGATTACACCGGTCCTAGATTGCCTATTCGTCTTTTTTATATTTATTTTTATCTTTTCCTACTCAAAAGAGTAGTAACATGCACTACGAAGGAAAAATTATTATCAAAACACTTTTAAGAAATGGCTGATCCCAAAAGCTAACCCATTATCTATAAGGCAATGGGACGCGCTATGTACTTTAGAAACGGACACTTTAAGTAAAATGTCATCTAATGTTGTAAAGAGTGCTTGTATATTGGCTGCGGTCGAATAGGATTTAGGCATTTCCATGGCCCAAAATAAGCACCTTGTTGCGCAATACCAAATTCCGTTTTGCAATTCCCTACCTCGTGTTTCGCCGCATCTTTATCACTGTGGAGAGGATATTGATAATGTTGGCCGTCATGGTTTTTCTTGACTACAAGACATATCGAGATATACGGCCTGCACTTCTGCAATGAAACGCACGGCATATATCTTAACATACCAATATTAACAACATAATGTTTCTTGCTCTTGTTACTGGTTCTGGCGTTACAACTTTATCCGAACTCTATGGTAATTTTAGATGGTTATCCTTTATTTTTTTTAAATTACAAACATAGACAATGCAATGCCTACATGAAAACGCCAACGGAAAAGAAACCCTAAGATTGCGGCTGGACACTGACAAATGAGCAGTATGAGTTTCATTGGTTTGATGGACCAATGAGTCCGACTTTTGCGACATATCGTCAAATACCGCTAGTTTTTTATTATCTCATGAACACGTTGAACAGTGAAAACACATTTAAAATTAACTATTAATTATTTATTTTTTTAACAAATTATATATTGACCTAGATGTAGATGGTGAGTGTGAAGCGGAGAATGAAAATTCCGTGAAGAATGAGACGAGCGACGCCGACGACGACGGGAACTAAAATAATTATGATATGTAATATCATCCGTGTGGTGACGGATTAACAATACGGAGTGTCACCACCCCTATTCATCCCGTGGGTGTCGTAAGAGCCGACTGAGGGAGTAAACTACGCAGGACAACAACACTGCAAAGAGGAAATCTTGACACAAACCCTGGCCAGTGTGGTATAGTGGACCCAAGCTACTTTCTAAGGAGAGGCCTATGTCCAGCAGTGGATTATTCTGTGCCTCACGTGAATCTTGAAAAAATCACAAATCTTTTTTATTATATTTTTATTTTTACGTAATCAAAAAAATCTTTTTGATTACGTGAAAATAGCATTAGTAACATTTCATATATCTCTCCAGTACTTATTTACATTATTGGTTTTCTTGCAACAGCTGCTTCACATTATTAGAAAGTAAATTTTAATAAAAAAAAAAAAAAAAAATTTTAATTCGTATCCATTCAATTCAATATTCTCGCTCTGCGCTCGGATCCTGGCACCTCATTTTTGTCCGACTGACTACAAGAATCACTTCTTCTATCGGACAGTGCCGTTTTTTATACATATTTATAATAATGCGCCGTGTGATTTTTTGTCCGAAATATATTTATCAGGAAACATAACAGAAAGGAAAGCAGACAAGTCATTTGATGGTTAGTGACTACCGCCACCCATTAACAACCTCCCCCCCCCTCCCTAAAAACCGGGGGAGGGGGAGTGTTTGGGCTTCGGTAACCTCGGTGAAAGTAACGAAAGTATTGCTTAACAATGGTTTTCTGTGCGGTCGAGTTGGGCCCGAAGCATTTAAACATGAAATCAATCATTTTCGTTTTAGATATGTGAAAACTGTCATAGTATAATGATAATGTTGCATGTCGAGACATACCGATCGATGGCAATCACTGTAAAACATTCTCGTGCCAAGTTATAACGTTCCTTTTTGGGCTGTGCCTATGACCGTTTTTTAAATAAAAATAGAACTCATACTTGCTCATCATAAAAAATGTTTCGGTTGATGATCTACAATTTAATAAAAGTACATTTTACGCAAAAAATTATAGTCACTTTTCTTATTAATGAGATACGAGTGGCTTTTAAATATTTCAGAGGGAAATAACTAATAAAAGTAATAAATAAAAAATATAATACCTATGTTTTATAAAAATGTTAAGTTGGTTTGTGTACGCTTCAAATATTCAAAAAGTTCTGCACCTATTGAGATACAATTTTGACACGTTTCAAGGATAGTTTTTATCTATTTCTTGGAACCACAATGTGCCACAGCAAAGCGCTACAGGGCACAGCTACTACATAATATAATTGTTCTACATTTGAATTAAGTAGGCACGTCACAATTGAATTTGCCAATGGCGAGCTATTTGACATTTACTTAAAACGCATTAATTAAGTAGGTCATAGCTTTTATCTTATGTTGCCTGAACTCCACATAATTGGCATGGAAAATGCTTTATTAATAAATAAGTAAGGAATAAATAATTTAAGGACAAAGATAACCTAATAATTTAAGATCAGAGATTAAATTTTAAGTTCTAATTACAAATAAATACTAACTGTAATTGAAGGTGTGATTATATCTTTGTTAAAATGCTACTGTAAATATTAAAAAGGAACGGAATACAGTATAGGAATAAAATTTTACTAAAACTTCTAATTTTAATCCTAATTATAATCCTATATATTTAATCCTATTCTAATCCTACTTACAAACTTCAAAAAGGCTTTTGTATTAGTAGTATCATCTATCATATGGGCTATATCAATACTTTTCGATGCCCGATTAATGTCAGTACATACATATTTATATTGCAATGTTAAGAATCTTCAGAGATCTATCTATGTTGCAATTAAATTTTAAGCATATATGCACACAAAACTACAGTGCTACATAGGCAATCGACCTGGCAACCAGAATGTGACAACAACAACTTAATACGTCAGTTTTATTTTTTGGTGCAAATGGAGATAATAATATGATAATAGTTTACTACCATATTAACGTGCATTACAGAGTTTCAGCCGACAAAGTATAAAAGTACTAATAAATCAGGCATTAATCATTTAGAAAAATAAGCGTTATCAATATCGCACACTAACAAAAATTAATTCATTGTGTGCGTTGCCCCAATCGAATGTCATTATTTGAGTTTAACAGATATTTAGTGTATAACGTCGTCTATTTGTGTATGGTAAGTAAAAATTTGTGCAACCATGCCCACTGCTTCAGATGCAGTCTTATTGCACGAGATTCTAAAGGAAATGCGTAATAAAACCATAGAATAAAAAAAGGTCCGCTCGGACAATGTTGTCCCACCGGAAACAGATTTTCGTGAATAACTCCCCAATGGTTGTATGCACAATTTTTTCCTTACCATACACAATTACAGGAAGTCATACACTAATTATCTGTTTAACTTAAATAATGAAATTCTAACTTTTTCCGCTGGGGCAACGCACACGTTTCTTGTCTGGTGTACGATCTTATTGGTTACGTTTTTAATATGCATAATCAAGTAGGTGGTGATTGCACTATAAATTATTATTGCATAAGTAATACATGTATGGAATATGTTGCAGTTTTGGTATTTATATTCTATGTGGTGAAATCTAATCAGAAATTTGGTCGGATTTTTTTAAATCAGTTTTTTTTGTTACATTATAATGGCTACGGTTGTCAAGTAAAATAAAAATGTATTCAGGTAAAAACGTCTCATTCTCTTCGGTTTAGTTTTTCTTTTATTGGAAAACAACCCAGCACCAACAACCACCCTCATTTGTATATAGAATACAAAGATGATGAATAAAGTTTGAATTGATTCTCCAAATCTAAATGTATAAACTCTGATCTCCCATTCGCTTGACAAGGTTGTTTATATTTCCCTCTATGCATGAGAAACGCAAAATCAATGCTAAAAATACAAAGAAGATCGTTGTATTTGCCATCGTTGGATAAAGAGGTGTTAGGAATGGCAGGTTTTATTATTTCTTGTTATTTACTAAGTTATCTTGCAATTTAAACCATTCTAGAGCGATGCTTCAGAACAAATGGGTCGGCTAGACCTGACTGATTCACCGAGTGAGTGAAGTTACCAGAACCAAAACCTTCCTCTGATTTTAGAGGGAACTCAAAAGACGGCAAGGCACTTGTGACTCTCGACTATCAGATGACCATGGGCGGCGATAGTCGAGAGTCATCAGAGGCATCAGATGACTTCTCTGTTCATTTGCCCTCTATGAGATAAAAAAATTAAGATCATTATTATCATCATCAGCAATTAATAATCCACAGGGACATAGGGCTCTCCATAGAAAAGAGTTTTGGCCTACTATACCACGCTGGCAAGACGGGTTGGTTTACGTTTTGGTTCAAGTTTTCCCCCTCTTTGCAGTGCTGTTGTCCTGCGTAGTTTGGTCCCTTAGTCGTCTATTACGACACCCACGAAATGAATAGGGGTGGTGACACTCCGTATCCTTACTCCGTCACCACGCGGACTCGATGAAACCATATTTCTTTCAATGACTGAAACTCTTAATACCTACCTACCTATAATATTGTTAACGTAACATATTTCATAAAATTATAACTGAAGGCCAACCTTAAATGTCAATTATAAAATAAAAATGAGCCAATTGTGTTTCGGACTATTCAGTGATTACGGGACGATCGGGGAAGACATAATTATATCAGTATCACGATTGAAAGTGAATAACTAATGTAAGAATCATTTAACTGCATTTAAAACATTGTCTTTTACACATACTTCACAAATAAAATGTTTATGTGTTGACTTCATAAATTAAGGAAATTCTTAAATCGACTGTTCGTTTGTCAATCGTAGCTCTTAACTTTGTTTGCTTTTGTATTATAGATTATTATAATTAATTCTTTCCTAAGCCATAATGTTAATGTAAAGTCAAGGTACTTTAAATTAATGTCTATTGTCTCAGATACATAAACATTATACACTAACAATGAGTCACTATTTGGCCCAATATAGACCACTAATGATAAACTTCAGTATGGGTTTGATCGTACCACCAAATCAAGCGTCGATACATCATTCATGAGGTATGAGTCGACATTAGTTGAAATAACGGGCTGATAGTCGCTGGGGTCGAAATGTGCTAGAGTGAAGACCGCGATTAGGCAAACGTAGTGTAGCACGCCCTACAGCTCGATGGACCGACGACTTGGAGAAAGTGGCTGACAACGGATGTTGCAGGCAGGATGTGTAGCAGTTTGCCTTACTTGGAGCCTTCATTCTGAGTGGACGGCGATAAATTGATGATTTGATGATAGCGAAGACAAGTTGGAGTGAGTTTAATAGTAAATAAATAAAAGTAATAATAGGGCTGAAACTCACATAGGTAGTTAACATGCTATCCTAACAGTGAGATCGTATAGATCAAAGCAACCTCTAAGTGACGCTAAAGCATTTTAATGAGCTTCGGAAAAACATTTACTTAATTAATAATTCAAGACGGAATCATTTATAAACGAACTTTATATGTTCGATTAACGTCAGGCTTTCAAGTTATTTATAGAATTATCATTATTATTGTGATTATTAGATTTAAGTTTTATACAATGCGTTTAGAATACGTATTTGTGTACTTTAACTTCCAGCAGCTAAATTATTAGAATCTTACTTAAAATTTACTAAAATTCGTTTCTAAAATTAGTTTTTTTAAATCTCTTTCGTTGACTAACATTGGCTGACTTTTATCAGAGGTGTGTAGTAATTTACTCGTATATATTTTTCCATCCTATGTATAATGGTACCTACTACTAAAATTTACAGTTAACATAGAAATATTTTTAGACGCCTACGAGATTAATCTTCAGGGAACTTTTATTTTTCATATTTTATTGACGTAGATTATATTTTCTTCTTTCCGTTCCTCTACACACGAAACAATGGATAGTACCCATATGTTTTGTAAATATTACACGCCTTCATTATTAGTGTTTATACAATTATATATCTAAGATTCTACGATCAATTAATATACTCGTAATTTTAATTTTCAAAGAAATTTTCAAAGAAATTCAAAGAAATTTCATTTCAATTTCATTTCAAAGAATTTCAAAGAAATTTTCAAATCGCAGCTGCCATTACCAACAAAAAAAATAGTCATGGATTCTGAAATACTGCCATGTCTAACATATGGCTGCCAAACTTGGATTCTTGATCGCAAAACCAGAAATAAAATCCGGACGACTCAAACAAGAATGGAGAGAAGTTACCTAGGTATAAAGTTGAGAGATAAAATCAGGAACACAGAAATATGCAAGTGGACGAAAATAACTGACGCTCTCTCCTTTTCGCTAGTCAGAAAATGGAAGTGGGCAGGGCACGTGGCCAGGTACACAGACGGCAGATGGACAAAGAGAGTGACGAAATGGTCTGGGCCAAGAGGCACTAGAAATAGAGGCAGACCTAGCGCGAGATGGGTGGACGAAGTCGTGGAGACGGCGGGTCGTGATTGGTTCACAGTAGCTCACAACAAAGAAAAATGGCATGCCTTGGAGGAGGCTTTTACCCACAGGGGGTCCGCACAAATCTCTTAAATAAATATTTATACTTTTCAAACTTTTTTACCTTGTAATTTGTACGGAATCAAATAAAGCTTTTTATTATTATTATCATTATATTATTATTATTATTATATAATTTATTTATTAATATTATTATAATTTTAATTTAATTATCTGTCTAAGATGTTTAAAAATATTTGGTTAACTCAGTTTGTCATTGCTAAAAATGTCAGCAAATTATAAAGTTTATTCATAACAATATGTAGGTACATTGACACGACAGCTGATGACCTCAAAATATTAATTTGAGTAAACACCATGTCAGGTTTATTGTTAGTAGAAGATCGCATCTTTAGAACAAAAACCGTTGTAGTGTAAATTAATTTATCATTATTGCTTTCACTTATTCAACATCTGTATGTATACATCTGTAATGAATATTCAGATACTAATTTTTTTTACCATTAGCGTTTGGGTAAAACCCTACATTAATGTGTTCTTTCATGAAATTAAAGACAAACGTTACAATATTGTTCCTCAATTTTTGGATTACTTTAATGTACCTACAGTTAATTATTGACTTAAAGTATTTTAATATTTTGTATGTTATAATATTTATTATTTATTTAGCTTTGTTTATAATTCAGAGGTCTCAATGCTTAATCGAAATTTCAGTACTTAAAGTAACAGACGAGTCCTGACCTGTAGATTTTCACTGTAGCGGGATCTCGCCGATCCTGGCACATTAGGCCGCTCTAGAAGCAAGAGTTCAGTGAGAACTATCACTCCGAACACCGCAAAGAACATGACAAAGATGAAGAAACTGATATTGGCGCGCTCTTTGGCGCGGGAAGAGGCCGCGCGCGCGTGCCACTTCATTGCGTTGACACTGCACTCGCATGAGCTATCAAAAACAGTGGCCGCTAGCACGCGCGCCACATAACTGAATCACCAGGGCCGGAGCGCCATGTCACCGCGCGCACCGCGTGCGGCGTCAAAACACAACACGACGCTTTCCCACACTAACACACTATGACAGGACCCTGCTCTATCTTTGGGTTGCAAGCTCAGGATACTTATCTTATACCCCTATAATTTTTACTTTTACATCCGCATCAAAAGAAGCCATTAGTTTCACGAGGTTGAGTATTGACATGAGGAAATTTTTTTTTTTTAACTTACGGAACGCAAAAAAATACAGGATCCTTAACTCGATACTTGTAAAATAATTGAATTGAGCAACAGTAGGTACTCCTACAACCAACAAACAAACCAATAATGGATTAAGAATAACCTTCAATGTAATTATATTTAAATAAATAATTGATTGCTTACCACCATAAGTGCTTTTGGCGGGGTGCATAGCAACCCTGATTGGTAGGCATGAATTACGCATGCGCGCCCCCGCCCTTCGTTCAATGACTTGACGCTCAATGTAAGGTATATCTACAATAAGATTTTTATTAGGCCTATCAGCTGTCGCATGCACCCTTATCTCAAATGCAATGTTTGTAGGAATTTCCGGTACACAAACAAAGCAATTTTCTGGTCGAAGACTCTTAAATTGCTTAAATATGACAGCGAATACCATCCTGGATGTTTACGACCTTTTTGTTTGAAATTTGTCTTTGTTCATCATGTTCAAAAAGAGAATGTTATGTGTCAGTGGGACATTGAGAGGGGGAGGTCCCTTATTTAATGTGTCAAAACAGATCGTAGGCACATTATATAAGGTACTTGAGTTGCTATTTTTTAAGTGCTCACTTACACACTTGGCATATGTAGGCATTCTTCAAGGATCTTATTATAATAGTCTTGATTCGTATGCATTAATTACGAATTCTTTACACGAAAATAATATTAAAAAGAAAGCGCATAACCGTATCTCAATTTCTCATATTCAGCCCACGGTGATATTATAGGAATCTAGTAATATTGACCTAATTACCCAGTAAAAACTGGATGCGCTTAATTATATAGAGTTACTATTTAAGTCGACCTAGTTACTTTAAGGAATTTTAGTTGCCATCATTTCTGATAGATTTTATTATAAAATAACATATCCCAAGCATTTTCAAAATATTGCCGAAATTTTACCTAATGCGATTTTTTTGGAACTAAAATCTTTAATTTTTTTGTTCTAGTATAGTTAGTAATTCCATTCCAGTACCAAAATTGTAGCTAACATAACAAACTGGACTGAAGTAGATGGTTAATAATGGCAAAGTTCATTTGGAAAACTGTTTTTTTTCTTTGACGGATATAAAAAAAAACTATGACAGTTAGGTTGGTTATAATAGTCTACGATAGTATCAAAATTGTTGTTGCCCTAGAACTTAGACTCTCACAGTGGAAAGTGTTCACTACACTTACCACTGTGAGAGTCTGCTATAGAGCTGTGAATATTGCGGGCCTATACCCATATCACTGCACATCGCCGAAACTAGTTACAGAAGAAGGAGATCCTTTGAAGAGATTGGATTTATGCAGATTTGTGCTTAATGCCAAATTAAATTTAAAAAAAAACAAATTTACAAATTAATTTATTTTTATTATTGCTAACCATCTACTTCGGCCCAGTTTGTTAAGTTAGCTACAATTTTGATAATGGAAATTATAAAAGAATTTAAATATACAAAACATTAATAAGGGGAATCGTCCGCTTTGCTTTTAGACTTTACTTTTTTGCTCCCCGAAGTGCTCCCCGAAGTATATCGGCGGCCGGCTGAGTACCTGGCGGATAGTGGCAGTCGACCCATGCCCGAAGAGATTCCGACACACCACCCCTCCGCAAAGTTTCCACACGTAAAAAAAAAGGTAGGGAGGATGGTAGGTGCTCACTGGTCATAACTGCTATGGTGAGTACCTGAATCGGATCGGACGCAAGGAGACGGCACAATGCCAGCACTGCGCAGCCGACTGCACACAGCAGCACATGCTAAAAGACTACCTTGCGTCTGAACGCGAAGTCCTGATCTACCAAATCTGATGAGACCTGTCCCCGCCAGCAATCATTGCTGCCATGCTGGCGGGTGAGGAGGGCTGGGGCGTAGTGATCTCTTTCTTTGAAGCTATAATGCCAGAAAGAGACCGCTGAACGGGCTGCTGCGTGGCAAGCCCGCGGCTTCCCCGGGATAGGGTTTTACTAGGCATGGCGTCAATCAGGGGGGCACCTAAAATAACATCGACCTGGTCCGCCTCGGAGTAGGGCGCCTGAGTCCGGCCGCCGGGGTGGTCTTTAGTGGAAACACCACATACTCCTGGCTCCTACATCCCTGAGGAGCCTGAGATCCGAAGGGATATTCCACCCTGTCACTGTCTGTTTTTTTTTATAAATGTTGTCAAAAACAATTTGTGAATCATAAATAAAAAAGGAAATAATATATAATTCACTTTAATAGACTCATAAAACATAATGACCTGTACATATTGATTTCAGTACAAAAACAATTATTTCCAATTTTAATTACCTAATTAAAATGGTTTTATTGGTCGTATAGATTGTAACTATTATATCAATTAGTACGAACGAATAAAAAATATCTGAAACCAAAAAAATTGAAACATATGTCTACTCTTAATTGTACTGTAACTCCTCTTTTTGAAACTAAGTAACTAAATTAAAGCAACACGAGAAGCAGGTAGTCCGTGTATCAACCTATTCCGCTGTTTAAATTAATACATAAATTTATGTAAAGAAGCATATTCATTACGACCGTGATTTTTACTTTAAAAAATCTCCTTTGTCGTTCTTATTCCGAAAAACTGTAAAACTTCAACAGCTATATCGTTTTAAAAAGTGTAGAACAGTTATGAGTTTAAGTCATAGGGGCTACATTTTTTTCATTAACACGCTTTTATTAGCTTGGTATGTATGGATCCATACACGTAGCGGAATCTTCGAACGTGATTTTAACCCACTTCAAAACCGTCGAATTAAATTAAAAATTTGCACACTTATCAAAAACCGATGGCAATGCAATAATTTAAACAGTTTGTCCCATTGTTCTGATCAGGACTTTTTCCATATCTAAAAATACCGTAGTGTTTTTGCCACGTACTAGGCGCGCACTGATGCATATATGTGATAATATACCTCATAATAATATACCTCACACATCTCACACACGGCGGTCTGATCCCAAACTAGGCAGAGCCTGTACTATGGTTGGTTACCACTGCTGATAAACATACATATATTTTTAAATACATACATATTATAGATAAATTAAACCCAGACACAGAACAAATGATCATGCTCATCACACAATATTTGTTCTGAGTGGGAATCGAACCCACGACCTCACGATCAACAGGCCCGTCGATAAACTTACATGTTACTTTTTTGTGTTAATACTTTAATAATCATCATTAATGACTAAAAAAGGAAAAAAAATGTGTAAAGAAACTAAAAAAAACAGGGTTTTGTAAGGACCAAAAATAAGGATTTTTTTGGAGCATGGAAAGTAACTACCGTTACCCATAAACGCCTGAAACTCAGGAGGTACAAGCGCGTTTGAGGCCTTTGAGGAAGGAGTGCTCTTTTCTTGAAAATCGTATCGGTCCAGAAATACCGCAGACGATAACTTGTTCCACATGTTGGTAGTGGAAGGCAAAAAAGGGTCTTGAAAAGCGAACAGTGCTTGAGTGTGGTATGTATAGCGGGGTAATTTTCTATAAGTTAAAAAAGAAAAATCATTATATCGTAGAAAAGCGTGGAGTGCTTTTTAAGTTATTTTATAATATAATAACGTTACTTTTACCAATATCTGTCGGGATAAAAGCAGTCGTGAAAGTCATAGCGGTGGAGAGCTGAAACAGAAGACTGTGGCCACTGATTTTCGAAACACGATTAGATATGTGTCAGAACCAACTGGTTCTGATGCACAAGACCAAATCTATACTTATAATGATGTGGATCAATAACTAGGTCGTTCGTAAGTATGACGTCATCTTAAAAACTCGATTGGGTTCCATATTTCACCAGAAATTAAAAGGTACATTTTCTGTGTGTTGTCACCTCATAAATTTACTAATCTGCAAGGATTGTTCACGGTAAGGCCTTTTACTTACTATAAAGATATGTACGAATTTGCTAAAACTCACGCGTCATCTCAATGACTCAAAACATCGACTACAGCTGCGAATTTTATTGAAAATATTAGTAAAATATTTTACATTGTTGCAACCGGTAGTAAATGATCTGCAGTCGGAAGTTGGACCATGAATAGTTTTTCTTTTGACCATGAATTTTTTTTATGCGACCGCAGTAAAACAACTGTCACTACGGGCCATGGCGCGTATGATAGCCGGTAGCGATAGATCTCCTCCGATAACTGCAGTGAGGACCCCATGCTGAGAGCCGAGTCCTCACTGCAATTGCAGTGGTCACGGGCGGGACTCAATTCCCTCCAAGCGACCCAGTGCAGGTACTTCCCGAAGCAGCCATGCCCCGAAAGGACCTGCGTCAGTCGGAAGAAAAGGGTCCCGTGCTCGTCGAAGAGCCACCTTCCATCTCGATGAAATATCTGTGCCGGCTGATACGGGATTTGGAAGGAACCGGTACGAGGACCAAGTTGACTACGATTGAGCCGCCGGGGGTTGGACCACAACGGGGAACATAGTATAAGAGGGCCTCCATCTTATCCAGGGCCACCCGTAAGCCCATGGCCTCAATGCGTCCGACCACCAGATAGACTCCCCTGGTGGCCAAGCACGCTCTTGAAAGTTCGCTCCCCGAGCGTTTATTCAGGAATCTAAATATTGAAACCCTACCTCGCCCACCTTACAGCCCCGACTTAGCTCCTTGTGACTTCTTTTATTCCTCACCATAAAAGATAAGATAAAAGGCAAGTTTTTTTCAAGTGCCGAAGATGGGGTGTCTGCCTACGAATCAGCCATTTTGACCTGTCGGAGGAAGACCGGAATATGTGTTTCCAAGACTGGTTTAGGCAAATAGAGATTTGTATAGAGAGTGATGGAGAGTGTTTAAAAAAAAATTAGGTATAAATTGTTTACTTTTTCGTGTCTCATTCAAATAGTGATCTACGTAACTTGTATAATATTTGCATGAGTTTTGACATCAGTTCATATACTAGCAACACATACAAAATGGCGAACACAAAAATAATTTATTTTAGAAATAATTCACTGGCTTATTTTGTTAAAACCGATACGTAACAGAGTACCAGAGGGACTTGCCGATTTTAGATGACTACTTAATTTTATTTAGATCGTCTATCACAATTTCCGCACTCTTTCATAACACAAATCGTCATTAGAAACAATACAAAATATGAAAGCAGCGTGTTTAGTGACAGTACTTCTGATACTAATCGCGAGAAAAGCATTTAGAAGCCAGCAATTTTTTCCTCTGCTTTCACAGTTTTGACTGTCCGTCTAGACCAGCATTTCCCAAAGTAGGCGATAACGCCCCCTTGTGGGCGCTGCAGGCCTAAAGGGGGGCCTAAAGAGACCCAAAAAAATAATTGTGTAGAGGCTTAGGGGGCGATTTGTAATTTCATCTAGCTAGGAGGACTCTTAGGCCCGTATTTTAAAAGGTGTCTCAGTCGTGAATCTAGTCTTAAAACTAATTTTAAGTAGAGATTTTATTATTGAACGTCACTTAAAACGAGATTCACCGATCCATAATCAAGTGAGTGATAGCTTATTTTAGAACGATGTTTATGTCGAAATCATTACTCAGGTATAGATTTTGACAGCTGTGATCTTTGTTTACGTGAGACAAGCTGAAACTAGTCTCAAGCGGTGATTTCTAGGGCATTTAGGGAAAATGAATGTGTTTTACGATGAGTTCTTTTTGAATAATTACGAAAGATTTACTTTACTTTATTTACGAAAGAATTACTTGGCATACTATCATCAATTTCACTTTCATTTACCTTAATTGATATGAAATTCACCAAAATTCACATTTTACACACACAATACCAGTTTAAATCACCACAACCTTTTGGTTTATGTTAAAAGTATAGTAATTTAAATTTTAGAAATCGTCGCTCGCATGACTAAAAGTCCTATCTCATTTTTTAGCTGATTTGAGTTAGGACAACTACATTTTTGAATTCGTGACTCTTTACATTTTTCAGTAACCGTCGTTTCTCTATGTTATTTGGATATTAAAATATAAACATTTTATAAGTCAACGTATCTCATATTAACTCAAATAAAAATATTACTAAAAGGCGTAACTCATTTTGGACTTTTAGTAAAATTAAAATTCACGTATTTGATTTAAAAAAAATATCCTATCTCAAATAGGACTTTTAGTGAAATTTTGTATCGTGAATTATTTTTAAAAGAATTAGATTTACACTGAGATATGTACGTTTTGACAGTTGAAAGTTAACTTAATGACACTTGACAATAAGACATAATTTAGGCCGGTAATTTCATAATGTGAGACAGGGTTGCGGGGAACATAATCATGCCACATCCTTTTCATGATTCAGATGCCTCAAATGATAATGACCCTGACTATAATCCGGAACCAAAGAAAAAACGTCAATTACTATCAGTACTGAATACTTCGGTGAACTGTTTCGAGCATAGTTCAAGAGAAAATGGTGACAATGCCAAGGTGAATGAACAACATACGCGTTTAAATATTTTTGATTCAACAGAAGCTTTAACGACAGTTCAAAAAAATTTACCCTTAAATCCTAGCACAGCTTCTGTTTCAAGTAATGAAACCGTTTGTTTGGAAGATAACATTGCCGAAATTGCTTGTGATGCGGCTAGAACCCTTCAAAAAAAATGTTCTAATGTTAGGAGAGATTCTAATTCAAGTGATGCAACGATTTGTTCTTTTAGTATATTACAAGGTAATATTGATTCAACAGAAGCTTTACCGACAGTCCAAAAAAATACCCTTAAATCCTAGCACAGCTTCTGTTTCAAGTAATGAAACCGTTTGTTTGGAAGATAACATTGCCGAAATTGCTTGTGATGCGACTAAAACTCTTTAAGAAAACATATGTTCTAATGGTAGGAGAGATTCTAATTCAAGCGATGCAACGATTTGTTCTTTCAGTATAGTACAAGATAATATTGAAGATTCAGTAACGTCTACTAATGCGGCACAAATCTTTGCTGTCGAAGATGAATACATAGTTCAGTCGTGTGAAGTTAACGAATGCGTAGAAAATGTTTTCAGTTCATGTCTCCGATGTTCAATTTTGTTATGTTGGAATCACTTCGATAACAATATAACTTGTAATGATCATCAACAACCACGTCCCATTTCGCCACTATGTGATTTAGGTTCTAATGTCCTTAATAGATTGATGCCAGAAGATTTTACAGTTGAAGGTTCACCAAGAGAAATTGTCATTCAGAAGAAAGAAAAGATATCTAAAAAGGAGTTGAATAAAAGAAATAAAAATTTGGGAAAGGAATATACTACGCAAATAACAAATAAAATTATACCTGAACGACAACTTGAACCAGTATGTAATGTAGAAAACTGCAAGAGAATCAATCGTGAATGTGGTGTTTTCGATGAAAATTCTCGTAAAACATTGTTTGATGCTTTCTGGGCGTTAGGAAGTCTACAATCTCAAAGAGAATTAATTGAATACTATAATATACTATTTACATAATGATGGCGAGAGGAAGAAAGTTGGTAGAACTTTTTTTTTTGAATACTTTGGCGGTTGGAGAGAGAACAGTTAAAACAGCTATAGAGAAGTTGTTGCCCACTGGGATACAGGAGAAAGACAGACGTGGAGGACGCACAATAGCGAATATACAAAAAGATGATCGTGCCAAAGCTCTAGTTGAAGAACACTTTAAGCGCTTCCCAAGAGTAGAGTCTCATTACTGTCGAGCCAAATCTACTCGTGAATATTTGCACTCAGATTGAACCATTAGAAAAATGCATCAAATGCTTGTCGAAGACTTGCAGGAAGAACCAAAACCCAGCCTTTCTCTTTACAGAAAACTATTTAAATGTAAAAATCTATCTTTTCATCGTCCTAAGAAAGACCAGTGCAGTTTATGCTCAACATATCGTGAGAGAACTGACGACATCAAAGCCAATTTGCACGAAACATATACCACCCATATACTACAAAAGCAATCATTCCGTGCAAAACGATCAGAACGAAAACAAGAAGCTCAAAAAGATGCATTAACAATAGCTTTTGCTACTTTTGATCTCCAGCAGGTTATTAACTTACCCATTAGTAATGAAAGCGCTGTGTTTTACAAGAGAAGGTTATCGGTGTATAATTTCACCATTTACGAAATGGTATCACATGATTGTTTCTGCTATACGTGGCATGAAGGACAAAGTAAGAGAGGGGCTTCAGAAATTTCTACTGCTTTATACATTTTCCTTAAAAGTTTGGACGAAAAAGGAATTCAGAAAGTCTATTTATTTGCCGATGGCTGCAGCGACCAAAATAAAAATTCAATTGTAGCAGCTACCCTTCTTTACGTTATAAACAATTCCCTTTCTGTTCAAGAAATTGTTTAAAGCATCTCTGTCCCATGCCATGGCCAAAATGAGGGCGACTCTGCTCATAGTGCCATTGACTACGCAATTTAAAAAAGTGGTGATATTTTCCTTCCTTCTCAGTTAATTCCCATTATAAAATTGGCACGAAGACGACAACCGTATATAGTAACAGCTCTAAGCTACTCGGACTTTTTAGATTTTAAAGCACTCTCACAAAATTTGCGGCTACTTTCTGTTCGAAAAGATGACACTGGTGAAATGGTAGATTGGAGACAAATGATGGAATTATCTTTTATGAAGACTGATCCCAACAAATTCTTTTTCAAAACTGATCACACTGCTGTAAATTCTCGTTCATTGACATTAAGAAGGCAAGTTTCTGGAGAATTGCACTCACAAATTTTACCACTCAATGTTACACAACCAAAGATTTCTCAAGAAAAGTACAACGATCTAATGACTTTGACTGCGGGTGACACACCAGTCATAAGGTTACCCGAATTCGTTTCGTTTTATCGTTCACTGCATCATTAAGATAGTACCTATCATTCAAACTGCAAACCACCTGTTTTCTAAAAGTAATTACAATTTATGGTTAAGATTTGATAAAAAGACTGATTTTAAAATGGATACTCAATTACTTGCTTCATGTGATCTCACAATATAACTGAATGAATAGGTTTATAAATTGTTATTTAATTGTTTTTTTATTCTGTTTGCTAATAATTTAATTGTACTTTTATGTTGCTTTTTTAAACATTTTTCTGTCTTTTTAAGTTGTGATTCTTAAAAAATAATATTAAAATTATTAAAAAGGTGTTATGTTCCTCTTATGTTAAACTCTTTTCTTAATATAAATTTAAAAGCGTATTGTTTTGCTTGTTTTATTTCCAAACTTAATCCAAACCGTAAAGTCGTATGTAGAAAAAAACTGTTCAGATTGATAAATAAAGTTTTCACAAAGTGTCCTATCTGTTTTGATAATTAAAAATAAATACTAATATTGAAAATAAATAAGTAGCTATATCGTAAAATTAAAGTACTATAAATACTCTTTACGAATAAATATAATTAAATATTCAGAATTGCCGATAGATGATACTTTTATCATAGTTAGAAATGTCGTAACCGCAAAACGCTTTTCCTGAACAAATGACAATACGGAGATAGGACAGTTAGTCATGCGAGCGACGAAATATCAAATAAAAACATCGTTTGACATTTCAACATGACAAGTGTTGATAAATAACTTGAACGTTCCGTTACAGCCTATTCATACAGCTAGTCATTTTTATTTTAATATTTATTATACTTAATTTTGAACGAACAACAACCTTGTTAATATGTTAACATTGCTACACTAGGCAATAGTATATTATATACAAATTCACAGAAACTATTTTTGTAAAAGAAAATTATTTTTTAAATAATTAGCTGCGTAATGTGGAATAATAGTGTCAATCACGCGGAAACGTAATTGAGAACAGACTGTAAGTTCAAATCAATACTTGAAACTAGTTTCAACTGAGTAAAACTTAAAACGCGTTCTATAATAAGATCGATACTTAAGATTTGATCTGCACTTAAAGCTAGTTTCAGGCAATCAGAGTTCAACCGACACTTGAGACGTCTTTTAAAATACGGGCCTTAGACACTGACTGAGCTCTCGACTCTCGACTACAACTTGTGACACTAATATTAATCAAGAGATTGCTCAAACTCGGTTCGATATTTCTCTTCACGTAGTTCATAATATCTGTCCTGTTTTATTGAATAAATGAAATAAAAATCATGTAACTCGGTCGCTCCGTTTCGAAATGAAAGTAGACACAAACAAACAAATAAAAAGGCAACAGACACACTTTCGCATTTTGATAGTTATTAGTATTCCTAGATAGGTAATTTTCGTAGATAATAGAACGCGGCAATCATGTTTTAACAAGTTTTTGGTTAATAACCCGATTGAACTTAAGTACTGCTAGTACTTAAGTTCAACACTTACTTACTTATTTCTCAAAACAAAACAATGTCGGAAGTAAAAAAGAAGAGGGCAATACTGAGAATGTATTAAATTCGGATTCATTGAAAATCTCACAAACCCGTCGTCGCCTTTTTGCCTTCTATGTCTAAAAACATTTTCGAATGAAGCAATGAAGCCTTCGGGACTGCAAGATCATTTGAATAAAATATAATACTCAGCCAAGTGTAGCAAAACTATTTTGGGCGGCTACTAAGCAAGATGACGTCGGACTTCGAGCTTCGTACAATATCTCTTTGTTAATTGCTCAAAAATGCAAACCACACAACATCGGAGAAGAGTTAATTTTGCCAGCAATAAAGGAAGTATAACTACTGTGCTTCATAAACCAGGCCGCAGATATTATCCGAAAAATTCCTTTGAGTAATAATTCTGTGCAAAGACGAATGGATGAAATTTCAGAAAACATTGAAGGATCATTGTGCAATCATCTGAGGACTAGTCAAGTCTCAATTCAGCTCGATGAGTCCACTTTACCAACTAATGAATCATTGTTGCTGTCTTACGTGAGGTTTATTAAAGATGATAAAATATGTAAAGAACTATTGTTTGCTAGAAATTTAGAGACCGATACAAAAGGCGAAACCATATTCAATACATTGGAAAAGTTTTGTGATGAGAAAGAGATTCCCTTGAAAATATTATACCAGTTGCTCCGGATGGCGCTCCGGCTATGACAGTGTGCCATAATGGCTTCATAGCGTACTTAAAAAATAAAATTCCAAATGTCCTTGCTGTACATTGCGTTATTCATAGACAACTTTGGTTGCTAGAAACTTAAGTGAACGACTATTTCAATCACTGCAATATGTCATCAAAGCAGTCAATAAAATCCGTAACAGCTCTTTGAAGATTTCAACCGTTTGTTGTTTTATACTGAAGTTCGTAGGCTATCAAGAGGCAATTGTCTGACTCGATTTTTTTTTCAATGACATGAATCTCCAACTGCAAGGCGATGAAATACCAGACTAGGTGTTGGATCCGTTTTCAAATGTCATCACAGCAATGTCACCTCAGCTGGAAGTAGAACTTATAGAATTGACAAAAACGAGGAAATAAAAATCAAGATCAAAAATGGCTAAAAATAATTTTGGCTACAAAAACCGATCCCGCAATTGTACCCTGGATTGTGGTCAACCGTTCAACGATTCTTGATAGCATTCCCATCGTCTATTTGTGTGAACGTGGATTTAGTGCTGTGGCAGCGCTTCTTACTAAAAAGAGAAATCGTTTGCATGTTGCCAGCGAACGTGGCGACTTGCGACTGTTCTTGAGTAAATTGGAACCTGATATCAAAAAACTTATTAAACAGCATCAGATTCATCCTTCACACTAGTTTTTTTATAAGAATCGATTATGTTTGTTTTATATTGAATAAAAGATACTCTGTATGAATACTATAAAGATGTGTTTCAAAAATCATTCTCATTGGCAGGTGTAGTCCGTAAGAGTTAACTTGAAACCTGAGCATCGTTGTGTACTACCTACTGCATTCAGGTCTGAAGTTAACTGCGGGTTATAGTAAAAGTTTCGTTTAGAATGAATGTTTAATCTCCGCTAATATAGCTCACAATAAATCATTAATTTAATTTGAAGTTATAGTGGTTTTTAAGTAGGTGAAAAAATAATTTATTCTTGAAGTGATATGTGATGATTTATTCTGAAAGTAGACAAAATAAGTTTGGTAACCCCTGACTTACACTGTACATTTTCTTTCTATTTTAAATCCGACAAAAACATTATTAAGTAAATTGGGGCGATGTTAGCGACTTGGATACCACAGCAAAAGTGGCATTGCCAAACTTTCCAGATACGAAATGGGTAGTTCCGCGTTTCGCCACCATCAATTTTTTTTTATTGGGCTGTAAAAACGCTTTATGGTTGGGAATTTTTCATTGTCGGTAACTTTATTAAAAAATATTAGTCAAATTAATAATAAATATGAAAGATACCTAAAAATTACCTCGTAAATAAAGATCTGGAGTTTATTAAAAGGAATTTTTAGTTGTCGCTTGTATCTTCCGACCTAAGAACACCTGAGAAGTGGAAATAAATTAGTAATAAAGTTGGAAAAACAGAAAACAAGTGTTCAGTCAAAAATAAAAGAAGAATTTAAATTTGCAATTTTTGTCTGGTGTGAAGTATACTCGCTAAATTTAGTAGGTATTCAGGCTGTTGAATGTGTGGCTGTTGAATAAAGAAAAGTGTCAAAGGAAAATAATTCGCAGCACATGAGTCACTTTTTTTGAAAGATCATCAAATATTGTACAGTTGCGTGGTTAAGAAAAATAACGTGTAGATTTAATAACGTTTATCGATATGTTATATGCACATTCGAAAAATCGTTTGGCAGAATATTAAGAAATTGGCAATCACTTTAGTGTTATTTCTCACTTCACAACAAACGATTCTGACGAGATTCTGATTAAACAATGCAATGAATTTAAAGAATTGTATCACGAAGACTTTAATGCATATGAGCTCAAATCAGAATGTTTTCATTTAAGGAAGTATTTTTATTTATTTTATTTAAGGAATTAGTGAATTTAAGTAGCTCAAACTTACATAAACTAAAAGTAAAGCCTGATAAGTTAGAAGAAACTTTTCCTAAATGTTGAAATTGCTATTAGAATTTATTTTTGCTTTATAGTTACCAATTGTAGTGGAGAGCACTCATTTTCACAGATAAAGTTTTACTGTCCAACAGGGCAATAGCCTAAGACAGCCTTGCGTCAGTAGGCATGTGGTTTAATGTAACGAGAAAGATAACTAAGCTTAGGTATTACTCGTACTCAATAGTGGATCAGATCTTCTTGAAGAAGCGCGGTGAGGTACTCCGGCTCACTGCCTCCAACTTTATAAAGCGCAAGTCCGACCGCATATGGAATACTGTTCTCATCTCTATGCAGGGGCACCCCACTACCAGCTTCTCCCTCTGGACCGCATCCAACGTAGAGCTACTCGAATCGTCGGTAGCCAAAAGATCTCCAATCCGCTCGATATCTTAGCGTTACATAGAGATAAAGTTTCACTCTGTATTCTCTATCGTATATATCATGGAGAGTGCCCCGAGGAATTTTTCGGACTAATACCGGCCGCAACTTTCCACCTTCGTTCCACACTGCAAAATTTTCATCCCCATCACTTGGCTAATTGGCAATCCATCATTGTGCGCTTTTCAAGACACTTTTTGCCTCGCACAACTAATGTGTGGAACAAGTTATCGTCTGCGGTATTTCCGGACTGATACGACCTTCAAACCTTCAAGAAAAGAGCGTACTCCTTCTCAAAAGGCTGACCACGTGCTTGTGACTCCTGAGTTGCAGGCATTCATGGGCGACGGTGGTTACTGTATATATAAGTCAGCTCACACCATAGTGCAACATAAGCCACCGGCGATATGGCTACTAATATACGTCTATGCCTGCCAGGTTCGATTTAAAGGTGTACCCATCAAAATCAAAAGCGATCACCATAGGAAATCCTAGAATGACAAGCAAAATTATTAATCCTCATAGTTTTAATGAAATTATCTTTAATAATACCGTTTTGCCTGTTAAAAATTCGGTCAAAGATCTCAGTCTGAACGACTTTGAACTGGCAAACTCAAGTAACTAGCCTCAGTCAGAAGGTTCCGAATATTTAACGAGGATTCTATACCCTTTTTTTTTTTTTAAATGAGCTTATTTGTTTCAAACGGTTTGTGATCGGCAGAACTACTTAGGAGGCATATGTAAGTATGTCTGCTACTTATAACTCCATTCATTAACTAACATAAGGATATCAGATAATACATTTAAAAATTATAACAAAATTAATACTCGGATATTCATATTTTCTTTTTTTATATTAATATTTTCGGACATCTGACACACAACGCCATCTAGTTTCAAACTAAGCAGAGCTGGTACTATGAAAGCTAGATTGACTGATAGAATATTTATTTACTTTTTTTGTAAATAATGTTCTACAGTACACAGCACAGTTTATATAAAAACACTAGCGATCCGCCAGACTTTGCACTCATGCTATGTAGATACTACTAATACTACTAATGCAGTGTCAGTGTAGAGTAATTAATTATACTGTTATGATAAGACTGCAGGACGTCTTAATATGCAAAATTTATAATAAATATTTATAATAAGAACGACAAGCAGAATTGATGCTGATAATATTACTGGCATCATCTTTAATGACACCGTTTTGCCTGTTAGTACATCGGTCAAGGGTCTCGGTCTGCACATCGATGCGACTCTGAACTGGCAAACTCAGGTAACTAGTGTCAGTCAGAGGGTTACGAATATTTTACGAGGATTCTATCGCCTTAAAAATGTCCTTCCAATAAAAAACAAAGACGATGCTTGTGCAGAGTTTAATTTTTCCAGTTATCGACTATGGTGATGTGTGTTATCTCGACTTGAATGCAGATCTGCTCAATAAATTAGACCGACTTCTCAACAATTGCATTCGATTCACTTTCAACCTGCGAAAGTACGATCACATATCCGCTTACCGTACGCAACAGTCATGGTTACCTATAAGACAGCGCCGCAGTTCGAGGGCTCTGACTGTGTTACACTCTCTTCTCCACTCACCTAACTCACCTACCTACTTAAAGTCCCACTTCCAATATCTCTGCTCTAATCATGACAGAACTCTTCGCTCTTCCAAAAATCTTCTCCTTCTTTGTCCTTCACATAATTCCAGTATGGTCCATTCTTCCTTCCCTGTTCAAGCTGTAACTCTTTGGAACACACTCCCACTAGAAATCAGGATGTCCACTAACCGATACACTTTTAAGCTTAAAGTACGGAAGCTCTATAAAAACTTGTTGACGGAGTCATCAGAATAACACCTTAAGAGTATATTTATAATCTTCGTATTATATATACTTATGATATTTATATGTATAAACTATATGTATGTGTATCTAGTACTTATATATCACTAGGATTTTTTCTTTTCTGCCATTGTAACATGACCTAATTCAGTCTCATCTTTACCTGTCCCAAATCTACACCTGCCACACACAGCTTTGTCCGTCATTAAGTCGTTGTCATTAAGTCCGCCTTATGCAATATGTTTGCAGGAAGACTCAATAAATAAATAACTATTTATAGGTCCACTCCGCTCTTGCCAGCGTGTGTAGGGCGACAGGCGCTTTGGAATTTTAAACTTCTGATATCTTCTAAGAGATTCATTGTAATGATATGCTGCAATAGGCAATTTTAATCTTACTTAAATGCACATCGTATGTAACGTATTTAATGGGATAAGAAATAATACTGTACTGTTCAAAAGAACTTCGTAAATTACCTATTACTTTTTGTAATTTGAAAAAAGGGTATTGTGGGCTATGCTTAGGAGATAGACATATACCATGGCGGACTTTTGGGTAGATCTTTTTAAGATATACAATTCTGTAGTACATCATTTTGATCCATCTTGTAAATGTTAGTCAGCGTTTGCAATGTAAGCAACACATGTTTTTACGACTTCACATTTAAAATTTTAGAAATTCTCGGTTTTCCTCTACTATAAAATGCATGTATTATAAATATAAACCTGATTCTTGAATTACTCTCTCTATTGGTGAAATCCACATTAAAATCCGTTGCGTAGTTTGTAAGATCTGAGCGTACAAAAAAAAGGGACTTCATTTTATACTATGTAGGTTCACAAAAGATATTTTTGAAGGCAACACAGATTGTTAATGTCAATTAATGAACCAATAGCTAGCCATTTTCTAGCAGAAACACAATTTATGTCAGACTAGGAATCAATTTAAAGAATTTTTTCAAGAAAATCTGAAAATGGGTCATGATCCTGGTGGACAAGATGACAATACGTTTCGAGCGTTTATGAACGCACTTTACAATACCATCGATGCACCTGTAACATATTTTAGAGGTAGAGAAGCATATATTTCCACTGTTTTATTTTGTTATGTAAGTATGTGCGAACTTACGATTTTGTGGTGTTACAGAACAGATAGTTGAGCCGAACCAAAAACAGTACCCATGGTACCACAAGAGGTATCGCCGCGTGCCAACCATCGATCAATGCTATGACGACGATGTTGTGTGTGACTTTGAAGCGAACGCTCAATTCAAGCGTGATAGGTTAGTTTAATCTTACTATAAAATACAAGGTGCTTCTGATTGGTATAGACAAGGGAGAGGCCTTTTACCGCAGCTGATTGTCTGAGCTACTGCAACCGTGGAAACCTCTTAACAGCGATAAAATAATAATCTAGTTGCTTGAAGTTAGGACAAAGGAATGTTAGCTTATGTGTTGTTTATAACAAACTTTATACGAAAATGATCGACATGGCCTGAAGGCTTTCCTTTTTCTTAAACAGATCTTCTCTAAAAGTTTCAACCTATATCTCCTTTAAAAACCTCTCAAATTATAGTCGCAAATCATTTACCTTATTGATAATTACTGATTGATACCAGAGGACCAATTCTCGTAATAACAGTTCAGTCTCAATTCAGTTCTGATCAACTTTCAGATCTTACAACCATCATAAAAGGTATTTTTGTGGTAAAATAGTATTACTAAGGCTAGCAGATAACCGATTCAATATTAAATTACAATACAATTAAATTACATTACAGTCAACATTAGATGTTTAATACTTTACTATGAAAATACCTTTTATGACGGTTGTAAGATCTGAAAGTTGATCAGAACTGAATTGAGACTGAACTGTTATTACGAGAATTGGTCCTCTGGTATATTATATGAAATGGGGATGTTGAAAATTAATTATTATCCAATCAATAAGAATAGGTTTTATTGAAAGTGTAATATATTTATTTTTAACTCTGACAGTCTGACTCATCTTTTGACCAGCCTGGTGGTCTAGTAATTCAAGTAAATTATAATTAATATAATAAATCATCATGTTAAAGAGCTGTGGACTCGGAGATCCTGAGCATTCTGCGACAACGTTATGAAGATTGTATGGTGTATGAACGTCCTGACCATGAAGCTGCCTGTGTACCTTTGTACAAGAAATACAAGGATGCTGCAGAGGCTTGGTTCATTAAATGTAAGTATTTTATTTTAAATTACACAAAATTTACTCTAAAATTGTTACTGCTCACATGATGTATAATCACACATATTTATAAATGCTTAATGTGAGACAAATATCAATAATGCTCATGCGTTTCGTATTTCTAATACCATTTTTATATTCTGTGTGCATTTCGTATTTCCAATACTAGTATTATATTCTCTACAGTCGTTAACTTGCCAGGATGATATGTCAGACAGTTCGTGATATCTTTTGGGTAGATTGCATAATCTAGATTGCATGTCTGTGAACTTCTGCAGACTTAGATGCATGTGGAGCAAGGCAAACCATTTAGTTTTGGTAGGCATAAGTCCATTCATATTTGTAAGGCCCAAATCAAATCAGAATTTCAAATCGCAATGTAACAATTTTTGTCAACATTTAAACTATCCATGGTTCAAACCGAGTCATATGTATTAAGTTGCTTGTAGTTGGTCCCTTCAAATTTGTCTCACTTGACTCCAAAAACATTGTTCTGCTTTGAATAAAGCTATAGTGTACAACACATTATTCTTGTACATTAATTATCATACATATTAACCATAGACACATACATACATCCAGACCCAATCCAACATTAAATGTTTATGCACACAAATGTTTGACTTGAGCGGGAATGGAACCCGCACCTTTGGCCGTAGCAGTCGGTTACACATCCGTGGATTGCTAAGTCTAAGTCTTTAATAGTGTTAAAACATTTTGTACATAAGCAAGTTTGGGCAGTGATCAATGAATAATATATTCAAATGTCCTCAGATGGGGACCTTGGCGGGTATGCTGATGCCCGGAAAGCGTACATGAAGCAAAAACATCGCATGATATGGGAAAGGCGTAACGGCAAGCTGTCTACTCTGACATAAGCTGCGTGACACATTCAGTCAAATAACACGCATAAGTAGATGGTATCTGTTGCAATATATTAAATAAATTATAGTCAGTAATAATACTATCTAGTTTTATAAATTACTACCTGTTGTTTCACTGAACTTAAATTTTGTTTATGCATGCAATGGGTGCGATTCGGAAAAGTAATGGTCAGGTTGATCAATATTTTGCCAAATGGTTTCCGTTTATTGCTTGCGCTCCTGGGGGAAACGAGCGGACGGGTCACCAGTTGGTAAGCAACTACCCCCGCCCATGGACACCTGCAACTCGATTGTCACAAGTCCGCGCTCGAGCGGGGGGGGGCAGGATTTCGGCTCCGGTATCCTCACTCAGGAGCTGGATGCAAGAAGCCCAAAATCGATCTAAGTGGCGTGCAATGGGAGAGACCTATGTCCAGCACTGAACTGCGATAGGCTAGTGATGATGATCCTCACTCACTCAGTAAAAGACAACGAAAGAATTGCTTAACACCGGTTTTCTGTAAGGCCCTGGTCAAGCCGGCCCATTCGTGCCGAAGCGGTTAATCCTAAATAAACGGCCTTTCTAATGCTTAACGAATTTCTTAACATCTAAAGATCTTGGGATTAGTTCAGACTAGGAAAATTATCAGCTTTATCTTTATCAATACATATATTGTATTTTCATCGTCAATTAGTTAACGACATTAGAAAGTTCACGGATATTATTTATACGAATTTTTTTCATAAGACGTTTTGTATCATTAAACAGACAGTACACACAATGCATGAAATAAATATTACTCTATTCTACACAGCTGCAGTAAAAGAAAAGAACCGATCTTTATTATATGTTAAGTTGGTTTTAAAACCTCGAAAAGTTCTGACCAAATGAGCTCAAATTATGACAATATACAAACGGTTTCAAAGATTGTTTTTATCTATTTTTCTAGTTTTAATCCTCATTTCTCATCTATACAACGACAATGTGCCACAGCGAAGCGTGGCAAGGTGCATATAGTTGTTTATAAATAATATGCAGTTATTAAGTTTTTTCAATAAAAAGTAGTCATTATTGTTGAAAAAATAACATTTATTTTCCGACACATTCATCATACATGCAAATACTGAAATGACTATAATTTCAATACATCAATCACTAGTTAAAACTATAACAAAAATCACAGAATTACGAAGATGTAGAAATAATTATAATAATCGCCTAACATCTTCTCATAATGAACTCCGAATGGGCACTTAAGTCTATCTTATTGTTACAAAATACACAATGTTATTGGTCAGAAAATAAAACAACAGCTTATAAAGTACTTGAACGTATCTTCACTACAGTCTTAGAGAAGTTGACAATCATTACTATTTTATAAACCTTAAGTAACATATATTTATTTAATTATGGACAGAAATCTGGCCATAAAGGATCCTTAGGAGAGCAACATATAAAATTTAACATCAAAATGGGTCACAAAATTGTTTACACAAACATTTCATGTTGATAGATTGAATGGCCAATACTGATTAAATGCGGACTGGCAGTAAAATAAAAAATATAATTAATTGCATTGAAAAAATATACTTAAGTATGCAAGATCCTGCTTACATAAAATATATAAAACAAATACAAACATTATCTGTAAATAATTTTAACAATTAAAAATCGTAGTTCCACACTGTATTGAATGTATATCATATTTTTTTATTTTAAATTAAATTTTTTATACTTTGTACCAATTTTAACAATGAAATATGTACATTATATACATACCTAAGTAAATTGTAGTTGACTTATGATTACAAGAACTGCCACATTCTACAGAATATTGTGATTACTAGCATTGAAGTGGAACCAAAATACGGCATTAATGGTACAGAGGTATCACAGTGATAATAATGCCTTACGCCCTTATTCATATACACCAAATAGTACCGTTATCCTATTCAAACAGTTTTTCTTGAAAAAAGATCAGGAAAAAGTTAAAAAAGCTTTAACAGTGTTATATGGTATTTGTGAATAATTGCTTGTGTGCTAATGTATAAAACTAAAATCACATGATTATTTACAGTTCATATTGTCATCGCGTTCCCGATTCTATATTAAAATAATCGGGTTATATTAATTATTAGACAATCCAAAGTATAATAACTTAATATCACTATCGACTAATCGTGACTTGGCGGTCGTTTTTAAACATATATCAGACCCACCAATCTCACCAGATTTTTGATCTAGCAAAATTAGATAATATACTAAATTAAATAAAAAGGTTTATCTGTAAATTTGACTTAACTATAATACAGACGAGTGGAAATCATTTTCATTTATAAGATTTACAATAATTTTTCGCAAATATTTATGCGACATAAAATTTATTACATTCAATAAAAACTATACATTTCTAAAATACTTGTAATGTAAGTGAAAATTAGGCCAGTATCTTGTTTTTTGGCGCCATGTGGAACTATGAGATTTAATTTAAACAGGAATAATCTGTCATAATAAGAGCATCATCGCACTTTCGGCACGAGCATATTCTATCAAAGCAATATCACCTACACCTACATACATTCAATACTCTTATAAAACATTTTGAACGTTTTTAATTGACACATGTCATTAAGGCCAGTTCGCAAAAAATGTGAAATTCAAAATCCAACTGGCTATTCATTGTAGGACTTTAGTTTTGGACTGTAAATGTTATCTAAAATTACATAAATTCGAACGTGATATTCCTACGAACGAAAAATTAAATTCGTCTGCACAATAACATTAGATAACATTTAAAATAATATATCTATATTTGAATATCTATATTTGAATAATTAAAGCAAATTACATGCAAATAGATTCGTGGCCTAAATATATTAAAGATAAAACTCTAGGCAAGAATCAACGTGTTCTATGATCATTGTACTTTATGCGGGCATCCGGCAAATGTTACAAGTGCGCGAGATGTTCATTAAGACTTAGCAACTATTCTTAACATATATTTTGAGCCTCAAATCAGTGATATGTACACTTTAGTGCTTTATGTTTTAAGAACAATCGTATATGTTGCAGTATCGTTATCTACTTAATGCATATGTAGATAATTATACTGGATATAGATAATATTTAAACTTATAAGTACCTTAAAAGTATCATTTGAAGTTTGTTTCAGTCCTTTGTTACGTGAAGAAATATAAACCTAAGAAAATAATACAAAAAAAAATGTCAAAAGATAAAACGAAAATAAAATTAGTTACAATTTAAGTTTGTTTTTAAACGTGTACATACAATGTAACTAACTTTACGGACTAGTTCGACAAGTAACAGGAATAGACTAAAACAGCACATCACGAACGCTACTCGGTTGGGTAAATGTAAATTAAAAATAAAGTTAGTCAAATAAAAAATAAAAGGGTATATAATATAAGAAACAAAGATTTTTGGTCAAGATGATTCTTAAGACTTACTTATTGTACATAGATATTTGGGACATACGTTTTATCGGCACTTTGAACATTTAACGAATGCACCATAAGATTTTCTTAATCTAAATAAACACATAAAAATATAAACATCTAAAATATTATTGTTACAGACATCACAATGTATTGGACACTTACAAAGTATATAGTAGTTAAAATTCGTTGCGACCCTGGCTATCACAGCTCGGTGGCGGGTCGCCCTCGGAACACGGACAATATAACCTACCTCGTAAAGGAATGCATCTTTGTATGACGCGGTGGGATTATGAACAATCAAAATGCGCCGCCAGACGGATGCGACCTGCCAAATATATATACTAATTAGTACTAATATGTCAAGTCAGCATTGTTAATTTTCTAGACATACAAATCATGCACACATAAATATATATAAAAAAAAAATTACGTCGGTTCTCCTGTGTGAGTAAAGCTGTCGGAGCCGGCAAGGCGCTGGCCGGTGGAGAACACCATATATTGTTCTTTGGCGATTCAAATACACGGGAACCCTGGAATAAATAACCAAAAGCTAAGCTATTTAACAGCAATCGAGTAATTATTATATTATAGCTACCATTCCCTACATAATTATAAAAATACTAGATTTACTATTTTAAATAGCGTCTAACCTAACCTAGCAACCCTAACCTACCCACAACATAATATACTCAGGTCTTTTATTCCCGAGGTGAATTAAACTCCAACATTTAGCAGAGTATAATGTTAGTTACACTTGAGTCGAAATAAATATACTTATCTGTACGTAGAACATTTTTGACCAAATTTTGTTAAAAATGCCCTATTTTTACTTGAATGGAGTAAAGTGTTACCTTCTGCCCGGGTGGAGTATCATGTACAGAATAATCTTCATGAGCCGGTGCGGGAGCAGGCTCTCGGCAGCGAGGCACTACCACTCCCGCGCACAACGACCAGCGAGCGCTCTCACTCTCCGTGAATATCTCCGAGTATTGACGGAGGAACTCGCCCACGCCTTCAGTACCTACATAAAAAAAAACAATAATAATTATATACATTTTAAATTTTCTTAATAGTAAATGTATCGCAATGGCTGTAGAAGTTGCCAATCAATTCGAACTTTATGCCTTAGTACCAGTAGATTTGAATAGGGTTCAAACGGCCCAGTGTAAGTTTATTAACCATCAACTCACTCGATCATGGTGACCGCGGTAGGCGTTGCGATTGGCCCGCATTGAACTCTTCACCGATCGTAACGCCCAACGCGTTCACCGTCGAGATCACTCTCGCTCGAATAAAGGTTCCGTTATGAGAATAGCAGAATCTTTATTGAAAAAGAATGTTTCTTATTGCAAAAAAATATTTCAGTTTAATAACAGAAACTTTAAATTATTAAAAAATAACTTTTAAAGCA
This sequence comes from Arctia plantaginis, assembly GCA_902825455.1. Taxonomy (NCBI): domain Eukaryota; kingdom Metazoa; phylum Arthropoda; class Insecta; order Lepidoptera; family Erebidae; genus Arctia; species Arctia plantaginis. The sequence continues at coordinate 8,682,527 of CADEBD010000171.1, read as the reverse complement.
TTTCTGTTCATCTCATAAATTTTCTAATTGAAATAGTTACCTCTGAATTACCTATACTCTTTAACAATTGTGATAATATTGGTGTATTTCCTTATCTAATGACATAGTGAAATCCCTTGTTTAAATCAGGTAGTTTCTCAAACCCTTGTAACTTTCGCCAAATATCTGTACCCACTTTTAGTAAAGTTTTTGAAACAAGTATGTTTAACCAAATGCAGACACATTTTGATGTAAATAGTTTATTGATGCGTATTGTGTTTTTGTGACGTTTCAAAGCTTTTGATTGTGTCCAGCATCAGACTAATCATGAATCTACACTTTTATGGGTCAGCGGTGCCGCTCTAGAAAGTGATAAATCGCTTTCTGCTTGAGTGAGCATGACCTGTGCCTACTGCCGCCAGCTGTAAAATAGTTATCTTTGTGCTGCAAAAAGAGCTTTCTGGACTATCTATGGTACTCGGACTCGAGTTTTTAAGGGATATATTTAAAGGAAATTAATATAAAAATCTACTAGCAATATATATTTAAGAATCTATTGTATGCTCATGAGAATAAACATAAACTTAGTAAGAATAGTGACTATCATATGTCGAACTTAAAGTGGCAAAGATCATAGAAAAATAATGATAATAAGATTAGTTGTTACGCGTAAATTTGCGCGAATTTTTCTCTACTTTTTTAATGATAAGCGAAAGGTACTGTACTATAGTGAACTAATAGAAGTGTACTATTATTGCTTATAAGTGTTCGTATAAGCTAAAAGACGAAGCAACTCACCGGACTCTCCCCCCGGGAACACGGGCTCGTATCTCCTCGCGTACTCGAGGAACAGCTCGTCGTTGGGCATGGGGGGGCGCTCGGCCAGGATCTGCGCGAGGCGCCACACGGTGCGCCAGGCGGCGGAGAGCTGCAGGCGCGCGTCCTGCACCACGAACAGCACGCCGGCCGCCAACAGGCGCCGCAGGTCGGGCTCGGCGCGCTGCAGGCGCCGGAAGGCCGCGCCGAAGTACTCTTGCGTGGAGCCGCGCGCCACGCTGCGGTCGCCGCTCAGCGCCGCGCACGCCGCCAGCAGCGCACTCGCCCACGCCGGCGCGCAGCCGGGCGCGCTCACCGCGCCCTTCTCCACGCACCCGCCCGCCGCGTACACCAGCGCCTCTATCGACTCCGCCTCCAGCATCGCCGGCTGTAACAAAATATCGATTATACGAATTATCCTCTTTCGATTCGTCAGGAGTAGCTTTTCTGACGGTTCCGAGCGCTCACCGTGGGCAGCGCCCCGTAGAGGTTGGCGTAGTGCGCGGGCAGGTCGCAGAGCGCGACGGGCGGCAGCGCGCGCAGGCGCTGCGCGACGAGCGCGCGCGCCGCCTTGGTGGCCACGCGCACGCTGCGCTCGCCGTTGCTCTCGCCGCACACCGACACCGCCTCGGGGATCAGCTCGAACAGTTCCACCAGTTTGACGCAGCCGTAGTGCGCCACGCGCAGCTGTCGCCCGAAGTGCGCGTGGTAGGCCGGTACGAAGCGAGAGAATTCCATGCGAAGGTTCGGCGTGTAACGGAGGAGTTCCACGGCCTGCGATGACGAATAAAATAAATAATTGAATTTGTAAAGCTGTTTAACTACTTCGCTGTTTTATAATATACACGCACTTTAACCAGATTTTTAGAATGAAAACAAAATAAAATAACGGATGGTTAAGTAAATTAATTAATTACTATTCACCTGCATAGCAAACTGCCTCGTCCTGGCTCTCTCCTCGGGCGTTGGAGTACGTCTCGGCAATGAAATAGATCCATCTTGAGCGACGGACACAGCCTGCGGTCCGACTCGCTGCATTAGTTCCGCAATTGTACAAACTCCGTAATCGACCGGGGAGAATGGACGTCCAAAAGTAGTTTGATACATCAATGGGATATCATTAACAATGACGGTACGTCCCGGTTGAGCTTTAAGGAGTTTCACGAGATCCGAAGTCCAGCGACGGCTCTGAGCGGTAGCTGAAATCGTGATGATACGAGACGAACCTGACCCGAGAACCTGAGGAGAAAAACACAGTTATTAACTTTTCTCAATAATTCTTAAATGTATAATATTAAAAACAATACAGGTATAGCACAAAATCTTTGTAATATCACATTAATTTTACGTGTCCCAAATTACCCTTACAATTCCATTGAAACAATTTTTTGTCAGTAATATAAGCTTTAGATAGAATTAACTACTCACAACGATAGCACTACTGAGTGCAGCGAGCAAATCCGGCAGCTTGGTGAAGCCGTAGTCAGCAACACGACATTGTCGACCGAAGTGGTGGTGGAAGGCAGGAATAAGTCTAAAACAAAAAAAATGCATTTGCTCATGTAGTAGTGTTGACTATTCATTGTAATATTTAAACAAACTATAAATTTTCGACCATTAAGTGGCGTGGTCTAAAATCTATTCCTGTATCAACGTGGCAAATTCAGTGGATATATCATATTTCGGAAAACAACAGTTATTTGGGTAATACAACAATACCTAAGTAATAGATTCAGAAGCCACATAATACGTTCACATTAAAAATTATTTTTATGTGTAAATGCTTATATTTGCTATGTGTAAGTATAAAATATAATATACGTATAAAATAGTACAAACTTGCTAAACGGTATAGAGCATCTCGGAGCTGTACGCAAGAGATCAATAAGTTCACGTTCGAACAACGCGAGCATGGGTTCTAGAACGGGAGCCGTGCGGGGCCGGTCGCGCTCGCCACTTGAACGGGAACTCTCACCTATAACAAATAATATTAAATACAGTCGGTTTTTCTGAGGTTCGAGATCAGCTTTCATTGGCCATATTCTTAATATTTTTTTATCTTCTGAGTTCCAGAGATTAAATTATATCAGTATGATCTACTTTCATTTGACAAATGCTATTAACAATGATAACACCTGTGCATTTATTAGGTAAAATGATCACACTCCTACAATAGGCTTGTGTCCACTAATAACAAATTGCTTGGTTTATTGTTTCTAAATAAATGAAGACATGATAAGAAAAAACCAGTCTATGTCTCATAAAAGTTAAAGATTATTAATATTTTTTTTAAATAAAATCGAACAAAGTCGGCATTAAGTCACGTGACAGCGAACACCATTCAAAAAGTGTTACGTCACGCCACGCAAAACATTGTTGTTGTTGACGTTTTCATACAAAAGAGCAGGTTACTCCTTATTGTTTTTCGTTTTTAGCATATTTTCTCACCTTAATACAGTTTCAGTTGACATTGGACACAGATGTAAACAGTTTTGTTTCGCAGACTGTGACGTCATTCAAGACGCCATGACACTATTCAGCGTTTTCAAGGGAAATTTAAATTAAGTTTTTTTAAATACAAAATACGTAATGTGAATATTGCTTTTTCTTTAAAATATAGGTTTCTTGGGATAAAATAGATATTTAAGTATATAATTAACCAAGTTTTCAAATTGAGTCAACTAGCCTATTGTGGCAGTTACGAATCCTGTATACTGATATCGTATTACACTTACTGTTGGCAGTGTTATCAGGCAGGGAGTCCGTTTGACGCCAAGCGAGATGACGAGATGGTACATCGCGAACTTCTATCCCGGGGACACTGCGTAACAACAGCTCGAGTGCAACGCCGTGGCGGGTGTCGCACACCAGGGCATCGAAGTGGCTCTCATAGCACTCTACGAAGCTATCAAGGAATATACATAAATATTAGGTCTAGTCACCAAAAACTTGTGGAATGGTAAATCAGAAGGCTAATACGTGTAGTAGGTAGTAATTCCCTAAAACAAAAAAAAGGTAGTATTCCACAAACGAAATAAAAAAGTAAACGCATTAATTTCATGAATAAGAGCCGTTTAACGAGACGATAATATGTATCGTGTAAATTCATCATAATTACCTTAACAGTGGCAAGATCCCACCATGATTCTCTAACAAGATATGAACATTCTTAGCTAGTACTGAAATCTCCATATAAACCGGCTGCAAGATGCGAGTCCCATCCTCCTGTCCGGTATTCATAGACGCATGAATATGGCACTTCCAGGGCGCTTCTTCCATTTCAGTATTCGAAACTGGGGTTAAGTCCACTAACTGTACCATTCTACCGTACCCTTCATGGATGATTACGGTATCTTTGAGCTTCGCTATATCTGAAGTAGTTAGTGCACAACAATGACGACTCGCATATGCATCTCTCAGACGTAAAAGCGGCAACATGTGGTTATTTTGGTCGAGGAGTATAGCTCTAAGACGGGCTCTGAGGACATCTAGGTTTGGAGCGGGCGAAGGTTTGCCTAAGGACAGTTCGAGTCTACGGCCCGTCCACTGGTTATCTAAGCGACGTTTGTGAATACGTGCAATTGCTAGCCTCGCGTCCCATTCCGAACGAAGCACGACTGTTGCTAGTGGTCCTTCTCCTGCGGCCCATACTGACACTCGAACGACAGGGATGTATTGGTTGAACAGCTGTATCAGCATCTCCTGCACACATAAATTATCACATTTATATATAAAACAAACATCGAATAGGCAATAGGGTAGTGTCCTTTGGGTTAAGTATTTTTAAACTTTTGAGGTGTGTTAAAAAGTTTCAAGAAGTAATATTAGAAAAAATAAATATTAACCCTTGATATGTATTCTACCTCTCCTTAGAAAGGAGGTTTTGGCCTACTATAGCACGCCGGCCAAACGGGTTGGTGTAGGGTTTTTTTCTAGTTTTCCTTGTCTTTGCATTGCTGTTGTCCTGCATGGTTTGCTCCCTTAGTCGGCTCTTACAACACCCACGAGATGAAAAGGGGTGGTAACTCTCCGTATTCTTAATCGACAGATTCATCCATACTGACGTCTGTCTGCAGGTTTTTAAAAATGTAAAAATACAGTTACATGGAAATACTTAAGCGTGTCAGATATTGCTGGTTAGATACCCCAATATGCCTTAAATTACAAAGGTATGCTAATCTGCCAGCTTGCACGGTGGGAGCGGATATACCTACGGAAGGGAAAAAAAGCGAAAACACTGTTATAAATTGTTCTCGTACGAAAGAAAGTTTCGGCTAATATTACGTTTAATAAGCTGTTTACTATTTTCTGGAGTGGCAGCCTGTATAATTGAAATATGGTAAGTTCATTTCTATCTATTGAAGAAGGAAATCTATTGGATACTGTGCAAGAATTATAATCAGCCGTAATGACGTCATGGCAATGAGAAGCAATGAGCGGGCTGTGTAATAGAATACATGCTTTATTCCACCTAGACTCGGTACACCATATTGACGATTTTTGTTACTTTGGCTTAATGAAATTGACACGTTATATATTTGCGGGGTGTTGGAATTCATTCATTTTTTGTCCTAAAAAAATTTAGCATGTTATTAACCCACCTTAACCTTAATCTAACACGCTCGAGTATTTCTGGTTCTATAAGAGCTCTGCTCTGCTGAATACCTTTTCCTTGAGATTCGCTTAAAGGGGGCCAAAGCAGTGCTGGGAGTAGTTTATTGTCCCTTCAACGTTGACTTCTCTGGTCTCGAATCGATTCTGGAATCTTTAGGATCTGAGTATACACATCATATCATTATGGGCGATTTTGACACCGACCTCCTTGCCTCCAACTCCCCACGTTCCTGTAAACTCTCCAGGGTTATCGAATCAGCTAGTTTGCACATACTTCCGTTGTCAGCCACTCATCACAACACCTATGGACCCGGCACCATGCTGGACCTCATCCTCACCTCCTCTCCCTCCCTCGTCCACAATCATGGTCAACACTCTGTCCCTGGTTTTTCGCACCATGACTTCGTGTCCTACTCCTTAAAACCTCCAAAGCCCAGTCCTAAGGTACTACACGTTCGCTGTCTCGAAAGGATGGATGAAGATAAACTTCGATATGATGCCTCCAACTAAATTGGAAACCCGTGCTGGAGGTCGCTGCAGTAGATGACAAAGTAAACTCGTTCAACACCTTTACGATCAACACGTCCCAATTACGAAGATCAAATTAAAGCGTCCTCCGGCCCTCTGGATAACCGTCGGTGTTCGAGAGGCAATGCGTCGTAGAGATAAGGCATTTCGTAAATTTCAGAGGAACCGCTGCGAAGAAAACTGGGCCATTATAAAGTTGCGAGAAATCGGTGTAACCTGATGGTGCGTAACGCTAAACGGTGCCATATTCTCAAAAACCTGAATTGTACATCTGCTTCAGGTATCTGGAGGTTCCTTGGAATCCTAGGTATCGGCAAATCCGAAAAATTTGACCTTCCTCCGACCTTTGATTTGGATGATACTAACCGTCATTTCTCCTTATCATTGCAGTTGGATTACCAAATCAAATGTCGGACGTTACAGTTCCTGGCGGACCTACCCCGTCCCAATATTGAATATTTTTTTCTCCAGTAGGACCAGGTGTAGTCAAAAAGACAATCCTCTCAATCAAATCCCACTCCATGGGATGTGATAACATTAACCGTCGGATGATCATCTCTATCCTCGATCAACTTCTTCCCATGCTTACGCATGTAATAATTTTTCTCTTGACTCGGGGACTTATACCACATCGTGGCGTAAGGCCTGTACCTACCCCTTCTAAAGATCCCGAATCCAACACTACTGAATCACCTACGACCAATCTCCATTCTTCCCTTTCTGTCCAAAGTCCTCGAGGCCTGTGCGACTATCCCATCATAATTACCGTAAGAACTTACTAAGTCCTTTCCAATCGGGGTTCAGTATTCAGAAATTCAAAGTTACTGTGTTAGCTTTGGTTGATTTTGACGACATAAATGAGGCCATTGTTATGGTTAACAATGACCTGAAGGCTATTAGCAGTTGAGCTAATGGGTTTGGTTTGGCAATAAATCCAGCGAAGTGCCAAGCCATCATCATAATCAGTCAGCGCATGAGTGGGAGGATGGATCAAGACAAACTGCCATCCATTACTTTTAACGGCGTATTTCCTTCAGTCCGTCTGTTAAGAGCCTATTTATCGACTCCAAGCTCAGCTAGAAAACCCAGGTCACCCTCTATTCCATACTCAACTCACCTATTTCTCCTTCCTACCTGACATCCTCATTTCAATTTCTATGTTCCAATCACAACAGACCCCTCCGTTCCTCAAACAATCCACTTCTGTTATACCCCACTCATACTTCCGCATGTGTCCACTTTTCGTTCCTTATCTAATCTGTCCTCCTCTGGAACGCTCTGCCTCCGGAAATCAGGATAGCACCCAGCCGCCTCTCATTTAAAACGAAAGTCCGAGCTCGAATTCTGAGACTAGCAAATTCATCACATCCCTAAAGTTTTATATAGTACATGTATGTATATGTATCTATGTAACTTAGCTGGTATATATGTATGTGTATCTCAGTATGTATGTGTGTATATCTGTCACACTGTTGCTGTCCATATCCTTAATTACTATTACCTCGTTACATATGAAACTTAATTTCTAGTGCACCTACTCAGACAATTCCCCACCACCCAAAGGTAGACTGGGAGAAAATACCTGTGACATAAACCATTCGTCCGCCATTGTACGATGAATTGTAGTTTGTGCATAAAGAATAAAATAAATAAAATATAAGTAGAGCTCTTGCGCGGTGGAGGTCCTCAACAGGTTGTAAAGTATTCCTCCTTGACAGTCCGTGTGGCAGTCAGTTTACTTGTACACGCTAAAAGTTAGACTTCATCAGTGAATCATCACATTTGTCAATTTGCCATATACCTTGAGTAACTTGTATGACTTAAAATAACCGGAGTACGCGCATATTTAAATCATGACTAATATGAATGTATATATATATACATTTCATTGAGTTCCAGTTGCGTCGCTTACTTTTAACTAAAGTATTCTGAATTCTAAAAACGGTCATTAATAGAATTTTACATAGCTAGCAATGCATTAACACGACTCATGCCATCTTGAAACAAACCCTATACCAACCCGTCTGGCCAGCGTGGTATAAGTAGGCCAAATCCTCTGTTCTAAAGATAGGCATATGTCCAACAGTGGACTATTAAAGGTTGTTGATGATGATGATGAATGATGCCATTATACACTGGTAGTATTTGTACAATCGAAAACATAATTTTGACTACATATTCATATGGACAATACAATGTAAGCTATTCGATGGACTGTACCTGTAAGACGGAGGGTTCATAAGGCGGCAGATTCGAGACAGTGAGCTCAGCCGTAGTCTCTTCGGCCTCGCTTTGCTCACTGAAACTGGCTGAAGAGTTCCACGGAGACACTGCTCGACTGCCACTCTCTCGGCGACCATCGGCACTGTTGCTTGACGAGCAACCGGAACGGTCAAGGTTGATCGTGCCTATATAAAAAAGAGTAATAAAAAGTATGTTTCGAAAGTTCGTGTACAGATCGTAGTTTCCTAAATTTTTTATAGAAAACAATGACTTATTCAAAGTTATATATTGTATTCAAATCGAAATCATTTCAGACGCGTCTGAAGTGTAAAAATTGTCTGTTTTGTACTAAATACATTTTTTTTTCTGAAATTATAAACATAAAAGTATTTTTAAATTATACAAACGAACCATGAGTTCCTCGAATTTTGCGAGGCTTCGGCGCAGGTGGAGGACAAAAGTCATGCGGTGGCGGAGACGGTGCAGGAAGCTGTTGCAATGCAAGTGCCCATTCTTTAGCAACAGAAGATTGCGGAGGCGCGAGTTTGGTCGCCTCTTGTGGTGATGAACACACCTGTAGACGTAGATTTAATATTATATTTTGTACTACTTACCTATATTACGTTATATGCACGATCTGATAAGAACTCTACAGTATGACGTCATGATAGTGTTACACAAGCTAATGAAAGTCGGTGCTATTTAAGAGTTTTTAAAATCAGTTTATAAATGAAGGAGTTCTGAGTTCTTTTTCTCTTAGTTCTGTTCTGACCGCCGAATTGAGAATCGAGGAGGTTCTCAAGTGGAACATACATCAAGGATTCTTTAGAGTCTCGTATGTAGTTACATCACAAACAAACCTGAGGTGGTGGTATAAATGTTGATGCCGATGCATATGACGACGCAGGCGCAGTACTGTACCCTTCGTCGCTGGAGTATGTGGGAGGTACGCTCGTGCGAACGTAACGCGTGCTTATTTTTCTTCCGTAAACATCTTCTCCGTCCATACGCATCAGAGCTCTGCAACAATACAATAGCGATTAAATTTCAAAATAAATTTCCATTTTTTAAGAACTCTAGAGCAAGTTGGCTACAGATTAGATACGTATAGTAAGGACTGTTTACCACGAGTGTCAAAAATATGTTTATAATAATATTATTTCAAAAATTGGAATACGAAAATACATTAATATGAATATTACTTTCAAATCTGTAAATCAAATCTTTGGAAGGATCCGATGCAAGTTAAAGATGCCTTCACATCTTTTTTGTGTAATTAAACTGTAGTGATTTGGAAAATCATATTTTTCTGAAACTTGTTTTTTTTTTAACTCAAAGCAAATAGTTAAAATATTTGAAAGAAAAACCGTTAATTAGTAGGATGAAATGTTTAGGGGTTTCCACCTTTGAGGTGGTAAATAAAGAACTCTGGTTATAACAATAATTATGGTTATAACAATAAGAAGATAACAATAATTATGTTTAAGCGAGTAGCCACGCGATTACATGGTCGTACGTATAAAACCTGCTGTTAAAAAAAAAGGGCAAAGAAATTTTTTGTACATGTTATATGACCCGATGAAACAACTTTTTAGGAGAATTATAAATATATACATACATGAAGGTAGTACTTTAGATTGTAGAACCCTAAAATTTAAATTCCTTTAGTAAGTACATACACACATCCATATCACATATTCATTACAATAAAGTATTTAATGACCTATACAACTAAAAATAAAAAAAAATAAAGCCTACAAATCTCAAAAGGCATTCCTTGCATTAATTAAAGGAAAAAATGGTGGTTCTTCGACAAAAAATAACATTAGCTCTCCGAAGTAACTCCAAAGATGATAAACTTAAATAGTTATAACGTATTTCAAATATTTCAATTTTTAAAATATATCAGTAGGTAAAAATCTTGAATATGAAAAAAAAGCTTTTATTTCGAAAGGCCATTATTATTTTATATTACACTTCTATCGTATACATGAAGGCGATCTTAAAAGCACACAATGTGTAAGTTATTTATGATGAGTGCCTATAGTAACTCCGTTGGTTATTTCATTAATAGCAAATGCAAGTCAAATAATCACGGAACCTACCTACCTAACCTACCCTCTCTTATCTTAATAGGTTAAATACATCATGAATAATTACATATAGACAGGATCAAAGAATCTCTTAGCTAATTAGCAAAGAGTTAAACTTTACCGAGTTCTCTCTTCAACTCAACGAGAAAATTATAAATAAATAGTATAGGTAATATAAGGTTCGAATAAAATATTATTCGTTTAATAGTTTGACATTCACTATATAACAGTGCAATCATTCCGTAGAGGCCATTGTTCCGCATCATTCCGCCGCATTTCCTACCGCTAATAATTGTTGTACTACTTCTTTAACGACAAAGTAATATAGGCAAAATATTATAAAACAAATCCAAGATGGCGTCGACAATCAGCTGTTTTCGCAAAAGATACATTATTTTGATAAAACAGCTGATCGACATTACGCGGTACAAGAAAATAATTCCACTCCACTCAGGACAGAAATATAATATTAAATTAACAATGCACAAGTTGAATGTATGACAAATTTGAATTGTTTATTGCTAAATACTTAAAATTTAGCTCCGCAATGTAAGCTTTATATTTGTAAAGGTTTTAAGAACAGTCTCGAATAATTAACATATATAAAATATCTAAACCTTACCCAGATAATAACATTGTGTTTCAAATGATACGATCACATTAATTAGTACAATACTTTTAATGTCCGTTATATAAAAAAAACGTTACACTTTAAACTTTGAATGTAATGTCTTAAAAATCACTGTGTTCCGGCTCGTGCCTGTCGATGCAATGACCTATTTAAAAATATAACTAGAGATGGGATTTATGTGCGTATCTATAATAAATGTGGGTACATCGAAATGGTTTCTATAAAATTACTAAAAAGCTAATTTAAAATCGATCGATTTAGGAAAAATGCCAACATTATGAAACCGGCAGTATGAAAAGTTGTAGATATTTGTATATTCTAGATTTTAAATTATTTAGCGATGCCATGATGTCATTTCCTTGAAGTCACTATCTTACGCAGCGAATTGTCTATGTGTCTTACACATAGTTGCAATTGTGACAAATAAAACAATAACATGATAACGATAAACAAGTACAACGTCAATGACTTGCGTAACGTAAAATAACAAAACAACTTAATGTAAATTATTTAGATTGTTTGTTTTATTTATTTATTGAAATTCTAACCGAGTCCAATTCTTATGATTCTTCAATTTTTGAGTTGATTTTAAAATATTTCATTTAAAAAAGCATTATACCGAAATACTTATCATAATGTCGTCATGTTTGATTATGTTATTACTATCCTAATCCGAAAGACAGATTTTATTCAGCCTTCTGTTCATATGTCGTGTAAGTTTTAAACGAATTAAAAATATGAATGTTTCGTACTTGTTTATTTATAATAATCGTTATTTCAAGAACTTCTTAAAAGTCTATGAAATTTAAGAAAAGTGTAGTCAGCCAAAACAACGGGCAACGTATAACGTAACGTACGTAGTAACGTAGACAAGAGAATAGTTTAAGCAACAAGATTGTATGGAAATCAAAAAAAATTATCAAAATTGGTGTAATATCCAAATAAAATTTTGTATCTATGTAAGTGGTGTCGTCTGTCGTCGTGTCGCGTCTCGGGACCTATTTTTTAGGGTTCCCATTACCTCAAAAGGAAAAAACGAAACCCTTATAGTATCACTTTGTTGCTCGTCCGTCTGCCTGTCAAGACCCTTTATCTCGGGAACTCGTGGAGATATCGAGTTGATCGAGTATATCGTATACTCAGGTCTCTTGAAGCTGTGAAAAGATACGGCCGTTTATGCCGCAAAAAAACGTTTATTTCGACACTATCAAGGGAATCAAAATTTTATAGGGTGTTTTGAGTTGGTGTTGAAGTTGACATAGAACTATAAAACTTGGCAAGTAATACCGTCTTGTACTACAAGTATAGGAAAAAATCTGAAAACTATACACTTGTAATTAAATCATAAAAAATAGGGTCTTTATGCAAGGAACGGTGGTCCAAATCTTGAATTGAGTTAACCGTGTCATGTGGGATATCGTATGAAAGAGCTTCATTGGCAAAAGCTTAAACAGATTTATAATTATTATTATGATGTATAGTTTTCGATTACAAATTTGTACGGAACCTTCGGTGTTGTCCGGTTTTTTAAATTTTAAAGCATTAAAACAATGTGGAACCAAACGTACTTTAATAAACCAATCACGTGATACGGTGACGTCCCACGTGTGTTGTTAACCTGTTCTGTGCATTTTTAGTGTTTGAGGCCTGAAATTGTATTATGTGAAAGTACATTATTTGTCAGGAATATTAATTGTGTTTTTCAACAAAAAAATAAGGTTGGTTTATGGAAGCGGCTCCATCTGTCAAATTGACTGTCAACACAGCTGTAACTTTTTTTCGAAGTGCTGAATTTTCACGCGTATAAATTAAAAGGATAAACCACTAGGGTGTAAGTTAATGAGAAATATTTTTATTCGGCTACTTCTAGAAAACAGTTTTTTTTTACGATAAAGATATGTTATGAGAATTGTGAAACTGAGCTACTTTCGCGAAGAGCAACCAATTACAAGTACTCTATTACTACTATGAATCATTAAAGTAGTTCATCCACTTTGATTGTTGGAGTTGAGATAACAAGTAAGTATCTAGCTTAGTTAGACATAGCAAAAAAAACGAACTTTGTAATCTTCGTAGATATGTAGTTAGTATATTGTAAATAATAATTCCGCATTATTAATATTTGGAGTTAAACTTCTAAAAAAGGTAAATGAGAAGAAAGATTTTAATGATAGAAGGTGTTAAAACATGTTAGGTTGTCAGTGTTACTTACATGAACAACCTTCAGCTTCAGATTTCAGCTTACAACAATGTAAGGTTGTCAGTTAATAAGATATTGATAGATATAATATCACTGACTACAAGCAACTGTCCCAATTAAAAAAACAGTTTTTATTTGCGTTTAGTAACTATTTCTTTTTGTATGTAATATAAATTTAAATATGTATATTTTTTAATTTATATTACATACAAAAATACGTCTTTTATATCAGTGCTGAAAGTCACAGGTGATCGCTATGTAGTTAATTTATCGCCAAATTTATCAAGAAGTTCTGAAGTCAAGCGACAAAATGTATAATGCAACTGAATTGTAACTTGAACTGACAACTCGTTAGTTATCAGTGTAAATTATGTTTCTCTAGCATTGCATTATTCTATTACGATGTGTCTGAGTTGACCTACGTCAACTTGCTTCTTGTTCCCGATACATTGTAATGTCAATGAACATTTTCTTTTAGAAATTAGACGCGAGTGAAATGTGAAACATAATAAATAGGGAAATACAGCAATAAATGCAGATTCTTCAGAATGCAGATGGCTTCTCAGAATCATTTATAAATTTAATAACAAAATGCAAAACTTCAGTTTTACTTTGTATCAATTACCCTGCGGTTTTTTACGTGTTTCTTAGATTGAATATCGTCGAGATTGCTGTATGTACATTGGTGCAAATGGAAAAAAAAAACAGACGGCAAACTGAAATAACTAATGGAAAAAATCAACAAAGAAAATTAAATACCAGGTTTTTGTGTTTTTGAGGCAATTTAAGACGTCTAAAGACATACAAATAAAAGATATTAAATATGCTCACAAAAACATAAAAACACAATTTTCAAAATTGCAAATAGTTCTTCATATTACTGATAGTACTCACCGTGCTGCACGTTCCACAGTAGAGAACCTTATAACAGCCGTTGGGGCATTTATTTGAACTACTTTTCCGCCACACTTCTTTGCCAAGTGCCGTAGCCGCCCTGACACGAGCTCAACTCGCTGATATATTGGCAAGTTTGTAACTTCCACTTCCACGGACACATCCTCTTCTTTGGTTTGTGGATTCAACTGTAAAGCACAATAATTATTGTATGCACATTTCTGATTTAATTGACTATTTACAGAACTAGTCTACTTTAAGGCAGAAATACCTTTGTGTTAGGATTACTTATAATCAGAGATATGCTCGATTCTGCCAGTTTACATTAAAACTACAAAAGACATTCGTTTTTTCTACAAATATATATTTTGATTTGTTTCACCGCTCTGACCAATACCAAGTAAAAATCAAGATGATAGGGTTAAAAAATCAAGTTAAGCTATGAAATTGCCGTTGTATAGGATTAGATACTTTAAATTGACATAAACCTACATGGTGTGAGATGTTCGTGTGAAACTTTTTACACATGATACCTATGAGGTTCTTCTTTTAAAATATGTGCGTTTAACATTCGATTTTTGACTTTCAATTTATTTTTTATTCAGTTTAGACGTGAAAGACGGATACTGCGAAAATCCGACTAATTTTTGAATACGAGTTCCGACGCAAAACTAACGCGGCGGAAACGGCTCGCAATATCAACGCTGCCTTTGGAGAGGAGACTGCTAATGAACGCACCTTGCATTTTTGGTTAAAACGCTTTCGTAATGGAACCTTTGACTTGAAGAACGAACGATGTGGAAGACGCTGAATTGAAGGAGATGGTGGAAGCCGATTCGAGTCAATCTATCTATCTATCAATCCCGGAACTATCGGCATGGTTTAACGTTACCCCACCTACAATATTTGCATCAAATCAATAAGATTAAAAAATATGAAAAAGGGGTGCCTCATGATTAGACTGATCTGCTGAAAGAAATGCGAGTTGAAACTTGTTGGCCTTGTTGAATCGGTACAGAAATGAAGGAATATTTGATCAAATTGTGACATGTGACGAAAAGTAGATCGTTTACGATAACCGTATGCGATAATTGCAATGGCTAACCTCAGGTCAAACGCCGCAACAGTGCCCTAAAGCAAAGCTTACCCATAAAAAGGTAATGGTAACTGTTTGGTGGTCTCTTCGTGTGTTATTTACTATAGCTTTCTCAGGTCTGGTCAGGCAATCACAGCAGATGTTTACTATTCCGAACTTGGAACAATGATGGCGAAACTGGCAGTGAAACGTTTAGATGGCAGCAATGTATACATAACGAGAGTAATTATTTTGATTGAATAAATATGTTACATCTTAGAAAGAGTTTAAATTTTTCAGTACAAATCGGCAATTTCATACTTTAACACCCAATACAATGCGAAGTAAAGAAAACATATTCCGACACGCTCGCAGGCAGCTGACTTGCACGCAAGTCTGATGTACACGAAGCTTTACGGATAATGAAACCCCGAGAAACCATGATCGGCTTAATCAACCAGTGAACCGATTATTCGGCCTTTCTACAGCAGACTAATCAGCTAGTCGGCTAGTCTAGTATATGATACTTGTGACTACTCGATCAATTACGTAAAAAAAACAATAAATAAAATTAACAGACTTATTAGCAGCCACTTGGTCTTAAAGTATTCCAATTAACTGAAAAATTACAATAAATTTGAAGTTGTTGATACAATATTGCAGGCATTTGTCTTAAATTCAATTCACGACATTATACACACAATACTCCTCTCTATATGTGACGAGGTATGTTACAATTTTTTACGAGATACGGCCAGATATTAGGGGCAACTAATCGTGACAAAGAAAAAACAGTAACAATAAATTAATCGTAAGTACTTAAATATTTTAAAGGCTATCGCACATTATGGTAATCCGCATTGCACCGCATGGTATGTATAAAATATACAATATTTAACATCATATTGGTATAATGTAAGGCATAATCGAATACAATGTACGTCTAAGTTATTTAAGATATTTCACACCAGACCAGCTCACTTTCCCCAGAGTTCGGGGAGTGGCGGGCTCTCTATAGCGGCTGTTGCTTAATTTAAGGGGTCCACTATATCAATACGATCCACGGCCCACTACGGAGCGGCGATATCGGCCAAGTCCTTAGACCTCCTCCCGCTGCCGAGCTAAGCTCAATGAAGAACAGCGGGTAGCGGCCATTTGGATCGTACGTGGATACCGCACCATCTCGTCGGAGGCGACCACAGTCCTGATACGTTTCCCACCTTTTGATAACCTTTTGGATATAGACGTGACGTCATATTCTATAACCAGACTCGTACGAATGACAGCGGGGAGGTCCAGGATTGGCCGTAAGGAAACGCACAATAGCAGCACTGCACAGCTGACTGGGGCTCCACCACATACGCTGGAGGATTGCCTCACGACTGAACCCGAAGTCCTGGTCGACCAAATCGGACGAGACCTGTCCTCGTAAGTAATCATTACTGTCATCCCGGTAGGTGAGAAGGCGAGCCGTGGGCCTCCAGGGAATGGGAACCTCTGGTGGTAGATTAGGGGCACTGCGGTAGGGGATAGCAGCGATTTGGCTGCCACTTCCACACTTTGACTGCACGGATGGCGTAGTGGTTTAAGCTGTCACCTCGCCGCTTCCTACTGCGCTGAGTGTTGTGGGTTCGATCCCCATATGGGACAACACTTTGTGTGATCCACAAATTGTTGTTCTGAGTCTGGGTGTCCTTTGTGTCCGTTTCATGTATGTTTGTAAATCAATTATGTAGTCTATCTGATGGGTGCTATGAGTGTCAAAATCTCTTTTAGAAACAGAAAAGTTTGTTAAGAAATGGATTGATGAAACTTTTGACCCTATTAGGTACCTACGTAACAAAGTACTAAACTACAACTTTATAGGTATAAGTTTGAAAGTATTTTGACAAAGTAGGAACTTCTTAAAGGCTACAAAATAATATAGTTATATTATATGGCACGTTTAGACGAAAAAATATTATTTTTCTTTAAAGACAACTCCTGCTTTAGAAATATATAGTGTTCGCCGGGGACTTTACAAACATACATGAAGAACACCCAGACTCAGAACAATTTGTAGATCACACCTTTGTGTGATGTGGGTCGCATGTGGGGCTCGAACCCACAACAGCAGTAGAAAACGGCGTGGCGGCCGCTTAAATCACTACGCCATCCGTGCAGTCATTCTTTTGTCTTCCTATTTTAAACAAATAATAAGTAATTTTTAAAAAGAGGTAAACTCCTTTACCCGGTGCAAGTGATATCGGTGACGACTGAAAACTCAGTAGTTGTCATTATCTGTTTTGACTGGATTCGTTCGTAAACGTATTTACAAGCATGTAGGAAGGCGTTAATTATAAGTTTAGACATGCCAAACTTGTAGCTGTTAGTTCTTGCGCTACTATGCATATACAATGGTGCAACCGTAATTGCCGTATAATATGTATAATTTTGATCGAACAAAATGGCTGTTGTTGCAACATTAGATCTGGATAGTTATTAAAGCTACTTCTGTACTAGACAGTAGTGTGTAGCATAAAACATATATTTAAATGAACCAGACACTAAATAGTGGTGTTAGTGTTCAGTTTAGTAATTGGCATGTAAGTAAATGAGTTCATTGGGATAATTAAGTAAATGCACATAAATGAAGCACGTTGTTTATCTTCAATATCTTAGTACTGAAGTTTATCTGTGAATGGTGTGTGTGGAATGGTGAATTATGTTCACTGTTTTATCACATGTGTGTGATGAGGTGATATATACTCTTTATATAAATTACATGTCACATGTAATTTATACTTTGACGCACTTTGATATGTTGCAAGTGGAACTGTAAATAAATTGCATTACGAATTTATAATTCTAAAATATTTTAAGATGTTATTTTAATTTACATTATATATTCAATAGGCTTCTAAAAAAGTAGATATATTATTATTATAAAGACAGGCAGGCAGTTGAAACAACTGATAAAGAAGTATCCTCAGAGATTACTATTAGTTGTCCTTCTTGGATTCAATTCCATATCTGACGAGTCGATTTTAGAATTTTTATACATGTTATGTGTGCAATTACCATATCACTTTATACAAGTACGAGTATATAAAGAAAACTAATTTGATACTTTCTTCTGATTCTGGTAAGACGTGATGCCTGCACCATGTAGAGCCCCATTACGGACGGACGTGACGGATTAAGAATACAGAGTGTCACCACCCCTATTCATCCCGTGGGTGTCGTAAGAGGCGACTAAGGGAGAAAACTACGCAGGACAACAACACTGCAGAGAGAAGTAAAACTTGAAACAAACCCTATACCAACCCGTCTGGCTAGCGTGGTATAGTAGGCCAAAACCTCCTTTCTAAGGGGAGGCCTATGTCCAGCAGTGGACTGTTAAAGGCTGTTGATGATGATGAATGTATGTTTGCCCTATCGGGCGCAGGCAGAGCTTGCGTTTATATATTATGTTCCCTTGGTGGTCGGTATGCCATAACAATTGCCGAGAGCTTTGACCTCATGTAGTCTTAAGAAAATTATTACTGTATTTATTTGTACAATGTTAGAGGTTCTGTACATACGAATGGTATGTATGTAATAAAAAATATGGCAACAGATGAAATGAAAACAACAAAATGTTCCTTCGTGTGAAACATTTGATGTTCGTCCCGTGCATCGTTGGTACGATAAACTCGGATCTCTTCATATTAAAAAACATTCAATAAGGATTTTAGTCGACAACATATTCGGATTATTGCGTATTTAGATAAAAAAAAATGTGCGCTGGAACTTTCTTC
This sequence comes from Arctia plantaginis, assembly GCA_902825455.1. Classification (NCBI taxonomy): domain Eukaryota; kingdom Metazoa; phylum Arthropoda; class Insecta; order Lepidoptera; family Erebidae; genus Arctia; species Arctia plantaginis. The sequence goes on along the minus strand of CADEBD010000171.1, from coordinate 8,663,695 downwards.
ATAAATGATTTTGTGCTTCACTTGATTTTTTTGTAATTCAGCCCTAATTATAGTAATAAATATACCTGTCTGATTTAATGGATACATGTGTATTATGTTAATTTTAGTACAAAATTATTCCTAATTAATCACTAACTTTAGGATTTTTAAGTAGATACATTACGTCACTAGCTACTAAACCAAGAAGTGGTTTAGTCTTTAGTTACCCCAACTGCTGAGCCAGAGGGGAGTTCAAAGATAGATTCCTGGGTGGTCTTGGTTTAGCCAGGACAAATAATTGTGTGATGAGTACGATCATATGTCCTGAGCTTGAATGTAATTTATCCATTATATTTATGTGTTTAGTAACATATAAGTATGTTTATCAGACGTCTGGTTACCATCGTACAGGATCTGCCTAGTATGGAATCAGACGGCCGTGTGTGAAGTGTCATAGATTATAATATATTATACTTATATATTTGTAGAAGTGTGAATGTGAACACATAATTATAAAGATACATGGGACGTTCTTCTTTTCCATCGACAATGGCATGTCCCCTTAGAGAAAAATCTCGTTATTCTATCAAAATATTTTTTCTTATACAAGAGTTTTTTCACATTAAATATTTTGTCATTAAAATAATAATATTTTTATTACTGTTTTGAAAAAAAAATTGTTTTGTAACTTGTGACGAAATTGTTTTACAGAAAATAACATGTCCCTGTGAATTGCGTAATGTTAAAAGGTGATTTCGTAAATAAAGCCATACAAAAACGTTTAATACAAAATCATTTTATAAACTACTGAAACGCTGTTATTAAATTAATACTAAGAAAACAAACGTAAAATATTAATATTATTGGTCAAATAAATACTTTACTGGATGTTTCTGGATACTAAAAAACAACGAAAAGAGATGTGTGTATTATTCGAAGACTTGACAGAGTGATCAAGTAAATCACTACCTACATATATTATTGTAATTTGTTTTCTCACATAATTTGTTTCCTGGTAATTCTGTTTTTTACGCCCAGTTTTAAACATTATTCGTAATGCCGTAAATGGCAATGGTGTAGCTGACAGAGTATGAAGATATTATACGTTTAACTAACTATTATGTCGCCAGCGGACACGATATTGTTAACATTTAGTATCTATAAACGTCTTATAGGACTGCACTAAGACAAAGCATTTTAAAGTTAGCAAACACGAAATTTCCCTGAAACTCAGGGCAATAGGAATGTTATGATTAGTTAAAGACAGATTTGATCCAAATTGTCGCTAGAAAAGAAAAACGTAACAGGTATATATATATATAGATTTTACCTTTCTAGGCAATGTAGATACCAACTCATCAAAAGAGTAATGAGACGTGGCACATGCGATTAAAGCTGCCGACGTATTTCTTTTATGCACCAATATCACCTCCATATTTTTCCTAATGAAAAAAACCAAAGCACGTCAATAAAACTTTTTTTCTCGAAGAGAAAACATATAAGTACAGTTTGTAAGTTTATCAAAGATTAAACGGATTACAATTACTTTGACGAGAAAAAATAGTATAATTGGTCATCTTGGTCAAATAAAACTATAGGTGCGTGGGAGCCATGCTTCGGCACAAATGGGCCGGCTCCACAGGAATGATACCATGGCCTCACAGAAAACCAGTGTTAAGTAACTCTTTCTTTGCTTTTCATCTACTGAGTGAGGTTAACGCAGCCCAAACCCACCCTTCTCCTGATCATGAAAGGGGGGACTTAACAGTTGTTAAAGAACCTGTGACTTTTGAGTAGCAGGTGTCTCTGGGCGACGGCCGTCACTTACCATCAGGTGACCCATCTGCGCTTTTGCTTTCCTATGCCAAAACAAATACAATACCAGATTGAGGTTCCCGACGGACCAAAAGCTGTCCTAAATCTGGGGGGGAGCACACAATGAGCGACAACGCACCTGTGTTTCTTTACTTGCAGGGGACAATGACCGGCGGTAGTCACTTATCATTACGTGACCTGCCTGCTCGTTTGTCCCCTATACCATGACATAAAAAAAAAAACAAAAAAAAATTGTTAACGAGGTTAACAACCATACCAGTACTATGTCACGGACGTTTCAAGGTTGCTTTAAAAAAATGAGACCATATTATATTTAGCATACCTATAACGAAAGTCAGACAAATCAGCTGCAAAGTCAATATCTCCTGAGATCAATAATATAGTGGCGGGTGATGAATGTAAGTCACCAAACCTCCTCATGCATTGTCTGAGTTTATCATCCGCCGCGTTTTTTTGTGTCTTACAGACATGTATAAGGCTTACCTGTTAAGAAAACAAGTACATAATTTTGTTACGTACAAATAGCATCTAATGTAATTGAAATTAATGTGTATACTAATTATAACTGAAAATAAAAATAGGGTATAAAAACGAAATATTTTACACACATGTATGTATAAGTGAGCTCTCTTGAACCGGACAAAGTATGTATAAGTGAGCTCTCTTGAACCGGACAAAGTATGTATCAGTGAGCTCTCTTGAACCGGACAAAGTATTCAAATCATTAAAGATATACCTAATTTCATAAAGCACTCCACTTACTTGTGCGTCATTAAGTTCTAGAAGCTTTTGAGTGGCTTCCTTTTTCACGTCGCAAACAACTACAAAATCTGCTTCCCTCTTACCGTCCCTTACAAACTTAGAACGAATAGCCGCAACTATATCAATGGCGGAGCAGCCCCGTGGTATCTGAAAAAAATAATTGTGATTGGTATGTGGCGTTGCAAATCTGATTCTATATTGTTTTTTTTTATTATTTCGTTTGACACCGAAAGATTGCGTAAGTAAAAACAGTCACATAGTTATCTCTTATCTTACTCTACTACTTTTTTTTGACAATAAGGAAGTGTTTGATTTCTACTGTGCCAGGTCACACCTTCCTACTTAGGGCTATGGGGACAGTCGTCACATGGTGCATATCTACTCTTCGTCAAAACAAACATGGGAATTTGTTAATCAACATTATTTTTACCTGAACATTTTCAATGTCCCAAAATATTCCAATCATATGTGTTTGTCTTTGCTTCTGATGACGATAACGAGATCTCATTCTGGTTCGCTCCATACAATATATTCCATCATCCCGTGATGACCCATCAACATCATCTGAAGAGTCATCTTCGGCATCTGTCACCAAAATTTCAAGTATTAGAACAATAGTTTTACAAGTAATAATGTTCATATAGAAATATACATTAGATAGTCTTAACTAGATCTAAATAAGAAGTACGAAATTATGATGTGATTTCATTGAAATATTAATTCAATAAATTATTATTTATGAATAATAATTAATTATTTGTAATGAAGTGACCCGCCTGCTCGTCCCTCCTCTAACATAAAAAAAAAATGGATTAAAGAAGTAAAATTTACTGCACATCTTACAGCTTTTATTAAAATATTTGAGTAATCCAATTTCAAAGGTTACAAAAGTAAATGTGGCTTATTTTTTATTTTATTATATTTTACACTTATGGAACACTTCCTGAGTGTCATAACTCGGTATGTTCGTGGGCCACTGCTGTTAGTGTTGATCCTGGTGTACAGGAGTTACAGTGTGGGGTAATTAATTATACTATTATTAGGATAGGACTACACTACAGGACATTTTTAAATGCAATATTTATAGGTCCATTGTTTGTCCATAATGTTTGTTTGTAAACAAAGGTTTAAATTTGAAATTATATTTGGAGTATAAAATTATATTTTTTAGAATTTTTGGAGAGGTCAGATTATAACCGTATTATCAGCATATCCATACTTATATTTTAAATTCGAAAATATGTGTGTCTGTTACCTCTACACACTTAAACCGCTGAACGGACTTAGATGAAATTTGGTCCTGTGAATGGACATAGGATAGTTTTTTCAGAGAATTGGTTATCCCGGTAAAAAGTAGCTTATGTCCTTTCTTAAATTTCTTAAGAATCAAAGAAATTCCATACCAAATTTCATCTATTCAATGGTTATTGATACATACAAACTTCAACCCCCATAATGGATGATTTCTGGGATAAATACTATCTTATGTTCTTTCCATCTTAAACCATTTAAGTTAATTTAATTTATTCATTTTAATAATTGTTTTATTTCTAAGCAATGTAACTTCATAGCATTACTATTGCATAATAAGAATTCTAGGTTGTGTTGCGCGTTTTCCGGTTAGTATGACAAAGATTCAGCAGTCCCTTGAGGATTGTTATATCTGGATTCCATCTATCTGTATGTATATATTATTGCATGTATGGAAAATGCTACAAACAATTTATTAGTAGTTTGGCAGATCCTATAGAAAACATTAAATTGGTTAGTTACAACATACAGCAAAAGCTTGAATCAACATTCTAGACATGTGCTATGGCACATGTATAGAATGTTGATTCAAGTTTTTAAATGATATTAAACAAGATATTCAAAACTAATTATGATTGAAACTTAAACCACAGGTGATATCTACTTTATATTATTAGCTATAAATAACATCTTGTAAGGAACATTGAACCAGAAGCTGAAACATGTTTACAACTGGCATTTTTTAATCCTATATTCAAGTTATAAAAAAAAATCATCACATATAAACAGGATTTGAAATATATAAAAAAGCAATGGGAATAAGGTTAGCACCACACTAGTACCATATGTGCCCACCAGTACCACACGAGTAGTCCACTAAAAATATATCATCATTAAAGTTATATGGAATAACAAAGTTCAGAATATCAAATATTTAGATATCTGTAGCATGTTTTCTTAGTACTTGCTATGATAATCAAAAGTGTGTTGGCAAACTTGTTAGTTATCTGAATTTCCAAACAAGTAGTGACCACCTTGATCTGTATAATGCCTGTATTAAGAACATAATATAAATTCTTTGTTTTATGGTTAAAATATTATAGTTCTTATGCCATATGGTGAAAACATGACACAAGGTATAAGACAGTCCTATATTGCCCTAGTCTTTCAAAAACGGTAAAAGTCCACATTGGAGTTTACACAAAAATTATTCAGGACAATATAGAGCACACATATTACGTAGAAAGAAATAAATATCCATAAAAAGTTAAAAACAGACTTTTTGAACTTGTTTGTACAACTGCAAGATTTAGGGTTTTCAAACTCAAATACATTTGTTTATGTTTTAAGTGAAAAGAGAAATCCCACGATCAACTAAAAGATGTAATCTAGCAGTAAATCATAACTTTCACACATTATAACATGGCATTACCATTTTGCTGTAGTATCATAAGTAGGACTTTTTAAGTAGATATACTTAGGTCTTGCAAAAGAACAAAAGTAATATGGCAAAAAATTACCTGTAATCCATGGACGGGGCGGTAACGGTATTTTCATTGCAGGACTAGACACGGGACACGCAAGACCTTGAGCGGAATGACTTCTGCTCGCCTTGCTACGATTCGAGTAATTATCACAATTCGTTTTGGAAATCATCGTTCTCTTAAACACCAAATTATTACTTTTATTTATGCAACGAACAAAAGTAGTCCAACATATGTTGGCAAAATAAAAAACAAAGACTAATTTTATTTTTCTATCTGGGTGATCACAACAAACATTACTAGTATCTTATAATTAACAACTTAACAAAATGCTTAAACCTGCCGTGAGATTAGCGTCATGAATCGTCAATAATTACATGCCAAATTAATACAAAAATAAATCAATGGATTCTTAATTCTTAGAACGCCATAAGCCTACCACCTTTATCATTATCAATAGAACGAATGAATGAAATGAATTAGTGAGCGTGAGTAGGCAAGGGACAAAATTACAGTGAACTGTGAAAGACCGGTGATTTATCATTCCATTTTTCCGTACGTAGGTTAGGGTTGCTACTTACTCCTTACACGTTGTTGCCAATAAGCTGTTTTCAGACGATGCATACCGAACCTCTTTCGCATATTCAAAAGTAAATCTAGTTTTTCTTTTATCATAGCTACCATTACCTACGTAATTATTTAGGAATACTAGATTTACTGTTCAATAGCGTCTAACCTACCTACCTAGCAACCCTAACTTACGTACGCATAAATCGAATGATAAATCACAGTTCACTGTGATTTTGCCCATGTCTAGCCTTGAGCTATAGTCTATCTGTGATTTGGTTATGGAGTGTAGAGTAGAGGTAAGGAGAACCATTTTTGTGCATGAAGTCTGTCAAAATGCGAAAAATTGGGGACTATAGTCAGGGTAAATTTTAAAGAAAGCGCCGAAATGTGTTAGATTAAGATAGAAAAATAAACATGAAAAGAAAAAAAATGTGTATTTTTTTTAAGAGACAATCAACTTGTGTAAACATTACTCCGCCGATAACTATGTTCATGTTATTCTTGTCCGTCTGTCTGTGTGTCACCACCGATTTTCTGAGGTAGACCTAGCAAGTTGAAATTTATACCAGACCTAGAATTGTCAACTTTGGTTAAAAGCAAGGTGTGAGTGATCTAAAGGAATAATTCCAAAAATATAAAAAAGTTGAAAATTAAGATAAATGTTGATACTTACAAATTTTCCCGAAAATCTACGTAAAATCTGGGTAGGTAGGGAACCCTCGGCGCACGAGTTCGACTCGTACCTGACCGGTTTTTTTCCTTTTTACCTCTTTACTCTATACTCTATACTATCATAGATTTAGTACAACACAGAAAAAGAATCATAGAGATATAAGCACAGAGAGAACACGGGGTACAGCTGCCTGTATGTGGAAGCGATACAGGCCACGAGAGAGATGGATGCCCCATAATTCCCTCAGTCTCTGTTTTGCTAAGCTGGTATTGGCTATCCCGAAGTAGGTATGGTTTTAACCGCAGAACAGGAGGAAGATTAGAAATTTCTGCAGCCAACCACAGAGCTTGCCTAAAAAGAGATAGAGGGAACTATCTATTATCCATCTCTCTCGTTGCCTATATTGCAAGGTTGGGGCTCTTGTTCACTCTATGCTTATATCTTTATGGATGTACTCGAAAACGACAAACACGTGGAACCCACTCACGCCTAGGCATTACTGGCAGTCCGACACTTTATAGTCCGCATCCACTTTTTACTTACGGATGAGAGATAGATATATTGAAATAAAATAGAGGATTTTCTTATTTTTAGTAACGTTAATAAGAAATGGTAATGCTACATATTGATATAAAGACAATTTATATGCTCAAAAACTGTATTAAAGATCCATGTAAATAGATTTGTTTTTAGTATTATCGTTTTCATATTAATAGATAATCACTTCTAACTTCGCTATAAGTGTAATTTATATTCTAATCAGTTTACTCACTTTATTAAGTTTTAACACGTCTTCTTTCTTGAACATCGCACTTGATTGATATTTTGGGCAGTAGTGAATAATTTAATATTAAAATACTCTCCACTCGATATTTTAACTCCGATAAATAGCCAAGGTTGTGAATTGTGATACATAAGATCCCATTGTAAGTCAAGTTCATTTAATAAAACTAAAATCATAACTATAGAGACGACAGCATTCGCCAATTTCAACTAACATTAAAAGGCTAAATTATAAAAGAAAACTAATATAAATGATATTTATTTATGTAAGTAAATCTTCTCAGATATTTTTACAAGGCGGACTTTAAGGCTAGAAGGCGCCGCCATATTCTAAGACTCACTCTGGGAAGAAACTCACCTCTAGAGTTGTGTAGCTCCTGAATGAGTGATATAAAAGATATATATCATTCACGACGATAAAATGTATCACTCACTCACACTAGCTCCGAATATATCAGTAACTCAGTACTAGCTCACTAGATCATTAGATCACTAGCTCAACGACGCCGATCTTTGTTTCATGAGCGAGTGAGACTAAAGATAAATGAGTGAGATAGATGATGGTTGAGTTCACGCAAGTTTCTTTATGCAAAATGTACATTATTTCTATAGGATCAAAGTTTAATATTACTTAAGAATTAAGCCTGCCAAGTACAAGGAAAATCAAATTATGTATGATTTCTATTATACAACCTAAAAAAAAGTACAAGAAATAATTTCTTTTTTTAAATATTATATAAAAGGGTGTTAATAATTATGTAATCTTATCAAAATGAATAAATTTTATTAAAAAAAAAAGGTTAAGAATGTAGTTTCAAAAACTGAATTTAGGTTAATATGAAAATAAAGAAAGGTTTGTATGGCAAGAGAGGCTTAAAGTGGCTTAAAGGCTTAGATGAAGAAATAAATTAATTGAGAGACCAATCAATTGAATCGGATCAATGAGCTAGTGAGCTAAATGAGTTGGTGAGCTAAATGAGTTGGTGAGCTAAATGAGTTGGTGAGCTAAATGAGTTGGTGAGCTAAATGAGTTAGTGAGCTAAATGAGCTAGTGAGCTAGATGAGTGATATATATCTTTTGAGCGAAATGATATGTATCAATCTTTTCAGCTCAGTGATACATTTTGCGCATCACTACTCACCTCAACTCACACTGGAAACAAACCACAGAGGTGTCTGTTTTACCACAGAGTATCTCAATGTTTCAAAAACACATGGTCTCAATGTGTTAACTAATTTTAGTGTACAAGTATTACATTTTTAAATGAATAGATGTTTGTAGTTTAGTCGATTTTTTCTTCAATTTAAATCTTCAAAAGACCACTATTAACTATAAAAATCCTTTTTGTTACTTTGTAATATTTATGTCTGATAATTACCCTTAAAATGATTAGGTTTGTATTGATTTTTTACATATGTTAGAAAAATTCAATGATTTCTTACTAAAACATAAATAGGAGTTCTATGTTAGCCACAGCAAAACGTAGGAATACAAAACTGTCAAGTCAACAAGTGAAGCAAGTCATCTTGGTCATTCTATTTCGTGAATTTGCATTCCCGTGTATAATAGATTTAATAAAGTGTGTTCTTTAAGTTAAACTTATAACATTTATAATACATCGAAAGATTTAATTAATTCTTGTTTAATAATTACCTTGGATTTATTTTAGTAACAATGTCGACGAACGGTGATATTGGTGGACTTGATGCCAGCGGTAAAATAATAAAAATGGAAGTAAGTCTGCAATTATAATACTCATAAATACATTATATTTCTAGTTTTAGTTTATTTGGCCAGAACTATTAAACAAATATCTAAATGAGAAATTATTTATTCAATAGGTTCTTGTTAGTTTCAACCAATGAATGTAATCCGTTTTATTTGTACTTCTAAAAAGGATGCAGTTTGTTTAGATTATTTGTCAAGTATTTATTTTCTTTTCCAGGTAGACTACAGTACTACATGTGATGAAAAGATCCCGATTTGGAAATCAATGGCTTCTAAAGGAAGAGTTCAAGAGGCTATTGATCAGATGCTTGCCTTAGAAAAACAAACACGAACGGTTAAAATTTTTAGTTATTTATAGTCTTAAAATACTGTGTATTATAATAGATGACAGTAGGCTATATATAGTTAATATTAGGTCATAAATTTGGAAATTTATAAGTACATAACTAGTTTTCATGACACTCAAAAGTTTTTTCAAGTTTCACTAATTTTGTTTGCACAAATCAATACACAACATTATAGGCTGACTAGGCAGAGCTTGTGCTATAATTACCAGACTACTGTACTGCTGCTATATCACTATGTATAATTTCAACACAATATTGTTTGTTATATAAAAAAGTGAAAATGATAGAACCATTTATATTACTCAAAAGATACACATTATAGATTAGCTTTTGCGTGTAGCTTCGCCTGTGTGTATGTTGGTTATCACCATCTTCATACAAAATTTCTAAACGGGTTCAGTGGTAATTGATTCCCCCATACAAACTTCCACCTCCCTTTTTACTCCCTTAAAGGATGATTTCTGGGATAAAAACTATCCTATGTCCTTGCCTGGAACTCAAACTATCTCTATACCAAATTTCATCTAAATTGGTTCAGCGGTTTAAGTGTGAAGACTTAACAGACTGACAGACACACCTTTGCATTTATAATATGTGATGAATGGTTTTCACAATACTTATACTACAATACAAACTATAGTTCTGTCTTTATTTTTATCCCTTTCTGATTTTACATACATCTTGAATGTAAAATTTATTGATAAACAGAGCATAAAATTGAGTGCCTCGGTGGTTCAGGGGTAGCATATGCAATCTAGCTTTCATAGTACAAGCTCTGCCTAGTTTGGAACTAGATTGTGTTGTGTGTTAGATGTCCAAAAATACTATACAATATTATTGTTCTTAAATACAAATAACACTACATTGATGATTCTGACTGGCCTGTTTGTCTAGTAGTTATTGACCCTAACTATTAAGCTAGAGGTTATGGATTCGATTCCCACCCATGCCAAATAATTATGTGATGAACATGATCATTTGTTCTGTGATGAGGTGTAATTTATCTATAATATGTAAATTTTACCCCATACCAACCCATCTGGTCAGCTTGGTACTGGTATATGGTCTGCATAAATGTTGTATACAAAATTATGTGTTAAACAGACAAACAGAACAACAGGGCATAAAATACAAACAAAGCTACATTGATTTTTTGTTTAACTATTCATATTTTGTTTCTTTTGTAGGGAGCTGACATGGCTTCAACTGCAAGAATTTTAGTAGCAATTGTTCAAATTTGTTATGAAGCTAAAAATTGGTCTGCCCTCAATGACCAAATCATTCTTCTGTCAAAAAGGAGGTATGTAACTTTTGTAATAGCTCTTTAAACTATCTACAGTTACCGAGGGATTTTTATGAAATTATTGATGTGGGCTTGAAATTTTTAATGAAACTACTTGATTGTATAAATGTAAGTTTTTGTTCATATTCATATCAAAATGCTTACTTGTTTTTAGATCTCAACTCAAACAAGCTGTAGTAAAAATGGTCCAAGAGTGTTGTACTTATGTTGACAAGACACCAGATAAAGAGACAAAAATAAAACTGATCGAGACCCTGAGGTCCATTACTGAAGGTAAAATTTATGTTGAAGTGGAAAGAGCTAGGCTTACTCATATCCTAGCAAAGATGAGGGAGGAAGAAGGTAATGAGGCAGAAGCTGCCAAGATCATTCAAGAATTGCAAGTAGAGACATATGGCTCTATGGATAAAAGGGAAAAGGTTGAGTTAATTCTTGAGCAAATGAGATTATGTCTGGCAATTAAAGATTATGTCCGCACTCAAATTATTTCAAAGAAAATTAATACTAAGTTCTTTGAGGAAGATGACACTCAGGTAATTTTTATACAAAATATATATCCTTTAAAATTTATATATTTATCTAGAATGTTAAATTACCATTTTTTGTAATACCAACTTTCAGGAACTGAAAGAAAAATTCTATCGTCTAATGATAGCAGTGGACCAGCACAATGGGTCATATCTCTCAGTGTGCCGTCACTTCCGTGCGCTAGGCCAATCAGCCGGCTCAGACTCATTGATTGGCAGCATTGTATTCTTAATATTGGCACCTTATGACAATGAACAGGCTGATTTGACGCACAGAGTGAATGAAGATAAAGAGTTGGATAAGCAACCTGACTATAAGTAAGAATGCAACCTTTTAACCTGTTGAATAATTTAATCAATTCACACATTTGTCAATCTTGATCCTGACTGATGATGATGATGTTTCTGGGTGTAATGTATCAATAATAATTATGTATTTAAGATATTATGTCTATCAGCAATTTGGTTACTGTACTAGAGAATGCTTAGTTTGGGATCAGACAATCATGTCTACCTTAGAGAGGTAGAGAGGCTATCTGGAATGATTATTCTTACTAGTCCTATTATATATTTTTCCATAACCAGTTAAACAAAGTTCTGTTAATCAATTTCTATAGTGTTGTTTACCTGAGATTTTGTTTACACTTTCATTAGTGTAACTACAGTAACACTTAAATTATTTAATTTAACCATATCCATATCCATTAGACTCACTAGTAATAGCTATAAAATCAGAAGTCAGTGGTATTAAAGGCTGGCAATATGTTTTAGACTCCCTAAAGTTGCAGGCATTTATGGGCAGTGGCAGTCACTTTACATCAGGTGACCCGTCTGCTTGTTTGCTCCCTATATCTGAAAAAAGTACAAACTAAATACCTCATTTAACACTTTCAAATATGACAAGTTAGGGATAAATTCATCTTAGAAAGTAATTCTGAAGTAATGATAGAAGACAAAATACACATAAGCAATGTTTGTTCTTGTTTGCAGACAGCTGTTAGGTCTATTCATAAATCCAGAAATCATAAGATGGAACACTCTTTGCTCCACATATGAGAAAATGCTGCGTGCCACACCATACTTCGACTCGAGCGACGAGAAGGGACAAGAGCGATGGAATGACCTAAAAAATAGAGTTGTCGAACATGTAAGTTATCATCATAAATATCACTTTTTACCCCTTTTACACTTAATTTTTTGGTCAACACAAAGTGTTATATTGCACAGGGATTTTTGGTTTATTTCATTTCTAATAAACCCCCCAGCCCGACACCGACCTCTCTTGGGAAGTTGGGGTTGTTTGTAAGAGATTGCCTCTGAGCGATATGGCCACCATTTGTACTTTCCTACTTTAGTATTACGTTATTTATTGTGTGTACTTGATGCTTAAGTAAAATAAGTAAAAATAGGGTACGGGATTCTGCTAGTCTTAGAGGGTAAATGGGAGTGACTGCAGTAACTCGAAATGACATAAGGGCCTAGTGCAAGTTTATTTCACATCATCTCGCTTAGCGAAGATTTCAGTGCGGACCAATCGCAGCGCCGAACGTCGTCGCCGTTTCGATCGAGTAGATATGTGTGTGTAGATGTGAAATAAACTCGCACTTGGGCCTCTGGTCAGTGTGCGTCCATCATGTAAAATCAGAGGGCACCAGGACAGGACACCATCTAGCCATAAGATATGAAGATTTTTTGCTATAATATACCTATTAACTAATTCTATAGTTTAAGCCAAGTGAGCGTCAACAAATTATATATTTTTTGTCTGTTTCAGAATATTCGTATAATGTCAATGTATTACACCCGTATTACATTGAAGCGAATGAGTGAACTTCTGGGGCTAAGTGAGACCGAAACTGAAGAGGCGCTCAGTCAGTTGGTAGTCAGCAGTGTTGTACGAGCTAAAATCGATCGCCCGGCTGGTGTTGTACATTTCAGGTACATAATTGCTTATCTTATTTAATTCGCATACGTTCTTCGACGTGTACTTGGCGTTCTAGAAATTAAGAGTAAAAAATCCTAAAACACTAATTTAATGTTATTTATGATATATCTTATAAAATTCTCTTCTGTTCAAAAATGTTCTGAATGATGTGGGAAAATAGATGTAATTCAATTTTGCCATGAGTATGATTTTAATTAACGACTTTCATATTGACACAGACGAATATAAAACGTGAAAAATAACCATTCTATCTATTAAAGTGTTTCAAATCTTTAACATCATTAGTGTAAGAAAATAATTGAGGTGTACTTTTATTATATAAAGAGTGAAAGTACTTGATAACTGTACTTTCATCTAAAAAACGTATGTGGTCGATACTTGCGAAGGTCATTGTGACTAATAGTGTTTAATTTTACTTCCAGTTTGAACATGGACGCTTCGGACCGCCTCAACGAATGGTCAACCAACTTAAACTCCTTGATGCAACTCGTGAACAAGACGACGCATCTTATTAACAAAGAGGAATGTGTGCATAAACATCTTTTAGCGACTGCAGAATAAGAATCTACGTCTATAGTACGGCTGCCTACAGGATGGTTCGATTTTTGACTCAAGTCTGAATATCAAACTTCCCGCAAGCATCTTTTAAGTAGATGTAATTATTTCCGTTAACGTAAATTTATTTTGTAGTAAAAAATAATATTCTATTTCTAGTTCATTTTGTTCTTTGAAATTGGCATAGTAATATTAGCTATGATATTACATGCAAATTATTAATAAAAGTTGTAATTTGAAAACCAGGTGTTTTTATAACTCGCGACATGAGTCGCCTTGCTGCACATCGTTCTCTGGAGCCCTTAAATATATAACAAATGTAGTATACAGATAATATCTGCTTGCATACGCAATAAATTATCTATTTGTTTTTATTACTAATAAACAATTCGTTGACGGATATATTCTATATTTTAAATTAATATTTTTCATTTTATTGTAGCTGTTTTTGTAAGATTGGAATAAATGCTAATCTACTTACTTTTGTATTCTTTTGTTTATAAAATGTTAAAGTTAATAACTCTACCTATTTGCACACTACTGCGACCGGTAAACTAAACTTTAAATTTGGTTTTCATTTGGGTTTCATTTTCGAAACAAAAATTCATGATTTTTTAAACTTTTCATCATCATCATCAACAGCCTTTAACAGTCCACTGCTGGACATAGGCCTCTACTTAAAAAGGGGTTGGTATAGGGTTTTTTTTTTTTTTTTTTTTTTTTTTTTTTTTTTTTTCTTGATGGCCCGGGAGGACGACCTCCACTCGGACCCGATCCGCCGCCGGCGAACCGGGCGGCGGAGGCCCGCATATCACAGCCTCATGCCGCCCTGAGTGTGGCCGCGGGTGGACGGGGTGGGTTTCCCCTCCACCCGCATTAGTTTGGCCAGCCGCGAGGGGGCGGCGTCCGCGTGTGCCGGACGTCGCCTAAAGAGAGGAACAACATCGAGACGGAGCCCGCACCAGGAGCGGGCTGGCGCTAGGAGGGGTCCGGATGTCTTAACAACAGCTGTTCCCGGATCCCTCCTGTTACAGGCGCAGAGTGGCACACCGTGTGGTTTTAGTCGGTCCGAGTCCGACACACCACCCCGCCGCAAACCCCGGAGGGGTGACGGTCCGAGGGGATTTCCACACGTTAAAAAAAAAAAAAAAAAAACAAAAAGGGTTTGTGTCAAGTTTTCTTCGTCCTTGCAGTGCTATTGTCCTGCGTAGTTTGCTCCCTTAGTCAGCTCTTACGACACCCACGGGATGAATAGGGGTGGTGACTATCCGTATTCTTAATCCGTCACCACATGGACAAACTTTTAAACTTTTGTTAAGATCTATTCTTTTTTAATTTAGATAATGTAGTATTATTGTTTCGGTTCGGAGTGATGTAATAAATTTCTGATGTATTTTTTATTCAAGTCAAGTTTTAATCGATTAAAAAAAATGCTAGTCCAAAACAATGAACTCGTTGGTGAATTATACTCATGTTAGCTATATTATACATAAGAATTAATTATTAATATCACCGAGAACTCGAGTAATGAAAATACTGTGTATCATTAATTATACATATTTTTTTTTTGAAATTTTGAAATCAAACAACTTTAATTCTAACATTGTAAAGATGTAAAATACAGGTCATAACTATTGCCCAAAAAATTTTTACACTGATTTAGAAATAATTAATATCCTATCCTAACTCCAAATACTGCGACGAATTTGTAATGTAATGAGATGACAGTCCTCGTGTAGTAAGCTCTGTTGAGAAAATTCTGAACATTTAGAATTACTTTAAACCATTAAAAAGTAAAGTACTGTGCTACAGTTTTTATTATGAAGGTTTTAAGTGCGTTTATTTAATTGCTTATTTTTATTATTTACGAAATAAACTTGTAATACAGAAGTACTTTGCTTTTGTTAATGATTCAAATCACAACTTTATTTATCATTACTTTTGTGTATAGGTATAATGTCGAACAAAAGTAATTGAGAGAGCATTCTCACCTTAGTTATCCTAGTTGTTGCGTAACTATAAGATATCAACTTATATGATCACTTACACATAAATTATCTTACAAATTTAATTATCAAAGTCCGCTTAGATTAAAGAAGCAAGTGATTATTACTGCCGAATCATTTACTATTTAAGCATTATCAATTTTTGATAAGATTTGTTAACAAACATTTATAGGTACTTATGTAGTAATATGAATAAAATGATTCAGTTCTGATTTTTTGATTTACAACACGCACGTTTATTAATTTCAAAAATGTTGTGTTTACTGTCCATTTTAATACCAGTAGCAGTGGTTTTCTTGTTTAGAATGATAAACAAAGAAAATAAGCCCGCCATTTTTGGTGTTTATCAACAGAAGAATAAAAATTATTGTTTAAAATTTTTAATAATGTATACAGTGTTGAGGATCAGAAAGGTACGTACAAAACTTCTACTCATTAAATGATAAAAATTGCTTGTTTTATAGTCAATATAAATTAGGTATCTCCGTTCTTATATAAGTAGATCAATTTAGGGATTTTAAACACATGATGACATTTTCTTTTACATAATTTAGTCGTATACTCGTGTATATATATATTAGTCGTCGTAAGTCGTTTAAATTTAACTTACAAATTAATAACTAATATAATAAAAAATATAATTTACGGTGATGATCTACTGAGTTACATTTTTATTGTTACTACTCATAAACTTCCAAGGTTGATATACGTACGGGCAATCATGACGTGATATTTAATTTTGATTTTAGTTTTTCTATATGCTCTGATACAATAGTTTCCCACTTGTTTACCTATACTACCTACTCCTTCTTCAACAATGACTATCTCGGCGTTTTGGAGCGGTGGTGGTGACAAGGTTCATAAAAGATATATTTATATAAAACAGACCCCGAGTTCAGTAACTTTTGAATATACTGAGGAAATAGAAATTTACCATGGCAATAACATTATGTTCGGATTATCTACTTCTTGAAAGACTTGCGGCTTGAAATAGCTTAAGAAGTCTAGCTGTGCTATATACCTAGTGGATTAGCGTCGATTAATTCTATTACCTACATATTGTAAAGAGTTCAATATACGCCCAAAATCTTTAATAACGAAAACCCTGTGGTCCAGCCTCATGCAATGAGTCACGGGCTAAATACGGCCTAAATATTCGATAAGAAACTGTGACAAATGATGAATGATAAAAGTTAATCCTGCGTAGTTTTATCGTATTTTGGATAAATAAGGTTTATCACATTAAACTAAAAATAGGCGTCAGCTATAACAAGTTTTTTTGAAAGGAACTATTATAAGGAATAATTTATTCTATATGTAGGTTCTAAGTAGGTATCTTCGTTTCTTGGTTTATGAAATTGTTACTCTGCTCTCAACATTTTAATACTATATAATTTTTAATTGGGGTAGGTGCAGATTGGTATGATTATTCACTGGTAACCTTAAGCCTATGCATAAACTTACCTGCTTGTGTGTCCTCTAGCGAGGAGGAAAAGATTTTAACATAGTATGATACTCTCCAAGAAAGAAGTGTGAAGGGTTTTTAAAAAGTCCGCAAGCCGTATGCTAGTCCCCTAGGATTTTTCACAACACCGTACTAACAATATATCCACCGCACTAACAATATATCCTCTGTCGCCGGGGACATTACAATCATTTTTCACGAATCAAATCAAATCACCCAGACTCACAATAAAATTTTGTGGATCACACAAAGAGTTATATCATGTGGGAATCAAACCCAAAACACACGGTCTAGTAGGAAGCGGCGAGTCAAAATTGTATTCTATTAGCTATTCAGCAACCACAATAATACGTTAGAATATCTATTCCCAACTTCTATATTTCTAGTTAATAAATCACATGAAGCGATCGTATGCAGTAGAAGTTGGAAAAAGCGATGATGGCACAGTTCACGTTCATGAGTTCGATGCTAATTTGGAACAGAAGTTTTATCTCGCAGATTACCCTCAAGTAAGTACTTACTGATTGAAATATTATTAAGTATTTAATTTACGAAATATGATCTACGGCAGTAGATATTCATTATACTGATTAATTAAGAGCCGGCAATGTTTTCAGGCTATTGACGCGGTATACTTCAATGGTGCTTCAAGAGAGGGCGAAGCTATTATCTGTGGGCTAGCGAGGAGGCCCAAGAATATTGTTGATTCTTTTCTATATGTAAAGGTTAGTTTAATTTATATTATTATCTTAGCAATAACATCTTGGATTAAATATTAATAATTGTTAGAAAAGTATTTCGTTTTGCTTAAGAGTTTGCATTTTGCCTGGCATTAATTCTGTTTATGATTTATTTGTAGGTATATCTACATATAAAGGACGGGTTTATCGAGTAAATATATTTAGCACACATCATTGACCCAAAATATTAATCTCCAGCCTTATGGTTTCACCTATAACATATGCATTCATACGTTAGAAAGATAACATAAAATACAGTATTATTTCTGAGCTCATTTTACAATGTTGTTTTATAGGTGAAAGACCAGGAACTCCTTCTTTCTCCTAATTTACCCGACACATGGCAACAACAAAGCCTCACCGAAGAGGGTGAATATAAAATTAAGGGCCTTGAAATAGTTAATTTTATACCGATGCGGACATGGAAATTAATGTATAAGGGTGACATGAAGTGAGTAATATATATTTTAAGTAATGCTAATTTACTAAGTATCTTACCTTAACTACTATGCGTTTGTTTATATGTTACGCTTTCATTTATTTACTTCTAAACCGATCGCCATGTAAACTGAAAAGGATAGGTCTTACTTTTCATTCGAGAGCAATGTTATCATCCCGGAGAGAAAAAACTAACTTTCACGTGAGTAAAGAACTTAGCTCTGTGAGACGATTCTTCAGATCTTCGTAAAGAACCACCTTAAACGGCTCATACAAACTAAATGAAACAAAAAAAAAAGATTGTGGCGTAGCGTATTTCATATTACGTAATAATTACTTTATATTACAAGTAAAGAGCATACTCCTGCCTCCAAAACCCGTATCCGTAGACGGCTCGGTGGTAGTCACTTTCTATCATGTGATGGGCTAACGAACCTCTGCTCTTATATTTGCCCCCTATATAAAAAAAATGTTTGTATGTTTGACGTTGACTTAAAATTATTTACATCATTATTAATAATACATTTGTGTTGGAGTTTAATAAGGCTAACATGTTTTAAATGTTTGTAAATGCTTTTATCGTTACAGACCTAGAAATAATCTACAAAAAGTAGTGAAAGTAGAAATGGATTTGACTTGGAGTGCCAATTTCGCACCATTTAATTATGACACTCAGATGTCGCCTAAGAGTATGGCCAGTGACATGGCCAGGGAGAAGTGGACGAAAGGATACTTCAAGCTTCTTAAAAAGTAAGAAAGAAATTAAAACTTTAAAGTAATTTATAATAAGTTGTTTACCTACGTACCTACATATGTTGGCATGAGGATCTCATTGAAGTTTTTTTGTATAAATCAACTGATCAACATGACAGAATGGGGCAACTAACAAGGGGACCTTACGGCAATCGGATTTTTGTAATTTTTCATACTCATGGTACGTAAAGTTCAGACCCCCAATATTAAGATCCCAAAGCAGCTCGACGCCATATTCAGAAATTCTCGAGAAAATGGAGTTTGAAGTTTTCGAGCGCGCTCTTATACCATAAAGATTACACCGGTTTTCGAGCCGGGCTCGTGGTGTAGTCGGTAGCGGCCGAGACTAGTAATCGCGGGGTCGCTGGATCGAGTCTCACTCGGACCTTTTTTTTTTTTTTTTTTTTCATTTTTTTTAATTCGCATACCTCTTTCATTTAAATATTCCGATAAATTTTTGTTGTTTATAATCACATATTATTACATATAATTAATATATTATATCTATATATGTTTAATATATGTACAAAATTCATTATATTATATATTTTCTCATATATGATAATATATTATTTATATATAACAATAGGTGATTATTTATAAAAAAATAAAATGTTGTTAGTTAAATGTTGTTAGTTATAAATATTAATACTTGAAAATGTATTTTTATGATCAGGAGATAATTAAAATATGACTTGCGTTTTTCATTAAAAAAAAAAAAAGAAAAAAAAAAAAAAAAAAGTTCCGAGTGAGACTCGATCCAGCGACCCCGCGATTACTAGTCTCGGCCGCTACCGACTACACCACGAGCCCGGCTCGAAAACCGGTGTAATCTTTATGGTATAAGAGCGCGCTCGAAAACTTCAAACTCCATTTTCTCGAGAATTTCTGAATATGGCGTCGAGCTGCTTTGGGATCTTAATATTGGGGGTCTGAACTTTACGTACCATGAGTATGAAAAATTACGAAAATCCGATTGCCGTAAGGTCCCCTTGTAAGTCTTTTAATAGGTTTTTAGAAGAAAGGTAATTTTTAGCACTGTACCGAATGGCATTTTCTTTTTGTAGAGCACATCAAACTCACTACGAGCAAATGGGTTACATCAAAGGAACTGTTACCATTGACGGGAAAGATACAACCGTAAATATGCCGTGCGTTCGAGATCACAGTTTTGGTAAATTTGATTATTATTAATGTGATTAACTATCATGAAATTAATGTTGGGCAGTATACAGGTTAGGTACCTAATGTACTAAGGTACTTAAACTTAAAGTAGGAAGTACTATTACGAATGAAGATCGAAAGACCTCATCATCATCAACAGGCTTAAGTAATCCACTGCTGGACATAGCTGGCCAGACGGGTTGGTATAGGGTTTGTTTCTAGTTTTCCTTCTCTTTGCAGTCCTGCAGTAAGGCCGATGGTCGATGGCCGATGGGTAAGTAGTTGCCATTGCCAGGCTACAATACCCGTTAAACTGGGACGGTGTTCTTGGTGGATATTTACCTAACATTTTTTCAAGGCTGTGTTGTACAATCAATATTTATATATACACGGTGATTTTATAGGCGTTTTGGAAACGAAACATTTTAATTTGGAATCATCTATAGTACCAATAAAAATGGTTAAATCAATTCTAATGTTGACTAAAAAAAAGTTTCAGTTTTAATATTCATTTTTACTCGATCGACTTGGAAAGTAGTAATGCACTGGTCCATCGTTCATTATCTTATATGAATGAAACACGTCCGTGCGCGTTTCGCATCGCTGACGCTAACAGCAGCTGATAAAAGTGTACCTATAGGCGCGACCTAGCGAGTACTTACGTAGATAGACTCCAGTGTTTCCTTCATACTTTACACGGGCTTAGGACCGTCGGAAATACCTATTTTATTTAAACTTCTTTTCGATTATTAACCACGATTGTTCTTTTCACAACAAATCAATTTATCAACGGACTGTAGGTATAAATATTTCAGGCATATTTAAAAAATCGGAGTTATCTACAGAATAATTAACTTACATACATATTTACAGTTTATTTACACTATTTACACTTCTCTGTATCGAAACAACTGCTCAAAATGGAGTCCGCTGCGTTCAATACACAAACGTCCACGTTTCCTATAATTTCATTTTATATTACGAGTCAGAGAGTTGCCACAAGTTTAAAATTAGGGGATAGTTCTAAATTTTGTGTCGATAAATTCAGTTAAGGATGTTCTTATTTTTATATCAAAGTAAATACATGCTAAAATAAGGTGTTTTTTCTTTAAGGTAAATTTCGAAACTGGAGAACATTCCACCGTTATGTGTATCACTTCATATTCCTTGAGAATGGTGATAGTATGGCTATCGGTACAATATGTCAACCTTCTATTTTGTCACAGTAAGTACTTGTTAAATTTTAATCTAGCAAATACTACGTGTTGGTCGCAGTGACATCTGCGTCTATGCTCTTGCTCGGTTTGTAAAGATGATTTAAAGCCTATGTAAATGAATCTTCAGTAAAAACTGTATTGAATTTATAAAGAATCTTCTACACTAACTGATAGTTGCAGAGGCTAACACTTTTAAATAAACCAATAAGTCTTCAAATTTATTATATTAGTAATTATAGATACACTTTCCACAAAGACAAATCATTTTAACAGCCTGTAAAAGTGGTGATATGTGAGACTAGAAAAATATGCTATATTCTGATTAATCCTTGCTGCTATGATAAATACATGCATTCATATATACACTCGAGCCTATATCTCTAAAGGGGTGAGCAGGGGCGTATTAAAACGACCATATTTTGCTGACTAATTTTATTTTACCGTCAACCGGGATCTTTAGGAATTAGATTAAAAAAAAATTGCAGAATCAGAAAAAAAACTTGATTACACTTTGTATGAGATTTTGTATAAGATTCTTATATAAAGTTTGTTACTAAAGCTAACATAAAACTAGTATATGACTATTCTAAAATGTGCAAGGTTGAATATGAAACGGTAAAATCAAAATAAGTATTACAAATTCTTTTGCAAGCGGCCGAGCAAGGTGTGAAACCTGTGTTTAAGGCAGGCGCTTGACTGTGTTAGTTAAAGTTCTAATAGATTGATAATGTAAATTATTTCAGACTGGTTTGTATACACAGATGGTTTAAAATAATAAAGGGAAGGTTTAAAGTTCAATATGAAAGGAAAAGTTGCTAGAATGAAATGGCAGTGGTAGGAAAAGGGGTAAATTGAATTGGGGATATTGCTTACATTACTAGGGATTTCCTTTCTAGAATACACCTGATCCTCCGGCTATTGGCACCCTAAACGGCGTGCGGTTTTTGGTCGGTTCGAGTCCGACATAACCACCGCTGGGTGGTATAGAAAAAAGGGGATATTGCTTAAACGGATGGGTTTGGAAGTAAAATTAATAGTTCGAGTAGGTCAGGGTCACACAAGCCCGATCCTTCTGACCGGCTTATAAACACGTTGGTCTTTTTTATAACCTGATATTGATAACCTAATGGTAAGTAAATACCAACGGCTATAGATATTTGCAACTCAAAAGTCACAAGTGTCCTGCCCTTTGAGTCGCTTCCCCTAGAAACACTTTATTTGCTTTCAAGCTTTCAAGGCTTGAAAGTTTGAAAGTATGTAATTTAAATTATTATTTGTTTTAGTCTTACCATTGGTTACCTGTGCCGCCAATCAGACCAGGCAGTTTTACCAGTACAAACTTGTGATTTCCTAATGTATCAACATGGTGAAAATCAAATTTTACCCAAAGATTATGGCTTTGTCTTTGAGGCGGGTAAGTTATTTAAACTAATACAGAAATTGTCAACTAATAATTATTAGTAAAATGCACAAGAATTGAAAAGTACTAAGAAATTATATAGTTGGTTTAAAAAAGCTGGAATCAATATTTAACAGTCAATTGCAAAGTGCGAAATGATATTATACTTAGTGAGGAGTAAAATACTAAATGTCACATGCTTGTAATGAAACTAATAAATAGACACTGCAGAGAATAGGACCCGATGCAGATCAAAGGGGAGTAAAGAGAGAAGAGAAGAGAAGAAGGAAAACTATCGAGTTCATAAAACAGACAAAACAAAATGGCATTATAAGAAATATAATAACTTAAAAACATATGCTATAGCATAGTTTGTTCTTTAGAAAGCCGTATTTAAATAAATACTTTTAGTTTTTATTTTTCACCCATTTCAAAAGTTATAAATAAAGTCAAGTAGTATTTTCGTCATTATTTCGAGAAAACATCTTAGCTTCATTGGGAATATAAATGTTTAATGCATTCAAAACGTACTTACTCGCAAATTAATTTCCTGCTTCATATTAAATACACTTTTAAAATTATATTTTATAGGTAACAAGTCATACGCTGTCCGTATATTAGTCAATGATGAGGAGACTTTCTATATTGGCAAGACGAGAGAAGCGAAGTTTTATGAGCGGTGGTGTACAGTCGAGGTCAACAATGTTAAGGGTTGGGCATGCGTTGAATGGCAGTATAATAATGTACAGAGAGATAAACGTTCCTTCTAGATGATATAATAGCTACAATAATCAAATTATTTTTGTTTACGTACTGTAAATGCAGTAATTACTGAAATTGCTTCGACTGATTCAACAATAATAAACTTATGTTACCTATGCCTATGTGTCTGATTCCAAAACGTCCTCCCAAAATAATGTTTAAACATTTTTAGAATTAATGAAAATTTGTATAGTAAAATCTCCAAATGTTTGTTTTATACCTTTGTAATAAAATGAAAAATAATACTAATAACAAATGATAAAGAGAATAATATTAGGTCCTTACATATGAAATTGGCGTTTTGTACGAGTCGAAAATTAATCAAAGTATGCACCGTTGTTATCTATGCACTTTTGCCATCTCATAGGTAGTCATTGATCCCTTTACTAAAAAAAAAACATTGGGACAAGAATCAATAAACTCTTTGAAGGCGGTTTGGACTGCCGCATCGGAGTTCAATTTTTTTCCTTGTAAGAAGTCCAAATTCCGGAAAAAATGGTAATGTGTTGGAGCAAGGTCCGGGGAGTACGGTGGATGTCAAAGACATTCCAATTGTAGCTCGTCTAACTTAGTGGTTGTTTGTTGTGCAGTGTGTGGTCTTGCGTTGTCGTGAAGCAGCAGTGGCCTAGAGCGATTGACCATTTTCGGTTGTTTAGCAGCTAGTTCCTCCTTCATGGTTTGCAGTTGCTGACAATAGATATTTAATCGCTATCGCGCTAATCCACCAAACACTCACAATTAACTTTTTCTGAGTCAATTTTCGTTTAGGGCAGGATTTGTGGTCTCCAGGGTACTTTTCATCACAAGTAATGATTCGATTTAAAATACCTTCATTATTGTGTCGGTTGAGCAAAGTAACACAGCAGTCGACGCGTGTTTGCAAGTTCGATTCACTCAATTCATGAGGTACCCATCGTTCAAGTTTTTTTACTTTCCCGATTTGCTTCAAGTGAATTAATACAGTTTTATCACTTACCCCGAAGCCTGCAGCTATCTTGTAACCGCTTTACGTGTCAGGCGGACTACTCACCGGCTTACCCAGCGGAGAAATACACGAGATTACCTCAGGGCGCCTTGTCGAAAATAGAAGGGTGTGCGTGTGGGCAACCTAAGGGACTCCTCAGAGAAAGACAACTTACACCTCAGTCATACATACATGTATATTTCAAATAAATACAGAGTTACAATAAAAAAAACATAAAATTGTGGGTATATAAAAAAAAACCCGCAGCGGCGCGCGTCAAGGCCGAGCTGATGCTGCTCGGAGCCTCCTCGTCATCAATCCAGCAGGCCACTTCCACACCAGCCCGAGTCGGCTATTTATATTAGGTATAATGGAAGGTTCAATATTTATATTAATTACATTAACAAGAATTACGTAACCCTTGAATAAGGCTGACCGCTTGCTTGGTGAGCCGCGTGACTGCCAGTTTACCAGAGGGTACTGAGAAGCTCGATTACGCACCAGAAGGCCACAAACGAAAGAGCACGCCGTCTGAGATTGTTTGTCTTGACCCGAAATCTGGAGCCCACTGGCGTGGGTACTTAGAACAAAAAAAAAATACTAAAATGAAATTACCAGACAAACAAAATACTACTTAAGATCGGAAGACTAGAATCACCAGAGTGTCCCCTGTGGCTGAAAGCCGGACTTATATATGCTCGGTTTGTGAAATTTCTAGAAAGAATCCCTTCTTTATCATTATAAATTTTCATTCAAATTATCATCGAGGTTAACACGACTCAATTCAACAGTAACTCGCTTCCTACCATAACAGGACACTTTTAACACCAATACAATTTGTCAGGATAAATTATTACTATGACTTACCAATAAAACAACGCCATCTAGTGGTCCGATGGCGGACGAAGAACATCAATACTATAGTTACAATCTACTTTGGATAAATCAATAAATGCGACGCGGGGCAATAGGTGTCACTGTTTACAACTCCGTACGCAATTACAACTATAATAAAAAATAACTGTTACAATCTCTGAAGTGCTTTGTGATGGATCCCGCTTCCACGATAGCCTTTAATTCTTCATTTTCCACTTTGGCCTCCGGCCGTCCACAGGGTTGGTTCTGAAGGTCGAAATTTCCAGAACAAACGCGTTGACACCAAAAACGTCATTAATCCTTCGAGCTGTTTCTGTAGCACTGGAACGGTAGAACTCGTATTCTTAAATATACCGATATTTCAGGTTTTCCATTGTGCGGTAATAAGCGTCGCCAAAGAAAAAAATAATAAGGAAAAAACAAATGAATGACTGTTTTCAAAACTCAAATGTACCAGCTAAATGAATTTATAAATTTGAATTTGGAATTCTTAACCAAAGAGGAGATATTTCAGATCAAAGTGGTCAGTACGACAAAACGCAAATTTCATATGTATGGACCTAATAATAATATTTGCGGACATTTGACAAATAATAACAAAATAGATTTTCAATTTCATTTTTCTTTAATTTTATTATCTAATTTGAGGTGTGACATTCTGTTTTTCGGCAGATCATGAAACTTAAGAGGTAACCAGGGTCTAGCGTGGTTCTCGGGTTATTTACTTTAACTCATTATATTATGGAGAGTAGGTAGAGCATTTTGGGCCGAAAGTCCAAAAAAAGAAATTTTTTATATAAAATTCTCGTGTCACAATGTTAGTTACCATACTCCTCCGAAACGGCTGGACCGATTTTTATGAAATTTTGTGTTCACATCGGGTAGGTCTGAGAATCGGCCAATATCTATTTTTCATGCCCGTAAATGACAAGGGTGACCCACCCGTAATTTTTTTTTTCAATATTACCTAGATATATGGCAAAACAACGTTTGCCGGGTCTGCTAGTATAATAATATATTTTGTGCATTTTCACAGCCATTGTTATAGTGATAAGATCTTAGTGAGAGACTTAGTGTTACGGTTCAGACCTTTTGTACCGCAAAATTTCCTTCTTGTTTGTAATACAAGTTAACGAAAAAAAACTTAAAGACAAGTCTTGTAATAAAAGTTCAGCTACAATTCAGTTTCGCTCAACTCTCGATCTCACTATTGTCATAAAAGGTGTTTTCATAGTAAAGTATTTCTAAGATTATCGATCCAATTTTTTGGTTACAATACGATATAATCACATTACAGTCAACGTTGGATGTTTAATACTTTACTACGAAAATACCTTTTATATATATATTTTTACATACATACAAAATACTTTTTATATATTGCTGTTATGAGATCGAGTTCATCGGATCTGAATTGTGGAAAAGAGAAGGAAAACTTGACACAAACTCTATACCAACCCGTCGGGCCAGCGTGGCATAGTTGCCCAAAACCTCCTTTCTAAGGAGAGGCCTATGTCCAGCAGTGGACTATTAAAGGCTGTTGATGATGATAAATTGTTGCCGAACTTTTATTACGAGAATTATTGACTTTCTGGTATCAGACAATCCTCTTGTCATATCCTACTACGTCGAAATTGCTTTTTAAGCTTGCGTGAGTAGATTGTTTTTTTTCTACGACTAAGTAATTAAAGAAATAGGAAGTAGGTTACTCAATAAATATATCAATTTAGCGAAGAAAATTAACTGTATTTAGCGTAACATTTGTTGTCTTACATTAGGTACAACTTAAGATTATCTATAAAACATGGACTAGCAATATACATAATGACAATACAATAAAATTACTTTATTCAATATACCTAAATTATAATTGTTCATAAAGGTAGTAGGTGACCAAAGACAATGTGATGATTCTAATTTTAAATATTATTCTATTGGAAATGTTTTTTTGCATATGGTAATCATTTGTACTAAACAATTGCTGGCTCCACCTGCAATTGCGCAGTTAAGAACTTAAAAATCGAATTAAAACTTTCCAATAAACGTTTAAATGTAAATTAAATGTTTAAGCTGTTTTTCAACTCAAAAACATTTGACGGATATTTTTTTACTAAATTATTATTTGTAAATATGGTCATTGGCTATTTTACCTCAGTTTAGCCACCTACTATAAAGTTAAAATGTTACAATAACACCATCTTTATATTTTTACTATCATTATATTAAACAATATCGTACAAAATAAATACTGCTAGTAATATTACCCCTTTTCTTTAAACGGTGTATACACGTTTGATAAACACTTTAAAGAGATGAAGGTGATTCAAACAGAGTTTATTTAAATCCAGCATATATTGAATGTCCAGTATAAATAAAAATCTTATTCATGAAGAAACATATATTTTAAAGCTACAATATTTGTAATATACGTATAGCAAATATACTGAGGCAATAGAGGTTAAATTATCCATACTATTGTGGTGGTTATCCGGAGGAAAACGCCCTCTACATTCAAGTGGATTGCTCTGTGATCCCTCGTTAGAGACCATAGATTCGTTCACTGTATTCCGCTTCTTTTCGGGAAGAAAAAGGTGGCGGACGAGAACGAGAGGGTCAAGCACCGTTTCGTCTCGATTGGAAAATATATTATTTGTAAATTTGCATAACATAAACAAAATAAAATATTAGCTAAAGTACTTTAGCCTGAATAATGACTCTTGTAAGTAGTTCAGTTTTGGTAAAAATTTTCCCCTCCTCTTTGGTAAAAATATTTGCAAGTCATTAAACGATAATAAATCAAATGTACTCATAAAATAATGTCTGTATTTTCGAATAGCAAATGAAAGACCAATGAGTTATATTTTTCAAGTGGTTTTTGCTATACCTACACGCAATTAGTTTTTTTGTTTAGGTATCACAGTCTCCATCGAGTCAAAAAAGGTTAAAAAACCTAGGTTAAATGCTACATTCCATGGGGTAACAAATGTATAATATTATTTCAGTTTATTTATCGACTTTACCGGTTTCCAATTAAATAAGTAAATCAAACGTGTATAGGTCAAGAAAATAATTCTGTTGGTATAAAATCTTTATGAAACATTGTTTTGTACTAAACATCAATAATTCTTTCTAAGACTACATTATTTTTAAATATTATTAAACCAAAAAGTGGGAATTGAATAAAAAGTGATTTTATTATTTGTGCAACATCAAATTTAGTAAATACTTCAGCAAAAAAGCTGACATAGGTTATATATGTAGCGTTAGTAGGCACTAAAGAGTAAATTAATAACAAATTTAAAACAGTATAGTATATAAATGGTTACATAAAACACATGGATACGACATGAGTACAGTTACAAACACAGAATCACAGTGGTCGTGAACAGTCATGACCACAGGGTACAGACCCTGGTACAGTATTTCGAAGTTGAAGAATATATTTACTAGGATTGATTTAACATAAAAGGATAACGTAAAACGAATTTATTAAAGTTTTATTTAATTAATAGCATATTTATTAAAGCTAATAAACATTTTGATGGATTCTGATAGACCTATCAGAGTAAGACTCCCCTTGGGCTCAATTTTCTAGTGACACTCAATTCATTACATTTCCACAACATGCATTTTTTAAATTTTAAACCAATGACCCCATTGGGTCTAGACTAGTATACATATTATGTAGACTTACTTACGACTATTTATCCGATTTCTAAAATCCTTGTTCCCGGGAGTCGAACAGAAGACTTGGTTTGGTAAATATTTAATACTAAAAAATTTGCAAATTTGTCGACATAAAAATACCTTTTGTAATGACAAAATATGGATTGCTGTCGAATCAATTTCGTAATACTGTACGGTTTTACATTGTAATAAGTACAATGGAGCCTAATTTAGGGTTACTGCAATTTTAATTAAATATTATCATGTTAAGTACAAGTTATGGAAGACAGACTGATTTACTATAATTGCCGAAGACAACATGAATTTTGACTGGTCTAATGAGAGAATAATTAATTTCGAATATCGAATGAAAGGTTACTTGAATGTATATGCGTATTTGGAGTCTAGCAACCTCGGCTAGAATTATATACGACCGATCTTGAACACTATCGCTGCGAAACCGAGGGTTATTATTTAACGGTTTGAAAATCGAAGCATAAAGGCATGAGTATTTACAACTCTATTGATGATGATGACCCTATTGATTGATGATCTTGAAGATCTATACTACTAGCATAATAAAGATGGCAATAACGGTTTTTAAATGGATACGGATAGATACTTTTGGCAGTTCTTTTTTGTCTAGGAATAAAAAAGATAATTTTAACCGCTGATAAAATAGTGTAAATTAAACACTAAAGACTATCCCTGACATACCAAATACTTATAATAAAATTGGTTTAGTTGAAAAAAATGATTTTGGTTTTAAAAGGGTTCATTATGTTGTTTAATGTTGGCAAAGTATTAAGTATAATATATCAATATTATACATTTATTCAGTTCACCTAAGTCAGATAATTGACAATACAAATTCTAACTCTAGGCAAACTAGACAGTTAAATTTAAAATTTTCATCTATCTGACCAAATCTGATCAAAAATATTTATAAACACCCAAACCTTTTATACACTTTCTGTTACATATTTTAAATAGGTGTAACATCAAATCTGCTACAACATTCTAAATCTTTTTTTCGCCATCGATCTAACATCGGCGCATTTTTATACTATTCTTTGAAAGTACAAATATTATTGGAAAAAAATATTATTATTATTATTTCAAATATTATTTTTATTATTGGTCATTGAGAATTTTGTATACATACGAAAAATTGTGACACTACACTTGGCAGTATTTTGGCGCCAAAAGACAAGTCACACTCTTCACCCGCCTTTACTAAGAAACGTTAAAGAAGGTTTCTCTATAATCAAATAAGCTGTAGAAAAGTATTCTTGATTAAAAAATATTTTAGTGTAATAAAAAATACTATACCTAAATTAAATTTATTACGTAAAAACATGTGTCAGAGAAATCTTATATTTACTGCGTTTCTTAGTAAAGGGGATACAATATTAAGTACATGATTACAAGATTATACAACACATTTTTTTTTTCATTTTCGTGTTTTCTGATATTTTATATTAAATACATACAGTACGAACGGCTTGTATTGTTAAGTACAACTAAAATTTAATATTAACCAGTTAGATCGTAGAACAGAAACACATTAAAATTTAAATTATATTTTTTGAATGTCTTTTCTTTTTTCAAAAAGAGGACGAATTATTGGAGGTCGTCTTATAAATATTTACAATACATCTCTGAAGCGAAAATTACAATAAACCGTTACAATCAACAATTGTTTATTGAAATTATTTGACCTTAAACCTAAAGTACAATTTAGTCATATTATGATGTTGTTGGCTTATAACTTGATTCATATCAGTTCAGTGTACTTCTAGCTTTGATATTTAACTTTAAAACATGTATGAAGTTTTTACAACTTGTTGGGAACATCTGTAGGGGTTGTACATATATACTCGTTCAATAATTTCAGTATTTTGGGATATTGTAGTTTGTGGCATGTTTAAACGTATGTATATTTACATCGCATTCGTTTATATGTTAAACACCAATTTGTCGTCGAAACCTGGATCGTGACTAACGATATTGACCTACAGAGTCTTAACGAATTGATCTCATAATGGGACATTATTGTGGAACCATAGATAAATAAGTCTAGATAGATCTTTGTCCAATAAATGGTTGTCATATATTAAAACTAAAGATTTCATCAATCCGGGTCTATTCGGGCAATTCCTAGACTGACGTACGATTTATTCTAGACATATTTATCTTAGTCCCGTTGTAACGACAACAGAATAGACATCATCAGACTAGACTAATCACAGCACCTAATTAACATAGATTTATTATTTCAGTGGAAATGTTAAACATTTCACAAGACGGTTCATAACACAGTGATATAAGGCAGGAAATATTTTAATTAAGTACTGTTTTAGAATTTTACGATACATAGATATCTACGAACGTTATAACTTCATTTATGTAAAAGCTCATCATCCTTAACGGCATTTAGCCGTGATATGGAAACAATAGTTAATAAAGAACTTATTGCTAAGCTACACACAAACAACAATACTTTCTAAGCACAACAATAATAATGGATAAAATCTAGTCATTCACGAATGCGCGTTATGTTTCTAGAGAGGACTTGTATACACTTTTATATAAATTTTCAAGTAGCATTATGCTCACAGCACAGACAGAAATAACTAGACGCGCAGTCATGATGTGTTAAACATAGCTATTAAATACATTGAAGCTAATCATTAATATAATATGTAAATATTAAAAATAAAATAATAAACATTATTGTTTAGAATACTGATGGAATTTCTTTATGACTAGATATGTCTTTTTCCTTTACAGCGTGAGCGTTATCAAACATACTAAGCACTATACAAAACTATAAGTATAGCTAGCTTTTTCTAATATATGCACTCGAGTCCACTTTAATAACTTATAATAAAAAAATATAAAATATTAAAATTTGTAAACAATAAAATATAACAACAAAAATAAAAACCTCTTTGGTAAACTCAATACTTCAAGGTACACTTTAAAGTGATAAAAAAATAAAAATATACTTTATGTAGCATCATTCCTGAAGCTATACAGTAGGTACAACTCATCCAAAATTTAAGCAAGTCTTGGACTTGGTATTTTTTTTTGTCAATTCCATCTTAAACGAAAAATAACTAGCTAAACGCTAATTAGTTTTTCAGATCTTGGTATGAATAACATGATAAGACAATATATAGCAGGCAATATATAGACAGGAGCATATAATTTTAGAAAGTTTTTTTGTGATTTACATTTCTTAAATAACACGATGACAAAACGACTAAGACGACATTCAATCCATAGATAATTTGGATGAGTTGTATACAAAATGTTATTTCTAACCATTGAACATGTTGACAAGTTACTACAGTTTCCAAACATGACAGTATCGAGACAAACGACAATTTTTGTACAATAACATTAACGCACGAACATATAGTTCGTAAGTTAATGTTATTGAACGTTGCACACCGCAGACGTGCCCGGCGCGTGGTCGAGCAACGCTCTCCGCCGTTTGATACCTTCTACGTACACTTCTCGATTGAACAAGCCCGCTGCAAGTGGTACGCTGGGAAAGAGTCACTGTCATATTTTAAATTGACTCAATTCTGTTGTGTAGAGTACGCGATATCTTCGCCAATTTCACCGTGTGTGATGAACCGATTTCAATAATTATTTTAGGTAAGTTATTCCTAAGGTTTGTCCTATTGGCATCTCTATGCAAATTCATATTATTGCGGTCCTCGTGCACTTGAGCCGCGTGACGCCATGTGTATAAAGTAGCGGCACTAATCGAATGTTCCATTAGAAATTCGGACATTTACTGGAGTAATGTCGCACTGGAGCAATCGGGCTATTACGAAATTTATTCTCAAAATTCATTAACATTCCAGCACTTTCTATGTGATAACTATAAATACCCACTACGAATTGGTGTAGAGACGTTCTAGATCTGCTATACAGCGAATAAATAAGTGAGAAGAATAGCGAATATCGGTAAGAATTGTTGTTAATTGTTGATTATTTTATTTCTTGCTATTATTTTATTTTAATTTAAATAAATTAGATCTAATTACGAATTTTAGCTCTTAAAAATACGATTGAACTGTGACTGTGGTATCCAATAACATTAGTTAAGTTTACATTTGGTTATAAAGACAAGTATAAAGTAGAATAAAATATATTACTTATTTAAGAATTTAACTAATAATGGTCATTTATGTTTCTGAAAGCAACGTGTTAGATAAGTGACTAGGAATAAAGCAAATAATACTTACACATCAGTTCCGGGTCTCAGCATGGTAGAAAACAGCGCCCACACCGGTTTATGGTCGCTCGTACATATTGAATGTACTGAGTTATAGGCTAAACATCTAATGCCGGATGAAGTTGGAACCCCACTAACGCGTCGCAACCCTACAATAAATTTAGCAGAATAGTTATCTCGAGAGGACAGTTTTTGTAACATAGACTCGCCGAATTTAGTTCAGCGTGTTAAGATGAAAAAAAAACGGACAAGTGCGAGTCGGACTCGCCCACCGAGGGTTCTGTACAAATTTGTATTTCATAAAAATAAATAAAAATCTGTTTAAGCTTGTGCCACTGAAACCCTTTCCTTTTGAATACATGACACGGTGAACTCAATTCAAAATTTGGACCGCCGTTCTTTGCTTAAAGGCCCTGTCTTTTTATGATTTAATTACAAGTATAGTTAGAGATTTTGCCCTATACTTGTAGTATAAGACGGTATTACTTGCCAAATTTCATAGTTGTAGGTCAACGGAAAATACCTTATAAAGCTTGATTCGTTTGAGAGTTTCGAAATATACGTGTTTTGCGGCATAAACGGACGTATCTTTTTTTAATGTTAACTTAGAATTATATTCTTACAGCTTCAAGAGACTGTAGACCTGAGTATACAGTTTTAATTTCAACTTGAAACCTCCACGTGTTACCGAGATAAAGGGTCTCGACAGACAGACAGACAGATGGACGGACAACAAAGTGATCCTATAAGGGTGCCGTTTTTTTTCCTTTTGAGGTACGGAACCCTAAAAAAAGTAGTAGCACTCCGAGAGTGCCGACAGAAGTGAAAATTTGTTTTTATTTATTATAACAGGAATGTTTTTTAGTTGTTTCGATTCGAAAAGTTCCGACATGAATACCTATATGTCTATGTCGTACGTATATACACAATATATGTTAATATTATATATAGTTTTATTATCAATGTATTGCAACCCAAACTCAACTCTCGTGTAAACGGGGCCAATATATGTAGATACTTATATACAGAGGTGTCGGTAACGGTAACAGTGTCGCAAGTTCAATGGTTTTCTTCCATCTCAAAAAATACATTCTTTGTTTGTTGTTTAAAATTCCCAACGTCCCTAAAGAAGGTTTCACTTCATAAAGTTAGTTTCGAAGTTGAACGAATTGTTTTTTAATTTATATGAACAAATGAACCGTATGAATGAATGAATGTAATTACCGCCGCCCATAGACACATACAACTTAAGTCACAACTGCATAGCCGACCATTGATTGTCTCTCAAACAATTATGGGGATGGTCTGCCGATGCCCACACTCACTCGGTGAAATTTATTTATTTATTTATTTTCTTTAAAAAATTTTACAGGCTTAGCCCAAAAGAAAAAAAAAGAAATGAAAGAATTCATTACAACAGTTTCCTTCGAGGCTGTAATTATCACTCAGGTCAAGCCAACCCATGTGCCGAAGCATAGCCATCCCACTTTTGGTGTAGTGTTATGTCCAGAAGGTCTACTTTCATATAACAACAAAACAATCAATAATCGTTTTCCAAATGTAAACACGTCTTGTTATTTTTCAAAATAAGATAAGAGTGTTAGTGTATTTCTTACCTGAGAAAGGATTTGATGGATTGCTCGTCATAGATCGAGCTTTAAACAATATTCTGTCTGTGTACGCCGGCGCTCGTTGTTTGCTAGACGTGTCGAATTGTTGACTGCCTGGATCGTACTGAAAATTGTTTATAAAAAATAACAAGTTACTAATTAAAAATTGTGAATACACAACGGCCCTCCATCAAATTAATTTCGCGCCATAGAGCCGTTACTATTTTGAGTGAGTATGAATTAAAATATCATGATGATTTCGAGATGATGTAAATATTTTAATAATGCCTGATACATCCAAATTTGTTTAGGCCTTTAAAAAATTACAATAGAATAACGAAACTCACTTGAATACATACATACAGATTAAAATTAATTTCTTCGTTATAACTAACGAAATGCGTGGAATCAAGTCGCGTCAAATAAGATTTGTATGGTTTACATCATAGACAACACTCAGATATTCGCTTGACAAACGGTACTCCATCCTTTTTTAGTATAAACACGTGTATAAAACACTTTTTAAACATGACATAGTTTTATTCTAATTTTTACCTTGTACGTTGGTGGGAAAGTGATGGGAGCTTCTCGAAAGTCCCTGAATGCAGCGCCATCTTCTAAAACTGCTGTAAGCTGGTCAGCATGTAGAAGCCCGTGCGGCAAGTGGTGAGGTAATGGAAACTGAACAAAATGATAAGTACTTAGTTCATTCCCAAAAATTTTTTGTTTGAAATAGTAAATGCAAGTTACCGTATATTATTATTCCAACATCTTTCCTGTAATCTGTTAGATTGATTTTGTGAAAAGTGACGGAAGTATGTGACAGATGCCGAGGAAGTGCGCGCTATTTGATCTGACTAATAGGCGTGTTGCTAGAGTTGGCCGTCAGAAGTTACGTCAAATGTCAGATATTACATAATTACAGAAAATGCGAGATTTACAGTAATCGCATAGGCAGAACTTGTAGACCATACTACTGATTAAAAATGAATGGGAATATACTGCAATGGATGGATCGGAATATGAATATGGTAATGGGAATATATTATTCATAATATACAGTTCATCAGAAACCTAAAATGTTTATAAGATCATAATAATATGTAATATATAATTTTAACCAAGTCAAAATTGGAATCGAGATACAATTTCTACCTAAAAAATATCAAGAAATTTAATCGTATAAAAATTCATATATATAATATTTTTTTCTAAATAATGGAGCACAAAGTACCTCCGTCTGTTCGATCCATCTCAAAACGGCTGCTCTAGGTTCGCCTAATCTGAAGTTCAGGTCACCACACCAAAACACATAATCAAAATTATTTGTAACATCTGTAAAAGAATAAAGTTAGATCAATAAATAATTAAATATTACTATATTAAAATTGCTCCGTCTCAGGGACCCGCCGCAGACGTTCGCGCGGTGACTCATCAGCCAGTGCCAGCGGCAGATTACTGAACTTCGATTCAATAAACGGGCTTATTCACATCAACAGCCTTTAATAGTTTCATAGGCCTCCACTTAGAAAGAAGGTTTTGGCCTACTATATCACGCTGGCCTGACGAGTTGGTATAGGGTTTGTGTCAAGTTTTCCTTTTATGTGCAGTGCTGTTGTCCTGCGTAGTTAGCTTTCTTAGTCGGCTCTTACGACACCCACGGGATGAATAGGGGTGGCGACACTCCGTATTCTTAATCCGTCACCACACGGACTTATTGGCTGTCGTTTTTTTACAAGTCGTCGTTTCACTACGTAATAATTTCTTCAGCTTTTCATCGTCACGACTGTACATGTACAACGTTGAAATGGACTTAGCGACACTGAATAATCCAGACTCCGTAGGCGCCCGTTAAAAACAGTTTGAAGCCTTAGAATACTATTTACAGTTTACCATAATGTAATGATTATTCATTACATTCATATTCATATATTCATTACATTCATATACGTATTTATTAAAAAAAAAAAACTATCTGTAATCTGTTACGTGTTTCGTGATAATTATATTGTAACAGATTAAACTGCCGATAAGTTTTTTATCACAGTATAACACTGACGTCCGTGGCATTATCAATTAAAAAAATATCAACACATTCATATTATGTACTTTACTTGCTCTTTTGATTATTACTGATGGCTTGTGCTGCCATGCCCTAATTTCCGTTTAAATATAATTCAATGTTTGGGAATGGGAATGGGATTTTAATAACAATAAATAATTTGATCGTTGTTGGTGAACCGAATTATGCCAATGTTATTAAAATGGATTTATATTTGTTGTGTCATTCTCAAGGAAGTAACTCTACTTTTGTGTCCTCTTGTACCACTTCACCACCTTGGCAGTGATGAATTTGGGGTTTACGCTGGAGTTTGGATTTCAAAAATAACGACTTTTTCTTTTTCTTTTCTAACAAACGTGAGGTCATAACCAGCATTGCCTTTCTGTTCAATATTAAATATCAAAGATTTATGATCGTCTAATTTCGTCAATATTTTCGCAAACCAGCGATCTGCTAAATTTTGGGCTTATCATGTTCTAGCGTTTTTGAAATTGTGTCTTGTCTCCATCCTATCTTAGAATTAATGCCGTAAACAAAAATAAAAGTATTCTTTTTCGTTAATAAAGTACATAAAAAATATACAAACCTTTACTTTTATGTCTACACGGTAAATTTTTCGGTAACTCTATCGACCTTATGATTCTCTTAATATCAGATACTCTTTCCTTTACTTTTTCTTGGTGGGCAGTTAAATGTGCGGTTACAAATAAATATGTTGATCCAAATAATGCAAAAGAAATGGCCACAGCTCCTTTAGTTCGAAACGCAGTACCGGGTCTAACGGATAGACTGGCATCTTCAGGAAGTGAACAAAACCAAATTAAATCTCTTCTTATGAATATCATCAAGTGTATAGTTCCTGAAAAAATAAATGCATGATAAGTAGGCGAAAGTGCAGCCACGAGTATTCTTACAATAATGGGAATGCGACATAGGATTAGGGAGGAGATTGGTATTGTTCAAGAATAATAGAGAACTTAGAATAATAACACCTAGAAACCGCGAACACGCACGATAAGTGAGGCAAGTAAAAATAAGGCATTTTTGCTCAGTAACCGAACCGCCGGCGTCAGTGCAGTGCTCAAGGTCAAGTTGTAGTGCTAACAGCACTCGTAATTTTATTTCAAAATGACAGTTTGTGCAATAAACAGGTTTCACAGTACATCGAAAAAGGATAATAAACATTGTAACTTAACATTCCACCTACGTATAAGTATGTATAAGAGAGAGTAGATGTAAAACAACCTATTTGGGTTTTAAATATAATGTTGCCGTTTTAAACCCCAAATAAGTCGTTTTAAACGGTTGAAAACTCAAATACAAAAATAAAAGAACAGTGTTTTACACTTCATTGTGGGCAATTTTTTGGTCACCTGACGTCATGTTTTGTTTTAATTAGTTTATAGAAAATCAGTAGAAACTTCCAACCTACCTTACTATTATTACCTACTACACGAAAACTTAAGTATGTAGGTCTACCTAACGATACTTATTTATTATATTATATGACACACACTAGATTAGAAGACATAAACCGTCCGTACAAAGAGACAACGTTGTCTTCAAGTCTGGTCGGCCAGGCCTTGTTCTTTCATGAGCCTTAGAGAGGGTAACTTGAGGGATTCAGTCTCGTAGTAGGCATTGCATTAACATCGAGCCTTCGATGAGGTATTTGGGACTCGTACTAGGTCGGGATCGTGTGACTCGAGAAATCGAGGACCAAAAATCCCAATTTCTGCCAGGTCCTCATGGAGGAGTAGGTCATTATAGCGTTGGGTAAGTCCTGTTATGGAGGATTAGCTCGAGAAGAAACACGGGGTCCTGTCATAACGGCTAACGAAGGAGATCTTCTGTGTCTGGGCGTAAAATAATACAATTTATATCTCGTTTAGAATTCTACGAAGGTTTATAAATTTCCTACGAAATTTATACATTTGCGGTTCTTTTTATTTTCCGGTGATATATATATGATTTCTCGAACCATTCTTCTTACGTAAGATTCAATGTCGTTTTTTCAAAATAATAAAATGTTGTTAGAAAAGAAACAGTTACCTACACTAAAAGTCACAGTTTAACGTAAATAAAAGATTTTAATTTTTTAGTACCTAGATAATTAAGGTTATGCTTTATCATTGCTATCAGATAAAGATTATCTTTATATTATTAGATAACTATCTAGTCTTTGGAATACATATTGTTATAAATGAAAGTGAGTTTTTAAATAATTTTAAAGTGAACAAACATAAATCATTTAAAAATCTTTAAACGAGTAACTCTTGAAATAATGATGGACTAGTTTTAAATTACTCTTAAAGAAAACAAATTTCACAGTAAAAGCTCATACGCGGGAAGAAATTACTATAATATAATTATTATTTATGCCATTTAAAATTGATGATATTTAAGACTTTAAAATGTCTACTTTAAACTATACATGCCCTTATCTTGGTTCGAGGGATCCACCAAGATAAGGGCATGTATAGTTTTCTTAAACCCCCCTCCCCCCCACCCTGGGGACTCTTACGTAATTAATGAATGGCCCCTAATGACCTAAGGAAGAAGCAGTTCTAATTTCCCAATACTTTTGGGGAAAATCTGATTGAAGGTACATACAACGCGCGGTCGAGCAACGCACACGCTGACATCGTTCATGGACACGATATCTCGGAACGGTTGGGGACAGTGCGAGCGCGAGTGAAGGGTAGCCCCGTTGTATACATGCTTGGCGTTCGAAGACGACAACATAGACTCCTGTGCTATCCGCCTACGTGGCGCTCTCCCCAAGCTGACAATAGCCCCACTGCTATAGCAATAAGGCTTATCAATGAGTTTCTTCAGTGTAGTCTAGATGCAGATTTATTTTATGACTCTCAAAGCAAAAATTTAAAACATATTTATCTAAATGTTGAAGAGTAATTTCATAGTTGATGTAAGGTTGTTTTTTTTTTTGCAAATTTTATGTTATTTCTTCTTGTTGGTCTGGGTTTTGCAATCGTTATAGTATTTTTTATTTTTTTATGGAGTAGGGGGCAAACGAGCAGACGGGTCACCTGCTGGAAAGCGA
The DNA here is from genome assembly GCA_902825455.1 of Arctia plantaginis. Lineage (NCBI taxonomy): Eukaryota > Metazoa > Arthropoda > Insecta > Lepidoptera > Erebidae > Arctia > Arctia plantaginis. Next base: position 8,623,510 of record CADEBD010000171.1, on the reverse strand, counting down.
CTACCGCCGCCCATGACGCCTGCAACTCAGGAGTCAGCGCGTTGCCAACCTTTGAGGAAGGAGTACGCTCTTTTTTTGAAGGTCGTATCGGTGGAAATACCGCAGCCGATAACTTGTTCCACAGATTGGTAATGCGAGGCAAAACTTGTCTTGAAAAGCGCACAGTGGTGGAGCGCCAATTATCCAAGCGGTGGGGATGAAAATTTTGTCGTGTGGAACGATGATCTACATACTACATATAGTATGTAGTTTATTTTTGTTAAAATTAGTATAGATATAAGCGATTTGGTGTACACTGTAATGCTTATATTTCATTAATAATGAATTAAGTGATACGCGTCTTGTAATGTTTTTTTAGCAACAAAGAAAAAAGTTATTACAACTGTTCAGTTGATAAATGTTTAAATTAATAATATAATGCCTTGCAAGTGTTTCCCACTAGTTTACTGTAAAAATTTGTACATAAGAATGCGAATTTATTACACTTTAAAATACAATAATCGTGGATTTCGCCATCTTTGCAAGGTATTTTCTGTGACTTTGAAATAGGCATAACGATGATATTAAAATTGAATTATTTTAGTTATTATTGGTTTTTAACGCCGTTCTCCCTGTTTTATTCTCAACAATCAATCAAAAAACTAGAGACGAGTGCCACTGCCACGATACTTTTCTTCGCATAAACCCGAGTTAATAACACTAGCGCGACCGCCAAGAGTCGTAGGTATGAAAAGTGAGGTACATACATGAGCGTGGCTTCTGTACACTGTTTTTTTGTGCTTACGCCTACATTAATTCTGTTTGTGTTATTATCCTAAGATAGAGGACATTTGAATAGACAATGTTGGATAGAGATATTACATTTGCACCCTACTTAAAAATAGACACATGTGCACTGTTCTCGTCTGTTGAAACTGTGAATAAAATCACAGTATTAAGATTAATAGGGCACCAAATAAAGTATGAGTTACTGTCAATATCTATGGTCAAAAAAATAATATAGCCACTAGCAAAGTAGCTAATATATATTTTCTCTGGGCTTTGCATAGAGTAAAAGTAATGCTGTATAAATAGTAACCAACCTAAGTAGCTTGAATGAAGCAACAGATGTGAAGGTCCCAACACCTCTTGTATGGTAATCTCCCATTCTGTGCGTTCAGAGTAGCTTTCTTGAGTGCCAATTGCAAATATGTCTGGTACATGCTGCACTTGGTCTGGGAATATGAAGTCAGCTAGTTCCCTATTGAAAATGGAAGATATGTAGTATTCACATTTAATTAACTAATTCAAATATTTAACTCGGTTGAAAACACAATCAAAAGGAGAATAAAGAAATCTTACTAGTAGCTAATTGAAGTTTGTTATTTGAAAAAAAATATTGGTTTAGTTTAACAGTATACTTCAAACTAATGACTCCTTAAATCAACCTCATTTCTAATATTAGTTTATATGTCATATTAGGACCAGAAATATATACCTCTAGATATAATAAATAAATATACCTATATATTCATATATAAATTATAATACCTATATAAAATATTATTTATATAAAAAGTGACTAATAATGCTGTATCAGTCTATGTGATTATTTTAATATCTAACAAGAGCCTAATTAGACATAATGTCAAATCAAAGTGTTCCCATACAAAATACTTGAGATTATTAATATTGTATAATATATATAATATTGAATATTGTATTAAAAATGTATTTTTAAAGTGATATTAAAAATTGATTCAATTAGCTTGCCAATTTTATTTTATTCACAAATATTGTTTTATTTTATTCCAATGAATTCTCTCATAACTGAATTCATTCTAGGACAGCCTAGACAGTGATTAGTCAGGTGCTATACTAAGTGCCTATATCTAACTGGACTAAAGAGGACTGTGTAAAGCTTAATAATTGATTGTAGATATTGTATTTTATTAATGTAAGGTATACCAAAAACTTTAATACTAATGAAATACAATTTAAATTAAAGTTTATTAACATTATGTCAATCTTGGTTAATAAAGAAATAACCAATTGGTGAACTATTTTCTGTAGCGTGCTATACTGCACAACAATGCACTGTTTTATCTTATATTTTATAATAAGTTATAGAATAATTTTGCCTGATAAACATATTACAAAATTCCAAGATCTTATGTATCAATATTGGTTTAAACTTACTTTGGTGGCCCTTGTCCATTCATATTCCATGTCCCAACAAATATTTTTACTTCCCTGTCAGGAAAAACATGTTCCAATTCCGCTGCTCCTAAAAGGGAATGGGAAGCTAGACGTCCATAGAGGTAGTTTCTGAAATAAATGTAAAATTTTAGAACTTGAAGATTTGACTGTAGTATTAAAAAAATATAGGTACACCAAAGCAGAAATAATTAATACACACAAAGTATACTGACAAAGAAAAAGTAAGAAACCAGTGAACCTTTCTCTAGCTTCATGTGTGGGTATAAGACGTAGCACCTGTGCAGCAAGTAGTGAGTTACGTGCCAAACTATCAGTGCTGCCGGCACGCGAAGCTGACCGTGTGACAGTCGACTTAGTCCTAATGAAGACAATAACAACACAAACAGATTTTCAGCACAATGAGACGTACCAAACCAAGAACACCATGGAATAAAAATTTTGTTTACCTTACCTTCTTTTACGGTCTAAAGAGCTACTTCTGTCACTTTCAGGTGATGAAGGACGATAAAGTGGCTTTGTCTCAATAGATATTAAATGATCAGCTGATAACCTCTTAACAAATAATTTACTTTTTGATTTTACACCTTCAAAAGAGCCAGTATGCTCAAAACATTTTTTAACGTCATCATTTTTTGGAAATTTTACAGTAGCTTTTAGTATTTCGTCAGATTTTGTTTGAGAACAAATTGTTTGGTCACTGACACTTGAATCATTTATAGGACTAACTGGTCCCGATTGTGTTTCATCTTTTAAAGGTTGATTGTCTACCAGGCTCTTAGGACGAGACCTTCTAAAGAAGGTTCTACAACATCTCTGATTGCTATCTTCGTCATTATGACAATAATTTGCATTTTTGGTTACATTATTGTACAGTGGTTCAACAGAAGTGATTTGATTTTGAGATAGTTCTACGCTCGTATCTCCACTGTGAGCACTGTGGGCTAGGAAAGGATCGGCAGGAGAAATAGGCCGGGATGTAGATTGGCTAAATTCATCGTTCGAATCTGTATCAACGACGCAACCAACTTTTGGCGATTTTTTAACAAATAAACGTTTTCGCAGGGACAGTTTCTGTTTCGCTTTTGTAGGTGAAGTGGTCATATTTGGTTTTAACCCTACAAAACAGTTAATTTAAGTTACTAATTACATTTTTACTATAAATGGATAACATAACCTACTATGTCTCTAAATTGACATTTTGCTACTGAAAAGCTGAAAGCTGTCAAATATTTCACAGACACGTTCAAAATCTTAAACTATAATTTTATAAATCATAAAATTTGTTCCTAATCATCTTATAATCTTTGTCAGTATCAAACAAGTATAATATTATTAATGTGTAAAGTTAACTCGGACAAATGTTTATGTAAAATATGTTGTCATGACTACAGGTCGTACATAAATTATAAAACAAAGGTTCAGCTCAGTGTGTCTCGTGCTTTTTAAAATAAGATCACTACGTATATTTAGCGAATTAGTAATTAAATTAAAATGTCTAAAGTATTATTTTAAAGTAAAATAGCAATAAAAAAAAATTGTCTATCTTTTACATTTTCAAGCAAATTTCAGCGAATAGATAATGTGTGATGGATTGATAAGATCGCAGAGAACAAAGGAAAAATTAAAATTTTAAAAGTAGTTTATTGTCCAATTTTTTTTTTTATATTTTTGGCAAGGACAACCACCGCGAAAACTTTAAAGGTAAGGCCTTTAGGTACTATTGCGCTTGTGACTGTTTTGGACAAAAAATAGCTATTCTACAATATTTCTGATCGCCTGTTTCTCGACAGATTGAAGTAAATTGGGACTGCGAACCGTTCCTTAAAATATTTATAGAATATAAGACTAGGCGTCAAACAAAATCAGTCCACAACTGTTTTTTATTTATATGTGACAAGTGTCCTAAAAGTAATCACACAAAATTAAATAACAGATAACAAGGTACAATATACCTACTATAGTCAAACCGCGGTAAGATTGGCCCTCCCGATGGTTTGTGGGACGTGGGCCGGGGGTACGCTCAACCAATTACCTAGTTTATCGCTGTCGCGAAAGCAAGGCTGTACGACGTACGTGTTGTTTTTCTCAAGATTGCTACACATGGTATTATTTTGCAACACGGAACTCTGCGTCACCAATAGATTCAGGAACATTTGAATTATTTTTCATTTTTTAATAAACGTTTCGTTTGTTTCTTATTTTAAGTTACTTGATTAATATACAGTAAAAGTTGTCGATTACCGGTGTGGTGGTGAATTAAGAATACGAAGTATTACCACCCCTATTCATCCCGTGGGTGTCGTAAGAGCCGACTAAAGAAGCAAACTACGCAGGACAACAGCACTGCAATGAGAAGAAAAACTTTAAACAAAACCTTTATTTTTTGACGTGTAGAAATCCCCTCGGACCATCACCCCACCGGGGTTTGCGGCGGGGTGGTGTGTCGGACTCGGACCGACTAAAACCACACGGTGTGCCACTCTGCGCCTGTAATAGGAGGGATCCGGGAACAGCTGTTATTAAGACATCCGGACCCCTCCTAGCGCCGGCCCGCTCCTGTTGCGGGCTCCGTTTCAAAATTTTCCTCTCTTTAGGCGACGTCCGCCACACGCGGACGCCGCCCCCTCGCGGCTGGCCAAACTAATGCGGGTGGAGGGGAAAAACTTTAAACAAAACCTTTTTTTTTTGACGTGTAGAAATCCCCTCGGACCATCACCCCACCGGGGTTTGCGGCGGGGTGGTGTGTCGGACTCGGACCGACTAAAACCACACGGTGTGCCACTCTGCGCCTGTAATAGGAGGGATCCGGGAACAGCTGTTATTAAGACATCCGGACCCCTCCTAGCGCCGGCCCGCTCCTGTTGCGGGCTCCGTCTCAAAATTTTCCTCTCTTTAGGCGATGTCCGCCACACGCAGACGCCGCCCCCTCGCGGCTGGCCAAACTAATGCGGGTGGAGGGGAAAAACTTTAAACAAAACCTATACCAACCCTAAAAATTAGGCGTATCTATGAGTACTCTGTAAACAATACTCAAACAATACTCAAAAATTGAAAATGGTCAATGACAGAATCTAAATCTTTACAAGTCGAATATTTCCTTACAAAATCTGCTTAAGTAGAATACCTAGTCTAAAACTCTATGACTCGAATTATTTGAGGTCTCTCTTGAAGTTCGGCTTACAAAGGTTCTACTGTTTAAAGTTATAATAATAAATATTCATTATTTCACTTTATTATTAAATTGTATCTGAATATAATTTAGATGATAAAGATAAGGTAATTTTATTAAAATTATTTTACAAGTATTAAAATTTTAAAATTAATATAAAAACTTTCAATATACATGGAAATAAATTCGATTTTTATTACATCGTGTATAGATTAAATCTCAAACAAATAAATCTAAAGATATCAAGTGAGTACATCGTGTCGTGTATAGCCGAGCGCATCACTCGCCCCTCGTCCCGTAATCCATCGTGAGGGCCAAGCTTACAACCTTATTTTATGTTAACACGAAGCCACTGTCATTTCATTGATACGCTATTGAGATGCTATTGAGACGCCATTGACATCGGTCAAAATATCAGTATTCTCCTAACATAAATTCAGTGTGAATAGATTGTCGATATAGTAGTATAGGACATCAATGGTGATATCAACAACATTGCCATACCTGAAAAATTAAATATATCATTTTCTTAAAAGTTTAAAATGTACCGTTTACCAAATTGCTACAAAGAAATCGTCGACATTTGTATCCGTGACAAGTCATCGGGAGGCCTTTGGTCTTAAATAGTTAGTAGAATAGGAAAAATGCAAAACTATTCCGAGGACATTCCATTGACAGTCTATTGATACAATATTAAAATAGCAGAATTGAGGCCCAGGGCTGAAGCCTTTGAAAATGGTAAAAAGTGAAAAAAAAAAAAATAGTATAATGAAACCCATTGTAAAAGGAAGAGAATATAACAAAAATGAAAGGAAGAATAATTTACGGGTGATCAGAGGTCGGGAAGTGGAAGGGGGTTAGTTTTTAGGGGAAGAAACGGTTTATCTCGATTTCCGGCAAACTAGAAGTCCTATGGAAAAAAGTTAATTGGGCAAAGTTATAGGTGGGCAAACAGATCTTCAACTTTTGTGTTTACACTTTTTTCACATAAGCTCAAAATTTATGTGAGAAATTCAAAAAACCAAGTTTTTGGTTTTTTATTATTATCTTTTACAAAAAAAAAATGTTTTCACGAAATTTGGTGTAAACTTATCTTTTTATGTCCTAGGCACACTGTAATTTTTTTGATTTAATAAATTTATTATTTCACCTTGTTTTGACTTAATTTCAAAAAAGCACCCTAATATTCAATCGAAAATTCTCCCGTCAAAATATCTGCTTTACTATGGTAAATGTTCTCAGAAAAAAAGAAACGCAAAAAAAAACTCGAATCCTTTTTTTTTAATTATTTTCTACAATTTTGAGCTATTTATTTAATTTACGCTTGAATTACTCGAAAAACGTAAGATTCCATGTTACATTAAGTTCCATAAGCAAAAAAATTACAAATCCATAAAACATAAATAATGCAAAAACATGCGAAAATAGTTGTTCTAAATATTAAAGAAAGGATTTAAAGGGTATTTCATTAAAAAAAATGTGTCTGCTGCATTTCGATTTTTTAGGTTATGTTAAACTTACTAATTATGAAAGAAAATATTACTATTTTTATTTTAGAGCTGATTGATATAGATTAAAATACACGAATACCTTGCTATGTAGATTCCAAAAGTTCATTTTGAAGTAAATTTGTCACAATGCTCTTAAAGTAACTCAGGCTGCACACGTATTTTTATGAAATTTGTTCACTGCTCTGTATCTCGAATACTGACTAACGGTTTTTACAGCTGCTACGAAAGGCCCCATACCCTCTTAGCCTTAATAAATACCTTTTGATGTGCTAAAATTTTCCGTAGGTCACCCAGGTATATAAGTCATTTTAAAATAGCAATAAATAGGCATCTACGTATATAATTTAAAGAAGATTCTACAACTTTTCGTCGACCTATATTATTTTTTTATTTAATAAACATTCGATCCTGGTCTATAAGTCGGTTAAAATAAAAATAAAAAGAAAAGTACGAAAATACGGAAATGCAAATTTAGAACAAAATAAATGCAATAAAATAATTGCCGAATTAGAACACCATTGTTAACATGACATTGTGATCTGTACACGGCAGAGTCGTAATGTCAGCGACATCAAAGCGACGCAGACGCCGCGATGTGCTGGCGAACTTTACATTCTTATTACCTACTACTTAATCACTTACTTCACTTGCTTTTTAAATTCAATTTATTAAAAAAAAACTATATTCACGTGCTTATTTCGGGAATGCTCGACTAGCTTCGGACCCGGCAGTACGTGTCACTCCTTGAAAAAGTAGGTACTTTGGTTGTCTCGTAATCTTTGTACCGCCCTTACAAAATTCGTCAGTCGGTGGGACATATATGATTGATTCTATACCTCAGTGTGTCCGTAAAGCTAAAGATGAGTTTTGATAGTTCCCGGTAAATTAACATCATGTCAGGATATTCCCGGCTGTGAAGGTCACTCGCGCCATTATGGATGTCAATACCGATAACCCAATAAAATTAAAAGTCTGATAATGCACTCAGTTTACTCAGGTTACTACACTACACACACAAACTAATATTCTCACTTTTCAAAATGAAATTAGCGGAACTCGTTATAACACGAAGTCTTGCGCACACGATAACATTAATTGTTTACATCATTGCCGTATATTGTGCCGAACGTAATAAGACTAAACAGTTATTGACACAACAAAACTTTTCTAAATATCTCACGAACAACAACAATATTAATATTACGATAATTTGTCGTGAGCGCATCTACAAGGACACAGAACAGCCTAACACTCAGCGGTTCGCGGTGGATAAGGGCCGAATGACTGTACTTACTGGATGAACTAATTAAAAACAAAAAAAAATCGTTCGATTCGAGTGTAGTAGAGTGTAGTAAAAGCGCAACGTGTGATTACCCCTCCGCGTATACCGCTGATCGCCGCCTGATATCAATGTATTATGACTGCATTTAAACATTATGTTGCAAATTACGAATACAAAACAAATGTCCTGTTTCAAAACCACTTAATATTTTTTGTTCATATTTTGCAAATCGTCTAGAAATGAAGGTTAGAATATGTGGTTTAAAGATTCGTCAAAAAAAAAACACATTGTATATGGGAATTGTAGGAATCCCTTTTTTAATAAGATTGGGAGGCAAACGAGGTGACGAATCCCCTGATGGTGAATAATTACTGCTGCCCATGGACATCGGCAACTCAAGAGTCACAAGTAAGTTGCCGCCATTGGAGACCCCCCACCCCCCTTAATCAGGTGATATCGAGGTCCAAAACCCCCTCGGATTTCGACCCCGGTCTCCTTACTCACTCAGTGAAAAGCAACACAAAATTGCTTAACACCGGCTTTTTGTGACATCGTGGTATAACTCCGGTCGAGCCAGCCCATTTGTGCTGAAGTATGGTTAGTAGTAAATAAGATATATGAAAATTAAACAAGCATTTTTATTTTGTTAAATTAAAATGATTACACAGATGCAAATGCACTATAAATATAACTTAGTTTTCATACGAATTATAAAACACAATTTTAAAGACGGTATCATACATATATGTGGCTGTATACAGTAGGTGTGCATGTTGATTAACGCAAGAGACTAATTACAAAGGTACTAACAATTAAACTCAAGACACTCATTTTTAAATTTAAAGCTTTATTACGAGTTCCTGGAACGAGAAGATTTTCCCCTGAAAATTGAGGTGTGGGCGATAAATTGTTTCCGCCAATTACTTGAATACCGTCGCCTGTAACAAAATAATATTAGGTATATCACTACACGTTATAATGTAGCAGGAATGTAAAGTGAGTTTAGGCCCAAAATAATCCTCTCTTTTATTATCATATATGATTGTTTGCCGTTGTAATATCTTCCCGATGGTCTTAATGAACCTGAGCCTGGCACCAAATGTTATTACCTCAGCCTGCAGCTTCAAAGTATAATTCGCTTATTTTCAAATTGTAATGAGAGTGACAACGATTTTTAAATCACTAATATGTTTTACTTTTTCAGGTTAACTGTGAAGTGTCTGTGTCGGGAGTCGATATCAAAATACAACCAACGTAATTAATAGTATTTTCTAAGTGGGCCCTGCAGGTAGAGGTTCGACACAGTCCCTATATTGCACAGTGTTTAGTCATCGCCAAATAGCGTAGTATAGGACAATGACGTTATTACTATGGAGTGCTCTACAGCAAGTGTCCAGCTGTATACTGAAAATAGAGGTCGCTGCGGACTAGCGTAGACTACGATATGACATAGCTGTTGTAGACGGAGTGAAGTGTGCTGAGTTAAAATATTATAATGATTTTATTGACTGAAAGTTATTACACGTTTATTTTTTGTCTGTAAAACTTAATGACTATTTTTGCAGTCTAGTACACAGTGTCTAACTATTATTTAAGCGTTTTTACGGAAACTTTCATACACAGAGATGGTTCTCCTTGCCTCTACACTCTATAGTTATTACGAGACACAAAAGTAACAAAATATTTTAGCTCTTATAGTCAAGAAGCCATTTCAAATAATCCTGACGTCTCAGGTACCAGTAGCAGGGGCACCAGGTGTACCCTAGAAAGGAAATCCCTGGTACCCCGACGTACCTCATGCCATCTAAACATCTAAACCCTGTCGTCCGCGTCTCGGCGCCACCCCGGCCTGCTTCTGCTAGGGTGACAGATGGCCTCACCTGTCACCCAAGGCCTGCCCTTATGGAGGACGGAGGTCTTTTTGCGACCTCTTCCGCCTGAGTCGTCTGTGGTACCAGCCCGTGCCCAAGCCTGGCGGGCCGGGAGAGTTCAAGCATAACTTGCTCGCAGAAGGAGACGATAGAGTTCCACGCATCGCTCCACACCATGGTCGCAATCATGTTACCGAGCGAGAGAACTCCTACTCCTATGGCCGCCACGAGGTCACGCCTCTGCTCTATTTACGCCTGGCATTCTGCCAGCGTGTGGAGCGCCATGTTCACGGTCTGGCCATAGCAGTGTTGGCACTCAGGCGATGGCTCCTTGCGGATCAGACACAGGTGATCTCCGAAGCATCCTTTCCCAGTGATCACCGGCGTCAGCCGATAAGAAAGGGTTCCGTGATTTCTCTCGAGCCTATCCTCCATAACGGATCTTACCGCCGCGATAACGGCGTGCCCGAGATTTATTAGCAGGTACAAGACGTACCTGCTAATAAATAATAGATTTAAAACAACTTGATTAGCCTTTTAAATAAATTCCAACTTAATTTTTTCAAGTTTTGACGTAATATTTTCCTATAGTTTTTAAAAGTGAAATTTAAATGTGTAATGAATCTTACCTATGTTACAAAGGCTGTTTGTGCATGCTCTGTAAAACGTCCTAAAGTGGGCATCCGTGATCTCATTATTTATATAACGTGGTGTTTGTTCACAAGCACGTGTAAGGCTGAATATGGTTCCAGGAGGGTCCTGAAAGAAAATTAGTTGGAAATAGACTAACTAATTCTGAGACTGTTTTTATATTTATTAAAACTTATCAATGAATAAATAAATACAAAAGTAATAACTACATGATTGTGTATTCCGTACAAACAGTCTACGCACATTAACACAGAATGGCAGCCGTAGGGGCCTCCGAGACGGCGTGCGGCTTTAGTCGGTTCGAGTCCGACATGCCACCGATAGGTGGTATCCGAGGGGATTTCCGCACGGAAAAAAAGGGGAGGCCCCGCGCGCCTCCGCTGTTTGAGTAATTACATTGCAGTTTTTTTGGATTTATTAAATGGTTTTCGATAAAATGTTCTGTCTACTCATTGTGATATCATTTGTCATCATTTTTAACCAGAAGAATGGAAAATAAAAAAAAAGAAATTGATGAATTTTCCGGCAGAAAATTTCAATGATTTTTGACTCAGAATCATGGACTGAATATACTATTTCAGTATTCGGAACGATGTCCCTTACACCTTGTATATTAAGAGACTTTTTGTTCTGGCTTGTTGGTCTAGTCTAGTGGTTAGCCAACCTAATTGCCAAGCCAGAAATGGCTTTAGACAGAATGTAAATTTTTATTTTCTGTAAATTGTGTACAATTTAAAAGCGTATTAGTCTTTCTTAATTTACTTACCAGATGTTCCTGCCTTACTATGGTGCAAAATCTGAACGGACAAATCGCTTGTGCGGTGTGATTTGAAATGGTAAGACATGATAGGTCTGTACTTGCGGCAGTATACATGCAAGTATAACATGAGAAGGTCCCTAAAAACAATAACAGGGATATTAAGATATGCCTAAGGACAGTACTATAAATTTAACACATATTTCATACTTCTTATTTGACTTTCAATTTTGTACTTGTCGTGGGGTTATTGTTTAATTTTCATCATGTGATTATTTAGAATAAAACGTAAACAGGTTAGATACTAAGTATTTTATAAGGCATAAGTTTTATTTTCAGACAACGGTCTAGAACTCTAGACCCAAGACCCTTATATTTCGTGTGAAAACTTCGAGGCTTCACAATACTGAGATGATTGAGTAATTATGTCGGAGGTGAATCGCATTAAGAAGAAGTCTTTAGCGTCTTCAGTTAAAAACACTCGCTCAATTGTTCGGTCGCTCGCAAAAGTTCAATTGGTATATGTTTGACATTTAATGTTCATCATCAACAACCTTTATAGTTAAACCGCCGTAAGCTTGGCCCTCCTGCTTGTTTGGGGGACGCGGGGCGGGGGTGCATTCAACCAATTAGCTAGTGCGTTGCTGTCCGCCGGCAGTGACTGACGTGAAAGCATGGCTGTACGTGTTATTTTTCTTAAGACTGCTACACACGTTATTATTTAGCAACATGGATAATCTGCCGACTCTGCGTCACAAAAAGATTTAAAAACTTGAAGTTCGGCTTACAGAGGTTCTACTGTTAAAGTTCTAAAAAAGAATATTTATTATTTTAATTAATTTTTAAATTGTATCTGAATATAATTTACATGATGAAGAGAAGGTGATTTTATTAAAATTATTTTACAGTATTAAATTTTACAATTAATCATAAAAACTTACAATACACTGACATTATAATACATGGAAATAAAATCGATTTTTATTACATCGTGTGTAGATTAAATCTCAAACAAATAAATCTGAAGATATCGAGTTAGTACATCGTGTCATGTATAGCCGAGCGCATCACCCGCCCCGCGTCGCGCAAACCATCAGGAGGGCCAAGCTTACGGCGGTTTAACTATAGTAGTCTATTGGCTGGACATAGGTCTCTCCTTAGGAAATAGCTTTTGGCCTATTATACCACGCTGGCCAAACGGTTTGGTACAGGAATTGTTTTAAGTTGTCCTTCTCTTTGCAGTGCTGTTGTCCTGCGTAGTTTGTTCCATTAGTCGGCTCTTACGACACTCACGAGATGAATAGGAGTGGTAACACTCGGATAAATTTAAAATTAAGTGTAAGCGTAGGTTAATCATCTTACAAAACTGATCAGACAAAGCAGTTTTATTTTAGGAATCGGGTACATATGGAGATTAAAGTACAATTAAAATATAGTAAGTCAAGTGGTACGTTAAGTGTGAGTGAATAGATTTTAAAATAGTCATGATTAAATTTTTTAAATTCGTTTTGTTTTCTACGTGACCATAAATAAACATGTTGTAGATCAATCATCATCGAATTCATCGAAATATTGACCAACTTACGGATGGGTAACGTTTTTTTTTTTTTTTCCGTGCGGGAATCCCCTCGGATACCACCTGTCGGTGGCATGTCGGACTCGAACCGACTAAAACCGCACGCCGTCTCGGGTACTAATAGCCGGGGAACCAGGTATACCCTAGAAAGGAAGTCCCTGGTACCCCGACATACCTCGGGTCATCTACAGACGAGTAGACGACCCCCCCCCCCGTGTGGGAACCCCATGTTCCCTGTGCTCCCTGGAGGCGAGCGCGCTTCGCAACACGCTGGCCGCCACCCCGACCTGCTTCTGCTAGGGTGACAGATGGCCTCACCTGTCACCCCCAGGCCTGCGCTTCTGGAGGACGGAGGTCGTTCTGCGACCTCCGGCGCCTGAGTCGCCTGCGGTACCTGGCCCGTTCCCGAGCCTGGCGGGCCGGGAGAGTCCTAAACCTCTCCTTTCCCGCTCCGCCGTCTCCTTCGCGAGCATTACTTGCTCGCAGAAGGAGACGGCAGAGTTCCACGCACTCTCTCTCCGCACGATAGCCGCAATCAGGCTATCGAGCGAGAGAATTCACGGGTGGGTAACCTAATGCGAGCGACTGCACGTGACAATTGTGAATTTGCTAATAGAGGCGCCCTTTACATTTTTCCTAAGCTACGGTCAAGTCGACGATTAAAATGAGTAAGGTCAATACAATGTTGACAGAACTTATCAAATCAATGCAGCACCAGAGAACAACGAAAATCCCTTTGAGATGTAAATATTTAACTGTGGTAATCTTCTGTCGTCGATAAAAATTGGTGTTGAATTTCGAGTTATGTTATTTTTGCATTGAGGTCTTAGAAGGGCTAGTGCACAGAGTCACGGTAGAATTATAATACAGTACTCCAACTTCATACAAACGGACGAAACGCGAGCTATACCTACGCGCCTCGATCTCGGGGTGCCCTCGGGGCGCAGACAGTCACGGCTGTACCGCAGTGTCGAACGGACGGTGTGTTGTTTTTTTAACAATAACCGGGCCATTTTTTTTCTAAAAGCAGTTAATATGACGATTAGGAAATATTGTGCTGTTTTTGGTTGTATGAATTCGTCAATAACGCATCCAGACATAAGTTTTTTTAAATTACCTGGAAACTCTGAAAGGTAAGACTATAAAATAATTATACTTACTAGTAGGTAGGTACATAATGTGTGTCTTTTTAATGGATAAGTATTTCCTTTTATCTCACGAAAAAAAAATGTTTGGATTAACAAATAAAGCGAATAGAGTAACGGAAAGTTATTGAGACGAGTGAAATAGGTAGTTATATGCGGTTCTGAATGAATCATGATGCGGTAGGTATCTACCTACTTACGCTTGTGTTAAAACTTCGGTGCATGTGTGTTTTGTTACTTTGCATAATTCAAAGTAAAGACGTGGTATTTTATTATTAATTATATTTGTTTATTATCTGTGTGTATGAATAATACTAGAAAACATTTTTTACCGTCTGTGTGTCATAAGATAGTTTTCGAAATTTTCACAAAGTGTTTCTGCTGCTACTATAACAACAATACACTGGTTAAACTGGTTTTACTTTCTCGGTATTAACAACAACAGCTAGACTCATATATAATATTTAGATGTTTGAGGGTTGTGATTTTAAAACATTCGTAGTCAGCTGTTCAGCTTTTTAATAATTAATTAATTGGTGACCAAAGAATTTTTGTTTTGAGTTGTTGCGAGTTATAGGTAGGTACCTAATTTTTAGAGACGTTAATAAGCTGAGATAAAAAGTTACTTACTCGTCAGCTGTTTCTTGCATTCTAGTTGAGTAGGTAGGTGTTGGAGTTTCTAAGGATTGGAGTTTTGTAACGCGTAAGGAGAAAGCACATTTTTTTTATTCTATAGAAGGATTTTTAAGCTATTGCATAGCTTTTATCGCGGGCTCACCGAATCAAGAAATTCTCAAAACCTAACGAAAAATACCTGACACCACGCAGATTTTTTTCTTTTAAAAAATAAAAAAGATCCTTCGTCTTCAATGGTTGCAACTGATCCGGCGAGATGATTTGGAAAACAAACCTAACTTTAGTTCCTACCAAGTTTGTGAAAAACATTTTAATTTGGAGGATGTGTTACATTCATCAAATAGAAAACTTTTAAAAAAGAATGCCCTACCATTGTTGATGCTGCCAAGCTTAGCTAGTACTGATCCAGGAGTCTCTCTAAAAGAAGATAAACAAACCCAAACTGCTCCGTTGGTAGGAAATGAAAATAGTACACAGACTGAAAATGCAACAAATAAAATCTTTGCTCAAACCTCAACGAGTCTCTCTAGCAACACACCAAGAAAAAGAAAATTGAAACTTGAACTCCTCCAATGCAGAAAGAAAATAAAATAATTAAATCTACCAATCAAAAAACAACACGCATTTTTATTGAACACTTCCTATTCAATATACAAAGTATTTCATTTATTTATATAAAAAGGATATTTACAATCACAAATCTAAATAGAAACAGAAAGTAGGCAAATATAATTAAAATGCTGGAGACGGGCAGCCCTAACGCATGTTTACGTACCGCGCGGCTGTAGGCATTTATTTCTTTCATGCGGCCGAGTTACGCTACTGTATTATAATTGTACCGTGACAGAGTGGTGAACATCACAAAAATCAAAAGGCCGAGCGGTCAAACATATGTTTTATTTATCTTAAACCGCAGCGGACAGACCAGAACTCACAAAGATGTTGCAATAGACCCATATTGCAAGGACCAGGGGATTTAATAAGAATGAAGGCTCTGGGGAACAAATTAAAATAATATCAGCATTAGAAGTTTAGTGTGCATGAATTGATGTAACGTTCACCTTCACCTCAACAAGTACATCTCAATACTACAAAATACAAAACAAATGTGCTGTAAAATGAAAGCTTATACAATAAAATAAATAAAACATACCGAAAGTTACTCCGATTGCACATGAAAACACTAAAAACACTGTTTTGAAAAACATTGTTAATTACAAAGAACCATTCCTTTGACACTGAATCGAATATGAGGCTTTTTTTGTATCGTTACATTATCAAATCACTGCCGATGAGTAACTCATTGTCCTTATCTTATCGTTACTTTTATGAATCGTATTATTAAATCACTTAATTAAAATCCAAGAATTTCATATCATATCCTTTTAAGTAGGAAGGTACCATAGGTCAAATCATAAAATAAGGATAAGTGTTTGAAATCCAGTGATTGAACGACAGGCTTGTTGGTCTAGTGGTTGGTGACTCTGACTGCTAAGCTGGAGGTCGTGGGTTCGATTCCCACCCTGGACAAATATTGTATGATGAGCACGATCATTCTGTGTCTGGGTGTAATTTATCTATAATATGTATATATTTAAAAATATATAAGTACGTCTATCAGCAGTCTGGTTTGGGATCAGACGGCCGTCTGTGAGATGTGTGAGGAAAAAAATTTCTTTCAATAGAATACATAGAACTAAGTCCCATATAAATATAAAGAAGTTTATAGCTGGCATGGCTTCATCATCAGAATCATAGAAGAATAATTTACAAAATAGACAGGCAAGTATTAAGAGTAGGAAAATATGCGATACCATATTGAGCCATTCCGAGTCATTAGGATAAGTCAAACGAGAGGAGAACTATAAGTATCCTAAAACTGAAAGAATCATACTTGCCATACCAGATAAGATAATAAACAAATGAAATAATAAAATCATCACATTTAACGATCTTTATCAAACCTACTATCGATGTTGACATTGCCATTCAGCCGCAGAAACGATTCAAGAAATCACAAGGGCCTCCAAATTCCTTTGGTATAAACTGACTACAAACACCGTCATGACAAAGTCGCTGCAATAGTTCACCGACATCTGGCTCATGTGTACAACTTTACTCAGAAAAAAATATTGGTGATTTGACTTGAAACTTAGTTATTAGTATCATCATATCATCATCAGCCTATCGCAGTCCACTGCTGGACATAGGCCTCTTCCATTGCACGCCACTTAGTTGTTGTTATTAGTTATTAGTATGTTTATCAAAATTTTGAAAATGAAATAAAACGCCGCTTCGCGCAAGAAGGTGGTTTTTCTTATGATTTATTTTTATCACCTTACTACATTGCATTGGTAAAACATCAGTGTGAGTATTGTCAATCTAAATTTAATGTTCGGTATTAGTTCAGATCTTTTCCTTGCCTACAATTCATTTCTCCAAAAGTTATGGCAGTAATATCTAATTGATTGCATAGTGGTTTGTGTAACGGACTGTCATTCCAAAGGTCGCGGGTTCGATTCCCGCTCAAGTCAAACATTTGTGTGCATGAACATTTAATGTTTGATTTAGTCTGGGTGTTTCTATATATAATATGTATGTATTTACAAAAAAAAGTATAAATGTATGATATAATCAGTTGTCTAGTACTCATAGTACAAGCTCTGCTCAGTTTAGGACTAGATGGCATTGTGTGAATGTAGTAAAATATATTATTATTATTAGTTATTGTTGTGTGTTGTAATTTAATAGTTTATTCGGATATTTTTGCATGTTTTTCTACTTCACTCGACACATTAGTTTTTATTATTATATTATGATAAGTTTATGACTGATGTCGATACCGATGAAACCGCGACGCAACCAACAGTGTTTATGGACCACAAACTTTATAGCCCTGTAATTCCATATAATCATAATTTAATTGAAAGTGTTATTATTATTATTATTTTTTTGATTTTATGAGAAAAAAAGGAAGGATTATAAGCTTAGTCCCTTGAGTACAGATTGTTTCGTGCGATTCGTACCTTCTTTTGTCGATTATTGCTCTTCATAATTATTGTTTTTATCTCTTAGTAGTTTCGAGGGTTTCGAGGGAAATAGGAACTGAGATTTATCTGCTTGGATATTATTATTATACAGTTTTTAATAGAGGAATCCTTAAACCACTATCGTCCTGTAACTATATCGTCACTACCGTCTATCGTATCTAATCCACCTGTGGAGGAACGCTAGCGTTTGCTCTCTTCATGTAATATAAGTGTCGTAAATTGTTCTCTGCCTGCAACCTTCTGTCGAGTCTATTTAAAATCAACACAACGGCTAGCTATACACCTATGCTGATGTATAGCTATGCTAGCTGCGAATGTTTAAAGTGCTCAAACAATTAATGACTTTATGAATTACCTCAGCTAATAAAATTAAATATGCGCCACATAACGCTAATCTATGTTAAGCTATGTTTTTAGATACAGGCGCTAGTCAATCCACCAAGGTTTTAGATTCCTCTTTTTCCTTTTACAGACGTAAGCTTTGGTGGAAGCATCACAATACCCGTAGAGTTCAAATTTTATCAAGGATCAAGGGTTTCATTAGACGGATAACCACGCACTGCTCGACACACGCCATATCTTCATCATCCATTTCTTTAAAGTGGTTTTCCGGCAATTCTTTACCCCTATTGATCTCGTGGGTGTTGTAAGAGTCGACTAAGAGAGCAAACTACGCAGGAAAACAACACTGTAAAGAGAAGGAAAACTTGAAACAAACCGTACACGTCAGTAGGCCAGAACCTCCTTTCTAAGAAGAGGCCTATGTCCAGCAGTGGACTATTAAAGAATAAGATAACGTTATTATGTATGTATATAAGTAGTGTAGTAGTGTAGCAGTAGTAGGTATGTAAGTAGGTGCATGTGTCTATTGCGCTTTAGTGAAAACACTTCTCTAATATAGTGGATCAACTAATTAATTATTATAGTTATTGCGTTAATGGCCTAAGGTTAATTTTCAGACATTCTCACTGAAGGTTGTCTTCCTTTCTTTCAGAAAGACACCTCCCGTACTAAGAATATGTGTTGCGGGTACTTTCTAAACATTCATGAAATGCACAAAGCACATACATAATCAGAACAACAATTTGCGGATCACACCAAGTGTTGTCCCATGTATTGTGCGGAAGACACATGTTGACTACATGTTGGAAGCGGCGAGGTGACCTTTTAAACCACTACTACATCTATAATATGTATGTATTTACAAAAAAAAAGTATTTATTTATTTATATCAGTTGTCTAGTACCCATAGTACAAGCTCTGCTTAGTTTGGGACTAGATGGCGTTGTGTGAATGTGGTACAATATTATTATTATCTTTATTTCATTCTTTATACATATAAATCACATTTTTAAATATATTTATATACAAAAACAAAAAAAAAAACATTTAAAAGTGTAAAAAATAGTTTCCCATCGGTATCGGGTACAGAGACCAAGATATCGGTGATTAGGACTCCAGAGACAGAAACTTCCTCACAATACGTGCCGTATCGAGAAGAACTGCTTATTATTGTTATTATTTATTATTATCCGTGCAGTCAAACGCATAATTTTTCCTTAACTTGTGATTAAAACGATAGCTGCCTTTCTAATGCTTTAAAGCATCTGATATGAACGTTTGAAACTGATTTAAATCAATAATTATTGAGATCAAAGATATATGAAATATAAAACTATTGATAAGATTAGAACCTAACGATATTCTTATTGATAGCGATTATGATATTCAATCTATACAAAAACCGTTGCATTTGACTTAGCGACAAAGCAATGGTGGTTTGTAGTTAAGAATGTTCTTCAAAATAGTGTGTTAGTCTTTTAAGTGCAATCGGATTAACTGTCGGTATATTTCATTTTTTTAACTAATTATCTAATTTTAGATTCAAATTATTTATTTTTTGCAGACAACACTGTTACAACTATTGAATTTTCATTGCAGATATGTTATGTTCATAGTGTACGCACAAAATATTTGATCCGTAACCGTACGTACATCTATTAATGCATTTTAGAACAAAACAAACACTTACCTGTGGTATTATATTCCTTTAACTTTATTTACTATTTTGTCGTAATTTGTGCACTTTCGCAATACACAGGAAGGCATTTCATGTATTTTAGCGTTCGCTCGCAGTGGTCCTAATTAGGACTCTCGCGTTTTGTGCGTAGGTGTCGTATCTATCTCTTGTTTCATATCATATCATTGGTTACAATGGTGTTATGAAATTACATGTGTGTTTGTTTTTACAAAAATTACATGTTTCAAGTGCTTCTACCGTAAAGCATGTAAAATTATACACTTGTGGTGAAACATTATAAAGTTATATAACAATGCAATATCCTTCTTAAGGTTATAATAATAGAGATCACTTATTTATTTATTTTAAATTCACTAATAACTACTGTGTATATTTTGTCCCAGCTTCATTTTCAATTCACCTTGCAATAAAATCATATTGCTATTAGTGATGTGCCGGATCGTTAACAAAGTATATCCGCGGATACGGATCCGAATACGGATATTTGGTGTCAAGATCCGCGGATACGGATACGGATACGGATCTTAAGTTTCTTACTCAATGGGAGCCCGTGACCTTGATTGTTGTCGCCACTTGACGCTTTGCCGTTGATATTTAAATATTTCATTATTTTAATAAGCTAATACAAAGATGTTTGATTGATCTCATTATAAAGATAGCTCATAATAAAGATAGATAGTACCTACGACCTGCCTAGTTGATTTAGTGTAGTACGATAAATGATTGCAATACAAAGGTGCCAAATATTTGTTTTAAGAAATAAAAAGTAATCTGAACAGAATTGAATAGTTTTTCATAGCTACCTAATAACCATTATTCAGGATTATTTTAAATTTACTGAAAACCTCTAAAGTGCATATTAGTAACATTATAAACAACAACTTTTCTTCTGGACTAACACTGAAACCGAAAAAAAAAAAAAATGTTTCTCCATACAAACTAACAACATTTGATTGGTCATTTGAATGGAGGACCAATTTTTTTTCATTTTGACTTTGGCCAGAAAAAAAGTTGCTGTTTATAGTGTTACAAACACATACCTAAGAGTTTTACAGTGAATACAAAATCACCTAGAGAATTTCATCTATGCATTGAAAGATCCGCCAAAAAAGTCACGGATACGGATACGGTTACGGATCTCTCTTCTCCCTTGGATATCCGCGGATACGGATACGGATACGGATATCCGGCACATCACTAATTGCTATGGACTTATCACAAGAGCTTGGCAGAATAAAAACTCCTGTTTTTGTTAGATAAGTTATTTATACAAACACACACACACACTCATATACTCGTATACATACATTATAAACACTAAAAATATGCATGAGCAAATTCAGGCTATCAGTTACAACTACCTCTTAAAATATTATTATATCTCCATCCAAATGAAGATCTATCCAATGATCATTTAATAAGTGTGTAATTTGAGAGAGCCCTGGTACCCGTAACACAAGTTCGATCTTACCATGGGTACCAGAGTTTTCATTGACACTACCATGTTTGATTTTTTATTTTTTTTACTGTTTGTACACATTTTTTATTACATACACAAAGAGTATTATATATAGTAGTATAATTGTACAACGTAATTTGAAATAAATTTATTATCATTATTATTTATCTTTTTAAAATGACAAAAAATATGTATTTCTAACCTGTTTACCAAATATAATGATTCATTCACACTAATACCGATCATAGCTTCTCAAAGTCGGATGAAAATAATGTTTGTTTTTTTTTTGTTGTTTTTTAAAAGACAACTTCCGCATTAGTAATAAATCCTGTGTCGCGGGGGACTTTACAAACATACATGAAACGGACACAAAGAACACCCAGACTCAGAACAACAATTTGTGGATCACACAAAGTGTCGTCCCATGTGGGGTTTGAACCCACAACACTCGGCGTAGTAGGCCGAGCCGTACATTCGTCCCGGGTGGCAGCGGCCGGCAGGATCGGAGCGGGTCTATAAATATTGCTTATAAAAATGTCCTGCAGTATGGTCCTATCATAATAATAGTATAATTGATTAGTCGCAGCGGTAGTCGCCTTTATGAAATGATGGTCTCATGGTAAAGACGAGAGTTAACAAGTTTTATTAGCTTTATTTCTAAGCTATCACCTAATAATGACAAAGTAGGTACATACTGCGTAATTCGAAAGAAGTGTCCAGTGTCCACGTCCACTGTGTCTACGGCGCACTTTAGTTATAATCGTAATTGGGTATTCCCTTTGTAAAAATTATTGAAGTAACGAGATCTGTGACAGTAATTCAGCTTTTACTGGGCGCGAAAGCTGATAAGCTTCTAGTGTAAGCGTGGTCAAAGGTTGATTTAACCTGTGAACATAGTGATTGCATTAATTCCCTTACATATGCATAATGATATAGTTGTGTTGTATAGAAGTTCTAACTGTATCTTCAACCAAAAATTCATTAGCACTTGTATTTAAATATCTAAATCAATAGAACATCACGTTACAAAAAAAGATAATAATTTAAATTATAAATTTATAGCCACAAATTAGGTTTGTTTTGTCATTAATTGTATGTTATCTCTATATCTGAGTAACTCTATCCTGCCACGCTGTGGCACGTTGTGGTTGGGTCGCTGAAATATAATAACAATATTTGAAGCTGGTTGTATATCGTATCCAAATTTAAGGTCAATCGGTGCAGAACTTTTTAAGGTTTTGAAGCGTACCCAAACCAATTTACCATTTTATAAATAAGATAGATTATCATATGCTGCCAATCTGACTGACGAAATTATGGTATGGCACGCTAAGCAGTACTTCAAAAGACATTCTATCTATTGCGTTTAATGTAGTCTGTGTGTAACAATGTAACACTGTGTGTACAAATTTCATATTACTATCACACTAGCTATTGACCGCGTCTTTGCTCGTGTTAATGTTTGCCGTGTAACATTTGGTCACTGAATTTTCCGGGATAAGATGTAGCATTTAAAATGAGCTTAATCTGTTCCCAATTTCACCTAGGTCCGGTCAGCTGTTTTGGCATGATTAAATGTTCATTCAAAATTTAGCATATTCCGGGGATGGTTGCATACATTAAAAAATATATCAATGTGGATGAAGGCCTCACATATGAGTTCTTTTCCAATTATATACTCGTCAACATCATTCTTAACTATCAACATCATGTCATGGAGGCTACTGAAAGTGCCGAACTCGTCGCCAAATTTTGGGCCGACTCAATTTGAATTGCCATCGACACGCTAAGAGAAGAACATCATGTTCCCATCCTGTTATGGGTCTGCTCTTTCATCATATATTATATGCTTCTTTTATAATATACTAGCTGTACCTGCCACGCTTCGCTGTGGCATAATGTGATTGCATTGAGGAACAAAACTAAAGCGAAAATTAGACATCAACAATATTTGAAGCGGTTTTTATATCATGTCGAAATTGGAGCTCAATCGATGCAGAACTTTTTGAGCTCAAACATTTTTGAGTAATAATTTTTTATTTCTAAACTTCCTACGTTAGTACTTTATGATGTTGGTTTAGTTTAAAAAAAAATCCTCTTTTAGTTTAAAGTATATAAAATATTAGTATAGTAAGTAAGTAAGAAATAATAATAGTAAGTAAGTAAATAAAATATTAATTTTTTTTTACTCAGTTTAGTTTATCTTGCTGCTCTTGATTTAATAAGTAATATTCCGTCCATCTTTGTATGTCAATAGTTCGTCCAACGTCCCATGCAAGAATAGACAATATAATTTTGATGTCTTTGTTTAACATGTTAAGTTATAGGAACACTCATATTTCGTTTGTGCAAACCTACATTATTGCATTACGGCAAAAAATATTAAATTCTTAAAAATATATTTTAAATACTTTTATTTAACGTACATATTATGTTTATTAAAACTTAACTGAAATAAGAAAACGCCGAATGAATTGAGAATAAAATGTAATTTTTTATAACGTTAACTAGTCTCCAAGAACAAAGTTGGCTAATATATAATTTATTTTAAAATTGTGTATACATTGTTTAGGTAGGAGGAAGTAGGCAGATAGAAGCCAAAGCGTAAAAATAATAGGTACCTGTTACTAAAATATTAAATTAAAGTAAATGACTTAAGTTAGGTATACTAACGTACGGCCTTTCAATTCTAATGATATATATTTATTTATACGGCTAAAGTAACCGTGTGGTGACGGATTAAGAATACGCAGTGTCACCACCCCTCTTCATCCCGTGGGTGTCGTAAGAGGCGACTAAGGGAGCAAACTGCGCAGGACCATTGCACTGCAAAGAGAAGGAAAACTTGAAACTAACCCTATACCAACCCGTCTGGCCAGCGCGGTATAACAGGCCAAAACCTCCTTTCTAAGGAGAGGCCCTTGTAAAGTAGTGGACTATTAAAAGCTGTTTATGATATGATGTCTAAAGTAACCTGACCGAAACATCAGGAACAAGTCAACGGTTTAGTTTTGTAATACTTTTAACGAGATCTCGTTAGTTTCCGTACATAAACTATTTGGAATAAGACATAGATTACCAAACTCTAAAATGTCCAGTAATCGTCACTACTCTCACTATTCAAACAAATCGCCTACAAAATAATTACAGCAACAACTACCGTCGAAACAGGATTTACCACAATGTTTTTTTTAACGACACTGAATAAAAATAACGCAACAATTGTTCACCAACCAAGAAGTTCTAAAACCGATAGTGGATACGTAATGAAAATATTGAGGCATGAACAGTAGTATAATATACTCTTCTAATTTAATACACTATAATACACTCTCCTAATCACTCATTAACAGGCGCGCCACCATGTCTTTGTTTAACAACCTAAAACTATACGAATTCGAAAAATAAATATATGTTGGTATCCCATTCCAAGTATAGAAGACAACGAGTTTAAACTATTTAAAGCCTGCCTGCTAGTTGAAGTTTAGTTGAACTCAATATTTAATTATTTTATTCATATGACCATCATAAGTTGAACTACTTCTGTAGATATACTCTCTCGATTTCTCTAGACCTCTGAAGTTTTTGTAACAATTTCAACATATTTTTTTAATTTATAAGATCATCATTATCTTCTTACAATTTTTTCAAGTTCATTTGGGGTCGCCGCAATGAGTTTTCTGCTTCCATTCTCATCATACAAACCCACTCTTCTTTCATCGGTGACCTCAAGTATGTTAACAAAACTAATCTTATCCACAACCTAGTTTTTTTGTAATTTGTTGATAAGTGTGATCCATAAAGATAAAAGAGGGTTTTGTTTCAATGAACAACAAGTCTACAAGTTTCATTTATACTGCTTGGGTTGTGGGGCTTTGGGACCGGGATTGCGGTCCCAAATTCCTCCTATAAATACAATAACTATTTTTGAGTAGTATATTGACCACTAATTAATTTATGTGTCTTGAGCAAGCCCGGGCAATAAAAACATTTACAATAAATACAAATAAAACTATTTTTATAAAACGATATAATATTTCTTTTATTTCTAGCCTTCTATTAGAATTTTAAAATTTTATTTTTAAAGCTATTCTTTAAATAAAAGAAGAAGTTAAGTCTCATTATAAAGTTTAATTAGGTAGAAATTCTATTTTTTTTTTTATGGAATGTACTTACCCAAGTCATCGTTTGTGTTTTTATTAGTTGCAATCACTAACAAAAAAAAAACAATATACTACTCAAAAGCATTTATTGAATCTATAGCAGTAATTGGGAACCGTGGTCCTGGTCTCGAAAGCCTCACGACTGGTCTGGCGACTCGCAATGCTCTTGCAGAGGTCTTAATTATTACGTATTTTGCGTAGGTGGCGTATCTCCCTCTTGTTTGTATTGACTTTACGTTTAACCCATTGAATTATATAGGCCTAAGACGGCCTTGATTTTATGTTGTAATAGTTGTATATTTTTTAATTTATTCTTCGATCTCATAATCAGGGCAATTGTGCCCTATTGATTAAAGTTATAATAAAATAATGAAATAACTACGTTCTGCTACAAGCTTAATGTGAATAACAAAACGCATGTTGTGATAACAACGGATCACACAAAACTCTTTGTGAGTCATAAGCTTTACATTAAGACATTTGTGTTGTATAAGAGTCGTATGTTTATTTCTATATTTTGAAATGTAGCAATTAAATATAAAAAAATACATATTTTGATAAGTTGCTAATTAAAAATTAATTTATTTTCTTCTAACTTATTTTGTTCTTTTTCCTTGATATACCTGGAATAGGGTAAGTTTAATACGGAAAATTAAAAAAATGTTTCGCAGTTTTATAAACTTTTATAGTAGATGTAACGAATATCAATATCAGTCTAGCATGTATTTAAATGGAAATTTTATGTCTCCCAAACCGCTCTTAATACACAGATCCATTGCTTTCTATCTTTTGATTCTTTAAATCCCATTCTATGTTTGGTAAGCAGTAAGTAACAGAATCATAAATATGCATTTAAAAAAAATACGCATGTACACAATTGTTTTTTGTACGAATTATATAAATATACAGTTATGGAGATAGGTATATACTCGTACGTCCATGGGCACTATGCGTGTTGATTATTGCAAGAAACAAATAAGAAATATACTAATAATTGAGGTAAATTGACCAATTTTCAAATTTAAAGCTGTATTACGAGTCCCCGGAACGAGAAGATTTTCTCCTGCGTATTTAGGTGTTGGAGATAAATTTGTTCCGGCAATTAATTCAATACCGTTGCCTGTAAGAGAAGAAAGATTATTGCATATTAAAATGTAGTAAGAGCGGGAAGCGAAGTAGGGCGCTGAGAAAACTTCCCTCTTACGTTACCTATTTATTTTATTTATTTTTTATGGTTTAAAAAGACAACTCCCGCATTAGGAATAAATCCTGTGTCGTGGGGGACTTTACAAACATACATGAAACGGACACAAAGAACACCCAGACTCAGAACAACAATTTGTGGATCACACAAAGTGTCGTCCTATGTGCAGTCAAAACCTATGTATCTTTGCTCTTATAATATCTTTCTTTTAGTCTTAATGTGCATCTGAATGCGAAACCCGATGTTTTTGCTGTAGTTTACTTATACTTAGGACATAAGAAGTAACTATACCTCGCTTATTTTCTACTTGCAATGAGAGTAACAAGGGTGTTCAATAACTAATAATTAATCGGGTTAACTGTAAGCTGTCTATGTAGGAGTCTGCATCAAAATAAAATCCATATACATTTTTTTCAAGGCGCCTAGAGGCGCCGTCGTCACATTTCCACAGTAAAATTTTAAAACTGCCCTTTGCCGTTAAGTTATTATAACTTTAAAAGATTGCACCACTCAAAGTCAAGGCAGTCGAAACGAGTTGAAAATACAGAAAGGGTTTATACCTTTACTTTTTTTCTGAAACGAATCTTACCTATGTTACAAAGGTTGCTCGTGCATGCTCTATAGTACGTCCTAAAGTTATAGTCGACGATCTCATGGTTGAGATGCACTGGTGCTCGTTCACAACCACGAGTGAAACTGAGGACTACACCGGCAGGGTCCTAAAATGAAATCGCTTATGTGAAAACCCTATCCTTTTAACTTTTTCTTTAATGTTGAAAATTAATGTTTTTTTTAGGCAGAGTTTGTGCCATGGTTACCAGACGGCTGATAAATCTTATAAATATAAACTCTACTCTATCATATGATCAGCTCCAAGATGCCAAAGTCAAAAATTACTTCCAAGATTGGTATACGTAGTTAGTTAATTAATCCATTACAGGTGAAGGTATTATAACAGTGTGTTAATATTATAGTCCTTCTTTATTTACTTACCACATGTTCCTGCCTTACTATGGTGCAATATATGTACGGACAAACCACCTGCCTGGTATTATTTGCTATTGTAAGACATGATTGGTCTGTACTCGTGGCAGAAAAGCTGCAACTGTAACATGAGAACTTTCCTAAAAATAATAAAGAGATTATTAAGATGTGCCTAATAACAGCACTGTTTTAAAAAGAATCATTCTCCTTTATACCTTTTTCTTAGTATGTCTTTAATGTGAAGACGAGTCAATTTATGACCCCACTACATTATTACATCCCAATTAAGTTCTAACCTATTTACATCCCGTAAATAGGTTAGAACTTAATTGTTGTCAAGAGAACACGAATAAATAAAGTGTATTTTCTTTTATTAATTATATGGAAATATTTACTGATCATCACATCACTTGCAATGAACCCATATTGTTTGGGATCGCGGTACATAAGACTGAAGGCTCTGGGAAAAATATCATCTGAATTTGACAAGCTTAGTGTGGAAGAATAGGTGTACGTACTTCCAACACATCGAGGATCAACCAAACTGGATAAGGAGGGCCCTTACCTTAATAAGTAAATTTCAATAACAATAACTCAGATTGTAGAAACATTTGCACAAGCATTTATAAAAATATCAGTTCAAGACAAGATGCACATAACACATGGGGTAATTAGATAATTAAATAAATAAAACATACCGAGAGCTATTCTGGTTGTATAAAAACACAGAAAAAATAGTATTTTAAAAAACATAATGATTTACAAACAATCAACCAATCCCTTGTGGCTTAATCGAATGCCATCTAGGTTCCTTTTGTATCGTAAAATTATCATAATCATTGTTGCTGAACAATGACTTAGTTCTGAATGTTATCAGTATTTTGATGTCTAAGTATTTCATATCAGATATTTTGAAGCGCGACACAAAGTGACAAATGTGGGACAAATCTTTTACCTCGTGTACCGCCGACTACCTCTTCGTCATTTTTCGTCTGGCCCAGTTCATAAACTCAGTAGGCGTCAGTTCCTTACTACTAGTTTTTTTAACACTGTCAGCTTCGTGGTAGACAAAGGGAAATATGTAACTGATAAATTTTGAATTTACCGATGACATTTTACTTAGGGGGCTAGAGGGCACTTAACGACGAAATGCAAGAAAATCAAAGCTTATATTAAAATCGCATGCACTGACCATAAAAATTAGCCTCTTATACAGCCGAGTGAGAACGAAACTATATCGCGATCTAACTCACCCCTCACGCAATACAAATTAAGTTAGAAAATTTTTTTTTTTTTAAGTTAACTGATGGCCTGGTGGGAGTTTGTTTCACATTAACCCGCTTTCGACAGCAAGCGCGTTCGGCGTTGTGATTAGTAAAAAGTTCAGAGGGCCAAGTGCGAGTTTATTTTACATCATTGGTGAAGATTTTGGTGCAGGCCAATCGCATCGGACGATCGAGTAGAAATAAACTTGCACTTGGCCCTCTTAGGCCCAAGTGTTAGTTTATTTCACATCTACTCGCTCTCGATAGCGTTGCGATTGGTGGAGATTTCAGTGTGGGCCAATCGCAACGCCGAAAGCGGTCACCGCGATGAGCGAGTTGATGTGAAATAAACTCGCACTTAGCCCTCAGTGAGGGCTAATCACTATTCTCCGTGACTATCGAGTAGATGTGAAATAAACTCACACTAGACCTTCAAATCTTTATTCAATTTTCGAAAGTATGACCACGTGTCTGCTTTACGTTCTCAACAACATTGGTTGCCTATTCTCCTGCGCCGTAATCAGAGAGCCCTGACCTTTCTCTTTTCATTCCTCAACGCCCCATTCTCATCCACTTACCTCGATCTCTATCTTCGTTACCTGTCCGCTAATCACGACAGAAATCCCCGCTCAACAACTAATTTGCTTCTCCTGTGTCCCTTCCAAAATATCGACTTCGTGAATTCTTCGTTCTTTGTGCAAGCAGTACTCTTCGTTCTTTGTGTAAGTTAGTTAAAACTTCACACAGTGCACCTACCTTACCAGATTTCTACACCACTCTACGCCACCCAAAGGTTGGCTTGTAGAGAATACTCAGGGCATTAAGTCTGCCGATGTACATAAGTGCATAAAAAAAACTTAACCAATCGCAACGCCGAACGCGCTCGCTGTCGAGAGTGAATTGATGTGGAATAAACTTGCACTTGATTCGCAGTTACGAGTATGGTTCCGCTCACAGTTAACTTATTAGAATTGTATTTTTCTAACTTAGTTTATAAGAATTTATATTGTATACAATCGGACACAACCATTACTTTTCTTCTTTTTTTTACCCGACTGCAAAGGAAGGGTTATGTTTTTCGCGCGTCTCTCATATTTTCATAGGATTTAATATAATTAACATATCGTTAGATTCGTCTTGGTAACCCAAGTGTTCTTAGATAGGTGACGTTAAAAAGAAACCAACATGAGTGTAAGACGCTATAGTTTAAAATAAAAAATGAAAAATTTGGATACTGCAATATGGGTATCAAATTAAAGGAAACATCATGAGGGTTTTAAAATGGTATATCATGAACATATTTTAATTTAAACAAATATGTTATTTATTAATCTATTCAAGATACGCGCGGATGACTAGATAGGTTTGTGAAATTTAAAGTGACAAATGTACATCTAATTAAATATAACAGAGTAAATAAATGTTGATATTAGGTTATAATAAAACAAGCCATACCGAAGTGAAAAAAATCAAGCAATCAAGTGTAATATTTATGTAACAAGAACGTAACACGGACGTTATTTCTGCCAAATTTGTAGAGTACCCTAATACCGTAATATTTATAATATAAGTAAATAAATGACCTATTTTAGGCGGAGCTAAACCAACAGAACACACTAGTTTACGAAATTACCACAAGATCGAGCGACGTATGCTTCCTTTAATTTTATGCTGGGCAGTGACAGTATATAAATTGCAGGGTACCACTTTAGATCGAGCTGTTGTCGATTTAAGCAGTAACCTATTTGCTAAAGGTCAAGCCTACGTGGCTTTGAGCAGAGTCCGATCTCTCTCAGGGTTTGCTAGCAGTGCCCTTGGCCCTAAAAATATAATAAGTCATCCGATCACACGATGAAAATTCCTTTAAAGAATTAGACCGTTTACGGAATTTGTAATAAACGTAACATACAATGCGAAATTCTCCATTTTATTATAATCGTAATTAAAAAGTGTAAAATAAAAAATAAATAAAAAACCCGACTGCGTAAAAAATAACTAATTATAACTTACTAATAACTTTAAATAAAAACTGAAAAGAAGAAAACAAGTTCAGTCCAGAAGTGTAGAAAGCAACTTAATTACTACAAAATTAAAATAATTTTATTATCAATTCACACAAAATAAAACAATATATTCTAATACGAAACATATTGACTGCAACAGTTGGAACCCATTAAATAATTTAGACTCATCAAATTGTCATAAATAATCTAAAATCATTCCATCTAATATGGGTCCAGACTGTTGGGTCCACTGTTATTGGGCCTGGATAGGTGCAGTGTCGATTCGGGATGGACCTTAAAATTACATGGTCTGGGTCCGAGTCCACCGGGTTGATTTTGAGTATAAACACTACATATTTCTGGCTCTTGCATCGCCGTGATTGCGTCCGGTTCCCCCGGAGGCGATTCACCAAAAAAATAATTAAAAGAAAATGTTCAATGATACCTAGGGATATACGTATTACTGTCATAAAATAACTGGTAGGTGCCAGATATACTAGTATTACGCAAAGACTCAAAGCGATTATTTTCTTGTCTCTAATGTTTTCTGTTTCTTAATCTCGATTATTTTCTTGTAGTCATCCAACTGTATCAACAGTTGGTAAGTGAATACTTGCCAAATGTTGGTTTCGGTGATAATCGGTGTTTAGTACCCATTTAACAAACTCATGATGTACTCAGTGAGACCTGACTTGTGACTACTTCAAAATTATGTGCTGGTTTAGCTATTTAATATTTAAGACCTCATGGAATTTGTAGGTATGTAGACTTTTTGTATACTTCGAACATGACAAGTATACGTATACAAGAACTCTACATACCTTTTTTTTCCGTGCGGCAATCCCCTCGGATACCACCGGTATATCGGTGGTATTTCAGACTCTCACCGACTAAAACCGCACGCCGTCTCGGGTACTAATAGCCGGGGAACCAGGTATACCCTTTCTAGGGTATACCTATAAAGAAAAAGTCTACATACCTACAAATTCTATGAGTATTAATCAACCACTGAAACGTAATCTCCTTACGTCTTTTTTAACTTTTATTTCTACAAAAAAAGTGATTATTTGCTTCTGCTTATATTTACTTCTTTTTTGCTCATAAAAGGGTTATAAAAAGGTCCATACAAAAAATTTGGACAATAGTCATTTTATCAAACCTCTTTTCAATATTATATCCATTTTGGTGCACTCAAGGTAATTAATAATTTAATAGTGTATATTGAAGTTCAATTTTATTCTATTTTAGTCCACTAGTCCATAACAATGAGTGAATAGTTTTTGTGAGCTATGTTCTAGAATTGCTTACTTGCATTGATTGAAAACTGTTATAACTTTTTTAGTTTTATCATTACTATTCATTACTCTAAAATTGTCAAGGCAATATTTTTGTGGAACTGATAATTACTACTATAACTGTAACTTGAATACTTATATTTAACTAATTAAATTGAGCTCGTCGAAACTGATTCGATCTTGATTTTATATTTCTCTGGAAATTTTCTTTCATTTCCAGACTGCGATGAAGCAAGATTTCTGCAAGAAGTAGTGCAAAAGCTAGTAATACTCCATAAAGCAGCATCAGCAATGCAGGATAGAAGTCCACCATCTTAACTGACTCGAAGTTACCGCTTGTAACTGTGCATAGTGGCTTTTTAACGAATATCATACGATTGTTTCTGGTGTTTAGACCATGTTCCTCGATGCGCAATAACCTGTTAAACAATTAAAGGTCTTAATATTCGTTTATTGTGTATGAATATTGCTAATAGATAAATTCCCCATATTCCTCTTAAAGTGCTACTGTTTATTTTTTGCAATTGTCTCGCGATTACAGTTAGGGCGTCACGTTATCAGCTTTAAACATTTTTTTTGAATGGATTTTTTTATCAAATTGTTAGTTTTAAATAAACATTTTTTCATTGATCCTAGAAAAAATGATAATAATTACATTGTTGTACCTAATTATCTGTTTCCAGATAAAGTGAATTAAGATAGTTCGTAAGTAAAGTTTTTTGTTTGCGTATAAAATATTATACGTAAATGTTTTTCTTTTATTTCTACGTATCTAAATACTTAAAAACATAGTTATATTTTTTGTGTGTTATAATAATTACAAATTTTATTAAATATTATAGACCATATTCTACCGCTGTAACTCGGAAACATTTTAATTAATCCTATGATTGGCTGAAAGAGATACAAACATACAAAGACAATAAGTATTTTTGTGTATGCCGCCCTTTGTATATTAACTGTTTGACATATTAAGTATGTACGATAACGAGTCTGTAACAATAGCGTACAAACAAGGGTTATCTATCTATTTATATATTTAGTAACAATCTAATCAGTGTTCATGTCTAATCCTTATAAATTCTTAGCAGATAACAAATCAACAACTTATGTTGTTAAACAAATTACAATTCGTTTGAAATGTAAGGAAATAAAAAGAAGTAATGACAATAGTGCACATTATATAATCATCAACAGCTTTTATTAGTCCACTGCTGGACATAGGCCTCTCCTTAGAAAGGAGGTATCGGCCTACTATACCACGCTGGCTAAACGGGTTGGTATAGGGTTTGTTTCAAGTTTTCCTTCTCTTTGCAGTGCTGTTGTCCTGCGTAGTTTACTCCCTTAGTCGTTTCTTACGACGCCCACGGGATGAATAGGGGTGGTGACATTCTGTATTCTTAATCCGTCACCGGACCGTCCGGACGTACATTATATGAATAAAAATAATAAATATTAATCATTATATTGATATGAACCCGATAATTAAGATTGGGGTTTATTTGTTCACAGTATCCAATATAAATTTGTCATTAGCTATCTAACTTAAATAAAAGTATCAAAATTTACCCGACTCGGTACATTTCCGTGTATGGAGATTCTTTCTTACAGCAAAACCATGGTTTGCGGCCTTGGATGTAGTCGATCTCCCGTAATCCACACTTTTCATGTTCTCGAAAGTATTGAGAGACGATTCTATATCCTGTACCAATATTCATATTGAAAGCAAAAGGTTTCTGTAAAAAAATCAAAACAATTACTTATCACAAGTCTGGCATAGGCCGTAAAGACTTTAAACAGGGACCTACTAGAGGAGGCAGCCATTATTTACTCTTGGCTGCCTCCGCAGGCTCCGGCTGAGGAGGTCAACAATTGGGCTGGTCGCTTTCGTGATGCGATTACGCAGATTTGATGCATCAGAGATCGGCCTCCAAGGAAGGAGGTCTACTGGTAGTCCCAGGAGTTGGCGGACTTCCGCGCGGCCTGTACTCGTGCCCGGAGGTCCTACACCCTCAGTCGGCGGCGTCACCGCAGCGACAGTGAGGAGGACCGGCTTCATGAGACTTTTCACGTCTTTGGACCGGCCGGACAACCGCAAACTCGGGGGATCATCCGCTCGAAATGCTCCTCGAAGCTCCAGGGGATGTCCAGGGAGAGGCCGAGGTATTTGATGTACCACCCGACCTCGACCTCTGTTCCCCCCACTTTAATAAGCGCGCTGGTGGGAACTGCACCTCTGCGTTTCCTGTGAAACCACAGGGCTTCCGTCTTATGAGGTGCAACCCTTAGACCCAGTCCGCTGATCCGTTGGACGACACAAGCCACCCCTAACTCGGTGAGCTCAAGAACTTCTTGCCATGCCCCCCAGCTAGTATCAGTCGTCCGCGTAGCAGACGACACTCACTCCTGGGGGAAGGCTAGTCCTCTGGGCGGCGTCATACGCGAGGTTCCACAGAAGAGGTCCTAGGACCGACCCCTGGGGAACACCGTATATGACCTCGTTTCGACAGTCTTCGCCGTCCCAACCCATATACGATATGGACCTGTCGCGGAGATAAGCCCCGATGATGTCCCGCAGGTAGGGAGGCAACTGGTGATACACAAGTGCCTCCCTAATCGCCCACCACGGGAGAGAGTTAAAGGCGTTGAAAATGTCAAGACTGAAAGCCAACGCCGCTCCCCCGACAGACAACCTCTTCCGACAAGGAGCGGACACGTTCAATCGCGTCCAGCGTAGAGCGTCCCTGTCGGAAGCCAAATTGGTTGTCTGATAAATCAGGGCCCACTCGCGACCGGTGCTGGTTAATACGGGCGGCGATAACTCTTTCAAAGAGTTTCGCCACCTCGTCCAACAGGCATATCGGTCGGAAACTGCCTGTTTGATATTATAAATTTACCAAACAAACCAAATATTTTACAGAGAAAAGTTGACAATAAGCCAATCTCTTGAGACTAATGAAAGTCGAAACACAGTCAACAAAAGAGGTTCATAAGTTTGTAGTGATTATCAGAGATTTTTCATTTGGAGAGAAACCTACGCAAAATAAAATAAAAAAATTACTGTTTGAAGTCTCTTTACTCCTTCTTCAAGACTTATAAAAATTGGTTTATACCCTTTTGGTGATATCTTAGTCTCATAAAAAGCTTTCCGAATAGGATCTCGTGCATAATCTGCCTGAAATATACAAAGAACAGGTATATTTAGTTTTCGAGAACATGTCCATAGATGTAAACAAAATAAAGACACTTTTTTATGGGCGAAACTGTTTTAATCTTAGGGTGTGAAATATTATTTAAATAACTGGATCTTGAAGGATATGGGCAAATATAACTAATACTACTAGAACAAGAGAACTTCTAGAACTAGAGCAAAAGACGCATTTCAGATGCTTAGAATTAGTTTAATGTTAAGGATTTCTCTTAGTAGTAAAATTCTCCACTCCTGAAAACTGAAAACAATAAACTAGTTATGCAAAAAAAAGCTTAAAAGAGAAAACAAAAAAAAATGTTAGAAGTATACGATACCGAAAAATAATATCTATGAAACACAACGTCTTCTATGCCAAACTCTAATTTTGAGTTCATGAGATCTGTAACAGTTCTGATTTGGTTTGAAGTTGATTGCAGAAGTACCACGATACTGGCAGAATACGAAGTGTAGAAGAAGAGGAATGCCAAAAATACTATGAACATCACTAGACGTCCTAAGGTTCCTGAAAAAACAAATGAATTTCTACTATTTCCAGAAATGGACTTAGGCACTTCCACGGTGGGAAAGTTAAACTTACAGTAAGTTTCAAATTCAAGTCCAGTCTATAACGAGGGAGATCAGTAGATAGTGATAGTTGTTTTACGCAATAATAATAATAATTATATATTATATATATATATTATTACACGTAATTATAAGAATAAAATCGATATTAATTATTATAAATCTTTTTCAATTGTCAATTTTATAATGTCTAAATTCAAGCTTAAAGTAATGAAGAAATAATGATGAAAATTTACTACATTTAATTTACTACATTTAACATTTATAATGTTTGTATTTATAAAATATTCAAGGTCGTATCTTTTACGAACAGCATAGACGAGCATGCAGTGTTTCTAGAAGAGGTACTGGGAAGAGGTTCATTACAATTTATCCTTTATGTTAGACCTGATCCACAACTAACCTTTTAGCTCATTAGAACTTCCTTGTTGAGAAACGGCACTAACCACAAAAATTATAATGTCGCTCCATGTTGCTGCCAAACATGTTTCATCGATGTTTTTCTAAAACACAAGGTAAGCTATAAATGTACGCTGAATTGATCATCATATACTTGGTACTTAGGTAGTCAACTGCTTCACATTGGCCTCTCCGTAGAAAGGAGGTTTTGGCTAAAATTATAAAATTATATTGTTTCTATATTGAGTGTATTGTGATTAACAGTTCAATCCTTACCTCTTCATAATCTTCGCATTTCTTGATATCCCATTTAGCATTCACGTACAGTATAATTACCAATATGAGGATAAATCCCCCGAGGCAATACCATACAGCAGTTGTGAAGGGTAAGGTAAATAGATTATATTGATAAGACAGAGGTGGTTGCCGAAATACTATTTTAGACATAGACGTAAAGCCAGGAATGGTTATGTATTCTAAGATCTCCATACGGTCTTTGTTCATAAATGAGATGGTTCCTGAATTAGGATAAAGGATACAGTATTAAAACAAACATTGGTGTTGTGAGTCTGGTGTGTGATACTAATCAGTAATCTAACTCTAATCACTAAAAGGCGAGCTTAGTTAGTTAAAAAACTTATCATCATCATCATCAACAGCCTTTAATAGTCCACTGCTGGACATTCCTCAGGCCTCTCCTTAGAAAGGAGGCTTTGGCCTACTATACCACGCTGGCCAGATGGATTGGTATAACTTTATGTAAAATTTTCCTTCTCTTTGCAGTGCTGTTGTCCTCCGTAGTTTGCTACCTTAGTCAGCTGTAACGATAACCACGGGATGAATAGGGGTGGTGACACTCCGTATTCTTAATCCGTCACCACACGGTAATGTACATCATAATTTTTTTACTAGATTACTATTGTTATTTGTTGTATGTATATCGGTTGAAATGCTTTTACTTCACCTACCACATAAGTCAGCTTTTCCTGTGTATATATCTCCGTTCATGCCAGTCCAGCTACCATTCACAGGATGGCCCCAAGAATCAGAGAATATAAATAATCTTGTTGCATTTAAGAACTCGTACAGATTGTTGATTGCGTGGAAAGTGCTTTTTGTGACCGGGTCTATGAACGTATTGCTGGAATGGATTTATATATATATTCATAAGTTAAGTATGATTCTGCGTTTATGAAAAAATGTATATAAATCTTGGTTGGACAGTAACTGTTTTGTTTTTTTTTGTTTTTGTGATTTTTATTTCATATT
The DNA here is from genome assembly GCA_902825455.1 of Arctia plantaginis. Taxonomy (NCBI): domain Eukaryota; kingdom Metazoa; phylum Arthropoda; class Insecta; order Lepidoptera; family Erebidae; genus Arctia; species Arctia plantaginis. Next base: position 8,585,806 of record CADEBD010000171.1, on the reverse strand, counting down.
AATTTCATTTGTTTTTCTTTTCCTAAAATTGCCTTGTAAAAATTATCAAGTAATTTTAAAATAACTGTAAAACATGAAAAAAGTCTGAACTAAAGTATTATTATTATGATAATACATAATCTTGCTAGCAGCGCCTCAGCATCCGAAACTAAACCAGAGAATACTTGAATTGATTTTACTTATTTCTAATTAATATAATTTTGATTTACTACGCTAACACTCAGCTACTGCTAACATCTCTAAATTGACAATTTATACACTGCATATTTAAATGAAAATGAAAATATTGATTAGACTAAAGAATTCAGTAAAGATCGCGTGTCTAGATATATTTGTACTGTTGTTCTGTTAGCCCATAGATTATGTGATAATTTAATTTTGTGTAGCCAGTCATTCGTGTGGAACTTTTTTCTGTATTTTTCTGTCCACTAGAGGGAAAGCTGTGTACAAAATAGGTAATACACCATATTGGAATATTTCATACAATGTATTTTGTGTTTACTTTTTTATTATTGTCTTTTCATTAAAAATTAGACTAAAATAGAAGCTTTTACTGCTGAAATTTTTCGAAACTGTTAGATTTTTCAAGGTTTAGCCGAAATTTACGAATTAAAAGAAAAGAAGATCATTTAAATAGGCGATGATCGTTCTGGTAGTTGCATAATTTCACTTAGTTGGAAACTGTGCTGAAGCTGTACCTGCAAAAGTAACAATAATGTACAAAGTGTGACATACGTTAAATCTGCTAAATTATAACGTGTTCTATTATCAGTAATAACAAGAGAAGTCACTATGGTATTTCCTTTTAAATCTTTTCTCCTCACAGCATTAGACATGATTCTTTCTTGTGACTTATTTAAACCGCTTTTATTAGTCCAAGATCCATAATATTCCACAATCCATTCGGCTTCCGGTTTTATCTTGTACACTGTCAAAATAAAACACACTAAAAACAAAAACAATGACACTCCCGATAAAGTATTATTTTTATTAAGCATTAGTTAAGTTCATGTTATAATATGGATCAAGGAGGGTCTATACCAGAAATACGTGCCTACGAAATGTCTAGATACACTTTCTTATCACCGTTGTTGTCCATCGCATCGTTCCTGAACTGTTTTGAACTACATTCTTTTAATTATCCATCAGACACTAGTAGAAATAAAGCAATCAAATGGCCAGCCAAGAACAGCGAGGGATATATGTTAGGGTGCTCTGTGTAAACATGGAGAACCTATCATACGCAAAGGTAAAGGTCAAAGCAAAGGACAGTCTGGTACATACGTATATTCCTACTATACCGTAAAGCCGATCTCCAATATGTTTTAGGTGGCTTTTTAATGCTACTAGGAAAATTTGTAAATTAAAATCTTATGGTAAACTGACTCACCTGCCTGCAGTAAAAAATCTCCAATATCGAGTTCTTCAGCGACAATAAATTCAGAGTCAACTAGTACATTCAATTCCGCTAATTCATTAAGCACAGTATCGGCTTTACCAAGAAGAAGCCATCGGTAAGTTTTACTAAACATTTTGTTTGTACTAGCCTATAAATGAGGATGAAACTATAGATTATTTAAGTATTTTATTAAAATGTTTTTGGTACAACTCAATATCTTCAATGCCAATGACATTTAAGAAGTAAAGAGTAAGAGTCCTCTACCTCCACCATATAGTTTCATCTTCTAAGGTTTGATCGACTATCATTAAAAAGCCATATTTGTTGGACTAGTTAGCAAATAATATGACCCCATCTTAAGAAGTTTACTAGTAGTCAATGAAAATTTCTAATACCCTTTACACGGTAACATTACTGAACTCTAAGATGCAAATGTACGTATTGCCATCAACTCAGTCATCAAACTAATTTTACGAAATTTAGAAGCAGGTAGATGAAAATATACCTCCGATATTTGTTTACATAGTTAGATTGTAAGTTAGTTACAACGAAAGCTTAATAAAAACTCATTAAAAATGATATGAAAAAGTGTAATGGATTTACCTGCTTCAGAAAACGTTTATATTTTGGACATTCTGTGTCTATTAAGAAAAACAAGCGATTGTCCGCACCTATGTTGTTAATTACTTCATTGTTAGCAGTAAATCTTATTGACAGTTGCCTTTCCTTAGTAAAAACCTTAGCCAGTTTGTATTTGTACACTGAAACAATATATAGGCTTTTTTTTATTTTAGAGGAGGCAAACGAGCAGACGTGTCACCTGATGGAAAGTGACTATCGCCGCCCATGGCAGCCGTTCATGGGCGGCGATAGTCAGGAGTCACACACGCGTTGCCGGCCTTTCAGGAAGGAGTACGCTCTTTTTTTGAAGGTCGTATCGCTCCGGAAATACCGCCGGTGATAACTTGTTCCATAGATTGGTTGTGCGAGGCAAAAAGTGTCTCGAAAAGCATACAGTAGTGGAGCGCCAATTATCTAGGTGATGGGTATGAACAGGCTGGTATTAGTCCGAACAATTCCTCGAAGCACTCTCCATGATATGTACGATAGAGAATGCAGAGTGAAGCCACATCTCTAAGTAACCTTGACGAAGGAGAAGCTGTTAAGAATATAGTATAGAGATGTATAGATATAAGAATTGCGCCTTATAGAGCTGAAGGCGGAGTGAAATACTGGCTCGATCTGTTCAGCACACCGAGCTTCTTCGAGGCCAATATGACTTTACCCTCTAAGTGACCCAGAAGCTAGACTTCGCTCGATATGTCGATGCCTAGGATTCCAATACTGGCTGATGCAGTTAGGGAGGTGCTCTCAAACTGAGATGATATGATAAATGGTATCGTCTTTGCGGTGAACGCACAGACCTGTGTCTTTTTGGGTTGAAGTGGACTAGATTTAGTCGGCCTCAATCTGAAACCTCCGCTAAGGAAATTTCAATTTCAGACACAAGTTTGTTTCGACTCTCGATGACGTTTTCCCGAGTAATAATGGGGCGGCCAATGTAGACTTGAATGTCTCTTGTTACTCTAGTGTGTGTTTTTAAAGCAGATGACTTTCGAATGATAATTTTGATAATTTTGGCCCGAAGGGTATAAGGACTAACTTTCACGGTAGTCGTGGAGCAGTTAGAAATGAGAGTTGCGCCGATTGTCCAAAACGAGAATACGTGGCATTTCGCAACTTAATTTTGCGAATAGATGTTGTATAAGAAAGTGGTAACAAATAAATTAGGTTAGTTAGTACTCTTCTGCCTAGAGTAATATTTATACACAAATGGTTTGTACACGATACGTGATACAAGGTGATTTTGATCTTTGCAGTTGGCATTACTTACTATTTTTCCAGCAGACATTTGCAATAACCGATGTAGGCTGGTTGTAAGATGCGATGGTATCAGTAATCATTTGAAAATTATTTGAATTTGGAATTGAAAGGCAAATATTCAAACACAGTATATTCAAAAGTAACAGAACAATCATCATTTTTTTGAAATTAAACATCTATATGTAAAAGCTGCGGTGCATACACAAATAATACTAAGACACTGCATCTACGTTTATTTATATATTAGGTATATGACGATAAAGCTACCTTTTATAATTGTTTCTACTTAAATAATTGGTAGCTACGACACAAAGCTACTCCGTTAATCGCAAAGGCGTTACAAAGCCTATGATTACGATAGTAATTATTCATACTGTATCTGCTAACCAAGTATCTGTAACTACTAGTTGTGTATATTTATGTAATTAGACATTAAGGATGCAAATTTTTAAACGAGTTTCGTAATTAAATCCTTTTCGATTTTAAAACACTTAACAAAAAGTATGATAAAGTAAACTTTTCCTTTCATTTAAACCTTTCATTAGAAAATGCTACTTTATAAGACTGATAAAGATTAAAAAAAACAATAGTACAAGTAATAATTTTAAATATATTACAAGTAATAGTTTTTTTTTATAATTTTGTTATGATTGTTAAAAACTTTACGTAGGGATACATTCACATGTATCTAGTCATTGTACAGACTATGCTTGGTTTTGGTCTAGAAAGCAATGTTTTTTAGGATATTATAATTAAATGAATAATAATGTCTTTCGATGGTAATATTTAAGTTGATTGAAAACGGCTTATTCTTATTTAATATTTTTTTATATTACATAATTGTGAATCATTAATCTATAGTGTTGTAAGTGCTGTATGTATGTAATGTGAGTAAAGTAAAAGTAATATATGTATGTAATTTTTCGACTAATTTATAACATCTTCATTGCTTTTATCGTGCAAGCAACGTAAATTTTGAATCATCTGGTGTCTCTTGTAAAGTAAATTCTCAAAGCCAAGTAGAATTAGAGCTAATAAAGCGCCATATGATAAAATAAGTAAAGCAGGATAACAATCCACCATGCTGACTGATACGAAGTTCGAGCCGCCGCCAGCACATTTTGGTCGTTTCTCATACATTAGACGATTTTCTCGGTACTGTAAACCATGTTCTTGTATACGTTTCATTCTGTAAAACAGCATGAGATCACTAAGAATCCACCAGATATAGGTATAGGTATATATGTATTTAAAAATTAAAAATAAGGGGCAAAAACCACTGCACATCACCGTACTTAACAAATTGTTGCCAAATTTTAAAAGTAAATAGCAATTAATGTGTCAAGGAGGTATTGAGCGCAGCATGTTTAATAAAAGAAAAATTCAAAATAAATAAATATAACAAGGTAAGTAATGGCATAAGATCAATATAGATTGTTTTTACTATCTCAAAAACGTGTATTGTGTCGTTTACAATTTTTTTTGGTACCACCACCACTGCTGACTAGTGATGTATAACGTGAAATAACATTCGTTATGTGTTAATTTTTAATGATACTGTTGAAATTTGTCGAGTTCATAAGGGATTCGTAAAACATATTAATTATATCCATTTCAACAAAAAACAACTAAATTAATTTATAAAACTTGAAATTATTTTTTTTACCGCATTTTTTTGACTTTATCTGCTATCTTTTGGACCACCTTCTGGAAACTTTTTAAAGCTTTTTTTGGCCACCCAGCAGAGGCGTGACCTCGTGGTGGCCATCGGAGTGGGAGTCCTCTCGCTCGGTGGTATGATTACCGCCATGGTACGGAGCGAGAGTGTACTAGGCCCGGGAACGGGCCATGTACCGCAGACGACTCGGGCGCCGGAGGTCACAGAACGCCCTCCGTCCTCCATAGGCGCAGGCCTGGGGTTGACGGCGAGCGGCGAGACGCGCTGCGGAGCGCGCGTGCCCAAAAGGGGAGAGAGGAGCACCAAGGGAACACGGGGTTCCAACACAGGAGGGGGTCATCTACCCGCCGTAGATGCCCCGGAATACGTCGGGTTACCAGGGATTTCCTTTCTAGGGTACACCTGGTTCCCCGGCTACTGGTACCCGAGACGGCGTGCGGTTTTTGGTCGGTTCGAGTCCGACATAACCACCGGTGGGTGGTATCCGAGGGGATTGCCCCACGGAAAGAAAAAGGGTTAACTTATATAAAAATAAGACACATTTAATTTGTTTTTAGAAATACTTAAAGTTTAAAATTAGTTATAATAAGTTACGTTCAAGCAGCATGAACATAGTTATTATACTTTTTTTTAATTTGAATTTATTTTATAGGGGGCGCTCAAGGAAACGGATCACATGATGAAAAGTAACTACCGCTGCCTATAGCCACCTGCAATTCTGGAGTCACAAATGTTAGCATTACTGTCAAATACTCAACATTCAACTTATATATTTGAATAATGATGTATACTATTGTATTTGAATAATACTGTTTACTTTAAAACTTAAACATACTTTAAAAACAAAAACAAATATGTCTAAAGTAGGTAATGTATCTATAATATTTCACTGCAGCACATACTACTCGTACTTCCAGTTAATAATGGCACTGCCTAAAATGACGAGTCCGTCAGTTGCTATACGGCGCCCGACTTGTGAACACACAAAATTGATTAAGAGTTATTTAAGCAAAGAGTATTTATTTCATGGATTCTTACAGTCTGGGATTTAAAGTAATTTAAGCAAGGAGGTCCTTTTCACGGAGTCTTCCTCAAGATAATAACGAAAAGCTGTGCCAAAAAAAAAAGAAATACAGAAAGTACGAGATAAACGTTTACCCAATCTTGAACATCTCCTTATATGGTGAGTCCTTCCTCACAGCCAACCATGGATCAATGACTTGTAGGTACTGTATTTCTTGAAGGCCGCATTTTTGTCCTTCGCTGAAATATTTGCCCACAAACTTGTATCCTACACCAGTTTCCATGTGAAATGCAAACAATCCCTGGAATTTGCCAAAGTGAGTAAATACTTCTACCTTATTTAGTAGAGTAAAAATGTAATGTTGAACATAAATGAATCAGTATCAAAATAATATTTGACAGCGATCATGTGTGTTTGTGTAGAGCCCATTTAAATTCTAGTTTAGAAGGTATGTCACCAGGTCTTCATGGATTCAGGATTATGGGTCAACTTAACAGCAGCGGTTTATAGCACTTATAGCAGACTGACTTGTTTATAAAATCAAGAAACATAACATTACTTTTAATGTATTGAGGACCCGGTACTTTGCAACTGAATGTACCAATATTAATATTAAAAACCATTCTTGAATTAAAAATTAGAGCGAAAACATTTGTTTAACAATTTTATATCAAAATGTACCGGAAATAAAAATAAGTTTTGCTTTTCTTGTTTTTTCTTTTCAGGTTCCATTTACAATCTATGTACCTAATGCAATCGGATTCCGTTCCCTTTTAATAATTTATTTTTCACTTTTCGTTTTTAAAAATGGCCAATAGAGATATATTTTATTATCTAGTATAAAATCAAATGTTTGTTGAGTGTCCAAATTCGCGCTCTTCAGCACCACCTAGGGTGTATCTATACCTACTTATAATACAAGTACTGGACTGTACGTACGTACTCGAATGTAATTGAAAGCCACATTATTTAGTAAACCATTATAAATTTCATATATTAAATGTATTATGACTGAGGGTTGTACATCTGCTATGAGAACTCTATATGAAGAAATATAGCGATCAATCGTTACTTTATCGTAATCGTCAAATATATTTTTACGTATAAACAATAAATATATATAATGTATTAATAGAATTATTTAAGACAAATGAAATCTGCAAATTTTTGTGATTTCTTTCTTAATCGCCAACAAAGGAACCGAACCTTTCCCATTCTTATGACTCCTTCATCCATAGTCATGAAGCCTAGTGAAGTTCCGGGTGGTGCAACTTTCTTCTCATATATTGCTTTTCGAGTAGGTTCAGTAGTGGTCTGAAATGGAATTAAAATATTAAAATATGCCGATGGGATTATAGAACGATACTGTTTTAATTTTATTCATTATTATCATCATCCCCCGAGCCTTGATTTTAAAACAAAATATTTGAATATAAACTAATAATACAAACTATTACAAACCCACGAAATAGGAATTGAACGCAAATAGTTTTTGCTTCTACATCCTTATCTACTGTTAATTTTAATAACTTTTGAACAATGTTATTTTTTTATAATTGTTTTTATAATTGTAACTTTAACATTATTATTATAATTGTTACTTTTACATCTAATCCAAAATATTTCTAAAATTTTCAAATCTCACTCTAGTGTGTACTTAAAAATGTGTACACATAAATCTCAACCATATGAAGATGATGAACTTCATTTAAATGGCAGCATATAGATTAAAAGTGCATCACCTCATTAACAATGCTTACATACCGAGAAGTAATATCTGTTAAAAACAGTATCATGTACACCAAATTTAAGCCTGGAATGAAGTAAATCATCCAAAGTTTTAATATGCGAAGAACTGGATTGCAGTAGCGCCACAATATTTGCTGAGTATGAAGTGTAGAGGAACATTAGTGAAAGGAACAACACCAGCATTACCACTCGACCAAGAGATCCTGAAAAATATAATACACTTTGAAGTCAATTTAATTTTTTCAAGGAGTACTAAATGAATATTACGACCAGATAGCGTGGTGGTTTGTGGTTGTAACATTTAATGTTTGATTTGGTCTGGGTGTTTCTATGTATAATATGTATTTATTTACAAAAAAAATAGTATAAATGTATTTATATCAGTTGTCTAGTACCCATAGTACAAGCTCTACTTAGTTTGGGACTAGATGGCGTTGTGTGAATGTGGTAGATTATTATATATTATATTATATGACTTACAATACTCAAGTATGGTACTTGAGTATTGTAAGCCATATATGCAGCTAGAAATATTTGAAATAAAAAGAAATCGTTTCGACCTCATTAGTGGCAATAGGTTCTAGTAACTCAGAAAAACAACAAAACAAAAATAAAATCGATTGTACACTGAAGTTTACCTTTTAGTTCGCAAGGACTTCCTTGTTGACATGCAGCTCCAAACATTAGTATAATAATATCAACAGCATTGGCTCTTAGAATGCCAGAATTTGTTTCTCTCTGAAAAAGAAGTCATCACATCAACAGCCTTTAATAGTACACTGCTGGTCATAGGTCTTTCCTTAGAAATGAGGTTTTGGCTTTCTATAACACGTTGGCCAGACGGTAGAGGGTTTGTGTCAAGTTTTCCTTGTCTTTGCAGTGCTGTTGGCAGACGTAGTTTGCGTAATTAAAATTGCGTAAATTAAAATTAAAGTGGGTGTCGTAAAAGCCGACTAAGGGAAGTCGGCTCTTACGACACCCACATTAATTTAAATTTAAAAAGAATATCTTGAGTTACTCTTTAAAGCAAACAATGAGGATGTCACTGTAATATCACTGTCCATTATTTTATTTACAAGAAAGATAGCATATTTTTTACATGGACGGGGAGATTATAAGACACAAAAACATTACTCAATAATTACTTCTTCTTAATTCTATATTCTATTCAGAATTTAGGTTCAGGTTCATTTAATAATGTACTTACTGTTTCAACAGCATGACTCATTTTTCTCCATTCCCATTTCGCCACAAGAAACAAAACGAAATAAATTGTACATACTAAGGCTACGGTGCTGTACCATACAGTCGTATTGAATGGTAGTAGGAACAGATTATTTTCATATGAGAGCTTTGGTTGTTGGAATACGAACTTAGAGCGGGTTGGAGTTGGGCTTGCGATGTAGTCCACGATGGATATTCGTTCAAAAGTAAAGAACATAGGAGATCCTGTAAATCATATTCGGAATAATCATATTTTGGTATGTAGCTAGTGACGGATAATATCTAATATTTTGAATTCTCGGTTGAAGTCTCCCTTAGAGTGACTCCTTTTGTGGTAGAGTCACTGCTAATATGCATGTGTATTTCGTTACCGCTAACCTGCTATAAATAATATGCAAGCACTACTATGTTTATCGCACTCAGAATCACCGATTATAATTGAATATTAATTTGATTGGTTGCGACTCGTGCAAGCTAATGTACAATAAGTTTTGAAATCCGTGGTAAAATCTTTTATTGGTTTGGATATTTAAGCAATAAATAAAAATCAAACCGCTCTGTTTAAAATTTCAAAGAGAAAAGTATGACATTGCAAACAAGAGTGCGAGACTTTTCAAATGATGACATTATTTATTGTGACATATTTTCCGTAATTCTGATATAACGCAATATTTAAACAATGTGAACAAAGTTGTGGTCAACAAATTATCCCATGTCGTTTAGTGCTGAAATCATATGAATTAGGAAGTTTTCCGTCTATAGCGATACAAGAAATATTAAATTGAGTTCTGATTTAGATAGACTATCATTTTGTCCAACAGTGAAAACACTTACCTCCAATTTCAACTTCTCCTCTGACCAAATGGCCCGTCATTCCATTCCAAGTACCGTTGACGCGATAACCCCAGGTCTCAGCAAAAATATATTTTCTTGTAGCGTTGAGGAAATCCAGCAAATGGTTAGTTGTAGGGAAATTCACTTTCGTAATCGTATCAATGTGATCATCTCTGAAACAACATTGTAGGCATTTAACGCAGAATATATCACTATATCTAAATAGCTATAATCAAAGCTAGTTTTTGTAGTCAATCTGATAGAAATGATTAAAAATATCAAATTTCAATCACTTAATTAACTATTTTTTTAAAGATTTTCGATTATAGGACTCCTACTTTCGTGCAATAGTAAAATCGAATTACAATTTACGAAATTATGCTGCTTAATCAATATGCCTTCCTACTATTTTCCTTCTTAATTTTCAAAATTTTTAGGTAGGACAGAATTATAGTTGTATGTGTTACTAGATTACTGGAAATAATTACTATGTTTATTCACTATAATTGGTTTTACCATATTGGCATTATGAATGTACACATCGTAATGGGAATTTGTTAACTTCTTTTTGAGGGTTATTAATCTATTAAAGTTTTTTCGAGTTGAAAAAAGGTTCAAACTAGTCATGAAATGGATACTGGATAGCCGGATATACGACCGCCCAATAATCGGCGACATAGACAATATTCGACTGAACATTGTCGATTTCTAGTTTTAAATGCCGGCGGTAATGCCATAAGTTGTAAAAATATATGTAATTATTGACAACAAAAAATTTTTCATTTAGATTTACCATTTGTACATATGCTTTCAGAGTAAGGTTTTTTTCTATAAAACGTTGACTTACATTCCATCGCTCAAATGGTTAATGCTCTCGTTATTTGTGAGAACATAACAAATGCTTATTTCGTATCGATCTAAGTCGAGGCGTCTTAAAGATGTGGTTTCAAAGAAGGTGTCATATATTTGAAAGCCGTTTCTTTCGTCCCACGTTCCATAGTGTTCAGTTTTCCAAGAGCTATTTGTACCTGTTTTGTAAACTGTAAACATAAAAACTTGTCGTAAAAATGACTATATTTTCTGCGATATTCAGGATATATGTTCAATAAGACTATACATGTAAGAGACTATTTCTATTGAGCAAAGAGGAAAACCGAAGCAAATTTTACAATTTAGTTCAGGAAACTAATATCCTATTGCAATAATAGTTTTTTGTTATGAAAGTCACAATATTTGGTTTCATTTTTGATCCGTTTGATGATTCATCCGAAAGGTAAGGTAAGGTCCAAATAAAAGTTTACTTACTGTAATTCAAATAATGAGTGTCATTATTTTTCGATATGATAATAACCTGTGAATCAGGTAAAATATCAACACTTGCAACTAAATTAGGCACCATATCGTACACATTTTCGTCCACATCTCCGATAAGAAGCCAACGAAATGGCGCTCGGAAATAGCTCCTTGCGGCATTCTACAATTAATTATTCTGTTATAAATTTTCTGACAGGAAATAAGATATTTTTAAAATAAGTTTTCTTCTTTTATGCTCTTTAAGTATAGCCGTAAGGCACGAAGTGCCTTACCGCACGTTACACGCTCTGAGTATGATTTGAGCAAGACCGAAAGATGCATAACAAGACTTTTTTGCCGACACTGTAGTTGGCGCGTCGACGTTCTGACCGGGGGTCCATAGACCGTAGTCCTCACGCCGTTTTTTTTATTGGTATGACACTTCAAACTCATTTGTTGCTTGTACTATAATTCATTTGGTTCTTCAATATAAAACGTTAAGATAAGGTAAATGGAGAAATTTGTTAAACCTGTTAAGGTTATTTTTTTTGTACTAAAGTGTAGCATGTAATCAGTTGTGGTTAAATATTATATAGCTATTTCATAATAATTAATTAAAATGTACATGAAACTAAAATTATCTACAAATTTCATTCAGTAAAAAGCAGTGCTTTTACCTCCTCAAAATAATCGACGATGTCAGGACAATTAAGATCGGCTAGAAATATTAAATCTTCTTCTATATAATACAATTGCTTGTCAGTTACATTTGTTGCACCTGCTGTATTAGTCTGTATATTTCTATCCGAAATAATCTTGTTAAATTCAACTGTTTGACCTGTAATTTTTAATATTAACATAAATTAGTCTAAAGAGTCCTATACTGGTTTACAAGTTTTAATTTTTGATAGTAGGTACTTAGATTATTTAAGATAAGTTTTAAATTTGATTTTAATATATAGCGCCTTTTTGAAATATCATAGCAGTCTGTTGCCTTAACAAAAAAAAATGTATTTCGTCTAATATCAAGGGTCGCGTTACAACAAAGGCCACTACAGTTTCCAAGAGCTAAGTCTACGAACCAAGCAACTTTGCTTAGCAGAAGAGTTTGTAGAATACGGCAGGTTCCATTTCAAGGCTAGGCAAGTCTAATGACTGATTCTACAAATAAAATTAATATAATTCAACAGTATTAGTTATTTATTACTCGCATATACCTATTATTTCGGCGAAAGGAGTACAAGGTGGACCATTACCCAATGATTAAAAAAGAAGTGTTTAAATTGGAAATCAAAGGACTCGAACAAAAGGAACTCGCACTTTCTTGCGTGTACCTATGTTACTATAAATACGCGTATTACATTGTATTGGCATATGTACCTACTGGCATATCTTAACTTATACCAAGTTATATTTAATTAGATATTCTACTTTGGTTAAATAAACTCGAACGTGGGAATCATTTATTATTATTATCGGTCGTAAAAAGGCTGGTGCAAAAATAAAGTAAATACATGAACCAGTATAACGACTTTATAAAACGCCATTAATTGTAATGGTAGGTTTAAAATTCTCGGCCTTACAATGAAAGACTACGGTTTTCAGTATATAAATTTATTTATTACATAAAAAAATAATGGAAGCCACAAAATACACAAACCAAAACCATAAATTGTAATGTTAAGCTCTAATTTACATTAGAATAATAAAACTTCTGTTAGTTCTTATCATATAATTATTGAAACTATATTCATGAATACATACAATTCAAGTCAAATCACATAACCCGCCCCGCATCGCTCCCGGTGAAAAGGTGCCCATGACACTGGCAGCATTGCCTCGCTGAATTGCAATGAACATCCTTTGCACGAGGAACTAGCCGGAGCGGGAGTCACCACCTCTATCCCTAACTCGGCGACCAATATCCGCAATCAAACTTTTAACTTCCGACCCCCAACTGCCCAAAATCTCCGCCGCAATGGGCACAAAATAATAATGCGTCTTCATTGCGTCGTACTTTAATCGCATCTTACTAGCGGCATCCTCCGCCGCTGCCGCAGGCCGCGACTGTGCTAACGCATGTAGAGTCCCATACTAAGCACTTGCCGTTTTTCCACGGTACCAAAGTCAAGACGTCCGGCCGCTTCCCGCCAGATGGCGGCTCCAGCACGCAGGGGACATTAGCGGATATAAGAGCCCTTCGGACTATGTCATTTAGGGCATGGTGTGAAATTTACCTGTGCATTGCGGACAACTCAGTGCGTGAAGACCATCGGCCCCTACCATGGTGCCGCAGGTGGATCTATGTGGTTCACAGACCCTGCAGCCCAGATGGAGAGCCACTGTCGTACGCAAAGGGTCATCCTCTAGCAAGGGGCCAAGGTGAGGTGACGGACATGTAACCATACCCCTAATTCTGACTGCGATACGGCCCTCAGTCTCGCCAGATCAGTACATCTAGCAGTGTCCAACATTTGCTTAAGTAATCCCTTAGTTTTAACGTCATCACATACTCGCTGGGCATGTAGGGTTACTGGAAAATGTTTTCCCAAGCCCCCCCCCCCACTTTTTATAGGACGCGGAATGCTTCCTACAAATAATTTATTCAAGTTTGAGAGCAGAGCGAAGTCTAAGACTGCGAGATAAGGAGAAATGAGGTATGGTCGTGGCTTTGCATACACAACAACACCCAATTTGCACAGAAATTTCGCATAGGTACCTCATGTTTTGTGTTTATTCACTCTCATAACGCTACGTCTATCGTCTTACACAATATCATGCATCTTTCCGATGGTATCCGACGTAGATGCGCTTTCATTTCTTTGAGTCGATCACGTCTAAATTCAAATGACCATTTTTTAAAGGTTAATGTTAAATCAAAATAACTACGTTTTTTATTCCATTAATAATATTAATAAAAAGAAGTTGAAAATTGTCCTAAAAACTACATAGTACAGTACTACAGTAGGTATAAATTTTTACTGGAATGCCATCTCTATGTCAGACCTAGATTAGCTTACCCGTATTACAATAGATTAGATAATAATCTACAAAGCCGAATAGTTCATCTATTTAAATGCGTACCCAATTATTATCAAATCGAAAAATAATGAGTTAACTACTTACAAGGGGCCCAGCAAATTTTCGCTATTACAGTTGAAGGTTTGTGAAAATATTCAATAACATCAGCTATCATGGTGGGCCGAGTTGACTGCGCATTACTCAGGTAAAAGAAAATTTCGATCAAAAATATGCTTCTCATGCTCACGTTCGAAAAAGTACACATGTATTATGAGCATTACCAGTATGTTGGGGTGGGTGGGTACAAAGTATCAAAAATGTATCGATAGAAAATTGCTTTTTGTAGACATTGCAATTTTCTTCAATAGCCTTCGTAAATCACAAAATTGCATTAGTTTATTCGCATCAGCCATTATATAAAATTTCCCCGGTCGAAGAAATGTTTATCGATTTTGTAGAATTAATTTACCATTTCTTCATAATGCTATTGAACGTTATGATATTTTAGCTATTTATAGTTAATTTTTTTAGCCAATTTACATTTATTTTTAGAGTTCGGATTCGTTAAAAGTGTTAATTTTTCTCTCTATCTTTTAAGATCCTATTGAACTTTTTAAAATGGTACCTTCTATGGAAACAGAATAAAGAACTTTGGCAATAAGCAAGGTCTAACAACGCAATTAAAGGAAAAATCTGAAATACGTTAGTTAGTCCTTATAAATAGGTAATAAAAAATGAATATCCTTTTTTACTAAACTTACAGTAGCTAACATATACATATTTTCATATTTCTTTATAAAAAACTTTGTTTGCTGAAATCCTAATGGCAACATTGCATATAATAAAATATACTACCTACCTACTTTTTTACTTAATAGTCGGAATAAAATGACTAGTTTTAAAACTAGTCAGATGGTTCAAGTTCATCCATAGAATATAATAAATATGTAGTGGACTATAAAGAATAACGGCTGACGGTGGATTTACTCGTATAATATTCTGTATTTGTTAAAGATAACGTAAGACAGCTAATCGTACATATCTCATTATTGTATCTGTGTCAAGTTTATCCGCACTATTTGTTTACCAGCGATATAAAATAAGTATTTTTCCGTAACAATAACAGTAAACACAAGTTGGCAACTTCGACGTTTGGGTTATTCTCATCTCATTATAACGGCGTTAAAAGACGAAGGATATTTTTCTTTACTAACTTTGCCCACGGTTCTGTCTGCATTTTAAGTAAAATATACTGTAGTTTTATAAAAGAAAAAAAGAAAAGAAAAAGGAAGCTGTCCAAAGTAGTTAGCTTTATTAACAATGTAAAAAAGCTAAATGAAATTATCTCTAGCTATTTTACGTGGTAAGGTAACAAATACACCAGGAGTCATGCTAAATTAGGTATTTGACTTAGATTAATATTTTGGATATGCTTAAGAATTATTATTTTTGCATGAAGATCAAGCAAGTTAACAAAGTATGAACTTAATTGCAGTAAGACATCTTTGGTGTACAGACAGTTAATTTACAGTCACATATATATATTAAATACTTATTAGAACATTAATAACTGAAAATAAGGTAATCAGGATAACAAACGCTCAAGGAAATATCAGGTATGTTTTATAGGAAGTAGGAAAATTTACAAGGAAATTTATTTTTATGTACTGATGTTACTTAAGTTTTGAATATTTACATCCTTATAAGTCTACTCAGAAATATTAATGATAGGCTTTGTTAACGGCATATAATACGAATGTATTAATAGACAACACAAAATTGAGGGATTTTATGTATACGTATGCTTATGATGAGGTCAGATAATAGAATTGACCACAACGTGTTGTGTGTCGTTTCATGAAATGTTCTAATTTCATTGTGTATAACTAAAATAGACGACAACGGTTAATAATATGTCAATTCACGTTTTGCCATTAATCATTAGAATATATTCTTTTACATTATATAATGTACCAGAATATATATTCACTAGTTGAATACTAAATACCTATTAGCTATTCGTAATCTAAACAATATAAAGAATAGAATTATGTCGCCAAGTCAATTAGCAAACAATTTATTTGTATCGTGAGAATCGCCCGTTGCGTTCATTAGGTACTTCTCCCTTTATCAATAAACATATAGTAATTTAAATTATTGTGTTATATAATGTCATCGTACTTAGCCAGTGCTGGACGCGGTTTATTCCACTGGACCCTTAGAAGTAAATTTCTATGCAGGTCTTATCAATCGACGAACAAACAGTTGAAGTTTTCCAGTGTTTTCCAGTTTTTAAGTATGTTAAACTTAAATTTGGTTCCTAAAGTATTATTGAGAAGATGTTCGTTGCATTCAGTGTCTTTGGGTAAGCAGAGCGTATCTGCATCCGAATGGACACCTTTGTTGAGAAACACTTCGGATGTGCCGCTTTCTACTAGAGGTAGGTATTTGCTTTGTGTGTATTCTTGTGTTTACTTTAAAACATTCCTACAATTGTTTTACCACCGTAACAATAACTATGTAACTGTATACTTTTTCTTAGCAATATAATTTTTTTACTTTTGGATCGCGTTTAGATCTGGTTGAACGTTTAACATTTTGAACAAGGAAGTTTGACATTTTGAATTTGGCATATATGATAAAAAAAACCAATTAAAATTGAACTAACATTAACAGAAAAGTATAACCTTTACTAGATTATATTTTTTTCTATAATTGAAAAATATTTCGAACTATTAGGTACACTAAAAAACTGCAGTAGGCTTAAAGACTTTCGATTGAATAAAATATCCATTAATTGTTTACCACTTAAAAGTTTTCCTTATTAATGGAAACTTTCCGATAAACAATGTGATTAAGTAATTGTTCTGTATTAGGTTTCAAAAGCATAAATTGTTTTTTAATTACATGTGTCTTATTGGTATGTAAATACAGGCAAAAACTAAATTAGTACAATTTTTGTCAGTCCTAGAATACAATAGCAAGACTGAAAAGAACCTGCTTCGACACTTAAAGTTGCTGTTAAAACTAACCCGTCCTAATGCTTCTTGTGGTGAGAGCTTTGACTACCTTTGCATAATTGAGGATATTGGAGAAAAGCTCATACTTAGACTATAAAAGAGAATTATTGCAATAATTTTCTAAACTAGTCAAATTTTAAACTGTCTCCTGAGATCAGCAGAGACAAAAAAAATCCTTCCTAAGGGTAATAGTTACCAGAGAGCCCCGGCAGACTTGAACAGGCTCTTAAAAAGGAACTAGCCACACCAGAGGCGGATTAAGTATGAAGAGCGCCCTAGGCAAGCATTTCATCGGCGCCGCTCTAGCGCCCATAAGTGTAATAGTGATGACTCCAAACTTTAGTTGTCATTTCTTTAGTAGAACTTTTATTTTTTTACGTGTGGCTTACGCGCTGTCACCCCCCTTTGCGGTGGGCTGAGTGTCGGAATCGAACTGACTAAAACCATACTCTGCGCCTGAAATAGGAGACATCCGATCACAGCTTTTATTAAGACATGCGGACCTGTTTTTGGCGACAGATGAACACACCTGCCTCCTCCTGCCTGCACTTATGCAGGATTGAAGTCATTCAGCGACCTCCACCGCCTGAGCCGCCTGCAGTACTTGGTCCGTTGGAGAGTTCTAAGCCTCTTAAGATCCCGCTTCACCCTCTAGCGTATGGAGCGCCGTGTCCATGCTCTGGCCGTTGCAATGGTTTTACCCAGGTATTGGTTCTTTGCAGATCAGACACAGGTGATCTCCTGCGTCAGCCGGTATGAGATGGTCTCACGTTTCCTCTAGAGCCAATCACACAATCCCGACCCAGTACGCCCTAGACACTTACCCAGGTGCCTCTTGCTACGAGACTGCGTCAGTCGGAAGGAAAGAGTCTCATGCCCACTAGACGATTACCGGCTGGATCGCCTCCACGGCGCCAAAGCCAGTGCGTGAAGTCTCCAGCAGGGACGACCAACAAGTCGTTGTGGCTCGTGAAGAGCCTTTAGCTCAAAGTATCTAGATAGATGAGCAAGGCTTTAAGTGGTCACTTGCAATACTCTCACCGCGTTCCATTTTGTGGATCCTACTATAAAACGGGATAATTATTTCATTGATTTTTACTCGACTGCGCCAGGAGAGTTTTGTTTTTTGAATGTATTTAAGTATATATATTTATGTTTCTTTTAGTTTGGGAAGTAATGAGAGCGACGGCGAATGACGTTATGAGAGCGTCACTGGATATTTAAAATTAAAAACAAAAATTGGCGGTTTATAAGGTTTTTACCTATATATGTACATTCTCACGCTGCCGGTTTTTCCATTAATTAGTTTGTTTGATAAATTATTCTGAGTCTTGATATCCTCTATGGCAAATGTAAGCACAGCTAGTACGAATCCATTAAAAATTAATGTTTTTAGACTACTAAAAACTAAAATGTCATAAAGAGGAAATGAAAACTTTTGCTTCAAGTTTTACCATTTATCCATTATTATATTCGTTTTCGTAATAGAGAGTATTTAAACGAATCTGCATCAAAAGCTCAATCTAATTAGGCGTGAGTAGTGTGGTGTATACCGCTTGACGTGTATAGACTTAAAGTCCGGTGGGTGGAAGTAGGCCACGCGAAAATTTCCACTGATTTAAGTGGTATTCATCTTAAGATGAAATACAAATAAGGAATAAAAAACGTATCTTGTTTATTGTGAGTGCGTGTGAGCGTTCCGCCGCGTTTTGAGTCCCCCTGGACTTTCCCGCTCTCACCCTGGCGGGTCATCAAAAGATGGGCAACTGATGATGACTATCGCTGCCTCCGATGAAATGGAGCGGTATCTTCGCGAATGGCCTGTATCCGCTGAGCTCACCTCGGCATCGGGAGGAGGCTGATAGGCGCTTGGCTCATATCGACGCTCTGTAGAGGGCCATAGATCGTATCACCGCATAGTGGAGGCGCCCTCTCGCGATTCCCCCAGATTAGGCAACAGTATCTGTAGGAAGCCCGCCAACCCGCGAACTCCGGGGATCATCCGGGCGAAATGCCCCTCGAAGCTCCAGCGGCTGTCTAGGGTGAGGCCGAGTTATTTAATGTTCCAGCCAACCTCGACCTCTGTTCCCCCCCACTCTAATAACCGAACGGGTGGTAACTACACATCTGCGTTTCCCGTGGAACCACAAGGCTTCCGTCTTATGAGGTAAAACCCTTAGGCTCAGAACGCTGATCTTTTGGACGACACAAACCATCCCTGACTCGTCGAACTCCAGGACCTGGAAGCCATGCCCCACAGCCAGTACTAGAGTGTCGCCCTCGTAGCAGACGACATTCAATCCTCAGGGAAGACTGGTCCTCAGGACCGGATTATACGCGGGGTTCTACGGAAGGGGTCCGAAGACCTCTGGGGTACCCATATATTGGGACCTCCTTATATGTTTATTCAGCTTAGAATAGAAAAATAGTTGAATGTTTCATCTCAATGTTTTTTTGTAGATATTTATTAACCACCTAGTAGACAGTTGACCTAATTTTATCAAGTACGCATAAAACACTGAGTAGTTGGAATTACAGCATTCCGCAAATCGCTACCTCACCCTCGTTCACCTTTTTTGTTGATATTGTGGAATATCTTTTGTAGGTTTTAGGTGGTTATATCAACGCTACTATGTTAGTCCGAGTACAGGAGTAGATTTCGAAAACGTGATTATATCAAAGGAAGGGTTAAAAAAGGAAGGTGTCTTTTCTTCCAAACTGATTATTTAAAATTTCCAAAACTGTAAATAATTTTGCCTATAACTAAGGAAATAAGTTCTTAGAAGAATAATCTATAATATCACAGCGTAATTTTCTTACCATATTTGCAATGATAGTAGGAACTTAAAGCATTCCATTAAAATTTAAAAAGGAAAAGTGTGTATACAAATCGCATTCTACCTTGGCCATAACTAGCAGATAAAACGAATAACGATAAGTTAATGCTCATTCATCACAAGTCGTTAACAACTCCTGTACTTGTAACCTAAAGAATGTTCGACTGTTCGTCTAATAATGTCATAAATTATTAGAGACGCATTTATTACCAAGTGCCATGTTGGTGTGGTAAATGATTCAATTGGTGATGTGTGATCTTGACCTGAATGCAGACCTCCTCAATCAACTAGACCGACTTCTCAATAACTGCATTCGATTTGTTTTTAATCTTCGCAAGTATGACCAAGTGTCTTCTTTACGTTCCCAACTGAAATGGCTCCCGATTCGTCCACGCCGCAGTCTGCGCACACTAACATATCTTTTTTCATTTCTCAATTAACCATCGGTACCTGAGTACCTGGTTCCCCATCTCCACCTCCTTTGCTCCAGTCACGACTGAAATCTTCGGTCAACAAATAATATGCTTCTTCTTTACTCCCCTCACACTTCCAACTTCATTAATTCTTTCTTCTATGTACAGTCAGGTCTTCTCTGGAATGCGTTCCCAGTTGAAATCAGGATGTCAACTAACCGATTTACGTTCAAGAAGAAAGTAAAAGATCTTCTTCAAAATAAGTTGGCAGAAAGGTCACAAAGCTAATATGCGACTATGTATTTTGATATTTATCTATACTAATATTATAAAGCTGAAGAGTTTGTTTGTTTGTTTGTTTGTTTGTTTGTTTGAACGCGCTAATCTCATTAACTACTGGTCTGATTTGAAAAATTCTTTCAGTGTTAGATAGCCCATTTATCGAGGAAGGCTATAGGCTATATATCATCACGCTAAGAGTAATAGGAGCGGAGCACCAATGAAGAATGTTTCAAAAACGGAGAAAATTTATTACTATTGAGAGACGCAGACGAAGTTGCGCGGGTCAGCTAGTGTATTCATAAATGTGTATGTTCATGTATTGTATGTGTATACTTGGGAGCTCTATGTATATATGTAGTAATGAATATAGTATTTTATTTTTAGTATATAGTGTATATAGTGTTACATATTATGTTAGTTAGATTGATCTTACATTAATACATTTAATTTAAATAAAGTCCAATTCTCTGTTTTCTCTTGCACCTTTTTCTACATCACCGCATCACATTCTCTGCCAGTCGAAGGTCGACTGGCAGAGAATGTTCTGGGCATTAAGTGCGCCTGTGTACAACTTGTGCATTAAGTTATATAAATAAATAAATAATAAAATAAACTGGAAATATTTATCATAGCTTTTGAAGATTGAGTGCTTAGTTTCGAAAGGTCCAAATGTTTGTAGAGAAAACACAAGTCTGTAACTTAAAATACTGTGGTGATTAAACCTCTTTGAACGAACAGGTCAAAGTGAGTGTATAAAAATACGTTTGTTAGTGCGACTAATTAAATATGAGGCATATTTTCCGTAGAAAATTTGATAATTATGGATCTGAGGTGAACTTCATATTTAACTGACAAGGCATTCTTGACAAATCCATTGACACATATTACGCAATTTTGTGCCTCGCACGCCTATACAATCCATAAGTATACGCCACATAAATCCAACGTTCCTGATGGATTTTGATGAGCCCTCAGCTAGTCCTACCCACCACTTTAGTTAGATGAACACTGTACCCCTGCATCCCAGTTCCTTCATGTCAGTCTCCGAAATTGACTTGTACACACGCACTCTAGAGCTAGGCTGGCTATTTCCGCTCGTTGCTAAATAATTAGTAACAAAAATTTAGCTTGGTGGGATTCATCGTTCAGGAAGAGCAATCTTCTAAGTGTATTTTATTGTATATCGTCTATTTGATTCTCATCAGAAAGGCAAATTTCGCACTTAATGATACCTAATATATATAAATAAATGATACTTGATCGTGAAACAACGCAAAACAGTTGCTAAGACCTTCCTTTGATAATAAAATTGGCGTAAGACTTGAATATTTTAAAAGCGATTAGGCAAATGGCCGCTACTATAGCAAACCGATTTGATACGGATTGCGGGTGTATTGGTATTGGTATTCTATTATTTCTATTTATCTATGGATATATTTTAAGGTACTACTAACTATGAATTTAAATAAAACGCTTACTAAAAGCTAAGTTGTTGTATAATTGATGTAATAAAAATATATTTTTTGAATTAAACAATAATTAATGATTAAAATGTCAGTGGCAAAAAAAAAATTCATGTTAGCAAAAAATAGTAGTAAGAACTTATTGATCTACAGTAGGTAGAATAAAGAACAAAATATTTTAAAACTTTCAGAACAACAACATTTTTGTCAGCAAGCTTTATAATACTCGTAATTTGATGAATCTGAAAGTATAATAAAATTTAATCGCTATTCAAATTATATTACGACAATCTTATCGTAAATCTAAGCTTGGTAATGTTCTATTTTAAACCGCGCAAAAACATATTTGCCAATCGTCACGGATCACCTGATGGTATTAGTAATTACGAGAAGTAAATTTAACTTAATAATCATTCGTTCGGATCCAGATTCAGAAAAAATGTTTTAAAGAATTTAAGTAGCTTATTTTTTAAATCTCTATCACACCGTGGCGAGGGACGACATCGTGAGATGTAATTTTAGAATAAGGAAATGTATTTTTTTAAATGGTAGGGCAAGGCACTAATAAAACCATTGAATTAAACGTAATTGTTTTTCCTTTACCAGCTTGGGAATTGTTAACAGTACTCCTTTGTATGCCTATATCAGAAATGGGCACTTGTTTTATAACTTAACAAAGTTAAAAAAAAATACTCTGATCTGTACCTAGTTCCTAGTAGAAATCTGTACTAGGAGGGTGTGGCGCGTAAAGATTCCCCGCGTTAAAAAAAGGTACTCATGCCTTAGGGAGGGAAGTCGTGAGTTCGTGACTGACGCAGGTACTCATTGTATTCACTGGGCCTGATTGCTTTGGTGAGTACCTGAATCGGATTGGACGCGAGGAAACGGCACAATGCGAACGCTGCGCAGCCTACTTGGTCTCCACCTGGCATACAATGGAGGACTGCCCCGCGTGAGAGTCTAAACAAGGTAGTGGTCGGACATAGCTAAGGCGTCGATTCAGGGAGGACATAAATCACATGGCCGGACCATGTCCTCCCCAGAGTAGATAACATTATATTCAGAGTAGATGAAGAATGCCACAGTAGTAACACTGTAATCCAACAGTGGTCTGCCAGTATATGTTTATTAATGTAATTGTTTATGAAATCTCTAATAATTGACATTTCAGTATCAGTAACGTCTGCCGGGTAATAATAATATACAGGATAATCGTGTTAGGTTACTGTTAGTGAATTATTGTTCTTCAATGATTAATTGTTATGATAATTCTTAATGTACAGTTATAAGTTGCCTATAACTAGGTCACATACTGAGCTCCCACATGCAGACAATTGCCGTTACTTAACACAACTGTCATGTTAATGTTTTTTTTTTCAATATCGGGTACGTGTATACCAGGGCCGTGCATGTGTCATTAACATTATCGTCTACAGTCTAGTGCAGCACCAACTGACGAAACATAACTAATTTGATCAATGCTTCTTGCTGCCAAGATTTGTGGCTCCTTTGAAAGCAATCATAAAATCTAAGTCTTTACTTTTAAAACTTGAAAAGGTAATATGATAAGTAAATAGATATGATTATCTGATTATCTGCGTCTCTTAAAAGTCAGATATTTAAGTGTAGTAGGAAGTACATAACATGCTCAAAAGTTCATATCATATCTCCAAAGCAAAAAAAGTGTTCTGTTTTTTATTGCTTTATAAGTGTCTCAGGTTGTGAATGTAGTGCCAAACGTCACTGTCATCCTCGCCTTTACTCCTTAAGCACATACTTGTTTATGGCACTCCATATAAACGAAGTGTCATAATTTGCACTATGCACAGCGGCAAATTGATATTGATTTGTAAATCGATATCAATCTTGAACTGTTTTTGAAATTTCAATTTGAGTTATACTGACATTTTAAAACTACCTATATCTAAAACCGCACTTCAAACAACACAAATTACGATACTGTAGGACTCAGTTAAGGCAAAGCTAGACTAAGACAGATTAGATAAATATCTAATCCATGCAAACAAATGTGTCAATTGCACAATTCTTGAATAATATGAAGATTTTTTCTTTTATTTCCTCCTTTTATAGATAGAGGAAAACTTTACCATTTTAACTAAAGGTAAGTTTATATGAATAATACAGGCGGGTGTTCCCCATTTTTATAGTATCGCAATGGGTAAATATTTATTTGAGTTCGTTGACATTTATTAACTGTATCATTATCTGGATCAACGTTCGCTGATGACTTTTTTGATAATAACAAAACATCAATATTGTACTGTCAATCGTTAAGACTATACGTCATTCTAAATCTGTGGCAACGGTTACAATTATTAAACAAAATACTGTTTCACTCGATGATTTTTAAGAAAAAAATTACTGATGATTTAAAGTTTTATCTTTAACAAAGTTTTACAATTGTTATTAAGAAACTATGAAAACTATTTCTATGTTTGTAAAATATTTAGATACTTATTAAGAAGATTTTGATAATATTTCATTTGAAAAAAAAACTGAGAGACTGCTATATCATATTCATCCTATAATACTGTTCTAAACACTCGGCTACATACGTGTATGTATATATTTATAAAATGCTTCTTCTTGCTTTCACTACGTAGGCTAAAAGTTGATTAATGGAAAATGTATTTGTAAAAATAATGAAATAAATGAAAATAAAAAAAGCACAGGACCCTACCGTTGAATTTACTTACTTATTGGTTACATATACTGATCTCGCATTAGTTTCGTTTCGTTCGCATCAGCATATTCCATTAAAGCAAAGATGATTTTAATCATCACTTGTAACATCAAAGTTCTAGTAACAGTACATGTTTGTTTTATATTTGTCATTTCAGATTTCTTTGACTTTGGAATATGTACTTACTAATTTCCTCAATCTTTGTTATACATGTGAGATATAACCGTCTTTAAGTTCTTAAACACGTCCGGCGGGCACATAACAGCTGAATATAAGACTTTTTTAACCAAACTGAGATAATTACTAATCTTAAAAGCATCCATTAGTATTTACCTGCAACCTGTTTACCCTATTTATCCAATTCTGGCAACACCGGTTAACAGGATCTATAAGCCTAAAATTACTCAAGCTCCTGTACAATTTAATTTACCCAACACAGTTATGCAGTTATGTGCGTACATGTAAGTATGTACGTGTAGCAGCCAGGCAGTCTGCCGCGCCTATCGTGATTACATTTACTGGTTGGTAGTCGGTACTCAGCGGCGAGCCTTTCAATTATAGGTCTACAACATCAATTATGTGAACACCATACTACGGTCCATGTCACAGTATGCGATTTTTCACCTCATAATGTCCATATATCTAAATATTGACAGTAAAAATTGGTAGTGACCCATTGTAATAATGAAAAGGTAGTAAATTATATTTAATCTTCATTGATTTTTAAGTTATTTTTTTTTCTGTTTAAGTGATTTTGAATCCAATATTTCTGGGCGCATAGTATACTTACTGATAGTACAATTGTATTTTAAACTAATATTGATTATTTTCTTTGGTGTGACTTCTAAAAATGTTAAAATTATTAAAACTAATATTGATTATTTTTCTTGGGTGTGACTTATAAAATTGTTGTTTCTTCGTGAGTCGTAGTAACTATTTGTCGGGCACTTCTTTTTGAATAAAAGTTCTTTTCTGCAACTCTTTTGCTTCTCTGTTAGCTGGAAAATTCTTTATACGTACTTTAAAGATTTTTTTTTGAGAAAAAACACGAACGAGGAGTTTAAAATAAGCAAACTTCACACCGTAAAATTGTAGTTGCCGTCCATATTAACACATATGAATCTTTTGTAAAATTTATGAGGTGAGTTTAGTATCACATTGTACAAAAATATTGAGTAATTAGCATCATGAAGTTGTCTCAAGAACTCGCAATTTGTAGACAATGACCTCTCCATCGGTATCGCATTCTTCGCTACATTTCATACGCTAAAACTTCACTTAATTAAAGGGCACGTTTGAAATAAGTTAAAAATACATAAATCTTTAGTGATATGTACAATAATTAATAAAAAAACAATTAGAGGTTAACTTACCACTACTGATTTATATGAATTTTAATAAATGTTCAAAATGTAGTCTTCTAGATATCTAGATTCAAAATTTAGTTTAGATCTTGTCAAACGACGTGTGAGTTGTGATATGACCACCAATGTTCGTTATGTTGGTTGTACAAACCCACACGAGTAAACAAGGCCTCGTCTGTCCACAAAATATTGGCACCAGGATGTGTGATAAGCCACTCGCGGAATTGTCGACGAGGTAAGGCGTCTGTTTCTTGTAAGTCTTGAACTTTTTGATAACGGTAAGGGTGCAGCCAGCGGTGTTTATCAGCTTCCATACTGAAAGAAGATCGAATATTTGTTATTCGACCTCTGTTGCAAGTCTTGACCTTGCAGTACCCCTTGCGTGTGACGGGGTTATAAACGGTCCGTATTCTAACAGCCTTTGATTTGCGGATAAAATCGTTTGGCGGGTAGGCACCTATGGATTTAGTATACCTTGTCTTCGGAGTCGTGGTATACTCTTCGACTCGGACAAGCGCTGTGCACCATTTAGGCCTTTACCACTATAAATGCAACAACGCACCATATCGTAATACTCGCGGTTAGTTAGTTTAACTTAGTTTAAAACAAAAAAAAAAAGAAAAAAAAAAGTTTAAAGAGTAACTTACTAAGTAATGAATAATATTTCGATAGGCCAGTTAAATCTTCATAACGATAAAATAGCTACATCAGAATTAGACCGTTTAATTTTAGAACAAAAGTTAGACATTGTCCTTTTACAAGAACAATATCAGAGCGCTCACTTGCGTCGTAATGTAGTACAGCTTGACTGCCGTTCGCAGGCTGGGATATATGTTGCAAGTTCTAATTTTACGGTAACATCTTTGCGTAATCTTATGACGTCACACTGCGCCGTTGCTGAGATCTCATCCTCTACCTGTAAAGTTTACGTAGTGAGCTGCTATTTTCAATATTCACATCCTATTGATCCTCACTTACATCACTTACGTTACGTCTTGCCAATGATGTCAATGCGTCATCTTCATTATGGTATGGCAAGTTGCGTTCGACCGACACGGTTCGACGTTGTGCGGTTGAAGATTTCATTGCGGAAATGAATCTTATTATTCACAATACCCCCGATGCACCACCAACTTTTTGTAACCCAATGGGTGAGTCTTCTATTGACGTTACGCTTACGCGCGGCGACGTCTCGATATCCGGATGGCGTGTCCTTCCGGACGCATCCTGTAGTGATCACCGCTTGATCGTGTACGAATTCATACCAAGGGTTGCACAGGATCCACAAAAGGCTCCCTATAATTTTAGATATAAAACTAAAGGTGCGAACTGGGCTTTGTTTGGTTCACTCTTTGCAACTCATACCAAAGACTTCAGTCGCAGTAGTTTATCAGCTGAGGAAAGCGCAGAAATACTATCAGAAACTTTTACATACTGCGCTGATGTAACTATTGGTCGCGGATCTATCACTAACACTCGTAGATGTGATTGGTGGAATGATTGGTTAGCCGAACTACGTAGAAGCTACCGGAAAGCTCGTAGAAAATTAAACACTATTAAAAAACGTAACGTAACAAGAGATTTGTACAACAATGCTCTCATTGCTCTTAGAGTTGCCAGGTCCCACTACAGAGCTGCTGTTGAAAAATCCAAGAGAAACTTAATTCAGAAACTTGTTGATAAACTCGATAGAGAGGGCCCGTGGTCACCTTTGTATCACGAATTTAAGGCAAATAGATCAATCGACCTTGCATACATACAGAACATCAAAATTAATAACAGATATACCACAGGAGTAGAACAAACAGCAGAATATTTTTTAGACTCACTCGTACCTGACGATCGACCGGAAAACGACACTGATCATCACCGACAGATCAGGCAGTGGGCCATCGAACCACCACTATCTCCAATGTCTGATTTACCATCTTCAGACGAATTTCTCGGTATCATTAGATCCTTGCCGCTAAACAAGGCTTCGGGCGATGATAAAATATCTAACAAAATGATAAAAGAAGCTTGTAAACTTTCGGGTGACACGATTTTCACTGTCTTTAAACGTTGCATTGCTGAAGGAATATTTCCTCGTATTTGGCGTTGCGGTAATATTCGTATAATACCAAAAAGTGGCGACAAGCCACCGGATGATCCTAAATCCTACCGACCAATCACATTGTTACCATCGTTGGGAAAGCTTTTAGAACGTCTTGTAGTGCCCCGGCTTCTGCCAGGTGGAGTCAAATTTCATGATAGACAATTTGGATTTACGTTGGGTAAATCGACAACTAACGCTGTTATATCGGTTAGAAAGTTTGTCACAGGGTCAAAATTTCAATACGTGCTGGCTATTTTCTTAGATATATCTGGCGCCTTCGACAACGCATGGTGGCCCATGCTGTTGCTGAAATTAAAATCACGGGGGTGCTTTAAAAATATTTATTCCCTTATCTCTTCGTACTTTTCACAAGGTACAACTAAACTAAGACTTGGTCATCATTCTGTGTCGAAGGAGCTTACAATGGGATGTCCTCAGGGATCGGTGCTAGGTCCATACTTGTGGAATATCGGCTTCGACGATTTTCTTGCGATACCAATACCATCCGGATGTACTCTGAACGCGTATGCTGATGACGGCTTATTACTGGTGGAATCTGATACTAGGGCGGGGCTTGAGAGATTAGCCAATAGATGTTTGAACTTGATATCTCAATGGGGTGAACGTAATCGCTTAACCTTTGCACCCAACAAAACCTTCCAGCTACTTTTAAAAGGTAACCTCAAATCACCGCCGAGCATTAGATTTGACAATGTTACTGTAAAAAATAAAACCGCAGTGTGTTATCTAGGATTACTTTTAGAAAGAAACTTTTCATTTATCGAACATATTAAAATAGTTAATGAAAAGTCTAAAAAGAGTTTCTGTGCATTGACAAGGATATCAACTGCGACATGGGGTCTATCATTTAATACATTAAAGATCATAAACGGAGCTACTTATTTAGGTTCTATGTGCTATGGTGCACCTGTATGGGCCGATAGGGCGACCGTAGGCGCTGTCCGTCGCAAACTGTTACAAGGCCAACGACTTGCACTGATATT
This sequence comes from Arctia plantaginis, assembly GCA_902825455.1. Lineage (NCBI taxonomy): Eukaryota > Metazoa > Arthropoda > Insecta > Lepidoptera > Erebidae > Arctia > Arctia plantaginis. The sequence continues at coordinate 8,556,518 of CADEBD010000171.1, read as the reverse complement.
CTTGTGTAAGGCATATAGGACGGTCAGCACTGAGGCTTTGCCGGTGTTGGCGGGTGTGCTTCCGGTCGATCTCGAGGTGCAGAGACGTGCAGCCATGTACTATTCAAGACAACAAAACATGGAATGCGATTTTTTGGACGCGCGGGATCGCGGTAAAATTACAAGATTGCTTCAACAGCAGCCCGATGTCTATAACGACCTCATAGACGAATGGCAACAACGCTGGGATGAATCATCCAAGGGGCGCCATCTTTACCAATTCTTTCCATCTGTTCGCGAACGGTTGTCGAGGATATGGCTTGAGGTGGATCACTGTGTCGCTCAATTTCTTACGGGTCATGGTAACTTTAAGAGCAAGCTTTATTCATTTAAATTAGTCGAGTCACCATTGTGTCAATGCTCAACACCTAACTCTCACTATGAACAGTCTGCTCATCATATCCTCTGGGAATGTAGTCTTTGGTATAATGAACGTAATATAATGTTGAATAGCTTGCAGGTGACATCTGGGGCGGTATACTATGGGGATCTTGTGTCAACTAGGGTGAATTTCCGTGCGTTTAGGCGATTCTGCCATACATATTATAGAAATCAAACATAGCTCACGTAGGACCCGTAATATTTGTGGCCGTGGTGCTTCCCTGTTTAAAAGGGTGTATGCCCTTTTTACTTCATTTTGTCTCCCGCTTTGCTAAGGAGGGAAGTGGACTTACTGTATTTCCAACTCCTCCAATTTTCTTCTGATTAATTTCGTTGCGGGTTCCAAGACAGTTTAATTTCTTCCTGGGACTTCCCGAGTGTCATAACTCGGTGTTCGTGGGTCACTGCTGTGGATCCTGGTGTACAGGAGTTACAGCGGTGGGCGTGTGGGTGGGATTAGTCCCGTCAAAAAAAAATACTCGCGGTTAGAAACATTAGAAAATTGCACTGTTGACATCACGGAAGAACGAGCGGTAAACACAAAGGATGTTTGATTTGTACCTGCCGGTTGTCGGGTCTCGCACCGCCACACCGCGTCCCCCGATCCATTCTTTCTCTCACTGTGTACGTAACTAGCATAAGACTGTTTTGTACGTTTGAATTAGTGACCACGGTGCTAAATATTTTCTTTATGATGAAATATTTTATGTAAAAAATTTGCCCTACCATTTTTTTTACAAAAATGGGGAACTTAAATACTGTCTAGTGCTTAAAAAAAATTAGACGGCAACTACAATTTCACGTTTTAGACCTGATATGGTACCGGAAGCCCAATGACTGATGAAATAAACTAAACAATAAAAAAACATGGTCGAAATTTGACCGCGAAGGTAACAGGGTTTGTTAAAATTTTAAAAGATGATGTTTCTTAACTAAGTTTTGATTTAAGGAACAATAAAAATATATTAGTTGAAAGAAAATATCCTACTTTTTCGCTTCCCCCTTTGTTCGTGACAGTAACCTGATAAATTGCTAATTTAACTTAGCGGTTGGTGTACAGTGCACTCTAGCGGTGAAGCGGGTGAAAGCAGCCGGTTACTGAACACATGGCTCGTTATACAAATGCGCAGTATCGGGCCATGGGAAAGCCCCTTCTTACTTTGAAGAGCAATTGGTGGAATATATTATCACAACGGCATGTGGGTAAAAAAAAGTCCCAGTTTTATTTTCCTTGACAGCAAATGTTTCGTAAATCATTAGAAGTCAGAATAAAAAGGGTATTTATTTTGTTTTCTTCAATTATGGCTGCAAAAAAATTATTCGGATAAAGTAAGATGAGATAACAATATAATTCGTTTTTCAGTAAAAGAACAATTTTTGATGTCTGTTAAAAATAATTAATTTTATATCTCAATCGTTTAACATTTCAGTAGCTAATTAAAAACCATTAAAATTATCTAGTCCTTACTACTAACTTAGTAATGTTACCTTAGATCTGTTAATCAGACATGCAGCAAAACACTTAGTAGTGGGTGGGCACTAAGTTGGTATAATACATATCTACTGACAAGAAATCTACAAAGTACTTAGGTATGTCCTGATACTTTCGTTGAAGGATATTGCTATTTTGTCTTTTATCTATAGATACCACACTACCAATCTACACACACACACACACACCTACTATTTATAGCTGTAACAGCATTACAGGCAAGAAATTCTGCAAGTTATCAGTTACCATATGAGCGACAGTAAGCAAAATCGTAGGCACAAGAAAGAAAAACTATTTAAATCATGTTTACTACTTCACAAAATAATTTATTGCAATAGGTATTATACCCGTGACAATTCTACGAACAGACACCGGAGCCTATAAAATCAAGAATTTCGTGTGTAAACATACGTTGAATATACAATGGTACATTCTGACAGCGTAGTAACAGTATTAGGATATTAAAAATAATTTGTGTGATATTTTTTTGTCAAATAAATAAATTTTAATATCATCAAAAAAGTAGAAAAGATAAAAAAAAACTCAATTAATTTTGTTATTTAGGTATACTATTTCCGAAACAAAAAATATCTATTGAAGAAATCAAGCCAACGAGGGCGTTAAATATTCAGTAACATATATTAAGTATCAAAAATAAATGTAAGATATTCCGACAAAGAACATGTTTTTAAAACATATGAATATTACATAAGCTTCTTAAAAACCTGTCTTGTCTATCACATAAATATTAATGGTTACTTTTTTATTATTAAATAGAGGTTATTTAACAGGTATACGGGTGTTTTTATAGCTAAATGATTACTCCAGAAAAATGAGGGCCCTGAATCCATAGTTGACTACCTATAAGTTCAGATAGGTGTTATCTCCAGAAAGCGCTATTTGCAGGATTTTCCTTCGACGTGACGTGTGACCAGTTGCGCGAGTCTAAATTCTTCCAGATTTCAGACACCCTATTCGCAACAAACGCCTTTCATCGATTGGGGTGATTCGGCCCACGCAAGAACTACAATTTAATCTGTCCAAGCATGTAATTTATCTTTGTCTTCTTTCAACACCACAGCAACTTCCATCAGTAATCACGTCAGCAGATCGGCACCACATAATTCAAACCTGGGCATAGAAACTGTTTCATAGGAGCGACCTTTGTCTTAGACGATATAAAAGCTACATCAACCTTCCCCTCTGAGGCCATTACACATGAGTGCAGCATACGCAACTTTCGACGCGTCACTGAAGCCATGCAGCTCCACGACATTATCATCAACCCTCGTACCTATCCATCGAGGTATGGTGTTCGTTCCAGCTTAATGAATGAATCTTATCGCTTTACTTCCAGGTAAGTCCAACAATCTTCATCACTTCATCCACCTTTATTTTTATCCTATCCTTTCCAGCATCCCATGACTCATTTTTAGACTTTCCCTTTATTTCCTCTTCTTTCATAGCCTTTACTAGATTTTCATCATTACTTGTCCACTTTTTTACCTCGAATCCTGCCTTTTCTAAAAATGTATTCATTTCTTAATATAATTTTATATCCACTTCTTTCGTTTTAAAGCCGGTCAACAAATCATCGTTGTAAAAGTCCGATCACCTTGTCTGCTGTTATTTGATAAGAAGGCAGAACTTTGCAGAGTGATTACTTCCTAAACAACAAAAGCATATTTTGTTAGATTGTACAAATTTGCGCCGAGTTTTAATTGATTCTTTAGTAAAAAATTTTCAGTTACCAATTTTTATGTTCTCTTAACGAACAGAATATGTGGGCAGTTCATCAGAGGAAGTAAATTTCGTTGACTGATCAATCGTTTTAAAATGTAATTAGAAATATTTTTTTAATTATTATACCTCTGTCCCAATAACTTCCAACACCTTTGGTAATTATCTTCTGTTACTGGAATATGTGTTTAAATAGTTTGTTAATACCCTTTAAATGTCTTTAGCCGATTTTTATAATTCACCAATGATTTTTTTTTATACGTTTACCTAAATCCTCTTGAAACAGTAACAAGGAATTCAATTCGTCACCCGAATCAGACCCCGTAGACATAAGCAAGTTGTATTTTAAAAACTAATAAAATGAAAAGGTTTTGTATGTTTGACCGAAAAGATCCGAAATTTGTCTATTTTTTACTCAATTAAATTCTGGGTGAAATCCCCGGATCCCCGTACCTTGGTTTTCTATAAAAACTAAAGCATGCACAAACTAAAGGTAAAAGTCAGAAAGAAATAAAGTTCAAATTAACTAAGCAAATAAATCATAGTTTAAAGTTAACACAAATTTCAAAGTATTATGATTCTTATAATTAAAGTCGACTGCACGGATGGCGTAGTGGTTTAAGCGGTCGCCACGCTGCTTCCTACTTTACACGGGACGACACTTTGTGTGATCCACAAATTGTTGTTCTGAGTCTGGGTGTTCTTTGTGTTCGTTTCATGTATGTTTGTAAAGTACCCCGCGACACAGGATGTATTCCTAATGCGGGAGTTGTCTTTTTAAACAAACGAAAAAAAAAAGAAAAAAGTTCAAAATATCATAAATTCCTTGATTAACCTCCAAAGCCAATCACTATGGTAATCTTCTGATTTATAAGGTTTAAAATATAATCGAAAAAGTACTCACAGTTTTTCTCACGAACAATTGATAGATATAAAAGTTATCAAAACGTCATCACATGTCACGCTTCTTCATCTCCAACAACTCCGCGATTCTCGTCACAGCTTCACTTGGCAACAAAGGCCCTTCCCACGTGCCTCCAATCCAACTGCTGCTTGTGCACCACCACGATGTGGATTTCGCTTTCTTATAGAACCGGGTTCCTTTTTAACTTGATTCCTCCTCAGACCCGATGATCTGTAACTTCCTGGACAGGGGTACGCCACCCTTTGTATACCTTAGACCTACAAAAACATGCGCCCCACCAAAGGCCCTTAGAACTGACCAAAAGTCTAATCCGGCTCGAAGACCATGAACAAATCGTTTGATCATGGATTTAAGCGTAAACAGAGTAAGGGTTTAGTAGTAGTAAAACAACCAAATTTCATTTACGATGTTAACCGAGTATATCTAAAGTAATACAATAGCAGGGTTATAATACACATTCCGAAAATCTTAATACCGCGATGTAAAAGTGTACACAAATTCGACAGCGCCATCTAGTGACGGTAATGAAAGTTGCGTACAATAACCTGCTTGTACAATATTGACTTCAAAAATTAACATAGGAAATTTGAAAACTGGTACGCATACAGTTTTTCACAGTATGTTGACATAGGTGTTTAATTTCATGAGCTCAGGCTGTAAAATAGTCTATTTTTATGATAGGAAACAACATTATTGACGTCAATCACGGCTTAACACAAAATATGCGTGTTCAGTAATTTGCGCACTTAATGTTATTTACCTTTGCCATGTTAAGTATGCTAAGTCTTCACATTAGTTTAAAATTGTATTAGAATCCTTTAGGAAACCATCAATGTGAACATATAAACACATAAATGAATACATTTTTATCTTACGTATTGCGTATTCACAAACGTTTACAATTTAACGATACATCTGCACTACATACATTTGTAAAAAAAAATTCAAAAATACGCCTGAAAATAGTATTCCACCCCCATTATACACATACATGTGAGCAAACCCTAGACGTGTTTAATAAATATTAGTCAGAATGCAATCATTTTTAACGGTAGAAATAACCTATAAAATAATTTTTAATAATGCTCGACCTCTTCATTTCTTTCGGATTGTGCCGAAATCAATGGGATTGATTCTTACATTTTTAAGTAAAAAAATATTACATAATAAATACTATCAATTATTATAGCGTAGCGGCGGTGGTAATGACTTTCTATCAGGTGACCCATCTGCTCATTTAATTCATAGGAATTAAATCACAAAACAGATTTAAAATGTTTGCGTGCACGAGCATTACAAGGTAGGTACTCTACCGGCGAAAGCTTCTAATTTATAATAGTTGTAACATAAGCATTTAGATTCCTGTTGGAGAGGGTAACACGAAAATAGTAATGTCTAAATCTTGTTCGTACTGCCCTTTTTTTTCTAAAACAGAAATGTAAATTGTAGTTGAGTGTAAATTCTCTTGAATTACATGAATTGTGATCAAAATGGAGATCACAATTGATTCAATGTATAGTGAAATCGGGCCACTATAAATGAAGCGGTTTTGAAATATCGACAAAACTAACAGACGCGAACAACCAAAAAAAGTAATCATATGATTTCACAAAATTATGAATCATAAACCTTGATCTGGTTGAAGTTCGATTAGTGGAGCCGAGTTTGGCTTTTCCAGTCATTTATATATTAATAAATGATTGGCAATATAGTATTACATAAACTTGCCTAGATAACGAAATGTCTTATATTATGTTTAAAAATGAAGACAAAACAATCGGCTCTTGTTTAGACATTCACAAGTAAATTATGAAAAATACTTTTTTAAATAGGAGATAACATTTTCTTGCAATCCAAAGCTTTTGCATAAATATTAGTGAATATTTTTGTCGTCATAATAATATCATCTATATTTACAAATATTTTGCAGTTACTCCCGATCTGACTTCGCAATCTTTCTCAATTTAGGTAGGTATAAATAAATAATAGTAGATCAGTTTGATTTCCTGCAGTAAGCCTGAGCCGTAGTCAAGTCTTGAGGAGTATTTTCTTTATTATTATATATTTATTTTCTTTACACTTTTAGTACAGTTATATATATGACTTAATAGCTCCCTAGATAAATTACAAGGATTACTTTCTTTTTGCTACCTGACAGACGTTGGTAGCGGAGAATAAACAAGTCTTATTTTTTTGCTTTTTCATGTTTTAACATTATCTTATAGCTTAGATATATATTATACTTATGGAATACTCAGAAGGTCAATGAAAAAAAATCTTTCAAATTAAAATCCCAATCACTTACTATCGGTATTATCTCATTTTAACTGATGAAAACGAGCTGTGACTAAATTCAAATTCTTTATAGTAGTTAACGTAAAAAAACATGTTGTTTTATAAATAACTTTTTAAGAGTCATTTAGGGTATAAATTAAAGTGTTATAAGACTGGTACTTTCCTGTTACTATAAGGTAGCAAACATTGGTAAATTTTAGCTTTGGATAATATAAACCTAAACCCTGTAAGGTGACACTTAGCAATTGACCGATAGGATTTGGCTAAATAATGCTTAATAACATCGGTAAATGTCAGACTAGTAATAGGCAATTAATACTTCTGCTAAAAATATCATGATAATAGTCCTCGCTATACTGGTTACAAAACCAAATAATGTACTTGAGGCTCTTGAGAGATCAGAAATGGAGGTCTTGTACGTTGTGTGCACTTTGACACCAGAATATTAAAATTATTTTTCGTTGCACTTGGATTCATATCTGAACTACATTCATTAGTAGTATTTTGATAATTAGTAGGTAAACTAAGGAACGAAGGTGTATGGTTATTGAAAAAAGAAGCTCAGATAAATGCAAATGGTTAAATGGGAGAATGCGGAAGTAATTTCATTTGTTTTGCTAAGTTTTACTCAACAGATCATTTTGAACATTTGTAGACAAATTATCAGGAGTAAAAAAGACGTATAATACTATTCACCTGGATAAAGTAGTGGTTATTGACAAAATCTACACATTAAATAACATTTCAATTGATACAAATAAGTTAACAAATAGTTCTAAACCACTTTAATAAAAATGAATTTCTAAAACATTTTCTAGTGCATTATAATTGTGTTAAGAAAACTCTCAGAATAAAAAAATTAATTACTACTGCTGTTGAAAATTTGAACTTATGTTCTACAGAGCAAATAAATCTGAACTTGACTTAACACCGCAATGATACCGATGGCAGCGACGCCGTTCATCAATTCAAAGAAGTTTGTAACGTTATACAAATTTTGCAATTACTCGTGTCACAGCAACAATTACTGTTAGTCTGAGTCTCTCGATTTCCTTTCAGTTGCAAGGTTGCACTTTGACCCTGGTTTATCTAGTACTAGATGTATTTCTTAAACAGGGAAAATTTGTTGTATTTAATAATATGCTGAATATTGTTTAAAACAAAGAATAGGCTAATCCGGTAGTTACTTACTTAGTTCCGGATACGTGAAGTGCAAATGTTATTGAGTTGAGAAACGGATTTCTTATTTGAGTAAAGAATATTTTTTGGGTAATTGTCAGTGGTATAGTCTAAAATAGTGGTATAGTGGTGTCTTCAATTCTAACTTGAAACCCTAGTATTTATTCTTTTAACTCTATAAGTATCTCACCTAAAAACTAGATACATTATTCTTCAGCCGCCACAATAATTTACATTAATTCTCTCTTTTGACGATCTATGTAAAAAGGTGTGTACCTGTCTTTAGTTTGGGCAGCTTTGTATCCTTATGAAGTTTATTACTACGCTTAATAAGTTTGTCTGATTAGACTATTTATATTTACAATTAATTCACAATCTGAGAAATGTAATTACGTGGAGACATTTGCACTTCCTGACATATATGAATACCTCTAAAAAGAGGTATTCATATATGTTCGTAAGTAAGTATGTATGTTCATTCGTGTTTTTGTGTGTGCAACTAGAAGCAGTCTCAAGCCTAAGAATTGATTCGAATATTGTAGATACTATGTATATGCCTACACCCTACATTCCTGCGAAGTAATTAATAAGTAGCAAGCCCTCATCCGTGTGGTGACGGATTAAGAATACAGAGTGTCACCACCCCAATTCATCCCGTGGGTGTCGTAAGAGCCGACTAAGGGAGAAAACTATGCAGAACAATAGCACTGCAGAGATAAGGAAAACTTGACACAAGCCCTTTTTTTTTTTTTTTTTTAACGTGTGGAAATCCCCTCGGACCGTCACCCCACCGGGGTTTGCGGCGGGGTGGTGTGTCGGACTCGGACCGACTAAAACCACACGGTGTGCCACTCTGCGCCTGTAATAGGAGGGATCCGGGAACAGCTGTTATTAAGACATCCGGACCCCTCCTAGCGCCAGCCCGCTCCTGGTGCGGGCTCCGTCTCAAAATTTAACTTGACACAAGCCCTATACCAACCCGTCTAGCAAGCGTGGTATAGTAGACCAAAACCTCCTTTCTGTCATTGCTTGTCTGTCAGATAATAAGATGGATTTAGACGGAAGATTATAGACGGATGGACTAGATGGTAGTGACGGTGAACAATGGTGTATTGGTTTGTGTAACGGACTGCTACTCGAAACATTTAATGTTGTCTGGTTGTTTCTATGTATAATATGTATGTACGTATATTAACAAAAATATATCTAAAACTAGTATATGTATTTATATCAGTTGTCTAGAACTCGTAATACAAGCTCTTGTGTGAATGTGGTATAGAATATTATTATTATTATTCGTGTTACTTTCGTATAACATAGAATCAATTAAGAAACGAAACGTTAAATCCTTAAACCTTTTAGATTTTAACCAACGTTAAGTCTAAAATCATTTTTAACTTTAAATCTATTATATTTGCTTCAGTCTGAAAATTTTGGTTTCAAAAAAAGATTTTTATAGCACAAAATCTTTTTGATGATGATGATTGATGCAATAACTAAAGATCATATAAAATTTCATGTACATTTTAACGATTTTGGTATTTTACTATACAACACAATAATATACAGAATTGTTTGTTATAGTCCTCCTTCTGTCGTTCCCCTCACTGCTGAAGATCGTAACTTCCAGTAAATCATCCCTCGTCCATGTTTCTGCGTCGTAGAGGAATATGGAGAACACGAGTATGTTTATAAGAGCAATCTTGGTCTTTATTTTGTCTGCCCAGACTGAACCTGTGATCGTGGTCACATAGTGCATTTTGATCAAAACTTCAGGCAATGTTAAGGTAACTTATTACCTAATCAGCTAATAGGTAGTTATCAGAACAGGTATTTTTATTGATTTCGTGAATTACTAATGATAATACAGGACATGTCATGTTTTCAAACTCGTATGTGTTTTTAACTTACTTCGGGAGGACTAACTGGCTAACACAAACTAAAAGCACACACTGAGCACATCAAAAATATGAAATATTTTGTTGTGCAAACGGAGTAATAACCAACTATTTACAATTTGTAACTATTAAGAAAAGAGGACAATTAAAACAAACAAAACAAATTCATTACACCTATTGGTAGTTATAAAATAAATAAAGCAGCAACGGGTACTAAACAATAGTGCTTCAAAGCATAAAATAAGCAATAAACTGAAATTTAATCTAGTATTGGATTACTTCGTGCAATATTTTAAAACGAACCAGGCAAGAGATGGTTGACAATGTAATGATTCTCATCCTAAAGATTAATCAAGCGATCGTTACGAGTATACCATAGACCCGCAGTAATTTTAAAAAGCTTTGCATTGCCATGTCGGATTATCGAATTTGTGCTGTCCTGTGGGTGTCGTAAGAACCGACTAATTGAGCAAACTACGCAAGGCAATAGCACTGCAAGGAGAAGAAAAACTCGAAACAAACCCTATACCAAACCGTCTAGTCAGCGTGGTATAATAGGCCAAAAGGAGAGGCCTATGTCCACCACTATTAAAGGCTAGACTATTAAAGGCTGTTGATGACGGTTTCTTCTATAGCCAGACGCCTGCAGGATACCAACCCTCTTTGGGGATATACTCGCTTCTAGATAGTACAAAGAAAAAAGGTAAATTGCGGTAAAGAAAACGGATGTAGCGAGAAAGTTAGGGTAAAGGATACTACAAGTTTCCGATGGGGAAATGACACAGACTGTATTAGCTTCAAGTGACCGCTGTCTATGATTACCAAACTAGACAGGGGACCGGATGTGAACTGAAAAATCATTCATTTCATCATCATCTTGCAAAAAGACTCTCTTGCATGTTTTCTTACTTCTTAGAAAGAAAACCTATGACAGCACCTTTTAGTATGGCAAACTATGAAAGAGCTTCATCATCATCATCAACTATGAAAGAGCTTATAGTTCAATAATCTAAGAGATTAATTGTCATTGAAACTAACATTGATCATGATGATTGTCCCTGGGCAACAGAAAGTCAGGAAACATACCCAGTAGACGGAAACAGGACCCTGTTAAGACTAAATAAAAGTATGACTTCGTATTGCTTTGAATCGTGTCTTAGTATTTTAAAGTTTTTGATTATAAACAACCGTTTTTGGATATGAAATTGTAATACTCTTGGATTGTGTATTATTATCATAAATATACTTATTAAATATTGAACAGATTTACTGATTTAGGATGTTTAAATTTTGGTTGCTTCCAAATATTTACTTATTCTTAGCAAATCCGTTGAAGAGCGTGCGGTGTTCGCCACTATGGTTTGATATTTCTTAGAATATTAAACAAAAAATAAATGGTATTTACCACAAGTATTTAACTGATCTCACCACTTTTTCTACGGTAGTTGCTATGTGATTGATATCTCATGAAATCAAAGGAATATGTTATTTTTCATCTGCAAACATCTAATCATAAGAAAACAGTATCATAGAAATTGTTCTGATTAAACTTTACATTAGGTAGTAAGTAGAAGTAGTAGAAGTACTGTAATATTAAAATTCAACTTGAAATCAAGTCTGTAAACAAGTTAAAAGTCTTAAAACTCAATCTTTTGCATTAGATCTAGTATTAGGTAGGTAGTACTAGAATACAATGGCTGACTGGCTGGCAATGTGTCATGTCAGTCTATCTTGATTCCTTTATCAACTTTCTACTTATTTCACTTTTTTAAAACTTTATTTATGTAATTGACATCGTGATTTTTAATGTTAATGTTTAGTTTGATCAAATGGCCAGGCTTTATTCGCATCACAATTTCTTCTATATCTAAAACGTCAGTCCTTCATCGTATTGTGGCTACTAGACATTAATGTGGCCAATGAATATCATTGCCAATAGTTGTTCGCATTTGCGCAGTCTAGAAAAACAATTAAGATTGTTAGACCGACCGAATATAGAAGGACTTGATTTATTTCCTACAGTTTGTACCGCACTGCTCTAATTGCAGGGTCGTATATTGGAAGCGTTTCGTAATCGCATAAAAGCCGGGCGTTTAAATTAAACAAGAGTATTTCTTATCCACTCAGACCAGAGAATAGCGTAGATATAAATATAGCGTAAATAAACTATTCACCTGCAAAAGGGATAGTCACCGTAAGGCAGGGTAAGGCACTTGCTCCACTCTGGATACCGGACATTATGATTTTATTGACAACCAGACTTGGATACCGGAATAGGTAATAATAGGTAACGAAATATTATGATTTTATTGACAAAAAACTTTCAAAGTCAAGTTTCAAATAGATTCACTCGAAGCATTCCAGATATTTGGCAAAATAAATGCTTTAAATAATATTATTATGTGAAATATTATTTACTTTACTTGTTTAGGCAGGGCGTCCTAAAACCAATTCTGACTACGGGCTTGTTCACATGACTAATATAGCTCAATAAGCATTTTAAACTCATACTTTAGACGATGGTGAGAGTAAATCATTAAAATCCAACAAATTTTATAGGCTTGGTCCTTCTTTAGCTATTTTACTACTCTAAATTTGTGAAAAACACTTTTAAACTACGCATTCATTAATATAAATGTACTAGCTGACCCGGCAAACGTTGTTTTGCCATATACAGTATTTCATTTTTTTTGTCAAAAAAAAGGGTTATGAAATGTAGACGTTGGCCAATTCTCAGACCTACCCGATATGACACAAAATTTCACGAAAATCGGTCGAGCCGTTTCGGAGGAGTTCAACCACGCTCACCGTGACACGAGAATTTTATACGAGTATCTAATATTCAAACAAAATATGTTCGTTGATTTTGCGTTAGTTAACAACTAATCAGTATTTGTATATCTTGTTTTCCTTTATTCTGAAAAGATAAAATAGCTAGTGTTTTCTTTTTTTATATCCTTATTTCTTCAGTAAGGTTGGTTCCGTTAGTATAAAAAATGTAGAATCACTTTGCCCATTTTACATATTTCTGCTTATATATATATTATACCAACATACTTGGGTCAATCCTTAATGGAAGTAAAAATAAATAGTAGATGTTGGTTTAACATTGAATGTTTGCATACTATTATACTTAAACAGTTAAACATTTTTTTCTTAGAACTATAACAAAATATTAAATATTTTGCATGGAAGTATTCTATTAATCTCTTAATACACTGGCTGTTTACACTTTTTTTAACCGATTTAAAAAAAGAATAAAGGTGGAAAATTAAAGAGTAAAAAATACAGTTTATTATAATTTATCATGATGTGTCCGTGTGGTGACGGATGAAGAATACGGTGTACCACCACCCCTATTCATCCCGTAGGTGCCGTAAGAGGCGACTAATTGAGCAAACTACGCAGGACAATAGCACTGCATAGAGAAGGAAAACTTGACACAAACCCTATACCAACCCGCCTGGCCAACGTGGTATAGTAGGACAAAACCTCTTTTCTAAGGAGAGGCCTATGTTCAGCAGTGGACTTGTAAAGGCTTTTGATGTGATGTGTATCATGATATAGGCGCATAATGGGGGGGGGGGATAGGGAAAACATATAAATATTCTAAATAAATATTACGGACGCCACCGCCCGTGATATTTTTTTAGAATATTAATGTGTTTTAACATATCACATTTCTTCAAAGAATTGCTAACCGCTGCAGAAAACAATCTGATGTTTCAGGTAGACTAACACTTGCAATAATCTTTCATCACATGCATTGCGGATTCTACAACGAAATCACTGAGAAAAAGAATATGCAGCTACGTGTAATAAAATCAAATGAATGTCATTTATTTTATTCACTTGATTAGACTAGAAAACTTCAGACGCTAGAACAATGATTGAAACAATTTTGAGAGGCTAATGTGCTGCATTGAAGATCTAAGCATGTGGTCACATTGCGCAGCTTTCTTAATATATTAATTTTCCATCATTTTAGTTTGTCTATTATAAATTTCAAAGATATCATTCTAATCGTGACAAATGATAGCAGTTAGCAGTCTTTGTATCTGTATATAAATAAGAAGTACTTTATATTAGGTCTCTCAAATAATATAATTTCATTTACTTTGTAATGGTATTATGGTGAATTCAATATCTTTGGTAATCTTTATGAAGACATCACAATTGTTTACTTCTTTTGTAAGTTATTGTTATCATAACAAATATTGGTGTATGATGATCTACTCTGTCATTAATATTTATCCTTCTTTTCACCCTAAAAAAAGAAGTCATGTACGTATGTTACAAAACATACACTCTTTTAAAAAGTTACTAACTATTTTAATGCATGAAATACAGTTCGCTGGTATAGGGTTCCGTGGACATCGTTTGTGGAGATTCATATTTAAAAAACTTATGAACTGATATGATTTACAGTGATTGTAAATTAAAACGTTGAAGGTGTAATATCACACAGATCTCCATGCAAACAGAGCCGAAGGTATCTGATTACTAATGTCTTCTGTATGCTGCAAATGGTTATCTAAATTGATTTGATTGAAGAGACACACCCCCAATATGACTGTAGAGAAGTTTTTTTTCGCGAATTGACGTAACCGATCTATAAACTCATTGAGTTAATGATCTTGTTTGCTCACACATATCAATTGAAATGCGACCCGTTGATAAGTTGACGTCTTAAATAACGTCATAGACTCTAATGCGCATGTACAGTTTTGTACTAAGTAGTATGGGCGTCGGTTTAGAATCCAACGTCTGCTGTTCCAATGTTCCAATAATACTATGTAGCACAAAACTGTGCAAAATTAGGTGTTCTACATACCTTAACTATTTATATGCATACATACATCACTATAAAGGGACATAAATAATCCGTATTTTGCTAATATCCAAAATGTTATATTTACTATAGAGAATATTTTTTTTATTTTCTTTCATTTGCAAGTCTACCGTGTTTTTATTTATATAAAAAGGCACAGTGTATACATGTTCATCAAATCAGACCCGCATTCAATAGCAGCAGTTCTGTTTGCTTTATATTTTAATTGTAGTTGGTAATTTATGGTAATTAATAAAAAAACTAAATACGGTAGTGAAATAACAATATTTTAAATCTCAAGTGTAAGGTCCGACTATGATAGTCGAATGTTTTCCTTATAATGTTGATGATGTCATTATTTTCGTACTAATTATTACTCTTATTTGCGTAGTCCTATATAAACTAAGTATTTACGAAACAAAAGTAAAATAATCATACACTCGTAACATAATATAGAATTGTTACATAATTATAAAAGCATCAAAAAATAAAAAACAGAATAACAACAACAACAACAATAATTAATAACTTGATGATGCCGATCTTGAAGAGAAGTACTCTTGCTAATTTTTTTAATGCATAATGCTATTGGTGGACTATTGGTGGACTTGGAGAAAAGAAATAAGTGAATAGTCAAGTGAGTATAAAGTCATAGTGAGTGAAAAGAAAGAACAGTCGATAAACAGTAATCTTTGGGGGCCTGAGATTATTTAACCTAAGAGATTTACTAAAGTTGATAGTAATGATGTAGTAAATTCAATCCGATGGAGAATAGACATTCCCAGGTCTCATCCGAGAACCTTTAATACACTTTTAATCTTTTTGGACGACATTAAAAGCTTTGTATGTCGGATTTGATAACCTTTTTGTTGTTCCAAAAAGCTTGTTTTTCTTCGATTTAATTGTTACATAATTTATGCAACTATTACTTTTTTAGAGTCAAATCATAGTCACGCGTGTTCCTCGCTTGTAAACTTATCTTGGATAACCCCACTAACATTTTGTTACAGTCGTTTCTATCTGAGTTTCCTTCTTTGTGTATTAGTTTGCAACTCAGATTAAACTTACTTAATATCATGTTATTGTTTCGTAAAGTTTCGTTGTTGCATACAAGCAGTTAAAGTGTTACAGGAAACATATCTAAAATATATTTAATATTTTTTATAACTTATTTAATTATCTGTTGCATCTCATCTCACAGTACAACAAGTAAAGACTTGAACTAATCAACTGATCATTGGTATATCAGTTCATCCGAATGTTATATGTCTTACAGTATACATGGTAATTTAATGAATACCACATGTGTTAAGTAGGAATTATATTTAAAAAAAATCGACGACTTAGAAGAAATATGTGCTCTGTCCCTGTCTTGCCTGTATTTATTATATACAGGTATTTATAAATAACAGTTTGTGTTTTCTTTAAACCCTATAAACTATGAAATAACAATTAAAACAGCTTGATGAAGATATCTTTTGTCTTGTTTTGTTTTGATAGTGCTGTGGGTTCAAACCCCACATGGGACGACACTTTATGTGATCCACAAATTGTTGTTCTGAGTCTGGGTGTTCTTTGTGTCCGTTTCATGTATGTTTGTATAGTCCCCTGCGACACAGGAATGTATTCCTAATGCGGGAGTTGTCTTTTTAAAAAAAAGAAGAGAAATACAATTAACAGATTACAATATTTTTATAGATTCAACATGTGATTCAAGATTCACGTGAAGTCGCAATAATAATTATTGACAAATGATTGTTTATATGTGCAATATCTGCATTCCTGTTGATATTGTGCAACGAGAATGTAAGACCACAATGATAATGCGATCGGTTGATGAAGTACTAAGGACGAAGGAAGGTGCTATTACTTAATGTTGTACTTTACATGTATTATTTATTTGTTACGTAGATAAACATATGTTGACACACTTAGATGTTAGTATGTTAATTGAGAAAGCAAATGAATAAGAGCACAACCACTGAATACGCTGTGATGGTATCATTAGAAAGGATGCGTCTGCTCAATAACGATTTATAGAAGAAGCTTAATTAAATTTTAAAGTTTAAAAACTTAAATTCGAGATAATACGAGAAACGTTCAAAAATATTGTCTCGACCTGCGTATCCGTATGAAGTTAACAGCTAAACAACGTATACCGAAGAAACTTTAACGAATTAAAGCGATGTGGCATCTTTTCTAAATAGAATTTTGCTTTGTAAATGCGCCGTGGTTCATAGGTAGTGTCATGTCAAGTTGCCGCAATTCTGATTCTGACTTACCCAACTCGTCATACCTTGTTTTGAAGCAACTCGGGGATTTCCTACCAGTAAAATACTGTGGCTATATAAATATCGTGTACTTTATTTCATGTGTAATGGATAATAAAAAAGCTCGCTTTAGTATATAATATAACCAAATTATAATAATCGCCATTTCGACACACGTTAAAAACATTTGTGCATGTTACTGAACTTGACCGCGTCAGTTATATACATTTATGGACTGGTTTACTAATTCTACTACAACACGCATGAATAAATACATTTATTTTATGTAGCAACTTGTTATATCTCAAGAATATTACGAAATTAACAGGCGGTTATTATTTAACTGGGTTCATATCAATCTTTGGGTTAGGTTAAAAGGTTAACAAAATTAACATATAGGTACCCAATGGAAAGAGATTAAGAGAAAATTAACACGGGAACTTTCCTTTATATATTTGTGACTATAATATCAATATAATTGTTTCTCCACGGGACTTAATGGAATCACGTAACAGATATAAAACTACTTAAAAAACATACTTGACCACGGTCAGTGCAACCTGGTCAAAACGTCAGCCAATTTCTAAGGTATATAATACCTGTTACGTGATTGTTTCTGTTATTCCCGTGTAAAGAAATAATTATATATCATGGAAAGCTACAAGTAAATATAATAATGCAAGAAATGCAATAGGTTTTTTTTTCTTATTGAAGACAACTCCCGCTTTAGGAATAAATCCTGTGTCGTGGGGGACTTCACAAACACACATGAAACGTACACAAATTGTCGTCCCACGTGGGAATCAGACCCATAAGACTCAGCGTAGTGCTAAGCGGCGTAGCGACCGCTTAAACCACTACGCCATCCGTGAAGTCAATATTGTGTATTGCACATCATATTTCCATGTTTTCTTTCGTTTGATAGCGAAAATATTAAAATGTGTTGATTCGTGGAATGCTTAGAAGTTATCTTAAAATTATTACATATATAAAATATAAATATTTCCTTATTTTTCAAATAGCTATTGTGTACAATTCCGAAGATTTTCAAAACTAAATCTTCTTTTTAATAAAAAATATTTTTGGTGGAAGCCCATCTTCATCAGCAAACAGTAACTAAGTTCGTGTCATTTAAATAATAAAGATACATATAGTATGTTTAAACTTAGTTTATTCACAGATGTTTCACTCAACCGATTTGTTATAATAAAAACTCAGATACGAACTGAATTTATTTCAAAATAAAGTTTTCACACAACACAAATTACTAGTCGATAAAAAACCTAAATGAATTATTAGCCTTAGAGTTAATTTACTTTTTAATTACAGATTAAATTTAATGGATGGAATCCAAAGATTCATTCCAAAATTAATCTAGCAGGAAAAGTAATTAATATTTTATTTAATAATTAAAGTTAAACAATAGAGCTAATTCTTATTTCTATCTTATAATAATACTTCATATAAATAAACATATAAATCTATATTACAAACAATAAGTGTAAAAAATCTAGTCACCGCTTAGAAATACAAAATTTACAGAATCAATTATTAAAATTATAGTAACGAACAAAAAGGTAACTAGGTCTTTCCTCACTTCTACTTAGAAAAAAATAAATTATATTTTATACCACCAGGATAATTTATTTTACTAAACAACGGCAAAGTTTCACGTTCGGCAGCGATCGGAAGGCAGTATATAGAGTGACGGCGAATGCGCGGGCGCGTATTTGTAGGCTGTGTTGTGCGCGGAACGGTTGAGTGCACCCCACGCGACTCTTGCGCATTTATTAAATCGACTTTGCTTACGATACATTCCTTTATCGCTTTATTTGTGATATATGGTTCCTATGGATATTAAATAAAAAGTGATTATTTTATTTATTTTTTCATTTCCTAAGTGATTTTTCTGTGGTGATATAATTTAAAAACTTTATAATGTTAACGGGGTGGCAGCTGATTTTATCTAAATGTAAGTATTTATGTGATAGAGTTTATTTATTGGGATATTTTATAAACAATTTTATTTTGGATCAAATTTATTATAATACTAATACATTAGGTCTTTAAGTAAGACATTAAAAACGAACGTCCTTTTTTAAAAGACGTAGATGATGAAAAAAAATACATGAAATCAACACAAAACATATCAAATAAGTGTGTTTTCTTAATCAAATCGCAAACAAATATTATTTGGCTTTATTATTTCTTTTTAAGAGGTAATTATAATAATGTAAACCTGCGACTTCATTTGAAAAGCGAATTTGAAAAGCGCTGCCTTAGTGGTGTAGTACGGCACGCGACTGCGGTACATAAGGCCTCGGGATTGATTCCCGGACCGGGCAAAATTTTATAGGGTTTTTCTGAGAGGAAAAATAGCCTAACTTACTCCTTTTATAGACAGCTACCCGGTAGTAAAATATCAAATACGATACAGCTGATTTAAAGATTAACCGGATCAAAGAGACGGACAGACAGACAAAAAATATTTTAGAGATAGGTATTGTGCAAATAACCGTGTGAGCATGAAAAACCTTTTATTTTGACATTATAAAAATACACTTCAATTTTGTTTATTTGTATAGATAACAAACCAAACTGCACAAATCGCTCCCCTATTTTTTTAGGTAATCAACAATTTGCTTTAATTGGTACAAGCGCAAATAGATAGAGAGAATTACTTAAATAGGTCGCAGATACAATTTCCTTCAATTGTGTTACACAATTGTGTTACATATTTTAAAATATTTACTTTCTTTTCTTAAGATGTTTGCTATACAGATTCGCTCCTAGTTGCCATGCCTCTTTATACAGATACCTTAATTTGTTTCGTCACTTTGAAATTTCCTTAAAGTCGTCTTGTTTGATAAAAACTAATCTAAAATAAAAGAATGTGTACACTCATAACTTCAAAATATTCCAAACACCGTTTCTTTAAACGACTAACTAAATTTAATTATTTTTTTATATAAAAACATAACTTTAAATTCTTTGAGTGCATGCAATCCATAATTTCTTTAATGTTTTTTGCAGTTGCAATTGTACCTACACTTACGTCACATCAACAGCCTTTAATAGTCCACTGCTGGACACGGGCTGGTCAGACGGATTAGTATAGGGTTTGCTTCAAGTTTTCCTTCTCTTTGCAGTAGTGTTGTCCTGCGTAGTTGCTCCCTTAGTCGACTCTTACGACACTTACGGGATGAATAGGGGTGGTGACACTCCGTATTCTTAACCCGTCACAACACGGATGACATCCATACATACAATTTATTAAAATTTGTTGTAAGTATTAAAAGTTGTTTTGAACGTATCTATAGAGAGGTTTTCTGAGGAACAACTTTTAAAAATGATGTTAAGATTACAAAAAATCCGTAATAAGAAACTACTGCGTATATTAAACTAATATAATTACTATATATAGTGTTTAAAACCCCCTGCTTATAAGTAACCTACGGCCTTCGATAACGTTCCCTTAATTTCTATGCGCCTTAGGCGTAAAAACGTATCAACCAACTGAATGTTATTTTAATGTTTATAATTTTAGGTAAAGATTAGCACAGTGCTAATTACAAGTATTTTAATCAATCAACATATGATGAAACTTATTAGCATTCCAATAATCAACACTGGTCACTCGCTCAATAATTAAACAAAATTTGCATAAATTTTATACTGTTACTAAAATAAATAGTGAAACTAAGCTTCCTCAAAATAAGACATGTCAAACACATGTTATAAGATGACCCCAAAGTATTAAAAATAAACAGGTTCGAATTCAGATTAACATATATAAATTGTTTATGAATGGTTCGCCATTATAATAGTGGAACAAAACTTGCGTCAAATAAGTTAGTAATATGAAATTTTACTTTTTTCTGCTTCTGTTTTAGGAGTCTTCTGTCTGTTTCTATTCTTAAAAGAAAATATAAATCCTTTTAGGTTCACTAGCAGTCGGTCTCTCTTTCTGTTGATTAACATCCATTTTTTGAAAGGTGGTGAGGGGAGGTGGTGTCAAGTTAAAATTAAAATCAAGTATTTCTTACACCACACACAGAAGTACAAATATTTATATACCTCTTAAACTGTCGAAAACAAAAACCAGTTTAAGGTTGAATCTAATAATAGAAACCAAATTGCACTATATTCGCGTGCTTAAAATCATGATACAGTTTATAGAAAGATAAGTGGCGCAGATCATAAAAGTTAATCTATTTTACGTATGCTATAATAAAAATAATAATGCATAACTTTATTAGATAACTGTCTATGACTGCTGATTCAATTATTACTGTTAAGTCACGATACTTGGGTTCCGTATGATTTAGATAAAAGACTTAGATAACTACATTTTTTTGCTTTAAATGAATCTGCAAAGACATTATAGTATTGATGCTATTAATCGGAAATTCAAACATTTAACATTAAAGTAAAATTAACTGATAAGCTTTGTAGTTCTTATATGGTTGTACGTTTAGAAAATTACTAGTTGAAACACGTTTGCAATAATTAGTTCATAACTTCATAAAGTTTAGTCTTAATATTAAAGTTCAAAAGCATTGATTTTGTAGCTTTTATAGCAAAGCTTTTTTTTCGATTTTATTTTATTTTGAAATCAAATATAGATACTCGTATTTGTGGGTGGTGGAATAATTGAAAAGGAATTGAAGTTAAAGGAGGTCACTTTTTTGTACAGATTATTGTAATAAAACATGTATTTAAAATAGTTGGAAGGCTTAATAACAAACAATCGCATCACATTACGTCCTTGCAGGCCAGTCTTGGTCAACTAGACTTTCGAAAATTTAAAATACCTGCTTAATAAGACGTGATGATCATGCAATACATAATAAAATTAATGGAAATAATAAAGTCACCTGAAAACATAATTAAAATCGTAAATCAATTAATAAGTTTATTTATGATTATCAACTAACACTGATTCGGCAACATATCGGTATGAAAATATGTTTTCCGATATCGAGTCTTAAGAAACTAAAGTCAATGCTGAAACTGAACAGGGATACCCGTTTACATAAGGATGTTTAACACCAGGTGTACTGTTTTAAACAGTATACCTACGAGGTATCTGGTGTTGAATGTTTTCATACTACTACACGAAACTATGAGTGGTTACGGCATTATTCACTTGCTTATATTTTCATAATTTCTTCTAAACAGAAAAGAAATCTTAACAAATATACCCTTTTTTACGTGTTGATAACCTCTCGGGCCGTCACCCCACTGGGGTTTGTAGCGGGGTGGTGTCTCGGAATCGGACCGACCAAAACCAGACGGTATGCCACTCTGCGCCCGAAATAGGCGGAATCCAGGAACTGCTGTTATTGAGACATCCAGAGCCTTAAAAATACATCCTGTGCCAACCCGTCTGGCCAACGTGGTATAGTAGGCCAAAACCTCCTTTCTAAGGAGAGGCCTATGTCCAGCAGTGGCCTCACGATGATGATGATGTGAAGAAAAAAGATATCTTCTCTTTACAATAGAAGGACAAGAGCCGCTTCTGTTTTATTTTCGACTTTTTGTTTTATGGTTTCATAATTGCAATAAGATATCTAAGTCATGCTAAAAATTATTTATCAACTAGCGTATAAGGTTATGTAGTCGACAAACTTCTGTAAATTCTTCTTGCTTAGGAAAACTTTTAAATGCTTGAGTAAGCTGATTTATTTAAACCAGAATTGTATAAACCACCAAACTTTCAAAGAAACAATTTTTTTATTTTGTAAAAGTAAAGTGTCATGTCAGTGTCACGCTTGTAAACAATAAATTGAAAATAATCATTTAACACTATATTAATGATTATATTAAGAAATATATTTCTTTAACAAGATTGTATTAATATATTATGGTTACTATACGATATAACTTTGTTTAGGCACCAGTCTCCCACATTATTGTGTGTATATGTTTATTTTTATATCAAAATATTCGGAGTACAGGAACAAATGTTATTGATAAAATTGAGGGAGGTCGACTTACGAAAGTTGCTTAGCAATGACCAGATTGCGATTGAAACCTACTTGTGATTGTCGCTACTTCCTTCAGCGTGGTAAATAGATACATCGAAATCTCTTACATAACCGGCATTGACATACAGAACACCAGTTTCGCTTGCGACTGTGTCCTGAACTGGATTGCACCTAAATAAAATAAAACCCATTTGAGTTTTCATATGATTTTATACTTCTTTGGCGGTGTAATTAATTAAATAAATATACAAAAGTACAGTGTTAGTACTAAGTACGGTCTCTAAGCTTTGACGCTGACGAACTTTTTGTCCATATCCTATATCTAATACCTTTAAACGAACAAGTCTTATATTTATATATATATATAAAAATTGCTCGTTAGTTAGTTGAAAAATAAAATACAGAGCAAAGCTAGGTCATCCAGCTACTTAATAATAATATGCTATGCAAATACATTTTTATCTCATTTCGTAATGATGTAAAGTCTAACTTTTCTACATGTGTACGTATATGAATTTCGCAATAATTAATTGCTTCTTGCAATAAAAACCCGATCGTATACGAAATGTGCAAAAGACATATTTCGATATCGAGCATATAATAGAAAGCAGTTGTTTATTTGTAGAAAAACAAAACAAGTTTCTTGGTCATTACTACAGAACGACCGTCAGCAATGACAAATAGAAACCGTTATTTGAATATTTTTGGACAGATTATATTCGGTTCGAGAATAAACAAGTAAAACAGATTTTCTAATAAAAGAACTTATGTATGTTTTTTTAGGATATAAAGATTGCATATATAAGTAGTCATAGATTTATTGTATCAGATCATCCAGGTTTAGAGAGTAGCGAAAAAATAACTTCCCGTGACAAACGACGTATTTTGTTATAATTTTTTATTTCATACAGTCCAAAGTTTGATTTTGCAATTTTTTATTAATTACCTATTAGTTCGATTTATCTTAAACTCAATCTTAAAATACCATAAATAGAAAATTAAAACGACTCCGTTTTAGTCATCGAAACTATAGCGATTTGCACTTTTTGCACTTATACCCTTACACAAATGCAACTTTCAAATCAACGCTTAAACTGAAATATGTTGCGTAAAATCTTGCTAAGTAATTGCAGTACTCACTCAGCAGAGACAGCGACCGACAATCATGGCATATAATAGTCACTGTGATGTAACTTTCAACTAGTTTAATTAACTTAACTTATACAAAATGTTTACAACGATCACTTTGCGGAATGATCAACTTTACGTGACTTATTTTTCACATTCTTTTATTTTAAATTTAATAAGAGCTGCTCAGCGACGTATTCAAATGAAGATATTTCCATCAGATACTCGGTTATTGTTGAGTATAAATACAAAGTTGTAAATATCTTAAAACAAAAAGTTTTAATAAAAATTAAGATTCTTTACTAATTTAACACGACAGTAGAAAACATAATACGAGCCCTAAAAATGGGGTACCTGCAGGAAGTTTCCAAGAGATAATTTATGACATCATTGCGGTTTTATGAATTACTTTCTGAAGCATGGTATATGGATTGTATGCAGACATTATAAACAATATAATAACAACAACATTATTCATTTTACTGAACACGTCAATAATAGTCCTCTTTGAAAAATAATCAGTGTACACAGGTGTTCTGAAACAATTATTTTATGGACATCAAGAGCACACTATTGTAAGTATCGAGTACTGTCTTTCAAAATGAATATTATCATTTAACACAAGCGCAGGAATTACACTACTCAACACTAAAAATTATCTGAATTGGTTCGTATCGTTTCAAATAATAATAATATTCTACCAAATTCACACAACGTCATCTAGTCTAAAGCAGAGCTTGTACTATGCGGCTAGCCACAGTTTCAATGGCGTTCATGGAAATAGCTCTCATAAGTGTAGTCAAATTGTTAAGTTGGTTCGTAAACAATTCAAAAACTCATTTTTTTTTGCACCGATTGAGCTCAAATTTTGACACGATACACAACCCTCTTCAGAGACCGTTTTATATCTATTTTCCACATCAATTTTCATTTCTCACTAATGCAACCATAATGAGCAACAGCGAGGCGTGACGAGATATAGCAGGGACAGAATAGAATAGAATATTTTATTTTGCGAATATGGGTAATACATGATACAGATACAGAAAGCACACATTTTTCTGACTTGTCGAAAAAAAATGTATTTCATTCCTGCTTGTCGAATGTAGTATTAATTATTTTGGCACCATATATTTAACAAAAAAAGGCCTGCAACGCGTTTGTGACTCCTGAGTTGCAGACTTTCATCGGCGGCGATGGTCACTTTCCATCAGATGACGCGTCTGATCTTCTGCCCCCTCTGACATTAAAAAAAAAACTGCAACTAGACAGTGAAAGACACTTTACCCAGAAAAAATAAAACAGCTATTAGTTAATGTCTTAACTTGATATTCTATGAGAAAAGATGAAACAGATAATTAAATATATTATTAAGAAAACATTAAATACATTTTCAATGTATTGCATGTATATTATAATATCATATCTGCATACAACATAATATCTAAGAGATTATAGTTTGTCTGAATTTCCAAGTGACTACAATTGCGCTCGATTTTCATCACTTAAAGCGTTAGTCCTATAGGATATTCGATGGGAAACCATAACGAAGAAGGTGGCTGGCTTCATAATATTATATATTCATCATCATCATCTGCCTACCCTTATCCCAATTTTATTTGGGCTTGCCGCAGTAAGTATGATCCTTCCATTCTGCTCTACCATTCGTCATTTCACTGTTTACTCCTTTCCTAGCCATATCCGCACTCACACAGTCCATCCACCTTTTCTTTGGTCTTCTCTTATATTAAACATACAAATAGAATTAAAAACGTATTAAAAATTAAATTAAATTTCTTTCAATCACATATTGTTCTGCATTTAAAGCGATGGTATTTACTCATTACTTGTGCCACTAAATGTGTTGGAATTTTATGATAAAGTTAATGGTTTGCTGGCTGGGAATAAAAATGTCACTAAAAGTAAAACTATTATTTGTGTGACAAATTGCCCTATTGATAGGTATACCGACCAATATAAGGACAGGCGCACACTATGTTGTTACATAAATATGTACTTGTCTTGCCGTCATGTACGCGCTATACGCTACGCAACGACACGGTTGTATTTGGCGGTGTGATGAAAAACTTTAACCCCCGAATGGTAGATGACATATTAAACGCTAATATATATCTAAATAAACACATTTACAGTAAATATACCTATTATAAAAAGAATTGTACAAAACATAGTTTTAATATAATTAAGAATATAATTTTAGTCCGTGTGGTCACGGATCGTCTGTGTGGAAACGGATTAAGAATACGGAGGGTCACCACCCCTATTCATCCCTTGGGTGTCATAAGAGCCGACTATGGGAGCAAACTACGCCAGATAACAGCACTGAAAAGAGAACGCAAACTTGATACCAACCCGTCTGGCCAGCGATGTATAGTAGGCAAAAACTTCCTTCCTATGGAGAGGCCTATGTCCAGCAGTGAACTAGTAAAGGCTCTTGATGATAATGATGATGATAGTTTTGGTAGTTGTATTATTTCTCTGTCTAAATTAGTGTTGCTGTAAAATAATAAAGATTAATACTCATTACAGAAAAGTGTGTCGTTCGACATAGCTCATTGCTGCTTAGTATGGATATTTAATTACACATTGTCACTTAATAGATTCCATATAATTATCTCTTGGTCTCGGTAGTATTAATTACTGTCACGTTTTTCATAAATGAGTGTTCATTGATGTGATTCGCAAGCCCCGTCGGCTCGTAATAGTAGTCTTAAACCCGAACTAGAAGAACTAGTATTATTTTAAAAAGATAAGCCAATTCAAAATCTATAAAAGAATATAGTGTACAGACAAGCTGCTTTACTTTTAAAACCGCTGCTTTATATCCAGACAAACAAAACTTAATATGCATAAGTATAAAAAAAGTTTGTACATTATAGATCCATATATATATATATATATAAAGATGTATGTATATATAGATATATCCATATATATCCGTACAGTAAAAACATATATCAATACATCTGTTTATTGTTTTACTGGTCCTTAGTTAAGAATTTAAGAAAAAAGAAATAAGTGTACGAAACCGGCAATCCGCACTTATTATACGCAGGCATTTGCAATAAAGTGTTGCCATTTCAATAACAATTTTTACGTTATCTAAAAGTAAAGGTTATTATTAAGGTACGTTATATTTGAAACAAATATTTTTGTGTTCGGATAAATAAAATAGTGTCTATCTTTGAAATTTCACTGTACTCAAAAAGTGTAGAATGAATGAATGAATGCCATAGAATGAGTAGGTAGATGTTTGAAAATGAATTAATACGATAGTTCACCATGTATTAAAAATACTTCATCTTCAATAAACTTCAAAACGCGAAGTTATCAAAGTTTTAGTCTTGGGAGCTCAGATAATGAAAGCAATATGTTTTGTTATTAAGAAAAAAGAAATAAACAGAATATTTTACATGCTGGCGCCAGTAGTCGTTGATCAATTTCAAGGAGAACGAGTTGGGTTTGAGGTGGCACTTACTCGTACTTGTTGTTTTTTTTATTTTTACTAAATAGAGTCATAGTAGCTACCTTTTATTATATACAAAAAGCAATATTTTGACTAATTGTTATTGCTATTACCAGATATTAATTTAATCGTATTTTAGTTTTATATTGATCAGTAATAGTACGTAGTTGACATAATGAATGACGTAGGTTTAAGCGGTCACCTCACCGCTTCCTACTGCGTTGTGTTAAAGGTTCGACCTCCTCACATTAGACAAAACCTTTTGGGATCCACAAATTGTTGTTCTGAGTCTGGGTGTTAAGAAACGGGTTTACTGTAACAAACGCTTAAAAAGTACTTTTATTTAACACTTTCATGTGTTAACAGTATACCTATATCAAAAAAAAACTTATACATTTTAAGCCGAACCCTGTCTGATACATCAAACGAACCAAATAATAATAAGTTAGTTACGAGAAGTATTAATTGACATAGTCATCATACCAAGTCATTTGTTTTTAAATAATTAAACACAATTATCAGTATAAAATTATTTAAAACCGGCAAATTAGTTTTTTAATTGCGTAAAGTTTAAATTTGTTTAAGATCTCTAGCTAAAACATTTAAATTTATCTTCTTTTAATTTACAAATGAAGCCTTTCAGTTACTTGTACAAAATGTTACTCATTACAAAGTTCAACTTGTAAGTTTTTAAATTCATAAAAATTAAGTAAGAATCTGCACTGAAACAAACATGTTTTGTATTCAGTGCCTTATAAGCGTATAGAGTATACAAAATAAATAGCTAAGGAATTGGTCTAGAACCTCATCATCATAGTCCTTTCCTTTTCCCAATTTTATTTAGGATCTATACTAAGTACTATACTATTCCAAAGAGTATTGGCTAGTTTCTTTAATGTATTTATACTGTGGAGCCTACAGAAAAATTAAACAAAATAAGAAGATAAATTCTGATAAGGGAAAAATAATTAGAATGGGAAATGGGAGTAAGACAGCAACAACTCTTTTCTCTACTTTTAGTGATTAACGACCTAATTGACTGATTCTATTGCCGAACGATGTAATTGACGGGCTTGCTAGTGGATGGAAGTGGTGGCGTGGATTCAATTGCCCACCAAGAAAAAATATTGTATGATGATCACGTTTATGTGGTCTGGGTGTAATTTGTTTGTAATTTGTATGTATTTAGAAATATATAAGTATGTTTATAGCGTAACGCTCAAGGCATCACGCGTCCATTGTATGTATGTAGTCAGCAGCAGTCACTGCACTGACTACCGACTGAAAACCGGTTATTCCTCTTCCAGTAATTCTCTATTTAAATTATAACTCCTAACTAATATGAATTTTATTCATGCAAATATAAGTAGGTTTGATTGATTAGGTATGTACTAGGATCTCGCGTCTCAAATATCAACTAGATTTTTCTTTATTAAAGACCCTATGATCCTATCAAGAAAAAATACTATTCCTAAATGCCATTTTCATTAAAAAAATATAAGGAATCTAAAAGATATATAGAAGTCAACAGATTATTTTTTGACTTATTTATTACTGAGATCATTTGTTTAGGTTTATCTAAACTGTTAAATGTGTGCCACGCCCTCAATAAGTTTAACCACGTTACATACTAAAATAAATAAATATTAGGAAAAACATTTTTTTTAACAGAACTATAGTTTTCGTAAAGAGATTGCAAGTCGATAATCGAAATCAAAACTGATCCACTTCCAGTAATTATGTTATATGTTATCTTGGTCCCACCCACTTTATAATGAAATATTTAAAAATATGTGTAAAAACAATGATAGTAATTTTATGCATAAGTATTATACATACTATCTTTTACTTTTTTTTAATTAACTTTAAAATAGTAAGTGGTAAACTGATTATGAAAAGAATGTAAAAAAAGAATACACGCTGAACACACACAAGGGCCGCAGCTGCTCGGAATCTTGTATGCGAAACCAGTTGAGCGTCGACAAATAAATATGTACGGTGAAAGAATAACCGACTACTTAGTTCCTAGATTGATTAATAACCTACCCTCCGAATTGCGAGATATTCTAACGCCAATGAACTTTAAATCTTAAGTTCCACCATTTTAAAAAAATGTAAATTAGTATTAGTAGTTGTATCTATCTAGACTAACGCTTAGCATTCATTATAAACCTTCGTGGCTTAGGAAATGCCATGTATATCAAATTCCTTTTATAATTTTGTTACACTTTCAATTCATAAAAAAATGTTTAGAAAGTTCTCATAAAAATGTCTAAATTAAGGATAAAATAATTAAGTATGTAAGAATATTACAACAGAATTGACATTAAATGACTGTTCAAACCTTATTGTTCGCAGACTATTGCCCTTTTTATTCTATTATTCTGCTTTCAAAATCCTAACATATTTATTTAATAATTAAAAATAATAATATTGTTGGACAACTAGTCTAATTACAGTTAGACCATCACTTTAGGCTAAATGTTTTTGTAAAAAATATTGAGAATTATGCCCTTAATTTATGAAATTAATCTCAGATTTCTACAAGTACGTAGAAATGCTTTTGAAAAATCTATTATAACGCCCACTGGCTGAGTGCAATGCTGGTTGATTTATTGCATCAGGTGAAAGGGGCTTCGACTTGTCTAACTACTCTCTTGCGTCTAATAAATACCAATTAGACAGTACCTTCGTTTCTGTCTTTTCTGTGCATTTGTACATAAAAAGTAAGTTCGCATCTTATTCTTCAAGAAATTGTATACAAATAATGTTTCTACTAAAAATATAATCAGCCTTTGAGATTATCCAAGGATTACATACTTTCGTTCACAATATATATAATTAATATTATTTAACGGGAATTAACGCGATCTCTTATTTAGGGTATTACATACCTCTGGTTTGCCTGACGTTTCGACCAGGTTGCACCGGCCGTGGTCACAGGCATGTAATACCCTAAATAAGAGATCGCGTTAATTCCCGTTAAATAATATTAATTATCATGGAACGCGAAAGTTTAAAAGACAATATATATAGTTATATTTTTTTCGTTCACAATATTAATGTAAGACTATTGTTCCTGTCGAAATTATACTTTATCAATACAGATTCTTCAAAATCTACAATAACAGATGCGTAATATACGTCTAGATAATGACATTATCGTAAAGAATGAAAACTAATTCTAAAAAATTATTGCTACAGTTTACGGCACAATCAATTGCCGTTCATTTCTATAAAATGTATTATTAAACGACGGTAATAGTTGATAGGAGTGCAATAAAAGTTGGAACATCTTACGACTTTTCTTGGAAAGCTGCGATTTTATGTGATTAAATTGCAATGTGCCCTAAGAAATTACCGCCAGCTTGTCTGCCAGCACGGACTGGTTGCGCAGCCTTTGGCCGCCGGAGCGCGATGGAATGCTCCGTTCGTCCACTTCAATAGAAACTTTTTCGCGGATCGATGTAAAAACTACCACTTCTAACGAGTTTCTCGATACCAATGCCAAATTAAGCAACCGGCTGGTCGAGAACGTGCGTTTCAGTTCCATATTGGAACAATTTTAATGATGCACAGGTATTGTACAGAACACCGCGTACGTCACTGGAATTTTCGTGTTAGGCATTCAACGGGAATTTTAACTGCCGCATTTGATCTGTATTCTGATGTGGCAGAGGAACGGAAATATGAGTACCATATTTAGTGGGACAATGTGTCTTCATTTTTGATGTAGAGTCATTTTAAGTTATATTGCTGTAGAATAAATGATTTGATTCTATTAAATCAGCGGTAAGTTTAACTTGTAAGATATGTTAACAAACTTTTACACAGATAAGAAAATGTATTAAATACTGAAGAAAAGTAGCTTTATAATTTGTCATTGCATTACGGAATAGTACCTGTTTATTAGTCAAAGTAAGTCGGTTATACCTGTGAACCATTATTCATTTCATGTAAAAAGTGTGTCCATTTCAACTTGTATTTATCCTACCTAATGATGAGATTATGAAAGTCCATTGAGTTATTATTTTCTACATTTCTTTTTTAGTCAAAAAAGTTTCTAATGTATTTAATTTCTTAATGAATATGTCTTGACTTAGAGTGAATGAGAAAATAAAAGGAATACTTTAAAACAAATTAAGAAAGTGAAGGTCAGGCGGGAATTGTCGAGGTCTTAACCAAAACTCGGCCAATTTTCTGGTGAGATGCTGTTCTGTCATTCGGTCGTTATATATTGAACATAAACTTTAATAAAACTTTGTAATTTTTAAATAATTAAAAACTCTTATTGTGCCTACAAGGAACAGAAGGGTGGAAAGCACATGAAACAATTTACTCGTTGCTTACAGACTATGATTATGACGATAATATGATATTATGATTTATTTATTTAATTGTGTTTGTCATAATACTTACAAATTACAATGGAAACTTGCAATAGCACTCTCTTGGAAAGTGGATATCAGAGCTGCACGTATTCTATACAGGCTTCCGAGGCGCGACTTAATGCATAGTTAAACTGTCATTACCAATTAGTGTGTCAATAGAAGCACTTGATTAACGCAAATGGGTAATTACACCACTTAGACAACCATTACGAGGACCGGAAACATTGTAGAACAGTATTCCGAACAATACTGCATTTTGTACATGCGTAGATTAGTTGATAACTGAACTACGAATTAAGCCTTTTACGCCAAGCCATTACTGCCTTTTTTCAATACTTATATTAGAAAACATTATTCATAACAGTCGAGCTACAAAGAATATGTTAAATCAATACAAATAAAATTACTTGCCATGACTGATTTATCAACGCAGAGCCTACACTGGTGCGATGGGGCTACAAACTTTAAATGCAGTTGACGCTTTTTATTAACCGACTTCAAAAAAGGAGGAGAAATCTTTTTATAGTAAGCACCCACTAAGAAATAATTTTTGACAATTTCACCTTTAAGTCGGTAAAATAAGGTATGAACGGTTGTATGGAAGTTCCTCATTTCCAAAGTTAGAAACACGAAATAAGAAATAATCACGCGAGCGCAGCCCTGGCAAAAGGTAGTTTCAAATCATGAATTGCAAGCTAGATTTATACAGTTTTGATTGTAACATATACATACACATATGAAACTCAAAAATCTGAAACGGTCAAACATATTTGGAATAATAATAATTGATAAAAAACGACGTGGAGGTCTATGGTCTCCCGCTCGGAACGAAGTCCCTTTCGCTTTTCTGTACAGGTTTGCTATAAGTACAGTCATTATAATTTATATCATAAAATATCAAGATAATAAAGTTAAATTGAAGAATTTATGATAAAATATATTTATTATGTATAAAATAAATAATGACAAATTAAATACTGAATGATCTGGGATAATTAAGTAAATAACAAATAAAAATTTAGAAAAAGTTCAGAACTATAGTAAGAATTGTCGGAAAAAACTCTTGGTAGACATTTTTCGGTCTCTCTCCCATTCGCTCAGAGCGTGTAACGCGCGATAAGGAACTTCGTTCCAATAATAATATATCACACACGACCGTCTAATCCCAAACTAGGCAGAACCTGTGCTATGGTAACCACACATACTGCTGTGATATGATAAACATACTTATATATTTTTAAATACATACATATTATAGATAAATTACACCCAGTCACAGAATAAATAACAGAATAAAATCTATTTAGTTAATATTAGATTTAGGCGGCTAAATCTAGAAAGCTCTGTATAAGCATTTTGGGTTGGGCCTCGACCACCGAAAACATTGACCTGCTTGCTACCTAAATACATTGGTTTATAATTCCTACGCTCCCAGCTCAGTCACGGGTCGTTGCATCTGTTCACGATGACTAACAGATTTACCACTTAGTACCAACAATTTACTCTTCATTTAATACCGAAGGCTATTGTACGTTTTTAATTATTTATGAATGGTAAATATCTCGTGGTTCTGTTAGAAATAAGTATAAACAAGATTCATATTTCAGTTGCATCGTTTCTCCTTTGAGTGGTTCTGAGTGTTCCTTCCTCCTCACGCACGCGACTAAAATGAAGTAACTAATTTCAAAAATGTTGCTTGTTTAAATTATATTCCAACCTATGTTTTGA
Organism: Arctia plantaginis; assembly: GCA_902825455.1. Taxonomy (NCBI): domain Eukaryota; kingdom Metazoa; phylum Arthropoda; class Insecta; order Lepidoptera; family Erebidae; genus Arctia; species Arctia plantaginis. The sequence goes on along the minus strand of CADEBD010000171.1, from coordinate 8,522,744 downwards.
AAACTATATATGTTGTCTTACGTTTAGAGATAAACCCCGATTATTGTGTCAACATTTTATTATTTAATGAATGAAAAATATCTGAATAACTGAAAATCGAAACGCGAATTACACCTACAATACAATTTATCGATTAGGCGGGTTCACACAGAACGAGTAGCCTCGGCATTTGGAGACTCGGTATCATCGTGAGGCTGCTGCGCGCGGCAAACCCTAGCCATTTGTTCGTTCATTCAGTTGAGAGTTAAGACATCATGGCAAAAACAATATCTCTTTCGCATTTCAAAACAATCTATATCAAAGATTGAGATGCTCGAGCGAGGCACGAAACTAAACCACACGTGCGTCCAGGAGTGCGCGCGGCCAACGGCCGAGGCGCCGTTAACCAAAACAAAAAACCGATATTCGGTGGCCCGGCCCACGGAAAAAGGAATTTGTTCTGTGAACTTCTGTGGCTAGGCCGATCGATCGCTCGCCATAGGCTGAGCAGCTATACGCGTGGCAAATGCCTCGCGAGGCTGCTCGTTCTGTGTGGACCCGCTAATTAATTGAACTGGCTCACGATTCGTTAGCGCCGTCAACTGTACCACCCTCTATTCCATTCTCAACTCACCCATTTCCCCTTCCTACCTTATATCCTAATTCCAATTTTTATGTTCCAATCACAGCAGAACCTTCCGTTCCTCAAACAATTCACTTCTGTTATGCACCACTCATACTTCCGTTTTTTTTTCTCCGTTTTTTTTTTGTTTTAATTAGACAACTCTCGCATTAGGAATATATCCTGTGTCGCGGGGGACTTTACAAACATACATGAAACGGACACAAAGAACACCCAGACTCAGAACAACAATTTGTGAATCACACAAAGTGTCGTCCCATGTGGGGTTTGAACCCACAGCATTCAAAATCGGTAATAATATTTCCATTATGTACATTGAACTAATTGCTATATTGGAGGCATTAGTGTATATTAAATCCATAGACTACAAAAACTTTGTAATTTTGACTGACTCAAAGAGTTCCCTACAACATGTGGCTCGTATTACCTCTTCTTTAAGAGGGTCACCGATCGCCTACAAAATCCTTAAATTATTATTGGAATTAAAATCTAACTCTAAAGAAGTCATCTTGCAATGGATCCCTTCTCATATTGGCTTGGTGGGAAATGAAACAGTCGACAGAATAGCGAAAGAAGCTTCAAGCGATGGCGAACCTTTACATGTTTTACCAGTATTCTCTGATTGCATTTATTTAATTAAAGTTTATTGTCATGAGTTGTGGAAGGTACACTTCGATAAGAGATCTGTTGACAAGGGGATATGGTATAGGACACTTCAAAGTGAACCTTGGGATAAACCATGGTTCGGTAATTGTACATTGGGACGTGATGTCTTAACCACGGCTTTTAGACTTCGATCTGGGCATATTCCACTTAATAAGTTTGCATTTCTAATGAAGAAAGTTCGGTCTCCTCTATGTACAGAGTGTGGAATTGTGGAAGATGTTTTACATATTGTACTGGAATGTGTTCGGAACGAGGACATTAGGTATAGTGTAATGTTACACGATATTACCAATTTAAGAGAAGTAGGCAGATGCAATTGTATTCTATCATATCCGCTATCTACAGCAGCCACACTACTATATCAAATTGTTAACATAGGTTTGCGAAGACGATCCTATGTTGATAACCTTATGTAGACTTATATATTATTTAGATTAGAAACTATGTAAAATATGTTAGTGAATTGGCCCAATGGAGTGGCATTATCCTGTTGGATAAAACTCCTTAAATAAAGATTGAAAAAAAAAAACCCACAGCACTCGGCATATTAGGAAGCGGCGTGGCGACCGCTTAAACCACTACGCCATCCGTGCACAATCTCGACAATCTAATGTTTTATATATTGTAATGTATGTATATAAATGTAAGTATGTAACTCTGCAAGTATACATGTATGTGTATCTCAGTATGTATATCTGTCACACTGTTTCTGTCCATATCCTTAATTATTATTATCTCGTTACCCAAAAAACTTAATTTCTAGTGCACCTACTCAGACATTTCCCCACCACCCAAAGATAGACTAAGAGAAAATAGACTAATAAATAATTATGACTATTAAATATCGAAGTCAATGGATAGGCAAACTCGCACTCCACTGCAATATAATAAACGTTTGAATGTAATGTCGATATATTCTTACAGTTCACGGTCGATAAATCTATGGTCCGTTGGGCTGGGCACTAATCAAATCGAGATCAACCGAGCATTGTGACAGAATGACGTCAGACATTCAACCTGCAGTATTTACTGTCAGCGGTTAATTTCACTTCTCAGGCGAGATTGCGCTTGTTTGACTTATAATATCCGCACCGCACAATATAGCGTGGGATATGACGACAATGCTCTACCGCCGTGTCCATCGGTCACCATCAATATTTTGTTATATAAATTGTAAATGCAGTAGGTTTATGCAGAAAGTAGTATAAATGCACACAAATATAAACCGAAATGCCTATGTAGTAGTCCCCGATCCATTCATGTAATAAAGTAATATCCCTTTCGATGTACCCTACCTACATTTCCTATCTATTACCAATATTTCCATTATCAATTCGCAGTACGTGTTGACGGTAATATTCTGGCCTGTTATTGCGCAAGTGGCTCCAAATTACAGTTGGCAAAATATGAGTATTTAATACACCTATGACGTTATATTCATACTGCAGGCACAAAATATTTTTAAAAGTACATACATCTATTAATGCATTTTAGAACAAAACATACACTTACCTGCGGTATGATATTCCTTTATCTTTATTTACGTTTTTGTCGTATTTTTTGTACTTTCGAAATACACATGAAGGCATTTTATGAATTTTCTCGAATTAATTAGAATGTACGTGCGCTTGCTCGCAGTGGTCCTAATTAAAGCCCTCGCATTTTGTGCAATCTACCTCTTGTTTGTGTATTATATCATTGCTTTTGACTACCCCTTCAGTGATGTAAGCGTATGTATATACATATGTCTTTGACAGAAACTAGTTTCAATATCACTATCCGAACTTCTGATCTCTCAGTTTACTTTATGAGCTTGTATCGATATGCACATCGAATTAAAGGCTTGGGTGATCATGACAAAAGCTCCTTTTTAATTTTACAGTTACTTGAAACTTCTAGTCTGATAACGGCTTGGCGCATTATCACACCAGTTAGAATGATGTACATATAATAAATAAGAGCGCATCAATACAGACCATACAACATGAATTTTAATTCGTGTAGCTCTTAAATCACTTAATATACCTACTTATTTTTGATTTCGACGAAATTTTGTCAGATTGGTTAGTTTATAGTTTTAATTGTTTTAACAAATAACCAACCTGTAAAGATAATACAAAACGCAATTTTCTGAAAAATGCTGTATATTTATAATATATAGTTGTCCATGGAGCGTAACCTGTATCATAAGAATAATCTTTACATAAGTAGTCGTCGCTTTTTGTTCTTGTACGCTTAGATCCTTCAAACTACACAACGGATTTTAATGCGGTTTTCACCAAGAGAGAGTGATTCAAGAGGCGGGTTTATACGCACGGCAAATGCTAGGTAAACCGTCTTCTTTAATTTCTCATCTGTTACAAAAAGGACTTTGTTTTTTAAAACATACATCAATTTACGTAACCTAGAGTTAAGACTATAGATCAAAATAATGTACTACGTATATCTTAAAAAGATCTACAAAAAGTCCGTGATGATATATATCTGTCTTCTAAGAATAACACACAAAAACCATTTTTATCTTTTACATATTACAAGAAATAATGCCAAATTTACAAAGCCTTTTAGAAAACATCATCAACAGCCTTTAGGTAATAGTCTTCTCCTTAGAATGGAGGTTTTGGTCTACTATACCACGCTGGCCAGACGCGTTTGTATTGGGTTTGCATACCGCCTCATGTCGCCCTGAGTGTGGCCCTCAGGGCCTGTTATTTTCCCTTCCACCCGCCATAACCGGACAATTACACTTATATAATTATACAATTATATACGTTAGATAGGTATATTATGCATTTAATGTAGATCGAAATGGACCTCTATAGCATATTATTAAAAAGAAACGAAGATATCAGCGTACGTCCTTCCCGGGTACAGCGGCCGGCTGCAGGAGCGGAACGGGCCTGTAAAATGTCGTATATAAAGACGTACTGTTCTATAATAGTCTTATCATAATAATAATATTATTAATCAATCCACACTCACACTACATAATTAGTATTAGTAGTATCTACATTGCACACGTGCAAAGCAAAGGTGGATCGCTAGTATTTTATAAGTGAATTTACTAAAACCTGGCCTGGCTAAACTGACTGCAAAGAAGGCGCATAATTTACATAAAGTAAGCCACTTGTAATAATTGACACGTTAAAGACACATTAAAAATTATTTAAACTATATAGGTAAGTAACTTCTAATGATGTACCAAAACTGACAGACGCTGATAAACATGTATCTACTTAGAGTTAGAAGTACCTAAACCTGACGTGTTTAGAACAATAGATTCCTTTATTTTTGGGGCTATTATTGAAAATAAAATGGTTTCGTAGATGTTAGTTAGTAATTGTTTTTCTATATTTTGTTAATAACCCTTTTTATGGGGTATAGAATGTATAGATACCGAGGTGTACATTTTCTACAATGTTAATTTACATTTCACACAGTTTGTCGGATCCACGTTAAACTTAATGTCACTTCGTAACCACTTCTGCTTAGTAATTAGATTAGTTTTAAATTTCTTGGTAGTCAAACATGGAATAATAAATATTGTAACAAAAATACGAGTATATCGACAGATTTTAATAAATTTGTTTATAATTGTAGATCGACTTTTACTAAAATACTTTTTATGAAGGTGTTTCAATTCATTTTTAAAACTCCGACGATCCGATCTTCTTTATAAGTCTCAGATCTTATATTCATAACATACATCAACTTCTCATACGTACTCAACGGAATTTATTTAATCAAACAATGGTTTCATTAAATAAACTCTCCATGAAGTTCCTAATGAAAATATAATTATTATTTTAACATTTTTATACACAATTAATGAGAATACTTTTAACAATGATATACATAATGTTTAAATTATATGTTTACAATAAACTTGTAATATTAGGTCTAATGAGTATTTTATATATATACAAAGAAATTGTTTTCAATAATAAATTGAAATTATCCGTATGAGCTATCTGCTGCTTAGTAAAAGTCACGTGGGAATTCCGCAATCTAAATTAAATTTTATTCATTTGTAATACTCAGTTTTAACTCAGTTTTTTAAGTTAACAACCGTAAAGTATTTACTCGAATTCTCTCTTCTTCGACTTTTTTCTTTCTTTCTTCTTTTATAATGTTCGATTCCAAGTGTTTCGATCCATATATCTATACTAATATTATAAAGCTGAAGAGTTTGTTTGTTTGTTTGTTTGTTTGTTTGTTTGTTTGTTTGAATGCGCTAATCTCAGGAACTACTGGTCCGATTTAAAAAATTCTTTCAGTGTTAGATAGCCCATTTATCGAGGAAGGCTATAGGCTATATATCATCACGCTAAGACCAATAGGAGTGGAGCACCAATGAAGAATGTTTCAAAAACGGAGAAAATTTATTACTATTGAGAGACGCAGACGAAGTTGCGCGGGTCAGCTAGTTCGATATAATTTGAAAGGTGATTCGGCAAAAACAGAGTGATCATCATCAACAGCCTTTAATAGCCCACTGCTGGACATAGGCCTCTCCTTAGAAAGGAGGTTTTGGCCTACTATACCATGCTGGCCAGACGGGTTTTCCTTTTATTTGCAGTGATGTGGTCCTGCAGAGTTTGCTCCCTTAATCGGATCCTACATGTTCATCCTATCGGTGTGAATAAGGGTAGTGACACTGCGTATTCTTAATCCGCCACCACACGGACAAGGGGAAGTGAATTTATGCCAAAACAGCTGGCTTGCAATGGCCCTTTCCCTTTTTCCCAAATTTATTTGAGAGTGTATGCGAGTACCACATACACGTGTAAATCAAATCATCGACATCGTGAAAACAATGGCATATATAAAAAAACTCATTAAAAAAAAATCTATTATTTCGTTAACCATTGTTGTGTATTGTTAATTCAAATAGAAATTCTTACTTACATTTAGAACTAAAAGTAGATGATTGCCCTATGAAACTCCTATTTCATCGACTTTCTATCGTTTCGATTATTGTATATAAATGTAGAATACTTATCTATTGTCTCATACTTCAACAAGAATTATACATCATCATACTGTATACATACTGCGTATATGCAGAACTGCCACCACATTAAAGTTTTCGAATTTTACTCTAACTCTCTCTATTTGAGTTTTCAGCATCTAATATTCTCCGTTTAGATATAATTTGCGTCCATTCCTTGTATTTTACTATACTACTTCGCAGCACCAATTTACAAGTCCGAAATATTCTGCACTAGTAAAATAATTTGAAAGAATAAATAAAATATAAACAAACAGAAAAAAACTGAAATGAGATGGAAATATCTTGTAAATACTGTTTCAACAGTGATTGCACGGTGTCCTACTTCTCTCAACTCTTCACCGCAATAGTAGGTTGAAAATATACGAAGTAACAGTACATATACATTTATATTTTATGACGAGCACTAATTAAGGAAACAAGAGAAGGTAGGTAGATACATTGGCGCCAAATATTGCAACACCAATAAGTTCAGATTAACTTTCGAACACATTACGAAACAAATAACTAACATGGCAAAAAGCAATTGTTGATTCATGTTACATATCAAGTCTGATAGTGTATATTACTTATGTAAACCTTAATAATAAAGTATTGCATATTGCGTATATTATATTACAACTTAATTTTCTCACTACATCTAATTGAAAGTAATAGAAGGAACTACTTATAAATAAGCAAAAACCATCAGAAATATGAAATTTCTTAGATGTTAATACTCTATAGAGAAACAATCAAATACGTGTTGTTTACTTTCGTGTCTGTTTTGTAACTTTGCAATTGAGAAAAGTGCTATCCTTATATAAAGTATTTAAAAGCTTTAGATATAAATAATAAAGATGTATAAATTAAAAACAAAACATATTACTCAAAGTGGGAAAGGCGCTGTTATACAGGTTCGGCAATAATTGTGACGTTACTTAGATTACGAAGTATTAGTTGAATGCATATACATTGGACCATCTTTAAAAAGGAGAGTAAAAAAAGAGTTTTGAGGAACCTTCTTTAATAAAAACAATTATATCTGTCTTAAGTAGGTAAAGGTCATTTCCAGAGACTATTTCATGTTATTTTTTGTTTTGTAAAAGAATTTTATAAATAAAAACAAAGTTAACCTATACTTAGGTTCCCTTATGTGGAATCCATTGCACTTGCACACTTGCCCACTTCAGGTGGTAGTAAAATAGTTATTTGACCCTTTGATTAAAACAAGTATTAAATATCAGCGTGAACGAGCACTAGTTATTTTGTTATGTATTGCTCATGAAATGCAAGGCGGAAGTCTGAAACCTGGCAAGGTAACTGTTAAATACATTTAGCAACTGACATTTATTTGTTATTAATTCTTTATTGTTTGACGTATTCGCTTTGTTTGTGGATAATTATCTATGAACACCTACGTTCTCCATATGCCACGCATGTTGTACAACAATGTCAAGAACAAAATGCTAAACTCTGTTGAAATTTTAATATTATCTTCTTAGTGTTAACGTAATGACTCAAGTTATTCTTTAAAAATAGTACCTTACCTTTAATACCTGTCTAAGGCCATATCGTCACTTTTGACCACGGGATCAAACATATCTTTGATAACCTACCGTAAACTAAAGAAGTTATGTTTTATGAATGAAGAGAGTTTTCTATCCTTTTCTCGTAATTCACCTTTTGCCAGAAGGAAAATGGACCCAATTAGAAGATGGATTTGAATAGAGTAAAACAAAAACGCACCTTACCTTGTTTGCCATTTGAGGGTTTATCCTCATTACTATTTTAGTTATCAAACAGAAACACAGACAGGTTTTCATCAGTTACCTTTGTAACATTACTGTACTCAATATATTTTATTTTCATTAAATTTGGATCCAAAATATTTAACAAATTTAAAAAGCTTACGTTATAATTAATATTTCTTTTCCAGTATTTATTATACCGCAACGATGGGTGATGGCAATAATGGGTTTCCTCGCGGTCGCCAATGCGTATACGATGCGGGTATGCCTGAACATCGCGATCACGCAGATGGTTCACAAACGAGTGCATTCTGCCACGGGCAATGACGGCTCATGTCCTGCTGACGATGTTGCGGATGTTGCTGTGAATCCCACGGTGAGTCCTCATAACATAATAATTATAAATAATAATAAATCTCTGTATTGTACATCAGGTATATACAATCAATAAATCTAATAAAAAATTAAAAATACACTTCGAGATGTTAAAAAAAAACAATACTTATTTTATAACCGAGTCCATCCAACCCTATTTTTAACAAAAATAAGAGCAAAATAATTTGTTACGATTTGTAGTATTTAAAAATAAATTAGAGTCGGGTTCTTTCTCTATTATGATTCTTCTTCATTTGTTTACTTACACCAAAACTACCCATTAATTAATTTATCTATAGTCGATTTGTCCATCCGAAGGTTGCCTGTAAGAAATTGCTGTTACTGATAAGGCATCCATTTGTATGTACAAATGGATGAAGTCATTAATTTAATGTACTCTTGTATGCATGATGGTGTACAATAAGGTTTATTCTATCATCCATTATCTTTTAACTTTTTTATTCTCTTAAAAGAAACACCATAAACATTTATAAAAGTATTTTATAAAACACAGGCATGTCTACCACGCATATTAAATACTTACTTCATGCTCTTGCACACAAGAAACAACACGTGACCTGGCTTAGAGTCGTATGAATGCAGAGAATTGTATAATTTTTAATGCAAGGTTCCAATTCGATTCAATAATATTATGGGCATTTGCAGTTCAAGAGTCTAAAGTGCGTTAGCCCCCTCTCTTACCCCTCCCTCCACTCACTCTGTAAACAGCAACGAAAAATTGCTTAACACTGGTTTTCAGGTTTTCTGTTTTCCGGTCGAACCGGCGCATTTGCCCCGAAGCACAGCTCAAGATATGACACATTCCTGTAACAGGCGTCTTAGCGCTATGGCTCCATATTACCGTTATTGAAGAGTGGACGTATCTGTTACCAAATTTACATCGATTTAATTAACACTCCTTTTTATCTATAGACGAAAATACTTATTCGGATTTCTATTTCAGGAAGTAACGGGCTACGACTGGGATGAAGCGACGCAAGGCATAATCCTAAGTGCGTTCTACTATGGGTATATAGTAACCCACTTGCCTGGTGGTATGTTGGCGGAACGGTTTGGTGGAAAGTACTCTTTGGGCTTCGGAGTACTTTGCACGGCAGTGTTTACCTTACTGACCCCATGGGCTGTCTCAGCCGGAGGAGCTACTGGATTGATAATACTTAGGGTATTTGAGGGACTTGGAGAGGTGAGCATGTAAAATTACGCCCATACGTGCATATGTGTGTGGTTTTTGTATAAGTTTTGCTAATGTTGATAGAATGGCCGGATTTATACAAAAATCGACTTTTTGTTATCTACACGTATCTTTCTGTATTACATTGTGTACTCGTGGTATGTGTTTCATAATTGTGATGTTAATGGCAATGATGTTGTTGAGAACAATTTCTAAAGCTATCATATTTACAGGGTACAACATTCCCCGCCTTAAACACTATGCTGGCACGATGGGCCCCTATAAATGAGAGGGGGCGAATGGGGTCTCTGGTATTCGGTGGTGCTCAGATCGGCAACATCGCTGGGACCTACTTATCAGGACTAGTGATCAAGGAAACTGGAGAATGGCAGTCCGTATTTTATCTGTTTGGTGCTGTGGGAATTCTTTGGTTCATTCTGTGGGTAAGAAACTAAATATAATTTCGCAAACGCATTTCCTTGAATAATTCTAAATTCGATCATAGATTAAAAAATATCTGTATGAAGGAACTTCCTATACTAGGTGTAATCTTATTACTACTATACTAATTATAATTAGCTGCTTAATACTTCAAAATGCACCGATAAATTGGTAGATGCATTGCCCATTATGTTTTAATTAATGTGAATAACTCACAGGGTTATTGAAAATTTTATTCTCTTCCAAATGCACTTTATTGTTTTTAAGCAATTCAATCTACAATGGTATTATTGCATTGTATTCTTCGTCAATGGATGATTAGGTCATGAGCTGAATGGTGTTTACCATGGAATATTAAATAGAGATTTCGGTTGTTTGAACTCTGATTTTACATGTGGAATAATATTAAAACATAAGTGTTAAAACAATAACAGGAAGAGTCAGTCCGTCCTTTGCGTAGTTCAGAAAGTTAAGAATGCTCGTATTGTGTATAATTAGATTTAAACTTTAATATATCGTAAATATATAACTGTAATATATGTAATATCGTAAATAACGGATTTAGTGGATGAAGTGTCACCACCCCTATTCATCCTATGGGTGTCGTAAGACCCGACTAAAGGAGCAAACTACGTAGGACAAAAGCACTGCAAAGGGAAGGAACACTTGACACAAATCCTATACCAACCCGTGGTTTTGGCCTACTATACCAGGGCTATACTAGGCCAAAACCTCCGTTCTAAGAAGAGGCCTATGCCCAGGAGCGGACTCTTAAAGGCCGTTGATGATGATTGATGATATAGTGAAAAGTTTATAATTATTTTTTTATTTAGTTGTGTTCGGCGCAAATAATAAGTTAAAATGTCATCATACTTAGATATACCACATCCAATACAAGCTGAACTTTTAAGACTAGTAAATTTTCGAAATTAGGAAATTCTATTTGGTAACTAAACTACTACTTTAGTAATTAAACTAAACTAATCTTTATTCAGATTTCTGACTATAATAACATTTCATTCTTCGTTTTTTTTTTACAATATTCACGTACAATCATTTACGTTTATTGTAAGTTTTTGTAAAAGTAATTAAAATAATTATTTATGGACAATGTTTTATTAATATTTTAGGCGCTGCTTTGTTACAACGACCCCGAATCGCATCCGTTCATTTCTGACAAAGAGAAAAAGTATTTAGAAGAGGCTCTGGGCAGTTACCGCAACAGTCAGCCTTCCGCCATACCTTGGAAGGCCATCTTCATGTCTGTTCCACTTTGGGCATTAGTTTGCGCTCAGGTAAGGTTATATCCTATTCTGTTTTACTAATCAATGTGATGATTGAACTTTTATTGTAAAAAAATACTTACTCGTTTGAGACTGTGGACTAGATAGTGTAAAAAGTTATTATTTTTATTAAAGTAAATACTATAGGAAGAGCATTAGTATTAGTAGTGCGTACAAAACGCGTCATTTAAACATTATTCAACCAACGTACATATGTATATGTCGAATAAGAAGCTGACATGAATGAATGTCAAGGAATTAGGAAAAAATAGTGAAATATTTTATGAAACACTTTGTGTTACGAATTCCTGAACGTACTCGTACATAAATTCCCCGATTTAGTGAAAGCTTAATAATTAAATAATTATCATTATAAATTTAATCGAACTGGGCTCTATGAATAATTAAGTTGAACTAATTTACTCTCGCCTGTGTTACTACGTGTACATTCATAAACTGCTCTTACCTAAAAAAAAAGTTAAATAAAACATCTTCAGAATCAACAGTTAACGTTATTATTTCAACGGCCATCACATTGTGATGAAAAAATACAATTTTTACTGAATAAACCGCATACCTATTTACAGAGACTGGGACAGCTACAGATCTCACAACAATTGTACATACATATGCAATGCTGAGATCATCAACCGCAACCTTGAGATTAATAGATAGAGCATTCTACAAAGTGGAAGTTATGTACTATTTTTTAAATCAAAAATACAGCTTAGCACAAGCATACATATTACAGGTTGATGATGATGATTGACCATAAATATAATGCGGACACTAACAGATTTTAAATAACTTAGAATGAATAGATGTACCTATTCGGCATCTTATTCTTGACGATTACAGGAATAACGGTATGTGTTAAATGTGGGTTTGATACATCACACCGAATGCCACTACGTTGCAAATGACGTTTAAATTTTCAATAAGTACGTGACATCGATATTTAATTGGTATTTACTGTAAGCAACTGACAAAAAAGTTAGGTTCTTTATTAGGATCAAAGAACATACTATGTAGGTACTTAGTTCGTGGTAATTAACTAAATGACTACTGTCGTAAAAGATTAGCATCAAAATCAATGTATAGATAGGCAAATTAAAAACGATTTCGCCCGTGTCTGGCAAACAATTTTATTTTTATTTTAAGAGCTATGGACAAGCAAAATTTTCATCAATTAAATTCTCTTGTTTGCAAGCCCATTTTCTTCAACACTTACTTTTATTATTAAGAATAATTTAATAAATTACGTTAAATTTTTGACCTCTACACCACTGCAGGTGGTTGACAAAACCAATGTCAACCTTCAACCTTTTTATCACTGGTATGAAAACTAGTTATATTTAGCAGATAGTTTCACAATAGGTACAGATGTTTATTGATAATATCACTCAAGAAACAGTATTGAGAAGCTCGTCGTTATTCTGTGATTCAACTTGTAAAATCCAAGTAAAACTTGACACGCTGGTGATAATTAACTACATAGAATTAAATAACAAGTATTAATTGTTACATCACGCAATTTAAAATAAAAATTCAAATATGATCCTTAATAAATAAAATGAGTAGATAACTATGCTATGCAATATAGGTACGTCACTGTAAGTGCAAACTTACCATAGTTATTGCTTATTGTCTGTCAAACAAAAAGAAATGATTGATAAATACTTATTGTTTCCACCATCCGATATGTGTTATGCAATTAAAAGAACTAGTGAATGAGTTCTAAATAATAATATATAATCTCTAATATTCTATACTTAGGGTATAGAATATTAGAGATTTTGTCTATTTTGTCTATTATGATTTTGTCTATTAGTCATTTTGTCTAAAACTTGGAACGTACCTTCAATTTTAGCAGAAAAAATTCTAGTCGCGCCTTGAAAGTATTGGCATGGTGGTGATTTTTTTTCAGTATAGTTTAGATAGTGCTGTAGGCTGGATACATTTAATTTTTATAAAAAATTAAGTTCTTACAAAAATTACCTAAATGCCTGACCTAACCAATGTAGGTCATTTTATTAAAGAAATATTTAGATAGTTATATGAAACAAAGCACTACCCCTTAAATACGGCACACGTTAAGGGAAGAAAAGGGGTTCAACTATACAATGTGAAATAAGGAGTATGGGAGATCATAAGCATCGTGCCGTTACATATCCAAATCTAAATTATAAAAACCTATTAATTGAGATCATAAGCAAAAACAGTTTTTGAATCTGAATTGTTTCTCCATAACTAGCGCGTTCAACAAAAAAAAATCATGTATTTCAATAAATATATGTATCGACATAACAATACCATTTTTTTCTCATTTCCACCATTCCACCGTTTATTGACGGCATTGACGTAGGTATATTATACATAAGTAACTGCTCTGTTTGCTCCGTTGAGGAACAGCCTTCTTTAGTAAACATGGCCACAATGAAACGCGATTTTGTAGGTAACACTATAATACTTGAGATTAATAGCGTTCAAATAGAAAAACAACTTATACAAACTACCAACTCTTTAGTTTTATAATAGAGCCAAGTTTCAAACTAAGAGTTGTTTAAACTGTGAAGTTATAAATCTTATCATCATCATCATCAGCCTATCGCAGTCCACTGCTGGACATAGGCCTCTCCCATTGCACGCCACTTAGATCGATTTTGGGCTTCTCGCATCCAGCTCCTGCCAGCCATCTTGCGCAAATCGTCACTCCACCTGGCCTGTGGGCGTCCTACACTACGTTTGCCGAGACGCGGTCTCCACTCAAGAACTCGTTTTCCCCAACGGTTATCGGTTCTGCGGCTAATATGGCCAGCCCACTGCCACTTCAACTTGCTGATCCGGTACGCTATGTCGGTGACCTTAGTTCTCTGCCGGATCACCTCATTTCTGATGCGATCCCTTAGAGAAACGCCGAGCATAGCCCTTTCCATAGCACGTTGAGCGACTTTGAACTTGTGGACCAGCCGTACCGTAAGTGTCCACGTTTCAGCTCCGTATGTCATGACGGGTAGGACGCACTCATTAAAGACTTTCGTCTTAAGGCACTGTGGGATCGACGATGAGAAGACTCGACGTAGCTTCCCAAACGCTGCCCAACCCAACCGAATTCTTCTGTTCACCTCGTCCTCGAAGTTGTTTCTACCTAACTGCAATGTCTGCCCGAGGTACACATAATTTTGAACAACTTCGAGAACGGCACCGTGTACCGCAATCGGTTCCGGTAGTACATGTTCGTTGAACATGACCTTGGTTTTATCCAAGTTCATCCGTAGGCCGATGCGTACAGAAGTGTCAGCTAAGTCATTCAGCATTTGCTGTAGGTCCTGCAACGTCTCTGCCATGATGACGATGTCATCTGCAAATCGCAAGTGAGAGATGTATTCGCCATTGATATTGATGCCACGCCCTTTCCAGTGCAGCGTCTTGAACATGTCCTCCATTGCATTTGTGAACAATTTCGGGGAAATAACGTCCCCTTGTCTCACTCCTCGATGCAATGGTACGGGCCTTGTTTGCTGATTCTGTACTTGGACGGACATGGTGGCGGCTTCGTAGAGACATCTCATCACTTTGATGTATCGCCAATCTACTTGGCAACGCTGCAGGGACTCCAGAACAGACCAGATCTCGATCGAGTCAAAGGCTTTCTCATAGTCGTATACGTATATAGTCGTATACTTTCTCATAGTAGTATAAATCTTATACACAACTCAAATAGTGTTACAAAACATATGTATGTACATACATTTATTATTTTGTATGAGGCACACCAAGACAAATCCACTCAACCGTTACATTATACGACTGAGTGTAGTTTAATAACGGGTATGGCCGATTGTGTAATTGTCCATCGATATTTAGCTTAATGGCATATTTGTACCGCTACTGCACTGTGAAGTATCAATGTTAGGGTCGGTATCATGTGATCAGCCGCAAGCTTTACGAAAATTTGTTTTTAGGGTTACGTAGTCCTACAATTCTCAATAAACTCTTACAATTATGTATGGAACAGTGATACATAAAAAAAGGATAAAAAACTAAGCTACAACTTAAAATTACCCTTCACGTTTCAACTTTGTGTTTATTTCAAACTAAATGTTATTATCGAGAACTCGAGAACATTTTCACACGACGCGACTTATTACACAATAAATTTCAGAAAAAGTAATAGATAAATGTAACATTCAGCGACAAAAAGATTTTATGTATAAAATAATATTTTTAATATTATTTTATTAAGATATTATTAATTTATTAGGGTTTTAATATTTTCTAATAAATTGCTTACACCCAGATAATTACAAATTAAAAACAGATTAAAAGATATTTATTTAAAAGATATTACAGATTAAAAACGTGAAGAGTTTAAGTTTAATATATTTTAAGCTGCATTTTTTATAGACGAAAGTCCTTCCAAGAAGAATAATTTTTTAGCAAATTAAGCTCATGAATAAAGATATGATTGCATATATCTATATGCAAGATGATAGATGCAAGGTAATGTACAAAGGGCTTTGTACATTACAATTGTAAAGAGGGTATATATGAGTGTGGTTTAGATTCAGGAAATTGCATAAACTGTGGTGAAATGTTTTCAGAGGTGATTTAATTTGTCAACGGAATATTTTATTCGTATATTTTAGTGAATTGCCTACGTGTTTGCTGCTAGGCGCGTGTTCACGTAATTATATGTTAGAAACCAGAATTGTTGACATATTTTATTTGTATGTAGTTATTAACACTGAAGATTTCATAAGAATTCCTACAATGTGCTGGCCGTACTTACACGAGATTCTCGGGTAAAATTACCTATTATATTAGATAAGACCAACTTGTCCGTCAAGGTCTGATGCCATCTAATTATTTTATCAATAAACTCTTAACGTTTATTTACTTTTTACAATGTCCTCTGATATGATTTCACATCCATCACATGTTTGTCTTTAATGAATTCGGACGAATTTGATTGCAGAAATCAATATCAGTATTGCACTCTTGTATACTCTTATCCATTTTTTTGTGAATATAATAAGAAAATAAATCCTATTCCACACAGCAAATCAATTCATTCAAATTTTTTATAGAACAAATATAGCAATATAGAAACCATACAGATAAAATACTATGAACACAATAATAATAATAAATATTTATTTGCTTCAAACATGGTATAAGGATTTCCAGTTTTTCCAAATTTTTAAGTCGTTACATTGAATATATTTTGAAAATCATAATGCGAATCAATGAAAACATATCGTCTTGGGTATATAGCGGTCTTAACCACTCCTTTCCTTTCCCGAACTAAGCAAATATTAGTTATATGAATGTTGTGTAACTCATACATACTATTATACTTTTTTATGGTATAGGGAAATAAGGTCCCCTTTTGAGTTTCCAAGTACGAGAATCAAGGGCTTTCCCTTGGGAGGGGGGGAGGGGTTTAGTTGTGACGTTGTGACGTCTCAAATTTAAATTATATTTTTCTTTAATTTTATCCACAGATCGGACATGACTACGGTTACTTTACAATGGTGACCGACCTTCCAAAGTACATGACGGGAGTACTCAAGTTCGACATACACAGGACAGGCACGCTCGCTGCCTTACCTTATGCGGTCATGTGGCTCAGCTCTATCATTTTTGGTTGGATTTGTGACAAGTTGGTTAAGAATAACTGGCTGACTGTCACTAACGCCAGAAAGACTTTCACTACTATAGGTATGTATTATGCATATGCTAATTGCACTTAGTGTGGCCGAGTATTTGTTTTATTTAATTACCTACGTTAAACTGTTTGCTTATTGTTTTGTGATATTGTTCATAGTTTCCGTACGTCGTCTTTCATTTTAGATATTTTTTAATATGATAGGGTGTCAAACGAGAACACGGGTCACCTAATAGTAAGTGACTACCGACGCACATGGACACTTACAACTCAAGAGCCGCAAGTGCGTTGGCGTCTTTGAGTTTCCTCCTCGGAGTCAGGGGACTAGGGTTTAGGTTCCGGTAACCTCACTCATTCGGTGAAAAGCAATAAGAGAATTATTTAACGACGGTTTTCTGTGAGACCGTGGAATCACTTCACTCGAGCCGGCCCATTTGTGACGATGCACGGCTCTCCCACCATTGAAACTCGTATGTAAAACAAGTGACAACCACGAAATCATTTTAAATGTACCTATTCAAAAACAATTTGGGTTAGTTACCTAGGTACTGTATACTCATAACAATGGCGCAGTATGATCCTGGATTGATACTACACATTCACTAATGTTCTATTCATTAGGAATGATTTATTCATTAAATATACTTTGTAAGTAATTGTATACAATTGATAGCATTACAATATTTACATTTGTATAAAGTAGAAGTTGTTGAATTAAAACTTAACTCCTTACAATTCCGGAAATCAGCGTTACTAAAGCCGGTACTTCGATCCGATATATTTACAAATATATTATTGTTATACAAATTACATTCATGTTAATAATAATTGTTTGTTTAACATATATAAATAATTGTTTAACATTGGCTATTCATAGTCACCAGTCTACCGGTCCCATAGAAATCAATCCACCTGCTCCAGATATTAGCTGAAACAACCAGACCAGAAAGACCAGACACACAACATTTACATTAAACAATTTAAATTGAATTTTTGCTAAATTAAGTACCATGTAAACATTGAGAAGCTATTAGGAACACGCTAGATATTTTCTTACAAATATAATTATACAATCATCATCATCATCAGCCTATAGCAGTCCACTGCTGGACATAGGCCTCTCCCATTGCACGCCACTTAGATCGATTTTGGGCTTCTCGCAATATTACATATTAAATACATAATTACACATTACAATATTACACACAATTATAATTTTATGTATAGATAGTAGCAGTCATCGCTCATCTTGACATCATGTTTTTGATGACTGTGTTTAACTAGATGTACACACTCAATTAAAACAGCCCGAAACGAACGAACGAAATTGGTTCCAGTATAACACCTGTTATAATAATTATTCGGTAGTCATAGCTGCTAAGTACGTATAATAAAGTCAAGATGAATATTAATCATAAGTTTCAGCAATAGTTCTTAGTTCTTTTCGGTTCACTCAGAGGTGCTATTATAGTCTATTGAAGGTTGGGTATATGACAATTTATGGCTGAGAGACATCTCGTCTTCACAGTAATGAGTGGTTAGCCAGCACAAGTCGTCGTAGCCCTTATATAGTTTGCAAAACGAGTAAATCACCACACGTTGGACTTTGCTTGTTTGCAAGTATTACGAGTATATATGCAGATATAAAACCTTGAAATTCTTTCAACAGCTTCAGTCGGACCTGGCATCTGCATGATCTTAGCTTCCTACTCCGGTTGCGACACAACCGCTGTCGTCATCTTATTCACTACTTCTATGGGTTTGATGGGCGCATTTTACCCTGGCATGAAGGTGAATGCCCTTGACCTGAGCTGCAACTACGCAGGAACTATAATGGCTATTGTTAACGGCATAGGAGCTATTACAGGCATCATCGCACCATACCTGGTCGGCTTGCTCACACCTGATGTAAGTACCGGAACTAATCGCGTATTGTATTGCAAAACTCCGAGCGTTTTAGTTGGTCCCTGAATTTTGTATGTCATTTGACATATATGGGCAACAAGTTATGAAACTTTTCACCAAATAAGGAGCACGTACTTAATCATTTTTATTGTGATTTCAAATAGGCAGTAGTAATGTATTAGGAAGTAATTTTGTTACAACCGCCGTTAAAAGCATTATCGGTGGCACAGTTATAAGGAAATATTGTAAGGATATGACACATAGACTTTAAAAAAATATACCTACATTTGGTTTTATGTTTGCATGTACATAAGTCTTTGTATACATATGCAAACACAAAAAATAAGAACCGACGTGCATCTATGAGGTGCATGATGCAATTTCCTTTTTTGGTTTTCTAGTTATTGATAAGCTTTAGTGATGACAATATAAAACTAAATTTATTTTGTTTAGTAAGTAGGTAATAATTGCAATAGTTGATGACTAGTAGTAGTTGGAATAAAAATAGAAATACTGTAGATTCAACGATACTTTAGAGTTTTTAAATTCAAAGTGTATGTATTCCCAAATAATAATAATAATAATGTCACACATCTCACACACGGCCGTCTGATCCCAAGCTAGGCAGAGCCTGTACTATGATAATCAGACTGCTGATAAACATACATACATAATATAGATAAATTACACCCAGACATAGAACTAATGATCGTGCGCATCACACAATTATTTGTCCTGGGTGGGAATAGAACCCATGACTTAGCAGTCAGGGTCACTAACCACTAGACCAACAGGCCCGTCGTATTTGTGAGTAGAAAAAAATGTATTTATGAGTAGAAACAAATGTTAAAACATGTGAGTTCATATATTTTTTCAAAATGTCAATGCACTGGGGCGAACACTGATTAATTTATTTTATTATTTTAGAGTACATTGGTACAATGGAGATGGGTGTTCTGGATAGCTCTAGCCGTGTTCATCGTCACAAACTTAGTGTTCGTTGCATGGGCATCAGGTGAAGAACAATGGTGGAATAATACATCTGAAGATCCTAAGAAACAGCAAGAGGCCGAAGCCGGAAACAACCACTCCGTCAATGCTGAGGTCAAATTGTAGAACATAAACCCGATCAATTTGGTTTAAATTATGAAAATAGGGAAAATGCTCGACTTGAATTGAGGCTATATGCGTTTTCCTTTCGGAATGTTCCGAAATAAAAATGTAAATTTATACTATTATTGTCTTGATGCCGTCTGCATGAAAATTGCCAAGCCTATACTAGGGCCGGTAAATTTATGATTAAGGTAGTCGATAAAAACTGCTAAGAGTTAGTTTGTCGAATGAATATAAGGTTGTGTTTTTTGACTCAGTACCATATTAATATTGAAAAGATGTGTATACTAAACAATTTATAGTACAAACTGGAAGTGTTTTTGAAATCTTTTAAATCATAATAAAATGAGATTCATTGAATCCACAGCCAGTGTTATGTGATAGTAATAATAATAATTTAAAACTTCCTTCTAGATATTAAATAAACAGAGTATTGAACAGTTTATATTTAGGTATATTTAGTCAGTTAATTAGTAAAGTAAGTAAGTAATAAGTAGTCAGTTATTACTTGCTACGCTTTAATGATAAGTCAGTTATTTTTAATTTAATATTTATTACAAGTATTAATATTGTTGATGACTGTACCTACTATCCTTTTAAGTATTAAGTAGTTATATAAAAAGTATTACAATGTTTACTGGTGCGAATGCTTATTTTTAATCTGAATTCTAATATTTATGTCTTTAAATACATACATTTACTTGTTTTTCATAAATAACTAGCTGCCACGCTTTGCTGAGGCAAATTTGACTGCATTGATAAAAAAAGCCCAACAAAACTAACACGAAAAATGGTAAAAACAATATTTGAAGCGACTTGTTTTTCGTGTAAAAATTTTAGCTCAATCGGTGCCGAACTTTTCGAGTTTTTGAAGCGTACCTTCACAAAACCCAAATTAACATATTTATATAAGTAATGTAGAGTCACTTGGGAAAAAAGGCTGTGAAAATTAATTTGGAGAAATTATTTTTATTTGCATTAGGTAACAATTATTCTAATTACATATACCTATTATGCTGATTATATTCACTACCTTTATTTTTCAAATAGAGCAGACTTCCTTGTTAGTAAACGTTGTGCACATGATACCTATATACATTAATGTAAAATAAATGGGCACCTTGTTGTGTTTTATACAATTACAATATCAAGGTTAACCACTTCATATCTAGGTATTGCAAAAGTAATTCAATATTAAAAAATAAATTGACTTCTGCGAAAACGGAGAGCGTAGGTATCTAGCGTCCCTTTCAGCATTTACATCCATTCTGAAATAAATTGTAGCACCATTTTATTTTTACTTTAGTAACATATTATAAATAGCATTGCCGCGCTCACCAGTACTCAAACAATAACTGACTCAACTGCAGGCGTGAATTCAAAATCACATCCCGGATTTAAGTGTTTATCATACATAATAGGCATATTATATTTATGTATATATATTACCTATAGGCAAATTCATAAATCTAATCGGCATTTAAACGTGTTCAAAATCGAATCTTGGAATGTCACATTGAAGGAAATGCTGTGTTTGAAGGCCTGCCTGACCGAGTGTCTTCTTTCCACTTTTGTGTTCGCTAATGACTCTGTACACATAAATATCAGAAATTGCAGGTCTCACATCCTCTAGACATCTTTGAATAATTTTCGTTTTGTAAAAGATACTGTTTATATATTGAATAGACTCAGGCTAGTGACAAGAATGGCGTCTCGTGTATGATTCAATTATTGATTTATCTTCTCAACAATAAATCAAGTGGTCTAAGAGAATCGTGAGACTTAAAATTAAGATGATCTATGTTTTTATATAAACGATACAGAAACGGTTTGAGAGTATTTCTAAGAAAATGTTGATAATGTTACGGCTATAAACAGTTTGTCGTAGTTAAGAAAGTTATTTTTAAAAATTTCGCTGACACAGGTAACAGAAATCAATCCTGGAAACCATCTTGTGTCTATGCCCACAATCACAGAACACACCATGACAAAATTACTTGTATAAGAAAAAAATTGCAATACGAACATTGCATTTTGTACCCGGCTTCCGAAAAACAAAAAAAAATCGCAAAGAAACATTCATATATACGTCTCTGTATCTTTAGTGAACTAGTGATACGCATTCGGACGAGGATTATTTTTGGGTAGCATTCTAACCACTCGGCAGTAAATATAAAAGGAGGTGCCATTTCAAAGATCTGTATACTGGCTTTATTTTAGTGTAGAAATTCTAGTGGACAGTTACATATGTACGAAGATCCATTCAAGTTAAGCTATCTGAGATAGTAGTTCTTAAGTTATTTTGTACAATATTCTTGTATTTTGTTAAAATAAAAGACAAATCAAGTATTTTCTTTTTTATTTTTGATCTACCATTCATTATTTAAATATTTGGAATATAAATTTTTAATTGCTATGAATTAGGTATAAATAGTACCAATACCACAGTTGAAATGTGTTTTACACGTTTTATTTTTATACACAAAATATATTATATTACGTTCAAACGGCCAAATGATCTTAATAAATAAGCTTTTTCAGAAGAGTCGTACATTAACAAGTAATATATTACTAGAACCTTGGACACATCTGGATAAGATCATTTTTGTAATGTCTTCCTTTTAATGAACTAAGGTAAAGTAGTCATTAGCATCATCTGTCAGGTGTGTTGTTAGTTTTATTTAAAGGTGACCCTTTAATCTGAAAGTGTAAAATTTGTATGATGCTCGGTTGTACGGGGACATCTATCCATCACAATTATATGGAAATAACTCTAGCTTTATTTTTTTATGTATACAAAAAAAACTAGTTATTTAAAGTTTATATTAGTCCAAATTACTTAAATGTGAGAATCACATACAAATATTTTGTAATGAGAAGTCGTGATATCAGGACTAAGTTCTTTCTCTTTCTTTTTATGTTTAAAGACAACTCCCGCATTAGGAAAATATATTCCTGTGTCGCGGGGGACTTTACAAACATAGGTACATGAAACGGGCACAAAGAACACCCAGACTCAGAACAACAATTTGTGGATCGCACAAAGTGTCGTCCCATGTGGGGTTTGAACCCACAACACTCGACGTAGTAGGAAGTGGCGTGGCGACTGCTGAAACCACTACGCATTCCGTGCAGTTGTTCAGTATACTCCAGAGTAATATAATACTATACCCGGAGAACTACTTACAGACAAAGTCGTTTAAAATTTGGTGCCGCTACCTAAATACGAATACATCTTAACACCTATAAAAAATTAAATGTTAAAAATGTGAATGCTTACGACGACGTAAGCTTGTCACAAAAAGCGCATCATACAATGACCCTTATCACCGCTCATTATCTTCAGAAAATGTAACCGTAGATAATTACGATTATGTTTATAATTTTTAATGAGAGACTCATTTCAAGCACAATCGTATCTGACTAAATCTTGTGCGCAAAAAACTTTTTTTATTTTAATACAAATTCAAACCGTCAGAAAGCTACTATACTTGTGCCATGCTGTAAATTACATAACAAATATATCTATAGATCAAAAATATAAACTACACAGTAAGAATATATTACATCATCAATATAGCTACAATATACACAATATTATATTAAATCGTTTCAAAGGAGGAGGCCTAACCTTACTAAACCAACTTTATCGCTAACCGCCATTGCATTGATAAA
Source organism: Arctia plantaginis (assembly GCA_902825455.1). Taxonomy (NCBI): domain Eukaryota; kingdom Metazoa; phylum Arthropoda; class Insecta; order Lepidoptera; family Erebidae; genus Arctia; species Arctia plantaginis. The sequence goes on along the minus strand of CADEBD010000171.1, from coordinate 8,499,060 downwards.
TGCTATATGTTTTAAAAGTTAAAAAAGCTTGACTTGTTACAAAATAAAAATTTAGGTAAAATCAGAATCAAAATCGCTTTGAGCAACAATAGAGATAAATTAATTAAATCCTTTTTTTTATGTTTAGATGTCCGAGATAAGTTGTGCACCTTTTCTTTATCGTTTTTATTTCATGTCTAACATAAATGACGAATGAAAACGGCGGATGATACAGTGACCAATTAATGACAATTACAAATTATGGCATTAGTACGCGAAACGTTAAAATAGCACGAACAAAATTCGATTATCCAATTCGATTACATGGTACAAAAACCCACTTGTGCACAACACTTCTTATTTCGTTTTCTTGTATTAAATTCTTAGGCATTAACGTACTTAAAAAAGAAAACTTCGGAAGAACCTTAGTCGGTAAAAATATCATCGATTAAAAATTCAATCTATATAGTAGGAACACTCCTGGCGGAAGAATATTTTAGTTTTAATAAAATAAATATACGGTCGGTAGATAGGTTTCCTTGTCGATTTAAGATTCATATGAAATAAAGAATCATTCATCACGTTGCATACTTAGTGTCTCCTTTATCGGGTTTTTATAGGTGTTCGATACGTGCCGAGGTTTTAAATTATCGCATATTTAAATGTTCCTCAATACAAGTTCAATTTGTACGTCACTGATTACTAGACATCAGATCTTTTTTCATAACGAAAGTTTTTTCTTATATCAACGGAGGTGTAGGTATACAAGTAAACTCTGATATAATAGGGTTTTTCTAAAAATATTGCCAAGTTTTTGGTTATAGACTGACCGAGTCCTCAAAACATAAACAACAGCAATGCTTTTATTTACATTTCTGAAAAAAAAAAAAAAACAAGTTTTACTGTTCATTAAAAAATGGTTGAAATTCAACCGCCAGGTGGTCTCTAATGTCTATAAATATCAGAAATTTAACCAACCAATCGATTTTCATTTACTTCGTGTTTTATTATTCAATCACGTAGTATCTCTAGGTCACACACAAAAAAAACAGTACGCCTTTAAAATTGGCGGAAGGAAGCGATGAGAACGATAAAGTAATATAAGAATTAATGATCTAGAAAATATACCCAACCTAACTGTAAAATAGTGTTGTAATAGTTAATGTTGGCGTGTAACTTTGAAGCTCTAAAAGCTTGCTTCTAAATTGCTTTCCAACTACCAAATTTTTCATTTCATTCGTTGCCTGCGATGGTTCGAGAACTAGTGTAGTTCTGACGTAATAATTCACCGGGGCTTAGTAAAGAGGTATCACTCTAATTGAATCTATAATATATATATGTAGACGCGAATTACCACGCTCAAGAAAGGTAACAAGTACTTACTTTTGAATTGCCTGACGTTTTCGACCGGCTTGCACTGGCCGTGGTCACAGGCTAAATCACTTAAACATAATTATGTCTTATGGAACGTGATAGTTATCAAAAGTTTGTATTTCAATCTATACTCAACATACTTTTGCTGTAATAGTGCAAAAAAAATATTTAGCAGCAGTATCCTAATAAGCGAAAGTTCAAATTTTTATTCTAAAGTGGGTGTTATTCTTTTCAAGATAAGTGTTTTAGTTTGCTCGTGGGGCAACAGTAAACTTTCAAAGTTACACGTCTGTAAGCCCTGCGTTGGATTTCCCTCAGTAAATTTAGACGCCTCCTCCTTCGAAACTTCAGAATAACTCCATGACTGACGATGGACTACTGGCGTCAGACAGGTCCGTCCTCTGGTGCAGTATCTGTAACGCCTGCCTTGGTTCAATGCACCGTATCTTATGGTTCAGCAGGTTTTCTGCACCCTCTTCTACGGGCTGCTTTGAAAGAAATGCGCGCAGTCGTCGAGCGTCATCGTAGTCCATATTGAGGAGTCTGCACGCTTCTAACAACCTGTTGTACAATATATTATTATTTTTAAATAATACTTAATGTCGTTTTATATCAGCGTTGGGGTTTTTTTGGTACTTAATATGTAGATTCAGGGGTTTTATAATTAAAACTACCCGTTTTTAATCAAGAACGAATTCTAATCTATTTTTTTTAAGGATTTGTTATTTGTAGAAAATTCTCAGAGTAGAAACTATTTATGTACGCAAAATTAGTTTTGTAATACTAATCTTTTAGCTAAATCGCGGCCAAGGACAGACAGATAGGCGAAATACTTACTTCGGCAACACATTGACTTTTGAAGCCACCATCTTGGGCGGGGTGAATGCCGGCACCAGGTTGCGCTTGACATCGTGAGTGAACTGCATCGTACCTCCTGTGTTGAACCAACTCTCCAGAACTATTTCCTGTACAAATTATTAACTGTTTATTTTAAATTAGCTATGGTTATAACTGTTTGTTTATATAGTGTCTTTGGTAGCTTCCAATTTTTATTTATTTTTGGTACATATTTGCCAAACGCTACCAGGGATTTCCTTCCTAGGGTACACCTGGTTTGGTTCCCCGGCTACTGGTACCCGAGGCAACGTGTTTTTTGTCGGTTCGAGTCCGACATAACCACGAGGTGGATGGTATCCGACGGGTCACTTGATGGTAAGTAACTACCGCTGCATCTGCAACTCCAGAGTTGCAAGGACGTTGTCACCCTTTAAGTTCATACCCGAGTAATACTCCGGTAAACGCAGTCACTTGGTGAGAAGCAACGAATTAGTATTCCTTACATTGTGAATGAAAAGCTCCACTAGCTTACAGAAATTAATACGGTAGGTTAGGTTAGTATTGCGACCAACAACGAACCGAACCGAACTGTACGTGTTTAGTATAAACGAGTTTTTCTCGTCATTTTGATGAGGGTGAATTATTTTATATTTGTTTAAGGTGATAAAAATAGTACTCATTATGAATGTAACGAGTAACTTGAATACCTATCAAAACCCAACGCTACAATGGCATGATGAATATTTGACATAATGCGAACTGCATAGATTTGAATGCAGTGCAATCTGTGAACTGGACATTCTGCGAACTGGACATTTCGCGCCTAAACGGTAGCGGTTTTCTGTGCGGTCGACACTACCTATTTATGAAGCATGGCTTTCCTACCGACGGATGGATTTGAATGCAATTTTTAGGCGGTTATTACGCAAGAAATTTCACTTATTGATCGATAAGTAGAATCACACTAATATTATTATATTTTGTTATTTGTTCACGCTCAAATGATTTTGACAAATTTGGTATGGAGATATCTGACACGCTGAATTAAAACATAGGCTACTTTTATCCCAAAAAGGTAGTATTCGGGTGGGTGATGAGCCGCGGGTGTAGTCAATACTACCTCGAAGATGTAGGAGTCGACGATGTCGGCGAGGTGCGCCCTCAGGCGCGCGGCGAGCGGCGGCGCGAGCAGCTGCGCGCACTCGGCGAGGCGCGCGCACAGCGCCGCCAGCGGCCCGCACAGGCTGCTCGACACCGACAGCGCCAGCTTCTCCACGATCAGCAGCCCGTGCCATCTCACGTAACAACATACACTCACGATATAAGGGAAAGTTAAAACTAAGCTTAAGCGAAAATACATTTTTACGTGTAGGTACCTCGCGTGCCAGTCGAATATGACCCGGTTCAGCGTCTGCTCGACAGTGGTTTACATAACGCCGGTTTGCATGAGTCAGGACAGAGTAGAGACACAGTAGTACCATCTTTAAGATAATTTAGATTTCGAAATATCTCTCTTCATCCCGGTCGTTCGGAATTTAAATATCACCTCTATTGAGATCACCTCTATGATCATGGGAGGACACCATTTAACCTTAGACCGATTTGACTAGTGAAGAAAAAAATTGAGTTCTACTCGTCGACTATTGATATCTCTAAAAATGTAACAGCTTGAATGACTTTTAAATGTTATAGACTTTTAAATTCAGTCACTTTCGAGGTGACAGAATAAGACACTTAAAGCAATGCTTTCGCAAATGTTATCATATCTTAGACTAGCTGACCTGCGCAACTTCGTCTGCGTCTCTCAATAGTAATAAATTTTCTTCGTTTTTGAAACATTCTTCATTGGTGCTCCGCTCCTATTGGTCTTAGCGTGATGATATATAGCCTATAGTCTTCCTCGATAAATGGGCTATCTAACACTGAAAGAATTTTTCAAATCGGACCAGTAGTTCCTGAAATTAGCGCGTTCAAACAAACAAACTCTTCAGCTTTATAATATTAGTATAGATTAACCCGGTTTGGCCTTTGGATCATCACATCATATCAACACCCTTTAATAGAAAAAAGGTTTTGGCCTACTATACCATGCGGGCCACACGAATTGATTGTATCAAGCTTTCCTTCTCTTTGCAGTGCTGTTGTAGTGCGTAGTTTTGCTCCCTTAGTCTGTATGAATAGGAGTAGTGACACTCCGTATTCTTAATTCGTCACCACACGGTTGGTCTTGGGATACTTAAGTTAAATTAAATAATAAATTATAATATAATAAATATAAATTGAAATAAGCTGGATGTATTCTTCCTTTCTTAATTTTCTATAGTTAAACCGCCGTAAGCTTGGCCCTCCTGATGGTTTGCGGGACGCGGGGCGGGTGATGCGCTCGGCTATACATGGCACGATGTACTAACTCGATATCTTCAGATTTATTTGTTTGAGATTTAATCTACACACGATGTAATAAAAATCGAATTTATTTCCATGTATTATAATGTCAGTGTATTGTACGTTTTTATGATTAATTATAAAATTTAATACTGTAAAATAATTTTAACAAAATCACCTTATCTTCATCATGTAAATTATATTCAGATACAATTGAAAAATTAAGTAAAATAATAAATATTATTTATTAGAACTTTAACAGGAGAACCTCTATAAGCCGAACTTCAAGTTTTTAAATCTTTATGTGACGCAGAGTCGGCAGATTATCCATGTTGCAAAATAATACCGTGTGTAGCAGTCTTAAGAAAAATAACACGTACAGCCATACTTTCACGTCAGTCACTGCCGGCGGACAGCGACGCACTAGCTAATTGGTTGAATGCACCCCCGCCCAGCGTCCCCCAAACCATCAGGAGGGCTAAGCTTACGGCGGTTTAACTATACCTTCAGAGGTTTTTTTTTCTAATTTATATGTGACTTAAGTAGAATCAGTTCAAAGAGAAACAGAATGATTGACACCTGTTAAAAATGACAAATATATACGTAGTACGACTAGTATTTAATATATTTCGGACCTCTAACACACAACGCCATCTAGTTTTAAACTATGCTTAGTTTCAAACTAGATGGCGTTGTGTGTTAGAGGTAGCTTTCATAGTACAAGCACTGCTGTGCTTGTACTATGAAAGCTAGATTGACTGCTGGAATACTTATATACTTTTTGTAAATACATACATATTATACATAGAAAACACCCAAACTCCGATACAAATATTTGCAGATCATACAAACATTTGATCCGACCGGGTATATTTAATCAAATTAAAAACCTCTTCTTAAATTCGCTTAAAAAGAACTATAGTATGAATGTCGTACTTACTTTTGCCGCTTATAATCTTTAAGTCCTGCTTTAAACTCCAGCAGTATATGGTCAGCCAGCGACGCTAAGCCCTGATCTCTGAGTCGGGCGAGGAGCGCGGGCGCTTCAGCGAACACGCCGGCCTCTTCTGTATCCTCTTCTCCTTTTAACGGCTCCGTTACTGCTAAGTTTGCTATTGGCATTGTCTGAGAACACATAAAAGGTATTCATTGTATCAATAGAAAACTCAAAGAAATGAGAATATTTTAAATGTATTGGATTTTACCACCTGGTTATTTGATATGAAAAATGATCGTAAAATCTACTGTACTGGAACTAATAAGATAAATGAGTTATAATAAGGTCACCACCCCTATTCATCCCGTGGGTGTCATAAGAGCCGACTAAGGGGGCAAACAACGCAGGACAACAGCATTACAAAGAGAAGGAAAACTTGAAACAAACCTTATACCAACCCGTCTGGCCAGCGTAGTATAGTAGGCCAAGACTTCCTTTGTAAGGAGAGGCCTATGTCCAGCAGTGGACTATTATACGCTGTTGATGATGATAATGATGATTAGGAGATATTCTGTGAATTGAGTCTCTTGAATTACATGTGTGCTAATTGAACATAAAAGTGTAAAATCATACAAATATCAAGTTCAAACAAATTTCTGTGCCAATGTGTTCCATTTAAATGAATATACCTAAGACATGTTTAGTCGTAAGCAATGAGTACTTACAGGGTCAAACATATTCATTTCAGCTACTAAAGAATCTCTTCGAGATATCTCATTCAACGCCAATTTCTGAGCACGCCGTTCCACTTCTTGCAATGACAAAGCTTGATCGAAATCATCCTCTGGAAAAGAACTTTAATTAATATACATCTAATCTAATAATCGACGACCGCAAGGCTAGTCAAGTCAAACATGTACCTGAACATTTAATATTTGATTGGATCTGGGTGTTTCTATGTATAACATGTATGTATTTACAAAAAAAAAGTATATCTATGTATTTATATCAATTTTCTAGTACTTATAGTACAAGCTCTGCTTAGCAAAAAAGGAGGCGGCGGAGAGGGCCCGGGAGGACGACCTCCCACGCCGCCGCTCCCTTGGACCCAAATCGAATAGACTAATCGAAATATTCGATTAGTCGATTCGATTCCGACACACCGCCTCGCCGCAAACCCCGGTGTCCACAGGTACTGTGACTGACTGGCGATGGTGTGTCAATTGATACATGTAATAAAACCAAAAAATATTACCTCCTTTAGAAATCCGACTAACGTGTTCAGGCGTTTCCTCACAATCTGAATCGTCATCTGATGAACTGGAGGAGGAGCTGGATTCTTCATCGTGGTGTTGTTGTTGAGTATAATGTTGGAATTGGCGCCGATAGAAATGTAGTTGTAAGTAATGCTACAAAGTAAAAACAAAGTAAATTATTGCAGTGGATTATGTATTAAATTTGTGTAATATATACCGCCTCGCCCTCGCCTCGCATACTACGCAGGACAAAAACACTGCAAAGAGAAGGAAAACTTGACACAAACCCTATACCAACCCGTCTGGCCAGCGTGGTATAGTAGACCAAACCTCCTTTCAAGGAGAGGCCTATGCCCAGCAGTGGACTATCAAAGGCTGTTGATGTGATACCGCCTCGATCACTACTGGATCCTCATATTCGTCGTCATCTGTCTACCCTTTTACAAATCGGCATCAATGCAATATCTAAAAGGTACAAATTTTTGTGGGATGAGCACTATGATTTGTTGTATGTCTGGGTGTTATTTATTTATCACAAGTGAATGTGTTTAGAAATAGATAAGTATGTTTATCAGCAGTCTGGTTACATAGTACAGGCTCTGACTAGTTTAGGATCAGACGGCCGTATTTGAGATGTGTAAGGTGGTTGTTATTATTATTTTATCCACCTGCCATAACATCGATGTCGGACGGGACAAGGTGTGTGTTTATATGTCCGAAATTTATTATTATTACTTAAGGACGAGGAAGGTAGGGCAAGAGGAGGATCTGGCAAGAGGTCTCGGAAGATAGGGACAAATATTAAAATAGGACCATACTATGCTTAGGGGTGATAATCTGGCAATAGGGACCACATCAAAATGAATGGTTTTCTAAATTTAATTATTATTTGCCTCACCAATGAATGAGCCCACTGCAATAGCACAGCACGAGTATGATGTGCAGCGTTGATAACTGCAGTGAGGGGGTGGGACGAGGACCCCGATGATAAGAACGATTCCACGTGAAGAGTTTCTAATGCTGCACTCATCAGCTGTGTCAGACGAATGCGCCATTCTTCCACGAGTTCTAACTGGAGCTCCAAGAATTGTAATCTAGAAACAATGAAATGTCCAATGTTCATTCTTTTGTCTTATGCTGCAAGATTAGCACTAGTAAAAAGAACAATAGAGTTTTGCTTGAATTGGAGCCGCTGAAAGCAATTTGTCTGAAACATCATTTTAGTACGCAACTAAAATTTAATACTGTTTTCTGACATGTTTTTGTCATCAATTTATATATAATTGATTAGATACATGCGAAAATTTAACTAAAAATATAAATAACCATTGCAAACCTGTGCGAAATAAAATAACAATGGTTAAGATATACGCGGGTAGACGGAATGCAGGCATTTCAATTGACTCTATTACAACAAATCAGTGTAAAATGTTATAAACATATACTTAGCGTATTTTCCCTTCTGCAGCTAAATAAATATTTTTTGATACTGCTTGTTATAAAAAGAACAAATGACAGTTACCTGTGTCCAGGCTGAGGCAGAAACGCGTATCTATCCTCAATGGTCCGCAACAACGAGACGAACCAATCGGCGGCGCGCGGCACCCACAGCGCGGCGCCCGTGACCGCGCACGCGCCCGCGCCCACGCCCTCGCACCACTGCGGACTGCCCAGACTTTCATCCATCTTGGCCAGGGCATCTGCTCACAACATGCACTTATAAAACAACTGATTGAAATAAAAAATATACACTAAAGTAAGTATTAAAAAAGAAAATCGTTATTGGAATAAGTACTCTTGTGATTGTAACTGATGTTCTTTTTTAATGTGTGAATATCGCCAGTCAGGCGTCACACTCCTTGCAAACCCCCCACCGCTCTCCGTCCGCTCTTCCAATTTAATAACGAAGTAAATCGTTTTATTTAAAAACGTAATAAACCGTTTTGTTTTTAAGGTATAATTGTTAACGAGCCAATAAATATTTAAACTGTCAATTATATTGTTTTCTTGTCATTCAAATTGATAGCAGTATTATTTTTTTCTTAACAAACACAGCAATGTTAGAACGACAAACTCCTTACATCATAAGTCTTAAAAAATAACTTACACTTTTTCTCTACGCTCAGCCATCTCACGAATGTCTCAGCTTTAGTCAACACAGATAGCACACTATTGCTATCCTTCCCCGTAACTATAACCAGTTCTCTGTGAAAGCCTAACGTTTCGTCTACAGCGTGGGCAAATGCAGCGTCGACGTCGACGATTTCGCCTTTAATTCCGTGTGCGTGGTACAACGCTAGTACAGTATGGAGCCGTTCAGCAGCTAACGCTATAAGGCCGGCATTGAATTCATCCTGTAACACAAGATACACTCTAATCATATGAAAGTTCTAGAAAATCAAATATATATAACAGAATCTATATAAACAGTATATATAAACAGAATATATAAATTGTTTTGGTGTGCATATGTATAAGGTGAGTAGTTATTTTGTCTTTAACAGATTTTAACGTCGCAGATTAACTATATTACTATATTAACAAGAGAACATTATATTATTAAACCAAATGAATACTAAAAATTTATTCTTGAAAGTTTTCACATGTCTTAGACTATTATCGGCACTGAAGACTAAAAATGCCCTAATTTTACATTTTGATACAAATTTTAAATCCAGTTAAGCACTAAGAAGGGCAAAGAGATTTTGAATAATGTTAATAATGTGCCTTAATAAATATTTACCACAGCTCTGACATTCTTCAGTTCGAGTTTGTCAGCTATTGGTTGAATGTTAACCTTCACAAATGTTTGGTGGTCCTTGATCCATGTAAGTGTTTGTGTTAGGAACCATTCCGGTCGATCGATGCGCGCAGTCTGCCGTGAACCAGTGAAGTGAAATTGAAACCTTTTCTTGAGTGGTCTTAATAATATTCTCACTGGTAAACACGGAGGTTTCTCTGTGAGAAAATATCAAGACATCGAGATTAATTTTGAATATATGGCAAAATAATTATCTACGAAATAATATAACGGTAGTTTTCAATTCGACTGAATATATTTTTCGTGTATGTTACGCGATAAAAAAAGGGAAATAAAATTAGAAAATGGCAAATTAAGGGATGTAGAATACCACAGCTGACTACAATTAATATTATTTGAGCGCATTCAAGTCGGTATTGTTTTTAACCATAATCTTTTTAAAAGTAAACTTTGTAAAGTCGGCGTTAAAATTGTAAAATTGCAAAAAAAAACTGCATAAATGTAATCGTCTTCAGATTGGATAAAGGAAAAAGTGAATTAAGAAAACAGAAAACGGATAGAGCGAGATAAAACAATGATAAAATGATATTTATTTCTGCAAGTAAATCTTTTCAGATATTTTTACATGAGAAAGCTAGGATAAGGGATACGGCAAGAATGATGAAACGGGAAAAGACTGCAGAGTGATGGATCGGGACTAAGACTGCGGAAGGATGAAACGGGATTAACAATGCAGAATGATGAAACGGACCTTCGAGCTTAGTCCCGTTTCATCGAAGGAATGAATCCAGAGGAAGAGGGGTCGCGTATTCGGTGGAGTTATCAGGACAGGGACATCAACAGCTGGCCATAGACTGGTGATACTTCTTCAGAAAGTTAATTATTATTTATATATATCAATGACAGCTTTGTTATAAAATTAGATTAAAGTAAGCTTATTAAATCAAGATTTTTTCATCTCAAAAATAAAAGTAATGTAATAATAAAATATAAGTAATGTGTAAATGTAATGTTGTATTACATAAGTAATAACACATACTAAATGTGTATGTTTATAAATAGGGTTTAAACTGATAAAGACTCAATCATAAGACTGACATCTAAGTAATTACATTATTCTGATCTTTCTTGGGCTAGATTTTTTAGGGTTTTGCATTACAATAAAAGTAACTTCATACATTTTTGCCAGTTTACAAATGATCTCTCCTATTCACCCATTTCATAATACCGAATGCTAGTTTTGGTACCAAAAATTAATAATAAAACAAAAACTAAATTAATAATATATGATCATTACCTTGCACAGCTTGATCCAAAACAATAAACGTTTCTATACCTTCTGGTTCTTCAATGAGGAAAAGATATTTTGTTAAGTTGATAAACTTTACCATTACTTCTTTCGGAGGAGGTGAAGGCTCTGGTCCACTTGTAAGTGGCCATTTTATTAATTTCAGAACATCTTCATAGTGCCTATAAAATAAAAGAAAATCTTAGCTATTGACAAGCATTTGGAAACAAATGAAGCTTAATAATTTTGCTTCAATCACCTAACTATGACCTTTAGCATCACATGAGGACTGCTAGAGATTCAATACATTTATAGGTGATAAATGTAATTGAATCTCTAGCAGTCTTTTCTTTAAATACAGCACCAATTTTCTCATTTTTATGCTGGCCTGGCCTTTATACCCTGGTCGGAGGCAATAAGATTGCCCTCTATTTTAAGTATAGGGCTAAATTAAACTTGACAAAAATTCAGTGTATAATATGTCTCTGCCTACCCCATCTGGGTTACAGGTTGAGTATATGTGAAACTAAAACTCTATCATCTTCATCATCATCAACAGCCCCTAATAAGCCACTGCTGGGCATATACCTCTCCTTGGAAAGGAGGTTTTGGCCTACTATACCATGCTGGCCAAACAGGTTGGTATAGGGTTTGTGTCAAATTTTCATTCTTTTCACAGTGCTGTTTTTCTGCATAGGTACCTTAGTCGGCTCTTACCCCACTACGGGATGAACATTCTATATTCTTAATCCATCACCACACGGAGGTAAAAAAACTCTTTGAGTGAGATACAACTTGACTACCTCTACTTACTTCGTAAGCTTTTCTTTGAGCACATTATGCCAATAATGAGTGTAATCCTTCACATATATGGCTTGGTGTTCTTGTAAGGACTGGGAACACATCTTACGGAGCTCCCCATAAAGTAATACCATTTGCTCATCATCATTGGTATGTTTCATTTGCCGACTGAAAGATAATAAACGCTTACCTATGTATACATTATAAACAAAGATTGTATATATTTATAATAAATAAAATAATATTTAAACAAAGATTGTTGCTTCTGTGTGTGTTGATCAATGACTTTAGATTCTACACAAGAGACAATTTCAAATATATATTTCTTTAATGAAATGAAGATATTTTGAGTTTGAAAAAGTAACTTTAAGATTTTTTCAATGATTTTTAGCAACTCCAAAGATAAGATAGTTATGAATTTGACTTTTAAATTGAAATAATGTACAATAAAGCTTTGAATTTTTACCTTTAATGGGATGAAAAATACAAGCTTATTACAATTTTTTATAATGATTTAGGTTTTTCTTTTTTAAGTTAATAAGGTTACACAACAGATTCTAATTTGATAATTATGTTAATTGTTCAACATAGCTGTACTATTAAGAATTTTTGGTTGTGATCCATAAATATTTATACATTAAAACGTTATGAGAAATTTGTATAATGTTGCCTTAATTCATAATTACATATCTATACAAATATTATAAAGGTGAAGTGATTGTTTGTTTGGTTGAACATTGCAAATGTCAGAAACTACTGGTTTGAATTGAACATTTATTGAGGAAGGCTATAGGCTATAACCAATAGGAGCCAAGCAAAACTGAAAAATGTTGCAATAACGGGACAAATTAATTCCTTTTGAGGGATGCAGACTAATTTGTCAGCTGGTACAGATTTACATAGGATTAAAAGGGAAAATCATTATTAGGCTATCTTGTTGAGTTCTAATTAATCTTTAACTTTCCAATGCGAACTTACCTCAGGTCATCGATCTTCTCAAATGTTCTTAAATAAGTCAAAACCTGTTCTAATTTATTGATAGCCCCAAACCTTTTATCTACCTCATTTTTCAAAGGTTCAATCTTTTTTAGAAAAGCTTCTACTTTAGCTTTCAGCTCCTCACTTTGTGTTTCAAGATTGCCTATCTGCTTTGAATTTAATTCTGCTTTAGCTAAGGCTGTTGTCAGTTTTGTTGGCACTTCATTATTGACAATATTTAGCTAGAATTGAAACCGCAATAATTAGTGTGGTAGTTGGACACAATAATCAAGTGAGAACATTTGTAATGTATAATCTTATAAATAATGCATGTACTCATTTACTAATTAAAAGCCAACTCAAACTAAGCAGCGAAATAAAGGACTTAGTATATACTATTTGCATACAAATCTTTTTTTTTTAATGGAATAAGCACTCACGTTTATCCGTACAGTTTGAGCTTATGCGAAATTATTTAAAATATTAAAATTTAAAGCCTTATAAAATAAAAGGTTTGAAATGTATTAATTAAATTGGTAAAAGAACTTTAAAACTATTTAAGTTAATATATACTATTAAGTTTCAGTCAAGTGTACTTGTAATACTTACGCTGCTTTGTAGTTGCTCCCTTTTATTAACTAATTCAGTTTCTATTGTATATGCGTTTCCTAACTCATTTATATCACCCCCAATCCTCAAATTAAGGCTTTGGATAATACTCCTTTTATCCTCTTCATTCATACTTAAAGTTTACTAATATGCTATGGGATAGCTGACATGGGGTTTAATTTAAATTCTTACGTTTTATTATTGAACATAACTTAAACATTTCGTATACCCACGTAGCAGCGATCAATAAATATCACACTTTAGTTGACTGACAGTGACACTGATTGACGTGAAGACATTGACATCAGACACACAGTTCGTAAATAAGAAAATAAATGGTTTCTGTAAAATATTACCAACCCACATTTATGAAACCAACCCATCAAGGAGAGGCCTATATCCAGCAGTAACTAATAACCTATGCTTATGATGAGAAACTGAGATGGAAAACTTGAAACAAACCCTATACCAACCCGTCTGGCCAGCGTGGTATAGTAGGCCAAAAACCTCCTTTCTAAGGAGAGGCCTATGTCCAGCAGTGGACTAGTATAGGCTGTTGATGTGATGATGTGATGATGATGAGAGAGAATAATTTGATAGTAAAATATTAAATTTTACGATATAATGCTTTTTCTTTTAGAACTAATAGTAAATAATTGCATATTATTAGTTCAGCTAGCTACAAAAGTGTGATTTTTTAACCATAATTTATTTTTTAATTTAAAATTAATATGAAGTAAAAGTTGTCGATTGTCAGTGTGGTAACGGATTAAGAGCGTTGTAAGAGCCGACTAAGGGAGCCAACTAAGGAGGACAACAGCAAGAGATGGAAAACTTAAAACAAACTTTTTACCAACTATAGATGTAAAAAAGACCGATTTAAAACGTTTTAAACAAAATGTTGCCGTTTTAAACCCTAAAATAATCTCAAATATGATCTAAAATATTAATTTTAATGATATGCTGTGAAGAGCAACTTTAATCTAGATTAAATGCACAACATATCTAACGTATTTAATTAGATAAAGAATAATAATGTATTCTTTAAAATAGCTCCTCGGGCGATATTTTAGTCTATCTTTTTTTTCTCTATGTTTTTTTGACATTGAAGAAAACTGCATTACAAACCGTAGCTTAGTTTAAAAGATCTAAGCGTACAATACGAAAAATGAAGGAGACAACGTTATGTCTTTAAGGCCGTCGCGTCAATTAGGGTGTGAGATCGGTTTTAAATTGAAACATATTGATTATTTATATTGCTCGAAACAATTAAATTACATGCCTTACATCTATAATACCAACACATCTGGCCAGCGTGGTTTAGTAGGCCTAAGCTTCTAAGGAGAGGCCTATATCCAGTAGTGAACTACTAAATGCTGTTGATGATGATGATGATGAGAAGTTGTCGAAAAGGAATTAAACATCATGAACAAGATTGAAAATAGTCAAAGAAAGAATCTAAATCTTTACAATTCGAATATTTACTAACAAAATTCGCCTAAGTCGAATATCTCGTATCTAGTCGAAGAATTTTTAAAGTTGGTACACTTACTCAAGTACACTTTTATTTAAAGAATATAACTAATAAAATGTGCTCAAGTGTTGAATCTTTAACAGAAGAAGGTCTTTACATCAACGACGAAACAACTGATATATTGCTGTTAGAACAATTTACGTCAACTCAAGAAGATCAAGAAGAAGAACAAGAGCGAGAAGAGGAAGAAAAAGTTAAATGAGACAGAAAGAGCGTTTAGTAGGCCTACTGGGGAAAAAACGCTATAAGTACACTACCTCATAGGTGGCGTGGAAACGGGTACATATTAAAGGGAATACAGCTTCAGTAAATTTTAGAATAGCTTTTTCTCAAAAATTGAGAATCTTAGGGCAAAAGTGTAAAGATAATTTTCTAGATGCAGATAGCATGGTCAACATTTTTGTCTGCGTTTCGCTAAATAATAAAAAAAAACATTTTTGCGAACTTTGACCTTGCATAAATTTTTTTGCACACATGTGATCGATGGGGACTTTTCACAATTTTGTGATAATGGTATACCTAACATTTATGGAAAAATTTAGCTTCTTGGGAGTTTATGCAATGGTATCCCTATTTTTCTGACTAACTTAACCGGACTACTGCTACAGATAATAAAGTCAGACTAGTCAGCTAGGCTAACTAGGGAGCGAATTGTATATTCCTCTGGAAGTGGTAGCGGCTGTTAGACAGAGAAAGAATATTTTGGTCTTGCGTATCTCTCTCTCTCTCTCCTCTCTGCAGTGATTGGCTGACACTGAAAAGGACATTTAAAATAGCCAATCAGTGACAAGGGCAGAGAGAGATGCAAGACCAAAACAATATTGCTCTCTCTACGAGCCGTAGAGATGGCGCCTTGTTCGCTTCCTCTACATTCTTGTTCTTCTTCTTCATAAATGGCAAACTGTGCCGATGCCGATGCAATTCTGCCAGTGTCAAGTGCGATGGAAATACGTGGGTTTTATTTCACAAAAAAATGAATTGATAACATTAGTAGTGGACTGAATGTTGGGCTTTTTGTGGTGGTTAGTAGTTACACTGAAACAAGCAGACAAGTACAAATAGATAAGATATGTATTAAATAAATAAATAGGTATTTATTTATTTCAAAGTCAAAGTCAGGTCAAAGTCTGATGTCATTGGATCGGATGAACAACATCAAGACCTGGAGAAGGTGGGGGGCTGAAAATGTTAGGAGAGATGAAAAGTTAATAGGGATGGGGATTTTTAATTCGGTAAGGTGAGAATAGAGATCTAGGGCTGGGATATTTTTAGGACAACTGAAGAATATGAGATCTAGATTGCCTTCATCTAAGCCACATATGGACAAATCCCGTACCCAAATCTTGTTTAGGAACACTGGTGAGCTGCAGTGACCTATGCGGAGCCTACATATGGTGGAGATGACAGGTTTACATACCTTCTTAAATTTATAGAACCAGGGTTTTGGGGTAATGCTTGGTTGGATTGCGTAGTAGTGACGCCCTTTATGCTGTGAGGAATTATTCCACTCTACCTGCCAGGATGTTAACAATTCTCTCTGAGGCAGTCTTAAGAGATCGTAATACTGGTGTGCAAGGTGTTGCTGGTCCGACATTGCAGAAGTAGCAGCACTTTTGGCCAGTGAGTCTGCACACTCATTGCCCACAATGCCACTATGGCTGGGGACCCATACCAGTTGAACCATTTTCGAGTTGATGGAACAATTCAAAAGGTTTTTTTTTTTATTTCCAGGATCAGCGGACTGTGAAGTTTGCTACGAAAGGGATGCAGGGCTTTAAGGCAACTAAGGGAATCAGTGAATATGACTGCCTTGTGGATGTTGTGCGAGTCAATGTACAAGCATGCCTCTAAAATAGCAACACACTCACATGGCCTGTAAAAACTGAAGCCTCTTTTGGACACTTATACTGTAAGAGAATTCTGGAGTTTTGGAAGTACACAGCGGCTCCAGTGTAGCTATCATTATTCAGTTTGGATGCATCAGTAAAGAACCTCTCAAACCCATCCCAGTGTTCAGCTAAGTGTGTATTAAAGGTGGAAACAGAAGAGGCAGTTTTCTTAGGGATGCCAACATCGGAAGAATATTCGGCTTAAAACAAAGGACGCTATAATTAAAGGAAAACAAAGGGAGTTTGTCAAATGACACGGCAGAGTTAAAAAAAGTAGAATAGTAGCGAAAGGATTGTAGAATCAATGGAATTCCCTTATGAGTCCAGTAATTTGAGGTAGTACAAATGGAGTCTAATTCTAAAATTTTTGGAAGAAGAGGATGAGAAGATTTACAAACAGATTTTGTTATAAAACGTGAAGCGAGAAATTGTGTTCTTATTGATAAAGGTAGATCTGAACATTCCACTTGTAAGGCTTATAGGGGAGGACTTCATGCAACCAGTAACAATGCGAAGGCACCCAGATTTATTGCATGGAATCAGTAATAATAGACCATAGTCCAATATACTGCGTACTAAGGCACTATATACCAGTTTCATGGTGTATGGGTGGGCTCCCCACCAGACCCCAGCTAGGGCCTTTAAAATTGGGATTACACGTTAACATTTTGCGGTTAAATGGTTAATTTAGAGTCAAGATATACTCCTAGGAACTTAAATTTGTTCAATAAAGGAATTTCCTGCAGCTGCACATGGACATCAATCTGTGGCAGAGTCTTCTTTCTTGTAAAAATAACAACCGCACTTTTCTGAGCAGAAAGACTAAGGCCATGATCTAATAGCCACTGCCACAGAGAATTAAGGGAAATAGTGAGTGATGTGGCTGCCTCTTGGATGGAATGGTTCGAAACATATAATGCCAGATTGTCGGCATATTGAAGGATGCTACAATCATTGTTTAGGCATGAGCCCATGTCGGCAGTATATAGATTGTATAACAACGGACTCAGTACTGAGCCCTGTGGTAAGCCCCTCCAGGTCTTTCTTTGGCCAGACTCTTCAATTAAGATCCTTAGGACTAGAGTTCTGGACACAAGCATTACGCATATGCAGTGGATCATCTTAACCGGAATTCTCAGCTGATGCAGTTTCTGCCTGAGAATGGGTATTAAGACATTGTCATATGCAGCAGATATGTCGAGAAAAGATGTTACAACAGATGCATTTTGTGACAGAGAAAGACGGATATCAGTTATTAAAACTGCAACACTGTCCATTGTACTGAGCCCTTTGCGAAAGCCAAACTGATAGTTTGGCAGTAAATTCCTTGACTCTACAATCTATTCGAGACCGTTTTTGATGAGATGTTCTAATAATTTAATAAGGACTGATGAGTGGGCGATTGGCCTAAAGCTGTTTGGATCACCAGCATGTTTTCCTGGTTTTAGAATGGGGATAATAATTTGAACTTACCATGTATCTGGGATCCAACCGTTAGAATAACAGAAATTCAAAATGTTTAAAAAGTAAGTTTTTGTACTAGGCTTGGCTGAACTATGAAAGAATATGGAATGCCATCTATGCCAGGAGCCGAGTCTCGCACACTGTTGAGGACCATGTTCAGTTCTTCTAGAGAGAATGGGTCGTCATGGGTATCCACTGACTGAAACGGTAAGTCTGGTACTCAATACTCAATACTCAATACTTTATTGCTTCCACAATGTAAATGCATAGGTGATATCAATTTAAATATAGTAACAATTATGGACCCTGACGGGCGCAGCACACTTTGTTTGGGAGAGAGGAAATAATATTTTAATTATTACTAGCTGATCCGGCAAACGTTGTATTGCAACAAAAAAAAAATTAGGGATGGGTCACCCTTACCATTCAAAATTGTGAATCTAAACCATTCCCAGATCCCCTTGAACACACACAAAAAATTTCATCAAAATCGGTAAAGTCGTTTGAGAGAAGTTCAGTGACATACACACTCACAGAAGAATTATATATATAAAGATTTATCATAAGAGTTGTATAATTTATGAATTTTATTATTTTAGTATTCTATCTTCAAAATACTCTCTAATGCTGTAGTAGCTTTTACTTACAAGAAAGAGTTTTAATTTTTTTGTGAAACTGTTATATTTATTTTCTTGTTTTATGGTTTTAGGTAACTGATTGTATATTTTGACGGACATTACAAATGGGCTGTATGAGTGCATTTTGAGTCGGGAAGCTGGTAAATTAAGTCTATCTTTGTGTCTAAGCGTCATTTTGGTTTGTATGTCCTCTCTTTTGCTGTAGAACTCTGGGTGTTGTCTAACGAATTTACAGGTTTCCAATATATAGATACTGGGTAAGGTTAAAATTTTAAGTTCGACGAAGTGAGGTTGGCAGCTGTCTGTGTCTTCTATGTTTACTAGGATTCTAACTAGTTTTTTCTGTAAAGTGAATAGTGTAGGTGCATCTGTACTATTGCCCTACAGGATTATTCCGTATGTGAACCACGCGTAGACATATGAATAGTAGGTAGCAAGTGCTGTTTTAAGGTCTGTAGTTTTTTTTATTTCTCGGAGGGCGTAAGTAAATTTTGAAATTTTGGCTTGTATTCTTCGAATGTGTGATTTCCAATCAATATGTCTGTCTACATCAATGCCCAATAGTGTGAATTTATTTACTACTTCTAAGTTTATGTTGTTGAAGGTGTAATTTACGTTTATTGGTGTTTTCTGATGTGGGTGGAATTTAACTATTTTTGTTTTGTTGAAATTAATTTCTAGATTGTGTTCTGTCATCCAGTCAGTTGTAGCAGTAAGTATAGAATTTAACTTATCATTAAGGTTATTGTTATTTTCGCATGAAGTGAGTATTGATATGTCGTCTGCAAACAAAACACATGGTTGATATATATTTTTTGGGAGATCGTTTATATATATAAGGAAGAGTAGACACCCCAATACACTTCCCTGTGGAATAGAGGCGTTAATTAGCTTGTAATCTGATCGGATTAATTCTATTTCATTTGTCTTGTGGTTATAAAATTCTATTTCTACTAGTTGTTCCCTATCCTTTAAATATGATGTAAACCATTGCAGGCATTTACCACGG
This sequence comes from Arctia plantaginis, assembly GCA_902825455.1. Classification (NCBI taxonomy): domain Eukaryota; kingdom Metazoa; phylum Arthropoda; class Insecta; order Lepidoptera; family Erebidae; genus Arctia; species Arctia plantaginis. Next base: position 8,479,321 of record CADEBD010000171.1, on the reverse strand, counting down.
ATTCCTACACTATTTAATTTGTTTAATAATATATCAAATTGTACCTTACCTTGGTAAGGTCGCTTCATCGAGTTGAGGGACATACGGGGGGGCAATTCTGTCCAGGAAAAGCTCAGCTGTATTGGGGGAGATAGAGGAAGAGACAGAGGGCGAACAACCAGATCGGAACCGATTTATGTTCTTCCACACCATTGAGGATGGGGTGGATGGGGACAAGGAGGAACAAAATTTAACCCAACCGGCGCGCTTCTTGCGTCGAAGGAGTTTTTTGTTAGAGGCGAAAACGTTTTGGTAGGTGAGTAAATTATGGATGGTCATATCAGCATTGTATCTCCTTTCGGACTCCTTCCTATACTTGACTGCCCTAGTACATTCACTGTCCCACCAAGGAGGTGACGGAATTTTGCCTTTGCTTGAGTTTTTAATTTTGAAGGAACTGTCTGCACTTGATCTGATCGCCTCTACGAATGCGCCACAACAGTCCATCACGAGGTAACGATCATCATGGGTTAAGGGTCTAAGGGCTTGTCTGGGGAGAGCATTAACAGAGTTTTCGAGGGTTTGGGAGAAATTTTTGCCAGTCAGCTTCTGAAAGGATATATTTTAAAAGAGGGGGGGGGGGATTTTACCAAGTGGGTTGAAGTTGGGAGGGATACTAAAATTGGATAATGATCACTACCATGCGACAGATCGATACACTGCCAGCTAGCAGCTGCGGCGATGTCCAGTGAGCAAATAGTCAAATCCACACAGCTTCTATTTTGACCAGGAAGAACTCTATGAGTGTAACAGCCACTGTTAAGTACGCAGAGGCTCAGATCATCGAGGATCTCTACTAAATCTGAACCGAAAGAGTCGCAGTGTTCAGATCCCCATCTATAGTGATGCTATAGTGATCCCTGTAGATCCTGTAAAATGGTTCTCAATGTAGGCAGGTAACTTTGATGGGGGTGAGCGATATGGATAGAGAGCACAGATATGTTACAGATCTTAGCTGCAACCACGCTGATATCCTCAAGAAATGGGGCAAGGATAGGGGGACTAAGGGGATTTTAGTATTAATAAGGAGGGCAGCACCTCCATAGCCATCAGGCCTATCACATCTAAGTATATTGAAATGGGGGACATGGAAGTTGAGACTTGGTAAAAGCCAGGTCTCAGCGAGAGAAAAAGCCAGAGGCTTGAATTTGTTCAACAGGAATATGAGGTCGTGTTTTTATGGAATACACTCCTCACATTCCATTGTAGGAATACTTTGTGGGACGCCATTTTTGAAATTTGTTAAGATATTAATGAGTGAGACAGCAACGTTGGACGGTATAATAGACTGGGATAGAAATGAATTGGGGGATAGTAGGGAGGTTAAGAGTTGTATAAGGAGATCAATAGTTGAGGATTTAAGGGATGGGTTATTCATAGCACAACCATTGAGTAATGGATTGGTGTGCGACTTTATCGTAGGAGTGTGAGAGTGGGGATCGAGGTTTAGGTTGGCGAACCACAGTTTTTTTTTAGGACTGGGTGTGCTGGAGGGATTGGGTAGGCTGAGTGGATTGAGAAGGTTGAGGGAGTTGGTTGAGTTGTGGAGCTTTCAGGATGTCAGCGTATCTGCGTGTTGGAGAGGGAACAACCTTGCTTGCTTCGATGTAGGATATGTTCCTTTTCGCCATCATGGTCTTAATAGCTCTCTGTCTACCATACTCCGGGCAAGCCCTGCTATAAGCAAAGTGGTCACCGGAGCACAGCACACAAAAGGCCTCTCTTTCTGATACCTCACAACCATTACCAGAATGTTCGTGGCCACACTTGCTGCGTCTTGGTTTGGACCTGCAGATGGACTCCACATGGCCAAACCTGCAGCATTTCCTACACTGTACGGTTGGGTAAATATATTGTTGAACAGGAAGCGAGTTGTAACAACAGTATACTCTTTAATTATTGGGCCTGACTTTAATTATTGGGCCACAACCCTGCGGCACTGTTACAAATTTAATGACATCCTCATCATCCATGTCGGTGGGGATGCCTGATACTACACCCATTCTAGTAATGTTAAAGGAGGGGATGATGGCAGTGTATTTATGTGTATTTAGTAAGGGGTTTATTAAAAATGAGTTGGCATCCTGAGGGGATACAAACTGTACTGACACCCTATTACGACCTACTTTTTTGACTCCATCTCTAACCACATTGTTAATTTTATTTTTGAAGAGGAAAACACCAAAAGAGACAGGGTGGAGAGTTGCGCCAGAACCCAATTGGGTCTCCACGCGGGAAACATGAACAATGTAGGGACCAGTATCATTTATCGTGTACTTGTCACGACGAAGCGGGCTTCTTATTTGATTAGGGTTACGTTTAAGAGGGTGGGTACTTACATCATCGTTCACATGTCGTTTACGTGAGTTTGTAGCGAGAGGGCAATTATCTTGGACCGCTGCATTGCAGATCACATTGGCAAACTGTTCTAAGGGGTTGGAAGGGGTTGAGGGTTGATCGGGTAGGGAAGGAGTAGGGGTGAAAGGAGGGGTTACTGGATATGGAAAATCGGGAGGGTCGGGCGGTTTATTTCCGTTCATGTTAATTACTTACCGGTAATGTTTAGTTACAAACAACACACCGTAACCATTAGGACAGCACAAAATTACACAAAATGAAAGACCCAATAGTCACAAAATCACACAAGATTTGTAAGAATTCTAGACGCACGTGCTAATCAAACGGACGACGACAGAATCCATCTTCCTCTACATTAATAAGCTCTTTGTATGTACGTTAGTGTTCTCTTAAGCTGTCAATGTCAAAAATTTACGTGATAACTCTGATTTGTCGTCGCACATCGCTTTAATAGCAAACAGCAGTCAGAATCAGTTTACGAAAAATATGTGGGGATTTATTGCGAAAAACAAAAATGATATTATCTATTTATCTTTACTTTTATTTAGTATAGTTATCGGACCCTATTACAGAAAACTGAAAACAGTTGAAACTAAGAAATGGGCCGGTACTATACTTGGTATTATGCTTATAGTTATGGTATCGGGATATAGTGCGGCTCATCCCATATTTTCGGCGATATTTGGTATAACAGCTATAAAGGTGGCCACGGTAAAGTAAGTTAGTTTTTTATAATTGAAACGGCAAAGTATAAAATCATTTCAATAGTACAATAAATTAACAGACTTTTATAAACACTTAAAAATTAGCCATTACTTGACTTTATTATTTTAAGTAGGTAATCGATAAAGTAGTAAAGTTTATGTTAATGGCATATAAAAACGAATTCATCTACTTAGTTAATCATGTAATAAACACACATTTTTAATTTGTTATTTTTTTTAATAACTTCTGTTTTTTTAAAAACAGACCTCTTATAAAATTATAACATCAAAAAGGTATTATTGTCATCATGTCTTGTAAACCTTAGCAAGAAAATAGAAACACTATGAACTTAAAAAGAGTTTGTTTATATGTTGTGATTTGCTTAAAGGGTCACTAATGCTCTGTGTCCGACTAGGCTTTCACTTAATATTGTATATAATTATAAATGCAGGGATTATTCATCCCGTAGATGACGTAAGAACCGACTAAGGGAGCAAATTACGCAGGACAACAGCACTACAAAAAGAAGGAAAACTTGACACAAACCCTATACCAACCCGTCTGGCCTCGCGAGTTCAATTGTTTTTTCCATCTCAAAAATGCCCAAGCGCCTAAAGATGTTTTCACTTCAACAGAGGTGTCGGTAACGGTAACAGTGTTGCAAATGCTATAGAAGGCCAAAACCTCTTTTCTAAGGAGAGGCCTATGTCCAGCAGTGGACTATTAAAGGCATTGGATGTTATGTGATTATTAACACAATCAACACACCTTAGATATCTCTGAATTGCTTAAGATTTTTTGACTTACTGTGGTTGGTTAGTTAGCAGGTCTCACTTACCAGAGGCAATGTAATCTATTATGCATGTAATCATTTTAATTCCTAAATTAACAATATTCTATAATATTGTTTAATTGGTATAAATATTTCTATTTTTTTAAATTTCAGACGCTGTCATGTGGTAACATTCTTTTTCATGTTTGGATATCTATTTGTGTTTCGGCTATCAAACACTTTAAAGTTACCACCTTCCTCTGGACACACAAATTTGATTGAGATGATAATTGTCTTAAGAGTGGTCGGTGTAGCATTTGAAATCAATGGATCCTGGTTGTCTGCAGCCAGAGCTAAGAAAGAGGAAAATAAAAATGAACAAAGAGATCCCAACGAAAAAGATGCTGATTTCATGGAAATAATTGACCCGGATTTTATTGATCTCCTGCATTATTCTTTCAACTATTGCGGACTATTAACAGGTATAGTTATTGGTATTGGTATTGTTTTGAAACTATTATGAGATATAAGTCTCAAAATTTGTACAGCTTCCATTGTATGTATTTGTATGACGTTTTTTATGGTCATGATTTTAATTGAACTTGACTAACAACAATGCCAAAATTAAAAACCTGTTCTAAAGTTAAGCAACTTAGTTTGGTTGGCTGTTTACATTTAGCTTCTTAAGTGTTTAGCATGCTTATAACATGATAATTATTATTTCATTTTTAAATCCACTTATGTTCAATTTACAAAACAATTGCCAAACCACGAAAACCTCTCAAGGTTAATCTATTTAATATACAAATGCCAAAGCATCACTTGTACGTACATAGTTGTGTAAAATATTCAAACTTGAACTTATTAAATAGCTTCTGACTATGAAACCATATCCCAAAATTGTTCCATTTTAATATAGTTATATTTATGACCCGCCAATCTCACTTAGTTTCGACTGTGGGTATGGTTCAGTGTTATAGTCTGATACATATAATCTGCCTCAATAACTACTCCATGCGATATAAGAAGAATAGTTCAAATCAGGCTAATAATTCCAGAGATAAGCATTAATGTTATACAAAACAAAAAAATCTACAACTTGATTGTATTTTTATTAATATTAATAAATAATATATTTTTCAGGACCATATTACAGATACAGAACTTTTGATGACTACTTTCACTTACCATTCAGCAAGCATGTTAACTGTTTTGCATTTACTATTAACACATTGAAGATAGTTCCCCTATATATTTCACTTTACTTGGCTTTTTCTAACATCTGGCCCCTGGAGGTGAGAGAGCTTTTATTTGTTTCTCAATTATTCAAACTATAAACTCTTACCTTATATAAGTTCCTATGGTAACGGATTAAGAATACAGAGTGTCACCACCCACATTCGTCCCATGGGTGTCATAAGAGCCGACTAAGGGAACAAACTACGAAGGGCAACATCACTACAAAGAGAAGAAAAACCTGATACCAACCCGTCTGGTCACCGTGGTATAGTAGGGCCAAAACCTCCTTGAGAGAACCATGTCCATCAGTGGACTGCTAAGGGCTGTTGATGATGATGATGAAGAGTGGTTAAATATATGTTACTTCCTAAGCTCCCAAACCAAATAAAGTTAATATAAATGAATTATTTATTATAAATGCAGCCATCAATTATTTTAATGGAAGTGTAGATTAATTTCCCAACTTTAAGAGATCTATTTATTTTTTATAGAGGCATAAGCAATTTCGTACATAGACCTCATCCCTCTAGTAATTCATTGCACATTTATCATGTTCTGTAAATGATTCTAGATAACACATGAATGTTTTATGATTTGTAATTTTTTTACTTGTCTCTTTGCAGTACGTGTTAACTGAAGAACACAACAACCGGCATTTTGTGTACCGAATGTTGTATCCATGGGCATTGTTTGCGGCGTTTAGACAGCGCATCTATTCTGGCTTGACACTGGCTGAAAGTGTATGCACTTCAGCAGGGCTAGGAGCTTACCCAGTGCAAGGAAAAAATAGAACTGGACATGGTCCTACTGTTGGATATATGAAGTTGAAACAGATGTTAGTAACTTTATTGCATACTACTTGTGATAGAAATTGAGACTGTTGCCCTCAATCTCAATTTAAAAATGTTTCTAAATCTTAGAATAACAAACACAGTGCACAATTGACAATGATCCGGCACATTCACATGTTTGAAATATGTGCTCATATTATAATTTCTGCAATAGGAGCTTCTTGATTGAGAAAGTTTATAAAGCATTAGTAACTTTTTATACTTTGGATGCTTGTTTGCCTCCTCAGTATTATTTAATTACAGAATTCTAATTATATTGATATATGGTTTTTAATTTTACAGGTCTGAGCAAGACGCTAAAAAAGCTCAATATGACTTCATCACTGTAGAATCAATGGACGTATGGGGATGTGAAACTGTGGTCACCTTGCGAGATTCCATGAAAGTGTGGAATAAAGCTGTCCAGTACTGGGTTGCCATGGTTGTCTATAAACGATTCCCTATTAAGCCTCTAAAGTAAGTCATAATTCGAATCCATCTTTCGTATTTTTTAATAAAACCATCTCATTATAAAACTGGATGTCTGAAAACATCAGAAAAAAATTAAATTGAATCTTTGAAATGTGTAAAAACATTGTAGAATGTACTTTAAAAATGTGCACACAACAACAACAAGTTTTCAGAAGATAAAAACAAAATTCACTTATTTAACTTATAGTTGACAATTTATACCGTTCCAATAAAATTACTGGCCTTTACTGACAACAGCAGACACTAATCGTAAGTTTTTTTGAACTAACATAAAACCGGCTCAGTTGTTCATGATAACTTTAGGTGCAGAATCACATACTAACTAGAACAATGCACCAATCACCAACAACATTTCAAAATCTTAAAATAATTATTCGGAAATTTACTAATGTGCACACTCTATTATGCAGAATATAACGCAAAGGACTTTTTCTACTAGGCTACATCATAACAATTTAATTTTGTACCTACGCTGTATAAAATACACGAGTATCTTTATCTCTCTAGCCTATCCTAAACAACATCTGATAATATTTGTTCTAGAATGCATGCAGCATTATTCGTATCAGTGATCTGGCACGGGTACCACGCTGGCTATTTTTTCTGCATATACGCATGCCCCTTTTATGTGATGGCCGAAGATATATACTACAAGCTTTACTATAAAGATGCAACTGGCATGGTAAGTAAAAAGTTAATTACACTCTGTTCATAGATTCTTTTAACTTTTAATCAATCAATCATTTGTATACATGTACTTTTTGGTAACATCTTAGTTTTGTAAGAATGCTAACAAAAGTATATGTACCTAATTGTTTAATTATTATTAGTTATCTTATTTTTACCTAGACACTGATGACTCCTTAATTATGTGCTTAATTTCTTATTATAATATTTTAAATTCTTATTTCAGAAAAAGAAAATCATTGGCTTCATAATGTGGTTCCTGCGCTCCCATTCGGAATCATACCAAGCGGCCGCTTTCCTCCTACTTACGTTTGACCGTATTTGGGTGTACTATTCATCTGTTTACCACTACTGGTATGGGTGCTGGCTGGCATTTTTCATTATAGGCCTTGCATTAGAGCAAATACACATGAATCGGCCACAAACCTCTAGGAATGAGAACAGACCGCTAGTTTCAAGCAATTAGTTTCGTAAGATTACGATCTCAATTTGTGAGAGTGTAGCTCAATTACTAAGTGATCATTGTAGAACAGGAACGAGGGTACATACATAATAGCATTATGATTGCGCGATATTTATTGTACTAAAGGTTAAAAGTTGGATTGAGGCGCGCAAAGAGTCCCAGGATTTTGTATGAATTATTGGTCACAGTATTTATTGTTTTTAGTGCTTTTGCAAATTATGTGTTTGAGAGCAGTAATTTTGAAGGCTACCTATAAATACTCTTGATATTAACAAAAGGAAAATGTGGAGTCAGGTGTTTTGATTTTCAGTTAAGGATGAAAGGCAAATATACAAAGCACATAAATCCTTAAAATCTAAGAACTTTAAAAGTTTTGAATTGATTAGTAAAGGGTTAAGCAAAAGTTTTCAGTGAGCCTAACCCAATCTAGAAGCTTTCATACAAGTTGTTATACAGGATACAGGATGAACTGGAAAAGTGCTGCATAATTCACTGAAATATCACATTTAAACAAATGTTGTACATTTGTTGTATACTACTTAATTTAACATCTAATTCTACTGTTTAAGATATAGACAATTAATCCTTGCTTGCCCCTCAGAATCCTATGGTAGCCTTCATCTGACAGTAACACTGAGGCTTTTTTGTAGAATGATAGCAACGTAATTGTCTTAAATTCACAATACGTGTACTGTTATACATTTAGGTTATTTATTATAGACAATAATTTTTAGTTAATTAGTTGGGTATTATTTTTAGAGATTTTAAATCATGATAATCTATAACATATACATAATATTTTATTGAAGATTTTGATTCAGTAAAAATCTATTGTCAATTGAATAAAACAAAAAGTATAATTTTTCTAAGTCACTATTTGGATGATCTTATACATTTATTAAATTTGTTTCGTTTACAATGTATTGAAATCGGTTAAAACTGGGTGTATTTTAAGTGTATTGTAACTTTAAGTAGACGTAGGTATTTATAAAATACATAACATTCCAATAGTTGGGAATGGGTAATTTGTAGAACTTTATACCAAGAATAAAGGCCATATTTAAAATTCGAATTATTTTTCATTACAGCTACTGCCTACTACTTAATCCCTACTGCTTACAATTAGAACTTGTAGGTAACAATTTTTAAAATTAGGTTTTAAAAATAATAATAAAAGGCTAAAATTCGTGTCATTTGTTTGTGTTGGTAAATAAAATTTCATTTAATTTCGTTTTTGTTAATCAACTAATTTGATTTCAAGTATCTTGGCTCCCTCTTACAACATTGTAAGATTGATCGTACTGTACAGCATCGAATCAATACGGGATGGATGAAGTAGCGGCAGGTAACGCTAACAATTTGTGACCCCAGTTTCCCCTTAACACTGAAGGGACAAAGGAGGTGGGTTGATAAGGACCATTTTTCGCCCATCACACACTCCAAAAAAAATTACCGATTTCAGAATAGTTTTAAACACCTTTGTATAGTTGAAGATATTTACTTTTTTGTTTTCTATAATTTACGTAATAAATAATATAGTAAGTCATAGAAATTCTTTCTCAAAATGAGTGTTTCGCCTTTTTTATGCGTTTGTGTCGTATTTTTTCTTCTTATAATTATATTTTTTAATGAAGCGTTCCATGAACCACATTGACTTTATTTTAAACGGTTAGTACTCTTAATAAGCTTGTATCTGAGTACTATTTAATCTTGGTTCATCGTGCGCTTCTACACAATATGGATAAATATAAGTCACACGACGGTATGCGAGTGACACAGTGCGCAGTGATCGGAACAGGTTCAGACGTGTTTTGTTTCGCCCAAAAAGAATTTACGTATCGTAAATATTAAAATTATTTTCTTAAACTGTTATTAGGTACGTGTGTTCTTGAAAAACTTTGATAATAATGCCTGGAAGCCAGTGTGATTGTTGTAAAATATGGAGAAAAACAAATAGCGTTCCGTAATATTATTTATTACGTAAATTACAGAAAACAAAAAAGTATATAAGTATATTCAACAATACAAAGGTGTTTAAAAGTATTCTGAAATCGGTAAAAAGATAAACGAGTGTGTGATGGGCGAAAAATGGTTTTTATCAACCCACCTCCTTTATAAAACTATCATCAGACCCGCCGTCCTGTAATATTTTGAAAGTTGGCCCATTAAGAGAACGGATGAGAGACGCTTGAACGTAGCCGAACCCGAAATGCGAATGTTGAGATGGATGTGGATAGGAATGAGTACGTACGGGGGAGTCTGAAAGTAGCACTGGATAAAAAGTTAAGATGTAATAGGTTATCTTGGTATGGATATGGAACTTGGTATGGATAACGGACGGATGAGGAAAATGATAGGTATGGGAGTTGAGTGTTACTCGTACAAAAGAAGAGGAAAACCAAAGAAAAGGTGGATGGACTGTGTAAGTGAGGATATCCCATACCTTTTCTTTGTTTTTTTAAGCTAATCTTCTCTCTCACTGTTTACTCCCTAAGTAAACAGTGAGATGACGAATTATAGAGTAGAATGGAAGAATCATATTTACTGCGCCGATCCCAAATAAAATTGGAAAAAGGGAAGGCAGATGATGATAACAACAGAGCCGTAGAGGGACAAAACATAATGTTTTGTCCCTCTACGGCTCTACAAACACACGCACCTTCATCACACACTAGACTGGCAGTATTGTCGTCATCGGCACAGTGTGCCACAAACAAAAAAAAAAAATAAGGGCGGCAAATCTGACGACTATTTCCAGAAACTAACATGGCTTTTAAACAATATAGTATGAAATACAATTTTAAAGACAACTCCCGCACTAGGAATATATCCTGTCTCTCGACACAGACACACAGACTTTATAGCGACCCCTATTAATTAACACAAGTTTTTATTTGAAACTTTCAAGATACTGAATTAGTTGTGTTACGTGTACCAGTTTGTTATAAGAACGACTAATACTTTAGTAGGAAGTACCATTCTTGCACTTTATAAAAATTCAACAAGTCGATATGCGTGCAGTAATTTGCCTATGGCGGTCTGAGGTTCATTTTAGAAAAGGGGTCTCTTGCCCAAAATAGTTTGGGAATCCCTGGCTTAAACCATTACGTTCGTGCAGTCAATTATTGACATAGGTGTATCTACAAAACCAGAATGCTGTACTACACAATAAGTATATTAATATTCAAAAGTATTTTGATCGACTGAATAAAAAGTGATTATATATTCTTTAACTTTTATTACTTAGAATCTCTAGATCTTTAACAATGTATCACATATTTTTAAACATCTATTTATCATAAGAAAAAGGCATTTTATTTCATAAAAACTTAACAGCGAGTATAATGTTAATAGTGTTATTACAATCTCCACATAAAACAAGTTATCCTTTTATATATTCAGCACACATTGGTGTATCAGGTACATCAAAACCACTGTCACGCTGAAATGAGAAATGTAATATTCCAGTATTAGAAATAGCATTTGTATAAAGAGTATTTATTGAGTATTATAATGACTACGTGTACATACAGAACACAGCAAAATAAAGTGCGCTGTTAAAATGTGTACTGAGTCGCTTCCCTTACCGATACTCTGTTGACCACCATTATATATAATAGAAGTTTAAGTAAAGAAACTCATACTTCGTCCTTACTACGAATTCATTAAAGATTAAAGCTTAAATAAACAACAAGTGACAATAAGCCTCAACTTATTTATAATTTGTCACTTATATGATATTTCTTTTTCTCTCGAGTTAATAGGAATTATATATTTTTTATTATATTGCATTAGTGAAAAGGGTTTAAAAAATAGGTAAATATTACACAGGGGTTATTTCGCCACAGTACAGTCGATTTTCTTTTAGTTTGAAACTAGATGGCGTTGTGTGTCAGATGACAATTTTTTTTAAATAGACTATACTGAGACTGTTATTGTGGGGTGTGGTATTTTAAGATTATCTGTAAACATGTATTCGTAGGATAAGAGTAACGCCTCAATACAAAAGCATTTTCAGTTGCAATATTTGGATACAGTCATACCTCTGCGAGTGTTATCCTGTTGCTATTAAAACATGCATGTTAAAAGTTATTGAGATTCTTCACCTCATTTCCTGTCAATCATATAAAAATATAACATCCATCTTATGTATACCATTATTCATACAGTTAAAATAATGTGGTGCAGCATTTTAATTTAGGCGGTTATGTCATGGAGAAATTACGTGTCTTGAAAATTATTCCTTTTAGTACATAGTTGTGACAAGCATATATCATAATTAAAAATCTTAGCCTACATTTTCATTCACATTAGCCTCTGCCAAAAATAAAAAAAACGAGAAATAGATAGATTACGCCTAGATTGAAAAATGTATTAGTGTAGTTAAGACTAGGGCAAAAACATATAGTGCTCAAACTGAGAAGCTTGTGATAAGCAAAGGAAGAGTGAAGACAGGCGCCGAACCCATAGCTCTACTACAGTGACCGGTCAAGTAATTTACCTAAAATAATAGTTGGGTCTGCGTGTAGAAGCCCAATTGTGTTGCGCATGACTTTGCCCGTAATTCTTGTTTTGAGCAGGCGGTTGACTATTCTGCTGATAGCCTGATGGATAAGATTGGGGGTTAGAGCTCCTCGAATTCGAACTGTATGAGGAGTAATTTGGATTCTCCATAATTGGTCTAGTATTAAATATATTGCTTAAACCTCCATTTTTGTTGAGATTGCTGAGGATGCTTCCAAAGGCGTTAGAGAGAGGGTTGCTTCCAGTGCCACCGTTGGTTCCGGTACCACCTCCGCCATTTGCGTATTTGTTCAGCGTGTTTAGGATGCTATCGATAGGACTGCCACCGCTTCCGAACCCTCCAGTGTTGGAGCTCGAGCCGCCGTAGGGAGAGCTGCCGCCATACGGTTTGCTGCCCCCATTAGAAGATCCACCGTAGGGAGAGCTGCCGCCATAGGGTGAAGAGCCTCCGTTACTGCTGCCTCCGCCGTATGGTGAGCCTCCATGGTTAATGTTGCTACCGCCGTAAGGAGAACTGCCTCCATATGGTGAATTACCACCATAGGGTGAGTTCCCTCCATAGGGAGAGTTGCCACCAGTGTGAGAGTTACTGCCGTAGGGCGAGTTTCCGCCGTAAGGTGCGCTTCCACCATAGGGCGAGTTTCCGCCATATGGTGAGCTTCCTCCATAAGGTGAGGTGCCACCAGTGTTTGAGTTTGCACCGTAGGGCGAATTGCCTCCGTAAGGTGAGTTTCCGCCGTTTTGACCGCTGGGTGGCGGAGGTGGTGGGTTATACTTTGGTGGGTTATCGGAGTTTGATGTCGGCGATTGAGGTGGTTTAAAAGCTGGTTTGTCAGGCTCAGCATGTGACCCTGGAATGAAGTTAAGAATTTTGTAGGTATTTTTAAGTCCAGTTTTAAAATTTTACTTGACAGTCATAAGTGTCAATAAACCTAATAAAATTAATTTATAGAGTTATATGTTCTACTTATGTTTATTTAAATGTTACATTAACCTGCAGTGGCCGGTTAGTTCGACAGATCACTGCGTTTGATTACCATAGTGTAACTGTCCGACTAGAAAATTATGTCGAAAATTGGTCTTAAACACCAAATTTCTTACGATCGACCGAATAAACGTTGACATTTTACCTGCAACGAGAGACTTCTTCTTGCAGGTTGGATAAGTGCCACAATTGGAGGCGTGACCAAAACTGCACGGATCTTCGGCGAGAACGCAAACTTCACTATTTAGACACCCGATGTCTTTGCATGTTCGCCCGTATTCTGTAAATTCAGAAAAATATATGTTAATATACGCATATTCTCAAGTTAGGCACTTACTTATAGGGTAGCAAAGGTACTATCTAAATTAGGACTATACTAAGCTAGGTACGAGTATGATAAACAAAAATAATAATTCGAAAATTGGTTTGATGCCTAGTTTATCCCTCAAAGGACTAGTGACAGGTGACTAAAATAGAATAAAACAGTATTAGGCCTGATATTGTTGTTATTGTTGTCACGGCGTAGATTTTATATCTACCCGACCCAAATATAAAAACACAAATATTGAAAATCGTGAATGAAGTAAAGAAATACGATTGCGTAAAAAGCAAACAGCATAAAAAATGAAAATAAGATAACACGTACAGAAATTAAACACAGAAATCATCCAAATTCAAGTCAGGGCAGCTGGTGAGGTTTGATTGCTATCAGTTGTCAAGCACTTTACAACATTTTACAATCGTTCTTCATCAATAATAACATCACATACTAACTTCCACATTAAATATGTATATATTTAAATTTAATGCTGTAACAGTATGAAATTAAACTTTCATTGACGTTTTGATGCCTAGAAATAAATGACGTCATGTTTCCTACTTCCCAGTATGTATCGCCTTTCCGCTGTTTTCCATAGGAGGGTGATAATGATGATGATGTTACTGGATACATTTGGCAAGGTTACCGCCATAACATACAACAGGAATGGTAATGAACTAAAAAATATATATTCTATTAGTTAAATAATAAATCACTAAATATTACGATATGTAGATTTAGTGGTGGTGGCTAAGCTGGAGGTCGTGGTTTCGATTCTTACTTACGACAAATATTTGTGTGATGAGCACGATCATTGTGTGGGTGTAATTTATCTATAATATATACGTATTTAAAAATATTTTAGTGTGTTTTTCAGCAGTTTGATTACCATAGTACAGAGTAGTTTGGGATCAGACAGACTTGTGAGTTATGTGAGGTTATTAATTGTTTTTTTTTTTCAAATTTTTGCGTTATTATTTAATACGCTGTCGTACCATTCATTCGGGTATCATGAAATTTTGTATATATATATATATATGTACGTTGCCACTGATACTGCTACATAGGGTATCGTACTAAAATATGCAATATACGAATAATAGAACAGAGTAGAGAATTTAACTCTAACCTGTTTTCAGAACACACGTATGTTCCTTAGAAGACTTATACAAAAAGTACTTTTACTTGTTAGAGTTAATAAATCAATAACACATAAAAAACCTAATTTTGCCTCTATTAGTATGGTGAGTGAAAATATATACCTCGTTTATTGACTGCTTTATTTAATGTATTAGAATCTTTAATTTACACTATAGGTACACCTTACCTTGCAAAAATCAATGAAAAGTTGGGCCAGATTTCAGGTAGAAGTTACTACGTAAGTTATAGGCAGGGCAGAGAGATGATGTTTTCGTCATTTCGCGTTGTCAGTTCTTGGACTATTTTGTAAAAAGCTTTGCATGAAGTGTGTTTTTTTCCCGAATACTTACTTACTCGAAAGTGCGAACATCGTTCCCTGTCGGAAAATCTTAATTTCCATTGAAAAACGACGCCAAGCACTAAGTATAATTAGATTTCCAGTTTAGGTGAAACACATCTTAAAACCATGATTTTATTTAAATAAATAAATATATACATAATACAAATTTTATTTATCGTTTAAAAATATGAACGCTCTATTCTAGTTACCTATTAATAATACATATTTATATAAATGCTATGTTGGTTTGGAATTGGAAATACAAACCACTTCAAAGACTGTTTTTATCTATTTTTGAGTCAGTTTTATTCTTCATTTCTATCAATATGTAACAATGTGCGTTTTATATTTTATTTCTACCGTTTTTAAAATTTGTTACCTGTTACTGTTCATGTGATCAAGGCTTATAGAAATTAAATATTTTACGATTTTCAAGAGTCATCCAAAAATCTAACTATACCAGATGTGCTTCTAGCCCCCAAAAATAGCAAACCCTCTGTCGTTAGTTTCAGGATTCAATTTAGGACATTAGTCTCTCTTCCTTAAATCAATAATAATATTAACGAGGGAGAACTCATCGGCGCCATGAAGCACTTAGCCGTAGAAAACCTCTTCATAAAAAGGTTATCTAAGATAGAAATATACGGTAAGAGAGCAAAGCAAATACCTATAATATTTTCCTGCGCAACGAATCCACTTATTCCGAATTATCTTTACATTGTACAAGGCCGAAATGGAAGTCCATTTTCTTATAATGTAATTTTTGATGCAGAAGAAGGACGTTTTGCACAAATCTTTCAAGAACATAAATCATTTTCAGATACTTATCTACAGTATACGCAGTGTTACAGTCGTTTACTGGAATAATAAAAGGGATTAGGATAGGTAAACGTGTTTGAAAATGGAAAAAATACACCCATATAATACCGTATGAATATATTTTATTTCGCTGTGTCTACGAGGAATTTCGCCCTTTTTATAACCCAAAGGGCGTGACCGGGTAAAGTATTCGGTTGTAAGGGAACAAGGATCATTTGCATATACAAGATTATATACTTAGATTGGACTCGCCGTCGTCTTCGAGAGTCAATATCACACGTAATAAAAGCCTACCGAACCGAAAAACTTCACTACCGAATTGTTTTCCACTATGTAAGTTTTATGGTTTTTTTATCATACTATGTTTTGGTACATAATACATAGGTATTTTATATAACATAACGGTTTTAGGTAAAATAATTGTGCTATGCGTTGTCTTGTACAAAGTGTAAACAAGTTTTGAGCTAACATGGTAAACATGTTTTTCAAGAAGTTATTTTGAGGACACAGGGCCTTAAAACGGAATAAGCGTTTATTTGGTAAAGGATAAATAATAATATTTCGGACTTCTAACACACAACGTCATCTAGTTTCAAACTAATCACAGCTTTTATTATAAAAGCTAGATTGACTGATAGAATACTTATTGTACTTTTTTTTTATTAAATACGAGTACATACATATTATACATTACCAAACCACCCAAACTCCGAAACAAATATTTGAAAATATAAAAACAATACTCATATATCACAACCCATATTATGCCGCAACTCAGTACATATTCATTCATAATATAATAATTGACATCACTAATATACTAATAAATTAAATCTATCATCAATTATCATCGCCAGTGCGGAATTAGAGCTGTCTCGCACCCTGCGCACCAAGGATACAAACAGACATCAAATATACATCTAGTTCGCCTAAACCTAGTAACTTTCGAGATACAATAGTATAAATACATTTAGTCATAGAGATTCGTAGTTTTTATAAATTATTATGACTTTATTAGACGATGACTACATTCCCACCATATCTTACCCAACATAAAGTAAAACTTCAAGACAACCGAAAGATTTCTCTACTGAGAATCAGTACAGAAATTATATCCATCATTGCAATATGTAACACGCTTAACGCAAACAGATGATATCTATAGCAGCGTCTCATTTTTAACTGACAGCAAATATTGTCCAAAGTTCGATGAACGCCATTAGAGAGCAGTTATACCTGTCAAACCGATGTACATATTGAATTCCTAGAGAGAACTTTAATCAATTTAAAACGGGTACTGCAGTAGCATTAAAGCGACTGCAAGATCGATATCATATTCCTTGTGAAACGAAAACCGGGAGTAGATAATGAAATCGTTTCTGGTCCTGAAGTCTTTAACATCCGAACTTTGGCTTACTACTACTACTTCAGCTTTACATAGTATAAAATAAAGGCGCTTTTTTGTGTTGTAAGCTGAGATCTTTTAAACTAAATAACGAATTTTAATGCGGTTTCACCAATAGAGAGAGTGATTCAACAGGAAGGTTTCTATGTATAATACATGCATATTACAGTGAAACATGTTTTTGTGCGCTTACATTGCAAACGTTGGCTAAACCTTACGATATAGACCAAAATAATGTACTACGGAATTGTATGTCTTAAAAAGATCTATCGCGATGGTATATGTCTATTTCCTAAGAATAACCCACAGTTACCATTTTTATCTTTCACATATTACAAAAAAAAGGTAATGTACGAAGCTATTGTAAACAATACAGTGATCTTCCTTATTCAAATAAATGCGTTAGATACGTTGTGCATTTAAAGTAGAGCAAAATTCCCTTTGCAGCATGTCATTAAAACGAATATCTTAGAAGATATCAGAGATTTAAAATGCGGGGACCGAGCAGCCTTCGGGCCGTACGTCAGACCCGCGTGGAAGCGGCCGGTAGGCGTAGAACGTGCCTATGAATATTGTATGCAAAGTTAGCCCGTACTATAGTCTAATCATATTAATAATATAATTAATTACTCTACACTGACGTCATATTATTATATACATTGCACCCGTGCGAAACCGAGGCGGGTCCCAAGTTTTAATATTTCACTTTTCAATATTTTAGTTGGTTTATTTAACTATTGGTAAGTATTAAATAATTTATACAAGCTCACACATCAACAGATTTCTGAAAATGAAAATCTAAAAAATAAAGTGCTGAATCTGTGTTACATCACCTACTTACTAGGTTAGTTATTGATCGTCGTTCCCATAGGCGCCATTCATTTATTACGTAGGACTATTTTCGCTCGTTTTTGACCCCTCTCCCTATTATAAGAAAAAATAAGAATAGGCGGACCCCCTCCCTTCCCGTTTAATATTTATTACGTAAGAATTTAAAAGAAAAAATGAATACACGTTTGGTTTGTTTTAATGTTTATTTTTCAAAGTAGCAATTTTTGGAAGTGTTTATTTGTACTTACAAAAGTACTAATAATTTTTATTTTTTGGTATGTCTTTACCTATATAAGATTTGAAAATCTTATATAGGTAAAGATGAATGATTAAAACCAAAGTTTATTATTGGGTTGGATTAGGTTGTCCGGGGGATTAGATCCACTCGGAAAGTGGATCTGCCACTGGAACATCTCTAATAATAGGTAGTGATTCTAGTATGTTATTCAGGATTGTGACGTTATCGACGTCCACCCATTCAATATCAGCCCCGATGCGGCACAAAACTTCTTTGCCTCGCCTTGAATAATAGGTCTTTACCTATGAACTTGCCGTTTTGTATGCAATAAGTGAAAGTACTTATTTTTTCAAACTTTTTTATTTCTGTTATTCGAAGTAATCACCCATGCAATCGATGCTTTTTTGGCAACGCATTGGCAGTTTATTGATGCCCTTCTTGTAAAAATCAGCTGGCAACAAACTCTTCAAAGGCATTTTGTACTGCCTCTCGGGAATTGAATTTTTTACCAAATATATATAAATATTTGCATACAAAAAGGCAATTTCATAGGTAAAGACCTAATATATGGCTGCAGCTTTTTCAATATTTGAAATACGGCCATGAAGTTTTTGTGAAGTTGCGCTGCCTTTTTCGACGCAAAGTAATTGATTTAGTATGCACTAAATCAATTCTTGCTGTAAGCGCATCTTGTATTGATAGACAGTAAAAATCATAAGAAAAAGTCTTGAATGGGGCCTCAACTTCCATGTTTAATGGTTGTCGCACAAACAAAGATGCAAAGTGATCGGATGCTTTAACATCCTCTGGGGAGGAAAATATGAGTGAAGGTTCACTTCTTAAAGGGTATGGTGGAGTAAAAAATCCTTGCGGAAAGATTTTACGAATATCACTCCTTATATCACCACAGCATTCCTTATTAGTGCATTTTACAATTTGTAAGAAGTATTGGGACTCTTGCACATGTCTTGTGTACCAATGTTGATCATCTAATATACCTGACATTACTCCAACGTCTTCATTGTCTGGAGGCAAATATTCTGCTATTACTGGTTCATTATCTATAATAATTGAACTCCAAATCTCTAACAAATTTTAACCTGCCTGTGCAACGTTTTTCAGCTCTAAATCAGAATTGGTGGATTTCCGTTAGCATCGAGATGGTTGCCGAAGGTATCATGCGCTAGCACCAGACCAGACAACGTTCAAATTTTTTTTTATTGGATATAACTTTTAGATAGGATTTTCGTCAGGGCCTCCATCGACTGAAAATATCACCACTGGTTTTGGGGCAAAATCTGCGAACTCTGGGAGTTGTCAAGTTAGAATAGTGGGTTTTTGCAGCAGACGACGCGTGTTTGCCAGATATGATTGCAATATATGTTGGGCCGGCAAAGTTTTTCGCTTTGGATTGGAACTCAGCATTTCGTTTTTGCGAAATCAGTTTTTTCTTCTCCGTTTCTAAATTAGATTTTACGTGTTTTATCTTTTTATCTATATTTATGCCTCCTAATCCACTGTCACGGGCGGTGAGCTCGGCGTTTATCTGTGAATCAAGAGAAGTGATTCGTTTTTCGGTATTGGACTTTTGGATGGATGTTATTAATCTGGTCGTCGTCTTCAGATTGAGCTTTACGTTCAAATTTTGCTTCTTCTGGAGGATTTGATTGCTGGGTTGTATTTAAATCTGTTGTTCTTACAGGTCTTTGTGCACAAGATGGGTTTACTGTCACCTAAACATAAAATATAATATGGATTTGTTAGGACACAATTGTTTATTGTGTTTTAGTGTTAGTGAAGTAACTGATTAAATCATTCCGACTTGTTTATTGGTTGAAGAAAATGTTTTTGACAATGTTTTGTTAGAAATTTGGCGCTGTAGACACGGACTTAGAAATACTTGCCTTATCAAAAAACCTCATTAAGTTAACTTTTTTTCTTGCATATTCTTCATTTAGGCTTCTTATTTGTGCAATATTTGGTTTTGGAAATTTTGAACATCTTTACCGTGATTCATCTTTGCTGCTTTCCAAAACATATTACTATCTTCTTGGATTTTTAGGCCGGAACGTCCCGAATACGAATAACATTTTTTGTATGCATCAAATAACCTTTTATATAAATCGGCGTTTGATAAGGAAGCCATGATTAAAACACAATAAAGACGTTTACTGTGCATTTGACATACATTAATAAAAGACTAACTAACTATTCACACACTTCAATAATTCAATGACTATTTAACTATAATATTAAAATTATCAACGCAATACCGAGTGTTGTTACGTAAACAAGTGAGGACTAGTCTACCGGCGGGAATTCCCGGGAGGCGCAGTGCGGGTAGCGTCGGTCCGTTGCCATGGAAATGCAACCTCGGCACTGGTGCTGTTGCCCGCTCTTTTTCAGAGTATAATTTTAACCTTGCGCATTTTTGTGATCTTAGGTAAGAACTATCAAGACTAGGGAGTCAGCCCTTTGTAAGAAAAAATTAGACATGGTCGAGCCCCTCCCTCCTAAATCGTCTTACGTAATAAATGAATGGCGCCTTACGCCTATGCTATAATTGAGGATACAACCTATCTATATGAAGATTAATACAAATTAATTCAATGGATAGGGCGCCATTGTGAATCAAACATCTTTAGTCCCATTGAAAAAGACACTCATTACCTCATTACGCACACACATTTTTAAAATCTACGTCAGTAATAGCGTGTTTGTCACGCTAGATAATTCTTAGAATACTCTTATTGCTTTTGCCTATAATGTAGCTATGTGTTGGCGTTTGTTGTCTTTGCTGTTAAAGATAAGAATGTTTTGAATTTATATTAACAGACACAACAGGTCGTGACTTAAACAATGAACAAGGACGCATATACATATGGTTTTGTAGTCAAAACTTACGCTTTTACGTCTAAACGACTTTAAAAAAAAAACGGTTTACAAATACCACATTATCAACATTTTTAACAAGTTACATTATCAGAGAGTAACTTTTTACTGCAGTAACCGACATACACACGAGCGGAGCTGCGGGCAAAAGCTAGTTGCATAAAAAATCTGTAGGTATACTGGTTTACGTGTTTGTGTTCTAGACGTATATATTTAACAGTATCAATACTGTGATCGGTTCGAGCTTCAGTCATACAAAAAATCTTTCAAAAGTTGAAAATTATGCACCACTTAAAAGTAAATCTGCGATTGAAGCAAACAAATATTTATTTAAACTTACGACACAAATATTTATTTACACTTTAACAAAATGCATTGCCAGTTTTATCAATGGTTTGCAACCCTTTGGGTTTAATGTGAATAATTAGAAAGAGGATTATTAATTTATTTATTTATTTACTAGCTGACCCGGCAAACGTTGTTTTGCCATATACATTATTTCTAGGAAATATGTAAAAAAAATAGGGGTGGGTCACCCTTGTCATTTAAAAAAAAATTGATGTTGGCTGATTCTCAGACCTACCCGATGTGCACTTAAAATTTCATAAAAATCGGTCCAGCCGTTTCGGAGGAGTATGGTAACTAACATTGTGACACGACTATTTTATATATAAGATATAATTAAACAGAGTGTAAGTTAGTTTTATTTAATGTGGGTGAAAAAGCTTAAAAAAGTAAACACCTATATGCAAACATTGATATGTACGCAAACAAAAGTAGATCGAATATTTAAATTATTTGAATAAAACGCCCCCCCCCCCCTTCCCTCCCTCTTAGTGTTATAGTCTTTTTAAACATCCATACTTATTATTACAATTGAGAAAGTGAATTTGTTTGTTTGTTTGTTCCGTTTTCAAGCTTAAGCCACTAAGCCGATTTTAAAAATTATTTCACCAATGGAAAGCTACATTATCAGAGAGTAACATAGGCTACTAATACCGCGATAACGAACATACACGCGGGCGGAGCCCCGTCGAAAGCTAACTATTAATAAAACAAAGTAAGTGCGATATCATTGGAAATTTCAAATAAGTATAAATATCATCAACGTTGGCCCATTTAATGCTTGATGAAAAGTCCCAGCTGATTGTAATAGGGGTCTGCCATTTTGAACAATGACCCATAAATGCCAATATATGCGAATCAATTGAATAATTTTATTTATTTAATTATTTTTTAATAAAGTTATGTAATATTAACTTTTAAATAAGTAATACCGCCTTCAAGCCGCCTATATCATAATAAACTGTATTTCTTTATTCTTCCAAAACAAAAATCTTCTTAGTCTTTAAAACAAAACAAACTTTATCAAAAACTTTATAAACTTATTGTTGGCGCGGTTATGGGTGTGATGTCACAGATTAGTGATGGTTAACTCGAGTACCTAACCCGAGTGTACTCTAGTTGGACGTAACTCGAATCTACTCGAGTTGAATTTTCTCTAACTCGAGTTCGAAAAAAAATTCAAGCATATGATTTAACTATGGAAAAAATATTCTTTGTGATACTAATTATCTTATTTTCTTGAAAATATTGTGATTACTGATTATAAAAATAGTTTTATTTGATAGTAAATATTATTTTAAATACTTAAATAAATGATTGGATTTCACTCGAGTTAAATCGAGTAATATTTTTTCCGAGTTGGCTCATCACTATCACAGATTACCACAGATTTTTTTTTATAAAGCCAATGTACTACCACAGATTACTAAATAGGTTATGCGAAGTTTGTATAATGCGTTCTGAAATCAAACTCATATACTCAGACCACACTTAGGTGCGCCTACCTATATTTTACCTTAGTAACGTCATAAAATCGGAACATTTAATAATATTTATCTATACATAACTACTCCGTGGCGAGTTATTTTCAAAAATTAATTAGAATTTAATTAAGTAACCACGTTTCCGAACAAACAATGCTCTTTCAATATAGTCTATGGCTGTGAATGACATTGGCTGCGTTCAAGTTTACTAAGTTCTTGGCAGATCTTAGCATATCTTGTAGCAACAACTTAAAGTAACTGTATTTTTTTTCATCTATAATAAAACAATGCAAGACATATTTATTTAAGTGTCTAAAATTAATTTTTTGGTAGATAAAGTCAGCCCTGCTCAGAACTTAGTAAACCTGAACGCAGCCATTGACATTCGTTACGCGCGTTTTTTTAAATATGCAAAATTAAATGTATATTTTTCAATATTTCTGAGAGATTTTCTTAATATTTTTTTCCGTAAGAACCTTCTCCTAATAATAACAAATACAACAAAAAAAGAATTAGTGAAATCGGTCCAGCCATTTACGCGTGATGCCGTGACCAAGGAAAACGGGTTTCATTTTTATATATATAGATTTATTTAATACTTAGGTTCTTCACAGCTGACAGTATATATTTTACATAATAATAGTCGAACAATACGCCAATTACGAAGTACACAATTAATTGAAGGTAAATACACAGCAAGAGTAAACAATTCTGTATGAAATAACCTAAAACAGTGCATCTCAAATATAGCTACACAGATAGCAATGATGTTGTTTGTATGTGGAGTGGTGTGTGTAAGTGAATGTGGAGTAGTGTGTATAAGTCCAAGTAAGTCCTTAATAATAGTCCTATAACTTATTGTTTTGTAAATACCGACCCAAGATTCAGTTCTGGCCATAGCTTGGGTTTTGGTTAGTGAGTTTCGATTTTAATAATTATTGACTAAAACCGAAACTCAGTGATACGAAATTATTGCGGTTCGTTCGGGTGAGTACATGCGTCATGACCGATTATGTGTAGTTATTGTGATGTGTATTGAATACAATACACATACAATAGCATGTGTTTTTATTAAAAACAAAATAGTTCAGTTTCTTTTTGACAGGGGCACTGTTTGTCAGCCAATTTTGCTATTTTCCGTTTCTTGGACGAAGTTTCATTGTTCATAATATTGCTACAATTTACTGTCAAATGCAGATTCGCTGAATGACCACCACTAATACTTTGCAGTATTTCTTTATTTTCATTTTGAATTTATCTTTAAAACAGTTGTATTCTAGTAAAAAATATTATGATATTTGAGACTGATATGACATAATTAATAAGTTGTTAATTTTATTAAGACCGAATTAAAACCAAGGCAGAAGGTTCTGATCAGGCTGCAAATCCTGTCTCTGTCATATAATGTTTTGTACTCGGAGAGTCGGATATTTAATTTTGACGCCAAGATATGAAATCGAGCTGTTTTAGGTAAAACGAGGTTTCTAAATTATTTTGGACCTTAGCTAAGGTTGTCGAGCTTTAGACAATACTAGAAGATAACCTTTACAAACATCATATAATTGTGTCTCACAAGCGTTAAGGTCGACTATTGTCGATTACTTGTACCTATGTAGGCAGCAGGAAATGGTATTATCATCTAGTCGTATTGGTACCGTTATATCTCAATGAAAGTATGAGTATTGATAAAGTGTCTACACATGATGTTGGAATGAATGTATTTTAGGACTTCCTCTTGTTGAAGATATACCCGACGTCTACGAGTATTCGCTAAACTGAACATTACGAAGTGTTCAAGAAATTGTGTTCAAATAACATAGTGTTTATGACAGGGGGTAGAAGAGGAGACGACAGTTTGCTTCTTTAATATTTTAACTTTTTATATACTAACCTAAATTACAGTGATGACATCACAATATGATAGAAAATTATAGCAAAAGAGCCATTCATGAATTAAGTGATAAGATATAATATTGAGTCCCAAATCCAATCAAAATGCTGCCAAATGTTTCAGATTTTACTTATATTATGTGAAATAAGGAAAAGTTGACCTGCTAAAAATTAAAGTAGTCAAAAAAAGGAAATACATATCATGTATGAATCTACATGCATCTTATTTGATTAAAGGTAAAACGAGGCATGCTTTAATTTTTTTTTAATGTTATTCTTTCAGTCTTACTTGAATAGCCATCAGCAAAATACACCAGAGCGAAGACACATATAGCTGTCCGCCAAGCCATAGTTGACCTGAAATAAGCAAATTAAGAGTTAGATTATTATACAATGTGAAATATAGTATAATATCTACACAGTTTGAAGAGCCAAACGCGGGCAGTTTATGTTGAGATTGTTTATCTATCACCACTACCACAAGTACATTAGACTATAATGTAGTAGTATGGACTAACAAAGTTGAAGTGTAAGCAAGACGAAACATCTCGCCGACACGTGTATTTCAACGCTGCACACGTCTGTCCGACAGCTTTCCTGAAACTTTATGACACCTAGCTACATTCTCGGAGCAATTTCGTCCGAAACTGTTCCGTATAACCTCGTTACCAACTACTGTTCACGCTATGTAAGTAAACGTTTTGCGGATATGACACAAGTTGTTTCTCTTTATTGAAAACAGGACGACAACGGATCTAGTTAGTGGAAGCAACGATATTTGTGTACTTTATACGTCGACTTAGAATATGTAATTCCTTTCGTGTTTGGAAGCTCACGGTTAGAGTTGTTGCTCTGAAAATTGAATTCTTATCGCTGTCCTCAAAATATTGGTTAGCAATTGCAAAATGCTCGAAACAAAATATTATTCGGACCGCTTTTAACAACCATTAGCGACACACTTCGTTAGTGTGTAGTGTCGAAGCTCTGACAGAACAAAAAAAAATATCACCAGTTCAAGTGTTACCACGAAACGAAAGGGTAAATAAATAATTCTATTCTGTAATAAATGATTAGATGGTGATTTAATAATTACACTGATTTAACTGCATCTAAATCATTTTATCAAGAATTTGAAAGAGGAATTTCGTTAAAATGAGAAGCATTCACTTTTAGTTATTCAATCAGTTATACCTTATTCTGTAATATTCGGGACGATCAAAGATATCTTATCATATGGTATTACCACGTTTAAAAGCGGTAAACTTGAATTTTCCTTAATTATATTGGTCTACCGTAGAATTTAGATATAACTTCTAAAAAATTTCGTGCAAATACTCCAAACATGTACATATATTTGCGCAATAATAAAAATAGAAGATTACATTTCTACAAAGGTTTGAAAATCAAAATACAAATCTTGTCCAAGTTTTTTTTTTAATAAAAGAACTGGGAGCGGTCGAAATAAATCCGGCGTTTAAGTGATAGGGATGGAGGTGTGGGCTACGCCCCAATGTCGCAGGTCAATGAAGGTTGCAGGTCAGGGCTCGGCCTAGTCACGCAACCTGAAAGTTCAGTAGGTATGTCGTCGGAAAAAATTATGTGTGAACCTACACCGAATAATCAACTGGGTCTGTTTTCCCTTGAAACTAATATTTGCAAATTTTATGAGTAATGATAAACATTACATCACGTGATGTTTAATTTTTTATCTTAATCATATAAAGACAGCTTTATAAGGATTAAATTATTCCGTTTTTCGAAGTCGTCTTTCCTGTTTTGAAAGGATCGAGCAATGGCGGCAAGTCCTTAAGGGACCTTAAAGCCTACTCAAACGAGAGTAGAATGAATGTTGCTGATTAAAAAAGATTTTTAAATTAAAAGGATCCCTAGAGGGATATTACATGCCATAGAGCAGAAATTGGATAGCGATACGAGAGATATATTACCCGACATAAAGCCATGCTCGGTAACTTTCTGCCCATTTCCGGCAGCCCACTTGTGAATCGTATTTCGGAATCCTTTTTATCTTTTTGCCAGTGCGGAGCGCGGCGAAACGTGAAGTGACAGCGGTACCAAGCCACTTCACAGCTCATATATCACTTGAGACTGTAACAGCCATGTTAACGGCCCGCCTGTCACCTCCGTATTTCAGCCATCCACTACTGCTCCTCTTACTGACTACTGTCTATTTTAATGACTTTCTAATTCTTGATTCCCGTACTCACTTCACAGTATCGTAAAATATTTCAGATTTAACATACTGCAAGAGAAGCAATTTTTATCTCGAAATATGAAATGCAGATGATGAATGAAGTAATTGATAAAAGGAAGCAACCAAATCAAACTTTAAGACATAAACAAGGAAACGGGACGTTAACTATGTCAAATTTATTGACTAAATAAACTGGATGTAGTACGAGTACGTGACAGGTTGAGGACAGAAATCAATGCAAGATTTGTCGTGTTCGCATTCCAGATGCGATGCATTGCTAGCGGTTTAAACTCCACAAATTCACAGGTTGCAATGAGGACACGCCGAGTGTAAAGTTAGGGTGTCGCGTACCGGGATTTATATCGGCGGAAATCTTAGGTGCATTTCATGCCTGCGGTGAGGCGACGTTAGATAAAAATGCTCCGGAGGTAAAATCTCGCCGGCTTGGGCAGATTTTCTTTTACGGCGTACTAAGTTTAAACACGACACATCGATTTATATACGCAGTACGAGTTTAAAGCTTCGAGAACCTTTGTTGGTTTCTAAGATTAAATGTCACAATAGATAAAATCCAAGCGGCTTGGAACACTCATGTTATGAGGGAAGAGTAGGGTCGGTAAACGAATTATACGCGAACGCTCGACTCATAATAACATTTAACCCACAACTGAGAAGCAAATCCGATTTTTACTTATTGCGTAGGTTGCCTGAAAACGAGGGATTATTTGCAAATGAGATCATAGTTTATTTCCTATATTTAAACACGTTTTTTTATTCTCTAATTCTACGAAGACGAATGTAAGTCAGACTTCCAATGAATAATTATTTTGTTATTACATACATAGGTACATGAAGATAAGATATTATACCTAGATGTACGAATTGTATATACACAGTACACATGTATATATAATATTATTAATACACGATAATTAAGGATGAATATACATAAATATATACGTTGCCGAGTATATTACGGTTTACTATATACAAAATTAATTTATTGTATCAAACCACCTTTCTCAAACATTTATTTTATATATTTTTTTAACAATCTGTTATAATTTATTCAAATTATTAATCCTTCAAATTACTCAAATTATTAACAAACTTTAGCCATTTACTTGTGTAGCGGCGAATAATTCGACATGACATGTGGAATATTGATCGTGGTTAAGTTATCAGAACAGCCAGAGGGTAGCACGAAACAACCCTCATAAATCAAAACAAACCCAGAGAAATGTCCAAATAAGGGCATTTAGAAAAGTGTGAATATTGTGAAATATTAGGTTTTCTTCCAAACAATGGACTATATTATAATGTTTGGACAGCAGCCAAATATAAATATCTGTATAGAATACCTAACTGGTTTAATTCACTTGCAAAACAAACGGTTTACAATTATGGTTGTCTGGGCCATTAACTTTTAATAAGTCCTAAGATTTTGGAATAAAGACTATTAAGAAATAAAGAGATGAGAGAAATGAACTAAAAAGTGTGCTTTAAGATTATTTTCAGGTGCCATTCACTGCAACCAAAAAGGTAAATATAACCTATTTTCTTTCTTTCGTAAATACAAATTAACGAGTATATTAAGCCGTCAAGTTAAGCATAGAGCTCACACGAAAAGAGACTCGCAAGAAACTCAAAGGCACTTTTAAAATAAATATTTAAAGTACAAAATGCGTAGCGGCGCGGCGTATCGTAGCTGAGTCTATTTGAAAACTGTGAACATTTTTCAGTTGCAAGGTCGAGTTTACAATGTGTCTATAATGGTCATAAATCTAACAATATACAGTTCCGATTTATTTTTATCTGTTACATAATTTTGTGTAAGTTCGTTTTCAAAATCGTTAGACAGAGTTTAAAACTTTAGTAGGGAATAATGGGATTGTAACCATTCACACAAGAAGAAATCATCTAAAAAATTAATAATTTTTAAAATATCTTTATCTCAATCACGTATTGGTTAAACAAATGTTTCAAAAATTACTCTTTCAACATATAGTCGACAGTCTAAAAGATGGATTGAAACGAGCTAATCTCTATATGAAGTTGAAACTTAGCAAAGACGGAGTTGCGCTATGCAGAGCAATGCTATAAAGTTAAGTTATCCCGAATTTCATTTTTCAGTTCATCATTTTTCTTGCCTTAAACACAGATATTAAAACAAAACTGCATGGACAGTATGTTTGTAACGTCAAATAAACAGCTAGTTTTGCATTTAAACTATATCTAAATATCACATACCTATATACGCGAACTTTGATTAAAAACAGTACAAAGAATTCTCTTCACTTATTAACATATTATTACACTTGTGTGTGTTCGTTATCACAAGTCAATAAAGGTCGTAAATTTATCATTGAACTTACAAGAAAATAAATTTAATTGTATTTTACACATGCGTAAATGTTTTGTTGCAATTACTACCGAATTATG
The DNA here is from genome assembly GCA_902825455.1 of Arctia plantaginis. Classification (NCBI taxonomy): domain Eukaryota; kingdom Metazoa; phylum Arthropoda; class Insecta; order Lepidoptera; family Erebidae; genus Arctia; species Arctia plantaginis. The sequence continues at coordinate 8,449,870 of CADEBD010000171.1, read as the reverse complement.
GACCACGTTCTCTTATTTTTTTTTCTTTATTTATTTATATATAATAACCTAAAGCACAAGTTGTACAAAGGCGGACTTAATGCCCGGGTATTCCTTGCCAGTCGACCTTCGGGTGATGTAGAAAGTGATGCGGTAGGTGTAAGAGAAAAAACAAAATTTGATGTATGTATATGAAATTTATTAATTCAATAGAGGACCCAAGTATACACATACAATACATCCACATACATAAATATTAAACTAGTACTAGCGTTGTGACCTTACTGCCATCTCAATTTGGAAAAGATCTTGTACTTCATTCTTGAACGTAAAGCGGTTAGTGGACATCCTGATTTAAACATGGAACGCATTCCAGAGAAGAATTTACTTTAAATAAAATAAAGAATTGATGAAGTTGGATTATTCCCCCGGTGTTTTACAAGAAGGGGAGAACTTGTTTATCTCACAATGGGTAGTGTTGAAGTGGTGACCAGGTTTGCTAGGGAATGGTAACCTAGTCACTGAGTGTCGTGTATAATCGGATGAATAATCCGATACGAAAAATAATGTTTACAGGATGTCTCTATTATACTTTTTTTTTTAAAGAAATCTTCATAACCACAGGAATGTGAAATTTAGTATAACTAAACCAATAATACGAATAAAGAACAATAACAAGAATTAATTAAATTCGGGAAATCTTTCTTACTATTACAAAAAAATGTATTGGAGTTATATTTGTATCCGTAGATGTGATGATGTCAGCATCCTTGAGACAGGTCGTTTCAAGTGTGAGACGGCGTGATCGTTCTATATTAAACCCATTAGTTTCCTCTATACCATAATTTCGGTTCACGTAATGTATTCCATAAATATTAGGTAAAATGTTATAAGATTCTAAAAGAATTGACTATTGACTTAAGTCTGTTTAGAGGTTTAACAATGATTCTATATTGTCGTAAACAGCCATTTAATATGTCTTGTTCTTCAAGTCATTCATATATATATATATATATATATATATCATTATTTACGAAAACCTCCACAAATACAAACTAGAGTATAGTTTCCGACAACATGAGTGTAGCCGTGAAACACTCTTTATCACTTATCATGATGCAAAAATCATTAATCGGACTAGTTGTCTCTGATTCAGTGTGCGTAATCAACAGTAGTATGTAATACGGTACGACCGTACCCGGACATTAGGCACACGCTTACCTACGTGCTAACTAAAAGTATTTGCTGTGTAGCATGTGTAGAAACTTGACGGCCTCTGTAGGCACTGTCGACTAACGATGACGATGTCGAGGGTCGTGGGTTTGAGTCCCGATAGCTATAAATATTAGTGTGTACGTATGCAAGAAAATGTATTTAGGTACTACATACACGTTTATCCGTGTTTTAGAAGGTATTGTTATTGGCAATAGTTTGGGTCTAGATAGCTATGTGTTAAGTATTCCAAGATTTTATTGTAAATATACTTAGGTCGCCGGTGTTTATAACTTAAAGGACTGAAGCTACTAAAGTCATGTGCGCTTGTTGAGAGAAGGCCTAGTAGTAAACGTGTTCGTCCAAAATCGAGCCAAAAAGCTGGTGGAAGTTGGCAGTACAATCGAAGTGTAATTTGCTACACACAGCCTTAGGGCTGCTGGCAGGCTGGAAATGAAGCATTAAGAGATTACTTTGCCTAGTTATTACTTAATCATATAATGGATAGGTAAATTAATATTTGTAACTGTGGTATAATTGTGGTATACTTTTGAGCTGGAGGAACACATTGAGATAATATAGTGAAGATTTTTTTTACGTAGAGATTAATTCGTTAGGTAACTCTTGAAATGTTTACAAAAGCTTACATATGATGTACGTAATGTATGTAAATATACATTACGCACTGCTATTTTTTCACAAAAACAAACTGTTGTGAAAATGCCACAACAGTTTCTTGAATGAATTCCACTTTTAGTAGTTGACATTGCCAAAGCAATCTTGATAAGAGTTCATACGAAGGTCACTTTAGTTGAAACAAGTAATTTTATTCAGGGTACATAAAAGTAGACGGTCGTTGACATGTTTAACAGAATGAGGACATTCCAGTCCAAATTATGTTTACGTTCTAATGTCTCAAATCACTTACAACATGTACGACATGTTTGGGTTTATTACTGCTTTATACTAATAGAAGTCAAGTTAGCTGTCTAAATAACTAAAACTAGTCAAATAAAGACAGTGAGATGAGAATAAATAAGAGTGTACGTGTAACTAATCGCTATGTTTTTTTTTATTTTCATTGTTTGAAATCAAACACTTCCCATGGTTTTTTCGTCATTAGAAAACATTAAAATGTACAAAGACACTATAAGGTTTAACCAACTTAAACAAATTAAAACATATTAATTGTGGTAGGATTCCTCTTAAACTTCGAACTGAAAGGGCAGCTATCCATCATTTATAAAAAAAATCAGCTGTTGAATTATTGGACTAACCAAATGTTGTATTTTAATGTAATGATCACAACCAGACGTTGAACGATTATTATTTCCTTATTTTAGCTTCAGTACCTTAACCGAGGAAAATAAGTCATCAGGGTGTTGTAATTACCTGACTCATATTTTATCTGACACACATAATTATTTGCGTATATTGGTTTCCATGAAGCTGTTTCGCAAAGATAGGTATAACTAATTACTTATTTATATTAATTGTACCATTATGTAGTGGTTTTACAATTTAATTGTTTTACATTTACTAATTTAATTGACTTAATTGTAAATAAGTAATAAACATGTTTATGAGTAGAAAATAATATCGTCTGCTATAGGTTTATATATTTCACGACTATTGAGATTCGTGTGGCTGAAGCATCGTTTTTTATTGAATTTTTGGTGTAAAATAATTATGTGTTCAAAGCTTCAATATAAACAAGTCGGACTAACTAAGCTAATGTGGCAAACATTTATAACTTGCTTAATATTATGTGGTTAAAAGCACCTTAATTTATTTAGGTTGTTTCCATACAATAGTACAAACAATATCCTTCTTTTTCATTACATCTTTTGAAAAGTTTTTCTTTTTTAAATGACTGCATCAAAGACGGACATTGATAAATGATCCTATTTAACATCGTATTAAATTTTAGTAGATAAAAATATTTTGAAACTACATAGGGAAATAAATGGTAAACAAGATCTGCGAAATAATAACGTTCCGGTGTCCATAAAAACTTGAAATAGCACAGATGTCACTTACAACCTGAGTCCTGACAACACAACCATACTGCGTCATTTGAGATCCAGTTGGCAAAACACGGATAACATTCGTTTAGTCAAATTAAATGTGTAAATGCAAAGAGGATAATTATAAATATTCATATTTTTCATTGTAAAATAAATATTGTAAAAAGACAGCCATCTTCTATAACATGGACATTTATTATAAAATAACACACACCAACAATTCAAATAAAATTAGAGGGACAGACTGACATATGATTCTAAAGTCAATTTTCATGTGTTGGATGAAAGCTTATACCACATTCTAGATCTTGTATTCCATTAACGTTGATGCTATAAAGTATAAACTGCTTAACTAAAGCGATTGTCCCACAGATATCGTTTTGCACTCCGATTGTGGAATATTGCGGTGGATTTTGAACATTTTGGTAAAACGTGACTTATTCGTACTCGACTTTGCGCTGATATTAGCAAGCTGACGTTGGCATTATGCCATAATTGTACCGTCGGGCCTCTACGCGCCCTACACTAGAGAGGAAACGTTCCCTCACAGAAACCAGACATTTTTATGGCCACCGATGCATCATGTGTTAAACATATCTTGAAGTTATTGTAGTATTCTTACAATTTAACATAGAAAAAAATGATTTAACATTTATTGGTGACAATTTACTTAGTAACGTTGTATTCCTACACAATGAAGCAACAAAATCGATTTAAAACTCATTATAGTGTACAGTCAGCATAAGAGTATATTTACAGGGTTACTGGTTAAGTCGACCTGTGTACTTTAAGGGGTTGTAGTTACTATAATTTCTGATAGATTTCACTATGAAATACCATATCCCAAACCAGATTTTTTATAAAAACTGCCGAAATTTTGTATAATTTTGTGTGTGTGACGGATCATTATGGAGAATATAGTAGTACGCGGCCACGTTAAAAAAAGACCTTAAAAACTTGTTTTACTTAGACGACCTACAGCTAATATCTCGTGGTCGCCGTTTTAATCATGTGTCAATGATGAATTCTACTTTTTTATCACAAGCGATAAACTTGTTTGAAATAATAATAGTAACTAAATTGAAAAGTTCTATCTATTATTGCTTTTTTTTCAAATCCTCGAGTCGTTTTACCGGCTAGTGGTCATGTGTTTCACTGCTCATAACTACAGAAAGGCAATGTCTTTATGCTAATGCTTGCCTATTTATCAGGAAAAGGAATTAAAAATTACAGTTACCTTAATAATTTGGAACGCATAGAATAGTAAACCTTATTCATAAATATTAGGGGCTCACTCATTCTCCACAAGTTTGAGATCATTTAAATAACATTTTCACTAACATTTACATTATCTTTCATTCAAAGGTTATTTAATCCAAGTATTTTAATGATTATGTTTTATAAGTTAGGGATTCTTAAGCTTGTCAGATGGGCGGATGGAGAGCTGGGACTGTCCCGGAATCCCTGACGCAGTCAAGACTCGTCTCCAGAAATTTAACCTCATTGTCCCTCCTGGTGTATTTAAATTTGTTAAGTTGTTGTGGTTTAAACGGTCACCTCGTCGCTTCCTACTGCGCTGAGCGTTGTGATTTCTATGCCCATGTGTGTTCCACAAATTTTTGTTCTGAGTCAGGGTGTTCTTGGTGTCCGTTTTGATATACGAGTAATTATGTTTGTAAAGTCCTCGGCGACACAGGTTATATTCCAAATGCCACTAGTCTTTAAAAAAATTTAAATAAAAACTAAGTGATCCATTTCATTTATGATTAACGTGTTGATTTCCTCCCAAAGTCTATGTAATGAAAAAATCATAAGAAGGTGCTTTTTTGTTTTTTTTTTAATCACATATGCTTCATCACAATACAAGTAAAACAGGCGTTACATACCTACTTAGTAGGTTAACTGTGGCATAACTATCTTATGAAAGTAAATATTTAAAAATAAATGGCATTTTCCTCTAAATATGTAATGAACTACACACATCAAAAAAGTCTAAACAACACGCATTATTTTCGGAAACTACGTGTCAATTTTATTTCTTAGTATAGTCGATTGGTATACAATCTTTTTTGTTTTCGGAAATACGAGTATATACTGGCTGATTTTAAAAATAGAAACTTCGATTGTGTTTTGTTTTCATTAAAATAAAAGCTAATAGTCTTTGCCCTATTTTATGTATTTTCGTTGATAGATAAATTTGGTATTTATCTCACTTTTATCATTTTGACATTATACAGTTTTTGAAAAATTGAGTGGTGCGTTATTTTTTAGGTCATGGAGCGACGCCATTTGACAATGGAATGCTGATCAAATGTCGAGAGCAGTAGGAATGCCTGTAGCGGGAAGAAATCAGTCCCAGGTATCTCGGCATTTTGGTGTCAATAGAAGCGTGATTTGTCGTCTTTGGCACAGGGCTGCAATCCTGCTGAACAGCACTTGGGACGTGGAAGGAGTACAAGTGCTCGACAGGATCGATACATACAACAGGGTTTACTAGGTTTACAGCTACAATATGCGTCTGAGTTTTTGTAGATGAAAATAGGAACGCAAAAACTTACGTTGACGATGTCTTAGGGCCTTATGTTCACCCATTTGCACAAAGTCTTGGCTCAGATTGCACGCTGATGCTTGGCAATTGAAAACATGAGTGTTCTAGAGAACCTGGACGGAGTGTCCACAACCCAACAACTGAAAGACTTGTAAAATTCCATTGGGAGCGATTACCGCAGAATCAGACAAACAATCTAAATGCAATGAAAAATCGATGCCGACAAGTTTTAAACAGAGGCGGTTACATTTTGTATTGAATTACCAAATAATTAAAAATAATGGTGTTATTTAATTTTGTAAAACATGAAAAGTTTAACTTTATTTTATACTACGTATGTTACTGTACACATATTGTAAATTATAAAATGAACAATTGAATGAAAGATTTGTTGCTTTAGTCACTAATGCATCAAATAATGCTTAATTATTATTTATAAAAGAAATATAAACATTTTACAATAGTAAAAATCGCTCAAAAGTTTAGACTTTTTTACTAGGTCTTAGCCCGACACGGAATTGCCCTGGACATTCGCTGTTTCGATTTAGCAACCCTAGGGGTTCACAGTTGGCCCCAACGGTGATACATAATACAATTTAAAGTATAATTCTAACTGTGCTCTGTGCTTACAGAATAACGAATACATATCAATAGTGAATACCTACTAGCATATTACGACATGTATTCGCTCGTGCGTTGCGGTAGTCGAATGAGGTACGCCTTTTTCTGCCAGTACAGAAATAAAAGACTGCTCGTTTGTTTACGTATAATCGCATACAGTTGTATTATAAAAAGTTATCTAACCGGTTTTTGTGGTCACGTTGGCATGGAGCAAGATAAAAATATTATTAAGTAGATGTCTTTCCCTACATTTAAAATCTATTTACCACATATTACTAAAATGTGGTAGTAGCACTGTGCTTTAGTAATTACAGGGAGCTATGACAGTTAAAAATGTCGAGCGGTTTCACGGCGACACGTGTGTCGTTGAGGGTTGAACGCTTTGTGACATTGACTTCGGACTTAATCGGCAACCATCGTTTAAGTTCGGACGGCAAGCACGTGTCGGGCGGGTACAAATTAGGCGATTTGCGCGCGCTTAATTGCCTATTCGCTAATTTAAAGCATGTGTGTGAGTGTGGAAATATATATTTCTTGTTTATAAAGAGTTCCTATTTTATCTATTTTCAGACCTTTAGCATCAAAATTTGCTGAAGTCTCATACAAAGTTCCATCCCCTAGTTTAAAGAGTTGGAAAGGGGAAGGGAAGTTCCAAGTGTTATATTTTTTTGTTGTGTATGTACTAATACTAGTTTACATACCAAATTTCAGCTTTTTAGGACTACAGGTAACCGGTGAATTTTGATGATCATCAGTGAGTCAATGACGAAATCGCGGTTTTTAGATATCAAGAAAACCTAAAGTATTAGAGCTATGCCATTACTTACTTATTTACTTATCGTGTCAATGGCAACACTTTACATGATTTAGGCCCAGTGCTCGGCAACGCGAATTGCTTGATACAAGTCGTCAAACGTGCACGAATCTGGGCTCGCGGGGCATGTTAACAAGTGGCCCATTGTCTGTGGAGATGCGTCACATTTGCATTTGTTTGAGCTTAGGTCCACCTTGACAGATAGTCTTTAGATCTGCCAATCTGGGTACGCAGCCTATTAAGCGACTTCCAGGTTGGCCAGGGGAGTTTATCTCCTCAAGGTAGTTTTTCTGGTAAGGGGACGAAATTGGGGAGACCCATGCCATTGAAACTTTATATATTTAAACGTTTATCTAGTATAATCCAAACCCAAGTTATGAGGGTTCAAAAACAACGACAACGCTTCGAGAAAAAGTAGTTAGGTAGCGCCCTTGCGCCTCGCTTGGCTCATCTCGGCGGTGGCACTACCGTGCCACCAGATTCATGAAATATATGTTTATAGTACATATACACTATATATGATTTGATATAATTGTAATATTTAATAATATTTTGCATTAGATAGATATAGAAAAGTAAATAGTTTACTTGTCAGGAAGAATACAATTTTAATTCAATTTACCTTTATTAGTTTCACAGGCCTTCGAACCGTTTTTAGAGCTGCAAAATGTATCATAATAGAATGTTGCCTATGTATCAATAAATGATGTTGCTAAGATAAGCGCAAACTACCAGTGACCATGAAAATAATATCTGAACCGTTCGGATGCATATACTTACCTGTTTTTAATATGAGCAAGGCAATTCGTAATTCAATTCGAAATCAGGAAATCCGCCTATCCAGATTAATTTATGGGTCCAATATTGTTTAAAAAGTTTTGCGACCTAAAGTTTTGCAAAATAAGCTAGGGCTCGGCTTCGGTTAAAAGAATCGTAATCCACCGAGTTTTCTAGTAGATCTCTGGTTTAGACGGTTACCTATAAGTGAGTAGTTTGAAAGTCTTATACAATTTAAAAAATAGAAGGATGTTACCAGTTCGTTTCAATCTTTTTTATGTACTTAAATATTACACTACCAATAACTTGAAGAAGGCTGCATAGATTACGAAACCCTATTTTGTTTGAAAATGTATATATTCCCGGAATGCACCATTGTCATCGGGCCTGAATCTGATACCCTGAAGAAATCGAGAGAAGTTGCTAAGCTATTTATGGTGTTCTCAATGCACAATGATGAGTTATCAGTAGAACTCTACTATATTAACATCACTGCATCAGGTATACTTTGTAAATGGTGATAAGCAGATTTTATTTGACTATTGTAACTTAGATAAATTACAAATGTGGGATTAAAACAAGAAGAATTAAAAAATATACCTACTTCAAAGCGATCATATGTATGCATGTTACATAATTGATTGTGATAATTGAGAGCCAATTTCAAAAAGTATAGACTTAGGACAATTAAAGTTGGTGTTCTTTTTTTAAAAGATAAATTAAATATAATATTTTATTTGTCTATGTTGGTACACTGGGTTCATCCTGTCTGTAAACAGAAACTAAAACAATGATCATACTCAAAGTCGTAAGCAAGGCTTTTTCTAGAAAGTCCAACAAGTATTTAGGTATAATATATCATACCTACAAATATTAAGGAGCAGAATAATATCAAAACATGTTAAATATATTTTGTTAAAAAAAACTAATTTATATATTTTTTTATATATTATAATGGTTGAAAACTATTACAGAAAGTTAAGTAATTATAACAGGAAACATGTGTGTACTGGTAATCTCATAACCTCATAAATGCTTAAGTACAAGTGTTAGTATTTTAAGCATCTGAACTCGTATCAACACTATTGTGTTTCAACACATTGTATAAACCAAAGATAAGAGCAGGATGTTGCAATTGTCCTACAAGTATCTCTATGAATTTCCTTGTTACATTCAATGGGTTACAATTATATTATTCTCGGGTAGTAGTATGTGTACAAAGGTCAAATAACATAACTTAAGGAATATTTAACTAACTAATTTTGTTTATTCCACGTCTGAAGTTGTCAAGGGTGAACCAAGTCAGATACTCCAAAATAGACTCATGCATAGCATCTAAACAACCTTCAATTCTTTTAAAACACATTTCTTTTACCTATGCTAATTTTGCTAAAATTTTGTTTACCTATTTAGTCATTGGTCATATCAGTTTTACTATATTAGTCTATGAATTACAGTTGTTAAATTATTGTACTAAAATAAGTTTGATATATATAGAGGCCTGATAGAGGTAGAGATCACTATGTCAAACCAGACATAAAATCTTTACGTACTATTAAAATTTATTTTACATTTGTGTAGGACTATAAAATTAACAAGATAATGGTAGAAATTTATAATAGATGGGTTGTTAATATTTGTTAAAAAATTATTACTTGGCTGTAGATAAATGTAAAATGTTTTCTTAAATAAAACTTTTACTAAATATAAGCTATAATTAAGCAGAGCTAACACTAGCTAGCAAAAAAAGTATTAGCCCGTAACAAACTATATAAGTAATAGATAGACACAAAGCAAATCTGAAAAAATATTTTGTTTTTCTAATTTCTCATTTATAAGCCGTTCAGTGAGGTCTCTTATTACAAGATCGGATTCAAAGAATTGACTGTCCATACCTAAGGTCAAAGCAATTTTATATACCTACATAATCCACATGATACAAATACATACAGGTTCAAATGCGTCATCGACTCTGGTAAAAGCCGTTTTTCATTCTAAATCCTATCTCGAACTAGAGAATATAATTTTCTTAAACGAACGTACATAGGATATTGATAATAAATATTTAATTACTCAGACATACCTGGAAACTGAGCACTGTAGTCTTCAACACTTATTTGTTTACAGAACAAAAATAACTTGTACAATTATTTTTTGTAATATACAACAAACCAGTCCGCATACCAGTCCGTATATTTCGCGAACAAGGTCAACAATATACACTTTGACGTAGAGATATTGACATATTTGACACTGACTTGTATTGGCAGCGCAGAAATTTTACAATTGTGGCATTTAGTCCATAAAGTGGCGTGATTTCGCAAAATAATGCATTAGACAAAAAGAGACACAAAGAGCTTAGATGCTATGTAACAGAGTAGTGTGTGTGTGGAATTATGGACCGCATCGCACTTAGGATGACTTATGTCAGAAGTGACAGTCGTAAACTTGTCATTTCGGTCTTGTTTTACAGAGATCGAAACATCTGAATATTTACTAATATAATAAATATATATTATGTTATATCAAATACAAAAATCTATGCATATTGACAGTTTAAATAAATCAGAAATAAACAATATTAAAAAGTGGTAAGGAAGAGTATTATGACACGATGTTTTACCTTCAATTCGTAATTCGCAGTAGTACTAGGTTCAGAAATATTCAGAACGTCGCCTTTATATTTTAAAGTTTTGCTGTACCACCTTTGGTAGTTTAATACAGGGCTGCCCAAACCAGACACGGTCTAAGGCCACTAAAAATATTAATTAGACTGAAGGGCCGAAAAAAATATTATTTGAGAGAGACACAGAAAGGGAAGAAAGCAGTGGATTGACAGGCAACAAATGGCATTTCGTTTAAAAAGTCTCGCCAAGGATTGGCGGAATTTTTTAAACAAAACCCCTGCCATCAATGTTATAATGAATGCGTGACGAGAACGTTACGAAAAGTGTGAGCGAGGCGAACGGAAGTTGAGAGGGAGAGGTTAGTGAAGATAGAAAGAGAGAGAGTTACGTTTCGTATTTTACTGTAGGGGCAAGAGAGACAGGTGCGAGCACATATTTTCTTTCTCTCTTTCTCTGATAGCCAAGAAGTTTTACTTCAGTCGTGTGGTCTAAAGTACACTCGTTTTTTTATAATCCAACATAACAGTATTGTGAAGTGTTTGAAATATTTATTACTGCTTTTAGTTAAATGTTATCATCATCATCAATAGCCTATAGTAGTCCACTTGACACAGGCCTCTCCTTCCATGTAATAGCACTAAATTCAGCATTTCCTCTGGTAGGATATAAAAATTTGTTGCCAGAAGAAAAAAACAAAAAAAAAAAAACGGCGTAAGGGGTTTATGGATCCCCGGTCGAAACGAAGTTACTTTCGCTTTGTGAAATTATATCTTATATACTTATATTATATTTTCATTAAAAAAACTATTGATAATAGGTAAGTTACAGTTCCTAGGTAAAGTTTTTGATTTAATTGGTTATAAAAAGTCGCAAATTTTTGAATAATATAAATAATTCATTTCGCTTGTTAGTGTTTTTAGGTAGAGAGTGTTTCTTTTTTGTTTTTTTTTGAAATCGGTTTATTTTTTTTATTAAATTGCTTATTTGCCATTTTTAGTGTAAATAATCATAGGTACGTAATAGGTTGAACTACTTCATATAAGTCGCGAGAGGTAGCACTACCTACGGAAAAGGACCACCTTCAAAGGTTATTCCTGCTGATGCGAATAACTGTGGTGGTTTGATGCACGTATTAAAACTGGGCATAAGCTGCAGAGTTATGTTGAGACTCAACATTTCTGTTACCCAAAGGGCCTGGTCCAAGTATCTTATCCAAATTTAAATGGCCTGCCCTTCGCCGTGATCAAATAGAATCAGGTAAGTTACCCGATTCAGTTTTTATAAAATACTTGCTATACAATGCCACGCTTCGCTGCGGCACATTGTGGTAGGTCACTACCCTAAAATTCCCAAAGGCAATGTAAATGTTGCCTTAAGTCGCGTAAAGATGGAATAATGATGGTGTTGCTCTTTGAGACTTAGAGCCACACAAAGCCAAAAAGCAACGATTAAGACTAATTTTAAATATTTAAATTAAAACACTAAGGCAAGTTAGGTATATAGTGGTGTTGCTAATTCAATCCTCAGCTTTGCATGTTTTTTTTTCCTGTACATTACAGGTTACTATGTCGGCCCCTTAAAGTAATAAGGGTTAAAGTATGAAATTATCGTTGTACAGTAATAGTACTTTGAATTGACATTAAACCTCGATGGTGTCAGATTTTTTTCACATGATACCTATGAGGTTCTTTTTTTAAATGTGCAACTTTCGATGTTTGACTTTCAATTGTTTTTTTTAAATTCAGATTAGACGTGAAAGATGGATACTTCGAAGGTAATGGTAACTGTTTGGTGGTTTCTTCGTGATGTTATTCGCCATTGAGTTAAAACAACTAAGTATTATATCAATGTTATTCGCTATAGCTTTCTCAGGTCTAGTCAGGCAATGACAGCGGATGTTTACCGTGCCGAACTTTTGAACTGTGCTGTTTTATATAAATGATCAAATCCTTCTATTCCGTGTTAAAAATCCAGTGTTACCACAAACAGAAGGAACGATAATGCGATTTTCAATGTATCTTATAGTTGATGCAAGTGTATTGCATCTGAACATGACTCAATAGATATATAGATTCAATAAATATACTTATCGAAGCCTTTTGAACGTAAAAAGGTGATAATATAAGTTTTTGTGTTCTTTATAATTAAGTAAACAAACTAGGTTAGTCTTAGGCCTGTCTTACACGGTTGTAGTTGAGTAGAAATAACAATCATGTTCGGCTCTTGGCGGCTTACTCAGCGAGAAACAGTTCGGTGTACCCTAAGCGTAAAGTGTACGTAGATTGTCTAAGATCACGATAATTGTCTTTTGCTATTTCCCACATTTCCCACTATAGTTTTGTAGTTTGCCTCTTTTAAGAGCAACACTACCAAAATACTTTTATACCACAATCTCGTATGGTGCAGTATCTTAATTGCTGTAGGTACTTATTATTTACTAGCTTGTGCCCGCGGCTTCGTTCGCATGGAATTTCAAAAGCGCTGCCTTAGTGGGTTCGATTCCAGGACCGGGAAAATTTTGTACGGTTTTTCTGAGAGAATAAATAGCCAAAGTTACTCCTTATATAAACAGCTACCTGGTAGTGAAATGTTATCCAAATCGGCCCAGTCGTTTTGAAGATTACCCGGAACAAACAAACAGAAAGTCAGACAGACAGACAGACAAAAAATATTTAAACTGGTTTTAGGCATAGGTATCGTGCAAATAACCGTGTGAGCATGAAAAAACCTTATACTTTGACATTACAAACAGACACTTCAATTTAATTTATTTGTATAGATGGCAGCTAGGTAAGTATGAAAACTACACTAAGCCGCAAACAAGAGGAGATAAGACTGCATAGCCATAATCAACCCATTAACTCATTTATTATTCGTGCAGGTAGATCAGTGAATGACATTTGTATAAGTCATGATGAGTTTGAGATATTAATTTGAAGATAATAAAATACATAAATAAAATAGTTTAGACATTTGTTGGATTTGCGGATACTTCTAGTTTGAATTCTGGTTAGCGTATGTTAATAAGTTGAAGGAAAAACCTTTGCAAGTATTGACATGTACATATGAACGTTTCTATGTATATCCACTCAAAATCTGTGTTTGTTTCAACAGTGTATGTGAACTACAAGCCGTTCTTCACTGTTTAATCTGCGTTTAAAGTCACTGATCAGCTGTTAAGGGTCGGAGCACAAAGTTACATAGTCTTCCCAACTAAAAATAAGAAACATGTAACCAATAGAAGATCAGAGATTTAAATCTAGCTGTCAGTAAGCCGTTTAAACAAATAGAGAACGAAGTAAAAATACTCTGTAGGTTTATTTTATAATTCGATCTATTGATATAGATCCACAGTGAACGCAGTTGTATAAATCATAATTGATAGGCCTTTAGCAATTATAAGCGGGTCTGATACAGGTAAAATGTCAATATTGCTGCACGGATGGCGTAGTGGTTTAAGCGGTCGTCGTGCGCATTTCCTACTACACTGAGTGTTGTGGGTTCGATCCCCGCATGGGACGACACTTTGTTATCCACAAATTGTCATTCTGAGTCTGGGTGTTTTAGGGTCCGTTTCATGTATGTTTGTAAAGTCCCCCGTGAGACAGGATTGTACCTGGTGCGGTACTTAGTTGTCTTTTGTATTAAAAAAATATAGCAGGGCTAATTAAAACGTCATTTTACACTCAATTATCAGATTATTAAGGCTTTATTGTTTTGAACCAAACTGACAAAACCAATTAGGTGGTATCAAATTCATTCCACAATATTAGGTAATTTTGCGTTTTCATAAGCCGCACTCGAGCAACCAAAATCCTGAAACTAAACTAATATTGTACATATGCTTTCCCCAAATGTTATCTGCCTCCTGAAAATATCTCAATGTAATAGAAAAGTTACATAATAACAACAGCCATTTTGTTTTAGTAGTACTTTTCGAATATGAATTTGACAAGGTGGGGTGGTTACCGCTTATAAAAACATTTAGGTATACCTACCTCTTTTACTTGTATTTTTGGCAAACAAAAAGTTGCTTTCTTATGTAAAATGAGTAAATGGTTTCGATATTGTCCTTTTTAAATGACTTCAAAAAGGAGGAGGTTATCAATTCGGATGTTTATATTTTTTTTATGTATATAACTCTGTTATATATAGTTGAATTTTCTAAATCCTTGTTTAGTTTCGAAAGGGGGTTATTCCGAAATGGTCCCATTTAAATTTCAAATAAATCTGGTGATAAGTTTCAGAGACAGACAACGAAACTCTTCAAAAAATGACAGCAAATCAACCGCGATTGCTGCTAGGTTGTAAGTGCTCTTTGTTTGTATTGTTTGAAGTCGGTTCAACGTTATTTAAGAAGGATTTTCTTGATAGTTTAAGTTTTTTTTTAATAATAATATTTTTATTGAATAAAGTTAACCAAACAATAAGCAGAAAATTACACAATGACTACATTTAACAATAATAAGTTGTAATGAGTAGTATGGCATTCAATTATATAAGCCCCCTGATCCTCAAACTAGGATTGCCTGTTTTTTGAGAATCAGTGGTTCCGCCCTGCGCAATGCATTATAGGTAAACTTAAATTATTCTACATGAAAATGTAACATGGCAATGAAATAGGTCATATATGCGTATGTATATGTATATATGTGTGTGTGTGTGTGTGTGTGTGTGTGTGTGTGTGTGTGTGTGTGTGTGTGTGTGTGTGTGTGTGTGTGTGTGTGTGTGTGTGTGTGTGTGTGTATGTATATGTGTAAGTGTGAGTATGTGTGGGCGTGTGCGTGCGTTCGTGTGCTTGTTGTGAATGTGCGTGTGCAGGAGAGTGTACGTGTTTATCTGTGAGTATGTATATCTACGTCTGTCTTAGCAAACTACAGTAGGTTCTCTGTGTCGTGGTAATCAAGAGAGTGTAAGCATTGTTCAATTTTTATTTTGACTTTGAATTTTGTCTGGTGTTGAAGATTTAAGATCTTATGTAGTTTGTTATAAATATTTGCACTTTGATACTCATAGTTTCTCCTACCAAAAGCAGTCCTGAATTTTACACTAGGACATGGAGGTTTGGGTCTTCTAACAATATTTGTAGAAGCTGCATCTGTTATGTGCACGGTTTTGTGTCGGCGGAGACAAGCTCGCAACACATATAGTTGTCTGACCGTGAGACATGCCGCATCCTTATAAAGTTGGTTGGTAGGATATCTATAAGGTTTCCGAAGCATGACTTTAAGGACCGCTCTCTGAGCACGCTCTAGGTCAATAAACTTAGTCTTGGCCGATCCTCCCCAAAGCGGGATGCAGTATGTGATAATAGATTCGCATAGGGAGGTATAAACTGTTTTAAGAATAGGCAGGTCAGCAGAATTTCGGAGCTTTTTGAAGACGTATATTAATTTTCTAACCCTTGCTGCCAATATTTGCATATGTTCATACCAATTTAGGCCGTGATCAAGGGTTACCCCCAAATATTTTGTGGATGAGGTTCTGTTTAAGGAAGGGCATGAACATTTAAGGCTATTATTTGGATAAGTATGGGCTTTTATTGTGATGGAGTCCACCGCAGGTTGGCTAGATGGATTAATCGCAAAGGTTAGGTAGGTAGTTTTTTTCTATATTTAGTGTCAGAAGATTGTTCGCAAGCCAGTTGACTGCAAGGCTAAAGGCTTGTTCGGCCGAGATTCTGGTTTCAGCCCAAGTCTTACCGTAAACTAGTATGGCAGTGTCATCAGCATACGAACAGATATGTGAGTTAGGCAGCGAGATATCACAAAGTTCATTGAGGTAAATTGTAAAGAGGGTAGGGCCCAGGATGCTCCCTTGTGGAACCCCACATAGTACTGGGACTTCGTTACTAGTAAGTGAACCAATACGAACGCATTAAGTGCGATCTTTTAGGTAGTCAGTGTAAATTTTTAGGGCATCTCCTCTGACACCCACCGATTCAAGTTTTTTTACTAAAATTGGAATGGAAACTGTGTCAAAGGCCTTCGAGAGGTCAAGAAATATGCCTAGACATTTTTGTTTATCGTCAATCTTACGAACTGCAAGCTGTGTAAGTGATGCAACTGCATCTTCTGTAGACAGACCCTTTCTAAAGCCATATTTATTTTTTGATATAATATTATTTGCATCCAGAAAGTCTGTTAAGTAATTGTTGAGGACTCTCTCCAAGATCTTTGACAAAACTGGAAGTATGGATATAGGTCTGTAGTTACCTACTTCACCCTTATCACCATTTTTGAAGATCGGTATTACTACTGATCTTTTTAGGGCCCTGGGGAAAGTACCAGATCTTATGGCCAGATTGCATATGTGAGTTATTACTGGAACTAGATACAGTCTAGCAGATTTGAGAACACTTGTGTGAATGCCATCCCATCCCATAGCTGTTTCTGTGCGGAGGCTATTAACTACTCTGTTTATCTCTATTTCGTCCACTTCAACTATGCCCATGGATTTAAACGGTGCAGGATTTGTGAGACAATTCGGTTTGGATCTGTGAGTTGGTTTTATTTTACTGGCTGATTCGTAACCTATATTAGCGAAGTAGCTATTAATATAATTTATTGCTGTGGTTTTATTTCCATATGCATTTAATAGGTCCTCTGCATTGGTTCTTGTAACAGCAGTATCAGTAACTGTTTTGATTACCTCCCACGTTTTTTTAGGGTTTTTGTTATATTTTGCAAATTCAGATCTCTGATAATCACATTTGATTGTTCTAAGCAGATTGTTGCAGAAGTTGCGATAGCGCTTATAAGTAATTTTAAGGATAGTATTATTTGGTTGTTTTTTAAGCTTCAGATGCATGTTGTCTCGATTACGTATGCATTTTAGTAACCCAGGAGTTATCCATGGCTTAATTATTCGAGACTTACAGGAGACCCTAGTAGTTTTACTATGCAATACCATGATAGATTGAAGGGTATGAATGAATAGATCAGTGGCTTCATTTACTTCATGTTTGGAAAGAATGTTAGAGAAATCCGTCTTTTCTATGTCACTAAGAATGACATTCATATCCAGACGTTTGATTTCACTATGCAACTTAGGGGTCGCTCTAGTCCTATTGAGGCTTAGCAACACAGGATAATGATCAGTGATAGAAGATTCAATTACTACTGTTGTGGCAGTGTTGTGAGTTTTACTTAGTGCATGATCTAAACAGTTGTTTAATCTCGTGGGAAACTGATGAGTAGGTAAGAGGCCATATGATGCTGTAAGATTTAGGTAGTCATAGGCGCGGCTGTCCGAGCTGTTTGTTTTAATATCTAGATTTAAGTCACCCATCAGTATAATGTTCTTATAAGTCGATAGTTCCGATAAAATAAGATTGAGACTGTCAAGGTAGTTATCTATTTTCTTGTACGATGGTGGTCTATATAAGGCTATAGTTACATTATCACTGTCTAGCTTGCAGCCAAGACAATTAGCTTCTTGAAATAGAGGTTCATACACCTCGAAACCTTTGAGACTGTTCTTAACATACATAACTATCCAATCATTCTGACTGTGCACCCTATTCATTGCAAAGCTCGTATATCCATCCAATACCGGCAAAGTAAAAGTCCTAGATAACCAGCATTCTGTTAGTATGAGTATGTCACAGCCAAATTCAAGAGAGCATAGTAGTATTCTAAATTCATCAAAGTTCTTTTTGATGCTTCGTATGTTGAGGTGTATGACTTTGAGTGATTTAATCAGTGAGTTAAGAAGCTTGCTACAGTCTTGTGCCTTACAAATATGTGATTTATGTGATGATAAGCTATCAACTTCAATTGTATTAGCCATTTAATAAAGAAAAAAAGTCATTACATTATTATACGACAGGTGATTCATGGGTAAGAAAACTATGATCATTATTAGTTGTGTAGGATCTAGTAGTTTTAGAATACTCGTAGATGAGTTTATCCTTAGTGTGATTTTAATGGTGTTATACTTGTGCATTGTGTATTTATGTTTTGTGTGCGAGTTGAAGGTATGTCGCCTAGAGTACGTGAGTTCTTTACAATGTGAGTAGTTGGTGAAGATATGTATGAGATGCATGTATGTATGTAGGTAAGTGTACGTATTTTTTAAGTTAGAATTTATAAAGATAGACTGTTTTATATATAAAGGGAATAACCGTATAGACAGACTTAAAATTAGTCTCATTTTTTCCTGTAAGTTGATTAAGCATTGTTCCGATGTAATAAGGATTTGGTTAGCTCCTTCCTAATAAAAATATTACCATTAGCAGTCCAGCAGTACACATAATTATTTTGTTTGGCAAACTCACGAGCCCGGAAAAACAACTTTTTCGAAGTAGGTGGAATGTACTCGGAGACAAAAATGGGTTGTTTCTCGCCTTGAATGCCGGTGTGGGTTGTATTTAGCTTTTCGGACTTGATATGTTTTTTATTATAATCTCGTAGTACTGAGAGGTAGTGATTTTTGGTTTGCACCTGGGTAAACTCAGCGACTATTGGTTTCCTAGCACCTGGTTTTCCTGGTAATCGTCTGATGTCCCTTATGTCAGCTGCGGAGATATTGACCTTTATAACATCGCCAATGCTGGAGATCACGGAAATTAGATCGGTGTAGGATTCCTTCTCTTTCGGAGGTACATTTCGGATCTCAATACTAGAACGGCGCGAGCTAAGCTGCATGTCTTTCAACTTATTTTCCAGAGATTTATTGTAATCTAGCAATTGGAGGCGTTCCCTTTCCAAGCCAATAAATCTACCCTTAAGCTCTTCATACTGTTGATTCACAAAACCAATAGATTTTTCAATCTCTTGATGCGATTTTAAAATATCTGCGTTTTGCAACTTGATATCACTTACTTCGGCCGCTAGTGTGTTTAAAATGGCGTTTTGGTTGTCTATAATTTTCATTAGGTTATTATCATGAGATTCCTGCCATTTTTGTAATATTTCCATTATGTTAGATGTTAACTCTTTTCTGAATTTCGCTAGATCGCATTTCTCAGGTGAAAGTTCACTACGCGGCCGCTTATTTCTCGGCAGTACGTTTACCACATCGCTGTCATGCGATTGCTGGGAGACGGCTTGCGTTAGATCCGGTTCTGATTGTGTTTGTGGAACCTTTAAAGAAGGCGCGTTGGGAGGTGAACGCTGAACGCGTGGCATTACTAATTATGCTCCCTAAGAACTGTAGTAATAAGTTATAAACTGTTTCGTACCGCAGCCAAGTGTTCAATATAAACGGCAGTGTCTCGTAGCCGATAGTGTATGTCTTCGATGTATCGTAGCAGGCGTAGCATTCGATGTCACTCTGTAGCACACGCAGCCTAGTCGTCAACAGTAATTTCGCGAGATACTCGTAGCGCTTGACAGCTTGTTAGGGAGTGTCGTCGACCGAGAAGCCAGCGGTCCGTGATCGAGACCGGTGCAGCCGCCGCACTTTGACAATTAGTTGCGGCTCACAAAATTATAACTATCTCGCTCAGAGTCCGCCCACAGGGTGGAGTCAAACCATTAACTACCACCAAGCGCGACAAGGAACCGAATTCAGCACTTTACACCAATCACAATTAAATAAAATGAATTTAGAATAACACCTTGCAGCAACCAAACACAAGTCTACTCAGTGACACGCGCAATGCGGAATCAGTTGTACTCGAAAGTCGTTGCTTTTCATGAGTATTTTGATTATGATATAGGGGCAAGCGAGCAGATGGGTCACCTGAGGGTAATTGACTACCGTAGCTCATGAACACCTGCAACTCAAGAGTGGGCCTTGGTGCCTTTTGTGTCCCCCCTCAAGTGTTCCTACTTTCCAGATAGGCTCTAATATCAGAGCTCTTAAAAAGCTAGGTACGTACTGGTTTTCATAAAATGTTCTTAATATTTTTTTTATTTAAAACCGAATGTTAACAACATTTGAACTTTCAAAATTTACTAAAATACACAGATTGTCTTTTTTATAATTAATGTACCTCGCATGGCAATAATTTTTGTCGACAATATTTAATAGCAGTTTCTTGAACAACGCAGCATCCTAATGCCTATACTATGCGACTGTCCAAAACATAAACGAAAAAGATTTTAGGTTTTATGTAGAATAATAAAGGAATAGGTGTGTGTTTATATGTCGAATTTAAGGATAATACAAGGACTCTAGTTGTGTGCAACAGGTATTTACTAAATAAGAAGTGTTTATGTAAATCAAGTAAATACAAAACTCATCTCTATGTTTTTTATCTTGCTCACGCCTCCGGAGACTCTGAATTAGGTACAATAAAAAATAAAACTGCGGGCCGTTGCAGTTTTATTTTTTATTCTACCTATTTATAAAAAATAAAACTGCAACGATTCGATCAAAGGAAAGGAATAACGTGGTCTCTGCGTTTGCCAAGAAGAGTTTTTTATAGCAACTTCCAACATGTTTACTGAAGGATACCAACTGAAAGATATATTTTTGATGATTTTCCAAAAACAATTCTAAGCAAACAGTTTTGTAAGTTAACTGTTTCAATGATTTATTTTTCAAGTTGTGTACATAAGTACACACGCAGGCTGTGTCTAGATTGTTAAGTCTGCAAGTTGTGTCTAGATTGGTAAGTAAAAACACTGAATATGCAGACCACTGGAGTCTTTTAACAATACTTTACACTACTAGACTAAATATGCATTAGTTTGTCGTATTTTTCGCTAATACCCTGCCCGTGACCGTTCCAGTTACAGCGCATCTCTACACTCAATTTAAAGTTCAGCATTCCAACGATCCTCTTTCAAATTGTGTTCGACTGACTTTTTTGAGGAAGGTAAGTGCACGGGCTTAAGAAAACTTGTACAATTCTCAACTCTTCCTGCTGCTTCCTTTGAGTAGGTAAGCAAGTTAGTTGGTGTAGGAAAGTTTTGTTTTGTGTCAAGTCGAGCGTAGAATTTAAATTTGCTTACTCATCTTAAAAGAATGGGGCAGCATACAGTGAGTGATAAAAGTAATAAAAATAGTCAAGGTTTACAAAAAGTTACCTAGATCCTGGTGATTATGATCGATTTCACTATGAAATACCATATCCCAAACCTAACCGCATTTTCAAGATTTTGGACTTTTAAGATTTTTATAAAAATTGCCAAAATCTTGGTTAACACATTTTAGAATTTAAAACCAGATTTTTCTTTTTTTTTACTGTTGATAATACCAAAATGAAATAAATCTGCTTTTTTTTGTAATGAATATTTAAAAAAGCCTATAGCAGTTAAGTTGCAGATATCTTAAAGAACATGTACCTATTGTCAGCTATCTAATAACATATAAAAGTATAGGATAGCATCAGAATTCATAGAAAATAACTGAGAAGGAAGACCGGGAGTATTAAGAATTAGCGCATAACCCGATAGTACATAGTAAGAAACTTGACTTGTATTTTTGGACTGTTTTCTTTTCTATTCGTGACTAACTATTGCTAACAGAATATATAATCATTATTCGTATAAGTCGTCATCTGCAACAGTATTACAAGCACAAATTAAAGTCCAGTGAGTTAAATAAAAAAAATTAAAATCACAAATAGAAAAGAAAACATGCCAAAAACACAAGCAAAGATTTTTACAAGAAAAGTTTTTACCAGTACCTGTATACAGTAAACTTCCCTGCGATCATTAGTACTACGTGCTACAAGTTTGAGCCAATTCTCTTTAGCCAGAGCGAGCGGAGTAAATCCGGTATCCACTGCAACTACATTGCGATGCACTCCCATCAATATGTAGAAAATATTCTCTGAGATTGTATATCTTGCAATGTGTAGGGTCTTGATATTTAATAGCCCGCGATCCCCAAACTTTCGCGATATATACAATTTCATAACCGATGAACGTAGGTGCTGCATTCGTAATGCAGTCAGCAGTGTATTGACTCTCCGGTCAAGAGCATCTAATTCGGTCAGAGCCCATCTAAGTATACCAAAGGAATACATCAGAATCGGCATGACCTAACCATTGTAGGCTCGCACCTTGTTGCCCCCTGATAAGTACCTCTTTTCAGGCGGCCAAAAAAGCGTTCCTGCAACGTGTTTCACTTCAGATTCTGGTATGCCTAACGACTGTGATATATATAGATACTTGTAACTTTCAGTGGCAGACAGAGATCTGAGTTTAGTTGAATCTGAAAGCTCTATTCCTTCAGATTCTACTATCACGCCTTTCATTACAAACATGACTGCACACTTGTCTATTCCATCTTGATATAATTACTAAAGTTTTTTGTCACCTTTAGTAACGCTGTCAATAGTAATTTAGTAGTCAAATCATCCATACAAAGAAGGCGAGATATAACTTGATCATCGTTCTGCAACCTATAGCCTAACCCTGAACCCTTTAAGAGAGTGCTGAAAGGAGTTTAAAGCCAGACAAACCACAACCACAAGGGACTCAGACCATCACCTTGAAAAAAACCCCGCTCGATCTTTATTAGTACATCGTCTACCGCAGTCTGCCGACATTCTTGATAGCGCAGTGCTGTTCTCCATTGCCCTATATATGACACCATGATAGTGCATAGAGTTGCATTAATTTTGTACAACTCCAGCACCTTCAATGCCATGTGTGTGGAACCAAGTCATAAGCCTTCTTATAGTCTATCCAACATATCACCAAACTCTTACGATTACGACGTGCCTGTTGGCTAATGGTCCTGTCTATGATAAAGAGCTCTTTAGTGCAAACGTGTCCCACTTTTACATCCTTCTGAGAAACTGACATAATCGAATTATTATTACTGTGCTAAGTAATTTTGAGTCTCAGAATAGATTGTTAGAAGTTTATAAATGGTTGGTAAACATGTGATAGCTCTAAAATTTTTGGGTTCCATGACACTATCAGACTTAAAGAGTAAGTGGGTTATGCCAGTGGTTATAAATTGGCGAAATGAACACGAATCCAATGCTGCCTGGAATCGAGATGCCAAACACGCATGTGAGCGTATTTGTATGTATTTGTGACATTTTCATCTGGCAAATGCCCATCACTTACACATTGATCCGGTTCCTCCCAATTCCAGTACACCCACTTCTCATTTCTTTGGAACATTCGATTCTGATAATACCGATCTATTCGTTTTTTATACCGTCTTATCCTATTTGCCCATGCATACATTTTCTGCTTTAGAAAGTCTATGCGCTCTGTGACACATGACATGTACTGCTAAGGACTAATGGGAGTCCCAAAAGAATGCCTGTTTCACAAAGCGCATCACTCTCTGCCACGTATTCCCTGATCCAAAACTAATTAGTTTACCTATGAGTGTCCTGGTCCTAGCAACACGACGTTCAATTCTATACTGCCAAGTACGTCGAGTTAGGTCGAGTAGTTGTGACATTTTCGTATTCACTTGCAGTCCGATATTCACCACTTCACCTTATGAGCATTTTATATATCGTGCTGATGGCAAGTGACTATCGCCAACTCAGGAGTCAAAAGCGCGTTGCCAGCCTTTGAGAAAGGGGGACGCTCTTTTCTTAAAAGTTTGAAAGTCGTATCGGTCCGGAAATACTGCAGACGATAATTTGTTGAATTAAAGCATAAGAGTATTAATATTAAATAAGTAAAGTGAGCATTGAGTTAATCCAAGGGTTTAATTTATTTTGAATACGAACAATGCACTCTAAATAAAAGTAATTTACTGCACTCACTTCTTAACACAAAAGTTAGTGAGCAGAAATTTAAGCTTTACGAATGACTGTCATCATACTAGTTTCGTACTTTTTGGAATGTGACAATGGAGAAAAATAAAGCTCATGACGCATACGTCTGTTTATGTTTTTGGAATAAATTAGCTTAGTTGAATGGCACTTATTTATGTTCCTTAATATTTATGCACAAATATTGCATAAGGAGGACTTAATGCCGTAACTTACTAACACGTAATTAAAAAAAAAACACGTGTATAAACACACTAGCAAAATATTACGACCTATACGGTTTCATAAATTTACGACAAATACTGAACTGATATTGTCTTACCTTTGCAAGGTGACGATATGTTAGTCCTTTTTTTTCGGTAACGGGTTTAAAACTCCCTTCAGATGTCCGACTCTTAGGGGACTTAGAAGCCAGAAGTATGTGGTGTTTCCACTAAAACCCACCCCTACGGGGACTGTCGCCGCCTCCGACAACACTATGTTAGTCCTAATGGTAGCTATTTAGAAAAGTTGTTTTTTTTTGTATTGTAGTGTCATATTTTAAGAATAAATTCTAAAAATAACTGCGAAACCAATAACAATTTTAAAACAAGTGTTAGAATATATAATTAACGCACTCTCGACCCCTTTGGGTAAGACCAAAAGAATATGAGGTGGTAAGTGAGGTGATAAGTGTTTATTTAAAATGTTGACGCGGCGGAAAATCCCTTTGGATCGCCGGCTTTTTGGGGATGTAGGAGCCAGGAGTATGTGGTGCTTCCACTAAAAACCACACCGACGGCCGGACTCAGGCGTCCCACTCCGAGGAGGACCCGGACCATGTTATTTCAGGTTCCCCCCCAGATTGACGCCACGCCTAGTGAAGCCCTATCCCCGGGAAGCTGCGGGCTTCCGCAATCATTATAATATGTTGCGGCCCGATCGCATTTTTGCGACCAGCAAATGCATCCTATCGCCTACCGCAGCAGTTAATCTGCCACCAGAGGTCCCCACTCTCTGGCAGCTTGCGGCCCCGTCAACGGCTGCTATCAGCCCTCTCCCGATCCTGTTCAGCGGTCTCTTTCTGGAGCATTACAGCTTCACAGAAAGAGACCATTGCGCCCCAGCCCTCCTCAGCCGCCAGCATGGCCTACTCATAATTTTAATAACTGTGAGAGTTTAAAATAAAGCTTATACCAAAATTACCTTCTTGTTAGCTTTTATGATGTTCAAATTTCGTAAAACAACATGCGACTTTTACAAATAAGGTGAATTAATACACTGTGGTAGTGGAGTATTATTTCAAATGCCTATGACGTCAGTTGTAAGTAGCTACCTACTGAGTTTATCCGAACAAAGTTCGAGAACTTATTTTGAAGAACCCAAAGTCGTAAAACAAACGAAGGAAACTAGACGAAAAATAAATGTAGCACTAAAGTTCTCAAAAGAGGTGCTGAAGCAAACTAACCTTAAATTTTGGTGGTTTTTGCATATTTTATAATCGTAAATAAATAAAAATCAAGCGTGGAATACGAATCCCAAACAAGTTGAACCGAATCAGTGGGGAAGAGTTGGTGCTTGCTCTATTCTCATGAGAAATTACCCGTTCCATTAGTTTTTAATCACTCGACGCCCTCGCGGCTCGTTATTTCTGCTATATTCAGTATAAAAATGCTTTAAAACACCGCTGTTGCTCTCAACTGTTAAATAAAAGTGGAAAACGCAGTGTGAAATTGTTAAAGTTTTGCTTAGAATATCTATCTCTGTCCTATGTTAAATGTAAAGATTTATGTTAATTTTAATTGCAACATGTTGATATTTAGTAATACAAGCATTCAGGATAATCGTTAAAATTAGGAATTTACAAATTATGACACATATTATTGACTATGTTCAAATTGTAGACCAAGAAACTTATTACAAATATACACGTGAGGTTAAAGTTACACCTCGGGTACGCAGTTATTGCGGCGGTATGACCCTTTATGGGGGATTGGATCGAGAGGCATCACGGGACCCTCTCATACCGGCTGACTTAGGTGATCACCGGGAAAGGATGCTTTGGGGATCACCTGTGTCTAATTCATAAGGAACCAACGCCTGGGTGTCACCCGCCATGGGTGATTACGGCCACGGTACGAAGCGAGAGAGCGTGGAAGTCCGCTGTCTCCTTCTGTGAGCAAGTCATGCTTGCGATGGAGACGGCGGAGCGGGACCGAGAGAGATTTAGAACTCTTCATGTTGTAGATTGCCCAGGGTACGTCGGGGTTCCTGGGATTTCCTTCCTAGGGTACACCTGGTTCCCCGGGTACTGGTTAGAGTCCGACATAACCACCTATAGGTGGTATCAGAGGTGATTTCCGCACAGACAAAAAAAGGTTAAAGTTACACCTGTAACCCTTGTTCATTGATGATCAAAATAACAAAACCAGCTCTTATGTGAAAATGTATGAGCTGGTCATTAGAAATACAATTAAAGATAAAGTCCCTTTCACCTTTTTCATTACATTTAATAATTGTCTATAATTTTATTTGCGTCTTTTGAGATTCATTTTCCTTAGGTAAATTTTCTTGTTGCCGCACGGGTAATGGAATTAAATTAATTTGATACCTTATTAAGTTCGTACTCACAATTCAAAGGCTGGCAACGCGCTTGTAATTCTTGTTGTTGTAGCAAGCAGGTTTCTATAAGCAGCGGTAATCGCTTAGCAGGTAACCCATCTACTTGTTTGTCCTCTATACCACAAAAAGATGTTAAAAATAGTAAGGCAGTATTTGGGTACAGGTGCAGGTTGTAATTATAATAAAACAAATAGGACATATTATGTGGACTGAAACTCAACACTTTAAAATTAACTTTTTTTTTTTTTTTTTTTTATTGGGACTAATCCCACCCACACGCCCACCACTGTAACTCCTGTACACCAGGATCCACAGCAGTGACCCACGAACACACCGAGTTATGACACTCGGGAAGTCCCAGGAAGAAATTAAACTGTCTTGGAACCCGCAACGAAATTAATCAGAAGAAAATTGGAGGAGTTGGAAATACAGTAAATCCACTTCCCTCCTTAGCAAAGCGGGAGACAAAATGAAGTGAAATAGGCATACACCCTTTTAAACAGGGAAGCACCACGGCCACAAAATATTACGGGTCCTACATGAGCTATATTTGATTTCTATAATATGTATGGCAGAATCGCCTAAACGCACGGAAATTCACCCTAGTTGACACAAGATCCCCATAGTATACCGCCCCAGATGTCACCTGCAAGCTATTCAGCATTATATTACGTTCATTATACCAAAGACTACATTCCCAGAGGATATGATGAGCAGACTGTTCATAATGAGAGTTAGGTGTTGAGCATTGACACAATGGTGACTCGACTAATTTAAATGAATACAACTTGCTCTTAAAGTTACCATGACCCGTAAGAAATTGAGCGACACAGTGATCCACCTCAAGCCATGTCCTCGACAACCGTTCGCGAACAGATGGAAAAAATTGGTAAAGATGGCGCCCCTTGGATGATTCGTCCCAGCGTTGCTGCCATTCGTCTATGAGGTCATTATAGACATCGGACTGCTGTTGAAGCAATCTTGTAATTTTACCGCGATCCCGCGCGCCCAAGAAATCGCATTCCATGTTTTGTCTTGAATAGTACATGGCTGCACGTCTCTGCACCTCGAGATCGACCGGAAGGACACCTGCCAACACCGGCAAAGCCTCAGTGCTAACCGTCCTATATGCCTTGCACAAAAATATCAGTGCAAGTCGTTGGCCTTGTAACAGTTTGCGACGGACAGCGCCTACGGTCGCCCTATCGGCCCACACAGGTGCACCATAGCACATAGAACCTAAATAAGTAGCTCCGTATATGATCTTTAATGTATTAAATGATAGACCCCATGTCGCAGTTGATACCCTTGTCAATGCACAGAAACTCTTTTTAGACTTTTCATTAACTATTTTAATATGTTCGATAAATGAAAAGTTTCTTTCTAAAACTAATCCTAGATAACACACTGTGGTTTTATTTTTTACAGTAACATTGTCAAATCTAATGCTCGGCGGTGATTTGAGGTTACCTTTTAAAAGTAACTGGAAGGTTTTGTTGGGTGCAAAAGTTAAGCGATTACGTTCACCCCATTGAGATATCAAGTTCTAACATCTATTGGCTAATCTCTCAAGCCCCGCCCTAGTATCAGATTCCACCAGTAATAAGCCGTCATCAGCATACGCGTTCAGAGTACATCCGGATGGTATTGGTAAAATTAACTTGCTTTGTATGTTCATATAACTCAAAATATTACCGCAGCAGCTGCAGGTGGTTGCAAGCTTGTGGTTACATTGTTTAAGCACTGCCCCCGAAATGAGTTCATTCCTCTATAACTATGTCTTAACATTTCAATATTTATAATTCTATTATGTATTATCTTTGAAAACTTTAGTTGCAAACGAACTTGTGTTCCTTTCAAATAAGAGGGTGTCGTCAAACCTATGTCTACTATCGTATTGTGGTTTCACAACCACTGGAATGGTATTCACTTAACATAATTTTTCTTCTTTTGTATGTTTGTTACGCGATATCTTCGTCAATTGCGGACTGCTTTTCAAAATTCATTTTGGTATCGAAAGAGTATACCCCCGAGGCAGTAAATCAGGATCTGATGATGGGGTCCTAGAGAAATCAAGTGAACCCTCAAATTTTACAGCCCCGACAACGTGTTTAGCTTATTTATCTAACTTTATAGGTATTTGCGTTTATTAGTCGTTATGTCATGTTGCTGAGTAAAGCCGAGTAAAACAGTAGAATTAGTATTTTGTATGTAAAACTTACATCCATATTTTTAGCATAATTATGAAAGGGTGAAAATAACTGATTTTAAAGGGGTTGCCAGTCATTTGAAATTATTATTATTATTATATTACCATTTCCTGATAATAAGCAGTGTAATTGGTCTTTTATTGGAAACCAAAACCAAACACTGTAAAATGTATGTCATGTTGAAATCAATACTATGATATTGATACTCACCATTCAATGGATTGTTTATTTTGATATTCAAAAAATATCCATCTTCTCCTGGCCAAAACATCAACGGGTATTCCAACGTGTCATAAGAACGATGTGTTTCCGATATTTGTTGCAGTTGCCCATTATCGCGACGTGTAAGCACAAAATCGCGTGTTTCCAAGTTTTCACCAACAATCAGGATGGCAACTTCAGCTACTCTTGGAGCGTTAAGGGTCATACTCAGAAAAAATGTACATTTGCCATTTGTTAATAAAACTGATAAGTAAAGAAATGGAGAATCAATGTGACGAAACTGATATTGTAAAGCAGGGTACATACTGAACAGAACACGCA
The DNA here is from genome assembly GCA_902825455.1 of Arctia plantaginis. Lineage (NCBI taxonomy): Eukaryota > Metazoa > Arthropoda > Insecta > Lepidoptera > Erebidae > Arctia > Arctia plantaginis. The sequence continues at coordinate 8,420,266 of CADEBD010000171.1, read as the reverse complement.
TCAAAAGTTAAAAAAATAATAAAACATCAGTTTTGGATATTTAAGCACTTTAATATTCATTAAAATAAATTAATCTAAATAAAAACATAATATCTCAGAAATGTAAATCAGGCTCATCCTACCCGATGGGAATAACTGAATATTCCAATGATACGAATATATCATTAAGTCTAAAGAACCCTAAGCCTTTTTAGTTGTTTAGTTAAGTTAGTGTGACGTAGTGCAGTGAGTGCTACTCTTGAAGAACAAGTACAAAGTGTATTTTCATTGGAGTAGGAACCATAAGAAAAGTACCAATCGACGCACTCTTTAGGTATATTTTAATTTTTTAGCTAATAAATTTAAATTACTCATTACGCCTAAAGTCTTGATTGCCATTATTATGAGGGACCATCCAGCTACAAAATAATGAAATAACTCAATTGTATGAATCAGTATGTACGAGTATAATATGCAATTGTAGGTTTAGTAGTAAATTTAAATAAAATATATCCTAAATACTTGAATACTCTGCACAAGTACCCACACAAATAGTAAAATATTAAGTCAATCATATTTTTTTTTAGTTCAACAGAAATATGTATATTGTCACGTTCGCGTTCGGGCATCAAGCCCGTCATAAAATTATAATGGATAATAATTAATTTTACAAATTAGAGTAACTTCGTAAACTTAGCTTTACAATTTCTCAGTTTCGTAACATAACGCAATATAACTAAACTGAAGACAAACTCTGAGAAATTATAACCCCGAAAAATAATTCTGTTAGTACCACTTATTGTATACACAATAACTGAATTTATTTGTCTATATATTATTATAACTAAGACGTGGGCATAAAAAAGTACAATCAATCGTGTATGCTTACCGAAATTCAAATCGTTTATCACCCTGACAGTATTTTTTTCCAAATGCGAATTCAACACAATGACTCCCGTGTACGGATGAAAACAAAATGACCTCTGTATGTACGGTGAATTATAAAAAGAAGCAATGTTGTCAATTTTAGGAAAATTATTTCCCGTCAGTTTCGAACAACTGCGTTCAGAATTATACGCACGTAACTAACACTGAGTAACGAAATGTACTAATTTTGGGACAACATTAATATGAATTTTAATAATTTTATTAAACGTTCTAAATAATAAATCGTATTACTATTTAAATTATGGACTAAAAGAGACCTAAATGACTACAGTCAATCTTATGTAAGTCGACTAATAGTCGTAACAATTACTCTTTTATTAAGATAAATCGTTATTGGGACATTAAAAAATTGTATGGAAGATATTTTATAAAAAAATCCTATGCTATTTATACTATGATTTAACGAAAATATTATATTATTAATAAAAAAAAGATCCTATTAAAGACTAAACATAGATGTAAACATGATTAAAAATATGTGCCATAATATTCAAATTTTAAATCTGCTATTAAAGTAGTGTAACAAAAAAAAGTGCCAAATGTACATTTTTTCTGAGTATGACCCTTAAATGTGCGTTCGTGAGTTCCCGATGGTCGTTTATCCGCTCTGATCACGACTTTGTAAAAAAGAAAAGCAAAAAAAAAATCAAAAAGTATCCTATGTCCGTCTCCTTTTTCTAAGCTACCTCCCCACCAATTTTTAATAAATAAAAATTCATACTATGCACTGATGACAGGAAGTACACAGAAGGTGCTTAGTTTGTGATAAACTAAAGTAGGAGCATTCTCTATACTCTAATACCTAAATTTATTTTGAAGTAAAACTTATTTTTCTCTTCACAATCATTAAAACAATATAAATGCGCATATGCTTTAATAATTATAGAGGAACTTCTCATAGAAACATCTTTTGTACTATTCCGGTAGGAGGCGCGCTTTATTTTTTATTTAAATTATGTATTCTCTGCTCTGTTGAATACTAAATATCATCTATATTTTTGCCAAGATTCCCAGAAAAGGTAACACAGCTACTTTCCTAATGAAATAAAGATGCATCTTAGAGTAATATATAGAATCATCTTAGAGAATAGTTAATAATATATGTAATTACTAACTTATTAACAAATTGCATCGATGGATGTAATAATTACCTAATGAAGACAATTAAATAGCTGCAATTTGAAAGGGCTGAGGGATCGCATACCAATATGTCTAAGAGTATTCTGTGATTGGAGAGACATTGACTGCGGTACGTTCAATTTTCATTTTAGACACAAAATATAAACTATGTTTATGATGGATTTATCCATCATAAACATAGTTTATATTTGTATTGTATATGTTTATATATCGCCGGCCCCGGAGAATAAAATGGTAATGGCAAAAACTTAACTTTTCAGGAAAAATAAAAAACCAGTTTTTGTCTATAACTTGTCTGATAATAGACTTAGATAATCCAAAAAGGACTCAAATGAAAGCTTTTAAACTGTTTTAACAAGCCTTTAATTGGATCAATTAAATTCAAGATATTAAAAATTTAAGAAGTTAGTAAAAAGATAAAGTTATCGTAATGTAGTATTACACACTTACCATTTTGTTCTCGTCATTTTATTACAAATTGAATATTGTAATATCCTATTACAATGATATTCAATTATTTGACAGCGCTAAATTATGGAAAAATATTGTATCTTACCTTTTTATTCTCGTTCATACGGGATATCAATAATGAGGCAATAAAACTTAGGGCTATTATTCTGGTTAAGCAAATAAAATAAAGTTATGTTAATCAGATTTTACTTAACTTTAAATGCACCAGAAATTTTTTATAAAGAAATTAGTCGTCCTGATCTTCATTATCAGTAAATCTATGGCTTTCAGAATTACTACTGTCACACAATCTCATAAGGTTGTCGTGTAAAGCCTTACTTAATGGCAAAGGTTCCCTATAAGCGACTTTCAACTGAAAATCACTGACGGAACCTGGTGTAATAGGCGCTGTCTGTTTCATACCTCTCTTGCTTCTAGTTTGTAGTCTTTGACACTGTTCGACATTAAGTTGAGAATTCTAAGCATCAATAGAATAGATGGCTGTGAATGTAAAACACTTACTTCCATTACTTTGGACCACATTATTTTCTGACCTTCTTCATTATTGGCCCAGTTCTTGTTTTTTATCAAATCCTTTATGTCAAAGAACTCATTTTGTAACATTTCCTTCACAATATATTGCTCGCCGTTGATTTTAGCATTAATAATGATTGCATACATCTGTTTGGGTGTATATACGACCCTGTGTTTTAATTCACGTTCAATGCTAGAGTGCATGGAGTCGCCTTCACTCTGGAATTGGTCTGTTTCGAAAAATCTGTGTTATATTTATTTGAAGTTTCTGTTTTGTCCTGCACAACCATCTTAATATAAATAAATGTTTTTAATACCTCTTTCCTTCTCACTTAAGAAAAATTGCCACAGGCAGCTTCCTATTTCTATTGCTCCTCTTTTTGCAATTTTGTGGTGGCAGACATAGCAGTGACTTTTAAGTCTAGTACTATCAAAAATAGTAAAGTTGAAAATAGGATATTTCCTCTTATAATAAATTATTCCAACTACAGATTGTGGAATATTTAATACCTTCTCTAACTCGAAGATTGCTATGGCTGTATGTGAAGGATCAATGGATTCTTTTTCTTCTTTTTTAATTTGACGTACTCGGTCTTTGCTTTTTTGGTGTTTGTCATACTTATCTTGCAATGTCGCTTATCGAACAGAATCAGCTTCTCGGTAAAGAGTGCAAGTGGAGTATTGATCTTTTTCTGGTTTAAAAAATGAATAATTGAACTTGGTGTTAAAAATGTTTTCATATTGCCGTTTAGAAGCTATCGGGCAGTCATAATTTCCCTCTTGGAACCAACTTTGATATAGACGGTACATTTTACTCACATTAAGTAGCTCTGATAGATATTTTCTGGCAAAATCTTTTTTTACATAATGTGACTCGACTACAGGGAACAATTGAATGTGTTGGATGATATTTTCCTCCACTTTTAGAAGCATTTTACGTAGCCTGTTATTATGGTGCCCTCTGTTATCAACTAAGCCTTTGTCAGATTTGACTTTTTCTAACGCCGTATAAACTGTCTGATGCGAAATACTTAAAGTATTGACAAAAAAGGTTTTGCATACTTGCATCTACTGCCCGTCTAATTGAAAATAATAGTCGATTGACTGAGTACGATCGTTCTCTCGAACCTCTTTACGTCTTCTGCTAATGTGTGGTTCGAAATATATTGCCACTGTAGCTCATGATCTCCAAGTGCATAGTATTGCTGCAATAAAGCCTTGTGCTTGTGTGATTCTTTCTGCACATTTCTTTGTACACTTCATTCAGCTTTCACTGTTTTTTCTTAAACTCTTTTTTAGACCTGCATCCCACATAAGCTTCTCCTGAATTCTTTAGTTTTTTACTTTTCTGGTCCTGTGTTTCACTTTCGTTTCGGATCCGTTTTCTAGTTATTTTTTTCGCCGTACTTATAACATTTGCCGTAGTAGTTTCGTCTTCCAGACTGGTAGTAGTAGTTTGTATCATGGGCACTTGTTTAGAAACAAGGGTACTATCGCTTTCTTGGTTATCTTCAATAAGGCTATTAAGCTTATTCACAGTGTTGTGTTCACTTACGTTCGATGGTTCTAAGTTTGAACATGTTGACATATTATTTTTGTAATTAAGTAGGGTACGAGTACATTATAACAATTTACTGTCGCTGCAGTTGGAAATTTTTTGATATTATAAGTTTCATCTAATTGGCAGTTACCAATTTCAGAAACAGTATATTGTTTATTCACAGTCGGTTCACTGCTAGAAGAAGCTACAGTAAATTGGTTCTGACTTTCATTCTCTTGAATGCTGTGCTGGTACGTGGTTGCCATTAAAGTTATAAAGCACAGCAGGGATAGTATAGTTCAAACAACGTCGAGTTGACTTTTTTATACCGTTTTCATATAATGTTTTAGTATTATTATGTCCCAAAGATGGTGATGTCAGTCTCTTGGAAGTAGTGTCATTACCGTAAACTTTATCGGAATCTGAGAGTTGATGGTTGTCGTATAGTATTGAAGGCGATGCTATGAAATCAACTGAATTTAAAATGAAAGAAATATTTGAAATGGTTGAAGGCGTTTTTGAAATATCATGAGTGGCTGCTTTTATATAATCAGAGTCTCCTCCAATACTTGACGGTGTTTTAATAAACCGGTTTGGGCTTGGCACATATTCAGAAACAACGACCTTGCACCTACCGACTATTACTTTTTTCAAAATTTAGACAACTTTTTAGTGGGTAAAAAATTCAATTCCCGAGAGGCAGTACAAAATGCCTTTGAAGAGTTTGTTGCCTCACGTCCAGCTGATTTTTACAAGAAGGGCATCAATAAACTGCCAATGGGTTGGCAAAGATGCGTCGATTGCATGGGTGATTACTTCGAATAACAGAAATAAAAAAGTTTGAAAAAATAAGTACTTTCACTTATTGCATACAAAACGGCAATTTCATAGGTAAAGATCTATTATTAATTGTCTTAATACAATCACACTTACGCACGATAATTACTTTTATTAACTTGAAATCTTATGAAAACGGAATTATGATACTCATGCAACGAAGTTTTAAGAGACACTAATTAAGTAAACAAACATTGGCACGTGCGAGTATTTACAGGAGGTGGTGTATAGTGTCATCACTCTCTAACATTTGAATCACTATGTTCACTAAGGTAATGTTAGTCGCTCCACTTAAAAGTTTTTGAACGAGAATAAAATGATATTGGCGTTTAAAATTTTATCGTTGATTTCTTGCACGAGAATATAAGTGTAAAAGCTATTGCTATTTATTGTTTAATGAAACAATCATATCAATAGCGTCTGGTAATCTTATTCGCGTTAATGTACGCCTTAGAAAATTGGACGAATAATATTGTAATATTTTATAACTTTGTGAATAACGATAGAAAAAATACGAAAAAAATTGAATGAATGTATTGGGCTCTGTAGACTCCAAATATGACATAACACTAAAATTATGGTAATGGCAGTTGTCATTTTATTCTCCGGGGCCGACGATATGTTTGTATTTTATGCTTTCTATTGGTGAGAGAAATATTAAAAATACTTCAGCAGATTCAAAGTTAATAGACAGCAAACAAAAAAAAAATAGTACCAGTATACATAATGAATAACCCACACCTTCTGCCATAATTATAAAACAACATTAACAATATACATGGTATTATTTATTGTAATAATAACAACAAGAAATTTGTTCAGCGACTAATTTGTAGACAGAGCATCTATTCTAAAACGCAGTCATTACGTTCAATGAATCTAGCTTCTAATTACCTTCGCGTGTAATGCGAAACATGCTTAAGCGAGTTTTCTCATTTCATTAAATGTATAATTTTTTCTTCTGGCTCATTACTTCGCCGGACGGACGTAACGGTTAACAAAGTCTAGTCGACCACCTCGCCACGAGTTTACGACCACTGCAATATTGTGCGTAGCAAACTTAATGAAAAGGAAACGCCACTAGTATTGGCTACACGGCAGAGAACCTAAACCCTTAGAGCAATGTACGCTTGCCTGGCTAATAAAAAAAGGGGATGGATGTACAAAACTAATACGGTTAATGTACCTTTCTTTTGTTAAGATTTATTCGATTCATTACGTGGATGTATTTGACTTTCATTATGTTCCTATTATAAATGTGTGCAAACAATAGTAATCCTTTTACTGTTGTCTATAAAGTACTAAATGTGTGTGTAGCATTACTTAAAATAGAAGTAGCCTTGAAAATGTCATAAATTTTGAGTTGTCTTTTTTCAGTCTAAATGTATTAGAATCTGAGTATTATTTCAGGTACTGCAATATAACTTTTTAACTTTTTAATATCTTACTACTTTATAATCATCCCAAGGTCCCAAGTTTTAACGGTTTTAATTGCGTTGACTTAGACAACGCAATTAAAAGCTTTAAATTTTACTAATAATACGCTTTGCCGGTGAATCGACACCAGTAATTTTGTAGCGATCACCAACTTATGGTCAAGGGAAGATGATAATAAATAGGAAGGTATATGGAGGCTAGCCTAGGAACCAATAATAACACACAGTATTTCATTGAAAAGGTTTTATGTGTACTATGACTGTTGTTGTGGAAAGGGATTTGGAAAGGTTATGGCACAATTAAACCAGTCTTCTTTCACAAAAATGTAAGTGTTTATTTTGATATTTTTTCTTATTATCATGTTCTCTTTGCAAAATTAACACAATGAAGTAACACAACGTAAAAAAAAATGGTAAACCCTGACCTCGATCATCATCTATTATTACCAGGTTTCAAACAGAAAAAAATAGGTCCAGAAAATGCTCCTACCATAAGCTACCATCGCTTCTAAAGAACAGATTGTATGTTCAAGTCAGCTTTTTTGTGTATTCACTTTTTCAACAGAGATATTTGGTATTTCGCGCCATAAGATGACATTGATTTATCGCGAGTTGTTATTGGTGCCTAGACTAGGACACACGTCCTATTTTGTCTGTCAAACAAGCTCAGCCGTAACATATCGTGCTATCGGCAATCGTGCGGAGCGAGAGTGCGTGGAACTCTGCAGTCTCCTTCTGCGAGCAAGTTATGCTTGCGAAGGAGATGGCGAGCGGGACCGGGAGAGGTTAAGAACTCTCCCGGCCCGCCACGCTCGGGAACGGGCCCGGTAACGCAGACGACTCAGGCGCCGGAGGTCGCAGAACGACCTCCGTCCTCCATAAGCGCAGGCCTGGGGGTTACAGTTGAGGCCATCTGTCATCCTAGCAGAAGCAGGCCGGGGTGGCGGAGAACGCGCTGCGAATCGCGCGCGCCCTTCCGGGAGCACAGAGGGAATATGGGGGTTTCCACACAGGGGGGGTCGTAGTTGGCCCGAAGGTACGTCGGGGCACCAGGGATTTCCTTTCTAGGGTACACCTGGTTCCTCGACTACTGGTACCTGAGACGGCGTGCGGTTTTAGTCGGTTCGAGTCCGACATTGCCACCGGTAAGTGGTATCCGAGGGGATTCCCGCACAGAAAATAAAATAAAAGGGTGTCGTAAGGGCCGACTAAGGGAGCAAACTACGCAGGACAACAGAAAAAGTGGAAACAAATCCTATACCAACCCGTCTGGCCGGCGTGGTATAGTACGCAAAAACCTCCGTTCTTAGCAGAGGCCTCTGTCCAGCAGTGGACTAGCAAAGGCTGTTGATAATGATAACATAACAAGAAGAAGGTTAAAATTACCTTCCAAGATTTGTTTACATCACATTACTTGTGACATTTAGTCACGAGTGCAGTTAATTAAAATTAAAAACGTCAAAAAATCTCTTTGAAAATCAATGCCCGATATTGCACGAACGTAGATACAAATTTAAATGGAATCATTGGTGCCCAAGCCAGACTCAGTCAAACTTTTTATTATTATTAGTAGATTTTATTACACATACACACAATGGAAAAGAATTTATTCTGATTTGATCCATCAGAATAAATTCATTTCTTTTTCCTTTACATATTGTAATAACAACATTATAACACGCCTGATTAAATACTAATATCTTTTATACTTATGTATAATGAAAATGTTTAAATTTGTTTCTCAAATACAATTCTTTGCCGTCATTTAAAAAGTAATATCACTCATGAACGCACAAAAATAAAACAGAGATTCATTCAAAGAACAATGGCAGAAACATATTTACCTAAAACTTAAGCGTGTAAAAAATCGAGTCACAGTAAACTTAATCAATTTTTTTTCTATGATTTATCATTACACCACCATGTGTTGTATAAGTCTTATAAAAGATAAGATATTTTTGAAGATTTTATTTGACCTAAGTACGTAATGTCAGATTCGCCATCACGTATAACTGACTAGGGATGCGTGGTGGCAATATTATATATGGAACAATTTATCGATAATCGATTCTTATAGCTTTGGCTGAAATATTTACCGAAGGTTCACTATTATGATTATGAATTTGCTTCTGCCCGTTTCTTCACTCGTACGGTAGAGTGACTGAATCAACATAATTAGAAATGATTTAAAATATTTTTGACTCTCTTTAAACGATTTTAAACACACTAAAGAAATAGAATATAGTTACATTATTTTCCACTACACAGTGTGATGAGAAAAATACATTGTCATTGATAACGGCACATAAATAGACATACATCGATATTTTCAAATTTTCGATACGTCGTCGTTTAGTACATATCTCTTAATCTGTTGTTTAGATCCTGTCAAGTTCCGGACTCACCACGTTTGTTATTTTATTTTTGTTTTATTTAGTGTTAAACTCGAATAGATGTTATGCTTTTTTTTATTTCATATACTGTAATAATAATGAAAATAATATTTTCGGCTATCTGACACACAACGCCATCTAGTTTCAAACAAAACATTAACAATATGTTAGTACTTAACCTCGAAACATTTAAAATCCAATATCTTTTTTCCTAGACTTCTTTCGCAAGTAATTTTGATATGAGAATGGTCAAGAATAAATTCTCAAGTGTTTAGGATTTTTTGATATTTAAACGCTAACATTTCAGTTCAAATAAAATTATGTATGGGGACCTGCCATTGTCCTTTTGGATCTGGCTACGGAAACGGTTATATGTATAGATAATATTATATCGGTTTGGGATACGGTTAAATGAATGCATCGATACTTACCGATGGTAAGTACATTGATTTTATGTAGAAAGTAGTACCTATGTATTTTCCTAAAACATGTCGATATTTTTAAAATTGATTTTATTATTGAAATACTGCTTTTTGTATTTAGGTACTAATGAAATGAATGTTGCTTATAAATTCGAAATTCTGATATAAAAGTAATGGTATTTATAATAACTTCGGTCATTGAGCTTCTGTATGAATAAACATGTTTACTAAGTCCAGACACCCGAATACTAACTAACTAAAGGAACGATTTCGACAACAAACATAAACTCCATAGCTATAGGCTTTCAGAAGTCGGTATTAAAGCTAAGGTGTAAAAAGATTAATTACAGTTGCAGGCAGTGCAACTACTTTGTTCGGCATTTCTTATAATCAGAATAGTACTAGTCACAACTAGTCATAACTGAGACAAACGCAGTTAATTATTAATAATGGGAGAGGCCTATATCCAGCAGTGGACTGCGATAGGCTGATGATGATGATGAAGCGCATTTGATAGTAATGGCATTTTAGTTCTTAAGCAACAGGAAAATGCCATTTTTTCAAGATAACATAGTTACATTTTGTTTTTATACTATCAAAATTTTCTACCTATTTTGACCAATACTTCAATGATTAATGTAATTAGTCATTTTTCTGTGTTAATTAATAATGATCCAGTGAAAAAATAGCAAACAAAATCATTTGCAAGGTTTATCATTTAGATTTCGCCTTAATCCCAAGTTGTTAGAAAAACTAATATCTGTTACATTTATGGTTTCGGATAGATTTTTAATTCGGATATCTATTTACGATCACTGAGCTCTATAACATCCCTAAAGTAAAATATCTTCACCTACTTATTACGTTCACGCAACGAAATACGTGGATTTTACGCCTGTCTATCAAAAATGTCGTCGCCTTACTTTGCAATAAATAATTTGCGTTTACTTACTATGTATGTAAAGTAAATAGGAATAGCCTTATATAAAATCTGTATTAAATAAAAGTTCAAAGTAAACAGAATTCTCCTGCGAAATCGGTTTATAAAATAAAGTAAGTCCAATAATTCAACACTTCGTCGCTCCTTAGAGGGCGAAAGATATAAAATGGCGAAAAACGTTACTAATTCAGTTTGCGCCCGACGTACAGTGTACTCGGCAGCCACTAGGTCTTTACACCGAGTGGAAGAGGAAATAATATCTGTCGATGGATAAGGGGTCCCTATAGTTAGCTTTGAAAACTACGACTTCGCTTACTCAACGTAATGTTAGCGATCGTGGCGATTTATATAAAACTGGAAACGTATTTTTTGTCTAACATTTGATGGTTCTTTTCAGTTTGTAGATCGTCACCAGAGACATTGAATTTAGTCTCCAACAGGAGTCTGTCTATTGCCGACGGACATTCTTAGTTAAACTCGTATATCCACATAAGAAGGTATCAAAGACATAATTTATTTATTTGTTTCTACCCAAGAAAGTACACTTGGAATTTAAATAAGTAATACATACTAAGTAGATTAATATTGGATTTAATAAATCTGCTAAATTTCTTTATCGTTAAACAGTTTGTATATGTTCTAGATATCACTAAGACAGAGTAGCATAGCAACTGGTTCTTGAAATTGCCAGAGATATGACTTCTTCGCAAAATAAACAGATATCAAAATTACTAACTATAAATGATCGCTAAATATATGTAGGTATTTATGGGTACTGTTTTTCATTTTAATTCTCAGTTTATGTATTGGCCACTTGTAAAATAGTGAGGGAATACTAATGATACCATTAAAAAGTAGGATTAGAAAAAAAAAGAAATTGAGACGCGAGAGAGTCTGCTCATAAACATATGTATATTATTAAATACATACAAATACAATACAAAAGTTGTTGATGAATCAATCCCCTGACCACAACTCAGCTGCTAATATCACTCACCCTTAGACGAACAGGCATATTTATTACGAGCTAACTTTTTTTAAATGTATGTATGTTATGCAATGCAAGTGTGTTAGGAGAAATAGGCCTAGGAAACATTCGACATGGTTACAAAAGTTGTGATATCTTGTAAATGTACTTATTGTAATATAAAACTGTGCAACGCAACATTCAATTATATCTGATAGCGATACGTCATCCAATCTAGAGTAAACAAACTAAAAACGCAACGATAGATACAATGCTTCGTCACAAATGATCAGGTTCTTTTCAGGTGGCAGAAATTTGACTAATTTGACTTGTTTTTAAGGTTCCGTACCTTAAAGGCAAAAACGGAACCCTTTTAACATAACTTTGTTGTCTGTCTGTCGGCCTGTCTGTCAATACCCTTTATCTCAGGATCGCGTTTAGGTATCAAGTTGGAATTGGAACCATATGTTCAGGTCTACAGTCACTCGAAGCTGTAAAAATCCGAACTTCTAACACGTTACGTTACTTCTAACATATTTCGATACTCTCAAGGGAATCAAAATTTGTAGGGTACTTCCCGTTGACCTAAAACTATGATGTTTGGCAAGTAATATCATCTTATACTACAAGTACAGGAAAAAATCTGAAAACAAAGTACGTAATCAATCGTCGTAATCAATTATAGGTTTTGGAAACTGAATTACGGGAAAAGCTCTGCAAAACTGCGAGACTCGATTCCTTAGCTTTTTACAATATGTCTTTACAAATTTGTACAGAACCCGCGGTGGGCGAGTCTAACTCGCCAAGTGCGAGTCGGATTTTTTTATAATTTGGTCCATTGCTGGTTTTATCATTCATCTGTATGATTTTGTGATAAAAGGATATCCCAATCATAAAACATTTGAAAAAACACATATCTTATCACTCTCATATACTCTACTCAATAGTTTGGAATAGTATTTATATTGCCCGGTCAATTTGTTTATTTCAATAGTTTTATCATATTATCCACTCTTTTGAAGCATATATGTTGATAATATTTGGTATAGAGGTACCTGACACACTTTTAATCCCAAGCAAGGAATTAGTGTACCTGATGCACCGCGCGATGTAACTGTAGGGCGTAGCTAGTTAGGAATATTAGTGATGCGCTCATTTAGCGCCTTAAGACAAAGGCGAACACTGCACTAGCTTACAAGACCAATAGCGTACATTATCTGCAGCAACATTCTCGGTCTAGTTTGCTCGTTGTTTACAGTGGCAACTTCAAACTTGTTAAAGTCGTCTTCAGAAAGGCGGGGTGGGCACAGGAGTAGCTTTTATGCACCCACCGCTAGCGGAATGCCACGCTTCTAGACTGATTGCAGTGACAATATTGTAGTACCCCCCAGTCGCATGCCCTCGGCAATGTGAATGGCCTTGGAGCTCTTCGCAGTAGTTTGTGCGAAAGTAACTCTTCAATAATTCAATCTATTTTAACTGAATGCAAATGAATTCTACAGTTAGTTTTATATTAAAATATTTAATATTATTCATAGTCACTCATAGATGTTTACAACATTCAATCCATACTTATATTATAAATGTCAAACTGAGTTTATTGTTTGTTACGCTTTCACGCCTAAATCACTAAACTGATTTTGAAAATTATTTTACCAATGGAAAGCTACAATACCAGCGAGTAACATAAGCTACTTTTTATGGCGATAACCGACATACACGCGAGCGGAGCCGCGGACAAAAGCCAGTAAAGATATCATTGTATTCTTTTGAGTACAGCTGCGGTGTGTGTTCTTGGTACATAGGTAGATACATACTTCATAATAAAAAATATGTTCAATCAAACAAGCCTATACAGCTTATAGCCTCAGAGATCCATCGATCTACATGTACGCCACTTCATTACAGAGCCGTTCATTGAAGGATACTTGAGTAACAATTTTGCTATTAACCTCTCTAAGCAAAGTAAATTCCGTGTTAGGCGTTCACAATAGACCGTGGAGAAAGTTTTAAGCTCATTTTCTCATAATCTCTAGTTTCGTAGGATCGAGGCCCGAGGAGATTATACTTGCCAAACTTTATATTTTACGCAACAGATATATTATTGTTTAGAAATTGTTGTTCAAGTTTAGTACAAAGAGTCGATAAAGTTTTTTTTATTCCTAGGTGATTTATTGTATAACTTAATTTAGTTTTTATGAATATTTCATCATGGCAAAAATTTGCACGTTTTACTGAGTGACTAACACCAGTGACTAATAAAGTGTAAAATATAATTCTAATAATAGGCCACCGATAACAAAACTGTAAAAAAAACTCGATAAAAATTACCCTTTAAAAAGCAAGCGCAAAGGCAAAAATTGCAAATTGATGGGTGGAATGGAAACATCTTTTTACAGTAAAACCCGTTTTTATAGCCACAAAGTAATCAAATGAATATCGAGTGAACTTCTGACTAACTCAACACAAGAGGCTATCCGACCAGCTGTTATGTCATTATCGAATAAGCTGCAGAAAAAATTTGCAAATTGTAGTCAGAAAAATGAAGTGGTTTGAAAGCACTGCTGATTTAAAATGTATATATATAGTAGGTACTCGATAGTGGTTATACTCGATCAACAAAATATGTTCCATCTCTTTTGAGTATGTGCTTTCTGGCCACTTGCAGAAGCTATCGTTTTTGATCTGCACGTACGTAGAGGTACGTTTAAAAGGAGTTAGTAATTTAAAAATAGTAGTAGTAGTCAAAACGACACCTTGATTTGAAGAATATATTGAGAATATATTTGCTTAATTTCTATAAATAAGTTTTTTATGGTATAACTCGATTTAGAACATATTTATGCCTTTTTTTACTGTAAAAACATTTTGAGAGCATCTAAGACAAAAGCTATATGATCTTTATGACTTAGGAGCTGTAAACCTACATAAATATATATTTATAACAAAGCACACATCTGTCTAAATACTATATGCCATAATTTACTTGATTTTATAAGTCACATAAAAACACGCATGCCATTCTACTATGACACTTACCGCTATACTTCCCAACTACACGTTTTGGCACTTCTACTTTTTGGGCGAGGTTTTATAACAATTCTTTTAGTACTGTTACACAGTGTGATGTTTCAATAGGACATTAGGTCTATTTTGATATTTCTCAGTACAGTTGTTAGTGAACTAAAACTGACTATAGTTCATTTTCTTCATCTCTTTATAATTACGTTTATCATCGGATATAGAATACTTATAAACAACAATTTTAAAGCCGTTTTGTTCTATTTTATATCAATGTCCATTAATATCAGTTTAAGCACATTTTATTAGATGTTTTTATTTTATACAATCTCATCATCTCAGCCCATCATCTCTCTTCCTAAATATGTGTAAGGTCAGTGCAATGAGTTTTCTTCTTCCATTCTCCTTGATCGCTCGAGATCCTGTTTTACACACTCCTTAATTTCATTGCGAAATAGTTTTTTCTCTTTCTTCTATGGCCGGTCGCCTGCTTGACGACTTGGGAATGTAATCGTTCTTCGCACACAATATCTAGCGAAAGATTCCAATTCAAAACTGCCAGAGTTTTTCGTATTGCCAAGTCAAACAGCTTCATAGCTCTTTTTCTTCAGGACATCCATTATTATTTTATTATTGCTTTTCCCTTACGTGTGGGTTTAACCAGACATTTAAAAAAATCAGAATTATTCCTATTAACAAAGTTACTTTTTTTTCTGAAATTTTGAATTATCTTATTTCTTAATATTCAAATTCAAATTCAAATTCATTTATTACCAAAAAGAAAAGCACAAAATATGTGATACATTGCCGGTGGCCCCACACTAGGCAAGCCTGTCCTATGGGTGCCAGTTGCGATTACACATTTCGCTATACATTGTTGTTCGGTAGACATTACATCGTCGTTTTCAATTTAAAGTATACAGTGTTACTTGCTTATATTTGTGACAGCAATCTATTTCCTCCGAGTATGCGTTTGGAAGAAAACAATTGCCGTCCCAAACGAGTTGGCAACAAAAAAAAAGGGATAAAAAAATATGAAAAATGATTATATATATTATTTTGTTGATTTTTTGTTGATATTGTTATTTTCTTTTTATTTTATACAATCAAAAACTGTGTAATGGTTTATAACTTATCGTGATAAACTTCTTATACAAAATACAGATTTATAAATGCGATTGTGAATGTGAGATTCGTATAACTAAATTTAATCGATTAACTATCAAAAATGAATTTTACGTAGGTACTGATTGTCAGAAGTACAGAGAATTATAACAATGTGTTTAATTCAAAAGAATCATAACTTACAATGATCGACTGCTTGAATCTTTATAAACCCAAGAGATGCCGACTACAAAAGCTAGTATTTCTTATGGTTGAGCTCTTTTAGTATTGCGAGGAAATGATATTCCATACGATGACTGAATACTCTGTGTAAAACCCTTTTCTGAAGTAAATTAAAGTAAAAATTAAGTACGAATAAAATATGTGCAGCTTCCGCTAGAGCTAAAAAGGAAGGAACCCAATTCTACTACAGCCGATACTTTTAGTAGTGCGACACTCTTATTATGTTCTATATAAACTTATTTAAAAACTTACACAATTATTTTTAAACATTTTAAATAATAAATCTTTACCTATGAAATTGCCGTTTTGTATGCAATAAGTGAAAGTACTTATTTTTTCAAACTTTTTTATTTCTGTTATTCGAAGTAATCACCCATGCAATCGACGCAACTTTGCCAACGCATTGGCAGTTTATTGATGCCCTTCTTGTAAAAATCAGCTGGACGGGAGGCAACAAACTCTTCAAAGGCATTTTGTACTGCCTCTCGGGAATTGAATTTTTTACCCACTAAAAAGTTGCCTAAATTTTGAAAAAAGGAATAGTCGGTAGGTGCAAGGTCTGGTGAGTATGGCGGATGAGGGAGAGCTTCCAACCCCAGCTCTTGCAGCTTGGAGACTGTCTGTTGCGCAGTATGGGGTCGCGCGTTGTCGTGAAGGAGCAGTGGGGACGACCGATTGACCAAAACTGGTTGCAGATGTGCAAGCTTCTCCATCATTCTCTCCAATTCTTCACAGTACACATCTGCATTAATGCTCATGACGTTTTGTTAAAAGCTGTGGTGAATCACATCCGCACTAGACCACCAAACAGTGACCATCACCTTTATAGGGGTCATTTTTGGTTTAGGGCATTTCTTTGGTGCTGAACCAGGGTCTAACCAACTTGCTGAGCGCTTTCGATTGTCGAACAGAATCCATTTTTCGTCGCACGTAACAATTCGTTTCAAAATTCCTTCATTTCTTTGCCTGTTGAGCAGCGCAAGGCAGGTCTCGACGCGTACGTTGCGATGGCGATCGTTAAGGTCGTGGGGCACCCATCTATCAAGCTATTTTACCTTGCCAATTTGTCGCAAATGGATCAATATCGTTTTGATGCTTACATTAAAAGCTGCTGCTAGCTCAGCTGTAGATTAAGTTTCGTTAGCTTCCACAATCGCCTTTAATTCATTATTGTTAACCAAAGTCTCCGGACGACCACGAGCTTCATTTTTAAAGTCAAAATTTCCAGAACGTAACCGGGAAAACCAATAACGGGTTGTGCGTTCGTTTGTACAGTTCTCTCCGTTAACGTTTTTGATGTTACGTGCCGTTTGTGTCGCGTTGGTGCCACGACGGAACTCATATTCCATAATTACACGAATTTTTAAAGTATCCATTATGACGAAAAATGTTCAAATTAATGAAAATACAACGCTTATCAAAAAACAAAAGACTGAGTTTGTAAATAGAATGTCATGGTTTTAAAACAAAATTAATTTGAATTTAGAATACAGAGCCATTACAAATTGTTTTATTTGAAATGACCAGTACTGAAGAAAGGCAATTTCATAGGTAAAGACCTAATAGTTACGTTCTAGCCAACACTTAAGTTTAAAATTAACAGCAAAGGAAACACAGATGCAATATAGCGCTTCACAATTCTAATAGAGTTATCAAAGAATTTACATAGTTCTCTCGGTGATGTAGCTGCTGCGTTCAGGTTATATTTAGGTTCACACAAAGTTAGTTTCAGTTTCCATTATAGTTGGTCCCGCGGTGTCCTGTCCGGAGTTATTCCTCTTAATTTTGAATAACTTTTGTAATATTTATAACTAGTTTGTTGTTAATTGTGTTTATAGACTCGAGTTGCTAGAGAGGACAAATAATTTAAGCTTTCAACTTTTAATTGAAATTAAGTATAGTATCTATTTATTTCAAATTTAACATTTACTTTATTAAAAGTTAATTGTTAATGCACTTGTAATCCCAAATTGAAGAAAAATTATTTATACTACTAACACTTGGTTGAATGTGAATGTGGTAGAATATTATTATTACTTTTTAAATAAATCTAAAGCCCGTCGAAGTAGGTAAGTGTCTAATACCTTTGTAAATATTGACAGTACTATTAGGATTACCTGTCAATAATATGATATAGGGAGAGGTAGTACAATATATTATACTCAAGTGCGTTTCATAAACAAAGTATTTATTTAAGCTGGACCAGCTGCTGAGTTCGCAACGTAACGAGTACACATAATTTTAAGTATTCCTTCTAAAATAACGTGAGAAAAACAAGCGAAAGCATTTCAAAAATGCTGCATTGTTTTTGTTATAGGAACCCGGAATCAGTTGCTGTTTAGGATATGAATGAGGCATCGTAAATTTAGAACATAGTGATGCGCAATTTACTTTTACCGTGGAATGATTCGGCACAGGGGCCGGCTCGACCGTTATCATCACCTTACAGAAAACCGCTGTTAAACAAGTCCTTCGTTGCTTTTCACCGAGTGAGTGAGGAGGCCCACTCCCCCCTAATTCTAGGGGAGGAGGCGCTTAGAGGGCGGGCACGAACTTGTGTCCCTTAAGTTGCAGGTGTCCACGGTCAGCAGAAGGCACTTACCTTCAGGTGACCAGTATGCTCGTTTAGTAATTAACCGACTTCAAAAAAAGGAGATGGTTCTCAATTCGACTGTATTCTTTTTTATGTTTATTACCTCAGATCTTTTGACTAGGTGAACCGATTTTTGATGATTCTTTTTTTATTTGAAAGCTGGTGCTTCCCGTGTGGTCCCATTTCAATTTGGTTCAGTTCTGATAATGGCGTCCATGAGAAAACCATATAAGTCTTAAATTTACATTCAGTATGTTCGCGACAAACAGATGAATAACTCAATATCACGCAAATCGATTTCGATAAAACTTTTTTTATTTTAAATTACATTTAATTAATGCATGTTATTTCAGTTATTCTTAACAACGCTATTCTACGTGAAAATTCTAAAACCGTTCATAATATGCTAATTTTTGCGCGCTTTGTGTAGTACACAATATTCAAGTATGAACACTTGTTGCGTTAAAACCATATTAATTCTAACTTTACGGTCAAATTGCTTTGTTTAGGTTTTGACCTAGATCAACAATTGCAAATAATCAGATGGAACCGATACTCAAATATAAATGTTGTTAGTAATACTTATCTTGCGTTCAGGAGAAAATAATCATAAATTATTAATTTGTAAGCAGATAAAACGAAGTTACATTTAAATAACGTCAAAAATTATCTTAAAAAACAAGACAAGTGCATATCCAAGTCGCGCATCTTATTTTCCGTACAAATTTGCTTACAGATAGTCTCATAGTCATCTTGGGACACGATTCTCAACGACATCTGCCCTTTTTTGCCAAGTAACCAACTTACTTTTCCGTTATAATATTCGGAAATAGGTAAGTAGTATAAAAATATAAAAACAATTTCTAAATTTTTCCTTGTACTTGTGCAGTAAGGCTTTTGTATATCCTATAGTTTTCGATTTACTTGCAAAATGTTTAAAATCATTTCTTTCGATAGCATTGACTTCAGACTCTTTATTTGTCTCAAATTTCAAGAGACAGCGGATATAAGTTGGATTGCATGGAATTGATGCATTGCACTTGGATTACCAAATCAAATGTCGGACGTTACAGTTCCTGGTGGACCTACCCCGTCCCAATATTGAAGCTTTACAGTTTTCTCCAGTCGAAACAGGTGTGGTCAAAAAGACAATCCTCTCAATCAAATCCAACGCCATGGGATGTGATAACATTAACCGTCTCATGATCATCCCTATCCTCGATTACCTTCTTCCCGTGCTTATGCATATAACAATTTTTTCTCTTGACTCGGGGACTTATCCCACATCGTTGCGTAAGGCGTTTGTCATACCCCTTCCCAAGATCCCGAACCCAACACTCCTGAATCACCTCCGACCAATCTCCATTCTTCCCTTCCTGTCCAAAGTCCTTGAGGATTGTGTAAACCAACAACTAGGTATTTCTACAGATGCGATATCTAAGTTTAATTCGTTCTTTTTCTACTGTAATGTTAAAAGCTAGGAGAGATGTGAGAAGCTAGGAGAATGTGTCGAAAGATTCACTAGTACAGTGAATCTACAACTACAACTAACAAAATTTTGTGTGTAACACAGACAGAAATATGTTTCGCAGCATTGTTCCTTTAATGTATACACAGCCTAAAATAACGAACCTTGTTCCAATGTTGGATGCAGATAAATAACTCTGTAGTGTTCTTGTTGAGTTGTTTATTAACTTGCTAAAAGGCTGAATAGCCAGTCTAGCGCCATAGAGTTATTGCTATCAATAAGGTTGCGTCGAAATAAATTTTTATCTTTGATTTGAACGCTATCAGTGTTAGATAAATGTTTTAATGATATTTGGCTTTCTTGGTCAAGATTGAAGCTTTTGAAAGCTTGTTTTTCATTAAACTGTTTATTTCAATATTATAGCCCATAGGTTATAACCCACTGTTGCAAAGTTATGACTTACAAGATAATTAACAAAGGGCAGCGCATATTTTTTTATATTATATTTCTTATGCAGGGCCATTAAAGCGTACCTGTAATAAAATTATTTTCTTATTTCAAATATACTTTACAAAAAAAAACAACAAATACATTGTTAACTCCTCAAAACTCAAAATATTTTACATTTACTGTTCTAAATTGTCTCTCAGAATAAATCAAACAGTTGCGTATTTCCATTGGGCTGAAGATACATTTTTAATAGAAAGTAAAGGTCTTTCACACTTTAAACCAACATAACCCCTTGATTGGACGATCTTTTTCTTTCTTTTTCTCAACAAATTGTTCGTGGTGAGAAAAAAAAGAAAAGATATAATAATAATAATTATCTATGTTCCTAGTAAATTTGAAAACACTACACGCGTAACATGATGTTATCGATTGACACGTAATATACGTATGGCTTTGGTGAGCCGTTCCTATTTATAAGTATGTAAGGAAAATCAGTGAGCTTTTGCTTCAGAAATGTATAACAATTTTCCCGTATGCGTTGCGGCCGCTGTCAGTTCGTGGCCAAGTTAAAAGCCGCTAATCCATTTGCCTTTTATCTCCACTATAGAGAACTCACCAAAATATTTCATGTTGGTAAAATGTTCAAGGATAACTCATACTTTTGAAAATTTTTGTACGTCGTCGGTGAAATTCAATTTATATTTCGTTTACATTTTTTCTTTAGAGTTTTTACAGGTATATTTAAGAGTTTTAAGTTCGTGCGTGTTAGCCAAGTATAAACATAAGTAAATAGAGCGCTGCACCTTCGTCATACTCCAGCATATGCACGTTCTGCCTGAGTGAAATTAAACACTACTATTTAATTAACACCAGAGATATAATGTACTAACTATGCGGCAAGCAGTTAAGTGAATACAAACTAAAATAATACGGCCCAACTAATACGAGTATAGCGTAGAGGACTAGGAAGTCAAATTCTAATTAAGAAACATATTATAAATATGTCTGCCATTACAAATATGTGATTTTTTATTTGATCAGATTTATTTATCAAACTAGCTGAGACCTAGTATTTTATTATAACAGAACTCATTCTGGCTTTAAAACAATCTTATTCAGTTCTGCGATTTTCATACATTTGCATATATATTTTTTCCTTATTAAAACTCTATTATTCCACATAAACACAAAAGTAGATAAAGGTTTCCAAGAGGTTATGAACTATTTATATACTTAAGTTATCAGACTAATAATTTATCAAAGTTTATCTGTGCTCCCAAGAAAGATGTTACACCATTCGTTAACCAATTTTAAAGATTGGTGTAAACCTTTTAAAAAATAATGTTATTTACAGATTGTAGAAATAACTTCAATTTACTTTAATCTAACTTAAGTGCCAAGTATTTTCAAAGTATTATCATTCATCGTCTTGAATTCCCAAAGCGATATCCTCGAAAGATAATCGATCATCAAGAAAATGGTATAACATTAAATTTAAAAAATCCATTATCGAGGTGCTTATATTCATTGATCGGATCCACTTACGTTGAAACTAAGCTAAAGATAAGAAGAATTAAAACTGAGAATTATAATCATTTAAATATCTTTTCATATTTTACGATGTTCATAACTAAAACAAGTGAATGATGTGGACCGAGGACGTCCACAAAATGTACGCTGAAACCACGTAATGGTAGATAAAATTGTTGACTTTATAAAGTCAACTGAACTGTGAACTTGTGTTCGTAAATGAGAAAACTTACTGATCTAGTATTTGAAGGAAAACTGTTTTGCTTGTGCAAAATATTTAAAGAAACAATTAGGACTCGTCCCTAAAAGAAGTCTACGCAATAATTTACGGGAAATAGCCTATTAAGTCTCGAGGGACTTTACAAACATATATAAAACGGACACAAAGAACACCCAGACTCAAAACATCAATTTGTGGATCACACAAAGTGGTGTTCCATGTGGGGATCGAACCCACAACATTCAGTAGGAAGCGGCGTGGCGACCGCTTAACCACTACGTGCATTTTTTGTGGAAATTAATTATTATGGTCATGGATCGGCAAAAAAAACTTTGACTTACTTAGTTGTTAGTTTTACATTTAGGATATTCACAAAATAAATTGCCGTTACAAATATATTAATAAAGAACAAAATGTTTATTTTATTGAACAAATTTATTAATAAAGCATTAAAATACGTAGCATTTTTTTCAAGGTTGTTTCTCTTTATCTTGAAATATAGATTAAGCTCAGTAGTTTGTCTTTAGAGTAGCTAAACAGATTTAAACTTAGTCTTAAATAAACTCCTTTGGACGAGATCCAAGAGATTTACCTGCTAATTTGTTATGTTGAACTTTTGAGTACATATACTAGTTTAGTCAGAATAAAAACTTTCGTGAGTGGTATTCATTTATTCATTAAATATAAACGCGATGAGCGTGACGTCTGACACCGTCACGGCAGAATTTTTGGTTTCCTGAAAGAGGCCCCACGTCGGATTAGCCGAGTATAACACATACGAAATACACACGTGATTCTTCTTTCATAAATATATTAATTTTCTACATATTTTATTTATATTCAATCTTTAATTCTTGGCGTTAAAAAACGGGTCACGTAGTATGAGTACGAGTACGTTCCCTTAGTGTGTATGGTATCTTTTTTGTAATAAGAGGAGTTGTGTATCTTACTTTCATGGCTGAGTTTCTTATTAGTACATAATTAAATTGTAATAGTGTTCTGATAAATGACTTTATGGGTTTAATTAACGATTTTAGACTTTTAGTTAGATATTTTATTAATTTTTCATGCATTCAATAAAAATATATTTTATAGAACTTTTTGTAAGATACATAAATAATGCTATGTATTTCGAGTTTAAGCTTGAATATCCTTCCTTACCAAGTTACCATAACATGGTGATTTCTGAGGTTAGTTCCATGTTATGGAAACTTAGTTGTACACAGAAATTTATATGTGAATGAAATTATTGTTTTATTATAACCAAACTTTAAAAATTCTGAATGGAGTTCAAATTCTGAATAGGTGTATCTTTAGAATTCTAAGTGCCAGAGTGACACAGGATACAAATGTTTACAAAAAAAAAACAGTATAGCGCGTAATTCGCCCTTTGGTGGAAGTTGTATTTATCAATAAATCACATGTTAAAATGTCAAACATGTCATAATGTCGAGATTGACATCAAATAAAGAAGGATAACTTCTACGTTACAAATCCCAACATATTGTTTACTAAAGATTGCCCTTTCAATTGCATATAGCTATTATATATCGCATTATCCATATATATATATCCAAAAATAAAAAAAAAATATATATATCTTTATAATAAGACAAACTTGCACATTTTAGAATAGTCATATACTAATTTTATTACTAAAGCTAACATAAAACTAAATCTAATGACAATAAGATGTACGAGTAAACCATATACAAAATGTAACCAAGACCTTATTCTGATTCTACAAATAAATTTTATTTTATTTATTCTGATTCTGCAAATAAATTTTATTTTATTTATTTATTTATTGTATATAATTTTTACATGACTAGAATATTAACTATATAGGGTAGTAGAAGCATAATTTCATTGGTAATTATAAATTTTCAGCTATAGATCACACCAAAATATGCGTGGTGTTATACGGATGGCGCGTGGGTGCCAAATAATTTCAAAACGGTTGTGAATGGCCACAAAAATGATAAATTTGTATACGCTACACGTCCGCGCCATCCTCGCCGTCTCGTCTGAACAAAACGCCGCAATGCTCCTAATTGCAGTAATTATGAAACTCTTCGCTCGTTGATGAAAGTAATTTTTCTGTAGCGACTACCAATTAGGCGTTACCAATTAGTGAGAAGAGGCGTAATTTGTTACATGAACCCAAATTATAAGGGAATATATTTATTTGCTTTTAATGCTTCCATAGTGGTCAGTGTTTTATTACGTATAATTCATGTACAAATCCACAACCAGTATTGATTGGTCTTCTGTTTACTTCTTTACAAATTTACAGCCCTTTTTAGCGATAAACAGAGGCCTCAACGTTTGTTATTATCTGGTATAAATAGCACACTTGAGAACTTAAAAGATAACTAAATACCTTTTTGTCATTCTTATATAATGTGTAAACTTATAAATAAGGATCCTTATGAACTGCGCTTAATTTTCTCAAAGAGGAAACTCCCACACTGACAAGTATCAACGTATCCCCGGGGACGTCTCTGAAAACATGCAATTAACGGACACAAAATACAGTTTGTAATAAAGATCAAAGGGCCTTAGATGAAGAGTTAATTATAATTAAGTTGTAACGATAAGTAACGATACGATTTGACATTATTTTCCTTCGCTTTGAATATTTTATTATTGCATTATATTTTTGATACAGTGTTGTATTATGTTACAAAGTTTGTTTTATTTCACCTATGCAAATATAACAATTTATGTATATGTTTTAGCTTTGCTCCATCAGGGTTATGAAACTTAGTTGAAAATTCGAGTACCGTACAATTAAAATAAATTATTTTTGATATCGAATCACTTAATAAAAATATGTAGGTATATGTTAAGTATGTTCTATTCTCATTACCCTTTATTAACTAATATGTAAAAAAAGGGTAATAAATAATGTCAAACCTACTGAATGCAATAGTATGTCCATTGAAATTGGACCTATTCACCACACCTAAACTGTATTTGTATTGAAAATGACTGCGGGTTTTTGTGTGAAGAACGTATCTCCGCAGTATCCCTTTAGGCCTTTCTTTATTCGGCATGACAATAGGCCTAAGACGTGACTTTGATTCTTCAGTATAAAATTGCTTTGTCGATGGTGAAATAGATATGAGTAAGGATGTGTGTGAACCCACTTGTTGTGGACAATGGGCAAACCGACTCGACAAAACTTTCTTCTTTTAGGGCTACAAATGGATAGTCAAATGATACGCTAGTTCCACTATTTGTAATTAAAAAATTAGGCTACATCTAAAAATAATTTATTTCGTTTAATTTAAAGAAATATCAGAATGCTTCAGAAAATGATATCCAATTGAAGTTATAAATGGTAATTGAAGGGTTCGATTTAATAATTAAATATTTTATTTAAAAAGTAAAATACCAATGTGATTAGTGTGGTATTTGAATAGAATAGATTGTTTTGTGCAACTAATTTTTTTTTTTGAATTTTTATATTTTCAGTCTTAGTAATCGATAAAGAACAATCTATTGTAAACTGTATCTTTTTGGGAATCAGAATATTATCGCATTATTCTGGCAAGGTAATCTATCTGTTAAATATGCTAAGGTATTTTCCGGCCATGAATACTTTAAATTGTTGTAAACTGCAATGTTTGATTCGGTTACAGGAACACCATATTTCTGCAAAATGTACTTCGATACCCATAAAGAATGTCTAACTAGACTGCATTAATTTCACAGCAGACCAAAGACTCCCTAAATTAACTCTAGGATAATAAATCTTTTTGGGGCACGTATTCTATCGCATGAAATGCACTTCCCGGCTATTAAATGGTAACGATTGAGAAATCTGAACTAGGGACGTTCTGGAACGTTAATTTAGACTGTGGTAGAGAGAGGACGTTTTACGTGTTAAAACTGTTTCCTTTGTCTATAATAAATGTTGTTAAAGTCAGCTTAATTTAACTATAAACTCCGTTGTAAACAACAAACAAAATTTCTTCAATCTTAAGAGTTTTTAAATTTAATTGTCACGTGGTAGGTATAAATTACATTTACTGAAATGTATCTCTAAGTCAAATCTAAATATGTCCGTGTTAGTATATTCATCCCGTGGGTGTCGTAACAGCACTGCAAAGAGATGGAAAACTTGACACAAACCCTATACCAACCCGTCTGGCTAGCGTGGCATAGTAGGCCAAAACCTCCTTTCTAAGGAGGGCAGTCCAGCAGTGGACTATTAAAGGCTGTTGATGTGTGATGTGATTATCTAAGTCTCACTATTAGAGGTACTGTGATGTATTTCGATAAGTCTCGAATATTAAAAAATGTTTGTTTCAAATTTGATATGGACCAGTGATGATTAATGGTATTGACAGTCACTATGCAACTTCCTTTTTTTTAAATAGCACAAAGTGTTATTCCGTGGTAAAATTAGAAAACGTCAAAGATATTAAGATTGAAGATCTAAATTATTATAATAGTAATAAATCTACTGGAACTTCAGGTTTTCGTTATTTTGAGGTAATCCATTACCTCATTATAAACAGCATTAATGCAATTTATAGAACATCATGAGATAGAAATGTAACGTTCAACGCTAATGATCTTTGATTTGCAAATATAATTGTAGAATCTAGATATGTAAATCGTATCCAAGAGGTATACGCATTTACTAATTCATGTAATTTCTACAGCTATCACTTAAATATCGGTTGCTAAGTTACTGTAATTAGTTACTTTTAAAATTTAGCCGAAAGCCGAAATTAAGCCGGTTTCTTCTAAGTTTATATGAATGTTATTAGTTTTTTTCACCACTTGAAATTTATTAGCAAGATAGTTTCTAGCTAATACTGTGGGTATTGCGAGAATCGTGCTAAAATGCAAATATTTTAAATTACGAATATAATTACGAAACGAAATAAGGTTTTTAATTAATATAAAATATAATTAATAAAGCTTAGTCGTATGTGACTGTCATGTCATGTATTAATTGTATATTGACCCAGATTCTATATTCAGATGTAAACTGTATATATGTAATCAACACGCACGGCTCTGACACACACGTCACCCTAAACTATTGTCAGCACTATAAAGACGGTCTAACATTGATTCATAGGATATTCAGGCTTTCAAAGCATTCATGTCCGAACTTTAGCGTAAACAACCGGAAGGTATCGAACATCTGGAGAATGAATATTCATAACATCCTCTCGATAATCGTGTACCTGACCGTTCTAAATATCCTCATTGTTATAGTTTTCAATTGTATCGATTGCTTTTCTTGTAAGGATTTCCATAGAACCGTTACATATGGTTATTTATTTTTTTCCATCCCTTGTTCTTCAATTCTAAACATGTGTTGTCCTTTTGCCGTTAATTATACACTTGAAAATAGCAAAATTATTATTTTTGATTACGTTCATGTTTGGGTACGTATTCAAGTGTGTGTGTGTGTGTCTATTACAAGAACTGTATTGTAAAGACAGACAGACTTCAAGACAGGCTAGATATTTACCTATATAGTAATAGAATAAAGCGGAAGTTTTTTTGTTTAAGTATGCTAACCTTTTAAACTTTTTAACCTTAGTTCTTTTTTTTATTGGATAGAGTTTAAATTGAGGAAAATGTTCCTCAATGTAAACTCTATCCATCAAGCTATAAATTTCTAAGAGTTGAAGCGTGATTTTAAACAGCCTATTTTGATACGCTGTTAAAAATCACGCTGCAACTCTAAGCAACTTTTCTATTAACATAAATGTACGCTAAATTACGAGGAGTGTTTAGTTGGATAATCTATTGAGGAATCTAATCTTATCTAATACATCATGGAAATAAGTACACGTGAATTACATACGTGAGTCGCAGTTCTGTTATTTTTTGGGGACGTACTAGGAAAACAAATTTTCATTAAAATGATTAAAAATTATTTTTCAGCTCAACTGTGCAGACAATTTTTCGTAATATGAATATAGATGTTTTGGACAGTTAATAGAAATTAATAATTTATACATGATTAAAACATGTTGTGTCACTTCGCACAACATGTTTTAATCATAAAAAATGTGATGCGTGCGTAGTATTATATTATATAATCTAAGTATCTGGTACCCGCTTTAAATTGAGTTATAAACCACTATCATCTTCACTAAGATTAAACTTATATTATGGACGCTAAGGCTCTCTCTTTAATGACGATGAGAATATGTTTGGTGTAACATAGTGGTCTCAGATGTTATCACAGTAACCAAATTGTGTTAATTAAGTTACAAGTAAATTTTAGGAAATGGAAGAAGGATATTTTCGTCTTATTTGTGAAGTGGATCTAGAAATAGGAATTGATTGTGTATGTGAGGTTAGTAGAGGAGAAACGGGATGCGTCTAGGTACAAGGGATTTCTAGGGTAGGACTGGTTGCCCGGCTACTGGTAGCTGAAACGGCAAGGAGTGCGGTTTGTAGTCGGTTCGAGTCCGACATAGGCATCCCACTGGTGGATGGTATTCCAGGTGATTTCTGTACAGGAAACAAAAAGGGGAGAAACGGACAAGTGGAATATATATGCATATGAAATTTAGTAATAATTAATGTGAAATATAACACGAATAAACCTCCTTTCTAAGGAGAGGCCTATGTCCAGCAGTGGACTAGTATAGGTTGATGATGATGTGATGTGATAACACGAATCAATATTTTATTGTTTGATTACGATACAGTTTCTTTCAATGTCAAACATTTCTCTAGCGATCTTTCTGTGAAGTCGGACTTACAGAATTTACACTTTAAGGTATGGATATAGTTTTACAGCATTTTGCACGTCTCAATAAATTAATCACAATCACGGTTCTTATATCATAACACTCTTCAAAATATCGAGTTGGTTATACTCTACTTCCATCTGAGCACCCAATTCATCGATAAAAATCCACAAGTAATACATTCCTCCATTCTAAGACACTGTTTAAATATATTGATTGACATTAACGAAAACGTTTGAAGATAGCAAAAAACCTTATTTGACAATAGTAGGTGACTTAAACTTTTGGTGGTGTGCATATGTGCGATACTCGTAGTTTCTTTTATTGAGCTGCTAGCTAAGTGACAGCGATGGAGTCCGAGCAATGGCCATTAAGTTAAAACGTTCGTCGCCCGTCCTCTTCCCTGTTAATGTAATTTCTCACAAACTTCCCCGTAATTCGATAAGTGCCACGAAATAAACAATGGATGGCGTGGATAAGTGTTATACAGTTTAGCATTGACAGCTCCTTTCAACTTTGTTTTGACTTGTCTATAAATTAAGAATATTTCGATATCTTTTGCGGCTCCGTTTTATAATTCATTCTTTGGTCGTTGTTTTAATACTGTTTTTCTTTTAGTATGAATTCTGTGATACTTTGTACTTTTATGGATGTCCAAGGTTAAAATCTATTTATTGTAAGTAAACATTAATTAATTGAACCTTAATTTTCTTGGGTTCTATGGAAAGGTACACTAATAGTACACTAGGAGAATTGCTGATCTCCAGATCAGCAATTCTCAAAATTAGCTATACTCCATATAGCTAATTTTTGCATCTTCGATTGCATTTTTAAAGATTTTGCCTTACTACGTGATCGTAGTACAGACTACATACCGAACTTCAATATATATAATTACTCCAATCAGTATTACAAGAAAGTAAAAGAAACGCATAACTTAAATACAAAGTGAAGAATTTATAATTTAGAAGAGAAAAATATTGATAGTCCGTAGGAATTGAACTACTCGTATGTATAAATACAAATTGGATCAAATTGTTCACTCCGTCTTTTAGTAACAAGTAATTTAATTGTTATATAAATTAAGGGTAATACAGGAAAACGAAATAAATATACTGGATTGAGAATGTTTTTTGAATTGCAGATTATAGAAATTAATGTCGTACACAAACTATACACATTGATACATTGTTCACACTCTTTATTATAAATCTCTTCTTTAAAAAAAAAAGAATCTGTTGTAGTTGCAGTAGATATTTTTTGTCATTGATAAAAAAACATGTACAAGTCTTTTCTGAGACACGGTAGTGCAAATTACTGCTATTACTGGTAATTCAATCTGGAAGCAAGTTAAACTTTATAGCAACGTAGATGAAGACGATAAAAACACGCTCATCGATAACAATAATGTTCACCACCTGAGGAACTGTAGGTGACATATATAATGGTTTTACACGTGTGGTTTATAGTTATGTAAATAAAAAAATGCAGGTATAAAGCTAAAGCTGCCTTATTTAGTAAATTAATACTAGATTTAAAAAAAAAAATATTCTATCAACATTCTGAGCACTGTGAGTATGCAGAAAAATATTTGAGTTACAATCTACTTTTTTGCACGAGAGTATTGCTCCGTGAATTGCCATTACACCCGAGTTTCGGTAGGGCGATGTGTCAGAATAGAACCGACTGAAAGAACAGTGTTCTATGCTGTACCTAAAATAAGAGGTAGCCGAGAACAGATTTTACTCGTATCCGGTTCTTTCCTATATAAATTTAGAAATCTAACGAACTCCAGATACACGTAGCCGTCACATTCTCGCGGCTGGTCACTAACACAGTTGGAGGTCTTCCTTTCAGACCCGCTCTGACGGCTCTGCCGCTATGTTCTGTAAAGATATTATATTTGTTCATTTGTTGTGTATCTGTGTATATTTTATTTATAATATGTATGTATTTAGGAATATATAAGAATGTTTTGTTTTTACGAATGTTTTTTTTACGTGTGGAAACCCCTTCGGGCCGTCACCCCGCCGGGGTTTGCGGTGGGATGATGTGTCAGAATCGGACCGATTAAAACCACATGGTGTGCCACTCTGCGTCTGTAATAGGAGGGATCCGGGAACTGCTGTTATTAAGACGCCCGGACCCCTCCTAGCGAGCAGTCGTGTTACCATAGTACAGGCTCTGCCTAGTTTGGGATCAGAAGGCTATGTGTGAGATGTGTGAAAATATTATTATTATATCGTAGTATATGACATCGTGGATCTAGTAAAAGACCTAACTATCATACTTGTTTGCGTACGTGGTGGATAGCTGCAATGGTAAGCAAAATAATGTAAACTTACATTATAAGCTTTGTGACTCTACTTACGATAAAAAACTAAAACGGTAGGTACATACATAGCTTACACCATTACTTTAGATCGTTTGATAATTTCTCGATTAGGTGTCATCTTATCGTCCGACTGAACTTTCTAAGACCAATCTTTATCGTTACCAATAAAATTCGACATAAAATTATAAGTAATAGTGTAACAGAGGTTAGTATCGATATTAAGCACGTTTTAACCCTCACAAGAGATACGAAACTAACTTAATATATCAGACAATGGTCCTCTAGTCATAATAAACTATCTTTTCTGTCGATTTATTTTATGATGAGATCTTGCCTCGCAGTGGGACATTGATTAGGTTAATATACTGGTGAACTTGAGTAGATATTCTGTCGTTTGAACTAATAAAATAATCCTCCCAGTAAAGTTTTGTACAAAAATTGTGATCTAAAAAAACTGTTTTCTCTCTGGGAATCTGAACTCTAGATGAGTTCCTTACCTCCTCTTTTTATGGTCTCCTCTTTAAAAGAAAGGCTGTTTTTTGTTCAACATGTTTTTTTCCTGTACAAATTTCGACTCAGTACCTACTTTGAATTCTTTTCTCAATCTGACAATATATTTTAGCTTATGTCGATGGTTAGGTTTTCTGTAAAAAACGCCGCAGAAAAAATGTACATCCAATTTTATGTTTTAGAGTATTTTGAGATAAAAGTGAAAAATTGAGTTTATATCACATCACATCATCACACAGCAACAGCCTATACTAGTCCACTGCTGGACATAGGCCTCTCCTTAGAAAGGAGGTTTTGGCCTACTATACCACGCTGGCCAGACGGGTTGGTATAGCGTTTGTTTCAAGTTTTCCTTCTCTTTGCAGTGCTGTTGTCCTGCTTAGTTTGCTCACTTAGTCGGCTCTTACGACACCCACGGGATGAATTGGGGTGGTGACAATTTGTATTCTTAATCCGTCACCACACGGCGTTGATAAATCAGTCAGGCTGGGCAAGGAATAAGTAATTTCATAATTTAATAATACATATTTATATGTTTAAACTACAATCCAAGTTTGTACTAGCTGCCTTTATTTTTAGGCCTAAATTTCTGAACAGACACACGATTGATTGATTTTATAAATTTTGCTATAGAGAAATGGGAACAGAAGTGCTGATAGAAAGGTAAAGCTTTACAGATGGCACAATTGAATAAGATAATAAAAAAAGAAAATACTTAACTTAAAGGATGTGACCACCAGCTGCCTGTTATGCTTATTGCGATATTTTAAACCAGCATTTGCTCGAGTTTTTATTTGCACGCTATATTTTTAGAAAAGCTTTTAATTTTTTTTTTAAAGAGTTATTATTTTCACGATTACAGGCAGTAAAACGCATATTTACTTTAATACCTTAGTTATTGTGTATTCTTAGAAAATATATTTATAATTAGTCTGATTGTGTAATGTAAACAGATCGTGAAATTATAACCGATTTTAGGGGGATGAAAGTAATTTTGAAAACCCTTGGATTGCACCCCTTTCGACTTTTAATATTTGAATAAAAAATATGGGTTGTTTTTGAAGTGTAAATATAGATTATAAATACATTTTCATTTTTAACTCTTGAGTGAAACAAATACGAGCAGGTCATTACAATAATGTCTATAAAGCATATGACCGACATACTCTTTTTTTATTCATGTGATAGTTATAAATACATATATATAACATGTTTCTGAGACAATCTGATTTCTGTTTGAATTGAAGGCGGTATTTGCACTTGAAACTATCGTTGGCTGTTTCAGATCTAAGGTGACAAAAGGTCTTAGAAACTTGCATTAGGAATCGCTTACTATCTGGTGGGCTGTGTGCTGGAATTTCCAACATAATTATACAAAAGAAAAATATCTGAAAAAGTAGTAGTGAAAAAAGTAGAACAATTACACATTCTGCGTGGTCTTTTAATAACAGTAGAACTAGAATGTTGTAATTTGTTCCTCCTTTAGAAAAAAAATAACTCCGTAAGGGGTCAATGGACCCCCGGTCGCAACTGAAGATCCTTTCGATTTTTGGTAGACATATACCAATCAAGAAGTGTCGAAAAAAAGTCTTGTTGCATAATTTTCGGTCACGCTTACATCCACTCAGAGCGTAACGCGCGATCAGATACTTCGTTCCAAAACAGTTTCAACAATAATATAATACATAGTACTAGTACTAATTATAAGAGTAAATTGCGAATCGGACAGTACGCCCAGTCAGATATCTGCAATTTATGTACGCACTAATTGTTTGAATATCGTCGGTGAGCTGGCCATGTCAACGAGTACATTTGTCAGCCGGATGCATTTAACTTTGAGAGTGATTTAGCAGTTCACGAAATAGCGAGATGTTTTTATGATATTGTGGGCAAACGACCAGACGGGTCACATGATGGTAAGTGACTACCACCGCCCATGATCAGCTGCAGCTCAAGACACAAAACTATATTGCCGTTCTTTGAGTTCTCTTCAAGAACTGAAGGAATATACATATATCATGGTGAAAGTTTCTTGGGCGACGACTATGAGTACCTATTTTCAATAGAGTATTAAATTATTGAACTGAAAAAACTGTAAAGAGGTAAATGTAAAAATACTTGTTTGACACTTTGACTTGATTTTTACATGGCGTAGTGGTTTAAGCGGTTGCCATGCCGCTTTCTACTACATGGGACACTTTGTATGATCCACAAATTGTTGTTTGAGTGTGGGTGTTCTTTGTGTCCGTTTCGTGTATGTTTGTAAAGTCCGCCGCGACATACGATATATTCCTAATGCGGGAGTTGTCTTTTATAAAAAAAAAGACAAAAAAGATACATTTAGTGGGAGTGGGATTCGGCGCAGATGGGCTGGCTCAACCGTAATCAGTGTTAGGCAATATTTTTATTGCTTTTTACTTAGTAAGTTTATTTAAAGGGACCGAAATAACTCCCCTTTCCCTTCATCAGGTGACCTGACTGCTCGTTTGCTCTTTATACCGTAAAAGAAAAAAATAATAATACATGGACTTGTCAAAACTGGTGCCTTATTAGAATTTACAAGGCCCATATTTATGTTCGAGGTTCATAAATCCACACGTCATCGATTTCCAATGTTTACACAGGGCACTAAAATGCAGATATTTTTACAACACACCGTATATCGTTCTCGTACTGTGGATGTAATAAATTGCATTGGCTTCGAGTTCACTATGACTTCAATAAAAGTCCAAGTGTCCGCGGCGGAGAGCACATAAAAGTGACTGGCCATCTGTGCCCCATTTATGTTGATGCATAATGCCGTACAAGTAGTTACAGGGAACGGTGACAGTAAGGACTACACGATATTTTACTTGGGAAACGTATAGAACGTATGTAGTCTAAGTGACTATTTGATTTTAAATTGTTTCGGATTCTTCATGTTTTGTCGAATCGGTTCATATCGTATACATAGTTCTGATGTTGTAGTAGTGGTCGTGTCGTATTTTATTGGTCAATTTTTTATAGTTTTAAATTAAACCTATTTCTTCTGTTTTCGATTATTGATAAGCACATGTGAAACTGTGAAATTGTACATATTTAAATAAGTCTAATGCATTTATATGTCATAGAGATCGCTTGGTTATTTGTGGTTGTTGTTGATTCGACCATAATTCATTACATTTTGAATGTTAAGGTTTTTTTTTAATAACCTATTTGTCACATGAAATATCTACTATAGCGCATCTAATTTCAGAGGTACCGTTTGACAGTTCTGACAGCTTGAAGAATAGGGAGGTCAAAGAAATCGAATACTAAAATATCCGATTCTTAAGATAATTCGATATAATTTCTTTGTATTTACTAATCGATGAAAGTTATACATAAATATGTATGCTACTGTAAAAAATATTATTATATCTTAGGTTTTACTAGTTATTCTTAATATAAAATATGTGTGTAGGTAAATGTTAGAATTTTAAAAGAGAGAGAATTTTTTTTTGGGCTTTTTAGTTCCTTCCTAACCTAACCAAATAAAAAAAAAGTCGTTCGTTGACAGTTGGATGTCAGCTGTAAATTTCAAGATTAATAAATACTAAAAGATGTCTGCGTGTGGTGACGGATTAAGAATACGGAATGTCACCACCCCTATTCATCCTGTGGGTGTCGTAAGAGCCGACTAAGGGAGCAAATTACGCGGGACAACAGCACTGCAAAGAGAAGGAAAACTTGAAACAAACCCTGTACCAACCCGTCTGGCCAGCGTGGTATAGTAGGCCAAAACCTCCTTTCTAAGGAGAGGCCTATGTCCAGCAGTGGACTGTTATAGGCTGTTGATGTGTGATGTGAAAAGATGCCTGGATTGAAAACAGCTCGTAATTAATACATTTGATTATTCCTACATATTACGATTACATTTCGATTATTCGTATAAAATTGAATTTGAAGAGTCGCAACACTACGGTAAACGACTTAACTATGTGACTCTGAAACGAAGTCTTAAAAAAAGCTATCTACAGTTTATATTGGTTATTTTGCTTTAATAAAAACATTTAAAGTTTAATTTAGTAATTAAGAATGATATATCTTGTAATAAAATCCAAATTACTTCATAATTTATTTTATTGGTTATTGAATTTGTGTGAGTTACTCCAATACAAAGTCGATATCGATAGTCAATAAATACGAAACATTGTCGTGAAAAGTATGAAACGTCAAACGGTTACTCTCAGATGAGATGGACTATAATTTTCAGTAGGTATATAACTTGAACTGTCACTGACTTTCTGTACTATGTAGAGATATTAAAAAATGTTTTAATATACGTTTCAAGAACTTAATTTAGTTTTTTTTTTGTTGACTGTGTGGAAATTCCATTCGGATCTCCGGCTCCTTGGGGATATAGGAGCAAGGAGTATGTGGTGTTTCCACTAAAAACCTCCCCGACGGCCAGCCTTAGGCGCCCTGCTGTAGGGTGAACCCGGGCCTTGTGATTTCAGGTCCCTCCCAAATCGATGACGCACCTAACTAGGCCCAATCTCAGGGAAAGCCAGTGGCTTCTCCCTGCCTGTCAGCCTATCCAGATGTTGCGGCCTGATCACATTTTTAGTGCGATCAGGCTGCCATCCTGTCCTCTACCGCAGCAATTAATCTGCCACCAGAGGTCCCCAATCTTTGACGGACCGCGGCCCCGTCGACGGCTGGTATCGTCGCCGACTTCCTCTACGTTCGGGATCGGCCCTCTCCCGATCCCGTTCAGCGGTCTCTTTCTGGAGCATTAAACTTCACAGAAAGAGACCACTGCAGCCCATTACTCCTCACCCGCCAGCATGGCAGCAATGATTAATATCGGGGACAGGTTTCGTCCAATTTGGTCGACCAGGACTTTGCGCTTGTGAAGACAGCCCCGCGTGGGCGACGGGGGACAGTCTTCCAGCGTGTGCTGTGCTGAATCCCAGTCGGTCAGGCAGTGCTGGCAATATGCCGTCTCTTCGCGTCCAATCCGATCCACGTATTCACCGAAGCAGCCATGCCCAGTGAGCACCTGCGTCAGTCGGTAGGTGACGCGACCTCCCTCCCTACCTACCCAGCTTCCTAAGCACGTTGGCGCGTATTCCGCGACTGTTCCAACCGCGCGCACCACTGCCTGTCGGTGAGCGTTCCGTCGCATTTCGAGCTCGTCCTGGTCGTCCCCGCTCTTACGATCCCGGCTGATCGCGCGATTCTGGTCATAGACCCTCGCGTCCATATCTGCCAGAATATGAATAGGCGGGAAACGTGATAATTTAGGTACATACATTGAGGAGCTACATTACTTGAAATGAAACCAAAAAATACTAAGATGATGCATATATTGTGTTTATAAAATTGTGTGTAATTAAAACTCGAAGCCTTGTTTCACAGATTACCCCCTAAGGGGGTAATCTGTGCCTTGTTTAAAGAGGTTGGACGTATTTCAATGTGTTTTATCTTGTAAATACTTTTTCGTACTTAAGTACTTGTGTTTGTGACAATAGCCTAGGCGACAAGAGTTTAAGTGAAGCGACCCCAATTCAGTAAAAAATAATAAGAGATTTCAGTAATTGGGTAGACGCCTGGGCTCAAAATAAATTATTTCGCTAAGTCGGACAATAAAACAACTTAGAAAGATGTGAAAACGGTCGCCTAATTTTTTTTGTGAAATTAATATTAAAAGTGAATGATTAGATAGCAGCAAAGCTTGATGTCATGCCTAGGTGTACCTACATGTACATGTACAAAATTTCAAACGTTTTTACGGTTACTAGATATTGATTTGACTTGACCTATTAAAGTCGACAGCTGTGGTGGTCGATATTTTAGAGTGTGCTCGTGTTCACTTATATTGTGGTGAGTTCATTTTACCGAAAACTTTTATGTACTGGTGATTACAGATATTTAATTCGTTGAATTATTATTGATCTGATGTAAAAAAAAACTATTTTCGATTTGTTATTGAAAATACTGAAGTTTGCTATTAACCATGAAATGTAAAAACGTCGAAAGTGATTATTACAAAACTTTATATATGTTACCAGGCAGAGATAGAGAAGCCTAAATCCAAGGACGACTTCGATGTTTACCAAACAGCCTAACATTATACACTCGATCAACTTTTATGTTTTATTCCCACTGACGTAGATGTATTACATGTTTTCTTTGAGTGGTGATAGAGTAGTATCGAAACTATAACACTGCGAAACCTTGTAACACCAGTTTGTCCTAGATAGCTTTTGTATTTTTTTGGTTACAAAACATTTTGAAACCTTTAAAATTAGGTTTGTATCAGATTGAATATTACGATTTTCGATAGCAAAATCTGACGTCATAAATTGTCATTTCATACTTTTGACGTTCATCGTCAAATGTTGGACATAGGTAGGCCTCCCTACACTACTACAAAGTTCCCACAACAACCGGTCAAGTGCTGCCCGCATCCAACGGCTTCGCTCTGGACGACGAGAGCGTTTAGCGTTGCGATTGGTGAAGACTTTAGTACGGGCCAATCACAACGTTGAACGCGGTCACCGTGACGATCGAGTTGATGTAAAATAAACTCGC
The DNA here is from genome assembly GCA_902825455.1 of Arctia plantaginis. NCBI lineage: Eukaryota > Metazoa > Arthropoda > Insecta > Lepidoptera > Erebidae > Arctia > Arctia plantaginis. The sequence continues at coordinate 8,381,911 of CADEBD010000171.1, read as the reverse complement.
ACTAAGGCTATCTTGTCTACCCACGCTCCGCCTTTTGACGTTAACAAAGATAAATTAATTTGAGAGTTAACATTAATTCATGTGTTATATGTTAGCGAGAACTGTTCTTTAATTCCAATTTCCATTTCAACATATTCACTTTAGTCATGCAAACTCAATCCTCAATACATACAAAGTAACTAATACATAATATGTATTGTACTGTATAACATGCTGTCATCCCTTTCTAGTTGACATGATTATATCCTCGGGGCCATTAACACTACTCAAATAAGCGTATTTGTTTAATGAACTGTCGTGTGTGAACTGTTTAATTACACACAGAAAATTACTCGATAACTAGTAGGGGAAGACGTCTCGAGTACTTATTACTAAAATAATTAATGTTAGTGTTAAATCTAACTGAAAGTAATACGTATTATGTTATCTCTTTGTATTATGATTGAATACTTCACTAATCTTTGTTCGTTAGATTATAGCATAGCGGCTGTAGCTGTATTGGGGTGTAATATATTTTTTCGAGTTAGATAATAATAATATGTACTAAAAACCGAGATAGCTGGCACTCTTTGGTTGACGCCTTCCATCAGCAGTGGACGGCGACAAGCTAATGATGTTGTACTGATATGGTATATCAATCTTGCCAAACCTGAACTTTAAATACGTTTGGATTTAATAACATAGTAACTACACCAAGTGGGTTCAGAAGTTTATTAATCTGATTCTGTAAGATTGATTGACGGTGCTACCAGATAAAAAGTTGGCCGGGTTTTTATGAGGCATTTTAGCACGCATGCTATTGAAGTGTGTATGTTACAAAAAATCGAACAAGTGCGAGTCGGGTTCGCCCAACGAGAGTTCCGTACAAATTTGTAGGTAGGTACATATTATAAATAGTTCAGGAATCGAGTCTCTCAGTTTATTCAAAGTGTTGCCCGAAATTCAGTTTCCAAAACATTCCTTCTATTGTTGTGTTTTATAAGTGAAATTGTACCTTAATGATTGATTACTTATTTTAAATAAAGTCTATATTTTTATAATTTAATTACAAATGTATAGTTTATAGAATTTTCCCTGTATTGCAGTATTTTTTTCCTTTTGAGGTACAGAACCCTAATAATAAATAAATGAATTTGCATAAAACTTTTGATGAGTTGATGATGCCCTGTCCTAATGAGTACAAACCCCAGCATTTTCAGCAGGAGAATTGCAGTACCTTTTTTTTAACGTGTGGAAACCCCCTCGGACCGTCACCTTACTGGGGTTTGCGGCGGGGTGGTGTGTCGGACCCTAGCTCCTTTTCTTTCCACCTATTTACCTTCTTCCTTTGTCCAATCTGAAAAAATGCCCCAGGACGGTTAGTTAGCAGTTAGCAGGCGGGTATAAAAAAAGAAGTTAAAACTTTTTGCGATAATACACATTGCGTCACCACAAAACGAACTTGGAAAAGGATAGAAAAATGATGATGATGAAGACTCACGTACTTTATGCTTCATTAAAAAAATCTTTATAGATAATCATTAGTAGGAGATATTGCTTAATCTGACCATGTAGAAATGAAAATGGTTCAATCTTTCAAACTCTTGTGTTTCAGGTAATCTATCTTAAGGCAGCCGCTGAATCACTGGATAGAGTTTTGTATATTTCACAATGAATGGATACATTATGTATACGTTTCCACGCACATTAAGGTCAGATTGTCAAAGAAGATAAAAAAATCTTGCAAAAGAGCTTTTCTTCGTGAGTTTTTTGTGATAAGAATACTTAGTTTGTTACAAAAAGCGCGTATTTGTCGGTCTACGAAATGGCGATGAAAGTTTAATGTTTAGCCTCCTTTGGATAGTCTCTCATTAGGAGTATCGATTAGGTAGTGTTTTTTTTCCTTGTGTTTTAGTACATTATATTATAATAATCTTATTTTATATTTTAAGGTTTTTGGTTTTTATAGTTAGATATAAAAACAGACGACCGAAACCATATTGTGCGATTACAGACCTGTGATGTTGCGACACAGCGACTACGAGTATTATTAAAGTACAACATACATTGCTCTGGATGTTCATTGGGCTATGAATAAAAAAACGTTGTAACGGAATTATATTTTCAGCAACCATCAAGGGTATTATTCGTAAGTAACGTAACATTAGGGCATTGCAGATTTTCCTGTCTTTTCTATTGGGTGAATAATTTTGTCTTATTTCTCACAGTGGGTAAAAAAGCCGATAACTTCTTTAGGTGAAGTAAGCAATTTGTAAACATTTTAATTGTTGTAACAGATAATACATATAATAGGTAACTGTGATTTTCTCAAGAATTTCTTAGATACTTCTTCTCATAGACAAACTCTTCCTAGTTCTAAACTTTAGACTGGTATATGTTCCATCATCATCATCTTCAGCAGCCTCAATTTGTCTACTGCTTGTAATAGGCCTCTTCTTGGAAAGGAGGTATGTGAAAGAAGCAATATTCACAGTATAGTAGAGAAGAAGAAGAAAAATCTATATTTATATTAAATGATGAGTTGGTTTGTGTAGGCTTTAAGTTTAGAACTCAAAAGGTACAATTTTGACACGATATACGTACAACAGGCTTCAAAGATGGTTTTTATCGCTTTTTCTTAGTTTTGTTTCTCATTTCGCAGCAATGCAACTAAAATGTGCCACGGAAAAGTGTGGTAGCGTACAGTTAGTATTATAATATAAACGAAAAATAGACAAACACGATAAGGTAAAGTTAAAAAAACCATGTAACTTAGAACTGTTAGCGGATGTTCTAAATTTAAAATATGTATAATCAGACATTAGAGCATGAAGGTACTTACTGGAACATAGACAAACGTGCTAATTTTATTCGGTGAATATATACAATAAATTCTGTATAAATAAAAACTAGTACCTTACAAAAGCATGAATCAAATAAACGATATTTTTCATGATACAAACATGTCAATCATCGTAATACATACATGTTAAAGTACAGTGACGGAAACAAGTGGTTTTGCTGAGCCGTCGACACTCATTCATATGCAATGAAACGTATAAAGTAGCTGATCCCTTCGGAGCACTTACAACGTTGGAAGATATTATTGACACGTACTCAAACATATCCAGTTCCGGTTCTGATAATAACGTGTTCAGTGACAGATATTGATGATGTTTATTAACTACATTTAAGATTTTTACCGAGTATTCTGATGACTACTAGAAATGAATCCAATTTGTATTTTGAAAGATTTGCTGTGCTTACGTGCTCAACTTGAAATTTGTTTGAATTTGTTGTGAAGCCAACTTCTTGAGAAAGTTATGATACCACTTGAATTGAGTGCTTATTGGAGTTATAAATTCAATAGTCGCTTAAACGGTAAATATTAGGGGTTAAAGTAACTCGTTTTTTTAGATGTAACATATTTATTTAATCAAAATATTTACCCTCATTATCTATACATTACTGCCACGTAAACGTTTGGATGCCTCCTGCGTTTGGACGCATTGTTGATATTGCTAGCCGTTTTTGCCGCTTTAGTTCCGCGTCGGAGCTCGTATTAAAAAAAGACTTTGATTTTCGAAGTATTCATCTTACACGTGTAAGCTGAATAAAAATAATAATAATTCATAGGGACTAATCCCACCCATACGCCCACCACTGTAACTCCTTTTTTAACCAGGATCCACAGCAGTGACCCACGAACACACCGAGTTATGACACTCGGGAAGTCCCAGGAAGAAATTAAACTGTCTTGGAACCCGCAACGAAATTAATCAGATGAAAATTGGAGGAGTTGGAAATACAGTAAATCCACTTCCCTCCTTAGCATAGCGGGAGACAAAATAAAGTAAAATAGGCATACACCCTTTTAAACAGGGAAGCACCACGGCCACAACATATTACGGGTCCTATGTGAGCTATGTTTGATTTCTATAATATGTATGGCAGAATCGGCTAAACGCACGGAAATTCACCCTAGTTGACACAAGATCCCTATAGTATACCGCCCCGGATGTCACCTGCAAGCTATTCAACATTATATTACGTTCCTTATACCAAAGACTACATTCCCAAAGGATATGATGAGCAGACTGATCTTAGTGAGAGTTAGGTGTTGAGCATTGACACAATGGTGACTCCACTAATTTAAATGAATAAAGCTTGCTCTTAAAGTTACCATGACCCGTAAGAAATTTAGCGACACAGTGATCTACCTCAAGCCATGTCCTCGACAACCGCTGCTGTTTCTATGTACATACGACATGACAACGGTAGCTGTTTATACATAGATAACTTTTACTGTTAAGGCCAATATTTGATGTTAATATTTTACAAGATTGAACTTTTAATTAATTTTGAATAACGATGTGAAATTTTAGAAAAATACTATATTATGCATTATAAATGCAAAGAATGCATGAAATGTCGTATTTTCGATAAGTAATATTTTATTACATGTCAGTTTTTAGTTTTAAAGTGTAATTATGGAATTGCAATAAATGATATTACTTATTCAATAATTAGAAATTCGTATTTTTGAAATACGCAGCTTACACACCGCCTTTTTCATTCTCGTGAGCGAGCGTTTGGAATAAGTACCAACAGTCTAATACGTTCGTACGTGGTGAGTTGTAAACTACAGACTATACCTACGTGGGGCACACTGAAAGTCATCGAATCTGGACACTTACGATGAAATAATGAAAAAACAATTATGGTATTCGAAAATAGAATTCTTTGGGAACATGTTACATTTTAATTTGCGAGACTGTCATTTGTTTTTTCATTGTGACGTCCTTTCGAAAATTGTGTGTCGCTATCTAAATGAATTTAACTCGTGAAAATTTTCGTTAAATGATTTATTATGATCTTCGTTTTGGCTTAAGTCAAAACGAGAGTTGCGAGAGACTTCAATTGGCATTTGGTGATGAAGTACCATGTCGCAGCTCTGTGTTTTCGTGGTTAGGAGAATTTAGATGTGGACGTGATCATCTCCATGACAAGGCACGTGACGGTCGGCTAGCGACTGCGGTTACAGACTCTAACATCGACACCGTACGACAAATTATTGAAACTGACACAAAAATTACTTGCCAGCAAATTCGGGCTCTGTTAGGCATTGGAATGAGCCAAGTGCAATATATTTTACATGTGCATCTGAAGGTTCGAAACTCGATGGATACCGCATGACTTCACGGTGGAGCAAAAACGACTGCGAGTCCAGTGGTGACGTAAAATGATAAAAAGTTTAACGGAGGTCTTTGACTGTCTATAAGATGACTGCACTGATGGCGTAGTGGTTTCAGCGGTCGCTGAGTGTTGTGGGTCCGATTCCACATGGGACGACACTTTGTGTGATGAACAAATTGTTGTTCTGAGTCTGGGTGTTCTTTGTGTCCGTTTCATGTGTATTTAAAGTTCAGACACAGAATATATTTCTAGTGCGGGAGTTGACTTTAAAAATAAAATAAAAAATAATAATATCGTGATAGGTGACGAAATATAAAAACGCGTTCTGAGTACATATATATAGTGCATTATTCCATTATTTTAATATATTAATACTCTAACTGTGATCGATAACTTTGATTGATCTGATAACTTTCTTTAGTTGTAGTAAAAAAAAACTCTTAAGCAAACATATATCTGAAATTACATTGTGAAAATCCATTTCAATAATGGCAGACAATAAATCCAGGTTATAATACTCTTAATGGGAACCAATCATGAGTTATGTAATCTCACCCTGTCACCGAATCTGCTTAAGTATGATTGGATTCTTCCTTAGAATTTATTCAACATGAAATTTGAACTGTGTCGAATTGTGGATAGTAAATTGGTTGCGGGAATTATGATGGATTTGTGGACTCATATTTGATAATAAGCATGTGTAATATGATAAGCATATGTGTAATAAACATATGATATTAGTCATATAATATATTATAAGTGTAAAAGCAATTAACTGGATATTGATGAAGATTGTATTAACATACGCAATTAGAAAATTTAAAATGCATCAAACATATAACATCGAAGCTAACTGTGTTGTACTGATCAATGCTGTCCGTCGTAATGAAATGCAAACGCACACAGGCTTCCTCATTGGGTCTCATTAATCTTTGGTTTCTTCACTTTTTCAACGGCTCCGACAATTTGTCTGAGCATTTGTCATGATTCCCTGTTTTTCCTTGTTTGTTAGCTCTCTTTATTATTTGTTCTATGATGTGGGAAACTTGGGTATATTAGTATTGTTCCGGGAATGCTAATGTTTAATTAGCTAAACCACATAATGTTTAATCTCCACGGGAGGAGGAAGGTATTATTTATGGTGTTAATATGCAATGAAGGGAAAACATGCGGCACCCATTAGTCATAAGTTTTACAATAACAAGAAATGTTTACAGCTTTTAACATCCATTGAGATCGCCATTTGAAGAATGAATAAATACAGGTTTAGAAAAATATGATTAGAAAATGAATCTCCACTTATGAAATTCGGTAACTATAGTAGAATTTGGGCAAGGAGGCTGTGGCACCTTGTTAGGTGGTGTTCGACACTCTGTTGGCTGGTTTCCAATTTTAGATAAATAAAGTAAATTTACTAAGAAACCTTAACATATTGCCTAGTTATTATATGTAAGTCAGTATTGCTCAGAAGGCTAATTCTCATTACAAAAATTAGGTCAAAATTCACATTTGTGAAATCGAGAGTATTTTATATTAATATATTTAATGTTTAGAGTCGTTAAAGTAGCTCTTTAATTGTTTTGTAAATTGTTGTAAATTAAAGGAATAGAAAGAAAAAGGACTGTCAACATGGAATTTGAATAAATTAGACGAAAGCGAAAAAGAAGTGACGCATTTGTAAACTTTTTAATATTATTTTAACAAATATATTCATAGTATTTCACTTTAAATTCAGTACATTAATAAAACGTTTGGTTTCCTGTGGAGCCGAGGAAATTTGAGTTGAATGTTTTATACAGAAATGTTTTACACATTCCAGACTATTTACCTTTTGTTGAAAGTTCTTATTGGACGTAAAATATGGTTTCATTAACGAATGGGTGCTTTAACAAGGTACATAGCTGTCTCAAAACCAGACGAAGGTATTTTATTGCCACATACCTTACGTATCAACGTCCGTAGGTAAAGCAGGTATGCTAGAGATAAATTTCTGCTGAATTTTGGGATGCTGTTTAATTGTGGATGTAGGTTCGGGGTGATAATAGTTTATTTTGAGAAAAGTATTGGAATTCCTTTTCTGAAGAAGGTAGAAGGTGTAAGCATTTTGTTTAAGTACTTTCTTAGCTGTTTTTTAAGAATTGTACACATTACGGGATGACTAAGTCTTCGCCCCCGGCAGATCTTGACCTAACTTTCTGAGGAATCCGTCTACATCTTTGATAGTAATAATATACTCTCTTTCTCGGGAACAGCAAACAAGATATAAGCTTGCGAGGAATTATTTAAGTGCTGAGTTTGCCATTCCTGCTGTCACCTGGCTCACCCATCACATCTACCTTGAATGTCATAGAAAGGAGGGAGTGCAAAAAGGACGATATATTTATTTAGTTAAAATACCTTATAGATAACACAAGTTGAATTATATTATTTATTATATATTGGCTAAAAACTGCACAATATGTTAATAAAAAAAACTTAGTTTTTGTTTAAAAAAAATTGATTACAATTTTGATTATTTTATCAACTTTGACGTAAACTATTTGGATTCGGAACCTACAGTTTTAATTTGTTTAAAATTAAAACCATAAAAAGTATCTTAAATATCAATATATATACACTAAGATAAAATACACGGACGTAACTCTATTGTAAGTTAAATATTTGTGAGCATACTTAATAGTTGGATAAAATTCAGAAGAGTGCCAACTAAAGCCATTAAGTAGCATGAAATTATTAATAATTACAAAGCTCACGAGTCCTCAGAGAATTAGCCAATTTTAATTTCTTAGTACGTTAATGGTATTTAGTTAATAACTTGCCTATAATTTTCGGTTTATTCTACTTTTAAATGCTCTCCTTAGCTCAATATGTATGAAATGGAAATATATAACACACTAACAGTAATACAAGAATAAAAAATATTAAAATAAAATTTTGATTGTAAAAAAAGCTTACCGTGTATTTTTAATCTATATAGATTGTGTGTGTGACACGAATGTGACTAGTGACTAGAATTTTGATTAATGAACTTTGAGAGTATTGTGATGCAATAATTTGTAAAACCATGCTTTTGTTAATAAAACAGAGTGCATAATATTTAGGTCAAAGCAAGAAGGCACATACCTATGTTTTTTCTGTTTTAGTTTAAATTATCGATTGTGATCATGAATAATTATAAAATTATATTTTTCTTCTACTACTGTCCATTTTTAATACTTGAACAAAACATAATGGCAAGAGCGTAGACTAAACTAGACTAAACTTAGTACTAAAAAGATTTTTAAAAAGAAATAAAAAAAAACTCTTTTATAACAGTGGCATGAACTTTGTTTTTGTATCTATTTTAATTACGTTAGCTGAGTTCACTAAGTGGGAGATAGTATTAATAGACATTACTACTTCAGACAGCATTGTTCAATAAGCATTTAAACACATGCATTCTTCAAGATTATGCACTGTAAAATTTTAGCTTTATTTCACTTATCAGTATACATGTCACCAAGTAATCACCATCTAACCAGCTAACCGAGTATTTGCTTTGTAATTATTATCTCAGCAGAACCTATTAATGCCGGATGGATGCTCCTCAATATTACAATGGTTTCATATCTCTGTATATTGTGTGTATTGCATACCAAATGATTCGTGGAGCAACTGTTCGAAGCTTCTGAAAGTACTGTCGGTTATTAAACATCAATCAACTCTTGTGGCTTGAATACAGAATATCAAGATACTGGTGCTGATGCAAGATTATTTTTTGAAAGATTAATCTATATCAGTTGGTTATTCTTTTTAAAGTACCATCTATTTCACTGGTTCTTAATTATATATAAGTACTTAAATATAAGTAAATTGTAATAAACTGATTAATTGTCCCTTGTTCACCCATAGAGGTATAATATTTTGTTTTGATATTTAAATGAGATTATTGTCGCAAATTATGTATGTGTGTCTGACAGTGCGTGAAAAGGTAACTGAACCTAAAAAATAAATAAAAAATAAAAATTATACAAAACCACTATAAACGTTTGCATCATTTTTATTTCCAATTTAATTCAAGCTTCCAAGTAAATTGTGACTTAATAATATATTTTACTGAACAGCTCGTTTTGAGTCATACAATTGACATCACTTCTCAGTGTCACCCATTTTGGTTGGTAAATATACATGATCTTGGGATTAGAAGGGAATTGGAAGAAAGCAGGAAAAGAAAGGAAAGACGGATGAAAAAAGACTGAAGAGTCAATTGATTGCATATTGGGCATTTTCAACCGTTTTACAAGATGTATCGGTGTCATTACTTTTACTTTACTTACTAAAAAGACACCTTGCCGTTGTTTATCATTCTGCTAATTTGATGCGCATGCTTTTGTGCGTGAACTAAGTTAGATAAAACTACATCTTTGGAACTACATCTGTATTTAAGTAGTAGTACAGTGTCACGTAAAACCGGTATTATATAATTCTTTCGTTGCTTTACATCGAGTGAGCGAGGTTACTGGGGAGGGGGCACTTATGACTCTTGAGTTTTAGACGTCTATAGGTTGCGGAAGTTACTTAACTAGTAAAAAACCTGAGGATGTCTAGATGTCATTTGGGTAACTGTGCCTTGGTTATTTTACTACAATAGACTAATACAACAGACAATCAAATAAGCAAGTGTTGTATTACTGCTTATAAATATTGTTTCGGAGATTAATAGGATAGCCTGAACTCATTAGCGTAAGAACAATATTAAATTTGCGGCATAACTTTTAAGATAGCTTACAACTTTGTATTTACTAGTCATTTTGGTAGTGTAAACCAAAATAGAATAATTAGGGCACGCTGTAAGTAACGCATCAAACTGTAAAAAAATTAAATATAAAAATTAAAAAAACAGATATCCGTATATCACAAAGTAAACTTAATAAATAAGAGTTATCCATAACTGTTAACTCGATAAACGTATGTTTTACAATATAAAAGTGAGCAGTTAAACGAGTGGCTACTTTACATGCCGGCCGAGAACGTCGTTGGAAGGGAAACAAATTGAATAATTATTCAGGGCTATTGTCCGGACTGTGTCGATAATCGTGTGCTGACCCGACGCTTTTGTGGGCACTTCCGTAAAATAGCCCGAGCAAAAGCAGACGAGAGATTTGTTGTGGTCTTTTATATTTGTAATAAGACTTGTTGAGTCTAACCATTTTTTTTTATTAAACGTCATGTTATTGACTCTAGTCTTCGAATTTTTGGATTTTAAATAAAACAATAGTTTTCTTTACAGCTGTTTTAAAACAAATTAGAATATATATCCATAATAAACAACTTACGGAAGCCTACAAAATATTTTGTAGTGTTAACTATAACACAACAAGTGGCTTAGCGTTTTCCTATGGAGTATGAAAATACTCAATTAATCTCACATTTCTTTTAACGGTTTTTATGCTTCGTCTGAAAGAATACAAAATTCTGCTATTTAATTTTGGCTTTATTATCATTAACGAAGGGTTAAAGACCTTTTGGATTAGTTTTTAGAAGAATTTTACCTATGTACATTCGAAAATGCTACCGTGTTTAGGCAAAATCAGCACTAATAACAGTTCATTGTCACTGTTCTTTGACTTATAAATTCTAATTTCGTATATTGTGGTTAAGACCCACGATATGACTGATCGTCGTCGTCGCTCGTCTGCAGAGAGTTGAAGTTGAAAGATGTCAAGCACCGATCTCGAGACCCTTGACTCAAATTGAACGGGTGCTATTTATTTATCGAAAAACACTACGCTAACGCCGCACTCCTATTTGCTGTAGGAATAGACGTAGATAGTTTTTACTCGACATAAGGTTAGCTATTGTTATAAAATATTTAATGTATCTTAGATAACGAATAAAAATATGCATGTTCTTCAATACCGAATGATCGCGCCAATTACAACTCTGTTCAGTAGTTGTCTAACTATATATGTGTTAGAATTATGGGATAATAGATACATATTAAAATTTTACATTTTTTAAAATTAAATTCTTATTGGGCCCACCAAATATAAATGAAATGAACAAGAATGCCGAGTATGGGAAAGGACGGTATATTTAAACACGAGCACATATACACTGTAATTTATTTCTACACATAACATAACTTCTGCGGCGTATTTTACCAGAAAGTACTTACCTAAGTTTTTGCGCTCAAGCATTGTACTTATGTATTATGTATGAGAGTGAGAAAAGGAAGCGAAGTTCTCAATTTTGTTCGACATTCTTTCGCCCTTTTTACCACCAACAATTGGGATTAAATGTTTTGGTAATGTTGTAAAAATGACGCAATCGACGTAACCGCGATTTTCTTATAGTTCTATTGCTCTTAATTTATGATTGGTTTTGCCAGTCTAGGTGAAGTTAAGATTAAAAGGTACATTTTCTATTAAATTGTAAATCTGGGATTGCAAAAAACTATTTTTGTAATAAGTATTGGAATAAATGAGAGTTGTTATATTAAGGGCATAAACGCATTGCACAAACGCAATATGTTAGCATGATTAGCGATTGGGGAGCTAGTGACCTCTGCCGCGTCCTTCAAGCGGGATCGGCTCTCTCCCGATTCCGTTCTGCGGCCTCCTTGTGGAGCATAACGTCCTCGCAGAAGGAGACCGCGGCTGCCCATCCCTCGCCACTCGCTAGCATTGCCGCGATCAATGCGGTGACAAGTTTCGTCCAATCTATCCGACCAGGACTCGACGCTCGGAATCTCATGCAGGGCAGTCTTCCAGCATTTGCTGGGCGGAGTCCCTGTCGGAAGCATAGTGGTGGCATTGTGCCGTGACTCTCGTCCGATTCGATTCAGATACTCACCGAAGCAACCGTGCCCGGTGAGTACCTGAGTCAATCGGTAGGTGACATAGTCGTTCCTCCCTACCCACGCTTCGAAGCTCAGCAGAACGGCTCCGACGGCGCGTTAGCTAGCACAGCCCTGGATTTCAAGCCGTGATTTAGCATTCCGGGATCATGATCCGGCACGGCCTCTTCACCGTCGCGTCCATGTCAGCCAGAATGTAGAAGGGTGGATATCGGGCCAGGACCGTCGCCGCCTCAAACGAGATCGTACGATCCGTATGGCCATCAACCGCTGAAGGCTTTTTAATAGAGCGGTCCTTGGAGCTTGAGGCGCCCGCTAGGCCATTAGACCAGACGGGTGCCCCATAGAGGGTCATGGATAGCACAACGCCCATGAAGAGACAGCAAACTTCTTCCCGTGGTTCCCCGAGATTCGACAGCAGGCGACGCAGCGCACTCGCTACCCCCCGCACTCGGGGGAGTTAGTAAGACCTGCAATGGACAAGTGGAATAACTGTGTTCAAAATATGGAAAATTGCATGCTAATTCGACTGCCAGGCGCACACAACGAATTCCATGAATACCTTTCATTACACCAATCTAATCGGAGCATCTTTTGGCTGCGAGTAAAACTTTTTTTAAAGAAAGTGTTTTTGTTTATGTTTTACACTAGCGAAAAATTGCGTGTCAAATTATAAAAGTACTATTTGTAAAAAATTATACAAAATCGCGCATAAGTATATTTCTTTCTATAACATTTAATATCGGTGTTTATAAATTTTTCTAAATCCTGTATTTTCAAATAGCTCCTTATCTGACACAGTGAACATTTTATGCTAATCTATTGTCTTATATATGTTCGTATGTTTAATCTCGGTTAAACACGAATTCGAATTAGCAGCATACCAGCCAGTGTTTACATGTGTTAAAAATAATTTTCTTTAGCCAAATGAGTAATTGTTATTGCTATTTTATACTTGACAAAGTCTATCAGACAGGGTCTGGTTACATGAGAAATTTTAACGAAGAATCGCTTCAAAAGTGTGATTGAATCACTTTAAGCTTCCAAGATTTTAAAAGGACTAAAGTTTTAGATGCATTCAGAAACAGTAAGTTGAAGAATGGATCCAGATTCTCGCTGGAACAAACTGTAATTTATCAGTTGTCTTTGTTTGAATTCAAATGTATATTATACGTCCGTACTTCAATCATCTAAAACCCATTGTAACAAACAATGGGTTTTGGATGACTGAATTATTATCACAATTCATTAGGATTCAGGAATTATGATAGTGAAATTAGCGAATGTATGTTTGTTTTTTAGTGTTTACTGTTGATACTACCGTACTACTAGTGTAAAGTTGAGAGCTTACTCACTGGTCGAAACAAATTAGCACTACACACGTAATGTTATATCTAAGTGTTCTAATTTGTGTCTTTAAACCACACAGGTATAAGTTTATTATACACTCTACAATTTTGTAAATATAGTTGGTTAAGTAAAGGCCTAGAGATATGTTTTAGCAAAAGCAGTTATTTTGATAAAGTGGTGTGACGCATGTGACTGCCGGGTATATTTGTATTTTGTGTCCGTAAAAGCCATGTCTCTAAATCCACGTGACCCGGATTTATCCCAATTACGGACATCGTTGGTTAGGAGAAAGAACAGATATGTATTATAGTTTATGTTTAACAATTTTTATCCTTAAAACATTAATATGTCACTGGCAATGTTTTTATGGGAAAAATAACAGTGGAGCTGTTCTAAATCTATTTATTTTTATACATTTTCTTGTATTATGAATACATATATTGGTTAAATATAACTATTTACAGAAGTTTTAAACCAGGTCTTTATTTCCGATACGTGAATTGCCCATAAACCCATTAAAACCCGTAAAAATAATAAAAATCACTTTCAAATAGGTTTGAAGCAAAAATATCTGAGAATAAGTACTAGCAATCCATAGTGGAAAACTTGCTACACTTGATTATCATTTCCTTCACCCTTCAATCATGTTTTAGTTACGTAATACAGTCACGTTTTAGTCGCTCTTCAGAAGCTATTTCGTGATGTTTCAATATGTACCTAGTCGTATTTCTGTCAAGTTTTTCCACTTTCTACTGGAATGCTGTCAACTCACAATATTTTTATAGTACTGTTGCCATAAGATTACTACCTACGGATAGGGAGTTTGATACTCTATACTGATCTGCCGACAAAGTAGTATGAAAAAGTATTCCAATGCAATTCTTCAAATAAAATACTCAATTTTTTTTACCACTTAAGTCATTACTGGTATAAGATGTTGAAATATTGGGGAAAGTGACGATTAAATAAAACTTCTTTTAGATCTGTATTTAACTGATCTCAAACAAGGCTTTGAAGCCATGGAAAAAATAAATACCCTTATGACATAAAAATATTGTTTTGATAATTTTGTTAGGTTCATTCTCTGAATAGCTGGTTGAGTGACGTAGATATGAAGATTAGATTAAACACACGCCCTTCAGCCTTCAAATCAACGGCTGGCTCTTTGAAAACACAGGTAATAAGGTAAGAAAAATACCGTGTAGGTCGTAAAATTAGGGAAGGCACGTATTATTAAATTTCGTTTGCCAGCATGTGTGTTAATATAACGCTAAGGTAGCCTTATCCGTAAAATAGCAAAAAATACATGTTGTTATTGATGTTTAATAGAATTTATGCTACAGACGGTCAAATTTATGTAGAATATATTAAAAGTAGTATTAATAGTAGATTAGGTATACATCGCATTATCTTATTATCATAAGTAGAATTTTCCTGTTCGTATATTTGCGACCAAAAATCTCCCCCCTCTTGTACGTATTATTTCACATTGAGGACTGCAGTAATATTAACAAAGTTTTTTAAGCGTAGTTGAAATTATTTGGATACATTACTTAGAAAATAATCAAGTCCTAGAAATCTAAGATAACTAAAGCACAGCTTTAAAACTTACCTCGATGACACACCATTATGATAACAAGCAGAAGTAAGCGTATTCTCATCGGGATAAAAATTGCTGTGTTTATTACGCGTTCATGACTTGAATTTTCTGCCAAATGTTCGTAAGAAGTGAAGCTACTCGACCCAGAGCTTGTAAAATGTAGAACTCCACAACTCCACTCATAAAACGCACGAAACTCGCATTGAACGTTAAAAATTCTTGAGAAAAAAGATTTTTTAGGTCGGACTCGCTGAAACCTTATATACACGTAATGTTGTGGAATAAAATTTCTTCCAATTCTGGAAACTAAGGTCCACTTTTTAGGCTGAATCTTTGCGTATTGAAAACATAAGTAGTGCGAATAGAACGAAATGGAACTGTGATTTCGGAGCATTACGTAGGGATTTAGGTTTAGGTTCTCTGACGATAACGGTATACATCATTTATGTTGCGAATATATCTATTAGCTTTTATTATATTAAATTTAGCTTTAATGTACATTTGAAAGGTCATTTGTCATAAAAGTAAGGGATTGTTAATTAAAGCATAGGACCACCACATAACTTTAACATGACACTTGCAGGCTAAATAGAAGAACCTTATTTTAAACACAAGACACCTAATGTAGGTACTCTATTTACGTGAAATATAGTTTTATTTCATATCATTTCGGTTACAATGTGATAGGATTCGAAAATTGTATACAGGGTCTTGTAACTTACAATACGATGACAAGAGTCTATGTTAAGATAACTTCATATAGGATCATAATAAGGCAACTCTTCAAATTGTTGTAAATATGTTTTAGTTTTCATATTTGGAAAAAATATTTCAACAGTTTTTATACCAATCCGATAGTTATAAAATAGGTTTTAGTTAACATGTTAATCTTTAATGCTATATAAATATTCCTTAAAATAAAAATATTGATCTTGTCATTTAGTAGGCGAACTGGTATCATTTCCGGTTAATGTACTACCCTTGATGGCGATATAAATAAAAATTATATCAAATCAATCACAAATTTGCGGCAGAAAAATATTTCTTTACTGGCGTCAGATCGTCGTAGACGGAAGTGGGAAGCGGGAGACGAGAGATGGCTGTTTCTTATGGTATAAAAGTATGATGAATTATGAGGTTGAAATACGCTCCGTGTAGCACAGAAACAGACGCTTGAAAACAGTGCTAGCGAAATGATTTCTTAATTTTAGCTTTTTAGGGTGCCATAGCCAAATGGCAAAAAACGGAACCCTTATAGATTCGTCATGTCTGTCTGTCTGTCCGTCCGTATGTCACAGCCACTTTTTTCCGAAACTATAAGAACTATACTGTTGAAACTTGTAAGATGTATTCTGAGAAACCGCATTAAGATTTTCACACAAAATTAGAAAAAAAAACAATAAATTTTGGGGTTCCCCATACTTCGAACTGAAACTCAAATTTTTTTTTAATCAAACCCATACGTGTTTTCTAATATCGAGACACTTCCAAAGTGGTAAAATGTGTCCCCTCCCCCCTGTAGCTTCTAAAACAAGAGAATGATAAAAAAAAAAAATATATGATGTACATTACCATGCAAGCTTCTGCCGGAAATTGGTTTGAACGAGATCTAGTAAGTAGTTTTTTTTAATACGTCGCGCGGGGCGTGGCTTGATCGGTAGCGGGTGCGGAGCGCGCGGGGGGCAGGTTCAAGAACTTTTATATTATGTTACTTGCTGCTACGGAACCCTTCATGGGCGAGTCCGACTCGCACTTGGCCGCCTTTTTATCTAGGACCTATAACCTCCTTTTTCATTTGATAAATGAAAAACACACACAAAGCAGTAATACTTTCAGCTAGACACCGATAGTAGTTGTGAGTCGTGTGGACAGTCCGTGATAGTCTAACAGTTTTTTTACCCCGTAATATGAAAATAGCACTTAGTGTCAAAAGCTATAACGTCAAATGGTCTTACAATTTTATAAAATTGATTCGAAGAAAAGGTGTTTATCCAAATAACAATAGAGCAAAGGGCATTTGACCAGAATGAGAAAACGAGATTAATGGCAAAAAGCTTTTTGTTTAGGCAATCAAACAATCGATCCTTGTATCGCAGTCTTTGATTCTTGCTCAGGTTTTTAATATGATCTCGGTATTTTTATATTAAATATGTACTTTTATCTCATTGTTTCACGTTCTAACAAAAAGCTACCTCTCGGCGCTCACTGAGTGATGGCGAGGTGAGAGGTACCTATCCACACTTTCTGCCTGACTCATGCCTAAACATGACATAATGTGTAATGAGTTTTTTTATCATAATTCATAAGCAATATGAAATATTTAATTTTTTTGTTAAATATCACGTTTGTATTAGGAATATAAATCCTGTATCGCGGGAGCGTTAAAAAGGGAACATGAAACGGACACAAAAGTCATCCAGACTCAAAAAAATAATTTGTGGATCACACAAAGTGGTGTCAAACACTCATATATTATAATACATTTATCCAATCAAACAAAAAAAAAACAAGTCAACAAATTCAGGAATGCATCCAAGGGTCCAGTTTAAAAACAAATATTGACCGTGCTTGATATATATCCTATCAAACGAAAAAGGATTTGTATCATCCATCATGTGATGTCAACCTATGTCAGGATACAATCTTTCTATCTCGATCCAATAATGTGTTCACTCATGATGTTTTTAACCAATGAAAAAATGGAGGGATCCTTAAGTCAATCTGTATGTATATTTTTTCATGTATACTCATAACTTTTAAGTTCATTGCAATTATCTGTTTGGTTCAATACGGTACTTATACGGTATTTATATTGTATACAAGGTTTTTTTTTACGAAATTAAATTTGAACATTAAAAAAAACAAAACAGGGAGTTCATAATTGTTAAAAAATACAGTTTTCTTCGTCCTTGAATCAATTTTATTGAAGCTTGGCACACCTTATTTAATTATAAATATATTATAAGATACATGTACTACCAATAACACCATAAGATGTAAAATATATTATTAAACTGATGATGTGCACTAACCACAGGCAATTGAATTTCTCACTAGTTTGTAGTACGAGTCCTTTTTTTTTTAACGTGTAGCAACCCCTTCGGGGTTTGCGGTGGGGTGGTGTGTGGGAATCAAACCCCCTAAAACCACACGGTGTGCCACTCCGCGCCTAAGATAGGAGGGGCCCGAGAGCAGCTAATATTAAGACATCCGGACCCCGGATAAACCACAAAACCCGTCCTGTCCACTCTTGGCCACACTCAGGACGGCATGAGGCGCTGGCAAGCGAACCTCTGCCATCCGGTTCGTCGGCGGTTCTTCTGCGAGATAACGTCTTTTTAACGAATTGCGTTTTGCTGCGCTACTCACGCGAACTTCGTTGACGCAGAGTTATTTGACGCGTATTATACAGCAGCTTTGGGCAGTCTTTCCGTCCGGAGCTTAGAAAAAGATCGTTGTTTAAATATTTATAACAAATGGCAATGATAGCTAAAACAAACTGCTACTACTACATCGGATACAATCTGCTAACCCAAAACCATCTCATTTCAAAATATATTTTGAAACACAGTTGGAAAAAAATACTTAACATTCGTTATTTAAAGTTTAAGACGATTTCTTAATATAATCCTCATATAATAGGGAAGCAATTAAATGTTATATACTAAGAAAGCTAAAAATAAATGTATGCATATATAATGATAAAAAAAAATACGAGGAAACAGTCATGCCACAAACAGATTAAAATGGCCATACAGATGATATTAAGATTTTAATGAATTTAACTGAATAAAAATATTACACTTCTTTTTTTAAACTGTCTGGTACGAAGGATCGATTTATATCAGGTCAAGAATTCTCAGCACTTTAGGTGTGAAGGTAAGAGTATACTTCATTATGTCGGAGCACGAGTCGCCATTTATTTAAATGATTTTGTGGAGTCAGTCTTCAAAATCTACTATTATGTATCCTGTGGTCATATTCTGATGAGCTAAAGTCGCGCGCATCACGTAATTCCAAATATAAAGATCAGGTGTCTCGTAAATGTAGCTATAGTCGTAAGAAGGAACTAAAATGAATACTAAGACTACATTCTGAATATAAATAGCTATAATACTCGTAGATTAGAAACTATTAATATTGCTGCTTCCTAGCGTGCGCCAATTTCAG
Organism: Arctia plantaginis; assembly: GCA_902825455.1. Classification (NCBI taxonomy): domain Eukaryota; kingdom Metazoa; phylum Arthropoda; class Insecta; order Lepidoptera; family Erebidae; genus Arctia; species Arctia plantaginis. The sequence continues at coordinate 8,362,778 of CADEBD010000171.1, read as the reverse complement.
GAACCATTACTTTTAATATGTTCTGATGGTTCAATCTCTACATAAACCCTCTAATCTAGCAATTGTTTTCAGAATGTGCGGTCAAAAGGTAACCAACATCCTCGCGTACACTGTATCTTTTGACGAAATCTCCAAACTAAAACAAAGAGGTTGCTAGATCAGACTCTGATGTTCCCAGTTTTCGACAACGGTGATCTTAATAATAGGACCTGAACAGACTTCTCAATAATTTAATTCAATTCATGGTTACAGCAGTATAAGGGTGTTGTCTATGCTGTACTCCCTCTCTTATATTTTCTTTCTTCTTTCTACTCTTCTACTACCGTTACATACATACTTGTCAAAACCTTTTACAAAATCATCTAAATAACAGTTGGTATTACATTGTATTTGTACTATTATACATTATTACTAGCTGACCCGGCAAACGTTGTTTTGCCAAAAAAAATATTTAGGGATGGGTCACCCTTACCATTTAGGGGTATGAAAAATAGATGTTGGTCGATTCTCAGACCTACCCGATGTGCACACAAAATTTCATGAGAATCGGTCAAGCCGTTTCGGAGGAGTACGGGAACGAACATTGTGACACGAGAATTTTATATATAAGATTATTTATATTACTATACTCGTATAATTCGATAGGTAGAATTATGTACGTTCATTTGAGTAATACGTTCTTTGTACTATGTTCTTTAGCGTACTTTTTTGTTCATTATTTTATTCTACTGGTATTACACTTACCATATTAAGAATGATTGTGCATCTGCTTAAGGATTTTTTTAGGAATGCTTGGAGGTATTAACTTAAAATTAAAATCGTATACGTCTGCGGTTCCTTGAGGTTGTAAAAATGTTGTTGTTGCAAAATGCATGTACCTATGTAATATTTTGCCGTTGGAATATGGATAAATGGGAGATTATCATTTTTTTGTCATTTCTTTGTTCTGGGTAAACTGGAAAAAATCTTTTCAATACGGTTTCCCGAGAAGGGGGAACTATATAATAATTACACATAACCTGCAGGACTCGCAGTAGTCCAGCTTTTTTTCCTTTTTTATCTTATTAACATTGACTATATTGTTAGCCTAATGGGAAAATGTTTCAATATGTAAATAAATTATTGTCATCATCATCAGATAGCCTTTAATAGTCCACTGCTGGACATAAGGCTCTCCTTAGAAAGGAGGTTTTGGTCTACTATATCACGCGAGCCAGATGGATTGAATCTTACGACACCCAAGGAATGAATAGCCACCATATTCTTAATCCGTCACCACACGGACATATTAATTATTAAATTAATAAAAATATATAAATAAATATAATAATATACATATGTATACATAATATATAAAATATATAATATGAATATAAAATATTTAATAGAAATATTAATTAGTAAATCGAACCTACACGTAGTGACTACACGGAAAAATTACTGTACGTATATTCTAACAACCGTGTTAAACTGTTTATTGTAAATTGTAAAAGCTAATGTAGAATGCATGAGTGATTATAATCTAACAAATTGCTTTATTACACAGGTTTCTAGAGTCATATGGTACTATTAATGAAATACCAATACAGGATTTTGGCTTGAAAGGCACTTGAAATGCAAAAGCTTGGACTTGTAACAAGTATCAGAATCCTACAATTTCCTTATTGTTAAGCATGCTAGATAGTACTGGTTCAACATATAACAATAGTCTTCATATATACACATTTTATGATCACTTTGAAGAATTAGTCCTATTCCCATATTAGGTAACTTAAATAGATACATAAAGGAACAATAAAAAAATTATGTACTACCATATTTCTGCGTATACCATAGTATTTTTTTGTTATGAATTCTCGTATAAATATATCATAATTATTTAATACGCAACATTGTAGATTAGCTTACACTCTGTATCAACGCGTCGTCGTTTGCTGCCTTGTAATAAACTTGCGATCAACGCCGCATAATACAGCGCTGTATTAGATTATGTGCGGTAAGCATCGTAACGAGAGAGAGCAGCTGACTTCAAACTAGATTGCTCTGATGAAAATGCTTTTTGATGATCCTTTTAAATATGAATTTTATCTTGGATAAACCTAATGTTATATACATATAATACTTTATTTCATTACTTCGATGTTCACATACTACTTATTTTTACACAAGGTTCCGTTCCGGGTTTTCCGTCAAGTTTACATTTCACTGAAGAATTTACTTATGTACGTATGTATGTATATTTGTGCCATTGTTATTGACTGGCTTCGTAATAATTTTCACTTTCTTTAAAAAAAAAAAAAAAATTAGAACTAGTCACACATTATTTCGTTGTATAGCATGCTAAAGGTTAAAGCATAGTAAAACAAATTAATTATAGTTTATAAAACTTAGCTTCTGTAACTAGCCTAACTATAATGCAATCTCAATCTTTGTAAAAATAATTTTTTTGATACATATTGTTAAAAATAAATATATTTGACACCTAACTATAATGATTAGCAGTATCTTAATGTCTTAACTTGTATTGAGAATGCCATTTGTAAATATTCAGAATATCAGTTTTAAATATTTGGATATTTTAATTTCATTTAGATCTACAACCACGCAGTTTGATATATTTTTGGAACAAAGTTACGGCAGTGTAATAATGTTTTTAATAAAAACGATCGTCTCTTAGACTTCATTCTAACTAATGTTACAAGCTAATGCTGAACCGCTCGTTAAAATTAAAAAGTAACAAGTAAGTAAGTCGCATATGCTTCAGCACACGACTCTTAGCCCGTAGCAAAATACACTACCGTATTTTTATGTGTGGAAAAGCCTGAATATCCTGATCAGGATAATCGGCCAAATTTATCGTTTCAATTTAATTCGACGTTTTGAAGTGGGTCAAAACCACATTCGAAGATTCCGTCACATACATACATACACGTATCAAGCTATTAAAAGCGTGTCAAAAAAGATTTTTGTTGTACGGAAAAATAAACTTCGTGTAGTGTATGAAATGAAGTGTCAAAAAGTCAAGGTATTTAATATAAAATGATATAGGAAATTTTGTTCCAATGGCCCTTCTCTCTCACACCGAATTACATATCTTAAACTAGATACACAGTTATACTCGTAAGTGAGTTGAATCTGTGTGAGAGACTGGTATCACCAGATTACTTCTCCTGATACTAGGTGCGTTCGAGCTCAAGTGTTATCATGTAGGTATGACTTGATTAGGTGAGAGCTAAAGCAAAAGTAAAATGAAGAAAAATTAATTAATTAATGCAGGTGAGTTCGTGGTGTGTCGTACAACTGTGTGTGGTGTGTGTGTTGTGTGTGTGTGTGTGGTGTGGTGTGTGTGTGTGGTGTGTGTGTGTTGTGTGTGTGTGTGTGTGTGTGTGTGTGGTGTGTGTGTGAGTAGATGTATCAACCCTAAAACGTTGAAGATGATGATAAACGGATGTGCGTGAGTGAACGTGATTTATATAAGAAGTACATGGTACTAATATGTATAGATATGACTAAACTTATACAAAAATACATCTTAGATAATCATCTATTGCGGAACATATAATAGATTTTCCGTTTCCCATAACTGAGAGTTTTCAGCTACTCAGAAATAGCTCTTTTGAAATGCAAATTGAAAAAAAAACCTTGTTATATAAGTACCTTCCCATGAAACCAAGGCATTTGCCAGAGAAAGCTGTGGTCCAGCGATAATCACTTTTTTTAGACAACTTTATGTTTAAGCCGTTTATTAGTAAGTGTTGGGTAATAGGGGAACATCGAGTGCTGTCTTATAGTTATGCTTAGAACGTACAGTTGGCACACCGTCAGGAGTAACATGGTAAAGATCCCTTGTTGGGTGCAGGAAGGGGAGGGACAGTGTATATTAATGTATGGTTTGTTTTGTAATCACACACAATTTTTTGTATTATAATATGTTGTGTTTATATTATTACTAACAAAATTTTATCGACTCCAATTACGTTAATGGACTTGGTGGAGTGGTTCGTTACTTTAGACATTTGGAATAAAGCCCCAATTCTACCTAGGTTTCATAAACAAAGGAGTACCTGACAATTTATTATCGATTTTTGTTTTAAACAAGAAAAAAAAACTTTCTCACATTATTCTCTCTAAAACTCCCCTGGGCACCTATCAATGGGGACAAGTTTTTACAAAACTTTAGAGAAAAAAAATACTAAAGGGTTTGAGTAATACAGTTGCCACATACATTACTAAGAAAATATGGGTCTTGTGAAAGTACTACCACCACTTCAGATCTTATGTCAAATTATCTTATTTTTATAGTTACTGCTATTAAAAAATGTACCTATTGCATATCTTAAATTGTCTTACATTTCGTTCGTCATCGCATTAAATCCCATGCATATAATTATTATATAATTATGTATCATCAAAAGTTTAAATTTTTAAGTTTAGTGCAATGGGAGAGGCCTATGTCCAGCAGTGGACTGCGATAGGCTGATGATGATGATGATGATGAAAAGTTAAAAAAAAACATATCTCATTCTGTTGAAAATGTATGCTGAAATCGGATGTACAGAAAGACACAGCGGATAGTGCATGCTGTTTACAGACGATATTACGAGTATATTGGTCTGTGAAGATGCTTCCGACGTGCAACGCATACTGGAAAAATGGAAACAAAGACTAAAGAATGTTGATTTGAAAATTAGCAGAAAAAAAACAATGAATGTTATATTATTTCGGTGGTTTCTGCAGTCTTGCAACCATTTCAAGTATCTTGACTCGCTCTTACAAAGTGATAGCGAAATAAGTTGATCTATACAGTATCAAATAAGTACAGGGTGAATGAAGTGGTGGCAGGTATCAGGAACTAATAGTAAAGTTCCCAGCCAGTTCCCTATCAAATTAAATGGAGAGGTATATGAGTCAGTTTTCAGACATGCAGTTCTACAGGATCTTAGTCCTGACCAGCGAAGAAAGTAAACAACGACTTGATGCTTGCACATAGCTGACTTAAGATTATCCTGGTATAGATAGAGAAGAGTAAAATGTAGTTAAATAAGTTTTATGTAAGGAAGTTGACAGATATTAGTAATGGAGAGAAGAAGACACTCAAAAAAGACCATTGAACTGTGTAAAAGAAGATATAAAGAGAGTAAGTAGTGAAGTGATAAGGGAGAGTTAAAGAGGTTAACTCATTGCGCCGACTGCAAATAAATATGGGAAAATTGCAAAAAGATGATGGTGATCATGGAACATAAAAAAAATAGTAAAACAAATTAGAATTATTTTCAAAATAATAAATTAGCTACATAGTCTCCTTGCAATATTCATTACAGGAATAAGCAATTGTTACATTGGCTGTGCAAGGTATAAATGTCGTCAGTCTCCAAAATAAACAATAGATATTTGTTAAGGGTCCACGGTATTATTGTCCTCTTTTGTGATTGTTGTACCTGAAGTAGATTGTACCACTAATACTAATTATTTTGGGGAAAGATAATAAAATAAAGTAATACTGACCCACAAAAGGAAAATAACGGATAATTAAATCAAAAATATTGATCAGAAAATGGATAAAAAAAATAAAAAATAGTTATCAAGAAAAGGAAAACTACAACTTGTTAACAAGAAACAGCAATATATAAACGAAAGTCTTGCAATTTTGTTATTCCTACAGTACATTTTTAGAGTATTTTATATATATATTTACAACTTTTAGAGTATTTTATATATATATTTACAACTTTTAGAGTATTTTATACTGTTTTGTTAAAAAATTGATCATAAATTATGCACTTATATCTTATTTACAAAACTCCCTAACAATAGAATACAGAGTCATTTAGAATAAGCCAGGTGTACTTTATTAACTTCGGAACTTTTAATAAAATGTAAGTAACTATTTACACTACATGCGCAGTGACTGTATCTCTGTAGTTGTGTAGTCACCCCGTCTGTTGCCATATTATGAAATCGCAGTTTGTTGATGAACAAAGCTTCAGCATCCCAACCAAAAGTCTGGAAACACATATTTGTACTTGTATTTCTATCATAAAGTTCGTGTTAGGCTTTCGCTTGACTTGTATGAACGTTTGTGGTTGGATATATGAAATAGTAAAGACAACGTGTCCTAAATGTACTTTGTTTACAGATATATGATGATTGTTTTCTTTTATAGATACATACTTAAAATTACTTCACGAGCTTTTTTTTTACTAATAGAAATTTTTTTTTTGGATGATTAAGTTAAGTACTTATATACTTAATGATATCGTGTTGTGATCTCACGTTTGAAATTGATGCAAGTTGTGATTCCTGGAACTGAGTAGGAGTATGCCTTGTTGCAAAATGTTGTTAACATCTGTTAATTTAGATTCACGCTTCGTTATACACCGAATAATGGCAACGAGACAAGATCTTAATTTCTCAAAAATCAAGTTATTTTTGCAAAGGATCTGATTTTAGAAAACGAAAACAAATATTAAGTTATACATCATTTTTATTACTAATCACGCAGGCACTTTTTAACTCAAGCATAGAACGTTTATCTCGAAAAATTTTAGACCGACTCATTATGCTTTAGCTCTATCGGGCAAATATTTTGATTGTGAATCCCGTCGTTAAGTTTTGTTATTATAACGATACTTACTTTCTTACTAAGTCTTTATTTATGCATCTTGCATTGCTGAAACAAATGACAAGAACGTTAAAATAATAATAATTTCACACACCACTCACATGGCACTCTGATCTGTTTCAGTTTCCAGATAGACAGATAAATTGAAAGTAGAGTTCTTCGAACTTATACCTTTTTATATAGTCAACTACGCGTTATAAAGTGGGTAATAAATAGGCCATTCTGCTTCTGTTTACTACTCTTTTTATTGTATAGGTTTAATACTAAACGACATTACTTTTAAACTTTTAGAACGCTAATACTATGAAGGTAAATGAAGAAGGTATTAAGACAAGTTTGACGATAAAAAAGTAATCTATCAAGATTAATAATAATTCCTAAAAGAAAAAAAAGTTGTTTATAAAACACTGTTTTATTAGGGTTATAAAATTACTTTAATCTCACAAAATATAAAAAATAGGTCTCTTAACGTCATTTCTTATATGATGTATGATTGTCGATTAGCGTTTGATGAAGAGGACTGTTTACTAATTTATACTGCGTATATATGTTTCTCTTAACCTAATTATTTTTAATTATAATCATAGTTCCTTATGGCTAAAATATTCAGGAAGTTATTAAAATTTATAATAGATTAAGGTGCTTTTATCGGATCGAGCTTTTATTTTAGAATAAGGTATTAAAATATAAAGAATGGCTTTATGATGCTGATATCAGTCAAAATTTGTAGTATATTATGTTATAAACGTATACATTTTACGCGTTTAAGCGTTATGACGCCAGAAAAACCTTATGATAAATATTATTTTCTTACCATATACAGCCTTAAAAATGAATTGAATCCCAGAAAGGATTGGATTTGTTTTCAATACCCATATTATTATAGAATCATAACTAAGAAATATCAACAGTTATAGACCGTAAAATATGTATTTCCAATCTCTAGTCGGTAATAGTGGGTAGTCCGTACTTTGTTATGTAAGTACATGCACATAAATGTATTGGGTTAGCATTCACCACCAACATTACGTTCTCTTGCTAAAGGAAGTGTATCTTGTATCGCATCAGCATCGAGTGCACGACGTCCTGAATGGTAAAGCAGGTGAAACAGTGAATATCGAGGACGCGACGACGTTGCATATTACGTTACGGCGAGCTCAACATGCATTCAAATGAACTCCGTTGTCGAGTATCACTATATTTTGCATAAGTTGTTTTAAAAGGTAGAAAGGATTTTGCTATAGGGCTATACCTATAGCTAAATTCTATTATACCTATAGCTAAGTTTTATTGTTATAAATCTTATGATTTAAAAATAGAACTACACCAATTCACACTTCACACAATACTGTCACTACGCCAATTCATCCGGTGGGTGTCGTAAGAGCCGACTAAGGGCGCAAAACAACGCAGGACACCAGCACTGCTAAAAGAAGGAAACTTGACACAAACCCTATACCAACCCGTCTGGCCAGCGTGATGTAGTAAACCTCCTTTCTAAGGAGAGGCCTAAATCCAGCAGTGGACTATTAAATGCCGCTGATGTGATGTGATGACGTGAAAGACAATAAAATAATCAAGCGACACTTTGATGAATGAACAATCCCATTTAATACACGAGCATAATATGTTAAGTACATTCTGTAATGTGTAAAGTGCGATTTAAAACAAGTCTTCGTAATGACTGGACATTTAATGGACATCAAAACATTTATGTATGCATATTTAATTGAAAAGTTTATTACTTTCGCATAATAGGAATGGGTTAATTCTAAAACATTATCTTCCAGCCAAACCAATAACCTTCACTGGTACATAATGATATCATGTACTTAGCAGGTATCCTGTGCCCTTTAGATTTGGGAGAGAGCCACAGCTTACATAGGAGTAGATCGCGATCGGTCTAGAAATTCCAAGTTAATTTTAATCCACTGAACGCATTGCCCATGATCTTCGCCGAATGTGATCACGGTCCTTTCGGACCCTGATGGTCCCCGTGAATCCATAAAATTAATGACATCGGACTCTCCGAAGTAGGTAATACTTGTAACAATAAAATGTAGTAGATGTAGTCGTAGTAGTAGATTAATTTAGGTTTCATATTTCGAAGTGACACGTTGAACAAAAAAAAATTCTATGTTACCTGCTGAATATTATTTCAATTTTACCCAACCAACATTGGTAATTGCATGGAAAATATTAAACAAACATTACAATAAGTCATGTGTAATAAATACAAAGCAAAAAATATTTACATTATTTAACCTCGAGAGCGTAGCGTAGGTGTATTTGATCTTCACATATCACATTATCGAAGACTTCCAAGTCAAGCGAAGGGTTTCGGGAACATGGGTGGCAGCCCAATGGAACAATCGAAATAAAGTTACTGGATAAACTTGACTATAGATATTTAATGTACACAAGTTTTTGTTTACATGAAAGATGTGGCTTTGTGTCGGTTTTATGTGGTGTTATGGCTTTTTATATCTTATGTTTTTGTGCCGTTTTCTGTTATTGAAAGAAAACAGACGCAGGCTGTTATTTCTTCTTTCGGTACGTTGTCATACATGTAAGAAAACATTCAGTCTACAAATACTCGTTAACCTTAATTGTATTTTCATAAGATTAATGTTATTGTTTATTAAATGGTACAAACTATGTTTTGTAAAGTAAAACATACAGATTAAAAAATAACACAATTGCAAACTATTGCTAAATTCATGAACACCAATGGTGCAATTCGATCGATATGCCGGATAACCGAAAAAGGTATGGTACTTTGTAATAAATTATTAACGCGATGTAGTCCCCGTTTACACTTTCAAGTAATATGTGTCATCGTTAAAGTTTGAAAAACCTATTACATAAAATAACACTAAATTTCAACAAACCGTTCATCTAGAACTGCTGATAAAGGAAGTAAACTTTGAATAATTGCACGAGGTTTTTTGTTAAAAACAAAATAAATAGATGGGTTAGTGAGCAAATTTATTTAAGTTTGACTGCGAGTAAAACCCATAGTGGCGTTAATGTTTCAAATACTAGTTCAGCATCATTATGTAGATGGGGACTTACACCCAAATTGCTAGAATTCGCACACGGCATCGAATCTGGGAGCGTTTCTCCGTATTCTACTGACTGGTTGAATAATTGATTCGCTCTCGATGCAATTCACTGATAGCTTTGTAAAATATTGTACTTTATCTTCTACTTCCTTAAATTATTACTAGAAAAGACTAGTGCTGATACAGCGAGTGTCGTAAGTCTCGCAGTACATCTTTATTTATTTATTACTGTAATTCATACTTTAATTTAAAAAAAAGTTAAAGTAAAGTTTCTGTTGTATTACAATATTTAAGCAACGATTCAAGTACGAGTATATTCTTTTCCAATTTTCGGTGTAAAACATAATATCATTTCAAATTAAAGACAGTCGATAGTCCGGTTTTATTTGTTTTTGTAAAATGTCGAAATTTCACTTTGAAAGAAGATTTTCCACAAACTTTTTTAGGTGAAATATGATTTGATAGGTTAATTAAAATCTTTTAAGGATTCCTAGACACTTTGTAGTCTTCAATCGTGGTAAATTAAATGTTATTTTGATGTACTTCTTTTTGTTGGTAGATACAGTACTAATATAAATGTAAATATAATAAAGTTATATACTGATGGAGTTACATGTAGAACAATATGGGAAAGAATTAAAAAACCCGAAGACTGCGTTCTTCAACCTTCATAACCTTTATGTGGTTTGTTAAAAAAGAAAGAAAACATATTTTATTTCTAAAACACATGACAAAAAAATTATAAAAAATAAAGTAAAATACAGGTGGCAGCCCTGTGCTAAAAAAATTCAGTTTCAAATGTGCCAGGAATATCATATGTCACATGACATATGACATGCCATGGCCACACTGGCTACGTGGCACTTACCACAGCGGCACAGCCACACTCAATACTGGCACTCACGTGTCTGTCACATTACAGTTGTGACAGTGATCACAGTTTTAGGCAACGTAACGAAACTACTGGAATGATCTACCAGGCAGAGGGGCCATAACCTTCACAGTATTGATGCCTGTGTTTGCTGTTTTTGCATTAATATTAAAAAAGTTTTATATTTCGTTTTATAACTGTATTCGGTTTTCAGGTCCCTTATAGGCGGTGGCAAATCATTCCAGCACTTCGCCGCTGAGTACCTAAAGGAGGCCCGAAATTCTGCAGTTCTGTGTTTTGGTATGAACAGTGTACTGTTTTAGGTTCTGATGAAATATAAGTAATGATCTCGCCTTCAGTCCATCTTCTCATACACATGGTGGATTGTTCACTTTTCATTAAACCAAAAAGTAAACAAGCTAGATGTAATTTTCTCCTCGCTTCCATTTTCAATATATTGTTCTCATTTATGTATGGTGTTACATGATCTCTCTTTGGGATTTTGAAGCAATAACGAGCACATGCATTTTGCATTCTTTGTATTAGGTTCCTAGTTTTAGCCAGCAAACATGGACCATAAACTATATCACAGTAGTTGATTCTGGATAGTATGAGACTGTCTACAAGTTCAGCTTTGTGCTGAGATATTCACTTATGTTGTAAAGAACCCTTAACCTGTAGAAGCAATTCTTTACAATTTTGTTTATGTGTCCCTCAAACCGTAGCTCTGGAACCATACCCAACCCCAAATTAGTGACTTCCTCAACCCTTTCAATTATTTGGCCGTTTAAAGTGATTGTGGGCGCATATTCGAAAATTGACTAAAGTAGCCCCTGGCTGCCTAGCAATATTAAGTTTGATTTGAGTGGGTTTAATATCAGTGAGTGTTCCCTAAAATACTACTACTGCTAAATACAAGTTATAACTTATATATAGTATAGTATAGTATAGTATAGTAACTTTAAATCAAATAAAGCATTTGTACTACCTAAGTACAAAAAATGGTAATGGATTTTTGATGATGCTAAAGGTTTTTAAAACCAACTAATCCACAAAAGATTAGAGCTGTGGACTTAACCCTGTCGGTTATATTGCATCAATGCTATGCCTGTCAGTAGAATAACATTCTGCTTTGGAGCAGATATAATATGTCATATTTAGCCTCTACAAATGATTAAAATGAAAAAGTTAAGGAAAATGTAGAGGGAAACCGTTAACAAGTTTCCTGGTCTAGTTATAAATAAATTTCTGATGTTGTCGGAGTATTCTGTCACAGTTGTGTCATACTTATCACTTTTATACTGATTTATATGAAAAAAACGTTTGTAAATGTGCGTTACTTTTCGAGCGTTTCTTGGGTTTACCGACCCTTCATCTGCTATTTGTGTTGCTTTCAATTAACCTCTATAATATCTTTTACACTTCTATGATTTAAATTCTATTTTTATTGTTTCATATTTCTACATTTAGCTTAAAACATATAAATATTCGTGTTTTACAAAAATGTCTAGTGATGTCAAACACTCCTTTCTCAAGTATATTGCAACGTTTCACGCACGTCCTTTTTGATCTGGCAGCTCCCCGTACTCCATGGTGTGGTCGCGTTCTTATCAGGTGGCCCAAGACTATAGACTCATAAATAGATACAATAGATTTGTGATGGATTTAAAAGTAACATCTTATTGTATGTGTATGTTAATATAGTGTGTATATATTGTACATTCTTCTGGACTTTTATGTAAGTATAATAATATATGTAGCGATGCATTTATGTATATTAGTTATATATAATGTAGGTTTATCTCTTATTTACCAAACTATTATGCTCTACCATACATTTAACACTTTACCGCATCATATTTCTACACCACTGGTCGACTGGGAGAGAATGCATCATGGCATTAAGTCCGCCTTTGTACCACATGTGCATTAAGTTTTAAATGAATAAATATTGCCTGGTTACAAACCAATCCAAACTATCAGTAAAGAGCGGAAAAATGTGTTATCAAAATCTAATTTTGTTTCACAATGCGTTAAAGTTTATAAGTCACTTTAATAAAACGGAAAATTTATTAAAATCGCTTCACAAAAATCCAATTGCACGAGTACCTACAATAAACTGGCATGGAAATAAATTAATGCGAAACCCGTTCTGATTAAATTATTCTATCAACCCACACAGTTTTGGAAGTTCGAACCGGTATTGGAGGGTAGTAATATCTCTCGACTCATTTACATAGAAAATGTTGATACTAATGGTTGTGATGATTTAGTTGCAAATTAGACAAACAAGAAAGGAGAAACAGAATGTCGTTTTAATTTATTCTTAGAATAGTTGGCTTTAGTAAAGAACAGGTTGATTTGTATGATTCAACTTCAAATTGTTGGAACATTCCATAAAGTATGTACCTTTTGTTAACCAATTTTTCGTAAAACTTGATTTTTTTCTGTAGATTTAAATAAAAATGTAAACATGTAAACATTTATTATGTCATCGATAATGGTAACAGAAACATGTTTTTTGAAAGCATTATCTGTAAGATCTGTGCAATTAGGTTCTATTTATTTTACAAAACCATTAACAAAATCTTGATGACTTCCTTTACTATATTTTGTTATATTTCATTAAAACGTTATAGTTGCACAATTTAGAAAAAAAAACGTAATACAGCTATAAAAAAGTGGTTTAAATTCTGGCTGACTCTAATTGTGATACATTTCGATACTATCAATAGAAACAAATAGTACGGGCACAGTTGTTACAAAGACCAAAGACAATTTTCTCCTAGCAACTTCTCGACAAATGTGATTACCTACCAAGCTTGCCGGGCTCTATGTTAAAACTTCAGTAATTGTATTTTCTTAAGTTTTTAGCTATGTAAATTTTAATTTACGGTATTATACGTGATTGAAAATAATAAATGGAGAGATTTAGAAAATAAAATGTAACGATATTTAACTCTTGGATACATTAAAGTTAATTTTCATGAAAGTGTTGTTAATATATATTACTTTGTTGGTGTAAAAGCAAGGATAATTAACGTCAAAGCTGTTCAGGGGAAATGATTAACAGGTTATAATAAAATGACATGTAGTATCAATATCATGAGTATAATTTTGTTTGCGGCACATCTTAGATCGTCACTCTGAAACAAAGGCATCTCAGATAATTGAGTTTCAAAAGCCTTTAGTCTAGAAATAAACTTGGAAAGGTTTCGAATTGCTATCGTAATTTAATCAACACAATAGTAATCAGAAATAAATAGCGTTCGTTCTTTCGACAAAACAATTTTTCTGCTACTCCCTTCAGGCTTTTGCTACAAAAATGCTATTAGGACCCTTTGGCCAGAGCACTACGCGTAGCCGACGTTTCAATCCAATCGAACGTGCCGCTCTCACGATACGCCTTATAAAAGATACGTACCTTTTTAGGGTATCAAGCATCCTCTTCAACAATTGATAATTTTTTTGGTAATATTCTATCTACTTTAAGTTTGATGTAATGGATAATAAGTAAGTACTGACAACGGATTTGTTTTTTATTTTCGTGTTTAAAATATTTAACATTTTCAGAAGAAACACTATAACCTATGCTTAGAAACCTTCGGTTACATAAAGTATGAATGTTTCACGTATTCAATTAATAATTCATTAGACTAAGCGAAGTGGGTAGAGCGTACGCTTTTTAGCTTAATACATTTCTACTTTAATATTGTACTACTTTATTATTTTAGAAATTTCACATTAATGTTGTTCTATATCATATTATATGTTTTTTACCATTTTAAACATTTTTAAGAGCAAATTTTATTCAATGCTGGTTTACAAAATCTTTTGCTTGAATTGTTGCCGATTTTAGTGAAAAGTTTGTTCATCTTTTGAATACGACAAAAATATGTCCTTAATTTAATTAACATCCAATCAGCGTTTTAGGAAGGAAATGTAACAGATAAATGTAGTTAAAGTTACTAGAACTGATTTTATATTAGGTAGAATTTTATAGATAGTTTAACTCAGTTGTGCGCGCGGCCCTATGTGTGGGTGGGCTTGTAAATATACAACTTTCATTCGTGTGGCAGTGACGCGGTGCTCGGACGACGACTGCCGCGTCACTACCACACGAATGAAAGTTGAACTATCTATACATATGTTTCTATTTGGCATATAAATGGCTACCTCACATATTTCTGTATGAAGAAAACTCAGAATATAATATCAAAGTTTTTATCAATATGCTCATTAGTCAAATAATCTAAATGTAGATCACGTTTTATAACACTCATTGTATACGTTAATCCCCTCTTAGAAGTTCTGGCAATTATATTAAAATAACCATTTACCATTAGATAGGGCGCATCTAGGATTGTGTCTTAGCAGTAAAACACAAACGTGTCACAGAAATGAGCCCAAACTTCATTTCCTCCAAGCCTTTTTTCCCTCCAGGTCTATTTTTTACGCAGAGCAACTACTATCAGACGTCCACAACCCAAGTACTAGGCGATATCAAAATTCTGTACAAAGATGTTCGTATAGCAACCGGGACTGACTGCTTAACGTGCTCTCGGTGGCACAGAGGAATCTCAATGTGTTAAGAAGAGTGACCTGGCTTGTATTACTTAACTTTGCAATGTTTTAGTTTACTCACTTAGCCACGAGCCCAAACTTGATATTATTTTAATTTCAACTACCAAGAGGAACCTATTAAAGAGATACGGTTTTACTCACGAGTGTGTTGCCGTGATGCTCTGACTGGTTTTGGGCCCGACCGACGAGTCATTTTTACGAGGCCTTTGAGTAACGTCGTCGCGGTAGGGACTCCTTAAAAAAGAGACAAGTCGGGCATCTCCGAAATAAATACATGAATACCTATGTCCGAAATAAAAATAGAGAGTAAGGGATATAAGTAATCTAAAAGGAGATGTTAGTTTTCAAGTCCAGTAGTAAAACCTATAATCTATATCCTCTATATAAAATAAATAATCTGCTTCCAGTGCAATTAAACAGCACTCCTTTAGTTACAGTTACGCGATATAAATAGTCTATCACGGAATCCCTGAATGATGTCACTGATGTGGAGAGGTAAGAGTATTGGCGGTCCGTGATAATAATAGGTCTTTACCTATGTAATTGCCGTTTTGTATGCAATAAGTGAAAGTACTTATTTTTTTTACTTTTTTATTTCTGTTATTCGAAGTAATCACCCCTGCAATCAACGCATCTTTGCCAACGCATTGGCAGTTTATTGATGCCCTTCTTGTAATAATCAGCTGGACGGGAGGCAACAAACTCTTCAAAAGCATTTTGTACTGCCTCTCGGGAATTGATTTTTTTACCTACTAAAAAGTTGTCTAAATTTTGGAAAAAGTAATAGTCGGTAGGTGCAAGGTCTGTTGAGTATGGCGGATGAGGGAGAGCTTTCAACCCCAGCTCTTGCAGCTTGGAGACTTTTTGTTGCGCAGTATGGGGTCGCGCGTTGTCGTGAAGGAGCAGTAGGGACGACCGATTGACCAAAGTTGGTTGCAGATGTGCAAGCTTCTCCATCATTCTCTCCAGTTCTTCACAGTATACATCTGCATTAATGCTCATGCCGTTTTGTAAAAAGCTGTGGTGAATCACACTCGCACTAGACCACCAAACAGTGACCATCATCTTTTTAGGGATCATTTTTGATTTAGGGCATTGCTTTGGTGCTGAACCAGGGTCTAACCGACTTGCTGAGCGCTTTTGATTGTCGAACAGAATCCATTTTTCATCGTTTCAAAATTCGTAACAATTCGTTTCAAAATTCCTTCATTTCTTTGCCTGTTGAGCAGCGCAAGGCAGGTCTCGACGCGTACGTTGCGCTGGCGATCGTTAAGGTCGTGGGGCACCCATCTATCAAGCTTTTTTACCTTGCCAATTTGTCACAAATGGATCAATATTGTTTTGATGCTTACATTAAAAGCTGCTGCTAGCTCAGCTTTAGATTGAGTTTCGTCAGCTTCCACAATCGCCTTTAATTCATTATTGTTAACCGAAGTCTCCGGACGACCACGAGCTCCATTTTTCAAGTCAAAATTTCCAGAACGGAACCGGGAAAACCAATAACGGGTTGTGCGTTCGTTTGTACAGTTCTCTCCGTAAACGTTTTTGATATTACGTGCCGTTTGTGTCGCGTTGGTGCCACGACGGAACTCATATTCTTTAATTACACAAATTTTTAAAGTATCCATTATGATGAAAAATGTTCAAATGTAATGAAAATACAACGCTAATAAAAAAAAAAGACTGAGTTTATAAATAGAATGTCATGGTAAATAGATTGTCATGGTTTTAAAACAAAATTAATTTGAATTTAGAATACAGAGCCATTACAACCTTTTTTATTTGAAATGACCAGTACCGAAGAAAGGCAATTTCATAGGTAAAGACCTAATATTATGTTGGCTCGTAGGTGTGCACTAGTGTGTAGCAAGAAAGTTAAAATCTCTTTATTTAAGGCGTATTGCCAGACTTTCAACACGTGCAGTCTGTGTATGGACTGTACCAAAATAGCATAGCAAAATAGCTCATTGCTCTGCGGGTCCAATATAATAATACCTTAAGGGTGCTGTTGGGGCTCCCACGATATTGCAGTACGTCAGAGAGGTTTCTAACTACGCGGGTAGATGATTTCTGTTTTATAATGCATAAAAGAACAGCATCCTTGATGTCGAGGACGCGGGGCAGTATTAACGGACTCCAACAGGTATTTCAGAAACGGTTTGAGACTCCTATCGTGATGCACTTGATGGGCACTGTGCATTAGGGTGTCCCGTCAATGTATGGGTTTTTTTTTTTAAAGCGACGGCTACGCAAGAGGTATCAAAAGTTGCGTTTTTGTGAATAGATTACAAATATAACAAAATTTAATTAAATATTTGTCATCTTTAGGACTCTACCGATCCTAGAAGTTTTTCAAATTTGCCATTTTTAGAGGTTTCGAACATAAACTATAAATGATACAAAAATAATGTTTTAAAGGTTTTAATCAAATTTATAGGTACTACAAAGACATAAGGTAATGTTCAGTAAAGTTTAAATACTTATAATTAGTGCTTATTTCAAATACGAAATTGGTTCTTGTGGCCAAAATTAGGCATTTCCGCGCGAGATTTTAATCTGTTTCTGATTAAACCATCCCGAGCTGTAGCGTCCGTGACACTTAGAGAAGCCTCCGTCACTAGCTTTACACATCTTTCCACTGATTGTGTATGACAGGGGAAATCAATAACATCGAAGCTTTGTTCTTTAGCCTTAATTCTCAGTTCGTCGTCGGACATCTGTCGCAAAATCGGTGGGGCGGATATCTCACACTCTTGCCAAAATATCAAATCGATGTAATATCGCGCATCGAAGTTAAGTTTTGGTACTTTAAATACCCTGCGAGTATTGCTTATTTCTGCTTCTCTTGCCTTTAATATTTTGCGAGCTGCAAGCTCTCGAATATGCTCTCTGTCGTCGAATAGCATGGTAACAAGTAAGTTTTCAGGGTGAGCAAAAAAAGCGTTTCTCTCGATCACTGAATTCACAATAGATCTTTGCTTATCAGGCAAAAATCGGGAGTATGTAACCATTTGAAAAATATGATTGGCTCCATCTTTGAATGATGAGTTTTTCTTAATGAGGAACCAAACTGGAGCATAAACTTTGACCACATAATTGACAAGCAGCTTTAAATTATTTGATGGCGAAACAGTACTTACATAAAGTCTGAGTATGCGATTGGCAGTAGTTAGCCATCTTGAATGCGCCATTTTTTCAGGTTGGCGGCTCGCTAACTCAGGGGAACAAGAACCAGTCGTCACAGCATGACACATTTCATACAGATACTTTTGATCCGTACTTAGTTCCTTCACAATGTCATCAGGTAATTCGAGCAAATTGCCAGCCACTGCACAAAAAGACACTAGTGGTTTACTTTCACAAACATTTAGCTGTTTTCCAATAGGTCCTGAGTATTCTTTCGTCCTAGATGTGCTACCATCTAGAGACATAAACAAATGGCGAAGCGGTAATTCATTTGTGTGAAGCATACAAACACACCATTGTAACGGTCTCTTCAAATAGTCTTCTAGGTATTTAATGACACCTCTTTTATTGCATTTAATGACAACCTGTATTTGTAGGAGTGCCATCGCAACCCACACAACTTACTTCTTCTAAGTTCCATCCTTGATTTTCTAACAATTCTATAATAGAAGTGACAATCCCTTTCGCAGTACCTCGACTCGGCGTCGTATGTCCCAAGTAAATAGATCCCGGCTCTGTAAGAACTGAAATGTGTTCTTCTAAGACTTCTTTTCGGTGGTACCGGCTGTCTATTTTATTGATCTTGAGAGTTTTATCTTTTCGCCCATCGAAGTAGATACTCTTTATAATAATTTTATCGATGTCTTTGCTGGCTTGGGTACGTGACTTTGAAACAGCTCTGTGAATCTTATTTTTATCAATCACAAGGTTTAGATCTTCGGAAGATACCATTCCCACGTCAACTAAGACTGCTGAAGCGACTGCAGCTGCCGAACGCGTTGATAGTCCGTATCGATAACATACCTTAGCTACTGTTGGCAGCGTCAGAGTGTTCCGACTAAATGAATTAGATGGAGACTCCTTTAAGTCACTTTTAGTAGAAGGTTCTATTGAAAGCGACTGTGAACGAGGCGGCAACACGCGTACCGGTACAGTATCGGTTTGTGAAGTACTCGGAAAACATGCTTGCTCTGTCCGCTTCAAATTTTCTTGTCTTTGATGTTTCTTTAAAAGCCTTGCAGTTTCTTTTGCGTCTACGCCGCTTATTGCCATTTTCCTATCATTTCTTTGGTCCAGTAAAAAATCTCTTTCAGAAATGGGAACTTTCTTGGGTTTAGTGCAGGAACAATTTTCAAACGAAGTGCACTTACAAGCAGCGATGTCAAAAAGCTTATTTGACGATTCCAAAAAGCACTTAACTTTGTTGTCATAGCTATCGTTTCTCTTACTTTTAGGATATCTTATTAGTGATAAATATTTGTTAAAATATGCGGTTAGCAGTTGAGTACGTTAGAAACGATGGGAATTGAAGCTTTGGTCCAAATTGTGTTAAGTTTTCCAGAAACTATTGAAAAGACTCGATGAAAGTGTTCGATGGATCTTTTCCGTTTTTCTGTAGTTTTAATTCACTTTTAGTAAATAAAATGCACTTAATAACGTCTTTTATAACAGGTAATTGGCGATCGTCAAGTTCTTTATAAGGTCCCAATATAGTACAAGTAGTCTCACTTCGCCTTGAACACATTTTTATGATTAAGTAACGCAAATTACGTTTTTCTTTCAAAGAAGAATAGAACAACTCCTTACAAGAGTAAAATCGAAATAGAAATGAGACGAACTGTCTTGTTGTAGAAGTAGCGCACGTACGAAAATCAAGTCAAAACGTGAATTTTGTAGGAATTTTGCAAGTCCGATCCAAACCGATTGATCGATTTGATTAAAACAACCTGTCGATACTTGCAAATCATAGCCGAGGCTTTTCTTATTGATAAAATTACAAGACAAAACAGGATTGATTCATAAAACATAGAATATACGACATTGACTACAAGGTTGTTTTTGCGAATTTTCAGTAAATAAAAATGCTGGTAGAGCCCTAAGGATATTTTTAAATATTTTTTGAATTATTTTTACGCTAATCTACGTCTAACAGCGCAACTTTTGAGAGGTCTTAAGTAGCTAAAATAAGAATAAAAAAATTTCGGGACACCCTACGTACCCTACCCTACCCTACCCTACCCTATTTTTTCCATGCTTGTCTAGTGCCAAATGATAGAAAAACTCTGGTAAAGTATATAATAGATATAGCGTGTGTTCAACTAATATAGATTATAAGAAGATTGTTACTAACATTATATGGGCCTGTCCGAAATATTATGGTTTTAAAGTTTGAATTTTAATTAGGGATGTACAAAAAACTGCTGTGGAATAGGGTGTCCGAATATTATTGCGAGGGAGGCAACCCACAACTCACACTATTAATATTTCCTGTTAGTGCATGTAATAAGTAACAACTTAGGCACACTATGTTGTGGCTAACTAAGTAATTCCTGTAAAAAATGTCATAAAATGCACAGTCTACCATTCTGGGTATAAAGTTATTATAACTTGTGCCTGTGTGCCATACTGTAAGGAAAGCAAATGCTTTCTCAGTGGCCGGGCTTAATCTTATTTGTCTAGGGAGATAAGTAAAGTGAAAATATTCCTGTCTACAAAAACCTCTTGTACAAGCTAATCCCCATGCTTTGTCCCTTAGATTAGATCACAAGATGATCTTTTAAGGAGCGTATTGCTCTGGATTTGGCATTGAATAAAAAAAACACTGAGATATACATTTAATAAATATGATAGCAAAGAAGCGGCCGCAAAAATAGGAATAGGAGCAAAAGTGTCTTTTTATTATTGTATAGAAATCTATACGATAAGAAAGTTCCAGGGAAGATTAAATTGTCCTTGAATCTACGATCAATCCCATTAGAAGTAAGTTGGAGTTCGTGAAAGTGCTTATCCAAACCCCATTGACATATCATCCATTGATATTATAGTTATTGAAGTTTTCCAGAGAATATAATAGTAGTTATATGTTCACACCTGTGAGATTCGTTTCATAAATCTTCCATCATACACTTAGAGCCATCAAGAGACTACGGGGCCACATAAAAGATCTCTCCTTACCCAATGATAATTTTAATATTAGTGTAGTATCTGAACTGTCAAAATAAAGCAAAATATTTTATAATACATACTTTGTACAGTGAATAATTATATATTCTTTATTCTACGTTTTTAGTACCAGTAGTAGTAGTAGATATTGTAAAGAAGTGACAAGAATAGCTTAAAAACATTTTGTAAGAGGAAAACTAATTTCTCTACTTGAATCATCCTGACCTGAAAGAAACGACTTAATAAAGTATTTCAAAATGGCCAAATACAAAAGAAAGAGGGTCTCATTCACACAACACGACCTTTGGATTAGATCAAAGTTAAAATACACTCCTAGTTTGCTTTATAGTAGTAAAACTTACAGGAAAGGTACATCTTGGGTAAGCAGCAATCCATTTTTTGTCCTACATTAGGGAAATCCTCACAAGCCCTATTTAGGAAATTGCCTTCTTTATCGCGCCTGTGGTTAACACAGTTTGGCTCGACCTCGACTTTTAGAAAGGTCCCTTTTATTTTTCCGAACTCAAGTTTAGAATACGTTTAGAGGAAAACATCACTTAGTGGTGCTGCTTTTTTCCTAAGCAAATTGAATCATAAGGAAAAATAGTCGGTTACCTCGATCGTGCAAATTTGAATTGGTTATGGAAACACTAGAATGCTTTTCTATTTTTGTACATTTTTTGCAAGACACTTACTTGCAGGCAGTCTGTTAGAAATTCTATGGAATAGCAATCTGTTATATTTACGAGGGGAATGGCTACTTAACCGTGATTGAAGGTTAAAAAAAAGGGAAGTATTACTACAAAGAAATTTCGTTTAATCTTGAACCACAACAGAGTCTGATTATTTCAAACTGGTTAAGCAGTCAAGTTTTTAATTCGGTTATATATTTTTTGTTTAAAACAGTTGATGGCCTACTAGTTACTATCAAGCCTGAGATTTGTCAATTCTATACGTAAATTTGTTTGTTTGTTATTTGTTTGTTTAAAAAGTAAAATTGTTGTTTTTATATTTAAGTGATGTTATTACAAATGTTTATTTATTTATTCTTTATTGTACACACTAGACACATACATATATATAAATAACAAGGAAATGTCATGTACAAAGGCGAGCAAATATTTGTACTTGTAGTTGCAATAGACACTGTTTTGATTGTTTGAAGTAATTTGATTATTAAATTACTTATTCAAAAGGTTTATATTATTCAAATTATTGTGTAGTGTTCCGAATAAAGCCTATTATAATTATATGATTTATTCAGTTAGTTTTATATGTTAGATAAAACTTGAATTCAATTGAAATGTAGATGCAACGCCATTTGCTGGCATTTTGCGAGAGAATATTATTGTTTCATGTTAAATACAGGTAATTTTAGTAAAATAAGTCATCTAAAGATATGTTAAATTCATTAATATTTTTATCTTGAATATTGAGCTATATTTAAGAATTACATTGTAATGACATAATTTTTTCAGAATCAGAATACTTTATTTGTAAATATAAGTAGGTAGGGTTACAATAACATGTACCTCACATATCATTGCAACCCTACCTACCGTTACTGTACGAAGTAGGTGCACTATGTTCTGCCATATGGTGTAAAAATATTTATTATTGAAAATACCTAACGGAATTATATCTATAGCAATACCAAAAGATAATTTAAACAATAATCACAAATAATCATCATCATCATCAGCCTATCGCAATCCACTGCTGGACTGCACGCCACTTAGATCGATTTTCAAAATGATAGTTGATCATCATTATAATAATTACTAAAATTGTTAGATAAAAGAGAATTAAAGCAGTTCTATAATGTCGACAATATTCGAGTGTAAATATTTTACAAATAATATTAGTACAGTGAGTTTAAATTTTCAAAATACAATGGAAGTAATATACAAAAGCGATTAATATTTATTTATCGAACGAAATAATTATAGAATTGTCGCCCAAAAATTAAAGTAGTAGCATTGTTGTTTAGTAGCTTCTTTTTGAATTGGTCCAGATTTAAAAAATGTCATTGGACATCGCCAACGGCAAGCCGTCACAGCACACCGGCCCTTCGGTCACGGCTCTCAGACGTAGCACAACACCGACCGTCTCCACCCGACCGCTTTTCTAGCACTCAGGCAAACGTTTGGTCGTCAAGCTAGCGTCCAACGCTTCCCTGAGGCAGTCTCACATGTGGTCGAGAGCTTGGGCCAGCACACGGGCAGGGATCCCTTCTGGCCCGGGGGCGGTGTTCTTGGAGCGGATTTGTAGAACAGCCGCCCTTACCACCGAATTCGGGACAGGCTGAACATCATTCTTATTCTCCCCGTCGTCTCCGACCAAGGAGGAGGTCATTGACGGAAGTGTGTGTTCTGCCCGCTGCGGGAAAAGGCCTTCGACCACTGTCTGCATTAAGCTGGGCTGGAGAGTCTCCGTAAGGAGGGTAGGGACGACTAAAGGGATCACGGTCGAGACCCTCGCGCGTATCCTTTCTCAAGCCTAACGCTGACATATACGAGTATGTGACTGTTGAGTATTTTAAACGTATAAATATACTCGTTACCTAGCTATTAAATAAACTTCAATGTTGAACTTAACTAATAATGTGTAAAATTGAATATGCTTTTATGCTGTACATTTTTATAACCAGGTACCAAAAACTAATAAAATAGCAAATTTCTTTTAGTCTGAAGTATATGTACCTTACTATATGTTGACATAAAAGTTAAACTTTTCCAAGTATATACGTATGGTAAATACATGGCAGATAATTTCCTGTTACACCCCAGTGTATTAAAACACTGAGAAGTATCAAGATACTATCTGTTGTGTGTTGGAGATTAGATCATAGGCATATCGTCTACAACCTGTCTTCTTACACGCGCTTGGAGTATTAAGCCGATACTGTTTATAATCGAAAAAGCTTTACCAATGTTTTAATTATGCATTCATTCGTTGCAAACCTGCTCTTTTTAATATTGTACAATTTTGATACGTGTGAGCGTTATAATATAGAATACTAAATGGAGTTCAGCTTGACAGCTCTAATACTAATTTATTGTAACAATAATAAATAAACAAACGATTGTCATAATTTATTGCCTAGACTTGCCATATCAACCTATTTAATTTCACTAATATATTGCTAGCTTAATATGGAAAGCAGACAGAATTATTAATTACGAAAGGAAATTCAGTACTGGATCGAATTCTAAAACGAGGTATTAACTTGTTGGGAAAGGAAATGACTTAATTGGCAAGGGATTCGAAGAAGAATATTAATTGAATACTTGAAAATTGATACAATATACAAGTATATTGTAAATAACTACTACTTACTCTAAGGTTTAAGTCAGTTAGGTTTATCCGTATAAATAAAATAATCTGAAAATACGAAATTCCTCTTTAACCATGTATTACTTATTGTTGGAAGTTACCTACAAAATGTTATGCACAAACACTTCAAAATGATAGATTTACCGACGCAAAAATGTTTTAAATCCATTGCTAGGTTAATACAGTAAAATAATTTGGTGCTAAAAATAAGATACAAATTATCTTAACATTAAAAAACCGTCAATTGTTAATCCTAAATGTGTTTGTATTTTATTATATTAGCGATTAGCCTCGGTCTTGCACAGGTGCAATGTAGATACTACTAATAATACTAATGTGGTGTCAGTGTGGAGTAATTATATGACGACCGGATGGCGTAGTGGTTTGTGTAACGGACTGCTATTCCAAAGGTCGCGGGTTCGATTCCCGCTCAAGTCAAACATTTGTGTGCATGAACATTTAATGTTTGATTTGGTCTGGGTGTTTCTATGTACGAGTATAATATGTATGTATTTACAAAAAAAAAAGTATATATGTATTTATATCAGTTGTCTAGTACCCATAGTACAAGCTCTGCTTAGTTTGGGACTAGATGGCGTTGTGTGTATGTGGTAGAATATTATTATTATTTCTTTATTTCATTCTTTATACATTTAAATTACATTTTTAAATATATTTAGATACAAAAACAAAAAATAAAATACATTTAAAAATATAAAAAATAGTATCCCATCGGTATCGGGTACAGAGACCAAGATATCGGTGGTTAGGATTCCAGAGACAGAAACTTCCTCACAATACGTGCCGTATCGAGAAGAACTGCTTTCTGCATCAGACCCTTAATCCAACTGCCTAACGCGAGTCTCTGAAGATGTTGGTCGAGGCTCTTAGCAACTAATCCATGGGCCGATATGACTATCGGTACAACGATTGCCGAATCAACATCCCACATGTCGACAATCTCGTGGGCTAAATCCAAATACTTCACTTGTTTATATTTTTCAGCTTTCAAGAGATTGTCGTCATGTGGAATGGTAATGTCAACAATCATTGCTCGGCGCTCCAATCGGTCTATTACCACTATATCAGGTTTATTGGCAACTATAGTCCTGTCAGTGATAATAGGGCGATCCCAGTACAACGTTGCATGACCATTTTCAAGAACTGGGGGTCGGGCACATATTTGTAGTACGGTAACTCTACAGTCACAAGGTTATACTTAAGAGCAAGTTGCTGATGGACAATCCTGGCCACTTGGTTATGTCTATGCAAGTACTCGCCGTTGGCAAGACGAGAACAACCGGAAATTATATGTCTAAGGCTTTCACCAGGACAATGACATGCCCGACAAATGTCTATTGTGCCGTCCTTCAGGATATACAGTAATTGCAAAGACAAAACCTTCAGTTTCCCCGAAAAGGTCACCGAATCGAAGCCAGAATACAGACGCTAGTTGATCCACCTCAGGCCTGTTCAAGGCTCGATAAAAACGTCCATGCAGCTCTTTGCCCTTCCATATCTCCTTACGATCAGTAATGTTGAGTACTGTAAATTTGCGCCAGTTCTCTTTACCTAGACCAAGCGGAGTGAGTCCGTTATCAACTGCTACTACATCCCTATGCATATCCACATCAACAGACAGGAAGTAATTCCTAAGGTTACATATCTCACGATTGTGGAGGGTCTTGGCATTTAGAAAACCACGACCACCACATTTTCGTGGAATATATAACCTCATCACCGATGAACGTGGATGATGCATTCGGTATACAGTAAGCAATGTACGAACTCTTCTATCCAGGGTATCTAGTTCAGTCTGAGTCCATCTAAGTATGCCAAAAGAGTAAGTTAGAACTGGTATGACCCAATCATTATAGGCTCTCACCTTATCACTACCTGATAAAAGACTATTTAATACTTTTTTCAGGCGGCTAAAGAAGCGTTCCTGTAACGATTGTTTCATAGTCAACTCATTTACACCTAACGCCTATGATATACTCAGATATTTGTAAGTTTCGTTAGCTGAGAGACATGTAAAGTTCGTGGAATCTGAGAGTTCCAACCTATCAGACTCCACAACCCTGCCTCTTTTTACATGCATGATTGCACACTTATCTACACCAAATTCCATCCTGATACATTTACTAAAGGTTTTAGTTATTTCTAGTAAATTCATCAGTATGGAACTACTGGAAGCAAACAGTTTTAAATCATCCATGTAAAGGAGGTGGGATATAACCTTACCATCTCTCTGCAAACGATAGCCTAGCCCTGAACCCTCCAACATAGTGCTGAGAGGATTTAAAGCTAAGCAAAACCACAAGGGACTTAAACTGTCACCCTGAAATATACCCCGCTTAATCATTATATATTCGCCATCGCCTTCAGATTGCCGACATCCTGGATAGCAAAGAACCGTTCTCCATTGCCGCATACATGTCTCCATAAAAGTGCATAGAGTTGTATCAATCTTGTACAACTCCATCACCCTCAAGAGCCACGTATGCGGTACAGAGTCATAAGCCTTTTTATAATCTATCCAACATGTCGACAGATCTTTTCGGTTACGAGGAACTTGTTGGTTAATAGTCATGTCAATAATAAGGAGCTCTTTAGTGCCACGTGCCCCACCTCTACATCCATTCTGAGAGTGAGATATAATAGAGTT
Organism: Arctia plantaginis; assembly: GCA_902825455.1. NCBI lineage: Eukaryota > Metazoa > Arthropoda > Insecta > Lepidoptera > Erebidae > Arctia > Arctia plantaginis. The sequence goes on along the minus strand of CADEBD010000171.1, from coordinate 8,335,503 downwards.
GTTCGTAATATGAGATGTTATCTTCACTCTAAGAATGGACGTTAGTAATTTATATAACGTCGGAAGACACGTTATTGGCCTATAACTTTTGGGATCCGTGGCACTACCAGATTTATAGACTAGGTGAGTTAGTCCTGTAGTCATAAAAGATGGAAGCGAACCTGATTCTAGGCATGATTGAAAATGAGATGCCAAACGTACATGTGAGCTACGGAGCCACTTTAACCAAAAGTTATGCAGTCCGTCCGGTCCCGCTGACTTCCAATTCGGTAGCGAACGAACTGCATAAGCTATATCCATATCTGAAATTGATACTGGCTCCATGGTATTGATTGACTCACACGATCGTTCGACATCTCGCATCCATTCACCCTCTGTGTGAGTGATAGGCATCGACCATATGTTACGCCAAAATGTATTAGTAATTTTAACATCTGGAAAATGTCCATCACTCACTAAATCAGGCTGCGCCCACCGTCTATAAACCCACCTCTCGTCCCTTTGGAATGTGCGATTCTGAGTATATCGGTCCACTCTTTTTTTATACCTTCGTATACGGTTTGCCCATGCATAAACCTTCTGTTTCAGAAAGTCAATGCGCTCTGTGACTCGTGCCATATAATCACAGAACCTGATACCAGTTCCCGAAAAAGCCTGATTCACAAAGCGCATTACTCTCGGGCGTGTGTTGCCCGATCTGAAACAGATAAGCTTGGCAATGAGTACCCTTGCCTCAGCGATACGACGTTCAATTCTATACTGCCACGACGGCACCAGAGACTTAGGTCGAGGAGCCATGTCAACTCTGAGAAGCCTGTGGTATTTCGAGATCTTGATGCGTGACTGCTTGTGAAGAAGGAAAAGTAGTGAGGCTTATCTGTATGTCGGAGCGTAGCCTTTCAAGTACAGAGCTATTCAACAAATTACATCGCTTAATAGCTCGCACTTGATCCGATAACCTTTGCACCGTAACGTTAACAGTTGGTTCAAGTTCCTGAAACAGAGTTAGTAAACGATTACGATACGCAGTGAGATTAGTTTCACCCTCTGTAGCCACAAAATATGCTCGCATGACGTTCTCGTTCATTGAAGAAGTCCATTTCATGCGACGCACATTACCTCCGATAGCGGGGGCCCTATTCGAAGCCGATGGGCCTCGGGATCCCAGGCAAACCGGTGGCCGACCTCTCCCCTGCCGACGTACAGGTGTTGGCGACGTTGGCGGGGAGAAAAACTCGTCGCTTGAAGTCGAGCTCGACGCCTCTGTAATCACCGGGACTTGTGTTGTGACTTCCGGGGACTGCACGGCGGAGCGAAGCGACGAGTCCGGAGGTGTTAAACGTGCTCTGCTGGCTCTAGCTCTTGTAATAGTTAACAAACAACAGTAGAATTTCTAAGAAAAAGATCTTGCTGTTTATTTGACATGACATTAAATGTCATTTCTCACGTATATTTTTTACCATTATAGAGTTATTTTAATCGAGTTGGGATTTTCTTTTCGCAATATATGTAATACATATTCTATTCTGAACTTTTCTCGATTACATTAATTTTGCTGTAATCTAAAATTTTATAATAAAAATAGAAATTATACAGAAATTCTGACTGCTGTAGATAAGTGTTGCTAGTCTATATTATTATTATTATTATTCTCTTTATTAAATTATACATACATATTAATTACATTTTTAAATATATTACAAAATAAATAAAAATACATTTAAAAATATAAAAAATAGTAGACCACCGACATCGGGTACAGGTACCAAGACACCAGTGGTTAGGACTGCAAAGATAGGAACCTCCTCACTATACGAGCCGTGTCAAGGAGGACTGCCTTCTGTATCAGACCCTTGATCCAGCCGTCCAACGTGAGCCTCTTAAGGTGTTGGTCGAGGCTCTTGGCTATCAATCCGTGAGCAGATACGACTATCGGAACAATTATCACTGAATCGACATTCCACATATCGACAATCTCGTGAGATAAATCCAAATATTTTATTTGTTTATCTTTTTCAACTTTCACGAGATTCTCGTCATGAGGAACGGCGATATCAACAATCATTGCGCGGCGCTCTAATCGATCTATCACTACAATATCAGGCTTATTAGCAACAATAGTCCTGTCTGTGATAATAGATCGATCCCAATACAACGTGGCCCGACTATTCTCGAGAACTGGGTCGGGCACATACCTGTAGTATGGCACCTCTAGATTCACAAGATGGTATTTAAGGGCAAGCTGTTGGTGTACAATCCTGGCTACTTGGTTGTGCCTATGCAAATATTCACCGTTAGCAAGACGAGAACAACCAGAAATAATATGCCTGATTGATTCCCCAGGACGGTGGCATGCCCGACAGATGTCAACCGTACCATCTTTCAGGATATATTTCCGATAGTTATTCGTCATGATAACTTCGTCCATAATCGCACAAACAAAACCTTCAGTTTCTCCGAAGAGATCACCATACCGTAGCCATATTATTATATTATTATTATTATTATATTATTATAATAATAATAATAATAATAATAATATTTTATTGAATAAAGTTAACCATACAATAAGCAGAAAATTACACAATGACTACATTTAACAATAATAAGTTGTAATGAGTAGTATGGCATTCAATTATATAAGCCCCCTGATCCTCAAACTAGGATTTCCTGTTTTTTGAGAATCAGTGGTTCCGCCCTGTGCAATGCATTACAGGTAAACTTAAATTATTCTACATGAAAATGTAACATGGTTAGGTTGGGCAATAACATAGGTCATATATGCGTATGTATATGTGTGTGTGTGTGTGTGTGTGTGTGTGTGTGTGTGTATATATGTGTAAGTGTGAGTATGTGTGAGCGTGTGCGTGCGTTCGTGTGCTTGTTGTGAGTGTGCGTGTGCAAGAGAGTGTACGTGTTTATCTGTGAGTATGTATATCTACGTCTGTCTTGGCAAACTACAGTAGGTTCTCTGTGTCGTGGTAATCAAGAGAGTGTAAGCATTGTTCAATTTTTATTTTGACTTTGAACTTTGTCTGGTGTTGAAGATTTAAGATCTTATGTAGTTTGTTATAAATATTTGCACTTTGATACTCATAGTTTCTCCTACCAAAAGCAGTCCTGAATTTTACACTAGGACATGGAGGTTTGGGTCTTCTAACAATATTTGTGGAAGCTGCATCTGTTATGTGCACGGTTTTGTGTCGGCGGAGACAAGCTCGCAACACATACAGTTGTCTGACCGTGAGACATGCCGCATCCTTATAAAGTAGGTTGGTAGGATATCTATAAGGTTTCCGAAGCATGACTTTAAGGACCGCCCTCTGAGCACGCTCTAGGTCAATGAACCTAGTCTTGGCCGATCCTCCCCAAAGCGGGATGCAGTATGTGATAATAGATTCGCATAGGGAGATATAAACTGTTTTAAGAATAGGCAAGTCAGCAGAATTTCGGAGCTTTTTGAAGACGTATATTAATTTTCTAACCCTTGCTGCCAATATTTGCAAATGTTCATACCAATTTAGGCAGTGATCAAGGGTTACCCCCAAATATTTTGTGGATGAGGTTCTGTTTAAGGAAGGGCATGAACATTTAAGGCTATTAATTGGACAAGTATGGGCTTTTATTGTGATGGAGTCCACCGCAGGTTGGCTAGATGGATTAATCGCAAAGGTTAGGTAGGTAGTTTTTTCTAAATTTAGTGTCAGAAGATTGTTCGCAAGCCAGTCGACTGTAAGGCTAAAGGCTTGTTCGGCCGAGATTCTGGTTTCAGCCCAAGTCTTACCGTAAACTAATATGGCAGTGTCATCAGCATACGAACAGATATGTGAATTAGGTAGCGAGATATCACAAAGTTCATTGAGGTAAATCGTAAAGAGGGTAGGGCCCAGGATGCTCCCTTGTGGAACCCCACATAGTACTGGGACTTCGTTACTAGTAAGTGAACCAATACGAACGCATTGAGTGCGATCTTTTAGGTAGTCAGTGTAAATTTTTAGGGCATGTCCTCTGACACCTACCGATTCAAGTTTTTTTACTAAAATTGGAATGGAAACTGTGTCAAAGGCCTTGGAGAGGTCAAGAAATATGCCTAGACATTTTTGTTTATCGTCGATCTTACGAACTGCAAGCTGTGTAAGTGATGCAACCGCATCTTCTGTAGACAGACCCTTTCTAAAGCCATATTGATTTTTTGATATAATATTATTTGCATCCAGAAAGTCTGTTAAGTAATTGTTGAGGACTCTCTCCAAGATCTTTGACAAAGCTGGAAGTATGGATATAGGTCTGTAGTTACCTACTTCACCCTTATCACCATTTTTGAAGATCGGTATTACTACTGATCTTTTAAGGGCCCTGGGGAAAGTACCAGATCTTATGGCCAGATTGCATATGTGGGTTATTACTGGAACTAGATACAGTCTAGCAGATTTGAGAACACTTGTGTGAATGCCATCCCATCCCACAGCTGTTTCTGTGCGGAGGCTATTAACTACTCTGTTTATCTCTATTTCGTCCACTTCAACTAGGCCCATGGATTTTAACGGTGCAGGATTTGTGAGACAATTCGGTTTGGATCTGTGAGTTGGTTTTATTTTACTGGCCAATTCGTTACCTATATTAGCGAAGTAGCTATTAATATAATTTATTGCTGTGGTTTTATTTCCATATGCATTTAATAGGTCCTCTGCATTGGTTCTTGTAACATTAGTATCAGTAACTGTTTTGATTACCTCCCACGTTTTTTTAGGGTTTTTGTTATATTTTGCAAATTCAGATCTCTGATAATCACATTTGATTGTTCTAAGCAGATTGTTGCAGAAGTTGCGATAGCGCTTATAAGTAATTTTAAGGATAGTATTATTTGGTTGTTTTTTAAGCTTCAGATGCATGTTGTCTCGATTACGTATGCATTTTAGTAACCCAGGAGTTATCCATGGCTTAATTATTCGAGACTTACAGGAAACCTTAGTGGTTTTACTATGCAATACCATGATAGATTGAAGGGTATGAATGAATAGATCAGTGGCTTCATTTACTTCATGTTTGGAAAGAATGTTAGAGAAATCCGTCTTTTCTATGTCTCTAAGAATGGCATTCATATCCAGACGTTTGATTTCACTATGCAACTTAGTGGTCGCTCTAGTCCTATTGAGGCTTAGCAACACAGGATAATGATCAGTGATAGAAGATTCAATTACTACTGTTGTGGCAGTGTTGTGAGTTTTAATTAGTGCATGATCTAAACAGTTGTTTAATCTCGTGGGAAACTGATGAGCCGGTAAGAGGCCATGTGATGCTGCAAGATTTAGGTAGTCGTAGGCGCGGCTGTCCGAGCTGTTTGTTTTAATATCTAGATTTAAGTCACCCATCAGTATAATGTTTTTATAAGTCGATAGTTCCGATAAAATAAGATTGAGACTGTCAAGGAAGTTATCTATTTTCTTGTACGATGGTGGTCTATATAAGGCTATAATTACATTATCACTATCTAGCTTGCAGCCAAGACAATTAGCTTCTTGAAATAGAGGTTCATACACCTCGAAACCTTTAAGACTGTTCTTAACATACATAACTATCCCCTCATTCTGACTGTGCACCCTATTCGTTGCAAAGCTCGTATATCCATCCAATACCGGCAAAGTAAAAGTCTTAGATAACCAGCATTCTGTTAGTATGAGTATGTCACAGCCAAATTCAAGGGAGCATAATAGTATTCTAAATTCATCAAAGTTCTTTTTGATGCTTCGTATGTTGAGGTGTATGACTTTGAGTGATTTAATCAGTGAGTTAAGAAGCTTGCTACAGTCTTGTGCCCCACAAATATGTGATTTATGTGTTGATAAGCTATCAAGTTCAATTGTATTAGCCATTTAATAAAGAAAAAAAAGTCATTACATTATTATACGACAGGTGATTCATGGGTAAGAAAACTATGATCATTATTAGTTGTGTAGGATCTAGTAGTTTCAGAATACTCGTAGATGAATTTATCCTTAGTGTGATTTTAATGGTGTTATACTTGTGCATTGTGTATTTATGTTTTGTGTGAGAGTTGAAGGTATGTCGCCTGGAATACGTGAGTTCTTTACAATGTGAGTAGTTGGTGAAGATATGTATGAGATGTATGTATGTATGTAGGTAAGCGTACGTATTTTTTAAGTTAGAATTTATAAAGATAGACTGTTTTATATATAAAGGGAGTAACCATATAGACAGACTTAAAATTAGTCACATTTTTTCCTGTAAGTTGATTAAACATTGTTCCGATGTAATAAGGATTTGGTTAGCTCCATCCTCCTTCCTAATAAAAATATTACCATTAGCTGTCCAGCAGTACACATAATTATTTTGCTTGGCAAACTCACGAGCCCGGAAAAACAACTTTTTCGAAGTAGGTGGAATGTACTCGGAGACAAAAATGGGTTGTTTCTCGCCTTGAATGCCGGTGTGGGTTGTATTTAACTTTTCGGACTTGATATGTTTTTTATTATAATCTCGTAGTACTGAGAGGTAGCGATTTTTGGTTTGCACCTGGGTAAACTCAGCGACTATTGGTTTCCTAGCACCTGGTTTTCCTGGTAATCGTCTGATGTCCCTTATGTCAGCTGCGGAGATATTGACCTTTATAGCATCGCCAATGCTGGAGATCACGGAAATTAGATCGGTGTAGGATTCCTTCTCTTTTGGAGGTACATTTCGGATCTCAATACTAGAACAGCGCGAGCTAAGCTGCATGTCTTTCAACTTATTTTCCAGAGATTTATTGTAATCTAGCAATTGGAGGCGTTCCCTTTCCAAGCCAATAAATCTACCCTTAAGCTCTTCATACTGTTGATTCACAAAACCAATAGATTTTTCAATCTCTTGATGCGATTTTAAAATATCTGCGTTTTGCAACTTGATATCACTTACTTCGGCCGCTAGTGTGTTTAAAATGGCGTTTTGGTTGTCTATAATTTTCATTAGGTTATTATCATGAGATTCCTGCCATTTTTGTAATATTTCCATTATGTTAGATGTTAACTCTTTTCTGAATTTCGCTAGATCGCATTTCTCAGGTGAAAGTTCACTACGCGGCCGCTTATTTCTCGGCAGTACGTTTACCACGTCACTGTCATGCGATTGCTGGGAGACGGCTTGCGTTAGATCCGGTTCTGATTGTGTTTGTGGAACCTTTAAAGAAGGCGCGTTGGGAGGTGAACGCTGAACGCGTGGCATTATTAATTATGCTCCCTAAGAACTGTAGTAATAAGTTATAAAGTGTTTCGTACCGCAGCCAAGCGTTTAATATAAACGGCAGTGTCTCGTAGCCGATAGTGAATGTCTTCGATGTATCGTAGCAGTACTAATGTTATGATAAGACTATACTACAGAATATCTATATATGCAATATTTATAGGCCAGCTCCGATAATGCCGGCTGCTGCCATCCGGAACAGACATACCGGAACATACGGCTTGACAGTCGTTGGGCAGTTTTAATCTACATGACATGCACAACTATCTAATGTCCGTGTGGTGACGGACCGAATACGAAGTGTCACCACCCCTACCCCACCACCCGTGGGTGTCGTAAGAACCGACTAAGGGAGCAAACTACGCAGAACAACAGCACTGCAAAGAGGAGGAAAACTGGACACAAACCCTATCCTAACCCGTCTGGCCAGCGTGGTATAGTAGACCAAAACCTCATTTTTAAGGAGAGGCCTATGTCCAGCATTGGACTGTTAAAGGCTGTTGATGTGATGTGATGTATTCCGTACGTGTGTTTGTAACCTAACTCCTAAACGGCCGAACCGATTTAGATGAAATTTAGTGTTCCTGGATAGGGTGGAAACACAATTGGATCCGGTAGGTGGCGCTGCTGTCCGTATGTCATCAAATTTGTCACCTAATTTATTAATTGTAATTAATTGTAATGCGAAGTTCTCCGGGTCAGCTAGTACATATATGTACTATTAATACTATACACATTGTACATTTACATTTACATAGACATATATATATGTAAATATAAATATACATAAATACGCATACATAAATATTTCATCATCCACCGAGCCCTTTACCAAACTAGGTTGAGGTCGGCTTTAGTCTACTACGATACGGCTGAACTTCAATGTAAGTACGAGTAAGTAATTCTAAAACGCAAGTACTATGCTATATCGGGGGTTCTGTATATAGACAGTTGGCAGACTTTTTTGAGGTTAAAGCTACCCGTAACGATTACTACAGATGTTCGTTTGGCAACCAGAACCAATAACTTAAGGTGGTCTTCGAGATACGATGGGGTTTCATTATGTTAAGAATGGTTACCTATTCATAGATTGACCTTCTCGGTTACCACTTAGTATAAGGTATAAAAACAGTAACAAAAATAAAATACTTCTTTTATACCATAGGAGTAATAATATAAAGGATATCATCGAAAAATCTCCATGACCAAATCCCACTAAAAGTGAAACATGATTAAGGCCTCACTGAAAGAGCAAAGGCACACGTCGAGGATCGTTAACTTTTGTATTCATCTAAAATAAAGTCTTAAGCCTATACAGACCAACTGAGATTTAACCTCCTTTCATAAGGGTCACGCTACATGAAAAATGGTATTTACACTCTATACAAATATTTTTGAAGTGGCTTTTCTATAGGCAATATCAGTTTAAGATGATATGACCACCATAAAAACACTTTTTTTTATTCTTTTATTATACCATACAATTAGAATCGCTACCACTTAAAAATAAGAATGGTAAAGAGATTTTACTTTTATGTGCACTTCACATGGTGATTTTTGTTCAATTTTTTACAAGGTGCATTTGATATGTATGCTACATGATGATAAACTGTGAATATTCAAAGTATAATATGAGACACATCCAAATACATTTTATTTTCCTATAAACTCGAACGAAAGTTATAAAAGTAGGTGAAGAATTTGTTTGTAATTTTATTGAATAAAGGTGCGGGGGACACCATTATTCAATTCTTTGGAGTACTTCAGAGAACTTTTATTCATAAGAAGGACAAAAAGTAATGGAAAATATTCACTAGTTGCCGTGTTATTTTTTTTTATGGAAGAGGGGGCAGACGTGCAGGGGTGACCCGATCCAAAGTTACTACCACCGCCCATGAACGCCTGCAAAAGTGTATTATAAGCCAGGAAGAAAAGTATATTTGTAAGTAGAAAGATAATAAGCAGAATAGCAATAATAAAAAATAATTTAATGTTTACCTTTCTACTTATTTTGTTTTAAATACCCTTAAAACTTAACTTAGATCACATATGTAATTCTGCGTTCTTAGTTTAATAAAAATATAATATCTTTAAATTATGAGGTGTTGTAAATATAATACATTTGTTAATTTTTCAATCGTGAAGAATTACAAGTAGGTAGTAAGTATCAACTATAACGCATAATTATAACCCCTACAAGATTTGTAATGAATGAAGAATAATGTATTAAATCAATAAAGTAATGTTAGAAAAGAATAAATTGAACTTTATGTAAACCTTTAAATCAGTAAATATTTGTTACTAATACATTAATAATATACTTGCATTAAGCAGAATATTATGAATTCTGTTCGTAACTTGACATATTTAGTGCGGGGACTGAAATGAAGTACTTCAGATTTATTTCAGATGGCTTATCTCAATCAAAAAAAATTGCTGAGGTCATTTTGAAGTGTGAATGTGAATATCCATCAAACTTCAAAGAAGTCTATGATCTTTGGATTCCAATTTATGATACGATCTCATAAAAAGTTGCTATGAGTCAGTTTAAATTTTTGACGTTGATTGATCTGTGCAGTTTAGGGAATACTTCTTAAACTTATATTCACACAATTCAAGTTTTAGAAGTATTCCTTAAACTTCAAAAATCTTTTCTATTTTTACACACATCGCCTTTCAGTTTTAAATTAAGCAAAGCTTGTACTATGAAAACTAGATTGACTGATATAAAACTTTAATACTTTTATTTGTAAATATATACATATTATACTTAGAAATCACCCAAACTCGAACCCGAGACCTCGGAACACCAGTCGCATATGCTGCCACTGCACCACCGAGGCAGTGGAATCTTATCTTGTCTCAAAAATATATTTTTCTTTATGGTAGAGGGAAACCAACGAGCAGACAGGCACCTGATATTAAGTGATTACCGTCGTCCATGGACATCTGCAACTCAAGAGTCACAGAGTGTGTTGTCCTCCTTTCAGTCCCTCACCTTAGATCACCTGGATTAAGAGATTTTTTTCGAAAATTCGCGAACCTCCTTTTTCTAGAAGTCCATTAAAACTAAAATTGAATGAGATTAAATCGTGTATGAGCTACAATGAAGCACTGTTCTCTCTCCACAAAAAGGTAAATTCGTGATCGGTATAAAACTTTCACACTAAACTTACATAAGATTCTATGCAATTAATAAAAGTAGTTCTGAACAGATGAATCCATTATGAAGAGTGATACGTCGTTAGACTTGTTTTTTGGGCAAATGTCACGGATGTCTTTACACAATATCATTAAAAAATATATGTAACCATGTCACAAAAATTTATTACTTAGAAATTCAAACACAGTTGTTCATTTCTTAAAATCTTTATTAATTTAATTCAGATAGGTAAACATGTTTTATATAAACAGGAACCTCTTGTTTATTTAAAACATATATAGGTATCTGAATTATGTACCTACACCTTATTGGAGTTGCATTCTAAATAGGCTTTAAACATAATTTAAATCCAAGATATTTAACAGTTCAACACGCACAAGAAACATTGAACATTCTAACTGCTTGTTGTAAAAATCAACAATTTGCTACCGTTTCGTTTTTCATTTGTAGTCCCCCGATCCTCGTCAATTACTGTCGGAACCATAAAAACAACACTTCAACGTCAAATGCAAATATTAAGTACCTACACACGTAATTGTGTACATATGCAGGTTGTATTTTTCATGACGTCACCTGGTCCACGTACGTGATCCGCATGGAAAAATATGTTGTCCAATTAATTAGATACTTTGAATGGATTGTGTGGGCTTTCGTTATTGGCTGGAAAATTAAGGCGGGTGCGATTGATTGTTCTGGTATAGGTAAACGATTAGTTAGCCGCTCTCGTACCTACTCGTACCTTTGGCAGTTAAATATCGGATTGGATTTTTGGGTCCTATCTAAATTTGGCCCACATGCCCGCTTAGGATGAAAGTTACGAGAATAAGTTGTGTAGGAGGAATTTTGAGGGATTTTTTAGCTATACTGATTTTAATTAAAATAAACATTAGTTTTTTTGTGATATCTTACAATACGAGTGGTACTTTTTGGTTTGAACGTTTTTTCAATCCACAAGTGTTGGCCACACAACTGTTGTGTTCCGTAAAGCAGTGCTAATAACACACACCTTGTGTTCCGGACGAGCGTGCTGCAAACACAACTGTTGTGTGGCGTAACGGCAATGCGTGAAAACATACGTTCGAGTGTATAAATGTTTTTATTTTCCTTTATTTTGTCCAACATGTGTTTTAGGAATAAATATGAAACCAATTTATCTTTAAAATATAATATTAACTAACCATCCGTCCGGGCTTCGCACGAGTGTTACTACTAACACTACTAATGTGGTGTTAGTGTAGAGGAATTAATTATACTATTATTATGATAGGAGTACGAGTATACTACAGGACATCTTAAATTATAGCCCACTCCGATCCGCTGCAGCCCGGTACGAACGTACGGCTCAACAGTCGTTGGCTACTGCATTTTAAACGTCTAATATCTTCTAAAATATTCATTTTAATAATGAGTGTAAAAGGCAAAATTAATCTATTTTAAATGCACAACGTATCGGAATAATAATGTATTGTTTAAAATAGCTTTGTAAATAACCCAATATATTTTTGTAATATTCAAAGATAAAAATGGTTACTGTGTGTTGTCCTTTGTTTACAACAAATCTTTGAAATTCTCGGATTTCTTCTTCTAAACTTTTATAATATGTGTTGTAAGTATAAATATTCTTCTTCAATCACTATCTCTATTGGTAAAAATCGCATTAAAATCCGTTACTTAGTTTAAAAGATCTAAGCGTACAACACAAAAGAGCGTCTTTATTGTATATTATGTAAATATTACGAAAAAGCTCTCGAAGGCAAGTCTACATTTAATAAAAACTTTTAAGATATTTTTATTGAAATATTGAATTTATACACTCAAACGTTTGTTTTAATGCATTGCCGTTACGCCACACAACAGTTGTGTTGTCAACACTCTCGTCTCTCGTACAGAACACAAGGGGAGTGGGTTATACAGAACGCGCGTCGAAAACAGGACGTGTGTGTTACGAGGGCTGCTGTTTATGTATCCGGAATAACAAAGTGAAACAAACATTTAGCATTTATTATAATGTTATTACTTTTCATGACATTGGAATCAATTTTCGAAGCACTTTTTCCATTCTGATTGTGGTATCTCCAAAAAGCATATTTTGAACGCATCCACAGCCTCTTCACGGCTCGAAAAACGTTAACCACATAATTTATTCTTCACGGTTGGGAATAAATAGAATTAAATAAATAAATAGAATAAATAGGAGTTTTTGGGGGCCAAGTCAGGGCTGTAAGGCGGATGACCCGTTAATTCGATCTTTTGATCTTCCAAATACTAAGTTGTTTCGGCCGATGTGTGGCAGCGAGCATGGATGATGAAGGATTCTGCGTTGTCGGTTATTTTTTCTTATTTCTTCAAAGACTTCTGGCAAACAAATGGTTGTGTACCATTCAGTATCAAACGTTTTACGATCCTGGTACTATAGCCACAATACATGTCTATTTATACAAAAAAACAAGACACCATTTGCTTTAAATTGCTTTTTGAACGAATGACTTTTTTTGGGTTCGGCTCATCTTGGAACACGCAAACCGTTGATTGTAGTTTGGTTTAGGATCATACGCATTCCTCACTTGTGTAGATATTATAGGCAGCTTTTGATGCACCTTGATGGTACTTTTGGTAACATTTTTTACACCACTCGACACGAGCTCATTTTTGGTCAATTCAAGTAGTGCAGCATCCAACGTGAATTTTTTTTTACCACCAAATGTTCGTGTAATATTTTATATATACTCGTCATACTTAAATACTTATTCCCAGACACGCCTCTATCTCGCGATGTGTAACATGACGACCTTGCAATATTAATTCCCGCATTTTTTTGCATTTAATCAATATTTTGAGGTACAACAACCGATTTAGGGCGAACTTCTTTAAATTCGTCCGTGAGCACAGACCGCCCTCGATTAAACTCATTAAACCAGTGATACACAGTTGTTTATGTCGAAGTGAGTTGATCGATGCACTGGTTTTGATTTAGCCCTCGCCGAAAATCGTAATAAATCATAGCATTAAAATTTTCACGAGTTAAATCCAAAGTGATAAAGACACGCAATTTTCAAAATGACGCCGCCACAAAGGATAAACAAATAACAGCAACATGAAACAAATTGTATTCATCAGCCAGAGATCCATTTTTAAATGTTACAGTTACTTTTTAATATTGTTCTGTAACTGGCCAGTTCCGATCCTGGCCACATTTGTGTTTTATATGCTCAGTCGATGGCACTATTCACAATACTCCAGATTGTATTGATCCTAAAAACACACCACTTACATTCGTTAGCAGTCTAAGGGCAGCACTGGAAGTGTTGAATGAATTTCAAAATATACACGGTGTAAGGGACGTCGTAACGAATACTGAAATAGTGTATTCAGACCATCGTTCTGAGTCGAAAATCATTGGAATCTTCTGCCGGAAAATTATCTTTTTTTGCAATTAACTGTCAAAGGTTAAGGTCATTAGGCAAGTAGGTAAGTATCGCACAAAAGTAATAACTACATGTGTATTCCGTGCAAATAGTCTACTCACACTAACACAAAATGGCAACCGGAGAAGAGGCCCGCGCGGCTGTTTGATTAATTACATTGCAGTTGTTTAGTATTTATAAAATTGTTTTAGGTAAAATGTTCTGTTTACTCATTGTGATATCATTTTTAACCAGAAAAATGGAAAATTAAAAAAAAATGAATTTTCAGGCAGAAAATTTCAATGATTTTCGACTTAGAACCATGGTCTGAATATACTATTTCAGTATTCGGTACGATGTCCCTTACACCTTGTATAGTCGCGAAACATCTGAAATAACCCAACTTTCACCCCCTTCTCACGTTATAATCAAACGCGATTTTTCGTACATTTCTTTTGTTTTGAAAGTTTTTTCTCATGATCTTTGGTTCTAATTGAGGTGCCGGGTTCATTTAGATCTAAGATCACTTGCTTAAACGACTGTTTTATTACAGTTTTTGCAATTTGGAATTATTCGAGTTCGATAGAAGCTAGGTGTGAACATTCAACGTCAGTTTGATGCCGTGGACTGGCACAGGCCCTCTTCGCAACAATGAAATTGATTGCTTATCAAACGATAATTTGTACATAAAACATTGAAGTGAATGGCATTTTCCATCACAGCTCAATTCACCCAAGAAAAATTCTGAACAAAAGTTCAATAAAATGTCTTAACCCCTTAAAACAAGTATAGGGAAAGGATATCGAACTATTTAATTGACCTTATACAACTCTATTTGACACCTAAATACTAAAAGGAGTATACGGTGAATCCTTCGGGTCGTGCTTAAGTCTGTAAATGCTATATAAATCGTATCGCACATTGTGTAATGGCCCTAAGGGGTACAACGAAAAACTTCCCGAGAGCTATTAACTTTATTTAAGGGTGTTAGAAAGCGTTTTCTACGTTATCAGTATCCCTTGAGCCTAGTTCGGTATGTCCTTCGGCTATTGGCATCGTGTCCCGGGCGCCCTATAACTATGTTGCCGCAGGTGGCCTTTAGGTTAAATTTGAAAAGTAATTAAAATATTGAGTTGTAATCTCAGGCTCTCTTCCCATTTGGGTAGTAAATTTTTCTTGTTCACGTTATTGTCTAAATGATTTTTAAATAAATATTTATTTACGTTTCTGTAACGAGTGAGAAATATATGAAAGATGATATAAGTAACGACCGGATTAAATCGATTTACATATTTGCATACGAATTAGCATATTTACCCCATTCTCATCAGTTATTGCATATTTTATCTAAGCTCCATATTTTCGCTATATTTACCATAATTTTTCGGTATGTTAACCTAAGCGATAAATATAAAAAAACGAGAAAATTGCAGAATTACACAAAAAATGCATTATATGAAAATGAGAATATGGCCGGTCAAATTCAGAATGGTAAAATAACACGCAAGTTCAAATACTGCCCAGTCATGTCGTTGGAAGTGAAACTTCTGAACGAATGCACTCAATGGGATAATTCTTGTTTTGAATGTTCTTCATTGTCAGGGCAAGGTACAAACCTTGCCCTGACAAAAGAAAAATAAAAGAACAAACAGATTAATAAAAATAGTTTGTTTGACTGACTTAATAAAAATTATTTGATTGATTTTAATTGGATTCTAATTAATTATAATTCAAGGTTTAATATTTAGTATTAAGAAATAACCAGAACAAAAATATTATCTAAAACACCAAGATAACGAGCTAAACGAGCTGCATTGCATGTACTCGGTCATTCTCGCTCGAGCCATCGGACTGTTCCGATCTATGTACGACTGTTAGTAAGGTCTTGGAATATATCTATCTTTAATTGTAATTACTGTTGTCTTTATTTACTAAAGTTCGAAGTACGGATATACGTACGACTGTTGGTTAGACTTTGGAATACATCTTTAATAATATTTACTGTTTAATAGTTAGTATTCAGATTATTGTTTTTGTTTTTTTTCCTGTGCGGAAATCCTCTCGGATATCACCCACCGGTGGGGTGATTATGTCGGACTCAAACCGATGTAGATGACCCCCTCCTGTGTGAGAACCCCTATGTTCCCTTTGTGCTCCCAAAAGTGGCAGCGCCTCTCGCCGCAACCCCCAGGCCTGCGTTTATGGAGGACGGAGGTCGTTCTGCGAACTTCAGCGCCTGAGTCGTCTGCGGTACCTGGCCTGTTCCCGGACCTCTCCCGGTCCGGCTCCGCTATCTCCTTCGCAAGCATAACTTGCGCTGGCATTCTGCCAACGTGTGGAGGGCCGTATCCACGGTCCGGCCATCGCAGTGGTGGCACTCAGGCGTTGACTCCTTGCATTCGCATCGCCGAAACAACCTTTCCCGTGATCACCTGCGTCGGCCGGTATAAGAAGGTTCCGTGACGCCTCTCGAGCCAATCCTCCATAACGAGTCTTACCGCAGAAATAACGGCGTGCCCGAGTATTAAGAAATAATCTGAAGATTCATATAATCTTAAAACATCAAGAAAATAGAAAACTTAACCTGACAACTTATAAACGTGTGCACGAGCAATGCGTCCTTTAGTAAAACCTTGGAATAAATCTTTAATTGTATTTACCGCTGTCTTTATTTACTACCGTGGGACTGTAGGGGTCTATGTACAACTCTTAGTAAGAACTTGGTCTACATCTTTAATTGTAGTTACTGTTGTTGTTATTTACTACAGCTTTTATGAAAGAAAACCACGAACATGTAAAAACGAGGTCAGCTTAGCTGACGTAACTCTTTTAAAAAATTACCCAGATACCGGTCCTCCGTCATATAAAATTACCACTTCTTTAGCAAAAGCAAAACGGTGTTTTGATGTGTGCTTAGAGGTTTACCGCCCTGTTTATTGTTATTGATAGAAAAATGCCATCAGTGAGGGGTCAAAATATCGGTCGGTGTACACGTGAAGCAAGTCGAGTTTACAATCTTCGAGACAATGAGACTGAAGAAAAGCATAGGCAAACCGAATGAGAATTCCTCGATCGAGATCTACCACGACTCTGGAAGAACTCATACCAAACACTTCAAGAGCAAACAGACGATCAAACGTAACAATTACCTATGAACGTTTGGCGTTTACAACAGTCGATTATGACAGCGATAAATCGTTCTATTTTGGAATAATAAGCACTATTTGTCAATGCTGTAATGCTTTGAGGTTTCAACTCGAACCGCCAGGATTACGTTGTACGAATGAAGATGTCAAATACCCACAACTGCCGACGCCACCTGAACCAAAATTCATTACTTTTAGGCTAAGAACCTCTATCAAAGCATTTCTTGTAGAATATTCAAAGTTACTAAGTGCATTCCAAATGACGTCATTTGATGCAAATATAATTGAAAAAACGTGGTTTCAATTCAACTTTTAAGAAACGATGTTTTACTATATGACACACATTATACATGTCCATCCATTGCCATCCATTAATAAAGCCCAAGGCCAATCGTTAAAAGCGTGTGGAAAAAACCTCGAATCGCCGTGTTTTTCGCCTGGAAAGTTGTACTCCATCGGCGCTATTTGTTGTGTTTGTTGAAGAACAAAAAATATTGTACCTTTCGATTTTTGTTATAAAATTATTTCACTACATAGTCATTATATTGTAAACGGAAGATTTCGTATCATTTTTGTCATTAAGCACGTAACGTATAACATTTCCGGTACTTTTTAATTTGACGGGTTAATCACTTTCGAAAATCTCACGTCAATATATGGAATTATTGAAAATCCAACTTATTTGAATTTAATGGAAGTGTGACATTTCTCTAGTCTGTGATTGTACACCATGCCGTGTGATGCTGAGGCGGGCATAAATAGTAAAACAAGTATTTCAGATATTTCGAAAATATTCACGAAAACAAAAATATGGCGGTACGAAGTTAGCCTGGTCCGCTTGTAGTTAATTAAAAAATATGGCTTGATGATCAAAGACACAATCTTACTACTAAACATTTAGAACAATAGCTAATCGTGCACAAAAATGTAAAGTATTTGTTATAGTCTACTAGGTTGTTTGATTTTATGAAATGAATAATTGGCTAATTAAATGCTGATTTAGAAATAAAAAAAGTGTCTCTTTTGTCTAAAAGAGATAAAACTTACGAATGGTAATATAAGTTATCAGTAATTAGTATTGTTCACGAAAAGCACTAAATTTGAAAAACCTTGTATCAAATTTTGCTAAGAAATAACGTTATACTTTGTATGTTTGTGAACATTTCGCAATATAATGTGCCTGCCTCAAAATGTCAGAGTATCGAATAATCAATTCGATACCTACTAGATACAATAGGCGAAATCTATATACAGTTACGAAGGCATTGTTCCCGCTGTCGGAAACTATTACTTTCGATTTTCGATAACGAATACTGGTAAAAGGCAATAGAAGAAAAGCGGAGTAGTCTTAATTCACTTTGTCCCGCGCTGATGAGGGCAGGGTCCGGACATCATATCCGGAAACCGGTATACGATGGGACGCAGAAGAAAATTTAATGCCCATGGGCCAGTGACAACAAATATCGCGGAAATGAGCCACTTCCGGCTATTGACACCTCCATTCAATTTACTTTGTAGCACACCGACCTTTCTTATCCTTGTATATTTATTTTATATTGCAGATATTACCTACTTGCATTTAGTTTCTGCATGATATTTGTGCGTTTTGTTGATCGTACTATGTAAATTGATGAGTTATCCATGAATTGATGTGCAAAAAGGTCTTTTTATATCTTTAAAACTAGATGTCGCTATTATTTCTCAGGGTCCTATTTACTAAGCATACTATAAAACACCGAAGGAAACAATCGACTACACGGATTTCACAGTGTTTTAAGCGGTCACCTCGTCGCTTCCCACTGCGCTGAGGGTTGTGGGTTCGATCCCAACTTTGTGTGATCCACAAATTGTTGAAGAAAGCTCATTACACTGACCCCAAATAAATTCTCCTACAAAAGTATGACACTTCGTATACGATACGGCATATATTTCTATACTTTTTTTATCCTATTGTATGGATAGGGTGCTAAGAAGAACATAAAAGAAAAAGCATTTCGATATGAAATGAAGGTGCATGAAAGAGAATATCGAGTGATCAGGAAGAATGAAAGGAAGAAGAAAGCTCATTACACTGACCCCAAAAAATTTGGGTCAAAGAATGATGGGTCACTTAAGGTTCCAAATAGACAGATTTGATTGAAGTCAGGAATTCAGGTAAAGGAAAATAACATAAAAACATTTAATTCTATGGAATACAATCATATTAATACATCCGTATGTTTGTTTACATATAATGTAATAAGAGAAGTCATGGGGCGAACAATGTTATAAAATTTATTTGACTTTACTTACAACAGTTCACAACGAAAGAAATTATTAATAAATTACATTAAAATCACAGAAAGGAATCTCCGTAGCGTAAAGTTCGCTTTGAGATGGCGACTTTGATTTAAACTCATAACTACGAGTATGAACCTCACTTTAATGTTGAAGTACGACTTTAATTACATTATCTCCTTCTAGGAATAGAATTTGACCATCCAAATAATATGTTCGTAAAAGTGAATTACGATCTTAATTGATCCTATATTCAGTTCCGAGTCAAACAAAAAATTATTAGAATTTAAACTTTCGGCAATGGTATTTATCTTCATTTATTTCATGAATACAAAAATTGTATTGAATTTTTATTTCGTTGCACAATTGAACCATGGTATGAAAGCATAAGTTTGGACTCTTTTTTCATTAACATCCTATAGATTCTTGGAACTATACGACATAGGATTGCGGTTTTCTTAAATGATAGTAGCCGGGAAAGTCAGACCCGAGGGTGGGGGGGGGGGGGGGTTCTACGACACCCATAGCATAATGACGTGGTTATATCGGAACCTAACCATCTAATCTAGATATTTTACGACGTAATAGCATATAACAGTTTAGAGCAAGTTACGCTCCAGGAAGATTACCACGCAACCCTCGCAACCTTTAGAACGTCTTGTAGTGCCCCGGCTTCTGCCACGTGGAGTCAAATTTCATGATAGACAATTTGGATTTACGTTGGGTAAATCGACAACTGACGCTGTTATATCGGTTAGAAAGTTTGTCACAGGGTCAAAATTTCAATACGTGCTGGCCATTTTCTTAGATATATCTGGCGCCTTCGAAAACGCATGGTGACCCATGCTATTTCTGAAATTAAAATCACGGGGGTGTTTTAAAAATATTTATTCCCTTATCTCTTCGTACTTTTCACAAGGTACAACTAAACTAAGACTTGGTCATCATTCTGTGTCGAAGGCGCTTACAATGGGATGTCCTCAGGGATCGGTGCTAGGTCCATACTTGTGGAATATCGGCTTCGACGATTTTTTTGCGATACCAATACCATCCGGATGTACTCTGAACGCGTATGCTGATGACGGCTTATTACTGGTGGAATCTGATACTAGGGCGGGGCTTGAGAGATTAGCCAATAGATGTTTGAACTTGATATCTCAATGGGGTGAACGTAATATCTTAACTTTTGCACCCAACAAAACCTTCCAGTTACTTTTAAAAGGTAACCTCAAATCACCGCCGAGCATTCGATTTGACAATGTTACTGTAAAAAATAAAACCACAGTGTGTTTTCTAGGATTAGTTTTAGAAAGAAACTTTTCATTTATCGAACATATTAAAATAGTTAATGAAAAGTCTAAAAAGAGTTTCTGTGCATTGACAAGGATATCAACTGCGACATGGGGTCTATCATTTAATACATTAAAGATCATATACGGAGCTACTTATTTAGGTTCTATGTGCTATGGTGCACCTGTATGGGCCGATAGGGCGACCGTAGGCGCTGTCCGTCGCAAACTGTTACAAGGCCAACGACTTGCACTGATATTTTTGTGCAAGGCATATAGGACGGTTAGCACTGAGGCTTTGCCGGTGTTGGCGGGTGTGCTTCCGGTCGATCTCGAGGTGCAGAGACGTGCAGCCATGTACTATTCAAGACAAAACATGGAATGCGATTTCTTGGGCGCGCGGGATCGTGGTAAAATTACAAGATTGCTTCAACAGCAGTGCGATGTCTATAATGACCTCATAGACGAATGGCAGCAACGCTGGGACGAATCATCCAAGGGGCGCCATCTTTACCAATTTTTTCCATCTGTTCGCGAACGGTTGTCGAGGACATGGCTTAAGGTGGATCACTGTGTCGCTCAATTTCTTACGGGTCATGGTAACTTTAAGAGCAAGTTGTATTCATTTAAATTAGTCGAGTCACCATTGTGTCAATGCTCAACACCTAACTCTCATTATGAACAGTCTGCTCATCATATCCTCTGGGAATGTAGTCTTTGGTATAATGAACGTAATATAATGCTGAATAGCTTGCAGGTGACATCTGGGGCGGTATACTATGGGGATCTTGTGTCATCTAGGGTGAATTTCCGTGCGTTTAGGCGATTCTGCCATACATATTAAAGAAATCAAATATAGCTCATGTAGGACCCGTAATATTTAGTGGCCGTGGTGCTTCCCTGTTTAAAAGGGTGTATGCCTATTTTACTTCATTTTGTCTCCCGCTTTGCTAAGTTGCGGGTTCCAAGACAGTTTAGTTTCTTCCTGGGACTTCCCGAGTGTCATAACTCGGTGTGTTCGTGGGTCACTGCTGTGGATCCTGGTGTACAGGAGTTACAGTGGTGGGCGTGTGGGTGGGATTAGTCCCAAAAAAAAAAACCCTCGACCTTTTTAACTATTTAAAACACATACGAGTATTTTCACATTTTTACAAATTGTTTGGAAATTTAATATTATTTTGCGACGAATTTTTTTTTAGATAAGAACAGCAGCAGAAAAGCTATAATTTAAGCCACAAACGGATTTTCTACGATTCACATAAGCTGATCAAATGAAGGGCGCAACACGATTTCTTCGAGATAAAAGCGTTTTTTTCCCGTAAAGTTCCTAACGCATTCGACTTTCGCAACTCTCATGTTCTCTATTTTTTCTCACCCTAAAACCTCTTATTTTTTATTATTACATTATAATTTGTTTTTTAGATTTTTTAACCTATAAATCGGTTTTTCGTAACTGTTCGTTTTTTTTTTCATTAACATTGCCCTACCGATTTTTTTCCAAAGTATTTTTTTTAAAGTAATACTTTTAACCGAATTATCCCGTTGAAAAACAAGCCAGTTTTTTATTTCGACCTGTAACTAATATAATAATAGTATAATATAATATTCTCACACATTTCACACACGGCCATCTGATCTCAAAATAGGCAGAGCTTGTACTATGGTAACCAGACTGCTGATAAACGTACTTATATATTTCTAAATACATACATATCTATACTAATATTATAAAGCTGAAGAGTTTGTTTGTTTATTTGTTTGTTTGTTTGTTTGAACGTGCTAATCTCAGGAACTACTGGTCCGATTTGAAAAATTCTTTCAGTGTTAGATAGCCCATTTATCGAGGAAGGTTATAGGCTATATATCATCACGCTAAGACCAATAGGAGCGGAGCACCAATGAAGAATGTTTCAAAAACGGAGAAAATTTATTACTATTGAGAGACGCAGACGAAGTTGCGCGGGTCAGCTAGTTATAGATAAAGTACACCCAGTACACTAGACAAACAGGCCCGTCAAACTAATTTGACTGTTTTCTGTTTTAGTTAAAAGTACTTTGGACGGATTAATATTTTAATACCAACATAAATAACAAGTAAAAATTAAGGAAACAATATTTACAGGAAGACAACAATTATTTAATGAATTAAAGTACATTAGAAATTAATGTTGGTGGGGCGGGCCGGGTTTTCCTAATGTAAGGAAATATTTATGAATACTAAGCTTCAAACTGAACTAGGGAACACATAAATAGAAATAACGACACACAGTGCCGGATCCGCAAATTAATTGTAGGATCGTGATAGTTTGCCTTTGATTCTATATTTCGACTTAAAAGTATTCTTTAATTTATGAAATAATTATTATTAACAATAATTAAACATTATTTAATATGACAATAAGTAAATCATTTGTACATAATAATATGTAATAATGTTTATGGTCAAATGATGTCTCCTCTTAATTCTGCCTTACAGAAGAGCACAGATAGGAGAGTGAGCTCTTTGCATAAGAACTGCTTTTGTTCTTGTAATGTCAAAGAGTTTTTGAAATCTAAAGTACAGTACAGTACATGCTGAATCTTTACTTTGTGATAAGTTCAATATTTGTTAATCATTTAGTAATCTCCATCTTATTTACCAGCACTATGAATTAATATTTTATTACTAGTAATATAAATAAGCACTAATACCCTAGTACTAACATTTCCTGATGAGGTTCCTGATAAGGTCACTAGAACTTTAAGTATACGAGGTCACTTATTATTAAGCAAGCTGTTATTATGGTAAAAATTAAGGGAGGCCTATGTCCAGCAGTAGACAGATCTTTCGGCTAGGAAGAAGAAAAAGAAGCAAGGCGTGTCGTACTTGTTTAAAAAAGTAGTTGAATAAGAGAAATATATTAACTATATTGTATATACAATTAAAATATATTTCATTATATGTCTAATATATAAAAGAAAATAATTTCCAAACCTTTTGCTAATGTCTGTTTGTTATCTTCAACCGCATCTTATGTACACATACGCTATAACAAAGCCGCATATAACTCAAGAATACCTACATTACGTATTGTTAACACAAAATGCTAACGCAAACAAAGGTACATAAAATAAATAGGATTAAATCATTTTCCCCTGGGTTACCAGGTACAAATTAAACGTAATATCTAGCCAGGGGAGGCAGAATTGTGAACTAACCTGCACCAAGTAATGAGTGCTTAATGAAATTTCAGCTTTGAAATATGGGGCTTTTTGTGTCTGCGATTGTCGTAATTCATTTTACTGTTTGGTTATTATTTCTATTTGTCGTGTGTGTGTATTTTATTCTATATTTAGGAAGAGTTCAATTTCTTCCAATTTTTGATTTATCATTACATACTTTTTAATATACGATTGGTTTAAAGTATTATTTGTTTTCCGTATGTATATTCCCTCCTCACACTTCCAACTTCATCAATTCTTCCTTCTATGTACAGTCATTTCTTCTCTGGCATGCGCTCCCAGTTGAAATCAGGATGTCCACTAACCGGTTTACGTTCAAGAAGAAAGTACAAGAACTACTACAAAATAAGTTGGCAGAGAGGTTACAACGCTAGTACCCGACTATGTATTTTGATATTTATAAATGTGTCCGTTCATGTATTGTATGTGTATTCTTGGGACCTCTATGTATATATCTAGTAATGAATATAGTATTTTATTTATAGTATATGGTGTATATATGTAAGTTAGTTTTATCCTAAATTGATAAGTTTAATATAAACAAGTCAAATTCTCTGTTTTCTCTTGCACCTACCGCATCATTTTTCTACATCACCCGTAGGTCGACTGGCAGAGAATGCCTTGAGCATTAAGTCCGCCTGTGTACAACTTGTGCATTAAGTTAAATAAATAAATAAAAATAAAATATATGCAGTAGCATAGTAATGTATAAATAACATGCCAGTAAGTATCAAATATATGTCATAAAATTAAACAATTGTAAACATGAAAAGAAAAAATTGTGTTATGTTATGGAAATAGTAATTTGATTTCAAAAATTATTCAAGAGAGTTCTTTTTGAGCAGCTCGTGACTTTCTGCACGAGAGACGAACACCCGGAGGAATACGTGAGGCAGTGATCCATGGAATGATTTTTTTCTTAGAGATTGTTTTTTGACCCTTACTTGTCCCGGATAAGGTTTGGCCAATAGCGTCTAAGCATTCTTTGTGATATCAATGATACTAGCGTTGTGCCCAATAAAGGTCTGCCGAGAAGGTATCAGAGGAGGTCTTACTTTTAATGTTTTGGTGATACTGCTAGTTATTCATTGAGTTTAGCATTACGCCACAATGTTTCGTAAACCAAACTAGTTTACTCAAGTAAACTAGTCTGGTTTACGATATAATATGATAAATGATGATGAATAATATTTTCGGACATTTGCGTCACGATAAAGAAACAAACACATAAATGTATAGGATTAAGTCGACGAGAGAATGAGATTTATTTTTAATATAATATTTTGACAGTGTGAATAATTTTATCTTTTTATTTAATACTAGCTGGTACCCGCGACTTCGTTCGCGTGGAATTTAAAAAACGCTGCTTTAGTGGGTTCAATTCCCGGGCCTGGAAAAAATTAAAGGGTTTTCTGAAATAAAAAACGAAATAAAAAAAAACGGAAGTTTCACTTCTGCCTTGTGTGCATTGCACACACAGACTTTTTTTATATCAATTTATTCTTTCCTATTGAATTTAATTATACAAATAATATTTATTTTGTAATCTCCTTTTAATTTACATCACCTTACCTTTTAGGTTACATCATAAAACGAACGGACCCTTTTTCTTGTTTATATTTTCTGTGCAGTAATCCCCTCGGATACCACCCACCGATGGTTATGTCGGACTCGAACCGACCAAAACCACCGCACGCCGTCTCGGGTACCAGTAGGCGGGGAACCAAGTATACCCTAGAAAGGAAACCTCTGGTAGCCTAACGTACCTCAGGCCATCCCTAGGGGGTAGATGACCACCTCCTATGTGGGAACCCCCATGTTCCCTTTGTGCTCCTGAAACGGCGCGCGAGCTCCAGATGGCCTCACCTGTCACCCCCAGGCTTGCGTTGTGGGTCGT
This sequence comes from Arctia plantaginis, assembly GCA_902825455.1. Lineage (NCBI taxonomy): Eukaryota > Metazoa > Arthropoda > Insecta > Lepidoptera > Erebidae > Arctia > Arctia plantaginis. The sequence goes on along the minus strand of CADEBD010000171.1, from coordinate 8,309,866 downwards.
TCTGCGACCGCCGGCGTTTGAGTCGTCTGCCGTACCTGGCCACTCTCGCTCCGCACCATGGCCGCAATCATGTTACCGAGCGAGAGAACTCTCACCCCGATGGCCGCCACGAGGTCACGACTCTGCTTCACCCACGCCGTGCATTCTGCCAGCGTGTGCAGCGCCGTGTCTACTGTCCGGCCATTGCAGTGGCACTCAGGTGTTGGCTTCTTGGGGATCAGACACAGGTGATCTCCGAAGCATCATCAAAAGGTTGCCTGTACGAGATTGCTATTAGCAATAAGGCCGCCCATTGTACATATCTGTCTGTAAGACTTCCCTTCACGGCACTGTGCGACTAACGTGTGACTTCGTATGCTAACAATTTTAATATTGTTTTCTGTGCTTTTATGTGACTAGTTCCCGGTTTGCGGGCGGCTAAAGGTTGTGTATAGTGTTTCTAAAGAATTTCAGTAAGTTTTATTGTTTTATAAACATAAATATAGTGCCGAATTCTTTTATTACGACTATTGGTGAGTAAATTTATTTTCTTAAAAAGTGGGTAGGTGGTATCCTTATCCTTATATCTCAATGGGGTGAACGTAATCGCTTAACTTTTGCACCCAACAAAACCTTCCAGCTACTTTTGAAAGGTAACCTCAAATCACCGCCAAGAATTAGATTTGACAATGTTACTGTAAAAAATAAAGCCTCAGTGTGTTACCTAGGATTAGTTTTAGAAAGAAACTTTTCATTTATCGAACATATTAAAATAGTTAATGAAAAGTCTAAAAAGAGTTTCTGTGCATTGACGAGGATACCAACTGCGACATGGGGTCTATCATTTAATACATTAAAGATCATATACGGAGCTACTTATTTAGGTTCTATGTGCTATGGTGCACCTGTATGGGCCGATAGGGCGACCGTAGGCGCTGTCCGTCGCAAACTGTTACAAGGCCAACGACTTGCACTGATATTCTTGTGCAAGGCATATAGGACGGTTAGCACTGAGGCTTTGCTGGTGTTGGCGGGTGTGCTTCCGGTCGATCTCCAGGTGCAGAGACGTGCAGCCATGTACTATTCAAGACAACAAAACATGGAATGCAATTTTTTGGGCGCGCGGGATCGCGGTAAAATTACAAGATTGCTTCAACAGCAGTCCGATGTCTATAATGACCTCATAGACGAATGGCAACAACGCTGGGATGAATCATCCAAGGGGCACCATCTTTACCAATTATTTCCATCTGTTCGCGAACGGTTGTCGAGGACATGGCTTGAGGTGGATCACTGTGTCGCTCAATTTCTTACGGGTCATGGTAACTTTAAGAGCAAGCTTTATTTATTTAAATTAATCGAGTCACCATTGTGTCAATGCTCAACACCTAACTCTCGCTATGAACAGCCTATGAACGTAATATAATGCTGAATACCTTGCAGGTGACATCTGGGGCGGTATACTATGGGGATCTTGTGTAAACTAGGGTGAATTTCCGTGCGTTTAGGCGATTCTGCCATACATATTATAGAAATCAAATATAGCTCACGTAGGACCCGTAATATTTTGTGGCCGTGGTGCTTCCCTGTTTAAAAGGGTGTATGCCCATTTTACTTCATTTTGTCTCCCGCTTTGCTAAGGAGGGAAGTGGATTCACTGTATTTCCAACTCCTCCAATTTTCTTCTGATTAATTTCGTTGCGGGTTCCAAGACAGTTTAATTTCTTCCTGGGACTTCCCGAGTGTCATAACTCGGTGTGTTCGTGGGTCACTGCTGTGGATCCTGGTGTACAGGAGTTACAGTGGTGGGCGTGTGGGTGGGATTAGTCCCAATCTGTCTGTAATATTTAACTATTTTATTCTATTCTATCCCGGTGATCACTTGTGTCAGCCGGGTTGAGAGGGTCCCGTTATGCTTCTCGAGCCAATTCTCCATAACGGGTTTTTCAAATAATCACAAAATGTACTTCACACTGAAAACATTAAATTATATCGCAGGGTCACAGTCGCACTAGCTCATAACTCACGAAAATACTCATATTTCATGGTGAAACTTTCATTAAGCCGTCATTGTGATGCACTGCTTCGTAATTATGTACTCGTTAAGTACGTAGCAAAAGTTTTGATACTTCCTGAAGTCGCTTAGAGCCTGCTGAAAGCAAATGAATGTAAAGTATTAGTTACAGAATTAGGCTTTAGTAGTATTCTCCAACAGTTTTATTAGATACTTGGGACAAAAGTACAGCAACTTCTAAAAATATAGCTTTTTTTTAAATTGATCATGTTAGAACACTTCCAGGTGTACATTTTCTAAATAATGCTTTAAAAGAACATAAATGACGATGCTATTCAATGATTATGCTGCGTTCTTCCGTAGGCTTCATTTATTAAGCAGTTCAAGTTCTTGATACATTTTCACATTTTATTTTATTAAATTTAATGTGTTTTAAAAGGATTGAACTACAATTTAAAATGTTATTATAGCTTAAACCCTTACATACCTTTGACTATTAATTTATTGAATATTTGAAAACGATTTGCCACACTGTTTCAATGCCCATAGTTTTATTTGCTTAGGCCGCGATGCTGAAAGAGGAACTTAACTGTCTATAATTTTTTCATCAGACTGCCAAGGAAGGGTTAAATTTTCGCGCGTGACGTTATTTAGTAACTTTTTATTTACCTCGTATCTTCTAAATGGTTGGATAGATTTCGACAGTTAAGGTGTTGTTTTATCCGTCTCAAAAACCCAAGTGTCCAATGATGGCTTTTTGAAAGAAGAAAACAAGATGATAGATTTTTGGTGCAAAATAGAATTGGGTTAATAAAAAAAGTAGCCAAACCTATCGTAGCGTGTCAACATCAAGAAAATTAAAAATGGATTACAAAAATAAATCAGTAACTCTGTTTAATACTTACAATATTTCCCTTCCAACATTATACTATGAGCTCTTGATTGATACTCTTTAAAATCAATCATCAACAAAAATGCCAGACATAATTGAAGACTAAATTACAGGTTTGATTATTTTTCTGTATCACATACATACACGTGCGTTCCATGAGAAACAAAAAACTTTATCAATCATAAACCTTTTAAAAAAAAAAGTTGAACCGACTTCAAACAACACCGACAAAGAGCACTAAAAATTAAAAAATAATTACAAATCTAAGTAAAAAACTATAATAAGTACCCTCAATGTAACAGGTAACATTATAATACCAATAGTCCCTTCTAGTCTGTTTGAAGTCACCACAACAATTCGGCTTTCGTAAAAATAAATCTACGAATCTTGCAGTATACAAATTGGTGGACCATATAGTGGAAAATTTAGATAATAACAAAAAGGTTATGACCGTATTTCTAGATCTCGCCAAAGCCTTTGACTCGGTTCCCACTGAAACTCTCTTCCTTCCTAAAACTTCTAAGTAAGTTCGAGCGTATAATTATCAGGAGTTCTCTGCTTGAGCTAATTGGGAGCTATCTAGCTAATCGAACTCAGTTTGTTACTATGGATAGATGCGTCAGCGATATTTATCCTTTTAAATACGGCGTACCGCAAGGTAGTATTTTAGGTGCCACTCTGGTCCTTGTGTTTGTCAATGACCTGTGCAACTTAGACATTCAAAAACACCAAAATTATATCATGCGCTGACGACACAGCAATCACATTTACAAGTTGTAACTCTTGGTCTGAATTAGAATCAATAGCACAAAGTGGTTTTAATATGGCAATAAAATGGCTCTATTCTCACATATTGACATTAAACACAAACAAAACCAACTTTATCACATTTTCTAAAAGTTCCACAACGCAACCCGTATATCCTGTTATCATCCAAGCTCACTCTTGCTCCCTGTCTGCTCCTCAAGATTGCCAGTGTTCTTCTCTTCAATCCGTTAATGAACTAAAATATCTTGGCGTAGTAATTGACAGGCATTTAAATTTAAAATCACATATTAACACCCTCACCGACCGTGTTCGCAAACTTATTTTTATTTTTAAAACATCACGACACGTTGCTACTTCACCAATTATCCGTAAAGTATATTTTGCTCTTCATCAATCTAATCTCACTAATCTCTTATTGCATTTCTTGTTGGGGAGGCACAGCGAAAACAACCATCAGAGATCGCTCATACTATTCCCAACCAAAGAATTATATAAATCTTGAAATGTTCTTAATATACGGCAACAATATTTACTAAAATAATTCTTTTCCAACATTCCAAAACACCATATCATCAAATCACAAAAACAGAATTTGCACAAACCGTGTACTTCATTCGTAAAAAAGATTCTCTAAATAGTAAATGTGAATCTTTGGTTTATAACACTACACGTGCAAGAGGACTGTTCGGGCATTGCTTCTTGAGGAATACATTGAATTAAAATGTAATAAAAAAATATCGCATGAGATATCGTTTACATTGTTGTTTTTATGATAAAATTCAAAATGTCTAATAGCTCTTCATGGTATAATTGAGGTATTAAAGACAGCAAATACGTACAACCACAAACGCACACGCACACATACACCCACACACGCATTTAGTATGTAAAACTACATGTATCCTATACTTGTAAAACCTATAATCATCTTTTTGGTAAATATATAAAATAATATAATATTGTTAGACGATAAAAAAAAAGAATTACTGAACAAAAATCAGCAACTCTTTCAAGCTTATATTTCTTTTATTTGATATAGTTCGTTTGATTCGAGACACGGCTGTAAAATTCAAAAAACAATCGGCCTATTGAGTAGTGCGATTTAAGGTTCGTTTAGTATTTAGGTCTACCGCAAAATTCTCGTCTTGTAGAAGACTCAGTGTTCAAGCGAACATTGCGGTTACCCTGCTGAGTCACTCGGGACAAATAATCCACAAACGGAAATAATTATGAGACAGAAAACGCATTGTTTCCTTACCACTTATGTTTCATCTATGACACTGAATTGATTAAAAGGTTCTAATAATTTTAATGCATTGTAATCACGCGTTTATCCTTTCTTATGAAACCATCTTCTACTTAGGACATCGATAACTAGTAACTATTTTCGCAATGTTTTTAGATGTTTCTCTAATATAAAAGTTGCTACGTAAGTTCTTAATCTCTAATCGCTACCGCTGGTTAGCGGCTGTAAGTGTATGTTACTTTTTAATATACATAGTTGGTTGATTGTGAGATGTAAATGCATTTGAGCATATAGGCTTCAAGTGTACTACGATACAGCTGAACCTTGTTTTTTTACGTGGAGCAACTGCCATCTGACCTCCACAACCCAAGTACTTGACCATATCGAAGTTCTATAGAAATACCGCTTTCGGACTTTTTAGGGCTTTATAGCGATTGTCACAGATGTTCGTATGGCAACCGGGACGAGGCACGGAGGGGTATCAATCAGTTAAGAATGGTTACCCATCCATAGACTGACGTAAGCTAGGATAGGATTGCTTAACTGTGCACTGTGTTAACATACTTCGTTACCATTTAGCCACAAGATCTATTTTACATACATACTATATGTTTAGGCGTGAGGCGCGTGTGCAACCAGCGATGGAGTAGAGGGCGCGGCAGAGCGCGCTGGGAACTACGATTGCGGCAATTGACGACCGATCGGCGCACAAGACCCTAGCGTTATTATGTAAAAGTTATTTTTTTATTATATTTGTATTGCGTACGGAGTTGTCAACAGCGACATCAATTGCCTCGCGTCGCATTTATTGATTTATCTAAAGTAGTTTGTAACTATAGTATTGATGTTCTTCGTCCGCCATCGGACCACTAGATGGCGTTGTTTTATAAGTAAGTCATTGTATTAATTTATCCTGACAAATTGTATTGGTGTTAAAAGTGTCCTGTTATCGTAGGAAGCGAGTTACTTTTGACTTAGTTCGTGTTAACCTAGATAATAATTTGAGTGACAGTTTAAAATATTAAAGTAGGGATTCTTTCTGGAAACTTCACAAACCGAACATATATAAGTCCGGCTTTCAGCCACAGGGGACACTCTGCTAATTCTTGTCTTTCGATCTTAAATAGTATTTTGTTTGTCTGGTGATTTGATCTTAGTAATATTTTATCCACCACGCCAGTGGTGAGTATATTCATAATTTTCTTGTACTTATTTGTTTCTGGAACCTGATCGATAATATGAGTGCTAATCCATTCGTAGGGCTCCAGATGTCGGGTCAAGACGGTCAGTCTCAGACGGCGTGCTTTTTCGTTTGTGGCCTTCTGGTGTGAAATCAAGTTTCTCAGTACCCTCTGGCAAACTGGCAGTCACGCGGCTCACCAAGCAAGCGGACAGCCGTACTCAAGGGTTACGTACTTCTCGTTAACTTTATTAATATCAATAGTGAACCTTCCTTTATACCTAATATAAATAGCCGACTCGGGCGGAAGGGGAAGTGACCTCCTGGATTGAAGACGAGGAGGCTCCGAGCAGCATCAGCTCGGCTCTGACGCGCGCCGCTGCGGTTTTTTTATATACCCACTATTTTTTTTTATTGTAACTGTTTTTTTTTTTGGAAATATACATGTATGTATGACTGAGGTGTAAGTTGTCTCAGGTGATCACTGGGAAGGGATGTTTCGGAGATCACCTGTGTCTGATCCGCAAGTAGCAAACGCCTGAGTGCCACCACTGCGATGGCCAGACCGTGGACACGGCTCTCCACACGCTGGCAGAGTGCCCGGCGTGGGTTGAGCAGAGGCGAGACCTCGTGGCGGCCATCGGGGAGTTCTCTCGCTTGATAGCCTGATTGCGGCTATCGTGCGGAGCGAGAGTGCGTGGAACTCTGCCGTCTCCTTCTGCGAGCAAGTTATGCTCGCGAAAGAGACGGCGGAGCGGGACCGGGAGAGGATTAGAACTCTCCCGGCCCGCCAGGCCCGGGAACCTGGTTCCCCGGCTATTAGTACCCGGCGACGGCGTGCGGTTTTAGTCGGTTCGAGTCCGACATGCCACCGACAGGTGGTATCCATGTATGTATGACTGAGGTGTAAGTTGTCTTTCTCTAAGGAGTCCCGTAGGTTTCCCACACGCACACACTTCTGTTTTCTAAAAGGCGCCCTGAGGTAATCTCTTGAATCTCTCCACTGGGTTTGCCGGTGAGTAGTCCGCCTGACACGAAAAGCGGTTACAATTACGATACCGAAGCGATAATCTATTTAATACAACAGTACAGTATAATAATTAATTATTTTAAAATACAGTCCACTTTGAACTACAACTTTGCTGCACTACTTGTAGCTCAAATATTGGTCCTTTAAGCCGGATTTTAAATTTTAACTAAAGGTTAGACAAATATATGAGAAGAAATAAAGATAAATGAGTAAAGTAGACATTAAGACGCTTCCAGTTGTTATTTTAAACGATACTGTTTTTTCTGTGTCTATCTGTTTGTCAATCTATTAAGGATCCTGGCTTTCACCTCGATTACACACTGAATTAATGTAATCAAGTTGCAAATCAGTGTGTACTATATCACCTGAAATTTTCTACCTGCAAATACCAAAACCATGCTTTTGCATAATCGACTAGGCGACGTGTGCTGTATGACCTGAATGCATATTTTCTACATAAAATCTGGTTTAGTTCAGTTGTTCAATTTTTATAATAACTGCATTCGATATATCTTTGGCCTCCATAAAGATAATCATGTGTCCTCTTTCCGTTCGCAGCTCTTCGTTGTCTCTCCCAGACGTCTAAATTCGATAGATCATCCTTTTTTGTTCCGTCTATTCTTTTTTGGAATGCGCTCCCACTTGAAATTAGGTGGCCACCAACACTTTTTCTTTTAAAGTAACAGTAAAGCTGTTTTCCTTCTCTTTGCAGAGAAGGAAAACTTAAAACAAACCCTATACCAACCCGTCTTGCTAGCATGGTATAGAAGGCCAAAACCTTCTTTCTAAGGAGAGGCCTACGTCCAGCAGTGGACTATTAAAGGCTGTTGATGTTGATTGATGAAAAGTAAAGCAGTACCTGGTCAAACAACTGGCAGAATCAACTTACTTATGATTTTTTAATATGAAATCGTTATAAGTATCTGTTTGCGTAAGTATGTATGTATTTATATACTTTTGTATTGTATTTATGTATTGTAATGCATGTAATTATGTATAATATTTAAAGTTGTAGTATATGAGAGGTTTATATTTGTGTGTATGTATGTGTAATTTTGTATAAAGTATACATTGCTTAATTTTGTCTGTCTATAATTAACTGTAACCTTAAATATAATGTTTTTAAAACGAAATTATATGAATATGTAAGGAAACTTTGATTATAAATTGTGTTTATTTGACTGAGTAATTAAATTACTAAGTTGTATCGATTTCTGACATATTTTTTTTGAATTGCTTTATTTAAATGAAATTTTGCCTATTGTAACTATGTATACTAGTGCTTCTGTTTGGAATAACAATCACTCCCCGCTTTGTATAAAGTGAATGTAATTAGTTTCTTATTTTAAGAGAACTCTAAAGTGTTTTATAAAAAAGAAAGTTCTTTAAACCGAATCCTTTAAAAAAAAAGTTGAATCGACTTAAAACAATACTAATAAAGAGCATTAAATACCTAGCTGCGATCGCGGTTAATTTGCCGTCATTTTTTGAGGAGTTCTGTTGTCTGCCTCAGAAAGTCGTCATCAATTATCATCTCTATAAAATTTAAATTGGACTATTTCAGAATAAACCCTTTTCGAACAAGAAAATAATTTTGATAATCCGTTTATATAAGACGGAGCAATGCCCGAACATACAAAAAAAAAACATCCAAATTGCAAACATCCTTTTGAAGTCGGTGAAAAATGCATCTACTACCGTTTTATCTGCATCGCCCAATGGTTGGCGTAGTTCCTTTAAGTCCGCTAATGCACCAAATGTACATGATGTGTAAATAAATAAATAAATTGAACTTGTTACTTCTACTGAATGTAGTTGTATTTACAGAATATTATTGCCTATACAATTATTAACACAATATTTTATTTTACCTGATAAATTACTATTACTTAATAAATAAATTTATTCTTAATATATTGATATTATTAAATTTGTTTTCAAATTCGTTAAGTATATTTAAATTGTCGTTCATGTCTTTCATTATTATATTTCTTTTGTCTAATTCCAATGTACATGATACAAAACATACATACAACATACATGGTGCACGGTGTAAATAATCATTTTTTAGTGTTGTTAGGTACGCGTCGCAGGATAATCCATCGACACAAGCCATTAGGCAGAGCTCGCTTTGAGCTGGGTCGACCATCCGGACGGGACGCATTCATAGCTCCACTTCATCGTCTTTTCATCTTACCTCACACATCATCACACAATTTAGGCACTCATCTTGGACCATGATATGATAATAAATAATCCATAGCTAAAGTGCCTCGTGTCCCCAAAAACTTCGAGATAAGTGCTTCCCAACTTGCCGGTACCGACTTTCACCACAGTTTATATTGGATATGAAATTTAACGCTAACTTTTTGATATTATAAGCCAATATTCGATGACTCTTTCAGAGTTGCAAAGACTTCGACGTTAGGGACAAATATTATGATGATATTGTTAGGGTCACTTCTACAGATTTACTTTTTTTTATAAATACAAATAAAATTGCTGTTTCATATTTATAAAATTAAACCAAATAAAAAAAAAAGTCTTTTTTCAGGTGCGAAATATTTCGACTTTTCTCTGTACGCTCAAAGAAAGTTTAAGTATCAAAATTGTCTGTAAATGATTACAAAGATACTTTGTAATGACTACACAACCTAAATAGAAACTCATTTTGGTCGGTTAATGTGTAATTTGAATGAACCGTACAATTTCAAATGAATTCTACTTTTCCGTTGGCATTGAGTAGGACTTTGAAAGAAGGGATCAATACATTCAGGGGTTAGTAGCAAAATTAGCAATTTAATTTCGATTCAGAGAAAGTTTCTTTAGTGTTTAAGAGCGGACAAGTAATTTGCAACCGAGAAGAAAGGAAAGGGGCACAGTATTACTGAAAACTTTTGTCAGTGAAAGATTGATTACTTGGTTTATTATAGGTAGCTAATAATACGATTTGCTAGATGTTTATTTGTCTTTAAGAGCATAGAGAAATGAACTATTTATTTAGAGGTAATTTCTTTAAACAATACTGGCAAAGGTATTTCCTAAAGAAAGAAAGAGGTATAGAAAAAGTCATAGATGTTTTGACCTCTTCAAATAATTGAATTTAAGTAGTGCTGACTTAACCACGTGGACGGTTTATTCTATTGTGAACTATAAAGCTATAGAGGCGAAACGTCTATTAATATTGCTAACTAACAAGAGAAGAACACACTATTCTTTAAAAGAGGTTAAATTTGAGTATACTCCCTCCTGTGTCTACGAATAGGTATCAAAGAGGAAATTAGGAAATGGATTAAATACCCACACTTTATTAACTATAATTTTGATCCGACTCACATTATACCAGTAGGGCAAACCAAAAAATTCCGAATCCTTAAGCAGATTATTAATGGGATGAGAGAAATTCGGCAACGGCAAAATAAATTCGGGTGTGTAATTTCTTCATGTTCTCGTAATAATCGTCTACCCGAAACAATACCGACATGTTCCTAAGCAAATCAACAGTCGCACCCAAATCCTATACTCATACTATAAAATATTCAATACACTACCGCTAAACCTTTAAAACTGGTCGCAGTTATGATCAGATACCTGAGCTCTTTGCCGGGCGTGTGAAATATTGGATTATAGGATTCAACCCTCTTCCGTACCTCTAGTGCGATTTTCGGCGGGTTTCGCTGTATAACCACTTTCACTGTGAATCGGGCTTTATCTGCCAGATCTCAACTCATTTTTGCTGTCTAAATTTTGTTTAAGTCTCTATCGAAGTTTAGTTCTTTGAATTAAGAAATTTAAGAAAGAATTAACTAAGCCAGTTCGAATAATATACATGTAGATATGCGATATTAACCAATCCACCCGTATAGACATACGTACCCTCCATACCTACAAAATACCCGATGACAGCAATAGGCTTCTATTACTTGAGCTGGCCAAAACTATTGTTATCAAAATGTCAGTGCTAATACAGCTCTATCAACTCCCTTGAGAATACGTATAATTTGTATGTATGTTAGTTATCTGGTACTAGCCATTGCCCGCGGCTCTGCCCGCGTGTACGTCGGTTATCGCGGTAAAAAGTATCCTAAATTACTCGCTGATAATGTAGCTATCCATTGGTGAAAGAATTTGTAACATCGGTTTAGTGGTTTGGGCGTAAAAGCGTCACAAAAAACAAACAAACAAACTCACTTTCAAATATATCCACATTTATGAAATAAGTATGGATTAATCGAATGCTTTTACTACTCGTAAATTCAGTTAAAAATTGTCGCTTTACTTTATCAGTTAAATATTAGTTATGCATCGGTATGTAACATAACGGTAGAATATTTTTCTGGCAATGAAACGCTTACAAAAAAATTCATGCAAAATTGTTATACACAAGGACATTTTATAATCATTCTTGATAAATTCTGATCACGTTTGTCGTGTTTTGTACTAGGTTTAGAGAGACTTTCTGTCGTCTTAGCGACGAAGTCTTGGCTGTAACGAAATGGGCTTTGTACATATTTGGCGTTGGAATATTTTACGTAAATTGAAAATACCACGTGATAAACCATTTTGTTTTTAGACTTAGAATAATTACAAATTTTATTAAAAAAACTTTTAATAGCAATAGTCTCTTCTAGTCTATTTGAAGTCGGCGCCAAGCCAAATAGGTGCTTGATGGGCTAGGAATGTAGCGCGGCAGCTGCAACAGTCTTCATGCTGCGCAAAACATGCTGAACGAGCTAAAGAGGGTTACGCACATCTCCAATGATATTATTATTTTGAAAGCTTTATTAAGCAGTTGATAAGTTTGCACAAGTAATTGATCTGGTTGGTCTTTATCAATTAACAAAATCTGCGATTTTCATTAGAATTATATTTAATTCTTAATTATTTTTTTGTGCAAGATTTATAATCAAAAAATTCCAACTGTAATACTTCTCATTTCATTTATTTTGATTATTTTTGAAGAGCTTAAAAGTATGCTCTTATATCCCAAAAATCAAGAGCCAATAAATTTATGACTACATTTAAAGTACTATGGTATAAGAAATGTAACATAGACAACATTAAAATGGATGATATCTACAGTACATTGGTACATGTAAGCTTAAATAGATGATTCGAATTAAAGAAAATCTTAGTCGCCGCGTTTGCTATTTGCATTTGTAAAATAACTACTCACTCGACAGGGCTATTGCTGTTACAATTTTCGTGATTTAAGGGGACTGATAAAATACGGTTTTCCAAATGTATGAATGAACTGTATGAATAGAAGCATTTCTAAAAAAATAAATAAATAATACACTTACTGCTTGTACCTAGAGCACCTGATACTGAACAACCCCATTTTGTAAACTAAACGAGAACGTTAAATATTTAAGTAATGTATTAACTTTATCTTGTGTTTTCTTTGACTTTACCACTACATGTACACTTACCTCTATTTAGTCTTGATGCGTGAACCTTAAAGCTCATCTTTATTTCTCTTTAAAACACAAACCTTACGAAAAGCCCGATTTAGGGGCTTTTTTCGTATCACTGGTGTGCAGGTCGGTCGGCCATGGTTAAGCCTCGATTGCCTCCAAAAGGACGAGTTGTCCTTTTTCCTTTTTATTACCTTTTATATGCTCATAAAAACTTTTCACAGAGGGATAATAGAATTAAATACATTAAGGTTACTTAAAGAGCGCCTCTTATTATTTTCACGGTTGGTAATAAAACTAGTATAGTTATAAGCTGATTAATAATAATAATAGCGTTTATTTCTCCGCACAATAAAGACTTACTTAAACACGAAATAGTGAAGAGCACTTAGCTTATTTATTGTGCAGTCTAATATATGTAAGCTATTTTGGTAACATTAAAAACGGTGTGAAAAGCTCGTTTTAATCCGTTTTATTTTACAAATCAATTATATTATATATTATTATTTATATTGTATTACATAGGTATTACATATTTTATTCCGAAATGTTTTTTTAACTACGGTATGCAACACAAACAGCTGACGAACCGACAGCACTTTCGTTAGATTATAAAGGTCGGTGGTGGGATGATTGAACGTGAGAAAATGACTTACTTTCAAGATCGCTCCTTGAACGCCTTCAATTTTAAGGAAGTAGGTTTTTGTAGCACCGCCCCACTTGGTAATGCAATATATTAATAGCGATTGGCAAAGTACTAAAATAGGCGGTTTTGATCAACTGGTAATCCGCCACATGACGCAGGTTTTTAAAAATAGATATAGGTCTCGTGTATGCCCTGCAAGCATATCAATATGGGAATGAAAGTTGAATTTCTCGTCTACTATAATACTTAAGTATTTAATTAAGCTTAAGCGATTCCTTGGAGTCTGGGGCAAGTACAGTTAGAGTAGTAGAAGTTATCACATGTGTGAGAAATTAAACTTGAAACTATTTGAGATTATTGTATCACCCGGGTGCTTAAGGAAAACATTACATATTTGTTTTTTTTTCTATGTTGAGTGTTAGCAAGTTGTCTTTTAGCCACTTAGTTACAACGTTCAATCCTCGCTGGGAACTAGAGAGAAGTTCATCCCAAGAATCTCCACTGAAAATTGGAGAAAAAACCTTTACCTTCCACCTCATCATCATATTTCTATAATAATTGTCACAAAAGTAAATCTACTCTAATAATATCTTCTTCACAGTAAAGAACGTAAGGACCTAAACCGATTTACGAATACAATTTTTGGATTGATATCTTTTGCAACAGAAACTCTTTGAAAAATACAACTGACAATTTACGAACTCAAACTTGATAAACGACTTCAACCCTCGTTCGCAATGTACAAGTTCTTCAAGTTCCACAATAGTGTTGTTATTTAGTACTTAAATTACGCAGAACTGTAGCTGCGCACACGCTGACGACGGGTAGCTGGCCCCTAAATAAGTTAAACTATAATTAAGCCAAACTTACTACGAACACTGTTTAGATAAATTAGTGACCCTTTTCTAAAATGTCAGCAGTGGTCATTAAGCTACGTCCTGGAAAAGGGTTGACCACTCGCACTCAACGCTTTTATGTATCAAATGTTGATTAACTTACGCGCCATTAACTTAAATAGCGTCACTTTTATCTCGTTTTAACTGATTAAGCTGAAGGTGGGCACATACACTTTTTGGAACCAACTTTAGTAGAAAATGATTTTTCTTTTATAAATGATTTTAACTCTAATATATTATAAAAGTGTATGATTATAAGTAAAAGCCTATTGTGGCTACGACATATGAGTGAGTCATATATTTATATCGGTTGGTCAAGGAGCGACTCTCGAGTTTTTGGTACAAATCTTCTAAGTTATTTTAGCCTTTAGAAGCGATTTTTTTTCTGTATGTTCATGTCAAAATGAAATATATCATATGTATGTATGTATGTATGTTTTATCATATCTTAAATAAAAATAATTTATTTATGTGACAATTCCAATTTATTTGAAAGGAGAGGCATAGGAATCCCGCCCTGTCGGGAAATATAATAGTTTGTTGATTATATTACAATTTATAATATGGGTTTTACGATAGCCTCAAAAATATAAAAATGCTGTTTTAGAAGTTTTTACTAATTTACCCTTTGTACACATTCTTAATGTTTGTATAACGGTAACACACTTCCTTTTAACTTTTAAGTGACGAATCAAACTAGGAGTTGTCAGAACAAAATAGGAAATCATACATATGAAATCTATAAACCAAAATATGATTTGAGATTCATTGAACTTAAAGAACAGAGCGACCTAAAGAACACAATCAGATTTATTGGCGCTTTTTCTTATCTTTATTTTATTCTTATACACTACTTGACGTATCTATAAAGCTTCTATAAATACCAGTGTCTTATACTATAAAGATGCAAAATAGAAAAAAATCACATATCTTATTTTGTCACTGACTACTTATGCCTGTAACTTTTTATAGATAGTTCTAATATAGCATGAGATATTACATACAAAGGACGAGTTTTAGTTTAGAACAATAGTATTTAAATATATATTTTTCAAAATATGTATACACAAAATATATAGAAACAATAAACTTATAATGTAAGGGCAACAGCATTTCCAAATTAGGTTAACCACCTTCTAGTAGCTTATTAGTTAACATGAAATGGGTGTGCTGCAATTTTTCTTTTGTTTTCTCTTTAAGGCTTTGCCAAAGCGAATACAGCCGGTTTTCCTCGCTCCTTCATTTGTAAGACAACACGGACGTGAGAGTATTGCCAAATAATGTACTACAACGCTTCATTAGAAAAGGGATTGCATAGCATACAGTAATTTGGTATACACAACAATCTTTTTATGTTTTAGAAATATAATTGAATGTCTGTTGTGGTATGATAAATATAAGGAGATATGACGGTTTGAGGTTTTATGTCTAATAAGGTAACTCTGCATCTCATATAAAGTTATTTTTAAATAAAGACCATATTATCTATTTTTTTACGTTACAATAATTGTGTATATGTTTACTTATTTATTGAATTGACAAGTCTATTTGAAATTGCATTATAATTTTGCATTAAAAGTATTGTTGAAAATATAAGTATTTTTCTGTGCTGCGTTTGGTTTTATGATATTAGATCTTGTATTCACTTAAAAATATAAACCTGATAATGGAAGCAAAATGTTAATTAATCTTAAGCCCCAGGCGCTTATCATCTTTCATATCAAACAAAATCCAGCTACCAACGCAATTTATATTACAAACTAACAATTTATTGCCTCAAAGAATAAACTGGAAGCTGGTGAAAATTAGATAGTGGTAATTTCAAGTAGTAGTTAGTAATTTATAAGTGTAAAGTTGTGTACACACTGAATTGGTTAGTATTGTGAACATCATCAACGATATTTTTGTATACATTTACAGTGAATCAAACTCAGTACAATATTTTCTGGAACTTTAATTGTCATTTGTGGTGATTAAAACAGATTTATTAGGATTTGCAAGTTTATTTGATACACACGGATAAAAATTAAGACAATAATCAAATGAGTACAGACTATATATCATGTGTAACTAAGGATATCAATCTATCATACAATTTTGACACTATAGGTGAAGGCTACAATTTTAAATTTATTTCAAATTGATCATGTTTTATGCCTGCAATCAATGTTAGAAAATACAACGAGTCATACAAACGTCAAAATATTATTCCATGTAAAACTATAATGATAAAACGCTTAGTAATCAGAATATATTAAGCAACTAAAACTGCTCACTGACCTATATGCATGACATTTAGTTTCACAACAGTTTTAAATTAAAAAAAAACGCAATCTTAAACTGACAGGCACTGTATTTAAAAAGTCTAGGGCAGTTATATATAATTATATATTGATTTATACACAATTCGATTCTACAATTCTATAAATACAATAAAGTTTCACAAAGATGTATAAGGGCGGTGTTAATGTTTCAGCAATTTTCTATCATTCAACCAACATTAATGCATTTAGTCTATTTAATCGATATCCAGATGGAAAAGCATTTATAATTATTCTATTTTTGTATATTTTCTTATCGTGTGATCATTGCCTAACGGAATCATCTGGGTTTGAGCAAACCTTCATCTTTCATAGGCTACGATATTACATTATAAAACTTGGTCTACGTGAAAGTTTATTCCAAGGGTAATACTAATTTTATGTTGAATATACATTAAGCTTCTCGCTATTACAGGTTCCCCTTTAAGCTTTACCGTGTTTATAGTGTAATCGTATAAGCGTTTATAGTGATAGGTACATGTGTTTATATGTTCTTTTTTGAAATTGTAGATCTGCTCATTTTGAAAGTACTTTGGATATTTTCAACGATGATTAAAGACAAGGAAAAAGAGTAGAGTAGCTTCGAGATGAATTTTATGGAAATTTCAGACGGAAAGGGATATGAAAAAGGTACTGGCATATATGCATAATTCTAGAGATATATTTTACAAGTCGTAAAGTATAAGATCGACCAATAGACGAGACGAGAAAATATTCATGAATATTCAATATATATATATTATATTTGAATGTAACTTTAAGAAACACGGGGAGGAGCAATCATTAGGATCTTTTTACCCTTAGCTATCGATAACAAGTTTTGTTTGAAACATATTAATGACGTTATCTGTGTGGGAGAGCCACGCTTCCACACAAATGGGCCGACTTGACCGGAATGATTGCATGATCTTCCAGAAAACCTCTGTTGGGTTTTTTTTTGGTTGTTTTTCATCGAGTGAGACCTGATTCTGGGGGGAGGGACTTAAAAGGCTGGAACAATTTGACAAAACAGAGATTGTTGCTTTTGTGTGTGTTGATCTATGACTTTAGAGTCTACATGGAAGACGATTTCAAACAATTTTGGAAATTTTATGAAATAAAGAAAGTTTGAGTTTGAGTTTGGAACGCACTTGTGACTCTTACGTTACAGGTGTCCATGGGCAGCGGCAGTCACTCACCATCAGGTGATCTGTCTGCTCCTTTATCTCTATATCATAAACAAAAACAAACTTTGCTTTAGTTATGCTAAATTTTAATATTTCTGTACTTGTGATTTTACCGACTCTGAGTTATGTCAGTTATGTCATATCAGTCTCAGCATATCAGATTATATCAAACTAACAACCTCTCTAGTTCTTATGGCAAATTTGAGATGTATGTATTACAAAGTCGTTGCATATATCATATCTTTCATTTAAACAGTTACTAGAGAGGCGTATCCGTTTACCGGGCCAACGGACGCAGCGCGGTGAACATGTTGGCTTTGTGCAAACAAAATTGACTCATATGAATAAGCTATAAAAAGATAAAGGGAATAATGAATTTAATAATCAAACCACCCAATCACCACTCTAATATGATCTGGTGTAGCATGCATGTTAGCTTCTTAAACGTATATTTAAACAAAGCATGACTTGTCTCAGGGACTTGATTTCACTCAATCTATCAATTATTTGCTATGATAATTTCATTTTGTTTACCTATATAACCACACAAAAAAGGACGTTCGGCGGTGACTATCAAAATATGCTACGTTGTCCTTTAATGTATAATAAAACTGTTTAAATATATCCAAACTATCAGCGCAGCTGCGTAGCTGCACTATTACGGTAATTAACTAATTGGCCGACACAGAATTTGTAACAAAACAAACATGGCGTTCAAAATTATTAATTCAAAGCCAACTGACAAACGTCATACGTTATCATTTATTTATTCATTAAATGATTCTGTTTTTAATTCATCACAAAATTGTTTTTTAGTAACGTTAATTCATTCACAGATAAGCTCAAATTATCCATAGTTCAATTCATTGATTTTATTTGTTATATAGATCTTTTCAATTTTCATATAAAGACTAATTTCCTGATGCAAAGGACAGTTTTTATTCAAAATAGATTTATACTTTCCAAGTGCTGTTCCAAGAGTTCTAAGTGATAATAATCATAGGTGGATATAACCACACGACATAAATAGTGGCTACACAAAAAAAAAGTTCTTTGTCTTTCTATGTCAATCTTTTTTTCCTATAAGTTAGTAGATTATCGTACACTAGATCGCTATTAGCAGTGTGATGGTACCTCAAATACCCTAGCCTGAGTAAAGCAGTTTTTCAACTATAAAACACGTAGCCAGCTCCCCTCCCTGTGGGGGAGGTCTAACGCTCCTCCAACCGCGCCAGGCTGTAAGACTCGACCCTGACTGGACATCTTCCCACTGGCTTTTTAACGTTCGAATAAACAACAAAAGACCGCGATAAGAGGGAATCAAAGTCTAAATGAAATAATTAAATACATTGGTATTGGTTGTGCTTATCCTATCAGGCTTCCATCCATTGTGCACTCAAGCTTAAAGTGAGTCAATCAACTTCTACAACTGAATGCTCAAGGCCGCAAGGTCAGACACGTGAATACTGCTCGTCTGATGTGGCATTAACCCTTATGCTACCGGACACAACGCGTGCGCCGACGGCGGACTCGGACCGCTCGATCTCCATCAATTCATCAACAGCATCAGCGCTTTCCCGCAAACCGACCACCCAGGACAAGCCCATTAAGACGCTCTCCACTCAAGTACACGGCACTCACTGAACCTACACTAACCTCCTCCTAAATACACTACAATGACAGGTCACCGAAGGATAACCGTGTAGCAAGGACCGCGGCCTGGTTGATCTGATCAACCAAGGTGGTCATATCGCCTCAGTTATAACTCGATTCACCACACTGTAGAGCACTATAAAGGGGTCACTAATCATTCTATCACATTCAAGATATCTTAACCAATACCAAATGCGTAAGTAAAATTTAGCAGGGAAACTGCATGGAAACTACATCTAAATTATTAATTAATACTACGTTACTCAGACCGGAATATAAATACGTATAATAATAATCCTAAAACATAATAACCAATAAAGACTCACCTAGCTGTCCTCAAAGTTCTATATATTTAACTTACTCAAACTAACTGCAATACGCGCGTCCGAGCATGTTCAGCTTTTGACGAACACCCTCTGCCTCCTAGCTCCTAAGACCGACCGACCTGTCTTACGACTCCAGACCAACTGCCCTGTTCCTTCCTCATTATCGTTCCTCAAAGGACTCCTAACTAAGGGCTTTTCTCACGCTTATTCGTGTGCTGTCTTGCACATGTGCCTATTTTTAACTGCCGTCGTGGACCCTTGGCTATCCCTTTTTTATGGTATTCGTCTTAAGAACGCAATAAGTCTTTTGTTTATAATGGGCCATCATCCACTTCGCAATACTTGAGATCATAAATTTCACTTATTTATTAGGGTCTGCTTTTTGTTCGTCTAGACCTTAAATGCACGTGTAGATAACTTTCTAACATTACTTGTTTAAAATAACATTTATGTGAAGGTTTATAATTACGTGATTGTAGTACTATCACATTTTCCCCCCTGAAATTCAGACGCGAAGAATATATCGAAGCGTATGGGATTTCACTTATCTTTAACTCGAGAACAGTGATTGTAGTAGATCTTTGTTAAAATTTCTTTAACTTAGCAAATCGCATGATTTGTTGTAGTTGTATATATCCATGGTTCTCTACACATTTGGAAATCGGTTTGGCTGTCACGTCCCAGGCTCTACCTCACACCTTCAAACCCAATAATGTCAGGATACTTTCCAAGCAGTTTTTGGTTCATCTAGAACTAACCGCAGTGTTGGAATATTTCGTTGATAAGTTTTGGTAAATTTCCACTATAGCGTGGCAGTAGATGGGGTGATAGGAGTGGTTTTGTAGTATTTGAGTACGTTTAGCACACTCGATACCAATGGTAGGCTTTGATTTTGTTAGTTAGGTAGATTTTGATTTGTGATAAGTCTCACATGATTTGACTAGTTATGTCCATTTTAACAAATTAGAATGTGGTAAACTGGTCCATTTGATTTATTATTTTTGAATAAAATAAGTATAAGTAAGTTAGTCCCATCGGCTTATTCCTCTAAGTCCTGGTAGTTTCATATAGAGCAGGTATGAGTTGGATAGACCCAGTGGCTTATTCTTATAAGTCCTGGTAATTTCATATAAAACAGGTATAAGTTAGATAGACCCAGTGGCTTATTCTTATAAGTCCTGGCAAATTCATAAATAATTGGTATAAGTTAGATAGATCCAGTGGCTTATTCTTATAAGTCCTGGCAAATTCATATTGAATTGGTATAAGTTAGATAGATCCAGTGGCTTATTCTTATAAGTCCCGGTGAATTCATATTGAATTGGTATAAGTTAGATAGATCCAGTGGCTTATTCTTATAAGTCCCGGTAAATTAATATTCAATTGGTATAAGTTAGATAGATCCAGTGGCTTATTCTTATAAGTCCCGGTATATTCATATTGAATTGGTATAAGTTAGATAGATCCAGTGGCTTATTCTTATAAGTCCCTGGTAAATTCATATTCGAATTGGTATAAGTTAGATAGATCCGAGTGGCTTATTCTTATAAGTCCCCGGTATATTCATATTGAATTGGTATAAGTTAGATAGATCCAGTGGCTTATTCTTATAAGTCCTGGTAAATTGATTTAGAATAGGCGTAAATAAGTTAGACCTAGTGGCTTATTCTTATAAGGCCCGTTAGAATCTTATCAAGTGACGTTTCTCTTATTAGTATGTTAGTGAATTCTCATAATCGTTACAGTGAGATCTGTATATGCTCGTAAATTAAACATCCATAGCAATATGAAGTCGTTCCAAAATTATCTCCACATCCCGTTTTGCTACATTATACTCCTTCCGTTTCTCACAAATAGAACTGACCAAAGTGGTACCTTCTAATAATTCAATTGATTGCATTACAATTGCAGTATCATATAAATTTTATAGTACATAATATTTGCTTAACGGTTTCCTGGCATTAAATAATAATAAGCTTACATACCTCGAGGTTTCAAGTAAAAACAAATGTTACCAGATACAGTTAACCTGCACGCCTCTCATTATGAACCAGCACCTTCATAATAGACCTTAATTTCACCATCGCCCCGCGTCTCTTCAGGTTTCAACGTCGCTATGCCTTTCTTTCACTGCAACCTCGCTTATATTCTAAGCCTGCAGCCACGAAGAGTAGCGACTCCCAACAAGTAGTTCACGTCGCATATACGCAATATCCACAATTACTGAAACGTGATAATACCACAGCAGAGGATTTGTTTTGTACGAATTGATTTCCACAGTATTTACACGTGGCATCAATATGACCATATTCTTAGATATCTATCAGATATTATTTTAATAATTTTTTTTTTACATCGACAAAGTTAGTGACGTCAGCACCTCTATCTAAGGTCCCGAGAGGTATCTAAGGTACCTCTACGTATTCATAAACGTTGACCAATAAATAGTTACTAGTCTAACTCTGCTTAATTAACTTTCCATTATCATCGCCTGCGTCTAACGTCTCGAGATTGTTACCTCTATGTATTCATACACAATTAACAAATCAATTATTATTATTTTATATAATCACCTTTCTATCCCGAGTCTAATGCACCGTGCTTGGCCTCTCTATATACTCTAACTAATTCTTGCTTACTTTCATGTGATACTTTTTTAGATTATACTATCCATCATCGTATCGTGCGAGAGTCTAACCCGTAAAAGTCTGCGCTAACCGATGCTACATTAGTCATCAACCAGTTTAGCAACTTTATTCGTAACATACTTATACATACATTACTCACATCACTATATTCATTATCATCATCATCAACAACCTAGTCCACTTCTGGACATAGGCCTCTTCTTAGAAAGGTTTCGACCTACTATACTTCAATTGATCCCGAGATCCATCAACATGAATATGAGATTCAAATGGTATATCCCTTTATTAAGTATTTTGCTGTTGTGTTACCATCAACAACTTTAGTCAACACTTTGTCTCCTTTTTTTTCCATAATTAAGTATTAATTATACATATTACACTACGAATCAAGGTTTCATCTATTGTAACCATAATAGAAACAACCGACAGTTGTTTAACCGACTCTGCAAAGACAGCCTGAAAGCTAATGACTTAACTGTCATCGATAAGGTTTGCCCGACAATCTTAATTAACACTAAGTACATTTAGATCATGTTTGTGTATAGTATTATATACATATGTCTACTGTACTTCCTTACGTAATTGTTTTTAATTCAAACGTGTTGCTTATAAATTTAACTAAAGGTATAACCAACCTTACAAGTTCAGCTACATGATTTAGCTCGGGGATCGAACCCAGTAATCGATTACGATAATTGTCATCGCTGATCATCTTTTATTAACGTTCAAATTTTGGCTATAACAATGGTATTTTCTTCTTTACAAAGAATCTTAAGCTGGTTGTGTACGTCTGCTAGTTTAAAGTTAAATGCATTACTCACAAGAGTAGAACTAATTAAACTACTCTATTTTGCTCAGGAATCGAACCCGGTAAGATCTCAACAATCCCAATCAATAAGGTAGAGTCACAACAAATCCCAATCAACAATAAATTGTTTGTGATATCTCCCGTTTAATTAACCTTCGACTACTGACTAGATCGATAACATCATCATCATTTAACATTAGTTGATCCGACATGTTGAACAGGCGAATACTTGACTCTGACTAATTTTTTTAAAATTCTTAGTGAATTTATGAAACATGTTTAACTATAATTATATGCAACTCACTTTGTGAAAGTTATCAACTTAGCAGTTTATTATCTAAACAATGATGCTTGATTTGTCGCATTAAATACCTCAACAATTAACGCAGTCCTTTCTCTACCACAACATACGACTGTAACGTTAAATACGCTTTTTTTTTTATGTGTTCTGTTCCCAGCTGCAACGGGTACAGCATTGTCTTTAAATGAGTATTGTATTTCCGATCGACCCTTACCACGTGTTTAACTTGACTGCATATTTCCGACACGCAACAAAATAATCTATTGTTTATACAAATGTATTCCGCTAGGCACAATTACCTTTTTTTTTTCTCCTGAGTATTGAGCTCAGTAAGTTATACCAAGTAATAGATCTGTTCATGGTACAGTACATTCTATTCCCCCCTCAAATTACGAGTATTGTACGTCCGATGATATCTATCGTAATGCCTACATGTAAAACGTATCTGACTGGGAATCGAACCCAACAGAAATATAGAAATAAACTAAGAAAATAAATTGGAGTACACAGCAAATGCCATTCCCCCCTTACAAAATGATTATAAAACGTTTGTTGGTCTTTTAAAATTACACTTATTAAATTAGTCTGCCTGGTGTGGAACCCAGCAAATTACACCATTTTACATTAGGTACTCAATAAAATCTGAATACAATGTACACGCAATTGCACACACATAATGTTTTTCCATATTTGTGTTTTGTCATTACACATCAATAATATTGTGTCACACTGTTGGACCAAGTAACCCCTACGATTAAATATAAATGAAATCAAGTACACGCAAGTATACGCGATCACACACAGGTGTAGGTGTTCTAGTTTTAATCTCTCTTTGTGTTTTTATAATTCTAAACACAAGTAGAATGTCTGTCTGGGAATCGAACCCAATAACCCCTACAATTAAAATAATTGAAATCTAGATACACGATACACGCGATTAAATATAGTGTTCATCGTTATTTTGTGTTATGTCGTTCTTTAAATATACAGGATGTCTATGTGGGAGTCGAACCCAATAACCTCTGCAAATTTATTTAAATTAAAACGATAGCATGTACACAATATGCGCGTTAATCTTAGTTATATTGTTGACATTACATATAAAATTTTCCTGTTCGGGAGTCGAACCCAATAATATTTAGAAATAAATAGAAATGAAATCACAGTCATTTAGTACAGTGAACCAAACAGTGCACAATGAGACAAATACGGTACAGAAATCACACATTACAAATCACATTTTATTACGAGTATAAATTATACTTAGCTATGAGCTTATTCTCAAGTGTCTAAATTAATTATATCTAACTTAGAATTACACCTATTTATCCTAGAACTTAAGAAATTAAGTATCAGAAAACTAGCTATCTTGTTCAAATACAAACGATCCCAACACAGCAGATTTCTGCGTAGTGCAGCACAAGTAAATTTAACACAGTATAACCGTGTTAAAAATTTAAATTATATATCCACGTGTATAAATATTTAATACTAATACCTTGTCATAACACAGTACGCGATATATCATATATTGTAATATTTATCGACATATAAGTATTTTTATACTGGAATACACAATTAAGATGGAATATAAACTAAGTTGTGGCCAATGATATAATTTGTTTACGTTGTGTTGTGTATGTAGTAACCAAATTCAGTTCATCCTCGTTGCACTGACGTAATAATTACAGTTCAGTACATTTAATGACGAGGATCCTGGTCACGGCACCATATGTGATGGTACCTCAAATACCCTAGCCTGAGTAAAGCAGTTTTTCAACTATAAAACACGTAGCCAGCTCCCCTCCCTGTGGGGGAGGTCTAACGCTCCTCCAACCGCGCCAGGCTGTAAGACTCGACCCTGACTGGACATCTTCCCACTGGCTTTTTAACGTTCGAATAAACAACAAAAGACCGCGATAAGAGGGAATCAAAGTCTAAATGAAATAATTAAATACATTGGTATTGGTTGTGCTTATCCTATCAGGCTTCCATCCATTGTGCACTCAAGCTTAAAGTGAGTCAATCAACTTCTACAACTGAATGCTCAAGGCCGCAAGGTCAGACACGTGAATACTGCTCGTCTGATGTGGCATTAACCCTTATGCTACCGGACACAACGCGTGCGCCGACGGCGGACTCGGACCGCTCGATCTCCATCAATTCATCAACAGCATCAGCGCTTTCCCGCAAACCGACCACCCAGGACAAGCCCATTAAGACACTCTCCACTCAAGTACACGGCACTCACTGAACCTACACTAACCTCCTCCTAAATACACTACAATGACAGGTCACCGAAGGATAACCGTGTAGCAAGGACCGCGGCCTGGTTGATCTGATCAACCAAGGTGGTCATATCGCCTCAGTTATAACTCGATTCACCACACTGTAGAGCACTATAAAGGGGTCACTAATCATTCTATCACATTCAAGATATCTTAACCAATACCAAATGCGTAAGTAAAATTTAGCAGGGAAACGGCATGGAAACTAAATCTAAATTATAAATTAATACTACGTTACTCAGACCGGAATATAAATACGTATAATAATAATCCTAAAACATAATAACCAATAAAGACTCACCTAGCTGTCCTCAAAGTTCTATATATTTAACTTACTCAATCTAACTGCAATACGCGCGTCCGAGCATGTTCAGCTTTTGACGAACACCCTCTGCCTCCTAGCTCCTAAGACCGACCGACCTGTCTTACGACTCAAGACCAACTACCCTGTTCCTTCCTCATTATCGTTCCTCAAAGGACTCCTAACTAAGGGCTTTTCTCACGCTTATTCGTGTGCTGTCTTGCACATGTGCCTATTTTTAACTGCCGTCGTGGACCCTTGGCTATCCCTTTTTTATGGTATTCGTCTTAAGAACGCAATAAGTCTTTTGTTTATAATGGGCCATCATCCACTTCGCAATACTTGAGATCATAAATTTCACTTATTTATTAGGGTCTGCTTTTTGTTCGTCTAGACCTTAAATGCACGTGTAGATAACTTTCTAACATTACTTGTTTAAAATAACATTTATGTGAAGGTTTATAATTACGTGATTGTAGTACTATCACAGCAGATTACTCTAAGGAACCTCTGTTATCCGTTTAAATTTGGTCTAAACTAAGACCTTTCTTTCAATTTAAAAGCGCATAACACAATGTTTAAATATAAAAGCATTAGAAACACACATCACTTATGTTACACATAACATGCTTCCACAAAGCACCATATAGTGCTTAGAAGTTTCAACATTCCGACCGCTTGAAATTTAGGCTCTGCACTCAGCGTTTCCAGACTAAGGCAGTTAAAGCTGCAATTCCGCGGCTTACCACAATTCTATGGGTTAAGGCTCTTAAGCGGCGCATATCTGTGCAGAAATTCTGTTGCAGGGCACCTATCAAACGCGTATGTGTTTATGTGTAGTGATACAAACTTTGAGTTTGATTCAGTTGTTGAACTCGAAACAATGAGAAAACCATAATCTCGTCATTACTTTTTTATTATGCGATAAATTTGATATTATCATTTGTAATACTAAAATATTGAGTACTTCTAGTTGTATATCATAATTTTTCTCCATTTTAACGGGAGTCTAATGCATATTATTGTTTTCATGTACATGTATTTTACTCTTGACTATTCTTTCAGTCTTATCCAACATCATTGTTATACCATATTCGTTTTTGTTATAAATCTTGTGGTTTTCATGAAATGTAACATATCAGATACCGTCTACCGTCTTCAATTTTTTTTATTTTTCAAACAAGCATTTGCATTCCAAAATATCTCCTGCTTATCTACCCTAATGTTTTGTTTCTCGACGCTACTAAATAACTATGGAATAAGTTGGAAAGCCCTCGGTCTTACTTCGTCTAATAAAACATGATCTTGTTTAAAAATAGTTTTAGTAAGTTAATAGTTTATATTTTCAACTTGTACCCACTTACCTACCTACTTTTCTTGTATGGTACATAAGTACTTCGACTATGTTGTCCCCAGAAACAAATCTTAAACCTTCTCCTCTTTTCTTCTCCAGTGAAATCTAGTTAAACCCGCAATGATAGGTAAGTCTTTTACTATTTCTGCGGCACTTTGGTGGACGTATCTTCTCCATTCATAACGTCATATTCTACGCATAATCCTTAAATGTTATTATGATTAGAATCAAGGACTATTTTCTTTCTCAACAATAGCCAGACTGACGTATGAATATAAATATGTAGGTACATACATGTTTGTAATATATATTATTTATATTGCATAATATGTATGTATTTCAATTGCGTGATAAATATGTACTTACTGTTAACAAATATAATAAATAAATTATTTAATTAACAAATATAATAATGTATAAATTTAGTTCTATATTTGTATTTCAATTATCTTTACGAATACACGTCTTTGCCTCTTGTTTATCTTAAATTTCCTGTCTTCACTCTCAAAGTTGCCTGGAAAAGAACTCAAGTAGTGTTCTGTTCGCCTTTATACATGTCATTTTCCGTATTTGTAATATGTGAGTATTTTTGTGTATAATAAGAACAAAAACAAAAGTGTTTTTATTGTGGTATGTTTTCTCTATTTGCATATAGAAAATAATATGAAGAGGCCATGAAAATATCAATTTTAAACAAAGCTTAAATTTACGTAATTTCAAGAATCGTAATGTAAGAAATTTTCATGTTCTATTTATTCATATCTTCAAAATTACATACTCGTATATTATTATATCCAGCCTGCTGAGACCGTATAGTTTATGTTCTCATAACGCAAATTCCCTTCACTATTTATCTTTTCTTTTCACTTGTCCTCTGCAAAAATGAAAATTTATTGCTGTAACCAGAACGTCTTGGCTGACCACTAATGAAATGTTATATAGCCTCCAAGCCTGAGCTCACAGGACTGAGACTTAGTGACACATTTTTTGCCTACAACCACGACAGCACTCTTGCTCTTTTGTATGAAGATAGATTACTTCTATATGTATCCTTATTAGTATGTTTATCTGTTATATTAACTATATTGCTGTGTATCTCACTCCTGTATATCTAATATGTCGATATGAAATAATACTCTGACGTAATTTATTACGTGGGTTTATTGTAGAGCCCGACCGTGCTGTGCTGCCGACGCCGTTACACTATGTTACATATTAGTATGATCCTTATGCATACATGAGCATACTAAATATACACTAAAGTATACAATTTACATGGAAACTGTATCCCTACCCTATCTTGTTTTAACGAAGGAATGAAAATGATTGAAAATGACATGACGTAATGAGAATGAAAGTTTTGCCGTGCGGAACGATGGCGGAAAGTTGTGGCTTGTATCAGTCCGAACAATTCCTCGGAGCACTCTCTATGATATATGCGATAGAGAATGCAGAGTGAAGCCACATCTCTACGTAACACCAAGGGATCGAGCCAATCGGAGATGTTTGGGCTATCGACGATTCGAGTTGCTCTTCGTTGGATGCGGTTCAGATGGAGAAGCTGGTACTGAGGTGCCTCTGCATAGAGATGTATTCCAGTATTCCATATGCAGCCGTACTTGCGCCTTATAGAGCTGAAGGCGATGGGCCCGGAGTGAAATGCTGCTAGTAAATTATAAATGCAAAGTGACTTTAGGAAGTGATCAAAAGTTGAGTAATTTATAACACACTCAACCCAGCGATGGTGTTACCACCAAAAGTTTCTAATACGAGCGTATCAAAAGAAATCTCAATGTGAATAACAGTCGTTAACACGTTGAATATTTATGCGTTGTAATTCGTCACAGAGTTCGTTCTTCGCTTTAGGACTCGATCCAAAAGCTCATTACTAGCACAACTTGCTCACAATCATTAAAATTTATACCTTCTACGACTTCAGTTAATGAAAATACGAAAAACTTTTTTATTTCCCTGTAACGTTTAGTGGCTGTTTGTGAATGAAAGGGAAAGAAGTTGATTGTTTTCTCATAGTCTTAAGTTTACGATCGTTTAAAGGAAAAACATTGACGTAGTTATTTATTGAGGTTGCGTTGTCTTTGTAATATAGTATACCACAGTAACCAAACAACAATGATTTACGTCTTCATAACTTAAACGTGCAGTATGTTATGTTTTTATGGCATAACGGGTGCCTGAGTAGAATGGTCACCTGATGATTAGTGATTATCGCCGGCGCTGGACATCTGCTGTTCAATAGTTACAAGAGTTTTTTCATCGGTACCCTCACTCGCTTGTTGAAAAGTATCGAAAGAATTGCGGGATAGGGGTTTTCTGTTAGGCCGTGGCATCATTTCAGTCAGCAGGCCCATGTGTGGCCTTTTTACCATCTGCAGTCTTTATCTTCGCTCCCACTGTACAAGATGGTTTAAAAATATTCTAGTTAGGATCGGTAAAAATACACGAGTTCCTGTTAAAATAATAATAATAAAAATAAAAATAAAAAAATATATAAATCGGGCCACAGAGATGGGAACAAACCTTACTGCGTACCGAGTACACATACTTTTTGGCGGAACATCTGGTCGGTGCCTGTCACTCATATAGAAGGTGATTGGTTGCGGGATGTCAGACGCTCATGTGAGTCTTTAACACCTATGGAACCAGTTATAATTGATAAAGATGATGTAAGCTGTGCAGTTCGTTCATTACCGAATTGGAAATCACCTGGTATAGACGGACTGCACAACTTTTGGCTTAAGTGGTTCCGAAGCTCACATGCGTGTTTGGCATCTCAATTCCAGGCAGCTTTGGATTCGGGTTCATTACCCCAATTTTTAACCACTGGTATAACCCTTACTCTATAAGTCTGGTAGTGTCATGGATCCCAAAAATTTTAGACCTATTACATGTTTACCAACCATGTACAAACTTCTTACATCTATTCTGAGACTCAAAATTACTTTACACATTAATAATAATTCGATTATGTCAGTTTCTCAGAATGGATGTAGAAGTGGGAGCCGTGGCACTAAAGACCTCCTTATTATAGACAGGGCCATTAGCCAACAGGTGCGTCGTAATCGTAAGAGTTTGGCGACATGTTGGATAGACT
This sequence comes from Arctia plantaginis, assembly GCA_902825455.1. Taxonomy (NCBI): domain Eukaryota; kingdom Metazoa; phylum Arthropoda; class Insecta; order Lepidoptera; family Erebidae; genus Arctia; species Arctia plantaginis. The sequence goes on along the minus strand of CADEBD010000171.1, from coordinate 8,279,520 downwards.
ATAAGAAGGCTTATGACTCGGTTCCACATACATGGCTTTTGAGGGTGCTGGAGTTGTATAAAATTGATACAACTCTGTGCACTTTCTTGAAGTCATATATGGGGCAACGGAGAACAGCGCTTCGTTATCCAGGATGTCGGCAGACGACGGTAATTGATGCACCAATAAAGATCGAGCGGGGTATATTTCAAGGTGATAGTCTGAGTCCCTTGTGGTTTTGCCTGGCTTTGAACCCTCTTAGCACTTTATTAGAGGGTTCAGGACTAGGCTATAGGTTGCAGAAAGATGATCAAGTTATATCTCACCTTCTTTATATGGATGATTTGAAACTACTAGCCCCCACCAAATTACAATTGTCAGCGTTATTAAAGCTGATAGAAAACTTTAGTAATTCTATCAAAATGGAATTTGGTGTAGACAAGTGTGCAGTCATGTATGTAAAGAAGGGTGAGATAGTAGAATCTGAAGGAATAGAGCTTTCCGATTCAACAAAACTCAGATGTCTGTCTGCCACTGAAACTTACAAGTATTTGGGTATATCACAGTCGTTAGGCATACCAGAATCTGGCATGAAACAAACGTTGCAGGAACGCTTTTTTGGCCGCTTGAAAAAAGTACTTAAAAGTCTCTTATCAGGGGGCAACAAGGTGCGAGCCTGCAATGGTTGGGTCATGCCGATTCTGATGTATTCCTTTGGTATACTTAAATGGACTCAGACCGAACTAGATGGCCTTGATAGGAGAGTCCGTACATTGCTGACTGCATTTCGAATGCACCACCCTCGTTCATCGGTTATGAGATTGTATATCCCGCGAAAGCTAGGGGGTCGCGGATTATTAAATATCAAGACCCTACACAATCGGGAGATATGCAATCTCAGAGAATATTTTCTACATACCGATGTGGGAATGCATCGCAATGTAGTTGCATACTACAGGTATGGGCCCGACCCAGTTCTCGAGAATGGTCGCGCCACGTTGTATTGGAATCGATCCATTATCACAGACAGGACTATTGTTGATATCGCCGTTCCTGATGACGAAAATCTCGTGAAAGTTGAAAAAGAAAAACAAATAAAATATTTGGATTTATCTCACGAGATTGTCGATATGTGGAATGTCGATTCAGTGATAATTGTTCCGATAGTCGTATCTGCTCACGGATTGATAGCCAAGAGCCTCGACCAACACCTTAAGAGGCTCACGTTGGACGGCTGGATCAAGGGTCTGATACAGAAGGCAGTCCTCCTTGACACGGCTCGTATAGTGAGGAGGTTCCTATCTTTGCAGTCCTAACCACTGGTGTCTTGGTACCTGTACCCGATGTCGGTGGTCTACTATTTTTATATTTTTAAATGTATTTTTATTTCTTTTGTAATATATTTAAAAATGTAATTAATATGTATATATAATTTAATAAAGAGAATAATAATAATATTCTACCACATTCACACAACGCCATCTAGTCCCAAACTAAGCAGAGCTTGTACTATGGCTACTAGACAACTGATAAAAATACATATATACTTTTTTTTTTGTAAATACATACATATTATACATAGAAATACCCAGACCAAATCAAACATTAAATGTTTAAGCACACAAATGTTTGACTTGAGCGGGAATCGAACCAGCGACCTTTGGAATAGCAGTCCGTTACACAAACCACTATGCCATCCGGTCGTCGCCAGATATATTTTAATTATTTAAATACTAATAAATAACTTATTAAAATATAAATTTATTAAGATTTAATTATACTTTATAAAAGCAATAAAAACATTTATTTACATAATATAATGAAGTACTGACCTAAATTACTTTCTTACGAGGAAAACTTCAATTTAAATTATATTTTATAACTCGACACTAATGTAGTACGGCGTTAAGTTGGCCGAATGGTTATACATCGGGCTGCGAGCGCTCTCCGGACTAAACCTCACCCACTAACTCTATTTTAGTAATCTCTGCATCTCGTGCGACTTAGTCGAGTCTTGTTAGAGCCGATCCGATATATATACTCGTATAATGTGTCACGGTAACACTAATCTACGTAAGACGCCTTTTTGATGGTATCATTAATTATTTGCTTGTGTGGAGAGCCATCATTAATGCTTTCAGTTAGTTATTTCTATGTTAATCTTGTGTGAGTTTTGATATTTAATTATATAAAGGTTTAATAAATAATGTTATTTTTAGTACATCATTTAGACAGTGAAAACTTTTTAGAGAAACATTTAAAACATAATTTTAATTTTTATGCTGTTCGTGCTGTTAGTGAAATGCTCTTTATCTGAAAATCAGAATCAGAGCGATAAAAAGTTTTGCCTTTGAATTGAATCACAATCACAATAATAAAGTATTTGCTTGATTTATAATTTATTATGCGTTATTAAAGTTAGGTACGATTAGGTGTACCGACGGTACTATTTTTAGATTACTAGTCATAAATATTTGATAAAATACAGCTATGAACAAAGTTTTACACATTAGAATAGTAAAAGCGAATCATGACGAAAAAATCATATAGAAACTTAATATATATATATAGAAACTATAGAAAAATAAATTTCATGTGTATGAAATAATATACACTGAAAAGAAATATTCTTTCAATAGCCAAGTTCCGATGGTCAAGTTGCTGGCGGCAACCAAGACGTCTTGAAGTATAAAGTATAAACATAAGTCGGAAGGAGTTTGTCCCGAGGAAAAGTGTTCCTTTAGTATGCTTTTAAATGCAAGAATTGAGTATTTAAGAACTGAAGCGAAGATCTTAAAATTTTCTTGAAAATGTTTGTAGGAAATTGACTTAGAGCAAAGGAATTAATTCTATACTGGAACATGCGATACCATCTTGATCATATTGCAGTCAAGTATGTGTTAATTTCATATAATATAAGATTTTCTCATAGTAGCATCTTCATTTAAAACAACAAAGTGTTGGCCTATGACTGTTTCAAACTAGATCTAAACAAAACCGGTGCCCAAAAGCTTGTTTAAAAATTATTGAAATAGAATAGCAATCGATATGCTTACAAGAAAGCAGGTTGATTATTACCACCTCAAATTATAATAGCAACATAAATAAGAACCAAACACCCCCAAAGAGTTTAGTGCACACACATCAGTTATCAGTAAAGCGAGTACAGCAGCTACGCTTTGCCAGACTTTCTGCTTCATTTACTTTTCTCTCTAGCCTATGAACATTGAACCCTTTCTGACATTGTTCAACTGTGATGCCTTCATTTATATAAGTACGTTGTAAGTTTCAACATCGTTTATTAGTTAATTTTGGAAGTATGAGTTGGCTTGCACTATACTTCCTGCATAAAGAGTAGGCAATCAGCAACTACGTACACTGGTATCAAAAGTAAGTTCTATAACTTTCAAATTGTAGAAATGCTTGAATGTACTTGAAGCTTTACCATTACCGTTTTTTGTATATAATATTTGTATTATGACGGTAGTTTTTACATACTTAATCACAATCTATACTTTTTTTTGTTTTATTAAACATCTGCGATTTTAAACGTCTGTAAAGACTTATCATTCGTAATATTGTTTATGCAACAACTTAGTAAACGGTGTGATAGGAAGGTTCATTAAGTCGCAAGAGATCTTTAAAATTATAAATATATATATACAAAGGAGTTAACAAGTATAGATTTTTCTTTTAGATTTCCCTTTAATTTTTATTTATTTAATTCTATTTTGATTTTATAATATCTTATAATTTTACTGACGCAGATATCTCCCATGTACATGAAAGTAAATTACCGCCTGGGAAAAAGATATAGTTTCCCGGCTGCAATCACTCAGTAAAACACGCTTTAGTTTCGTCATAAGCTTGATTATGGATTCACGACGCGATGTGCAACCCGTCATGCAAATAAATTAATCGTTTGGAAATGAGTATTCATGGGGGAGCGTATGTATTGAGTTTCATTTGTGTAGTGTTTCTCCGACGATAGTGGCGCAAAAACGTTTTTGAATTTAGACCAACACATGTGTAATTGATTAAGTTGATGTGACCAATATGTGTCCCATATGAATTGAGGCAAATAGAGAAGCACAACGTAAGTGTAACCAACATGTTTGGCGACCCAGGCGATAGTGTTTGCGATCTGTTAAATATTTATGTACGAGAAACAAAGGAGATTAAAAATAAAAAAAAATGATAATAGAGATTAAAAGTAAGTTATATTAAAACATGACAAAGAAAATATTTACAACTTAAAAAAGTTTCATTTTGTTTGCCAGTTGGTACTAGTGAATGAATAGGACCAGGCCAATTTCCATAGGTTTATTTCAACCATTTACCTTCATTTGCCTCCTATAGAAAAGGATTGATTGTGGCGCATTCCTCGTTCTTCTTGAACACACGAATAGTTGCATATCAATCGTCCGAAACCTTTAAGCCTAAGTTTTCTAAGGCACATAAATAATTCAGAGGCATCACAATGCAATGAGATATGCTGCAGGTTCATATTTCATGAGACGTTGGTGTGACATAATTAATGTACAGTCGAACAACGGCCCGCACCGCGTGGGTTTGGCATAGGCGGCCACTCCGTACTGGAGATCCGAGTCACATCTCGCATAAACATTGATTTACGGCCTTTTATTTCAGCGACGTAGTTGGAACATTTTGTTTTCTTTTTGTGTTTCAGAATATTGCTATTTAAAACGAAGAGATGTTTTTTTTGGCTAAAGATTCTATGTCTATCGAATGTAAGTTTCATTTTGCATAAAATAAATGACTTAAGTACATTGATTTGTTTTTGTTTCAACTTTACGAAAATTAGTTAGTCTATTTACCTTGAAATAATAATTTTAAATGTAGAGATTCAAATAGAGATTTTAATCTAGAGATCACTTCTTCAAGTTTGACTAAAATATGTTTCGACGTCTTTCTATTTATGCACGTATTTTAGCCGGAGACAAGAGAAATTTAAGTAAGTAAAGAGATAATTTTGTGAACAAAACACTATACAAAAATGAAAAGGAACATAAACGACGATGAAAAGATTATTATGCATAAATCTTTATTAGAAACATTTATTCTCATCACTACATACCACAAAAAATATTTTATTTGCATAAAATGATGTCTACTACAAAATAAAAATAGGTAATTTACATATTTTTCTAATTGGTCGTTTTAAAATTTAATTATACGAACTCTGACACAATAACGTTCTCGAGCAACTGTCAAAAGGAAAAATTTAATGTTGAGGCAGCGTACTAAGATATAAAATCGTATGACGATTATGCAGTGTAAAGGTCAAATCGAATATTAATTGTTATTTTATTCCAAAGATTTACTTATATCTGAATACGTAAATCTATATTTATGTTTTTGTAGCGCCATAGACCGAAAGTCTATGTACACTTTAATAATATAATTCAAATAAAAAGTACTAGTTTCTATGAAAACATTAGATGGGTAGGTATGTGAAGATAGACCGATTTTAGATTATAAATAATACAAAGTATTAAATAACTACTGTGGTAAAACTGTGGTCTATTTTTTTTCTAAAAAGTGTTAACTTTAACAAATTATGGAAACGATGCTGATAAATATCCCATCAAGTGTCGTTGAACACCTTCATAAAATAAAGATAGCTTCCCCCCTCGTCTTACGCAGCATCTTATTTACGACATCCGAAAATAAAGCCATGCTACAAAATAAGGTTGGCAGTTTGCTCAAATCTCGGCCAAGAGAACTAATAGCGTAATATTTTGTATTAGAGCACGTCACGCCGATATTTCTCGCGGCTTTCTTTGGCCAAATAATGTTGCGCATTAGCCACAGTTACAGTGATTAAATGACTCGCCAGTGGGGTAGTAATAATATATTACAAACACAACACCCATTGTAATAGATACGGTTTACTAGTGTGTAGTAACTTATATCTACTATATATGTATTTGTATATGACATAGAATTTTTTTAACGCACCTTCATGTATTGGGGCAGGACAGGTAGAGGTATTTTTTATGTATATCTAATATATATCTACATAAAAAACATGGATAGTGCCTAAAGGGTTTTTAATAATTTCCCGATCCTATAACGTAGTAAATTCTTGTTATTTATATCTAAAGAGGTAAAAGTAAATGTCAACATTAACATTAATCTTTTTGAGACGCACGTGTTTAAAAAATGTGTTCTACTGTAATCTCCAAACGTCTGTTTTATGTGCCACTGACCCTGACTGTTTATACAGTATAAGTAATGTATATGACGGAGGACCGATGTCTGGGTTGTTTTTAAAAAGTGTGACGTCTGCAAAGCTGACATCATTTTTTACATTGTCGAGGTTTTCCTTTATAAAAGCTATAGTAAATAACAAGAACAACAGTAAATACATGTTAATTTGTATTGTGCAGGCGTCAATTAATTAATTTGGTGACTGTTAAACTCGAGCCGCCTTGAGCCATTAAATACTGTCTAAAGGAACACTTTAGTATCTTTGAAATTTGACAGTATAGACATGCACTATTACAGTTCAGTGGGTACAACGTATTTTACGGAAGACATTATCGAATTGCAATACGTGTAACTATCCCTCTTAAGTGTAAAGGACTTTGGAAGTTTCTGTAGCTATGTAGATGGTTTATATGTTGCAAGTTGTTTATTTCTCAACGAAAACAACAATAAGTTAGAGACAGTACTCGTATATTACATAATAATATAGTATATTGTATAAAGTGCTATGTCATCGAATATGCGAAATGCGATACACATTTTAGGCGATTGCTAGGTTGTTAGTTGAAGTACGTGTTTAAAATATTATTGTTAAGAAGTAAAAGTAGAAGTGCCATAAAACCTTTAAGGAGCCATAAATTCTGTGTAGCAAATACCGGACTGTAATGGTACAGATATTACCCTAAAAAGTGTCAATTTCATTAACATTTAATTAGCAATGAACCGTTTTAATATAACTAGACTGTAAGAAAAAGACTAGAGAAAAATATCACTAACAAGTAACAAGCTGAACAGTGTCAGTTACATAAAAATTTCAAAGAGCGTAAACCTTTAAGTAAGCAGAAACCTCTCGACTACGCCAAAAAGGATAATGTTAAAATAAAAATGAACCAGAGAACAGCAGCAATAAAACATTTTTTCAATGCATGGCAATACTACGTCACAAATATTATTGCAACCTTTGCCCTTGTTATCGGGTAGTAATATTTTTTCGCCCCTTATAAATCAGTGTATCTTGTATGAAGCTACTTATCGTGAGAAAGCATGAGATGTATTGTCCCAGGGTGATATATAGGAGGCGAGGCTTGTGACTTGCGCCTCAGGGGACAACCACCCTTAAATCTATGCGGAACCGTATATATATTAAGTTTTGAAAATAAGGATATTGGAATATTTGCGGCTTTTCTTTAATGTTTTTGTTCGTTGAAGGTTTCTCTCAGGCGTGTTGTGTACTTAGGATTTCTGTGTTAGTTATAAAATTGTATTAGTACGCTAAAGTTACCAAAATAAGGATAGCTAAATTGATATACCCAAGGGCAGATTGTGAAAAGTACGTTGATCCTTTTTATTATTTACTTATATTGCTCACATATGAAATACGATACTAGAGATAATCACAATGTCGTGACGTAACAAATAGATGCAAATGTAATTACTAGGTAACTCGTTTAATAAGAGAGTTACTTTTTTCTTACTTCATATTGTTATAGTTAAATTGTCACGAAAAATCACGCACATTCCAGAAAAATCATTAAAATTATAGTTATTATTTCAGTTCAACGAACCCTAACACGTAACAACTGGTGTTAGAAGTGAGATTTGGAAATGCCGTTGACTCCGAAAGACGAAGGTACCAGCAAGAGAGTATAGACCAGGGCTCAACGTGCCCCAGGAGCATTTGGTGTGAAAGAAGGCGCCTCGACCACCGGTTGTGCCTACCAGGCCACGCGCACTTCAGAAAAAGCTCTGGCTGGCCACACCCCCGACGTAGCCGATCTTTTGAAGATGATGGTGGTAAGGAAATAGCAGTTAGACAACAAGTTTGTGGCTATACAAGGAGCTGTAAAAAATGAACAGGAGCAGCTAGACAGCAAGTTTGCTGCTATACAAAAACAAATGAAGGATAACCAATAACTGCTTTTATCCGCCGTCAGCGAAGTGAGTGGTGCTGTAGATAAAGTACGTAAAGATCTAGACGTAATTAAGGAACGAGTCACCTCTCTAGGTACTGATGCGGACAGCGTACCTCACGGAATTGCAGAAGAAGGTAGTGCGTTCAGAAAGCTCGGATGTAGCAACAGCTGTTTCGGGTGTAGTCGGCATAGTTTATGCACCCAGTGTGAAGGTCCCTTCTTATGATGACACATGCCCTGGAGGTAGAAACGGTTCGACAGAACATTTGTTCGACCCACAAGCTACATGAAGTCTCAGAGGAAGTAAGATAAATCAAGGCTTCTTTTAAGAAGGGCTCTGGAGTCTTGTGCTACAGATGTGGCGAGAGAGGTCATCTGCAGCTTAATTGCCAACTGAAAGTGGAAGAACGTCTAGAGGAGTTAATAAAGAAACGCGACGAGACCTCGACGTCCGCTGAAAATCAGGAAAACAAGTAACAGCCAGGATTAGGGGGCGAGTACTGGCTGACGCGGAGGAAGCCCCGTCGACGATCATATCACAGACGTGCACTGGAAAGATCCTCGTAACTCTGGGCAGTATAAACGGTACAGGCTGCAAGATAATGCTGGACACAGAGGCCTCAAAGATAATAGTGCGACCGGACCTAGTGAAACTGTAGCTGAAATTATAAATGACTGTATTATGGGCTTAGACTTCACGAAAAATCACGACTGTAAAATCAACGTTTCTGATGAAGTTTTCAAGTGCGGCGATCAAGAAATCTTTAAACTGGGTAGTGCTACCGGAATAGTGACATGTTTGAGGAGAATCTCAATTCCTGGAAAGTCTGAGGCTGTTAGTTAGGCTGCCATCTTATAGAAAAACGAAGCGAAACAATGGGGTTGATCGAAGACGCTCCTTTAAAGACAGAGGCTTGGAATTGCATGACGGCAAGGACTCTTGTCAAATGAATTATACCACGTCAAAGTCAATGGTAATTACATCGCGGTGGTAAGGGTTGTAAACCTGGATAACCATGAGATTGTGTTAAATAAAGGTAACGTCATTGGACAATGCGGAGAAGTTATTTGGGAGAGAAAATGTACTTCGATGCCAAATTTAGAAACATCTAGCACCTGGAGACTCAACGATCACCAAGCTTTTTAAGGACTGCAAGAACCTGACTTATTTCCAGAGCATTAAAGCTAAGAAACTTTTACTGCGGTTTGCGTATATCTTTATTAATCAGGAAGGAGAAATAAGACCATTAATTCATTCAGACTGACAGAAGATAAAATACTATTCTGTTGGGATGAGACCTGTGAATGTTCTTTCCAAGAACTGAAAAACTTCTGTGTGAAACACCAATTTTAGGATATCTACAACCTGAGCTTCACGTTAACATGGCAATCGGTGGAGTGTTGTCACAAAAGCAGGGTTGTTGCATATTACTACACGTGAATGAAACTTCTGCGTGACAAGGAGAGAACTCTTGGCTGTTGTGAAAATGCTACAGCACTTCAATAAATACCTTCTTGGCATTTTTACTGCTCACTGTGACGTAGCATTAAAGTGGCTGCTGCAATTCAAGAACCCAGAAAGTCAAATTGCAGATGGATTGAACAACTCCAGGAAGTCGTCTGCGACACATTACACCGTAGTGGAAAGATTCACGGAAACGCGGACGCACTGTCACGTAAACTATGCCCAGAGGACTGTCAGCATTATGTCAATCAAGAATCAATATCCTTGACGGTTAAGTGCACTAAGGTTACTTCTTTGGGACCCTGGGAATATGAGACAATGAAGCGCAACGGGATGACCATGACCTTCAGCTACTCATCACGTGGAAAGCACGAGGTGATATCAAACCTGCTTGGAGTGATGTCTCATTTACAAGCGAAATTACATTCACACGATAGATACAGATTTTACCTAAAATGGGAGAAGAGCAACGGTAGAGAGTACCACCTGCAGTAGTTGTGCCAAGAGCTAAGGAGCCAGACGTCCTCCGTAAAGTACACGATGGAGTTTCAGGGGGCCACCTTGGCGTCAAGAGGACACTAATAAACTAAGTTGCAAGCAAGATGTACAAGACTGGTGTCGTAAATGTACTATTTGTACTACTGTAAAAGGCAAACAGACGCAGAGCCGAGGGAACCTGCGGCTGTACAATGGCAACGAATTGCTCTTGATGTCGCCGGACCGTTCACTATTAGAAATTCGGGGAAAAAGTTATTCATAGTTGCTATTTACTACTTTACCAAGTGGCCAGAAGTGTTCGCCATACCTAATCAGGAATCTACAACGGTCGCGACGAAATTGGTGGATGAAGTCATATGCCGGTTTGGCGTGCCCTTAGAAATCCATCTAAATCCAAATCCACTTCAAGTCACGAGTTTTTTAAGAAGTATGTAGAATTTTGCCATTACATAAGACTCAAATCACCGCATACCACCCACGATCGGAGGGAATGGTAGAACGATTTCATCAGACGCTCGAGACGAATTCGGAAAAAATTAGTGGACACTCATCAGCGTGACTGGGACAAGTACATTCCATTGTTCCTACTCGCCTACAGCCAATTCAAACGGTTTTGAATAAGATGTACTGGTTTGGTTGCATAACCCGACCGACCAAGTGGGAAGGACCGTACAAAGAGATTCAGCGACTACCGATGTCCAGCAGTGGACTTTTATAGGCTGTTGAGCGTGCCTTTTAGAAATAATAAATAAAAAATCACCAATCAGAGTTCCAACTAAAACAAGTGAATAAGATTTTACAAACGTTTCTGAATAAAAGGTAATTCTACCCTGTATTTACCTGCTGCCTTTCGAGGAAATTAAAACCCGATGTTTAAATTAAGATCATAAATAATAACTGCGACACTTCGCAAGACAAACTTTGGTTATGAAGTCAGGTGTGCAGTACAATCAGGTATTATAAAATTGTACATGTTAAGGGAAAAATACCTCTAAGTTCTTTTCGGAAATTTAGCTTTAAAAGTTTATTGATTGCGACAAAAGGATGATAAGGAAATAATAGCTCAGTTAGAAGTGAAAAAATGATCCTAAACGCAGGTGATTCTGTGAGGAGCGGTTAGTTTATAATAGTCAGACTTTATAACTACTCTACACTATTCCCCGTCTGGTTCTTTGCACTACTAGAATAGGCCATCGTGTAGAAAGCATAAATGTGTTGGAATGCTTATAGAACATGACATAAACTGAAAGGGTACTTCTCGCGCATCTCGACCGATAGTAGGGTACTATTCAATTTGTTTGAAATGGCTAGCCCAGTCGTAATTTAGAAACTTTCCGTAATTTCTTTTTGCTCTTTCATACCAAATTATGTTGTATATAATATAAAAAGTATATTGTTTGTGACCTTAGTTTGTCTTGTGAGCTTAGAACGATTTATGACGCCGTCAAAATCCTAAATGCTCCAGACTACGATTAATCACAAATTGAAGTTGAAATTGACCTGGAGGAAAGTAGAATTGAATGTCGCTAAGTTTTGAATAAACATTTTATTTTAAAAGTCGAATATAATACATGGCTTGAATTTACCATGTAAATGTAAGTGATTTATTTTAATTTAATCTTAGAGAGACTAACAGATATATAACAATGTTGTATCATTAGAATTAAATAATCATGTTGCTAATTACGAGTCTCTACAAATAGGTACTCTTAAGAGAACTGCTGATTTAAACTGCCTAAGAAGGGAGATATATAATTATTGTGACTCCTGGGTTGCAGGCGTTCATGGGCGGCGGTAGTCGAGACAGGTAGGCGGTAGACATCAGGTGACGCGTCTGTTCGTTAGCCCAATCCTCCACAAAAAAAATCAAACAGATATACCTACATACATTCACATACCTGCATACATATATTACACACACTTTCACACAATGAAATGCTCAAAACAAAAGAAATAAAATAGTACCGTTTCAATGTCGCTTTAAGTAAAAAATAAAAATATTGATATCCTTCTAACCGTGTTCACATTGGTTCATATTTCAGTTAAAAAAAATCGTAATGACTGCCCGGCATTGCTTGCTATAGATAAACTTGCCGTTAATCTATAGTGATTAATTTTCTTTCGAAAAAATAATTTTAAATCTCTGTCCAAAAACTGTCTTGGTCATGGAATTTGGAACAAATAAAAAAAAGAAAGTTGTTCAAACTTCTGGATATGCTAAAAACATAAGAAATAAAATAGTAACGCTTTAGTGCCGCTTTATGTTTCAAAAAAATGTTAAGCTAATATCCTTTCAAACGGGTTTACTTTAGTTCATATTTCAGTTTAAAAAATCGTAATAACACCCCGGCATGATTAATTTTCTTTCTCGACCAATCTCTGTCGAAAAACTGTCTTGGTCATGGAAAAAAAAAAGAAAAGAAGGTTGTTCCCACTTTACATAAGTGTCTATATAAAACTTTGTTTTGTTCCACTCCACCTACGTCCGCAATAAATTATAAACTCTGGTGATAAATATGTGTTTCATTGAACTGCGGACGATCACCGTCCATAGCATTGCCTATACCTACTGTTATAAATTACATCACCCAAGAGAGCCTCCTGCCTAGTATTTCCGTTACGTTTCTTGTACCCGTAGGGAACGATTCATGCCAACAAAAAACTAGTGTAACATGCATATATATCATGCAGTGAAATCTGTCACTTTTCCTGAAAAGGAAAACAAACTATGTGTATGACATTATTAGAGTGTTATTATTACTGTATTCTAGGTTACGTAACATTATTGACAAAACGTGATGGTTGTTACAATTTTGTTAAATAAATCCTACAAAATATTTATATATATATATATATTTGTTATGAAATATACGAGTATAAAAATGTATATTGTTTTTTTTACCATTCGGTTACTATCAGGTTTTTTCATTATCATATTAAAATAGTGTTTGTTATATCAGATTGAAACACTTTGTTTAACATATCGAAAAATACCTTATATTACGCCGTGTTGTTCATTTTAAGTCGGCATTCAGCAAATTTGATTTAATGTCTGATATTTCAGTAAACATTAGCATGTTTTCTCTTAAATAACATTGCTTATATTCAAAAACTTTTAATTGCAAATACCTTTATAACTGTAATTAATACATAAACATTTAAACGAGTATACAAAACTTTGTTATTAAAAATGTTTAATTCAGGTACTTATGTTGTTGATTAATTGAATGTTACTTTGTTTATAATTCAAATGTTTATAGTAAAAGGTTGAATATTACAACAGGATTATTATTTTTGACTATGTCCCCACTTACAACAACACACTGGATACTACTTATAAAACACACCGAGTTTAGACAAAGTTTGGAAATTATAATTTATCTATATATTAATACGTGAAGAGTTTTTGTATGTTTGTTTAAGACGTTACTCTATACATAATGATAATTCCGTTATTCTGGCCAAAGTAATAAACCCACAGCTAATTAGTCATGATTGAAACTCGACCGCAAGACGTAGTATTAATGGTACAAGTATCTATGATTCCAATAACACGAATTTGATTTGATTGAGACAGATGTAGAATAATGTAGAGATGTATATATTAGCATCATTTAGTCATTAGTGATCTGCTAGCCAGCTCTAAATTATACTTAGAAATACATTAATTACAATTCACATGTTTTAATTTTTTTGACACATTTACAATTTATTTACATGAATCAGAAATGGCTAATATATAGGACTTGCAGTGAAGTGATTTTAGAATCTAATTGCACCCAATTACGAACTTACATTTAGTATTATAGATAATTAGTAAACATTTAGAAGCTTCTATGTAAACGTATGAAATATGAAGCATTTTTTTAGGAACAACTTGAATGACTGCGAGATCTGAGGAGCTTTACAATTTATAGACTTGGCAATTTACAAATGTCTGAGTCTCGCCTCATTTTGCAACCGTATCTAACAACTTATAGATTGCCAATGCTCAATTCATTATTAAGAATATACATAAGTTAGGAATAACATACATTCGAAATTCAACTACTACTATACAAAAGTCTGATAGCTGCTTTTTGAGATGCTCTCATTTAAAATAAAGAAATATGATTTGAATATAAAATTCTAAATCCAGGTATTACTTAAGAACTAAATACTAGTCACTTCAGGCTTACAATGTTTTTTAAAAGTCATTAATTAACAAAACATTTTAAAAATATTGTTATTAAATTCTACACGATATTTCACTTTTTCGGTATAGAATAACAGTGATACTATTTGAAATCTGGGTGAACATGATCAGAAGGAAAAAAATATGTTTCGAGTACAATTTAAGTAGGGCACTAAACAGTCTTAAACAATATAGCTTATTCAAAATATATTCTAACGAGAGAAGCAGTTTGCTTTTGATTAAATATTACAAGCGATGATACGACTCCCCTCTCGAGGAAAGCATACAAGGTACCAGTGACCTGGATCAAATTAAATATATGCACATGGAACACGCAATACGACCCTTGCAGGATAAATTAGATAACGATAATTATATCCCCCGCTTTGCCTGGTGCTCCCTGTACACTTCTCTAATAAGAAGAACACGAGACGAAACAGAATAGGTCAAAATACGGACAGCCATCACTGAGCAAGATTTGTTTGAGGTTAGTTCTTTTCTAATTGAACTTATAATCTATATTATTACTTAAAATTTTCTTGCCTTTTTTACTGTTCTAAACTTTGGTTTGCTTTAAAAATATGTGGTAACCCGGTTGCGCATCATCAGTTGAAATGCATTAAGTTATACTTAGATAACTATAATATTTATCTGATAAAGACTTTCAGATTATGCTTACACATGCAACACTATGCCTATTTTAAATACTTTTATTAGGAGCAAAACTGTACGGGAAAATCTATAGGTAGCTAAAATAATTTTTAGATAACGTTATGTCACATTTGAAACAAATACAAATTATTTTCAGTAGATTTTTGAGAAAAGTACAATAATATTTCAACTAAAGTAGTGTATAGCTGTATATAGAAACTTTGAAAATCAATTTCTTCTTTTAACCATTAGGAGAGAGCTAAAATTATATTATATAGAAGATCGTGGATAATAGAGCGTTTATAACTACACAATTTGCACAGGTTCGCCCTTAAAAGTATTTAATCGAATTAGTCAAGTGATAATAGAATCGTCGCTTTTATCCGTTATACTTTATTTTGCAACATAGGTAAAGAAAAAATCACTATACTGCATTAGTTCGCCTAAAAGTTTAACTTTAATTATTTTAACTTTAACGAATTTTTAATTATTACAGTTAATTTGAGTAGGTATTAATGCGCAAGAGAAGACCAGGATCAATCTACACGCATACAATACATACATGACTACGATTTGTCGGGTCCTTTGTTCTGTTTTCTGCTACGCGCAGGCAGGATCGCACCTATAGTCGCACGTTAGTTAGATACACATACACGAAGCAGCACTAGCAGCATGGTTTTGAGTAGGTTAGAACACAATGCGTTGCAAATATTGCTGAACTAAAACGAAGGTAAATATTTTATAAACTTAAAACTAAAGGAAGTTCATAAATAAAGTCGGCAATGGCTTTTTACAGTATTATTCAAATTAATTTTACTTTGAATACCTATTCAAATGTTCACTTGGTAACAGTAAAATATCCTTTTAATAATTTTTTATCGTTTTTATACTTTCATGTACAAACACTAATAAAACAGGGCATATGTATGAAACGCTTTGTGAGCAGTATTCATATAACATACATAGTCTAAGTTACTCTATTTCCGTGCATATATGCGGGAAGATTGTCTCCTCAACTTCCTTTGTTTTTGCTGTAGAAAAGCCGATATTCTAGAGCACTTTACTTTTAGTGCCAAGGAACCGTGGGAAAACTTGACTGTGTCTTTACTTTAATAAAAATTTAAACAAGTTTAGGAAGGAAACTACTATGTGCTGTAATTTCTAAGAGACTGTTCTTAGTCAGTATAAGGTTGGAGTATTTGTAAATATCGCTAAGTTAATATTCGACATGGAAGCACACTGAAAATGATGTTAAATTTAAAAGTATTTTTTTGTGTTTGTAGGACGAGGGTGGGAGGAGAAAAGTTATAACATATTTAATTAGGTAAGGGTTATAACTTTAGGTATTTATAAATAGGAAAAAGTGCGTATCTCATTTTCGCATCGAAGGATAAAATTCTTAAAACTAGAAAAAGTGGATAAAATTCTATATAATAGGTCTTTACCTATGAAATTGCCGTTTTGTATGCAATAAGTGAAAGTACTTATTTTTTCAAACTTTTTTATTTCTGTTATTCGAAGTAATCACCCAAGCAATCGACGCATCTTTGCCAACGCATTGTCAGTTTATTGATACCCTTCTTGTAAAAATCAGCTGGACGGGAGGCAACAAACTCTTCAAAGGCATTTTGTACTGCCTCTCGGGAATTGAATTTTTTACCCACTAAAAAGTTGTCTAAATTTTGGAAAAAGTAATAGTCGGTAGGTGCAAGGTCTGGTGGTCACATCTGCAACCAGGTTTGGTCAATCGGTCGTCCCCACTGCTCCTTCACGACAACGCGCGACTCCATACTGCGCAACAGACAGTCTCCAAGCTGCAAGAGCTGGGGTTGGAAGCTCTCCCTCATCCGCCATACTCACTAGACCTTGCACCTACCGACTATTACTTTTGCCAAAATTTAGACATCTTTTTAGTGGGTAAAAATTCAATTCCCGAGAGGCAGTACAAAATGCCTTTGAAGAGTTTGTTGCCACCCGTCCAGCTGATTTTTACAAGAAGGGCATCAATAAACTGCCAATGCGTTGGCAAAGATGCGTCGATTGCATGGGTGATTACTTCGAATAACAGAAATAAAAAAGTTTGAAAAAATAAGTACTTTCACTTATTGCATACAAAACGGCAATTTCATAGGTAAAGACCTAGATAAAGTTTTAAAAAAAACAGCGCTATGAATTTGAAAGGTTTATAAAAATCACATGTCCAAATTATTGAAGTACATATGCTGCTGTTACTACTCGATAACTATTTAATTTAACTAACATCAACTAAAAAACAATATTTTTTTCCTAAATTTCATCATCTCATGTACTGTATTTATTCTATAAGTGTTTAGCTTAAATTTTTATATCAGGATATCAAGATTACATCAACTTTCTAAAATATATGGAATTTAGTTAAGAAATTTAAGTGATAGAGAACCAAATCGCTGAACTTCATTTACGTCAAACGTTATTCAATCCTCATAAAATTACCAAAGTTTTGGCATAACCTTTCTTTCCTCTCTTTTCAACCCAGTAGCACAACAATCTAGAAGAAAATAGAAAATTGCTGTGACTTAATACCCATTCTGAACGATAGGAGGTAAACCCGATTATGACAACAATTTTCATAGTTGCAAAAGTTTTAAACTGCAAATGTTATTATTTCGCCATCCACGTCTACTAAAGAACTTTGAATTACACCTTTAAACTTTAAGAATACAATTCAACTTGAAAATACAGTTAAGCGTTAGGGAACGTACATACTATGAAAGTCAGGGCTGAGGTCTTGTCTGTTATGGATTTTTAGGGTACCGTGGTTCGACATAAAAAAAGGAAACCTCTCTCAAGAACCTTTTTCTTATGAACGTGTAGAGGAATGGATTGAAAGTAACATCTACTATTTGTCAACTAAGTTTGCGGTCCCTACAAGCTTTAAAAAGAAAAGCTTTAACGCAGTCACAATCACACAAGTTTTAAATTTAAACCAATAATTTCTTAGAATTTCAGTTTACAGCAAGTACTATTACATTTAGTAGGTAGAGTAAAACCTTTATGCCATTTCCTTTTGCTAGAACTCAATAAATTAAATAGGAAGCAAGATTTCACTTCTTCGGAGCTTTTTCCCAAAATAGGTTGGAGTCGGCTTTAAGGCTACTACGATAAAGCTGAACTTCAATTTTTTACGTTGAGCGGCTGCCATCTGACCTGCACAACCCAAGTAGGTGATATCAAAGTTCTGTAGAAAGACTTGTCGGACTTTTTAGGGTTCCAACTACCCGCAACGATTGCCACAGATGTTTGTATGGCAACTGGGACCGCCGTCCGAGGGGTCTCAATGTGTTAAGAAATGATCACCATAGACTGACCTGCTTTAAGTATATTAAAGCTTAAGTATTACACTTGACTTATCTAAATTAAGTATTGTAATTTTTTTTTATTTAAATAGGTAATTTGAAGTTAAATCTCTTGGCAGGAATATAGAGAAATCCTTTTTCACTCTTTCAAAACTTTGTTACTTCAAAATAATTTAATCAGCCTTTTACAAATGGGGTGTAAGTAAGTTTTAAAGTATAAAACATTAAATATTATTTTAAAGTTATAGTGTCTGAGCAAATCGTCATAGTGTAGTCGTACCCTAAAACATTTTTTAACGGAAATGAATGGTGGCACGGATTTGGGAAGTTGAGAAAGTAATTATGAAGGTCCTGGCTAATCTGGTTTAAATTTTCAGAATGTAAGTAATGAGATTGTATAATGAGTTCTGATAAGAATACTGGCTCACTTTTCTATTCCTATTGATTCACAATTCAATTTTAGAAACATTTAAGTCGAAATTATTTTGAAACATATAATGTAATTAATGTTAACAATTTATAATGTTGTAACAACTTAACAACAGTACCTAATGTATGTATAATTATATTTAAAATAAATTTTAATTTGGACAAAACCAAATTAAGACAATATCATATTATAATTGCTCCAGCTTTTAATCAGCTGGCTTATAATTAGTTGCTAGCTTGTAAAATTAGCTAGAATGTAGCTTTAGCTTTTATTACCTACGAGTAGTTTTTACTCGTACAGGGTCAGGGATAGGCGCCCCGTACTCGCAACACGGTGAGGTCACCTGTTAACCGGGCGGCCGAAGTCTGTAGGAGTTCTTGGTGGCATCCTTGTAAGAGTATCCAGGGTTCCTTGCAATAGAATAACTTGTGATAGGACACTGTGTGGTTTTAGTCCGTCCAAGTCTGATATACGCCTTCACTCTCGTCTCTGGTGAGGTGATAAAAAAAGTAGCTGTTGTTTGTAGCTTAGATTGCTTTAATGTACATTTTTACATTGAATTCTAGTATTGCACTCTTTTATAGATAGATAAGCTGTGCCCTATTATTTACCAACTTACAACGTGTATGAATAATGTTTGGTGTACTCGTAGTAGGCATGGCTTTGCATGTAATATGACTAGGTTTTTGTTTTATAAATCCAATGCATCTAGGTACTACTGTTATCTTTTTCGATTCAATATATCTATAATATACTATGCTAACCTTTGTTCTAAAATTTTAATAAAAAAATAATTAAAAGTAAAGAAATAAAAAATAAACTTATGACAGTCTAAAATGAGCGAGCTTATAAAAAAGATGTTAAAGGATATTATTAAGAAGGTTATTCAATCAGCATGTTCGGGGGGAGGAAAAGCTTGTCATTAGATATCATGTTATTAGCTGTGGCCTGTGTATATTTAATATCACAATTTAGGGGAGAGAAAGGAAAAACGGCACCTGCAATTAAAAAATAACGCTTTGGCTTCTTCTCACTTTCGAGCAGTGCAGAAGCAATCCCATGCTATTCGTACTTTTATCAAGATAAGTTCGTCGGTCGTTTGAAAATGTAAATTTTCTTTCACTTTTAGCACGTATTTCATATTCAACTTTGTATGTGCAAATTTATTACTTATAGTTATTGTTTATTCTGAGAATAAAACAATATGACATTGGTAATAGTATAATCTCAAAACTGGAACTGTTTTTATGATTAAACAGACCAGCAAAAACATCTTTGATTTTTTTAAATAGAATTTACCACAAAATGACATAATCTATTTTTGTGTACATTTTAAAATTTGTAAACTTATTTGTAAACTTAGTTATGAAAAGTGTGTAAGGACGAAAACTGCACCGCAGAGTTAATTAATCTCTGACGAATAAAAAAAAGAGAATAAGAAATAGAACAAAATAGTTTTAAATAACACAAAATAAAACAGTTAATTCAAGGAGAAGAAAGGGAAGATAAAAGTTACAAAAAGAAATATCTTTTTAAAAGAAATTGTTTGATCTTTTTATTGTTTACATGTATTCAGAGCCTGATAAAGGCTTGTTGTGATAGTGTGCAATGATTTAACCGTGTGGCTTATATAAATCTGCCAGTGTTAATAATGAAGATGAATCCTAGAGCAGAGTAAAATATGTAAATCTTAAGTCAGTTTTACTTTTACATGCGGGCAGCACGAAACAATTTAAGACAAAGAAGATCATTAGCAATCTTCCAGTATCTTGTCATTAATGTCATATGATTAGTAGAATAATAAATCAAAAAAAGTAATTTGTTACAACAGTTGCGTACATAAAGCTTTTGAGTAATTTCTTATGATTATTTTTCTTACATGTGTCGTTTTCCCCTCCTTTCCCATACCACTTATGTGCGGGAACGCAAAATTATATTAAATACAAAGCCGCTTCGTTACATTTCGTCGAGATATGGAACTCATATTATATATATTTCCTTAAAATCATTTATTCTCATCCCGGGTTAAACAATGTGTACGTTTCATTTAAGTATAAATGTAATGTTGTGTGCCTATCTCTAAGTGAATCTTTGTGTCCCGAGAGGGTAGACAGACACACTTCCGAACGTCAAGCAACACCGTCTCTGGCGTAATGACGTCAAACATACGTCCTTATTACATAAAGAGAAGTAGGCTAAGGTGTTTTTTATTGTCAATTGTATTTGTGAAAAGCTATTAGGAAGTATATTTTCAAACAGATTTCTTTTGCCTTAATGAGTGTACAGCAATATTATGTCTTTCTCGTACTAAAAAAAACTACTTATTTATTCCCGTTTATGTACCACATAGCAAACTACATAGGAAAACAGCACTCCAAAGATAAGGAAAACTTGACACAAACCCTATACCAGGCCAGCGTGGTATAGTAGGCCAAAAACCTCTTTTCTAAGAGGCTTGTCCAGGACTATTAAAGGCTGTTGATTATATACCAAATATGAGTAGGTAATAATATGAAATTATCAATACAAAGAGTAAAAAAATGATTAAAGTAATGCTGGAAAAGTCAGAAGAACTAACCCGTAAAACATTAGCTCACCCCAAATTCATCTTCTAAACGAGCCCCTATCAATCTCCATCTACGTACAGTTGCTCGAAACTCGATTCTTTCCAAATAACAATGTTCGTAGTAGTTGCCGTAGGGACTCATCAAAGTGATCGATCGAACACCTCCGCCGGTTAATTCGATATAGTTACCTAATTGGCATGAATATCGCGAATATTAAATTATTCTGGTAAAGAGCAAAAGCCCCTGAAAGGGCGACAGGTCTACTTAGCGATTAATTTATTAAGGCTGGCTCTGATTCAATTTGCGACACAAAGGCTGTTTTATGGTAGCTCATAGTCAGTGCAGAGTTTCCGTTACATTTTACGCGCAAAGCGTTGATGAACTTATAGAACACTTTAAAATATAAGAAGTATTAGAATTATGATTCACTTTCTTAATGACAGAAAATATTTTTACAGTTACCAAGGATTTATTTTGCATTAACTGTAACTTGTAATTACTACAGTCGAAACCGTAAATAAATATATTTAAAATAAAAACCGTAGAACAAGCCAAGTGACAAATAAAACTCTTCCTCGGGAGGTCATATGATCCAAAGAACCGAGAAACAATAGGTAAAACAGGAACTTACTACTAAAATGGGCAAATAACACGAAACAAAGGTTAGGGAGGCACATTATTAAGGTGTCGGAATAAAAAAATTTGGAAGATTTTAAATGATATCAATGCAAAATCTGTCTCAAGTTTAATCATGTTACCGATGTAAGCTCAAGTCCTGGTTGCATTAGTAGGATTCATCTTCAGAAGCTTTGCAGATTTGGTTAGTACAGTAGACATCCTCACTATATAATATAATGATAATTTTAGGACTGAGTGGGTAGTGCGTAATAACAACAAGAACTTAAAAAAATATAATGGTTTTTTAATTTGAAATGCTCCAGGGAGCATCCATTTCGAATATAGTATTTCGAATTTGCGGTTTAATTATATGCAATACTTATTCACGTATACAATTAAAACAGTCAGCTATTGTGTGAATTATATTAAAAAGCATTGCTCAACAATTGACCAAAGAACAAAAGGTGCTTATAAAAAGTCGTTCAGTAGAATGATTTTCATTATTCCTATGGACAGATAGCATTAATGGTCCCGTATTCAATTCAGAACCCGCTGTAATTACATCAAGTGCTATTAATTTCGAATGCCTTACGATCTTAGACCCTCAATATTCAAGGTATGCCTTCAATTCTACATAGGAGGACTTTATGTATATCTAAAGACTGGTATAGTCTGTTTTGTTGTGATAGTCAATAATACATTTATGTGCTGTTCCTGTGATGAGCGATTTAAGTCGAGTTGTACCCATTTTGTGATTTTTACATGGAATTACTACGAAAAAAAATGTTTTCCTTTCTGTCTAACTTACGTTCTTATATCTACTACAGTTTCGGAGATAATTTTGTGTTAAGTGATATAACTTGCAGGATTTTTGCAAAAATATCGCGAATATAGATGTATTTCGCTGTCCTACCTCTAAGAATACAAACACATTATTTTTCTCTTTTTTTTTGCAGAAGTGCGTATACAGTATGTGTATCGTGAATATTGCATAGATACATATCAACTTTTCTTAATAAAAAATAAAATGGTTTTGTAAACCAAGCTAACTGATACAATTCAGTTAAATAATTGAAACAGAGGACTGATAAGTAAATAAATCTCATATTTAGGATAGTTTTTTTTATCATTTGTTTAAGCAATTTTGCGCCAATAACAATAACAATTTATATCGATTTACACGAAGACAATTTATAGCTGCAACATAATTTAACTCAACTTGTATCATTTATCACGGAATCTTAGCATGTATTAGAAATGAAAAAGGTGCTCTGCTTCATATAATCTTCTAATTTCATAAAATTGTTGGGTTTAACCTAGGTTTTCTTATTAAAAAGCATAATGGCATCTACTGTCAAATATAAAATGGTTGCCTGCATTAGCACATAATTACGGTAAGTTTTGGATTTCAATCAACATCATCTCAGCTGAAAGACGAAGACGTTTAGGATTTCATTACGGTTTCAAAATATTGTACCTGATAACTAAATATTTATTAATTACAATATTCCGATATTGAGAGAACATTTCATCGTTAATCATTTCCAACAAAGATCCAAACATAGAAAGCTAATGCGTAGAAAACAATATGTAAATAAAAGTATACGATAATAATTTATAGAGAAGTTTGAACAAAACCACGAAATACATGTCAGATCTCACATCATCAACAGAAACATTATTCAATATTTAATTTGTAATGAATAAATGTCAGCTTCAAACAAATATTTAAGGTAAATAAGTATTACCTCCTTTACCACAAGAACTCTAACCGTGAGTGTCATAAAGGGCTGCTAAGATAATAAGATAGGGCAGTACAGTTTTCTGCTCACTTTGGAACAACTGGTGAATTAAATTGTCAGAGCTATCTTTAAAGAAAATAAATAAATATAAACAAAAATATTTAGACGAACAAGGTTCATCTTCTTCGCTAAATAACCTAGTTACTGAACTAGTAGTAATATTAGAATACCTCTTTCTAAAGGTCACAATCGTTATTATTGTACTAATTAGAAATAATTATTTCTAGGTGTACGGAGTTCGAAATGTAGAAGAACGAAAAGGTATTTATCTAAAAAATATTATTAGATTAATGATATATTCACTTGGGTATTTTTGAGGGAATTTATCAGACACTCTTCTGAAATAGGTTTCTTTATCACTTTATATAGTCCTTAACATTATGCCTTCCACCGTGAAATTATACAAACAAACACACAAAAAAACTATTTCTCCTGTTACATTAGTGTACATCTCTAAAAGGCAAGGCTTTCCTTTTGCCAAATACACTCACTACTCTGTATACAGAAATAAAGTTGTGTGCCGAAAGTGAATGTAAGTGTAGGTAGCGCTTGAATGCGATGCTTTCAAGTAGTCTACCTGAGTTGACTGTAATTAGGTTGCAGCTCCCTGCAGTAACGAATTATTCATATGATAGTCTGAAGCCAGAGTCAATATTTAAGTAAACTGTTACTTTTTACGTATCCGTGAATGATATCGGCTATTCCATTCGTCATGGTGTTTTATTTGAAGCTAGACTCATATTTAGCTTGCATTATATCATGATTTGTATGATGTGAAAGTCTTCCCTATTAATGGAGAGGTTAAAAATTGAGACACAGCTGTATATGTTTGTGTACGTTAACCAAAAGAGTAAAATTGAATTTAAGTGAACGAAAATTATTGATAAAAAATACATAAAAAGGAATCATCAATCGTTCTCAAATTTTATTATTTCTTGTTACAAGAATGCATTTTAAAACTAACATGTTGTTTTAAACTAACTTTTAAACTAACAGGAATGCTAGAAATTATACCTATTTAAAAATCTAGACAATGAAATTAAGCATATATAAAATATGTACATATCATGATATGAAATGATGTTTAATAAACTTAACAATTAATCAATTATAGATTAAGAATACAGAGTTTCACCACCCATATTCAACCCGTGGGTCTCATAAGAGCCAACTATGCAGGACAACAGCACTGCAAAGAAAAGGAAAACTTGAAACAAACACTTGATACCAACCTGTCTAGCCAACGTGGTATAGTAGGTCAAAACCTCCTTTCTAAGTAAAGGCCTATGTCCAGCAGTGGACTATTATTAAAGGTTGTTAATGATAAATAGCTGAGCTGATTTAGTTGCGAAAATTTAGATTTTTTGCCTGTGTAGTCTATAAGTATTACGAAAACATCACGATTAAGTACATGTTATCGAGGAATATGTACCAAGGTAATCAAATTAATGGATCTCCAATTTGAGAGGAATAATGTACACTATACATAGAGGTCAAATGTGTATCGGGTGTAAGGGTCGTTACGAATACTGAAATAGTGTATTCAGACCATCATTCTGAGTTTAAAATCATTGGAATTTTCTGCCGGAAAATTAAACTTTTCATGCAATCAGCTGTCAAAGGTAAAGGTAATTTAACGTAAGTATCGAACAACACTAATAACTACACATGTATTTCGTGCAAACAGTCTTCGCACACTAATACAAGTTGGCGGCCGGAGGGGAGGCCCCGCGCGCTACGGCTGTTTGATCAATTACATTGCTGTTTTTGATCGTATGAGTATTTATTTAAAAAAATCGTTAAAATGTTCCCTTTATTTATTGTAACAACAGTTTTAACAAAAAAATGGAAAAAAGGAGATAAATTTTTAGGCCGAAAAATCCAATGATATTCGACTCAGAATCATGGCCTGAATATACTATTTCAGTATTCGTTACGATGTTCCTTACACCCTGTATATGTCTCCTACTATTGCGGGAGCTCACTTTACAACCAAATCATATAGTCTGCCAAACTTTAGAGCATCTGGACCAGTCTAATTATTATCATTATGATAACTGGACAGTTTCCAGTGAGAGACAGGATTTAGTCAACGGAAGTTAACCATCAAAACTTTCTATCACGAGTAGACTATCTAAACTTGACTCTCACATCGTTAATGATCACCTTAAAATCTATACAGTTCGTTGATCAAAGTTTTACACTCTTCAAAGACGTTTCATACAAAGGCAGGCCCCGTAGCAGTAAGATCCCTAGACGGTAACAAAATATAGCAATCTAATCACTCATAACCTTTTCTGTGTAGGTACATACAATACATATGCTTTGAATAACAATGAGTACAATCTTTTTAACACGAAGTCGCAGATAATTCAATGTGGCTCCAAGGATCAAGAATAAAAATCACAAGTCATACAGTTTTACTTCTTTCTTTCAAGGCTTAATTTGCGTATAGAAAAAAAAGTGGCGCACTGATTATTATTCTCAGTACCACCCTTATATAATATTTTTTTATTATTATACAGTAAACAGCAAATGAATGTTTTTATTCAAATAAAAAAATAGTTAATTAGTTAATGTGTTTTAAATTTCGCTGTAATGTAACACTGAAGATGTTGTACCGAAAGTATTGTAAGCAATCAATGACTTCCGTACCTAAGTGTATTCTATTGTAAAAATATTATATAAAAAATTAAATTTATGCTGCAATAAATTTAAAACTGGGTAAAACCTGCAGTTGACCACTAATTGTCTGGAAAGGTAGCACTTATCGGAGAATTGAAATAAATATTATATTATCTGGACGGTCACAACCACACTGAAAGTTTTAAAGTAAAAAGTTGTACCATACAGTTAGCCTGTAATGAACTTGGGCAAGATTATAACACAAATAATGAAAATATCTTTAGTGAGATTGGGAACTGTAAAATCAAATAGAATTTGTTATTTATTAAATTGGGTTAAGATTACTTATAGAGAAATTGGATTAACTGAATTAATATTACCCGAGAAGGTTTTATCTAGTTGAAATTATGTACTACGTTTGTACAGATTTTTGTTTAAAATGTAAAGCTTATTATATTTTAAATGTTGTTGGTCACGCGCTTTGAGCTTATGTTTCTATGAGATCTTCGAGAAGCTAAAGTTTTTCATTTTCATGAAATTTTAGTTCAGAACAATATGGTGTTAGTGAAATAAAAGCCTGTTTATTAGGGTAGAGAGAGAATATATATTGAGTTCAAAGTTCGAATCAAGTTCAAATATTAAATAAAAAGTAAAAAAAAAAAAAAAAAAAGTAAAGTATTAAGTTTAAATATTAATCAAGTTCCTATGCGGCTTGAAGTTTAAGAAAAATCACAAGAATGAACGACGTAAAACTTTAAAAACTAGATGATAAACATTTATTTATAGTCAATCAACTATCTAAAAAACTAGGATAAAGTTTACAATTACTTTAATTTTCACGTTACATGGTAATATAATAACTAAATGAGCATTCTTTGTAATCCTGTGAAACTTGCCTGATTAACTAAACCTTACAGAAAACCGGTGTTAAGCAATTCTTTTGTTGCTTTTCACCAAGTGTTTACTTAGTCCCAACCAATCATCATCATCATCAGCCTATCGCAGAGAGAAGTTCAACCCCCCTCTCCCCAATTTTAGGAGAGGATATACCCAAGGGGCAGCAACGCATTTGTGTCTCTGAGTTGCAGGTGTCCATTGGCAGAGGTAGTCAATAACCATCAGGTGACTTATCTGTTCGTTTACCTGCTATAACGCATAAAGATACAAAGCCTAAAACCTATTATTTGCCATGCTGACTGACCATGTGTTATCCAATTTAAAATAGCAAATACCAAACCCTGAACTAACAGTTTTGAAGTTCCTATAGCAAACTTTGATGCCAATGACTACATTGGTTTAATCGTATATATATTAAGTTGCATATCCTCTAATTCTAAAAGATATCTAATGATCAGGCACAGCGATTTGAAGATTCGTTTGGAACAAATCTCATATTGTAATAGAGCTGCAAATCAGATTGCTGAGAATATGTATAATCCATTTATATTATTGATAAATCACACATGAAAAAAAAGTGTGTGTGTGTGCAATTCACACATGGCAGAAGTGAATATATATAAGGAGTAACTAAGGCTACTTTTCTTTCTTTTTTCTCTATTTTTTTTTATCTAAAAAAAGCTATTCTTAAGTATAATAATCTTATAGCCAAATAATAATCCATTTAATAATCATATCTCTCAGAAGCGTAAAGCGCAAATAATTATGTGAATCTTTGTATCAAAAAACTCGCCAGTAAAGTTTCTAGAACATAAACAAAAACTGAAATGTAAAGCTGAAACGGAACTGCACATAACGAAGTTAGAAACTATAACACAATTTCAACTACAGTCCCATTTCAAAAAGAATCTACATCTGGTAAATAGATGAAGTAACGTTCTAGCGTATCCTTTTTTCAAGCAAAATTCGAAAAAGTATTAAAACACGAAAGGGTATTAAATTGCAAATTTATTCTGAACGATCTGAAATTTAAATGTGAGTTCATCAAAGTTTCCTTTCCAGGGAGTTACTTTTAATATGTGAGCGTGTGATTGCTTGCCATCTTAAAAAGAGCCCCCGGATAGGAAGGGGTACGTATAAAAGTAGCCTAATTGGTTATTACCTCTTATTAGCGAACTTGAATTTTATTCGGCAGAACATTTGAAATCTGTCGCTTTAATATTGTTCCAAGTCTTCAGACGAAAAGAGGCAAAAACATAATTTGAGTACGTTACATTTTTATTTTGGTCGCTGTTTTATTTTATTATTACATTTATTTAATACTTGTAACATTACGCTGTTCAATAGTCTGTGAAATGACAATTTTTAAATTGTGTTTGTTTATTAGTGATTCTTTAAATGTAGAATTGTACTGATATTGTGTGGAAAAAAGACCGATACGATAATCTGTTCTTACTTAATAACATCTTAGAATTGAGATTTATTAAATGAAAACAACTCGGAATCTATAGGTCTTTTGTTAGATATCATGATTTGTTATATACTAAATTTATTTATAATAAGATTATTTGCCTTATTGCCTTCTTATCAATGCTGATTTATACGTACAGGTACTGCTGCTTTATATGTTTTTGTGGCGTTACTACATAATTATCTCATCCTACAATTTTATATGGAATTTATTTATTTATTTAAAACTTAATGCACATGTTGTACAAATGCGGAATTAATGCCATGAGGCATTCTCTCCCAGTGATGTAGAAATTTGATGCGGTAGGTGTAAAATAAAATATTAAATTTAATATGATTGAAGTTCAGAGATATACATAATATATAAATACACATACATAAATAAACACACATATATAAACCTACATACATTTTATATAATCTAAATTTACACATTCGGGTCACTTTATCCATGACCTGCCACTACTTGTTACTACTCATCGCTTTGTTAGCTTTGTACTAAAAACTGCCATATTGCTTTTATTTCTAAGTTTGTTCATAATTCTAAGCTTACGATGAAACGAAAGTTAAATATGTCAAGGGCTTAATGAAGTTATACGTAGGTAGGCTGTATGTTAAGAATTTGGCTGTCGGTAAAACCCCGGCTTTGTGTTTTGAGGCGTTAACATTATACACCTAGTTTATACACGCAGAAACGTTGCTCAGTTGAATATTAACTTGGAGAATGTGTTAAATTACCTCCTTGTTGTTAGCATTGACTTTTAATATTGGCTTATTACTTTTCTCGATATAAATTATTCCTTTAAAACAGGAACAGTATCTTATTCAACTATTACAGATTCGGATGTCTTGATTAATACTTTAAGATACGCATTTTCTTCTTAGTGTGAGTGATGTCGATACTTGCAACTTCTATGCATGTATGAATATAATTCAAAATAGTATTGCAATATTAAGTGAAGTTGACTGTCGTGAATTGTATATCAATATTAGAGTTGTTTTATAAAATGAACTGTTTTATGATGAAATTTTCCTAAAAATATCAATATAGCAATTTATAAGTAACATGTTTATATGTAGAAAGCAGTTTTCCAAAATATTTTATGATATCATTGGTGTTTTACTACTGGGACTAACTCTATTTTCAAGTTATGGAGGGGCGTGACTTTAGCAAATCGGTCCGCCGTGGTAACAGTGTTTTAAAGGTATATTAGTGTACCGATATTGTTAAACTAATTTAAAACAACAACACGGTTATCAGTACGTTCTCTTTTTAGCTATATATCCATATAGCTAAATTATTTAGACATTAATTTCTTATTTTCTAGCAGGTATACCTATGAAGTTGGAAATTTCTAAAACCAGCATTATCAGAATTAATTGTTGATGGATTGGCGCCCAATTCAAAATTCAAATAAATTTTAATTGAGAGCGATGTTATTTTATTATAAAATTCAGTCATTTGTTTTAGATAGTGTTTTGTTTTTGTGAATTTGGCGCCATAGATAAACTGAAAATTCGAATATGAGTAGGAAATCATTACGTAGGAACGTAGAAATAAAAAAAACTCAAAACATTAACGACGTATACGGGCCTAACACTGCTTGCATAAACACGATACATTATCGGTTCAATAATGTTCGATCTGGAAAGTTTGGTTTAAAGACCGAGGCTCGTTGTCGGCCGGTAACTATAGTCGACAACGACGAATTGAAGGCGTTAGTAGAAGCGGATCTAACTTAATTGACAGCTAAGCTTGTTGCAGGCTTTGGAGTTCGTGTCAAAACAACACTGAAGCACTTGTGGAAAAATAAAAAAGCTAGATAAATGGGTGCCATACAAACTAAGCGAGACTTATGTGACGGAGCATGCATAGCACTACCAAATCGGCATAGAAACGAGGGAATTATGTATCGAATTGTTACATGAAAGATGGATCCTGCACGAGAACCGAAAGCTTTCATTTCAGTGGGTGGACCCGAATACAGCACGTAATCAGTGCGCTAAAAACAAGATTACGCATAGGAAGATAATGGTGACTGTATGGTGGATCAGTGCCGGACTTGAACATCACAGCTACTCACTGAATGGCACAACAATGACGTCAGATGTCTATTGCCAAGAATTGCAAAACAATGATGGAGAAACTTAGAGAGATTAACCAGTGGTGGTTGTAATTCAACAACCACGACTGGTTAATCGCTAAATCGTAAGCTACATGACTTACAGCTGAAGGCTCTCAAAGTACTCAACGGACCTTGTCCCAACAGATTTCTACTTTTTAGGGTTCCGTACCTCAAAAGGTAAAAAAGGAACCCTTATAAGATCACTTTCTTGTCCGTCTATCCGTGTGACACCACCGATTTTCTCAGGAACGGGTAAACCTAGCAAGTTAAAATTTATACCAGATACTGAGGTTTATGGTCCCTATTAGGTATATAAAAATCAAGGTCCTGCGTCAACACGATAAATAGATATGAGCAAATTTAGATTTTCGCGAAAACTTGCAAGTACCAAAATTTACCTTAATTTTCAACTTTTTTTATTTTTCAGAATTTTCTCTTTACTTGTGCTGTAAGACCTTGCTTTTAACCAAAATTGCCAATTCTAGGACCGAAACCGGAAGTACCCTATAGGTTTTGGGTCGAAAATCTATATGGTAGTTCCCGTGGACCTAGAATCACGAAATTTGGCAAAAAGAAACGTCTTACAGCACAAATAAAGGAATAATTCCAAAAACTAAAATTAAGATAAATTTTGGTACTTACAAATTTTCGCGAAAATCTACGTAAAATCTGGGTAGGTACGGAACCCTCGGCGCACGAGTTCGACTCGTATCTGACCGGATTTTTTCAAAGTTTTGTCAATTTTTTAAGATGGAAAAAATTTCGCACCCGAGAGGCCAGACACTTTCGACGACTTCATCCCATCCAGCAGACTTCTACAGTGAAAAGATAAACCAATTGTCATCAAAATAGCAAAAACGTTCTAGATAATTTGGGCCAATACTTTGATTAGTTAAAATAAAATAATATCCAAAGAAATTATATTTTAAAATTTTCCTACAAATCTCTAACTTCATAGTTAAAGACCTAATATGTCTGTATGCGAAAGCTAAAGAATATTCACTGACTTCTCTACGAAATCTTTTATGATCAGGACACATTAACTAAGAAAGAAGATTTTACGAATAATCACTCTAAGTACTCTATTATTTGTCCTCGGTAGGAATGGAACATACGACCTCTGGTTCACATTCAGGACCACTAACTACTAGATTAACAGGCCCATTAATATAATATGGTTCAGTTGTTCTGCTTAAAAGTGTAAAATTAATGTTTGATGTTCCATTTATTTCTTAACAGTTTATTTATGAGTTTTTTTTTATTTCTGGGTATTATTTTATGTAAACGGGTATTTGGCGGACATATTATTATACTTTATATTTCGGATGAGTCATCTAATCTAAGAGGCTTGTATCATATTTCGAAAACCCTGTTTTTGTCGCTGCGTTTATGTTAACTTTTGTAGTTTTAGTATAATTTTTTTTTATGATGCAGGGGGCAAACCGGCGGATGGCTCATCTGATGGAAAGTGACTGCCACTGGCCATGGACGCCTGCAACTCACGTAACAAAAGTCACGAGACCTTTTTTTTAAGTTTCTCGTCAAATACTTTCTTAAATCTTAATAATATTCTTAATATTTATATTTACTTTACTCACTCACATCACTGAAATATATTTAAAAAAATACACTACGTTCGTTCCTTCCACAAGAGTCAATCATTTCCATATGTTGGGTTTAAATACCAAAATACAAATTCAATTCCCGTCGATTTAAATTAATATTGTCGTTGAAATTCCAATGATTTCGTTAATATGTATAACTTCAATGTTTCGAGGTATTAAAATTTTCGTGTAAATAAATGAAAATGTTTCGGTGCACAATAGCAACGATATTACCTGAACTTCCATTATTCGTTAGAGCCTTTATTGTTCCCGTAGGCTGCCTGCACACGGGATGCTATTTTCCCTGATAGAGATGCAAAACAGCGCAATGTTTTTTGGAGAATACACAATCACTTGATTTGTTTAAAGGTTATTTCGTTAAAAACTAAGGCTTAGTGTAAATAATAGGTTTATTTGTATTTTTTTCTAGTTGACATTCCGACCATATACTGACAACAGTTATTATGTTAAGATTTTTGAGTTATCTCTTTCTGGGTCTAGGTGTGCGATATAATTAATTGATACAATATAATTTACATACTGTAATACTGGTTTTTTCCTACTTAAGAAGTATATAAGTAAACATATCATGGAACTCTTATGGCTTAGGATTTGAATGTCGTCGATATAATTTTACACGTACGCTGTAAATAAACTGTTGAGTTCACTATTAATTAAAATAAGGAAGTACTGTCATCTGATAGTAATAGGACCATAAAAAATGTCTACGTACACTTATAGATATATATTTAACATGAAATAAAGGCTAAAAGACTTCAGTAAAATATATAATAATTTTACAGACCCACTAGAAACGCTATTCTTTTTAGCTATCGTAGAATAAACATTATATAATAAAAGTAACATTTAAGTTTTACAGAAGATTGAATTACTCCTCTGATTAGCATTTCAAGTAATGTACAATAGGAGACGTGCAAGGAACTTCGAAGACAAACAATTATATTATTAAATCTCCCTACAGTTAAAACTGAATACTGTCTTAATAACACGGCGAGGTGCGTAAAATAAAATTAACAATGCAAATCTTCAATTTAACTTAACACTGATAAGTTTCTTGAGACTTTTAATAAAAGCTTTCATTTCACTGCTTAGGACAGTACAGTAGGTTGCTCTTAAAATAATTTTAATATTGGTGATGATTAAAAGTGCAAAGACCCTGCGGATTAGCAGGGGGACATCGAAGACGTAATATGTATGTTTGCATTATGTATTTTTGCAAACTACTGAGTCAACTACATGTGTAAGTGTGTAAATATGTACCACTTTTTACTTAATAATTGATTTCGACGAAAAGCTATTTCTAGGCACCGGTTTGCTACTCCGTATCCAATAAATTATTTGACTATAATTTTATTTGAATGAAAAATTTTCTACAAACGATGGATTTCAATTTTATTAAGGCTGGTAATGGCAATCTCTCTGATTTAAAAGATTTGATGTTACCGCAAATTTGAAAATAACGTATTAAACTATTGATAGCTAAGAAAATAAAAAAGGGTGTACTTCAACGGTTGACTGTTGTTTGAAACAAAATTATGTCGTTTATATTACTGTCTAATAATTATACGGAATATCTACACTTCTCCAATTGATTTCATTTTATTAGTACAATGTTGCACTATTCACTATTTATTTCTAATATAATATATCTTGTAATAGTAAAGGGAAAATCTTTATATGAGTGTATTGTAATTTCAAATATGCCACAACTTTAAAATGTGGTAAGTTTTGTACCAAATTTGACTGTTCCGTTGTCTCTTTTAAGAATACTACGCAGCATACAAAAGAAAACATATAATTCAGGAAAAACATACACATTATAGAACAAGATAATTTTTGTTGGAACTTTAAATTAAGTACGTGTTAAATATTTTATCAGTTAACAACGCTGACGTACACCATGTTTTGTTCACTCAATCATACACACACACACACACACACACACACACACACACACACACACACACACACATAATACTTATTTCTCAAACAATTTAACTGTTCATTTATTAAAATACCTATCACAATTGTAATTTGAAACAAATTTTGTTTTCAAAGAATTCATTCAAGTTGTAGACTTAAAGAATGAAAAGTTTTGTAATTTGTGGCAGCCTGTTATGTAAATGTAATGGTTTTTTACCGGAAATTGAACACCCTGTCAATTCTAATGATTTCCCATCGAGTACGTGTCGGTAGCATTCGTTTGTTATTTCTTACTTCAAGAGTTTAGATAAGTTTCTCAAAGTAAAAATGCTCTTGTATTCGTTTAGAATTCCATTTATAACGATTCCTGTTTGATATATTTTTAAGAGGTGTAAATTACAAAATATATATATACACAAAAGAAAAATATCTATAAAGATAATATCTAATAGAGCTCATCCACGTCCCGTCCGTTCATCGTCCATTAGCATTAGCATTACCTCCCTAAAAGAGACCACGTGGAAAGCACGCAACCAGAACTTGGCAGTTCTCCTGGAACATGCTGGAGCAAAACAAGACCTAAATAGCCAAGTCAAACTTTTCTAAAAAGTAATATACACAAGTTTCCATGAGCACTATCCACAACACACTCCTCATAAAGGAAATGAAAACAAGTTTAGGACTAAACTGAGAAAGAGAACAAGGGACTACGGAATGCCAAAGCCATGGGCAATATCCATCTGAGCCACCAACTGGCCAGGACTCTACAATACTAATACTAAAGCTAATTCAAGTAGTAAATTGTAAACGAAACTGACAACTTAAACAGGGCAAAGCATGAAGTGGAGATTGATCGAAACTCTTACTAATATTCTATAAATATGTTTATTTGTGAGATAAAGAATTTGATTTTCCCTAGATTTCTCAACGATTTCATTATCAGATCCTGATTTGGTGGTAATGGGACTACCTCGGGTGCATACCGTGCATACCCTTTCGATTACAAATAGAATTTTTATAATCGGTTCATAATTGACGGAGATATTGCGTAGCAAACATTTAGAAAACGAATTGATAACCTCTTCTTTTGTATTTTTGAAGTCGGTTAAAAAACCTTGGATTTACGACAACTCCTTAACATCACCAAACCAGAACAACTTAAAGACTCTGCATCTGCAGACTCATCAACGTCGTACAGGGGCTCGAATAATTTTGGAATGAAATTAAAAAGACTTTCGGAACTCTACAAAAATCACAAGACGAAATCGTTAGATCCCTTCCAAAAGACAAAAATTCATTAGAGCTCAAATCATGGCTCCAATTACAAAAGAAATTCATGGTGGGTACGTAGTTCAGTAGAATTGGATTGGGAAATGCTAGAAGACAGACCGACAAAGAGATAACAAAATCTTTCCTACAACAAGCTGAAAACGAGACCTACAAGGTGCACGCAATGAATTTAGAAATGCAGAATGAATGGTTAACTCAAGAAAATTTTAGAATATTGATACTATATATTTGAACGACGCTTTGAAAAGAAACAAGTAGTCAAAGACTTAACCAACTAAAATGGGTATTTCGTTGCGTTGTAATATCCTTCTATAACCTGCTTAAAGACCATGGATTGCCAAGAGCTTCAGTAATTTCTTTTCTTGAACGAATATCCAATGCGGCATTGCAAGGCTCGGATCGAATATGGTTATGTTAAGTGAGTAACACAGCAGACAGTGGAGGTGAGCACTGACGTGACGCAAGAAGTACTCTCTAAACCTATGCCTCAGTCCCAATTTCCAGGTGCTGTCAAAGTCGAATCCATGGAACGTGAAGAAATAGGTCTTTACATACATTTCGCATTAATCAATAAGTGATATTGATTTTATTTGTTTATATTTATTTATTTATATTAATTAATGCACACGTTATACACAGGTGGACCGGCGGACAGGCAGCCAGGGCATTCTCTGCCAGTCGACCTTCGGGTGATGTAGAAAAATGATGTGGTAGGTGCAAGAGGATGTTATTCATTGAATAACATCTAAAACATTATTTTCCTCTGTACTTGCCTCGATTTTTAGTTTGACCCTTATTAGTAGTCAATTAGAGATGTTTTACCACGACAATGATTCGATTAAAATAAAATATTAGATTAATTTTGATTGATTAAAAAAATAAATAATATAAATGGATTATTAAGCACCTAGATTTTATAACCACAAATATTAACGTTTGACTTGATTAGTATTTTCCAGATTTCCAGAACTTGAGTCGCACTTATAGACCGGAATAATTGCGATTATTCTTTTGAGAGAGGGATATATAAGATATATAAGTTTGTTAAAATAAACCTTGAAAAAAATCCATCGTAGAATTAATATATTAATATTTACATTATGTTATTATCTAGTGTTGGTAGGTCCTAAACAAACTTCTCTAATACTAAATAAACTAACCATTCGATTCCTTGGAGCTCACCCTTGCTCTTAAAGAAAACTTTGGTAACTGTTGTCTGTTTCGTTAGGCAGTAGATAGGGAAACAAGGACGGGGCATTCGTTTACACAAGTTTGTTATTTGACGAATTTTTATGCTTTAACAACGTTAAATATAAAAACATTTCAGTTGCTGTTATAATTTTTTTGTTTCCCTTATTGGCTTTCAGTTTCTCCTTGCAGGTTTTATTTTTGGTGTTTATTTAACGGATTTTGATTGAGTTTCTGTTTATTTGACTTCAGTCTAAATCATGGCGATTTACTTTTTAACTAGCAATCGAATTTATGTAAAACATTTATATTTTGAGGCTAAAGTACATGTTTAAGGTCTTTAGATTTAAATGTAAAGAAACTGAACAAGTGCAAGTCTAATTCGTGCACTGACGGTCGCGTATAAATTTGTATGTAGATTTTCTTCTAGTCTCGAGAGTTGATTCTCGAAGATTTTTGCCCGTTTCTTACGAGTATGTTTGGAAGACAAAATGGACTCTGTTATTATAAAATAATGAGTAAAAGTGGGCATGAATACGCCTCTGCTTACCCGGGCATTTGGGCGTGCGTTTATGCAAATGTATCATGCTGTGAAACGTTGTTTCTCACCAAATTTCTTAAGTAGAAGCTCCTAAGTGGAAGTATCTTATTGGTTTTATAATACCTGCAAAGAGTTAAAATTGCTTTACTTCAAGGCTTGAATTGTCGTGTCTTTCACTTGTGTTGACTCAAAAGCTTGCTTTTGGAATATCTTTAATGGCATGGAGAATATTAACTTAATACCATACTACGTTACATTAGAGAATGGTCAACAGACAAACTGATAAGTAAACAGTCATGAAGTGATCCTGCAAGTAAACGTTCCCTACGTTTACTTGCAGGATCACTTCATGTTTCCTCTTGAAAACCAAACCCTAAAACATAAAATCTAATACTGCATTTGTACAAAAACACTGTCGTAATTTTGAAGTTTGTGCATAATCAGTGGTTGTATACCATTAACTAGAAAATATTATTAGCTACCTTATAGAAATAAATATTAAATTAGCTTTCAATCTAATACTTCTTTGTCATTTCGGAACTATGAAACCTGACAGAGACACACAAATGTATGAAACTACACATAACACGCAACTTAGACGTCGCGTAGAGGGTATCACTTGCCTTAAAATATTTGCCTACTTTAGAGTTTTGCATTGTGTTGTCATTCTGGAAGTTAAATAGTTATCATAATGAAGTTGTCAAGTTTCGATTAAGTCAACTAGGGTTGCTTCATCAAGTCGTATGCCACACTAAAGTATTATATAGTATAGTATACTCATTAACAAAGGAAAAGTAAATTTGCGTTCTTCAACTTTTAAGATTAAAAAAAAACAGTGTGTCTTCAAGAACATAGCAACCAGTAAAAGTATTTTATTTATTAGTATGGGATTTTATATTACGAAACGTGATGGTATTAATTGACTAAAGAATGTCCCTCGTGTGATAAAATTCTTTATTTTGTTAATTATTTGCAAGATCTCAAAAGAAAAAAATCTCTAAGATCTGCATGATTTCTGTTAGAGGCGATATCTTAGCCATTTGGAAAGTTGGAAATTGTACACGGTACGATTTCTTATTTTAGGGTTTGTACCTAAGGAGTATCAATTCTTATTCTTTCTTCTTCTTCTTATTCGATTATCGAATTCTTTTATTAGTGATTAGATTCCTCGGCACCCTTTGATTAATCAGCCGTATCGTCTGACTGTAACTATGCCGGCCGGTAGGCCGTTGAACTTTTCACAATTGATTATTACTATAATCTCAATCAGAACAATTAATTTAAAAAAAATGTTAGAAAGCAAAGCAATCTTCCCATATGGAATTGTAGAATTGTTCTTATTGGGGGACATAATGCATCTCAACATTGACAATAGGTATATTAATACTCGTTCGCACACGTTAAAGCACCTTTCAGGGTTATTTAATAATATTAATAATAATACATAGTGTTAAATCTTGTATAATATCGTGAAAGTCTTTGTGCACAATTACGACACTGTCTTTTTTTCATCTTTGGTCTAAGGTCAGCATCTTTGATCTAAACAGGTCTAAGGTATTTAAATAAAAGATAATTAAGCTATCTATATTTTAAAAGATAATTTACCACTTGCTCATTTTATAAAATTAAAAGAACTTACATAGGTATCTGCTTCATAACGCTTCTTATTATTGAAATTCTATAGAACTCAGCCAGTGTTTTTTAAATTCAAAAGCGTTTTATTATAAAAATAAAAAAGTAAAAAATGACACTTTTAGTCTTGCTGGCAGCCCTATCGGCTCACGAAGACAACTTTCTGCCAAGATTTCCTATGCTACTGCAGATTGGTTCCAATGTTAATTCTAATTAACATATATACCTATGGGATTTGATAGGTGTACTTAACTGTTTTATACCAATGATTCTTAAATTGTTTTTGGATTTTGATATGTGAAGTTTAACTTACTAATACCGGGAAATTTAGAGCATATACACTGGATTAAATAAATGGTAAGACTCACGAATAACCCCATTCCTTCCTTCTAAAGGATTCTTTTTTTTCGTTAGGATATTTAGAACTTTAAAACTGCAATGGAATTCGTTTGAGATCGACAACCGGAAGGAGAAATAACTGTCGAATGTTAATACCCATAATTATCTGGATTTCTAATAGTTTTTGTCAGCATTCGTTATATATATCCATAATCCATGTAGTAGCGGATTAAGAATACGGAGTGTCACCACCCCTGTTCATCCCTTGGTTGTCATAAAAGCAGTCTAAGGAAGCAAATTACACAGGACAATAGCACTGCAAAGAGAAGGAAACAAACCCTATTAAAATCCGTCTGGCCAGCATGGTATAGGGGGCCAAAACCTCCTTTCTAAAGAGAGGCCTATGTGCAGCAGTGGAGTATTAAAGTCTGTTGATGTGATGATGATATAATATCCTAATAATAGGTAGAAACGAATGCCAGAAAAATTACAAAAAAACCAAACACCTACACCTACTTACCTATTACCGTCGCAAACTTTTCACGTTACATTTCATTACACGAACCTTTCTGTGTCGGTTGAAGGGTGCTGACGAGAGCAATATACCCGTTTCTAGCTGTCTTTATGACCTCTGTAAATCACTTTTACCTACTTGACCCGAGCGACCGATAGTCGAACATTAAAAGGGTTTGATTTATATCAGAACTTAGAACATTGTCGCCATCTGTTGCTGTTCACGTTACTATGTAGTTTATTATAAAGGTGGAGTGGACTCGTTTGATGTAGTGCGTTAAGTTACCTTGTTTGCTTGTTTGTTGTTTTCTGTTTGATAGCCTTTTGTTTTAAGTTGCAGTTTTGTTATCGTATCGGTTATCGCAGTCATTATATTTAGTGAACCTAAATCCTATGTTGCTTTATATAATACGTACGTGTTATTTGCATATACTGATACCTAAATATCCCAAAAGGCAGGCATAATAATATTTGTTAAACGTTCACATTTTTCCAATTACTCGTATAATGTGTTTGTTTCACGTAGTATAGAGCAAATCTCTCGCTGTCTTAGACATACTAGTGCGCATTTTAAAGGAATATGAAAAAGAAGGGAAGGCAATAGAAAGAAACGGATGTTGCTTACACGAATGGATGACGAGCACGAGCAATTACTCGAGTAGCTCGAGCACATATAACTCGAATTTGCCAAGTACAACTAATCCCTCTGCCAAAATTGCATTGGATATTTAGTACATTATCATTACTGTGTTTTTATGTTAAGGCATTCTCTATATATAGCGGTAGGTATTAAATCATTATTCATAATCATTATATATTTTTACACTATGTAAAGCAAAAATAGTATTATGCAAAACATATATTATATAATTACAAAAAGCTGTTTTAATATTCTAGCTATTAGTGCTAATTCTGTTGTTCAAAACTCTCTAAACTAAACTAAAAATCACTAAAAGTTAGTTTAGTCCCTTTCATTTTCTTCATCAAAAAACCACACAGTTCTGTCCAATAAATTAAAAACGAGGGCGGGCTGGTATATGCGATTGAAATAAAAGCGAATGTCTAAACCGTTTCCCTATAAAATCCTCAGTATCAAAATTTGCATGTAATTGGTTTAGTGAGTTAGGGAATATCGAGTCTTGGCGATTCGAAGTAGTACTGAACGAGAAAAATATTAATAATCCCATTTAATGCAATGCCTGTACGGGTTACATACGCTAAAGTGACTGAAAATAACCATGGTTTAGTTTTAACTGCAATTTTCTTTTTATGGATTACAATAATATCACATCAATTAAAACTTTACTTAATAAACGGAACGTCGTTGTATTGCTATGTTAAGCCAGAAAAATACTAGAAGAACTTTATTGATTTGCTTTCTAAAGGCTTAGAGTCAAATGAGATCTTGAAAATTCCAAATTAGTAACAGAAATGCCTAAATTTTATCTTACCACTATGTCAAGAATGTATTCAAATTAATATTTTGAATGCAGAACGGTCTTGTGACTGGGTACCTTTCTAAGCCGTTCGTATTAAGATTGCTTACGTCATACCCTGCCAACTTTTAATTAATGACGCAGTCGTGTATAACTTTGAAGGTAATATGGGATGAAGATTTCATTAAATCGACCAAAGTATGAAAGATGACGCTTGTACTTCTACGCTTATATCATTAATATTCCTTGATTATATTTCATCATCTAAAAATTACAGAAGATTTCAGAAAATAATTTAAAAGTAATTCTTTTGATTACAATAATTAATCAAGGAATTAAAAAGCTTTCCAAGAAAGCATCATTAAGCAAAATTAGCTTAGTAACGTTGTTACACATTATCAACCACCAATCTGCAATATTGACAGCAATAGTGTGGTAAACTGTGTGGTAACCAACGGGTTACTACTTTTTATCGGGAACCAGTTTACACGATTAGAAATAGGGACAAAGGTAATATTCTCCTGCATAAAGAAGCTTCCATTGTGCCTATTTCAAGTTTTTTAAATACTAAAATGTTACCTTAAATATAGTATAGTATATCGGCCTAGGTATAATAACAGCATCGATATTATTACGGTGCTTGCTGATTAGGATGGCCCTATGTTTGTATGCGACCTTAATGGCTTGTATAGACCCTTTATTGTGTACATCAAAATAAAATTTCAATAGTTACATTTATATAAATATCATGTCGGTGGTACTATTTGTGTATCGCAAATATTAAGTAAAGTACGAGTATGTGCTTTATGAAAAGAAAAAGGAAATTCTCATACTTTTAATATCTTTTTGTATTAAACTAGCCATTCTTCGAAATTTCCCCTGTATTAATTGTCACCTTTTCGCTCCTAGGGGATGTAGCGTATTGTTACATAGCTTATGATATTGTTCGATTAATTATCTATCCAAAAGAAAAAAATCAAATCTAATTACTAACTATATATAAGCGTGTTTGTTTTCCTTATGAAAACATTATAATTTGAATTATTTGAAAATAGCTTAACAATCAACTGTATTCGAAATTATTTTAAAGAGGTAGCCTCTTAATATTTAATGTTTGCTTCAATAAGTAAATAAAGCTTTAATTACTCCAATAAGTTATAACTTTAAATGAACTCAACTACGGAGTCTGAACATTACTGTACGAGTCAGCCTGTGACCACAGCCTCTTGTGTAACTTGGTTGAAACATAACCCGATAAAACAAATTGCACGTTCAATCGATACCTAACTCTTAATATTACTCAGCAAAATGCTACTTTATTTAACAGAAATCTTTTAAAATTGAATTTTGGGAATTAAATTTACGTAAAAAGTAAACTTTGGTAAAGTCAAGGTAAAGGTAAAGTCAATTAAACTCTAATTTTCATCATCAGCATTTGCAGCATTGAAGTCTACTGCTGAACATACTCGTAGATCTCTACAACTTTAATTTTAACCTATGTTAATAAAACGTATCGAATTTTGTACTGTTTATATGACTTTCTATAATTTGGGATCTGGGAACTGATCTTTTAATAAAATAAAAATTGTATTCTGTCTGCTACTTGGCGATCTGTGTTAACACAATAAGCCAACCATTTGATATTTAATTAAATCTTTTAATGGAACAATAATGTAGATAATGGAATTCTTTAGTGACTACCAGTTAACACCTCGAGTTTAGAGTCATTTAATGGCAATTTGGCTTAGTAATGGACGTTGATCTGATGCTAAGAAAGACCCGGGGCAGAGATAGTGGATCCTTTTTTTCGTTTTTCAAACAGTGTGTAAAAATATGTATCTGTCTTAGATTTAAAACAAATACCTGACCTTTTTGGTTATGCTTCTACATAATACTATTTTAATTTGATTGTCTGCTTCATGTTAAAACAAATTGAATGAACAGTTATTATTTTCTATAATACCATCGATGGTTTCATTTTTTTTTAAGGCTTAGCTTTAACCAATACAACCTTAGGGCGCCAGCTAATGACATTGTTACTTAATGTATTCGAGTGATTGCTTCGTTGCTATTTCTTTTTACTTAAGTATCGATTCAAATGGTATGAACCAATTACATCTTGTTCTTCTTGTAATCATAGTTTATTACATCGGTTATAGTCTCTTATAATTCACCCTTTTAAATAAAGGAACCGTCTAACAAAAATATTCTTTATTATAAGCAATATATCGATAAACATTCCCTTTTTATTATATCGTTATAGATAGAAACATTATTAGCTTATATAACGGGTAAGCTAAATTTTAAAAAATCTTTTTCCTTTAGCAACCGTGATAGATTCATGTAATGTATCTTTATGATAACTTTAATGAAACTAGTAATTTAAAA
This sequence comes from Arctia plantaginis, assembly GCA_902825455.1. Classification (NCBI taxonomy): domain Eukaryota; kingdom Metazoa; phylum Arthropoda; class Insecta; order Lepidoptera; family Erebidae; genus Arctia; species Arctia plantaginis. The sequence continues at coordinate 8,235,864 of CADEBD010000171.1, read as the reverse complement.
AGTACCAGTTAGTTAGTAATTTTCAGATTTGAAATATAAAATTGGAATATAGGATTGTAAGATCTTTACACAAATTTAGATTTTTGATTTTTCCTTGGCGTTTTGCTTTTTACCGACTAAACCTGAGACCGAAAACAGAACGCAAACTACAGGTAGGAGAAGTCAGTAAACAAGAGAATAACGGTTTTTTCAAGTATCTAACAGTTAGTTGTTCATAAGTTGGATGCCAATATATCAAAGGTGTTGAAATTTCAAAATATTTCTTTTGCCTTAAATTGTGTTTAAAAATAATGAATTTAAGCGGACAATGTCGCGTTTCCTTCATTATACAGGAAGCTTTCTGTCTTCAATTTTGCAATAGAGGATCATCACACTTTCTTTATCAAAATGTTTAGGACGTCGACTTCTAAAATATCCTTAGCTAAAATTGAAGAATAGAAAGCCAACTCGGTAAATATTTGACTCAAGCTGCCTTAAGTTATAAAATAAGTTCCAATTTTTAAAAATAAGTGAGCCAAACATAAAACTTTGCTAATACTCAAACTTGTTGCTTTAGCGTCTTCGTGAAGATAGGGATCAAAGTAAGCCGCTTACAAAAGCAAAAACTTGACCGAGCTACACGGCACTGGTTTCTATTCAATGTTTCAATAAATTCGTCGAAGTAATCGTTTAAATTTTTATTTAACTGCTTAAAATATATTTATTAAATCGCTGAGACTTGGAAAGAAGTAAGACAGATTTTGGTGATACTGAATGTTATTTAGTTATTAACTTAAAGAAAGCAGCAGATTTTGATTCAACCATATTTTAATAAATACATTACTCGTTTAACATTTCAATTCTGAATTCTTCGAGCGGATGAGCCCATATAAATTTCATTATGTTTGGATAATGAGTTTTATGTTATTTCTTTATTCCCATTCAGGCTCGAAAATTAAATAATAAATCACTGCTCATAACGTAATTAGATGGCGGACAGGGCCTAAGAATGCGTCCAAAAAATATTATTTTTAATGAAGTTATAAATTAGGCCCACTAGATATCTTCTTTTTTACTAAATTTACTCTACAATACGATTCTCATTTTGCAAGGTCTAGAAAATCATCTCATGTGTGATGATACACACATAACTAAATACAAACTGCCAATTTCTCGAAAGAGATCATGGTTCTAACATAAGTTACTTTCCCAGTTTGAAGTTGCCTACCTTTGTGGTAAGAAACACATTTCTGGTATGGGGTAGTTAGTAATGCGAAATAAACAAAGAAAATAAAAATTGGACACACATTTGTTTATTAAAGTTCATGTTACATAAATTATACTATACAATATATTATTATTATATTATTAAATAAAATCTATCTAAAATATTAAATAAAATAAAGTCTATATAAAATAAAAACTGTCAATCTTTTTGATAAAAATAACTTTAATTCACAAATTAAACTGCGTTGGGTTAGTACAAAACATCAATTATTTTTGTATCAAAACTATTCTTCTTCTCTGTCGTGTCGCTCTTGGCAGAGCGGTCGTGGTTACATTAAGACGTCCACGCCGGCGGCAGAGGCGGACACAGCCCTTCGTACAATCGCCCGCCATCTCTCCCTGTTGGCAGACTGTCGGATAGAGTCAGACACGCGGCCTCCCACTGCGGATCTCACCTGGTTGGTCCAGCCTCAAAACTATTACATGCCTTGTATATCTATCGTTATTTATTTATTTTTAGCTTTGTTTAGTTATAAAGGATTATTTTTTGCTTGAAAGCTATCAAAATTTTTACCAGCAGCAGCATAGCAGATCCTTTTTTACTAAATGTTTTGATATTTGTTTATTTTTACAATAGTATGAAACTATAGTATTTTTAATTATGCCAAAAATGTTTAAATCATTTATATTTATTTAAATGTTCAGAAATCCAAACACGTGGCTATCTATCGCATTTAGAACCGTCGCGCGTCGGTAGACCGCATAAATTTTTAAGTGCCTAAACTCACCTTAAATGTGTAATTAAGCGTATACTACAAGATTTTGCGTGTTTCCATTTATCCTAAAGTGCGTTGCAATTGTGTTTAACAAATTACTTAGAAGTAGTACTCCGGGAAATTTACATTGCGGTGGGTGAACGCTACCAATTAATCCCAATGGTACAAGGACGAGTGTTGGAGCCTATTTTGTCGACCCTACATCCATAATACTCTTGTAACATTCATAATAAGATTCGTTTGTGCGTGTAAGTACATTCAGATATTACGCCGGTGTTACGTCCTGCTTTTAGAGAACACTTTGTCGCTTTTAACGGCTTATCCTGATGTTAACGGATATGGCTGATGACTTTGTTTTATGTGGTATCGTAATAAAAAAATGTAATAAGCAACGGCAACGGTTTACTGATAGGACTCCACAAACTCGTTTGCTTTTTGGTTAATGGAATATTTTTTTATGATATAGAGGGTAAATAATAATAATAATAATATTTTCACACATCTCACACACAGTTGTCTGGTCCCAAACTAGGCAGGGTCTGTACTGTGGTAAGCAGACTTCTGATTAACAAACTTATATATTTATAAGATACATATTATAGATAAAGTATACCCAGACACATAACAAATGACCGTGCTCATCACACTATTATTTGTCCTGAGTGGGAATCTAACCCATGACCTTTGGTGCAGCAGTCAGGGTCACTAACTACTGGACTAACAGGCCAGTCAAGTCAGTAAATGACATAGAAAGCGACTACCGCTTGCTACTACTTCTACTTTAAGTGAATATTTTCTTTTCAGTCATAGTTTTTCGCTATTTGAATACGTAATAAAATCAAAATGTTCACAAGTCATTTGTATGAACACGAACCTTGGTAAAAATAACTAGTTAGAACTAAAATATAAACAGCGATTTAAACATCAAACATAAGATTTTCTAGATATTATTTTAAAATTACTTATGTAGTAAAGAATTAACTATGTTTTACTGAGAAATCTAATGAATACATCGAGTTGGATCGTATTGTGATTATATTTTACGAGTTTATTTATAACCTCCAAATTATAGTGCAAAAAACAAAGTTAATACTTGCAATATTTCATACAATTTATGTACAAAATTTTCTACTGAACATTTGTATATACGCAACTTAATTTCCACCCAATATAAAGCCGAACGAATAAAAGATTGATATTGGATTGATTGTACATTTTCTCTTTTTAATTAATCGGTTTGTAAAGCTCAGGCCCTCAAAGCAAAGGGTATCGGAGCATTCCCCGATACGTTTGAATCTGCCAAAATTGAAAAGCACTGTACGTAATTTGTACCAGCTATTTTTGTGTACGTCTAATCTCTTTCGTGTCGATTATAATTTAAACGTACATTTATACCGTTTTGTTTTATTTGGATTTTAGATTTTAAGTAAATTATTTGACGATACAGCTATGAGTGCTCCGAGGAATTGTTCGGACCAATACCAGCCACAAATTTCCGCCATCGTTCCACACGGCAAAATTTTCATCCTCATTACCTGGATAGTTGGCGCTCCACTACTGTGCGCTTTTCGAGACACTTTTTGCCTCGCACAAACAATCTGTGAAACGGGTGAATCGTCTGCGGTATTTCCGGACCGATACGAGCTTCAAACTTTCAAGAAAAGAGCGTACTCCTTCCTAAAAGGCCGGCAACCACATACGCCGTAGTCATAAATACGGGACAAACTACGGGGAAGGGCATTTACAAAAAGTAATTTATTGGAGTAATTCCTCTTCAAGTAAATGCCGAATTTAAATAAATAATAAGTAGATTGCCTGTGTTATATCTGCATACTAAATTCATGACAGGATTTTCAAATTAAGCTGTAACTTGAAGGGACCTTTTATTTATTTTGACTTTTTAAAAAGCAAACATTTAAATTGACGAAGCCTGAATATAAATTTAGATGTTTCGATTGCTTGAAATGATTACTTTTCTCCTTCGGGGGTCCAACGAGTGGCGAGTACGTGACAACAGAAAATTGTAAAATTGTTATTCTAACCATGTTGAAGAACCCGTCTGGAATTACGAAAATTGTTTCGAAGATAAAAATATCCATTTTGTCAAAACTAGACGCGGAAATATTATTTCGTATAGTTCTTGATACTATCAATTTTCTTATACAAAAAACACATTGTATACTAGAACCGATTGAACTGAACCGAAAATGTTTTGTTATTATTCTATTACCTTCAGTTAACATTTTTTTACCGTTACTTGCTGCACTTAGTACATCTGCTTTTTGTTGAACAGCTGTTATAGCTTATTGCATAGAAATGTAACTTTTGTCCCATTAGTAAATAACTATCTGACTATAATAGTTTTAAGTCTTCGTATAGTCTTTATCACTATGTAAGTGGTTTCTTGTTGTATTTATACTTTATTTGAATTTTTTAAATTGAAACGTGTCAATAGATGAATTTTAATTTATACCTTAGATGCATTAATAAGGTATTAATGGTTGTTTTATGTTCAGTAAGTATATAAAGTGGGTTTAATTTAATGAGTCTAACACTTTTAGATTCAGTTTTTTTTTTATTGTAGAACATCACTTATTTTTTCATCTTCTTCAATATATTTTTTCCAACGGAGTGGTTATTAATATTTCACATTCATCGCACAAACTAAAATATAGTTATTTTTAGAAATTATAATAAATGATATTTGCTTCGTATACATTCACACAATTTTTCTACTAGTTTTCAACCTTGAAAATATGATTCGAAATGAATTCCCTCCAGTCCAAAACGGCCGATCGATAGCAATTCCACTTCGCTGACTCCTAAATCCTTCTTAGGAGGCTGTCGGCTATATTTTAGCTATAAATAAAATTGGTAGCAAATTATATCATCGTGTAAGTGTGATGTACATTTCGTGCGTAAAAGATTACAGACGTGACGCCCGGATTGTTGGTGTGACGTCGATGGTCGCAATTTTACGCGGCTATTAAACGGAACGAACTCGCTTTTCTCACAATAAAACGCTTCTGAATTTCCTTCGGCTTTATTTTCAAATAGCGTGAACTCGCCAGGAATGTTTGTTTTGAGATATTTAAGGCCCTGTATAGGGTTGCCACTTTTTATGTACTTTTTTTAAAAGAGTATCCTGGTACAGACATTCTTGTTCCGATTTTTTATAAAAATTGCCGAAATTTGCTAAATACATTTTCTTTAGAACTTATTTATTTCCTTTATTTTATTGTTTTTACTGCTTTTTAGGGTTCCGTACCTCAAAAGGTAAAAATGGAACCCTCATAAGATCACTTTCTTGTTCGTCTGTCCGTCTGTCCGTGTGTCACCACCAATTTTATCAGGAACGGGTAGACCTAGCAAGTTGAAATTTATAGAAGATACTAAGGTCTATGGCCCCTATTAGGTGTATAAAAATCAAGGCCCTGAGTCAACACGATAAAAAGATATGGGCAAATTTAGATTTTCGCGAAAACTTTTAAGTACCAAAATTTACCTTAATTTTCAACTTTTTTTATTTTTCAGAATTTTCTCTATACTTGTGCTGTAAGACCTTACTTTTAACTAAAATTGACAATTCTAGGTCAACCGGAAGTACCCTATAGGTTTTGAAAACCTATATGGTAGTTCCCATTGGCAAAAAGAAACGTCTTACAGCACAAATAAAGGAATAATTCGCAAATAAAAAAGTTAAAAAATAAGATAAATTTTGGTACTTACAAGTTTTCGCACACTTACACATTTTCGCGAAAATCTACGTAAATCTGGGTAGGTACGGCACCCTCGGCGCACGAGTTCGACTCGTACCTGACCGGTTATTTTTGAAGTTGAATACGGTTTCATTTTTTTTTTCGTCACTAACTATTGCTAAGTGGACTTTGGTTTGTGCTTCTGATACTATTGAAGATGACGACCTATACGAAAGAGGAATATGCTGTTATTCTGATTTGTATTCTGATATTCTAAGTTATTTATATGAATTCTGATACTATCCTAGACTATTATACCTTGTTAGATAGCTGAGAATACGTGCATGTTTTTTAGCAAATCTGCAGTTTAACTATCATGGATTTTTTTTAATGGGCTGTCTGACTAATAAAATATGATTTTTTCAATACCAAAGTTAGTACACCTACACGAGCATTTTTTTAAACCGGACAAATGCGAGCCTGTCAGTTTTGTACAAACTTGTATGTAGATAGTATATCCCTAGAATCAGTTCTTAAAGTTCAAATCAATACTATAATCCAAATCATAACTTTGGCGTTCTCGAAATACTCTTCTCATCCCTGTCACCGATATATTTATGTCAATACGAGTATATATCGATATCACAGTAAATCGCAAAAATAAATAGACCACAATTCGATTTTCAATCTTTTTCCTTGCCTTATGTTGTCTGAACTTAAGGTTGTTGTTTGATGTAAAAAATGTACTTTAAAAAGAGTATGAGATATAAACAGACATACAGACACAAAGACTGAGAGTGAAGCGGTCCTATATGGGATCCTTTTCAGGAACGAATCTTTAAAAATCCTCTTGAAAATTGATTGAGTGTTTTTTTTAACTTCTCCTCATCACATATTCTGATAGAGATTGATCGATAGATGGTTATTAATAGGCCAAAGTATTATTAAACGTTACTAACAGATTGCGGCAAGGTATTTTGTTATTAGAATTTTTGTGATTTAAAGATAGATGTATTACTGCGAAAACTTCTCCTTAGTATTTTTTACACACATCTCTACCTCTACACTTTTAAAGCATGCTCGGAACAATATGTTGCATTCATTGATGTATTTTGAGTTCGCTACTTTCCTTGTTGGTTTGTATTATAGACGGTATTATAAACGGTATTATACCTGATGGAGAGGTATTATAAACGGTCTACAGTTTCGTATTCTTGTAGAAAATTAGATAGAATATAGGATACCTAAGAAACGGTCGATATCTATGACCTTCGTCGTCAATTAATTGATTGCCATGTCATTCCTTCTTTTTCAACAGCACTTAATACTCCTAAAATTTTACCACACCTTTCTAAGTATATCAGTGATATTTCCTTAAATTCATATGTTACGAGAGAGTATATTTTTTGGGAAAAGGGCTTTTCATAAAATGAATACTGATGTTTGCCAACCTTATGTATACACATGCTTAGAGCAAGAAGTGTTTAGGTATTTTCCACCTTCTTCGGAAACATGTAAACGGAACTGGCGAAGATCAATCAAAAGTTTTATAACACTCCATCAATATTACAGTATTTGGCTAGGTGATGTGCTATCGGGGATTTGTAAAGAGAAATCAATATACAACAATCTCGGTTTAATATTATTTACGCAAATAGTTTTATTTAAATTGGTATAAAACCCTAATTTAATTTTAAGGTTAAAAGCATCAAAGACATCATTCTGTAAGAAACCAGCCTAGTGCATGCGTGGCCTTTTTTTTTTTTTTTTTTTATCCGTGCGGAAATCCCCTCGGATACCACCTGTCGGTGGCATGTCGGACTCGAACCGACTAAAACCGTACGCCGTCTCGGGTACTAATAGCCGGGGAACCAGGTATAACCTAGAAAAAAAGTCCCTGGTGCCCCGACATACCTCGGGTCATCTACAGACGAGTAGACGACCCCCCCCCCCCCCCCTGTGGGAACCCCATGTTCCCTGTGCTCCCTGGAAGCGAGCAACGCGCTCGCCGCCACCCCGGCCTGCTTCTGCTAGGGTGACAGATGGCCTCACCTGTCACCCCCAGGCCTGCGCTTATGGAGGACGGAGGTCGTTCTGCGACCTCCAGCGCCTGAGTCGCCTGCGGTACCTGGCCCGTTCCCGGGCCTGGCGGGCCGGGAGAGTCCTAAACCTCTCCCGGCCCCGCTCCGCCGTCTCCTTCGCGAGCATAGCTTGCTCGCGCACTCTCGCGCCGCACGATAGCCGCAATCAGGCTATCGAGCGAGAGAACTTCCACTCCGATGGCCGCCACGAGGTCTCGCCTCTGCTCAACCCACGCCGGGAGTGCATGCGTGGCCTGGCCTGGCCTGTATTGTAGGGTTTCGTAGTCGCTTATTTTTTCGGTTACAACATACAGCCTTACACGGGGGCTTTATGCAATATGTTTACGATTTAAAGACTAAAAACGGACTCACATGATGTAAAACGCCGTATGAACTAAATAACTAATAATTAAAACATGTTTCATGTTAGGCGACTATTACTCCTAAAATACCAAAACTAAGTTAGACGTTATAGTTTTCCTTCTAAGTTGATGAACTTAGAAGGAAAACTATTACATATGTATAGTATATATGGTGATATATACAACCGTCATATTTTTTTTCAGATTTTTTAAGCAAACAAAGATTAGCTTTTAGCCTTATGTTCCACTCTAACAAAAATCAGCATTTTATAGTACAATATTTCGCAAACATATCCCTAAATCGAAAAATAGTCTTTAAAACAACCCTCTATGTTTTGAAAGAGCTTCAATATGATGCCCCACACTATGGAATAGCCGAGAAATAAATTAATTCCCACTCTATGTATACAAGGGGTACCATTAAAAAACTTATTTCAAATTATTATTTTACACCTTTGTTGCCGTAATTAATACAATGCCTATGCAAAAAGACTACTTTCCAGTGCTGATAGTCTCTAAGCCAAGTCGCGGGCGGACGGACGGACGGACAGATGGACATGGATAAATCTTAAGGTTTCCTATTTCCACTACGGAACCCTAAAACTTCCCTAAGGTCGTTTTGACGTTATTTTTTTCCATTCTGTAACGATTTGAGGTAGGCAGAGAGACTATCTATCTATTATTTCCTTTCGCCCCGAAAGAAGTAAAAATGTAGAATTAAATTGTGGCCCAATATTTAGACGTGATAAAATCCTTTCATTTTATTCTTCCGATGCGAACTAGCCTGGCTAAATAAAACTCCCTCGGAACGGGGTCTCTAAATTTACCATAAATCATTACGAGTATAAGAGTACACGTGAGGGATTGAGATAATTTATTTTCAGGTGAAAAGTTGAAAGAATAAAATAAGAGAAGTTATTAAATTTTGTTCAAGAAAATGGGAAAAATGTCTAGTAGATACGAGTAGTTTAAACGAGAAAACATGTCCCTAATGATTTTCCTCAGACATGTCTTTGAGAGATAATGGTTTAATAAAAAGTGGTATTGCTTGAAAGTCTACAAGCTAACATCATTTTATTTTCTTATGAAAACTCGTAGCTTTTAATTCATAACATACAATTAAAATTAATTCAAAGTGAAATTTTTGAAGAAATATGTCAGACTTGGTTTACTTTTTTCATTATGTGACCATTATAGGCCAGTATTTATGTGAGCATTACACCTGATATGATATAGGAACGCAGGAATTAGAGGTAACGGAAATATTTTTAACAGATAATTAAACCCTAAGGTTCCTCCCAAATGGCATACACAGTTTTTATTTATACTGATTTGTAGGTATTTTAGAACCGGTTCATTTGAGTTGCCGGAGTGAGCCGGTTGATTGACTTTCATTGATTATATTATTTATTTAAATTTATCGTAAAACATCGTCGAAATCGCAAAAAATTTAATATATTTTTAATTTTAAAGAAAAATGCTAGATTCCTGAAAGTCAAAACGTTGTCAAAACGTCAATTTGATGTATCTGTTAGTGCTGCATCCATTATTATTTATTTTGACCTTCAAAATGGCGTCAACAACATTGCAACTTTATTTTGATATAATACGGAAAGTCTATAAAACGACAGTTCAACATATACTGACATTTGTAGTTTCATTTATATCATACATTGATCGATATTAAAACATTTTTAAATTAATCAATTATTGAACTTAAATCAAAAAGGGATATCTAGAGCATATCAAAAACATTAATAAATGAAAATCCTCATTCGGAACTATTACATTTAATAGCATTATATTGTGCTTTATAGATAAATGCTCTGAAATAATGCCGAGTAAGTTAGTCACGTCCTATAATTCCCAAAGGAACGAGAGAAATAAAGATAATAATCTTGTACCTATTATTTAGGGTACCTTAATACATACATCGGTGCGTGCTTGCGCTATCCATAGGGGTAAGTTAATACATCTTACAATCGCGCGCCAGGATATCCCGGCAACATAAATCATCGCAAACGTTCTATAACTTTGTTGTATCAGCTTGTTATTTGAAATACGTGTGTAATGCCCTACTGTTGTGTTTGGCAATTAAAACTGTGGTAAACAATAAGACAAACAGCCTGTGCCGCTTTAATAAGCGTGGAATTTCGCAAAGTAAAGTGCTCTCGATCAACACTGTTTTATGAACCATCGACAGAAAAACAAACAGTTGTAGAAAGTGAAAATCTTCAAGTTGATTTTAAAGCAAAAATCTTTTTGAATATTTTACTATTTAATCATTTTAGTTTCAATGTATGTAGTACAAGTGTTATGATAGAGTATATAGTCCTCCTGAGAATTAGCTCTCATACTTAGCAAACCCTGTAACACCTGTAAAATGTAATTCTCCTTGGGTATTAACTGAAACGCTACTTTGTTCCTAACTTATAGGGACAAATAAATTTTCATATATAAATATTCATTATATATAATGTAGAAATTTTTATCTAGAGGTTTTATAATCAAAGTTAGTGAGAATAAGGCGAAAATATAGATTGTAGAAAATATTTTAAAGATATCTAAAAACAGATTACGTTTAGATGTTGTTGTTGCTCTATAGAGCCACACATTCCTATAAAGATTATATTGAACGTTTTAAGTTCCGTTTTATGTAAGGAGCCCCTTTTTTTTACGCGGGGAATGCTTTTCGCACCTTTGGGGAAACGCAGGGCGTGTGTGGGACTCCCGGAGAATCAGTCTACTCACTAAACCCCGCAGCGGACTATCTCGGCAGTCGGAAGGAGCTCCAGGAATGCATCGGCGGCTTCTGGAGTCCTCCCTGTCATACCATCCCATACCATGCCATACCATGCCATATCATCAACCCACATCTGAGGCACATCATGGCGAGGCACATGGGGCAGGACGCTACCGCGCGTCTCACTACTCTACACAGTAAGAGGCGCCACAGTGCCCCGCCTGGGACGACATCCCCGACCGTCGTTTGTAGCGGCCACATGGCCCCCAAGATGCAAATGGCAAAATGGGGAGCTAGCGACCGCGAGCGCTTTGGCTAGCACAGGCCTGGATTTCCACCGGTCCATATCGTGAGGTGTTCAGCAGGGGTCTGTTCTTGGACTACTCCTGTGGAACATGGGTTACGACTGGGCCCTTCGAGGTCGCCTCCCCCCGGGCTGGGCGTTATTTGTTACGCCGATGACACTCTGGTTATGGCCCGGGGGGCGGACTTTGAAGAGGCCGCGCGCCTAACCACCACGGGAGTCTGATGGTCGGGTGCATTGAGGTGCTGGGCTTACGGGAGATGGCTCTTCCGACAGCTTGCTCCAAAGCTGGTGGCGCTGCATGTGCCCTAGAGTGACTTTTACCCAATTTGGGTGGACCCAGCGTCGCAACGAGACGGCTGTACACGGGGGTTGAAAAGTAAATGGTACTGTATGGTGCACCAGTATGGGCGGCGGCTCTAACCGCTCAGAATAGGCCTTCAGAGGATATTGGCGGTTAGAGCGATACGCGGTTACCGCACCATATCGACGGAGGCGGCGTGCGCATTGGCTGGTACTCCCCCGTAGAATTTGGAGGCGGAAGTGCTCGCCGAAGTATATCGCCGGACGGCTGAGTTCCGGGCTCAGCCGGCAGTAGGCCTACGCCCGAAGATATACGCAATTGGTCTAAGGCCACTCGTCGAGCCACGATGGCTCGTTGGTCTTAACAGCAGCTCGTTTGCCGTTGTAAGCAGGCGCTAGGAGGGTTCCGGATGACTTAATAATAGCAGTTAAACTAGCAGTTCCCGGATCCCTCCTATTACATGCGCAGAATGGCACACCGTGTGGTTCTTTGTTTTTTTTTGGTTTTTTAAACCAAAATAATGCCTGGATTTCCACACCGTACCAACCGATAAACTTTACCATACTGTCGCGCAGATAGGCCCCAATAACGGCCCGCAGGTAGAGCGGCACAGCATAAAATTCAAGGGCCGCCTTTATCATCTGCCAATATCAAGGCCAACCGCCAACGCCACCCCCCTGATCGGACTCCGAATCCGACAAGGAACGTGTGATGGCTTAGCGGGATACTACGCAAAAATATATTTGATGTGAATAACTCTGCTTGCTGCTAAGAATCTAGTATTTGATACATTGACGATTACTATCTTCTCGCATCAACCAGCTATTTGTGGTAATGCACTACTGCATTTCTGTCGACTTGTCATCTTGATGTCATCTTTGAATGTCTTTCTCTTTTCTCTTTTTTGTAAAAGACATCGCCCGCACTAGGAATATAAACTGTGTCGCAGGGAAACTCAGAACTCAGAACCATATTTTGTGGGTCACACAAAGCGTTGTTCCATGTAGGGATTGAATCAACTACATTCAGTAGTGAGCCACGGGGTGACTGCTGAAACCAATACACAATCCGTGCACATATATGTACATTAAACAGTTTAAGAACTAAAATAAACCACACCTGAAATCAATTAGTTATATAAAATATGTTAAAACATGATCTGTGATATGAGTATATGCAGTAGAATAAAAAGGATTATATGTCATGTAATTATTTAAAGTGTTAATAAGTAGGTTTCAAACATATAGATATAAGTATCACATACTAACAAGGACGACTGATGATTTTCACTGTCGACGGAGTGGAACGCAAATTAAATCTGATCGTAACTAATATCATTTAATTCTGTGTAGATCCAAAGAAAGTTAGTCAAATCATAGCTCAACTTTTACGTGAGTACGTAGGGGACAAACCACAAAAGTTTTGATTCTACCTATTATGGCTTCGGTAACAAAACCGGACCCCTGGCTTGAAGTTACTAACCCGTTATTTACGCTGATTCTATTAACGTTATGTTTTGGTTATATAATACGAGCACAAGGCTTCCTTGTGGACCTTTTAGTTTTACTTTAAAATATTAAACTACTATTCATTAAATATATAATAATTTCACAGTTAAAAGGGAGTGTCAATGCCGATGAAGAACTTTTCGTCCTTGACAATTAGCTGAATACAGACTTTTGTTTTTACACAATCAATGTTTCACATTATTCTCTCAGCAGAGCTAAGCCTTCGAGCGACCCGAATGGACTGTTCAATGAAGCACAAAATACTAAGAAATATTACTTATGTATATAACGGTACGTAGCGACACAGCGCTGTATTGACATTAAGATCGCGCACCGATGCCCCTTAAAATCTTATCCCTCGAAAAGACTTGCTTGGCAAATTGGTAAGTCCTAAAATATTTTATCATTCTGGTTCAGAATTGTTTTGAACAATTGAAATGAAATATTTGAGAATGAGAAAAGCTAATAAGTCGGTCCCACTACTCTCATCACTATTTGTGTGTTGACGGATTAAGAATACGGAGTGTTGACACCCCTATTCATCTCGTGGGTGTCGTAAGAGCCGACTAAGGGAACAAACTACGCAGGACAACAGCACTGCAAAGAGAAGGAAAACTTGACACAAACCCTATACCAACCTGTTTTGCCAGCACGGTATAGTGGGTCAAAACTTCCTTTCTAAGGAGAGGCCTATGCCCAGTCGACTACTGATGATGATGACTATTCTCCTCATTAATCCATTGACCAGCTTCGAAAATAAAATCGTGAACATTAGCATAACCTTAGGAAGCATGTAAATAGCATTTGTAATATTGTATATAACCATTTAGGTCCATATTTAGAGATTAACAAATCGTTAAATAAATAAAACTTCTGTAATTCTGTTTATGTTATTAGAACGTTATACAAAACAAAAGAACTGAGATTTATTACCTTTTATTGGATTAAAGATTAATTAAATGTTCAACTCAGCGCAACATTTTTACGTCTGCAATATAACACCAAACTTTAGTGATAACGATTACAGCAGTAAATTGGTGTTACATTATGTTTTCACTTCCACTCAGGCGTAATTTTCTCCAATTTGTACAAAGGTCTGTACTGTGCGCTAGACAGTAAATTTTTTTAAAACTGACAACCGTCTATAAACTCGATGGTAATATTAATAAAAAAAAAATGAAATAAAAAATCAAATTCAAAACTTGTTTTTAGTCAATTGATTTCTATGTGGACACGTGTCGAATTTATAGAGATGAATAGAATATCTTATTCGTGTTCTGTCCCTCTACCTTAATTATTTAGATTTAGAAAGAAACAAAACGAGATAGTTTTTGTCCATTGGTGTAAGCGTGTGTGCTTTATTCAATTATCTACAAATAATAAACTGAAGAATATTTGTGTTACACAAATGGAAGCATTAAACTTAGATAAGTCTTATAGTTCGAGCAAAGTACATCTGATTTTAACATTATATTTATTCGTTGGAATATGTAAGACTACCACTCCACTCCCTAAGTGCATTAGCAATGGGTAAATTCTCTCAAACGTCGATGTTTAGAGCTTTACGTTTTTTCTTACACCTCTTTGGATAGGTACATTCCCTTTTACTAAAACAATACTCGCCTTAACGCACTCTCTGGAAAACCTTTTGTAAATTGAGAGGCTCAAATTCGGTGTTATCCATGCGTGGAGCCCCTAAAACTGTCGAGAAGCCTCTAACTTGACACTAGAGTAGAGATACTATATATTTTTTTAATAATAAACGGTACCTACCTTCTGTTACTTCAAGGCAGGGTTGTTGTATGACTGACCTGTTGGTTTAGTGGTTAGTGATTCTCACTGCTAAGTCAGAGGTCGTGGATTCGATTCCCGGCCAGGACAAATAATTGTGTGATGAGCACGATTATTTGTTCTATATATGGGTGTCATTTATCGCTAAAGAAAGAAAGAAGAAGAAAGAAAACATATTTTTGTTTCTGAAATACAAGACGGCTTTCACTAACAATATTTCATGTACAAATTTATAAATTTATTATATGTATGTTTATCAGCAGTCTGGTACCATAGTACAGGCTCTGCCTAGTTTGGGATCAGATGGCCGTGTGTGAGATGTGTGAAATCAGTAGTATTAATGTCAGTTCCTTGACTTAGTGCTGTGTTTAAGTTGATATTGGAATCTGAAATTATTATTTATTTTTGATGTTCATAGTTATAAGCAGTTACCCTCTTAATTACTTACTTTATATATTAGTTCTAAAACAGACCATTGACGCTACGATAAAGGCTAATTTATCAACACTTAATTTGTCATGAATTGCACAAACTGATTGCACGGTCCATCAGAGGTTTCATAAACCCCAGCAATTAACATTTGGTTATGTTTAATGCGATTTCAGCTTTTATCGATGCGATCTCATTTCGTTCTACGCAGTAAAAACTAATTAACTAACGATGGTCTCACAAAAGAAATTAAATGTAGGTACAGTCTTTTTATTTTGAGCAAGGTTTTTTTTATGGAAAGTTGTAGGTACTGATTTTATGGAGACTTAGAAAGAGACTTACTCACTTAGAGACTGCTTTAAAAATATTTATTCCCTTATCTCTTCGTACTTTTCACAAGGTACAACTAAACTAAGACTTGGTCATCATTCTGTGTCGAAGGCGCTTACAATGGGATGTCCTCAGGGATCGGTGCTAGGTCCATACTTGTGGAATATCGGCTTCGACGATTTTCTTGCGATACCAATACCATCCGGATGTACTCCGAACGCGTATGCTGATGACGGCTTATTACTGGTGGAATCTGATACTAGGGCGGGGCTTGAGAGATTAGCCAATAGATGTTTGAACTTGATATCTCAATGGGGTGAACGTACCTAATCGCTTAACTTTTGCACCCAACAAAACCTTCCAGCTACTTTTAAAAGGTAACCTCAAATCACCGCCGAGCATTAGATTTGACAATGTTACTGTAAAAAATAAAACCTCAGTGTGTTATCTAGGATTAGTTTTAGAAAGAAACTTTTCATTTATCGAACATATTAACATAGTTAATGAAAGGTCTAAAAAGAGTTTCTGTGCATTGACAAGGATATCAACTGCGACATGGGGTCTATCATTTAATACATTAAAGATCATATACGGAGCTACTTATTTAGGTTCTATGTGCTATGGTGCACCTGTATGGGCCGATAGGGCGACCGTAGGCACTGTCCGTCGCAAACTGTTACAAGGCCAACGACTAGCACTGATATTTTTGTGCAAAGCATATAGGACGGTTATCACTGAGGCTTTGCCGGTGTTGGCAGGTGTGCTTCCGGTCGATCTCGAGGTGCAGAGACGTGCAGCCATGTACTATTCAAGACAAAACATGGAATGCGATTTTTTGGGCGCGCGGGATCGCGGTAAAATTACAGATTGCTTCAACAGCAGTCCGATGTCTATAATGACCTCATAGACGAATGGCAGCAACGCTGGGACGAATCATCCAAGGGGCGCCATCTTTACCAATTATTTCCATCTGTTCGCGAACTTTTATCGAGGACATGGCTGGAGGTGGATCACTGTGTCGCTCAATTTCTTACGGGTCATGGTAACTTTAAGAGCAAGTTGTATTCATTTAAATTAGTCGAGTCACCATTGTGTCAATGCTCAACACCTAACTCTCACTATGAACAATCTGCTCATCATATCCTCTGGGAATGTAGTCTTTGGTATAATGAACGTAATATAATGCTGAATAGCTTGCAGGTGACATCTGGGGCGGTATACTATGGGGATCTTGTGTCAACTAGGGTGAATTTCCGTGCGTTTAGGCGATTCTGCCATACATATTATAGAAATCAAATATAGCTCACGTAGGACCCGTAATATTTTGTGGCCGTGGTGCTTCCCTGTTTAAAAGAGTGTATGCCTATTTTACTTCATTTTGTCTCCCGCTTTGCTAAGGAGGGAAGTGGATTTACTGTATTTCCAACTCCTCCAATTTTCTTCTGATTAATTTCTTTAAAATTCTTCCTGGGACTTCCCGAGTGTCATAACTCGGTGTGTTCGTGGGTCACTGCTGTGGATCCTGGTGTACAGGAGTTACAGTGGTGGGCGTTCACTAAGAATCAAATAAATGAAATAAAAATGTATTACTAATTAACAAATAATTTTAGAAGAGATAGAGAGATTACTTTTTTCTCAGTGCTTTATGCAACCCTGACCTGCTAGAGAATGTAAGTAATAACGCCATTCATGCAGTATGCAATAAAAGCTACGAGACTGTTAATCTAGAGATTAGTAACCTTGACTGGTAAGCCATAGGTTCTGGGTTCGAGCCCCCCTATGGACAAATAATTGTGTGATGAGCACGATCATTCGTTCTGTGTCTGGATGTAATTTATCCATAATATGTATGTATTTAGAAATATTTTATTTTATTTTAATTCTTTATGCACAAGTATGAGTTGTACTATGGCGGTTTTAATGCCACAGGCATTTTCTCCCAGTCTACCTCAGGGTGGTGCTGAAATTTGTGACTAGGTGTACTAGACAATGATATGTAAAGTAAAAGAAGAATATTGATAAGTTAGACAGAAACAATGCGATCACTATACATACATACATACGTACCAAATACATACTCATACATAAATACTTACCAAGTTACATACATACATAAACCTACATATTAATAATATAGAAAACTTTTTTTTCCCTAGGAGGGAGAAATGGGTGAGTTGAGAATGGAATAGAAAGTGGTGAGAGCGCGCCGCTGGCGGCGCTGACGAATACTAGTGAGCCAGTTCAATTCGCGACGAAAGGAGGAGACATGGTCGTATTTGCGAACGTTGAAGAGGAATCGAATGCAGTTATTCAGAAGGCGGCGGTATTTATTGAGAAGATCTGCATTCAGGTCATAATAGCATACATCACCATAATCCAAGATGGGGTCATTAAGGGTTTGCACAAGCATCGCTTTGTATCGGAGGGAGGATATTCTTAAGCCGATAAAGGGCCCGTAGCGTACCTGTGACTCTCTGGCTGACGCTCGTGACCTGTGTTTGCCAGCTGAACTTGGAGTCGATAATTAGGTCTAGGTTCTTAACAGCAGGGTTAAAGGAAAGGCTAGGCCGTTAAAGGTAATAGGTAGCAGTTTACCAGGTCTAACCTTCCAATCATACGTTGACTGCCTATGATGATGGCTTGACTCTTCATTGGGTTCACAGTCAAACCAAAGCTAATAGCTCAATCATTAATGGCCCACAGGTCGTTGTTTCCCCTCAGGATGGCCTCATCTATGTTGTCTATCGAGGCTTCATAATAGAGCTGCAAATCATCAATGTAAAGATGGTACGCACATTGAAGGTTTGGAGTGATGGGATTGATAAACATTGCTGTAGTAATTTGTATAAGGGGTTTAAATAGTTTGGGAATCCCTGATCTAAGTAATAACTGAAGTTCTCCATTCAAGTACGAGTATAAGCAATATTTCGTCGTCATACGTCGTCATATAAGAAATATTTCTTTTCTACTATTGCATTTCCTTCTTATCTACTTTCTCTATTTCTTTTCCTTAGCTCCTAATTTTGCCATTTAAACCTCTTTTAAACTTTTGAAAACACAATTCAACCTCAGGAATTTTAAAAATGGTTTCAGTCTGCTGTTTTGAAATTCCGGTAATAAGAATTTAGTTTGACGTAATTACGTTAAGTATGAAAAATATAAAAACATAATATTTTGTACCAAATATGTCTCAATAATATTAAAAAATTAATAATTTAAAGATGCGGTTAACGATGTGTTGTAATTTTGTACTTTTTGATAGCTCTAGGGCTGTAGCAAAGTTTTTAAATTTAACTCCATTTAATTTTTCATGTCCTTTTTACTTTTAGTAGCCTGTATTTGCAGCGGCTCAGAGCAGATTGAACAAGTGTTGTTAACTTCACGTAGCAACAAAAACTGGGAACGACCTCTCTGATAGAATTAGAGTTAACAAACTGAAACGGCCCTGCGCTGGGTAACTTATTAAACTTTTTCGTATAACTACTACATTGATACGAACAACTGGGAGAGTTAAGTAACAAAATTTTTATGGCAGACTCGTACTTGGTAATAGTTTCGTAAGTTAATCTTAAGTGGCCACAATATACTTGACTACAATTGATGGTTCTGCCCTTTATTTAAGTATGGTCATGGGCTTTTAACTTAATATATCTACAGGTTTATCTTAAAAAAAAACGGATATAATCTACTCGAGGTCTTTGGTATCTACGAGTATATTAGAGAGAAAAGTTTTTATAGCTTGTCGTTGAAGTTGTGTTATTTTAAAATTTACAGCTAAAGTAATATTATGATAGTCTAGTTTATAATTATGGTATCTGTTTATAATTGAAGAAATGGGGATGGTGACACTTCGTATTCTTAATCCGTCACCACATGGAAAGTGTCTACATTTTATACTATTTAAATGATTTATGATGATTGATTGTAAAGAAGAAGACCGGGATCTGAAAAACGACGTACTCTAATGACCAACAATGCAGTTACCCAGATTTGTAACACTTCTCCCTCTGCGCTGGTTAAGGTGATGATCCGTTGGGGTTACTACATGACAAAACAAAAACAATTTGTGATGCTTCCTAATACGAATATCTGTGTTGGTTCACTAGAAGTTAGTAGGAGATAGTAACAGTCTAATTTAATTCATTTTGCGTTGGTTTAATTCACTGAATCAGGCTTCAAAGTAAGGTTCAGCATTAGCTTAATTTTTGGGTCACCTATGTCTGCTGCTTATCTATGGTGTATTTAGGGAAAATTATTGTTAGAACGCAGTAATGGGATTCACTAAGTGTATTGGCACAATCCTAACTCAATCAGTTAGTGAATTAAACCTAACGACAATACAGAGTTATAGTTCGATATAGGACAAATGAAGACATATCATAGGTATAACAAGATAACGAAGAGAAAATTAATTTTCCATCAAAAATGTAAAAAAAAAAACACAATCATTATTTATTTTATAGCAGTAGGTAGTAGAAAACAAAACATATTATTTTTGGTATTTTATATTAATAATAGTATCTGATTTTGGATTAAAGCGATATTTTCGCCCACAGTTTCATTCTAATATCCTAAAAAATATTGCGATTTATTAATCGTTTTGAAATATATTTTTAAGCCAGTAATTAAATTACATTAAACGTGTAATAAATTGATAAATAACTTGATAGTATTAATCTAATGATTTAATTCTTAATTTCACAATAATTTATATAGATAAGTATGTACTTGACAGTTTCATCAAGTTAAATTAATTCTGAAATCCTACAAATTTTGTCACTTATACTTAAAATAGAACATTAAAAGTATATCTTACGACAAAATATTTGTGAACTAAATACCATAGTCAACAAATAAACCCTTTTAGGATACCACAATTTGGCTTTTACAAAGATAAGCTGAATAATGTTGCTAGAGTTAAGATTACTTCAACACAGTCGAAGTTGTTAAGTTTATTTCCTACTGTAAAGGACTCTCAGACAAAAGAGCAACAGTAAAGATTTCAGTACTTTCCTCTAAGCTTTAAACATCACATTTTTGATTGGAGTGCTTTTTAAAAACAGATAAATTTGAGATGTTTTCTGCGTTGTACCGACAAGTTTTAGAAATTATTTTTCCGCAGAACATTCCTGTGTGCCTTTAAACCATTAATCAGGCTTCACTTTGGCAGTGACCCAACGTCCTTACTACCCTCTCATTTGTATTTACTGAAAGAGTTTTCAGATCATAAATCATGGCATTTTGATGAATGAATCCATTGAATTTTTTTTCAAATCTCTGAGAGGCCACGTCTGGGTTTAAAACTCAAATACGCTAATAAACGCGTTGAGTTATTCAACCGACAATATTTCAGATAAGTTAATGATGTCATTTATTTTGCTATTAAATTTATTACTGCGAATTCTACTTGCAAATTTCAGCTCTCACTTTAAGTTATCGGGAAGGTGGGCGAAATGTGCCTAATTAATTTCACAAAGTGTAAGTGCGAAGACTTAAGTCGCTTTTATTTCGGATAAACTGAGCTAGTATAAATTCGACAGTAGGTGGATAACTCGTTTAGTACTAATATATTTCTTTATTTTGCTTAATAATAGAAATAATAATAATAATAATAATAATAATAATTTATTGACATTTAAGTTGGTACACATATGATTGAGAATCCCCTGGCTCCAAAGCAAAGCTCTTTGTTTTTTCATCACGTATAGCTCTTGTCTTCAAAAATCTTTAGGATAATGAACCAATTCAACCAATTAAGTTTAGTAACTAACTGGTAAACTGAGAGTGCCACAGCTAATGTCACTGCAAGAAAATGGATTCATTTTTAAAGATGGAAGAATGGAAAATAATTTAAGAAAAATACTAAAGATGCTGTTACTGTTGTTGACTTATGAGGTAAATGTGCAGATAATTGCCTATTTCACTCCGATTTGTTGATAAATATTGAAATAATTCGTGTTTTTTTGCTATATTTAGTCAATATGGTTAGTGTTATAATGGTTTTTTCTCAACCAAGTACTTTAAAATATAAAGAACTGTAACAAAAAATACAATTGCTGTATATTTACACAGTAAGATATATCTGATATCGTTTGAAAATATCATGATATTATAATTTCTTCTTAGAAAGCGGCAAGTATTGGCCTCACACACTACACAGTATAGTCGATAGCGCGATGAATAGCCCATCTCCGGCGGTGCGATAGTGCCGGAAGGAGCTACGGTCCCTCAGCCTTTTAACGAGTCATGTCTTTTTTAATCGGTAGTGTTTCTGTAGTTCCAAGGAATAAAAGCGCTTTGCGGTTTCGTGGTTTTTTTTGCTTGCGTATTTTGTTAGGATAGAGGTTTCGTAGAGATTAGTAGGTGCACTATAAAATGAACAAGTCCTTCAGGTTTGTGATTTTTAATTGTTGTTTTTACTTTTAGTAGGTTTTGAGCTGATTTAAGTTACAATACATAATTGATTCGATATTAATTCCATTACAAATTCAAATTCCATTTCCAAATATCTTTATTTCATAAAAAAAAAATTGTTTAAAATCGTCTTTTATGTAAACTTTAAAGTCACATCAACACACACACATAATATCAGCAATCTCTGTTTCGTCAATTAGGAAAATAAATTTAATAAAAATTATACTTATACAAAATCTATGATACACCTGAGTCGATCTACAACCAACAACACCAAGGGGTTGAGCCTTATGAGAAGAAAGTGCAAACAAACTCATGGTCACTCTTTTGCAATTGACAGATAAATACTATGGCATCATTAACTATACCACAACATTGTTCTCATGTGTGCCAGTATGTCGGTTTTTAAGGACTAAACGGTAAAAAGACAATTAAGAGAAAAAAAGATTAGGAAAAAAAGATCAAATAAAAGAAAAAGTGATGTGAAACATAAAAAAAAGAAAAGAATAACAATAAAAAAAAACGCCTCACAACACACTGAACATCATCATCATCATACAATAGGCATTTTCTGTCAATATTTACAGAATCAATGGCTTGGTAAATAAATATTTCTGTTACGTTACAAATATGTTTTATTACCTACTTACTACAGTATGTTCATCAAAGCTACGTAGAGGTATATGATTCACTCCAAATTTCGTGGGCCATATTTTTGATCTGGGTTATAGAGACGAATTTCTTGCTGTCTGCCGTTGCGTCTCCCCGCTACTATTGAAATTCACCACCAGTAGTATTAATACAGTTATAAATATATTAACTGATAATATCGCAACACACGAAAAGAGATGGGGCTACCGTTGCATTTTATGCCGTGGAAGTGGGCGCGAGGGGTATACCATCTAAATCCCTCTATGACCTGCTTAAAGACCTTGAATTGCCAAGAGCTTCAGCAAGCTCTTTTCTCGAACGAATATCGAAAGCTAGGTAGAGGGGGTAACACAGCAGACAGTGGAGGTGAATGCTGCCGCGTTGCAAGGAGTACTCCCTAAACCTATTCCTGGGTCGCAAAGTCCAAGGCGCCATCCACGGAATGGTAAGAAATAGGTCTTCTTACTATCAAACCTACCTTTGTTCCTATGTAACACCTTTGTAATTAACTAGAATTTTATGTTGTAAAGACATCAAAGAAATAATTGCTCAGACATCTGCTCGCTATTAACTTCTAAACTTAAGACTTTCTAAGTCTATGAGGCATGAGTTTTTTGTCACGACCAAAAATGGAATATTACTAAACTCTAAATGAACATACGCAACTATCGCCGGTAGTCAGATGTCTGATTTTAAGTAACTCGTGTTCTAAGACTTAAAATTACTTTTCAATAGGGAATAACACAGAATATACAAGTCTTTTTTTAACCATTTCTACTAGTTATTACATTACCAAAAATTAATAAACAATTGAGCTAATTTTTTTTACAAAAATCACCATCATTTTCGGGCTATTTAAAAGCGCTCATTCTGTGATGTCATATTACAGTGAGTTCGATGTCAACAACGAAGTGTTTAGTTCACAAAGTTACTGAAAGTTAAAAAAAGTGAGTGGTAAATTCAACTTATTGGAAAACCCATGGAAAAGTTTATCATATTGTGTCTTTCCTATGTGCTAAAATAACATCAAAGCTGTACCTGACAAAGTAGTATTAGTAATAGTATTCCCTTATGCCCAAAGATACGACGACCGGATGGCGTGGTGGTTTGTGTAACGGACTGCTATTCCAAAGGTCGCGGGTTCGATTCCCGCTCAATTCAAACGTTTGTGTGCATGAACATTTAATGTTTGATTTGGTCTGGGTGTTTCTATGTATAATATGTATGTATTTACAAAAAAAAAAGTATTTATGTATTTATATCAGTTGTTTAGTACCCATAGCACAAGCTCTGCTTAGTTTGGGACTAGATGGCGTTGTGTGAATGTGGTAGATTATTATTATTATACAGGTGTAAAAAAAAGTGGTGCAAGGCCATGAGAAGAGACACTTTGACGAAAATATAACCTAGTTTACAAAAGCTCGTAAAGATTTATTTATTAGTTTTATTCTTTCACAATACATTTCATCACTATATTGTGTTCAGGTTTTATTCCTCCAATAGCTTTGCGCTTTAGAAATTTTGCGTGGGAATTAAAAAAAAATACCACTTTTTGGTGATGCGCGATCCCTTGAACGAATACGTAGAAATGTGGCTTCACTCTGCATTCTCTAACGAATATATCATGGAGAGTGCTCCGAGGAATTGTTCGGACTAATACCTCACACATCTCACATACGGTCGTCTGATTCCAAAAGGAAAATAAATAGAAGTAGGAAAACACTAAGATAATTATTCAGGCAATGTCATAAAAACCGGACCTTGGATCCCAGAAAGGATATTATGTGAAAATTTACAAATATTGCCGTGGGAGAGCTATGCTTTGACAAATAGGCCGGAGTGATACCACGGCCTCACAGAAACTACTAACTAACTCTTTAGCTACAAGTGTCCATGGTCGGCGGCAATAACTGTTTGCTTCCTATGCCATAAAAAAAATTATATAATTATATACAGAGTTGTCGGTAACGGTAACACTGTCGCGAGTTCAATTGTTTTTTCCAATCTCAAAAAATGCCCAAAGGACCAAAAGAAGTTTTTCCTTAAAAATACTTTGAGGTTAACTGGATATACTGTACCCCGTGTAGATATTTTGTTGACAAAACATCTGATTTTCTTTTTGAACCGTATAAGCGAACATATAGGACAAAGCTAATGAATAATATAACTGTGATCGGAGTGTGCTCTGTGTGGAACCATGTTTAACTGCTAATTAGATTTAAGACAAATTAGAGCGTTAACGTGCATGTACACAGATCATGTGTAATGATGTTCCATTAATTATGGTGTTGGGAAACCAATTTGGATATTCGGACAAACACTGGTAGTATTTGTTGTTTAAATTTGAACTAATTACTAATAATAACGCTAACGCAAAGCCTATTAATGTTTTTTTTTTGTAAAATAAACGAATATGTTAGTTTAACAATAATTTCTGAGGGAAGTGGTGGCATGTGTTAAAACACAGATTACACCTACATACTCGTAGTTTGTTGATGGTGTTCGTAGTTCTTTTGTCCTACAATTTCTTAGTCCGTGCAGGTGAACAATCATCACATCAACACCCTTTACTAGTCCACTGCTGGACATAGGCCTCTCCTTAGAAATGAGGTTTTATTTCAATTTTACATACAATGCTTTGCGTACTCAGTCCGTTTTATATGATCTATCTGATAGTGTTTTCTATTGCACATACTAGTTTTCAACAAAAAAAAGTGGATAAATCAATTTGAAACACTAACATAGCAGGCACCTTTTAAGACGTTACAGTGAAATATTAAAATAAAAACAAATATGAACATTTTCATTTTTTTTTGTTTTGCCCATTGGGCTTATAGTTTTGAATCGTATACCTACACGATTCAATGTTTTTAATATGATTGTATATTAACAGAGGTTGCCATTTAATTTTGAAATCTTTTTATTTTAACATAATTTTATAATGTGAATTTTCCAATCGATTAAGGGGGGGACTTGCGATCAAGTGGTCGTGGGTTCAAATTCTGACCAGTACTAGCGACGTGAACCCATTCTTAACCAAAGTTAATAAAGAGCTATAAGAATGTAGTTACCTACTAAAATGTAAAGATAATAATCATAAAAGCATTATCCTGTTCGTAGTCATATAAAAATAAATTATTTTCCTAAAATGTATAAATCTCTTTTCTTCAAAACATATTTTAGAATGTGGTATGTTAAGGTGAGGGAGGCTGTTTACGTAATAAGCACAATTAAGTCATTCGTTTCCTCAATTAGCCCTCATAATTTGTGTGAGAACACAAGCAGCTGACAGTACGAAAGGCAAGCAATTATTTTTTCTTCAGGTAATATAACTCGGTTAAATAATAATTTGTAAATTATTTTATAACAATCTGGTTTTATTGTTGAATATAACATCAAAGGTTATACAAGCGGCTTGATGATTACACTTTTCATCACACTTGTATTTCAAATAATTATTTACGCTGGTAGGCAATTATTGAATTGTTATTCTAAAAGACTTTGAATGAAGAATGAAATGATTGAATTGCAAATAGAATTCACTTTTTACCAAATATAAAGCTGTAAAATTTGAACGGTCTTAGAATTCTTTAATAGAAAATCAGAATAGATGTACATTAGTCTTGATATCACCTATATCAATCATAATAAATTTTATATGTAAGTATGTGAATTTATATCACACTTGAATCTTTTTTTATAATTTTTCCTTTGATTTCTCTCCATTACGAGTACCACAGAAGTAAATATGACATTTTGATAAAGGTTCCCTGTGTAATAATGTAGGTTAGATGGCTCGGACTTCTCGGCTACAGTCAGTTCGAGTTACAGGTATAATACATGGACTAACTCGATCTTAACAAGTTTTCCTTTCATTTTGAACAGCCAATTTTTTGAATATGAAACACAACGTTATCTTTACGTTAGCTTGTTCTATGAAAGCTGGATTTCAACACATATTATACATAGAAAACACCCAAACTTCGAAACAAATAGTTGCAGATTATACAAACATTTGGTCGGATCCGGCAATCAAACCTGAGACTGTGACAGCTGTGCTGAGGCACAGCAGTCGCATACGCATTCACTGAACCACCGAGGCAGTCAATCTTAAAGTGCTCGGTTGACAGCAATCCCGTCGGATACCACCCACTGGTGGGGTGGTTAGGTAAGACTCGGACCGATCAAAACCGGCACGCCGTCTCGGGTACCAGTTACCGGGGAACCAGGTGTAGGAAACTACCCTAGAAAGGAAATCCCTGGTATTCCTACGTATCTCGGGATCATCTGCGTGTAGATGACTTCCCTCCTGTGTGGGAACCCCTCTGTCCTGTTTGTGATCCCGAAAGCTCGTCTCGCCACCACTCCGGCCTGCTTCTGTTAGGGTGACAAATGGCCTCACCTAGCATCCCTAGGCCTGCGCTCTTGGAGGATGGAGGCCGTTCTGCGACCTTCGGCGCCTGAGTAGAAGAAGAAGAGAAGCATTACTTGCTCGTAGAAGGAGACGGCGGTTTTCCACGCAGTCTCGCTCCGTACCATGGCGACAATCATGTTACCGAGCGAGAGAATTCCCACTCCGAATAGGTTTGCCCTGAATTAGTGATTATCGCATAAGTGAGATTATAATTATCGTTGACAAAATTTTTTAGTCTGCAACCTGTGCAAGTGCAGTGTAGGGTCTGGGTAGACCTTTTGAAGAAAGGACCATAGTTTTGAGTCGGCCTGTCCATACAGACGGCATACGGGCCCCAGCCATCGTGTAGCTATGATTATATTGCAAAGAATTAAACTACATGAAGTTATATACATATAAATGATTCATGTAAATAATCAACAACAATACAAACATATACACAAGATCGTAACACTAAACTACCATCAAATATAATATCGCACCGTAGGCCCATAACCGTTTAAAACATTTATGATCCAACATCCAAAATATTTTCCTTCTCGAGTCTATATAACAATAAAAGAGCATAAAATGTGTTTTTATAAGACATAAAAGCCTGGAGCTGAAGTTATAACAGTCTTTTTTGTAAAGTCACAGAACAAGAGTCGTACATCAGAAAGAGCTGTCTCTATAGCTTTTTGTTTGGGTAATTCTACTTTGTGCTCTCTAAGTTGTATATTTAAGAGGAGATATATATTATCGTGAATACCCATTTCAAGCAACAATAGGCCTGATTTGTTTTAGAAATATTTTAAGAGCATGCCTTACAACTTATGTAACTAATTTTAATATTCGTTGTATTTTATTGTCAGAATATTTTCCATTGCCTGCCAAATAAACGGTCTTATTAAGATCAGTAAATGAGATTTAAAAAAATTGTGACACTTAATACGGTAAGGACTTCTTTTGTATGTTTATGTAAACTTTACTTTCCTCAATTCCATATTTTAGTCATTGAAAAAACATAGTTTGTTCCAAATTGTAATGAGAAGTTATGTCTCGATCTTAGAAATGGTTGATAAATAAATTTGTCAAGATTTAGTATCATCTATCCCCGAACATATAAATTATTATTACATTAGAAAGTAAATTTAACAAATCGTGATTCAGATAACTATGTTGTTGACACGTAAGAACTGTATGTTCAACTATACAGAATTATTTATAACTTTAAGCACTTGTGTACATCAGCGGACTTAATGCCCAGGGCATTCTCTACCAGCCAACCTTTGGGTGGTGTAGAAATCTGGTGAGGTTCTGGTGCAAGGTTACAGCTGTTATATTAATTATATAGTTTTAACTAGCATATACAGTTACACATACACACACACATATATATGTATGTATATATATATATATATATATAAAACAAAAATAAAATGAAATTTATTTGCCGAATAAAGTCTTGGTTACATTTTGTATTTGGTTTACATCTTATTGTCATTAGATTGACACTGAATTCAGTGTACGAATGTTTGGTAAATTAATATTTTTTTTTTTTAACAAACAGTAAGAAAGGCTTATTTCATCTTATATTAATTTTCCCACACGTGTTCTTGTCATACTAATCCTATATGCAAGTCGAATTTTTGGATAATATGACTCAATTGGTGTATAGTAATAACACAGTTCAAGCAGTGTGGGCTATATATTTGCTTTTTACCAGAAGCGCCAGTTCCATTTTCAGAGATAATCACTCTTGTCTCTAATCTTCCTCAAGAAATTAACTAAAATGGATAATAGAATTCATTTTCAGTTGCATTCATAGTGAAGGAAAACTTTACTGTGAAGGAAAGTAAAAAGTCATTTGGCATTTGCTGGCAGTAATAGATATTATATGATTTATACGCGACGCTAACATTAAATTCCTTTGTAAATTGAGAAGAAGTCCTGCCTCGTTTACTATGCTTTCTTTAAATTTTAAATCTTACAAAGAAAAAATAACTTTAAACAGTCATCTACGTCTAAAATTTTCCTGTACTTACGAAAACTGAAATAACGTTAGTTTGAGACAAGCCCTAGCTCGAGTATATTACAGCGATATTATTTACAGGCACAAAGCTTTGAAGTGGTAGTTCTTCAACGTCAAAACATAAGTTCGTAAAGGCTGTAATAACTGACCACCCTAATTTAGTAGTTCAATCCAGTTATATTTAACATGCAATGCCCTAAAGGAAAAAGGTTTTGTGTACTCTGTGAGTTAGAATTTCTTATCGCCATTTAGCACATACATGAGGATCATCTCATAAAATAGGCAATTTAATGCATTATTAAATTAACAAAAACGATCGAGACGATTATTTTTAACTTCCCAAATATTATAAAACTCGTCCAAAATACACTGAGTGTCTTAGATATTGTTCGCAACTTTCATTTTAGTTAATGTAAGTTGTAGTAAGTAATTGTTTGACCCTGAATCAGTTCCAAATACAGTTCTAAAATCATCATCATCAATAGCCTTTTTTGTAGTTTACTTCCTTAGACGGCTCTAACGAAACCATCAGGATGAATAGGGGTGGCGACACTCTATATTCTTAATCCGGATACGGTTCTAAAATAAATAACCTAAATAAATAAAAACTAAAAATTACAGAAACAAAACTGTAGTATACCAAAATAATTTTTTATGCTTCAAGATAAATATTTGTTTCATACAGAGATAAACGGCAAGTCTTTCAGATAGTTGACGGCCACCGGAAGAGGGGCGCCGCGGTCGCCACATCCGCCTTTCTCACACTGATGTAAGTCTGTTTTTATACTTGAACTTTTCTAAAGCGCCCCACCAAGTATTAAGTGTCGAAATTGTTTGCTGCGCCTTTACAAACAAAAGAAGAAAGTGGAATACATTTAATACTATTGAGTATATATTATATTTATAGAATATTGAAGCATACTCCAATTCTGAAATTCTAGGCTATAATAATTATAACTTTGTGAAATCCTTCGCATTTTTCTTTTAATATACCTTTAATGATATATTATCTACTGTCCGTATGGTGAGGGATTAAGAATACGGAATGTCACCACCCCTATTCTTCCCGTGGGTGTCGTAAGAGCCGACAAAGGGAACAAACTACGCAGGACAACAACACTGCAAAAGAGAAGGAAAACTTGAAACAAATCCTATACCAACCCGTCTTGCCAGCGTGGTATAGTAGACCAAACCCTCCCTTCAGTGGACTAGTAAAGGCTGTTGATGATGATGTATTACCGACTTCAATCACTCAACATTATAATACATATTAAATAATTAATTATCCCCTTAATTTCCAATATTTTTCAAATTCAAATGAGGCGAAATGAGAACTACGCTGCCAAATAAAAAAGTTATTTTCATAATAATTTCAAAAATAACAGAGTTTATCTATTTAGTTTTTAAAGTAACAAACATAAAAAGGTACTACGAAATTCAAAACCACATCCTTTTGTTTGAAGTAGGTTAAATAGAGTTACTTGTTGTACTGAATAATATAGAAAGGAGTAATACATGACTGGTAAACACTTTATTCTCTCTATATTTGATAGATTCGATTTATATTCTTGTTTTTAAAGGGATCATCAGAGTTTCTTCCGCATTGCCTGTATTGTCTAAATAATCGATCAACTTTCTGTTTTTGATTATGACTGCAGAGTTTTCTGTACTATTTGCTTTTAGGATTGACCAGTACGCATTTTATTGAAAACGTCCGCAGGCTTAAGCGCTCACTATAAATGAAGGAATCGGCTTCGATGTTAAAGATGTGTTTAACTTTTGTTTATAACGAAAATAAGTACTTACACTGAACGACGGTTTCAAAGCAATTCTTTTGAAAATCTGCGAAATACTTTTGTAATCACTTTTAGTTATTTCATCTAATAGACATACGCATTATATTTAGTAGTAAATCCAAAGTGTTCAACATTTTTCTATCACGCTATGAAGTCTCTGAGCCTGTGAATAAATAGTAAAAAAAGAATCACAAGTATTCACGAGCCTTTTTTTCTCGTAAGACGTTTCTCACTTATTCTTTTGGGGTTAGAGCGTCACTGGTGGAGGCCGCTCGGAGCTCATCATTTGCATCCAAATAGCTCCTATAAATTCGCTACCCGAATTTTCACCATTCTCTTCGCTCCTTGGGAGCAATTAAATACTTTTTTCTCCCGCCGTTCGGGCATCGTGCACGATTTTTCGGTGTGAATAAATTTAGTGGTCCAGATTGTAGTCAGCGCCAGCTAGCTTCATTAGATAAATTATTTCAACACGTTTTTGTATTTTGCAATACAAATGTTCCGTAATGTTAGTATATTATATGGGTCACAGGGTTGCCCTATTGTGCAGATGTCTTTGTATTTTAGAGATAATATTATAATTACAATCTAAATAGCTGTTGTTATACTGATGCATGCAATTGGCTACATCGCTTTTCACACAATATTACCCTTTTGTATATAGTATATATTACAGTTAAGGGTAATATTCCAGTTTCTTCTTACTTGTTTAATTACTTATTACTTCTCCAATAACTTTTCGCAACAATAAATTTAATCAAACCATTATTTTTACCATCAGTTTTAGTTACTGACGTATTAAATGAAAATTCCAGTATCGTAAAGTACAGTAATATTAATGTAAGCTAATATAATATTAAAATAGCAAAAACTATAATAGCGTTAAGACAATTGTAGACATTTGCTATTTTTAGTAAAGCATGTTTTTGTTTATTTTTGATATTATAATTACATATATTATTTCCATGCTAATTTGCGATGTTCGAATTTTTGTTTATTGCTTCTACGGTTAGTAATAACCATAACTTTTTAATTCGCCTTTTTATGTTACCTTTAGATATTTTTATTAATCATTATTTTTATAATAATATATAAATAAGAAAAGTTTTATGTTTATTCTAAAATATAAACTAATTTGCGTAATCGTATCGATGTCACTGTGTCCACAATTAACGATGATTGATATATTTGCTTGTTTCTCGTATGTAGGGGCGTTGTACGAACAGGCAAATGCAAAGAAACAAAATGTTATTTAAAACTTTCCTCAATTTATCATCGAGTTGACAATCGAATTATTTTCCACAGGTAGATTATTTCCTATAATGGCGCAAGGTAAGAAGTCCGGCCCGCTTTCAGTGCGTTCAATGGTTCGGAAATGATAAGCGTTTCGAATATTTGAGCCACTTGTATGGGATCGGAGCTTTGTTTATTGTTTTATAGATGTAATACAATAAGAGATTTTAAAACATCATTTATTGTTAAATTAGATTGAAAAAAAATACCTTTAGTGCTAGTAGTGAGATGCAAAAACGTGTGTCTTACACTCGGTTACTCCCTTCGAATTCGTAAATAATGATAATTATTTTATAACATACATAGATTATATAGGTATGTACTTTTGTCATGAGCTTTTGAGCATGGGCATGCACACGCGTTGTTACATCTTACTAATAAGATTTTTGGTTCACTCTCTTGTTTGCAAGAGTTTATTCTTGTTAACCCAAAGGAAGTTTAAGCAAAGTTCAGTACAATTTGACAGGCTATATAATTTTTTCCTGTGTTAGACAACATTATATTCAAATTTAAAATCTTCATAACATAAAACTGGTTAACAATAATTCAAAATAATTTACAGTATTATTTAAATAGAACCAACCTTTAGATGAACATAATATGATGATACCGTTAATAATTAAAACTTATCGAATAAAGTACTAGTAATTATTTTAGTTTAAAGTAAACCACCACTTTCTAAAACGCTTTAATGATAAGTTATTGTTAATTGATTGACCCGAGTTACTCAGATGGAAAAGTATATAAAACATTTTGAAATAAAAAGTTTTAATGCTAGATAGAAACCATTACGAACTAAACTGAGTTTGATATAGGTTACATTGGACCTAACATTGTTATCGGTAAACTGTACGATAATAGGGTATAACCCTTTGGGTGACCCTCTAGGGATTACAGGCGTGACGGCTGTTTATTTATTATCTCTTTATTGTCACCTCGCCTAAATCCTATTCTGCTTATTAACCGGTAACCGAATACAAAATGCTTCCAGACGATTAACTTTAATATTTCAAAGTTGCGCTAAGTAGAAATTTATGTCAAAAGTTGTAACCGTTGTTGTCGACTTTAATTTATAAAACAAAACGACAGGAGAATGGCTTTTTATATTTAGACGATATTTTATTCCCGTTAAATACACGAATACATTGTCGTCCGACTGATTATACAACGGAACTTGTGTACCTATTGCACAGCGTGACTTAATATAATGAAATTTCACTAAATACAATTCAGATGTAGCGTTAATCTCATTCCACATGAGTAAATTACAAGATCGAGGCGACGGAACCTGGCTGGAAGCCAAATGGCCGGTCGCATCAGCAACCACGATTCAACGCCGATAATTCTTTCAGTCCACGTCTTTACAACAACACCTTAATTTTTTTTATCACACCACGCGCCAGCAATGTACGGCTGAGGCAGGAGAATTTCCGCTGACAACATAAAATAAACAGGTATTTATTACGGCTACACATTTGATAAATCTTTTCGCAATTGTGTCGGGATTGTGCATTAAATTTGAAATTGCAACGTGAAGACAACAGAGCAGGTGTTCGAGTGCCGTCATATAAATGTTTCTTTTTATTATTATGTTCAGTCGTAGAAACTTGATACGACTACTAAACTTGTAAATTACTGAACAATTAGGATAGTTTTATTTTCTGACAGTATTTCTGAAGATTTTTTTTACTCAATTAAGATACTACACAAAAAAATGCATTATATTTATTGTACAAGTTAGGGATATATGTATATGGAACCAATACTATCACACACACAAACTCGTCACAATGCGGCCTAGTTTAAATTGAATTGAGCATATAAGATTGTCGAACGCTATCTTCTGAGAAATCAGTCTTAACCCAGTTCAGAAGATAGTTACAGTAAAGAATATTATTATCATTATTATAACCACCAAAATAATTGAGCTTGCAGAATCATCATAAATATATATAATTATATGCCTCACTTATGTACAATGTATACGATTATAACTCAGGTACTACTTATGAAATTGGTAAGAAATAAATTTATAGTTTATTTATTTATTTTGCAACCAATAACCTCTGCTCAGCAGTGGCTGTCTTTAAGTTACAATTATGATTATCATCCAACACGACTCCAAAAGGTCCGCGTGTATATTAAAACCCAATTACTTATTATAGCTCAAAAGCACTTTTGACGACTTAAGATTTCAAAGCTGTCGTCGGAAAATACTCGTGTACAAAAATGTTGAAATATTTGCGTATTTTTTTTTAAACGGATATTATTACATATGCTTTGTTTTGGTTAAAAATAAAAGATAAATGGACTATAGGTAGGTGCGTAGGTAGATGTTTTAGTATATAGCTTACTGGTTTTCTTAGAATTCATCAGTAAGGGGGCGTCCTTTAATGACGTGAGGCTTTCAGGGGGTGGAAGTGGTCGAGCCGAATCTCATCTAATCTTACTTTGGGGATAGGGGGGGTCTCGGCAAATATTATCAGCAAAATATTTTATTAAAATAAAATTGCGAGAAAACTGGGTTAAATTAAGTAAAACATGTTCCTCCACGGAAATATGGCCAAGTCTCATATTTATCATGGTTTTGCGAGTGCCGCGAAATTGCACAGTATCCTGTCGTTTGTTTACGCGCCACCGCCAGCCTTTACACCGCCTTTACACTAAAAACACATTTTTAAAAATCTCACATGAGATTGGGGGATGGGGGAGGGGCTTGAATCGAATCTCACCACATCTCACCAGGGGTAGGGGGGTCAGAAAATCGCCGAAAACCCCTCGCATTATTAATGGACGCCCCCTAAGCGCCCTCTAAGCTATGATTTACTTTACGTACTTGATTTATGAAATTTGAAATTTCCATTACGCCTTGTCCGAAATACGAAACCCGAAGACTACCACATTTCTTTTTAACGTCTAATTTAAGTCTAAATAAAAGCCTGGAGTCAAAAGGAAATAACGATATTACATGTAGGTCAAAGAAATTTATAAAAGGTATTGCAAAAGAAAAGTCTTTGTTAAAACTATTTTATTCGTGTACTTGACATTTTATCGTGTAAGCTATATAAAGTTTGTTTTAAGTACTAAACTAAAATAGAAAAGTTTAATTATGTAACTTGGTTTTAGAAATCTTTAGCAACATTAGAGCTTTTACTATCACATACGCAAAAACATTAAAATTTTGACAACATACGTACTACACAGTAATATAAATGTGTAAAGGGATAAATGTAGGTTTGATGTTTAGAACATAATTAATGTATAGTGTTATCTATAGTGCATTAACGATACTAGCAACAAACATGAACACTGCTTTCATATTATTATCTTCTTAATGGGATTATGATAGAATAATTATAAAGTTTGTAATAAGGTTACAGTGTCACAGATGGTTAATTTATTCTTAAAAAATTAAATAAATTAAAAAAAAAACTTCTTTACAATAACCTTTTTCATCCTTTACTTTTTTATATAAGAATATTATCTACGAGTAATATATTTCACAGTTTAATTTGTTTCAAAGTGAAATCGGACCTAAACCTTACATACAACCAATTAAATTCAAATTAGAAGTAGATCATGGAGAAAACAAAACCAAATAATCTGTTGAATTTAAAAAAAAACCTCTTCGAAGTTAGTTAAAAAAATCATTTATTGTTATAATACCCTTTTCTATTGTGAAACAATACAAATACACAACAAACATAAACTACTGTGAAGTAATATGTACATGTGATGTTTCAAGGCTGCTTTTGCTATTGTTAATAATAGTGGTTATGACATACCGTTTGTCTTCTCTTGGCAAGGCCAATAGATTCAAGGTTGTGTGAAATGCCGCCAGTGACAACAGCATGACAGATTATGTCATTAAGGTTAAACGACCGCATTATAATGATATATCTGTTTGAAGTTGTTAAATAAAATGTTAGCATTTTCTGAGCATTAAAACTGTCTGTTCGATGCGACCAATTTCTTTTTTAGTTTTTTATGGACATGCTTCTTACTGAAATACTAGGTTTACGCGGTCATGTTTAGTACACTCTAAAGTACTTGGGTGTTTGGGACTAGTGCCACTTATTTGTGCTTAGAGCTTTTGAACTGGTTGCAAATTATTTAAAATGACATTCGATTTCAAGTAAGTCTAGCCTTGAAACAACTATAGTGCATTACATAAAAAATATTAGTGTCATGTAGGAATCGAACCCTCAAAAATTTGCACAATGTGGTGGCAAGGCGACTAATTGTAAACAATTGTGCTATCATGCATACAGCTCGTGTAACAGTTTAATTCAAAACGTACATAAAATATAATCTATATAATCACAGACTCTTCAAAACATAACAAGAATGGTCTCAAAAATAAACTAATACCTTTTGATGATTACTGTTTTTTAGGCCGATGATCAACTACGTTTAAATATTGTTATAATCTTTACGAGTTTAAGTCTGTACTGAAATTAATCCGTAAAAACAACCTATGATGATGGACAATCTAGTTAAAAGAATGTTGATAGATACTTTTATATTTTTTTAAATGTTTTAAATAAACTGAATATTCGTTGTGTAATACCGGCAGAGTTAGCTGGCAATAAAAATCTGTAGCTGAACACACGTACAGTCTGTGCCGTTCCAAACCAATTCCTCTAGTTCTGTTTTTTTTGCAATAAAAACATATTGGCCCGATGTTTTCTCGTAAACATTTCAGGTGAAATAGTGCTGTGGGCTTTGCGAGACGCTATTGAAACCTTTTTGACCCATATCAAAGCTTCGGAGTAGTTTGACAGTAACATTATTAACACACGGCATAAGGTGAGGCATGGGGGCTCACAACATGTTCGAGTTCTAATAACCTTTAAAAATCCAACAAACCTTTTTTGTTTCACCTTTATAAATGCGTTTATTAGACGGGACTTTCTCGTACCCTGTCGCAATGTGTGTGTGATTTTCTGAAGTTATTTTCTTTTCTTCTTTTCTGTGACATTTCAGTGTCTAGAAACTTATTGTCCGGGACGTGACAGCGTGGCGGATTGTGATGGATACCGTCCTTCCGGGCTCGACACTACTCCTTTGTTATATTCGTGGCTACTTTAAAATGCTTTATTTTGTTGAACATGTTGGACCGCAATTTTACTTTTGGCCACAAAAAAGCTGCCGACGTTATAGGTGCATTATAAATCACTAAAATGGATCGTTACTTTATTAATACGTTTGAAAATAATTTTGTGGTATTATCTAGTTATAAATGTTGTATCTTACGTTTATTGCTTAGGCTATTCCCTAGATACATCGCTGTACCATATGCTTAGTGTTAAGACTTAAAACGCTTTTTATTTAAAAAAAGTTAATAACACTAAATATGCATAAAGTAAGGAGGAAATCCCTTCGTGTCTTCGGCCCCAGTTCCCTACTCCGGGGAGAACCCGGGCTGTATGATATCAAGGCATGTATGATATCAAATGACGGGCCTATACCGAGGAAAAAATTTATGCTAAGATAATACTAAAAAGTATTTCAGTGTAAACAACAAAAAAAACCCTGTTTGTTAGAAAACAGGTTTACCTACTTTTATGTGACATCGCTCGTGGAGGACTTTATTCTCAGAAACATTTTTTATTCTAGATGAATGATATTCCTATGTTCTTTGCTGTATCACCGTCAAGTGCATGTGGAATTCCATGAAAGGAGCATTACCACAGCGGTGAAACACGAATAAATAAACAAAAGATTAATGGGCCAAGCGTTTGAGAACTATGACCAATCGTAAGTTTAAAAAGAAAAGGACGAAAGCAATGCACCGAGGCAACAATTACAAGAAACTTTTACCAGTTATTTTTTAACAGAATTGTTTTATTACAATACAGAACTTGTGCAGATACTTAAATAAGTCTTTCATAAAACCTAGTATTAAATAATGTTAACATTATCAGGTTTATTGTTTAAATGTACATGAAAAAGTAGACATTTGTAAAAAAAAATAGGTTATAGAAATACAAAAAGAAACTCAAATTTAGATGTGAGGTGTCTCACTTTTGTGGAGTTAAAACAAAAGAATCAATCAGAATCTTTTAAGAACGTTATCCAATCAGATCTCTTTAACAGGACATAGGTCACCACATCCACCTCTACAACATGTTTTTTTTTGCCCTGCAAATTCGACACTCCACTAATCCTTTCGTCACTACTACTGGTTAGGAAGAGATGAGCGCAGATGAGTCTCAAAAGGTTAATTTACTTACCCAATTTCAATATCTTTAATAAACTCTAGTCTATCTCGCTCCTTCCATCTTAAGGTGAAAACGGTTATAGAATCTACAGAGAGGCGAGAAAACTCGAGTTACTATTATTACAAAGTCACAATTTTTAAAAGAAATTATGAGCGACTTTATGTTGCTTCTAATCATCAGAGATTTTTTTTCTTACATTACAGGAAAAGCTCTGCCCCCTAATGATGGCATGAGGTTTCTTTTCTGCATAGGTACGTATCCACAAAAAAAGATCATTAATACGAATACAGATCATGCCTCTTCTTAAGTTTTATCGTACCTATATTTAGGACATTATTTATATTAATAATAGCGATTCACTACATAAATTTAACTTTAATACCTAAGCATTATAAATAGTAACAAATCTATAGCAAAAAGAAAACGATAAAAACTTCTTTTGTAGACTTTTTTAATTTGTTGAAAAATGTTGGTTAGGCAAAAGCCGCGTTCAGTGTAAAGCTGGTAAGAATTTTTTCCAGTAATTTGGATTCAATTCACAGCAAGCAATGGCGAGCAATAAATAAAGTGCAACTCCAAATGAGGTTCCATGCCTGGAAATAATCCAACTCGACCGTGTTAATTTTTATTTATATTTTGTTACGTAGTACTGTGTTATCCTTCGTTATTTCTCTTTCTATCTTCGGTAACTCTTAAATATTGATAGGATAACACGCAAATAAGTTTTAATTATGTTTGTGTCGTAAACCGCGTGTATAAGTCAGTAGGTAAACGATTTTATACGTGTATTTTATGAATGTACTATACACTGATCACTCGTTACCATTAATAAAACATATTTTAAAATTTAGATAATGTTTTTATTATTAATACGCATATATAATTCTATTGCACAAATTGTACTTTTAATAATATTGTATTATGGATCTTTAATATCAAAAACTAGATTATAACAAAACACTTAAAGTAAAAGTAAAATCGGTTGTTTGACCAAAATTCTTTAAATCTCCGATATACCTACTTGTTAAGTTTATTTTTAAAAGTACCTATTTATTTGTTCATTTACAATCAGGTTTTCCACTTTTAGAGATTTAAATTCACAAGTTTTACTGTACTACTTACAAAAACCATATCAGAGGAAGCAGGTTCTTTCGTTTGTTTGTCATTGATTTATCAAGTTGCCATATATAAATGATGAAAAAAGTATGTA
Organism: Arctia plantaginis; assembly: GCA_902825455.1. Taxonomy (NCBI): domain Eukaryota; kingdom Metazoa; phylum Arthropoda; class Insecta; order Lepidoptera; family Erebidae; genus Arctia; species Arctia plantaginis. The sequence continues at coordinate 8,196,319 of CADEBD010000171.1, read as the reverse complement.
AAAAATTTATAAATATAGTCACAGAAATTTAAAACCACAGTAAAAGAGGTATGTACAATAAACTATTTACACTGTTAAAATTTAAGTAAAATTACAAATGTTTTACAAAACAAAATATGAGTAAAATTACAAACAAGCAAAAATTATAAAAATGAAAAAACAGGAAACCTCAACACACACACCTGAGTAAGTTATAATTTTACAAACTTCATGTAGCAATCCTACAGAATTGTAATTTTACCAAACTATGGTCAGTTTTTAAAAAAACAAAAGAATTGAAATTTACAAACATTGTTTGTAATTTGAATTACTAGCTTTTTTAGTTAGTTATATTACATTATTAAGGACATAGTTTTATTGATATGTCCTTGGTGGGCGGAATGTATAAGTTTAATTTATTACATTGCTTTTTGATAGATGGCGCTGTGGCGTCTGGCTAGATTCCGTTACGGTTTCGATACCACAATCAATAAAAATTGATTTAATTTGTTTTGTATTGTTCGAACATCCTTTCAGCTATTGTGTATCGTGTTACCTAGTAAGTAATAAAACTAGTTGTTAACAGTCACTAGTTTCAATTAAAGCTCCTGGGGATCCATTTCATTGGATCCATTACATGGCAATAAAACAATGTTGAATTAAATTGTATATTAAATTTAGAATGCATCATGCTAAAATTACAAACATTTCTAATAGAATTTGATTGGTAGTTACAAAATTTGTATTGTAATATTGCTAAACAATTTTACGATAGATGTTTAGTAAAAATACAACAAATAGGTATATTGTAATTTTTAAAGCTATGTTGACTTAAATTGTGTGGTAAATTTACAACACTGAATTTCATTATTGCTATTTTGTTATGCGTAAAAACTTCCAACGCTTTTTTAGTAATATTACAATATAAATTTTTGTCAGTGTACTATTTAATAAGTTACCATACAAATAAGAAAAAAAGTATGCTTTAGTATTAGTATATTCATTAAACTGTATAAATAACTGATAACATATCATATTTTGTTACCTGGATTACTTGAGAAAACAAGAAATTTATTAGATGAAGTGTTAGTCGTTTGCCTGCAATCTATAATTTTATCGTAACAAACGAACCATTGTGGAAAACGTATACAACAAACACAGTGTTGTAGTCTAGCTCCATTTACACTACTTTTCAAATATATTTTCTACAAAGTACAAATTTATACTAGTCTGTCAGTATCTATGTACATTTTTATCAGCTAAGAGCAAAATTGGAAAGCAACCAATTCACATTGTCAACAGAGCCCTTGTCATCTGTAAAGTTGAAGGGGGATGCATATTTGATTTAAAACATCCATTCATATAGTAATTGTTTGCAAGGAGTCGAGATTGGAGATACTTCAGGTATAATTGTATAATTTAGCCATTGGTACGAAAAGGTCCTGAGATCAGTTTCGAACGAAGTCCAGTTTCTATAAACCTAATAATAAAGGGAAGGGTATCATGTTTTACGCAAACAGTATTACTCACAGTACAGTGAAGCCAAATCCCATGTGCTCCAGGCTTTTAAAACAATATCAGTTAGTGGACAGCCCGACTTTGATAGATAGCTCACTGTAATCCTATCAGTCTAAACATCAGGCATTTCGTTTTTCCTATCGAAGTCTTTGAAAAAGCTACACAGTTACATATGATTGTTTTTTTTTTGTTATCCTTAAGATTCGAAAGGTAAAGTTTTATGAATTTTCTTGAACTTGATTTCATAAACAATAACATTTTCGCTATAGATTTCAAAAACACTGTAAAGCTGAACAATTAATTGACTCAGTATAGTGGAATTTGCAATTGTAGATATAAATTACCGCTTGATCATAAACTGTTAATAAATAATTCACAATTTAATCGGAGCGTTAATTGCGAGTTCCGACGCCAACGTCTGACTATTGTTAAATGAATATTTTCATTTAAAATATTATCGGATGTCGCTTTTATTACAGCAAACCTGTTTTCACTCTTTCCGGCGAGTAATCTCGATTGATAGCCACTGTTAAAAAACATAAATAAAATTTTTAATCATCGGTCGGAATATAAAATTTATTATTTCGCCGCCAGTTGTTATGAAATCAATGCAGTGTGCTTCATTTTGATATATAAGCTCTTGCCCGAATTGGTGTTTTATTTTGTTTAGTTTATGTTGACAAAAGTGTAAACAAAAAGGTAGGCCCGTATTATTTTTAATAAAATCCTTGTAAAAGTGGATACCAAATAAACAGATGCCACGATAAAGAGATGGACATGCAAAAATTTTGCATGTCCATTATAGCACGTTATGGAATTTATTGAGGTCTCTTTAAAGTTGTATCTTCACTCTGTTAAATAACACCTTGTTATTTCGTTATATTTAATGTAAGTCTACATTCAGACGATGAACGTTCGAATTTTTGTATACTATTTTATATTTATCGAAAGCTTTTAGCGTGTGAACGACTTGAACAAACTGGATTAACGCGAAGCCATTAACGCGTGTTACTAAAACGCGCGTTCAAAGCTCGTCATCTCAGCACGGCCTTAAGCTACTTATTACAAAGAGATTATTACGTTAAATGTAGCGTAATTATTATTCGTAATAGTAATAAAAATAAATTGACACCAATTGATTTGAAGTTAGTTATATTTAAGCGATAAGGCGTATATGTTGTCTTTGGCGAACAGTATTTCGTATTAATTTTATCTGTATTGTTCGTAAAAAGTGACGAAATAGAGTTAAATGTATAAATAGTAAATGAATATAAAATTAAACATACATAGCTATGTATTTGATAATTAATGTAAGTAATTAAGTAACACTTTATTAATATGTAATTCCCTGCACTAAAAACTTTGCAGAGTGAAGAGTCTTCACGTCTTTCTGTAGTTGAAACGTACAAAACAGTAAAAAGTTACGCATTATTCTTTACATTAAGTTCATATGTGTTAAGTTCTGTAGTAACTCCCTATGTTCATAAACTTATCAATAGGTCAATACCTATTTAACTTAACGGATTTGAAAAACCACAGAGTCACGATATGGAATGTCTATACTGTGGTATATTTTAATTATAGTATCAATGATCAGTATCAAATATTTAATATATAATAGGTTATAGTCTATGTTAAACCACTAGCCGATCTCCAGTTATTATTGTTTCGTGTCTGATGATCCAATGATAATTTTTGTCTGATGTGCAGAACTGTAAAATTAAAGATATCGCTCTTAAAAATGTTTGGTTTTATTCTAAAATACCAGTACCATGAAGACCCGTTAACATTTTGTAAACATCTTCAATTTTTATTGTCTCTATAAAATGGCGACAACTCTGTTGTTGTTTTTTATAATAATAACACGGAGTATGCAGGCGTCTAAAGCAGCCGCAGAAGTTCAATTTAGTTTCTCATTTTATAAAGAGTTTTCTCCTGGTGTTGCTCCTAGTATTGATTTTTCAGATATACGGACAGGTCTGCCTTCGGGATAGTTCGAGGCCTTTCGTCGCACGTATATTTTTAATAGATATGTTGTTACAGAAGTAAATTAAAACATTACAAGGAACACCACAGTTCGCAGCTGCTGTAATGTGACGATAAGACATTTTTTATTTTTACATATAAAAAATGTTGTTAATTTTAGCCCCGTTGGAAAATTATGCACGCTCCAGTTTCCAATTACACATTCTGTTTATAAAATTTAACCCTAAGGTTACCGCAAGGGGTGTGTGAACGATTCATTTTACAGCTTTGTTTCACACCTGATTATCTCCTGTCGTGTCGGTTCACTGCCTTGGATATAACACTTTAAAACCAACGCCTTGTTAGCATTATTATTAATTTTAGACTCACCTGACAATGTTGGGTTAGTCTTCATTAGAAGGGTTCAGTAATGGATGTAAGGAGTTGTGTTATGAGTATGTTAGCGACTATGAGAGTAAATATCACACATGTAAACGTACGATATTAAAGCTGGGACAATTTGTATAGGACTATCTACTTTAGCGTTAAGTGACATGTACACATATTTGTGACATAACTACGTTATTAGTAATTTGTTCTAATTCTTCTGCTAACTAATACTTTTCTAAGTTATTTAAAGACAACTCCCGCATTAGGAAGATATCCTGTGTAGCGGAGAACTTTACAAACATACATGAAACGGACAAAGAACACCCAGACTAAGGAAGAACAATTTGTGGATCACACAAAGTGGTATCACATGTGAGAATCGAACCCTCAACACTCAGCGCAGTTGGAAACGGCGTGGCGACCGCTTAAACTACTATGCCAACAGCACATGCATACAATTTTATGTTTTGTTTAGTCTTTACCTATAATAAAATTTGTATTTAGGTAGAAATATTTAAGTATGGTTATCAGCAGTTTGGTTACTATAGTACAGGCTCTGCCTAGTTTCGGATCAGATGGCCATGGATGTGTAAGTTGTGTGAGGTTATTATTATGACAATCAATTACCTGTCATGGTACCTATGTCCTTACGTCTGCTCGATCACATTACTAATTGAGCACTGTGTAGTTTACAGTGCTCTGGGAGGTTGCAGGCACTCTCCTTGCAATAAAAGCCCTGTAAACCCCGGCAGACTTGTTGACTGTTAAATTACAGGATCCTTGTGATTTATTTAAGTAACCTTTATTTTATTAAAATATTAGGGGTTAAAGTATGCAATTGCCGATTTGTACAAAAAAATTGAAACTCGTTCTTTTCTAAGATGTAACATAATTATTTAATCAAATTATTTACCCTCATTTTCTATATTATATAAATATTGCTGCCATCTAATCGGAAGTCCATTTATGCCTTTATTATATAACTCTGGGGATTAAGATTAGACAAACTGTGTAAAAGCATTTTGTACTGCATCCTGGAAAAAAAAAATTTTATCACGGAAAAAATTGTCCAAATCACCAAAAAAATGGTAGTCCGTTAGAGAAAGGTTTGGCAAGTACGGAGGATGAATATAGTTTCGACTGCGATACGATACGATGGCGTAGTGGTTTAAGCGGTCGTCACGTAGCTTCCTACTGCGCCGAGTGTTGTGGGTTCAAACCCCACATGGGACGCCACTTTGTGTGATCCACAAATTGTTGTTCTGAGTCTGGGTGTTCTTTGTGTCCGTTTCATGTATGTTTGTGAGGTCCCCCGCGACACAGGATATATTCCTAATGCGGGAGTTGTCTTTTAAAAGAAAAGAAGAAGTTTCTAACTGTAGTTCCTATAGACTTACAACGGTTTCTCGTGCAGTGTAAGGTCTTGCGCTATCATGGGGCAATAATGGTGAATATGTGTTTCACTGCCAATTTCGCCACCATTGACCGAAGTTTGGCACAGTAAACCTCTGCTGTTATTGCCTGACCAGACCTGAGATCGCTATAGTGCTAATAACAACATGAAGAGACCACCAAACAGTTACCATTACCTTTTTATTGGTAAGCTTCGCTTTAGGGCACTGTTGCGGCATTTGACCTGGGGTCAGCCATTTCATTTTTCACTTACGTTTATCGTAAACAATCCACACACATTTTATCGAAAATTATTTCATTACTGAGCCGATACAACAAAGCAACACTAGTTTCAACACGCATTTATTTCTGCAGATCAGTTAAATCATGAGGAACCCATTTTTCATAGTTTTTTATCTTATTGATTTGATGCAAATGAGTCAATATTGAAGGTAGGGTAACGTTAAACCATACTAATTCCTGCATAGTTTGACTTGGATCTCCGTCCACCATCTCCTTCAATTCAGCGTTATTCACCAGTATGGGGGTCTTCCACGTGGTTCACATTGGAATGCTTTGAGGACTTAAACCGCCAGAATTATGTTGGGAGAATGAAAAGGTCAAATCACCACAACACCATCACACCACCACCACCATCACCATCACCAATCTGACACCATCTGAACCAAAATTCATTACTTTCAGGGCACGAACCTCTATCAAAGCATTTCTTGCTGAATATTCAAAATTACAATAGTGCATTTTAGATGACATCATTTGGTGCAAATATAATTGAAGAACGTGATTTCAATCCAACTTTTAAGGTATTTCTTTACTATGTGACACACATTTTACACATCCATTGCAACCTAAGCCTAATTCTAATTCTAAGGCTCATAAATGAAGATTTCTTCAAATATTCATATAATAATAAACCTTGAGTTGACGTGTTTTTCGTATGAGCAGTTGTACGTTGCGTGCTCGAAAGGCGGCAAACCATCAGCACTATTTGTTTTCTCTTCAGAAGAAAAAATGAAAAATATTGTACATTACAATGCATAACAATAGGTTCATATTGAATAATATTTTTATTATAATTTAACTTCATTACATGGTCGTATTGTAAACGGAAGATATTGTCGCTATTAAGATATTATTAAGAAACACGTAACGTGTAACATTTGCGGTACTTTTTAATTTGACAAATAATCCAACTTATTTGAATTTACCAGAAGTGTAACATTTTCTTAATCCGCGACTGTACACCGCCCGTGTGATACCAGGGCGTTCATAAATAGTAAAACAAGTATTTTAGGAATTTCGGATAAAAAACACGAAAACAAAAATATCGTGGTACGAAGTTCGCCGGGTCACCTAGTTATTAATACAATTTAAAAGACACGAAAATCAGAAATTATATTCATGGAACCTTTTGCAGTGTGGACTTGTGGAAAGTGGCACCCCTCTTTCTCGCCTGATTCTGAGGCGGAAGGAGCGCAAACAAAAGTAGCAGCGCACTTGTATAACTTGAGTTATAGATGTCCAAGTAGTCGGTTATCATCAGGTGACCTATTACTTTAAAAAAACAGTGGCACTCCGGGAGTGCCGACAGAAGGGAAAACTTGAAAATTTAACATTTTTTGATTATAACAGAAAACAGTTGTGCTTTTTTTTTCGATTCGAAAAGTTCCGACATGAATGTTGTACACATCTATGTTGTACGTTTATACACAATATATGTTGATATTATTGATAGTTACATCATCAATGTATTTAAACCCAAACTCAACTCTTGTGTGAACGGGGCCAATATATGTAGATATTTATATACAGAGGTGTCAGTAACGGTAACAGTACATACATTCTTTTGTTTATTGTTCAGAAATGCCCATAGCACCTTAAGAAGTTTTCACTTCGTCAATATAATTACAAATTGACTGGCCTGTTGGTTTAGTGGTGAGTGACCCTGACTGCTACGCCAGAGGTCGTAGGTTACCATAGTACAGGCTCTGCCTAGTTTGGGACCAGACGGCCGTGAGTAAGATGTGTGAAAAATATTATTATTAAATATGAGACAGTGTCAGCATGATGAAAATCATGAATAGGCATTATCAAAGGACCTATAGAAAATACCAAAGTTACCATTCGTCTAAAAAAGTACTGTTAAAAGTACAAAATAGAGTTTAAAATAAAAACAATGTAAGGAAATATCTCACTGTATTGATTTGATTTTCTGACGTTTTTGACGATTTGCACCGATGTGGTATTTTAGTTAAACTGAATGTCAAAATTGTTTCTAGGAATTTCTTAATTTTGGAACGGATTTCGTTAGAGAACTAAACACAGTAAATTAATTTAAAAGGACTAAATAATTTACTTTACTGTACGGACATTCTGTTGAAAAGTGCATTCAAAGTATCTACCCCGTTGTTGCCAGTGCAATTAAAAGTTACGAATTGTTAAAGAACATAACTGGGATGAGTATTTCGTAATACTGAAATGCTTTCGATCTACTTTCTGGATATATTGCGAAAGTTTGGAAGTATGTTTATTCCTATATCACTTCAAAGCAGACAAAGTAAAAAGGTATTGGTTTAATACACTAGTCAACATCAGAAATAATTTTATTACAAAAGTTATCCACTATGACAAACACTGTTACTGCTCTCAAAATCACTAAATAACTTGACACTTCTTTTTTATGTTCGACTAGCTTTTGCCTGCGGCTCCGCCCGCGTGTATATCTTGTGTAGCGTGTAGCCCTTGTCTTTATCAAAAATCAAAATATCTCCATACCTCATCTAAATCGGTTCAGCGGTTGTTGATACCCCATACAAACTTCCACCCCCCTTATCACCCCCTTAAAGGATGATTTCTGCAATTAAAACTATCATATGTCCCTTCCCGGGACTCAAGCTATCTCTGTACCAAATTTCATCTAAACCAGTTCAGCGGTTTAAGCGTGAAGAGGTAAGACAGACAAGAGGTAAGGTAGACATACAGACAGTCACACTTTCGAATTTATAATATTAGTATGAATATAGGCATTTCTCTTGCAACTCATCAGATGGAAAGTGACAATAAAAACCGGTACAAAATGGTACAAGACATCACAGTACAAGCATGGCATCTTGAATGTTCCTGGATTATAATGATTGGGAAAAATAAACGCAAATAATTTCAGACTCTGGAGACTCCAATAAAAAAATACTTGTTAATTAAAATATTTTAAGTTATTATTTTGATACTTACTTCTTATGTAGTAAAAAATAAAGTAGATGCAGATAATCATAACCTAATAAATGGTTTAGACGCACGGACTGTATACCAAAAACAATCTAAATAAATATACAATGGCACAATGGTACTATTATCATGAACAGCCTTTAATAGTCCACTGCTAGACATAGCCCTCTCCCTAGAAAGGAGGTTTTGGCCTACTATAACACGCTGGCCAGACGGGTTGGTATAGGGCTTGTTTCAAGTTTTCCTTCTCTGCTACTACGAGTATACTATAGCAAAAACTTTTAAATAAAGGGCGACTCTTATGCTGACACAATAAATTGCAATCCAGGTCACACAGTACTAAACATCTATCGTATTCAGAACAGAATTAACTTGGCCCTGCCAGGGCCCTAAAAATGTATTTTATGTATTTATCATTAAAAATACACCAAGGAGCTGTCATAATGTTTAGTTAAGCTCTTTAGGTGTTTCGAATATTATTTAATAAATAGTAGGTATTTGACAATTATTGCTAGTAAAATATTAATATCTAGATTTGAATAATAATACGATATCAGCGTATCTGAAATCAGACAATACTATTAATTAAGACAATAAATCGGTAATATATTTTGCAATATAATTCTTGTCCATTATCATCTTCCAACCTTCTTCCCAGTTTTATTTGATCTGCGAAATGCTTCACACGGGAAAGGATTTTGAATGGTTTCTTTCTGAGACAAACTTGAGAAACAATAAACAGCCTTGAAAATGTAATAATTTTCTGACTGAACAAAGGAAGAAGGTAAATTAGAATAAGGAAAGCTTATAAGACATTTAATTAATACGAAAGTTTTTATATATTATAGTCTTCCGACGTATAAAACCAACAACCAACAGAGATAACTTTACCATTAAGTTACAATTTTTTAAGTGTCCTAACCCCCTTTTAAAAGCTGAACAAATCTGACAAAAAATCATGATGGTAGTATTCATAGTAGTAGTATGTGATCAAGATGTCGTGGGTTTGAATCCTGACCAGTACACTACCGACGTGAACCCACTCCTCACACAAGCAATTTAGCTTAGCGGGCGGGGTTAACTGGAATACTAGTAAGTTCGGTTGCTAGTAAGCCTTTAAAAAAAAACAAGGATTATATATATATATATATATATATATATATATATATATATATATATATATATATATATATATATATAAAAAACAAGGCTCATATCATCATGATTTTGTCAGATTTGTTCAGCTTTTAAAAGGGGGTTAGGACACTTAAAAAATTGTATACACAATTTTAATGTGTATATATCCACAGGCTTAAGATGTCTTAGCACTATCTTTTATTTGCCTTTAAAACCAGCAGAATCTCTTTAGCGACAGCTGTCAAAAAAGCAATCGTACCTAGATACAAGCCAACCAAGCAATACAATCTAATAGTCAAAGCTAGCAAACTACTAAAAGTAAACACCAAATTGCTCGCTAACTTAAGATTACACGGCATGTCGTTGCAAAACCACCCTGCCTCCATCGCCCACCACCTACTTTGTCTTTTCTTGACTTTACTGTAAGCGTACTCGTATTTCACGCCAAGGTAAAACTAACAAAATTTGACCGATTCCAATATTCTTTACTTCCTGGTTGGGTAATTCTAGACAAAATTGAAATGAATCATGGAATTATTGAAGTTTTGAAAGAGACCTCATTTAGTCTAAACTGTTGATGCTATTTTTTATCATTTTATTACAAAAACCTACTAATTACGTTTATAAATCATTAACCTAACATTTAAATTATCGCACTATAATACCAGTAAAGTAACAAAACGTTGATGTTGAAAATAAGAACATATAAAAAGAGATTCAGGGAAATAACTTAAAAACTTTCAAAAGCAAAATAGTACTACAAAATTTACATGTGACCAATCTTGGGTAAAACCAATTTAAATAACCTAAAATTTGAAATCGGTTCATAAATTGCCAAGATATCGCGTAACATACACAATTAATTATTCAGTCGAATTATAAACCTCATCATTACTCGTCTTTCAAAATATTTAAGTCGGTTAAGAAGTAATTGAAAATTATGTGCCACTATTGTAAATAAGTCACAATAAATTATAAGAGTGAAGAGCAGCTAATTTCTGAAACCTAATTAAAATTAAAATTGTATCGAATTTTAGCAGAATAGAATAAATGTAAGTCTGCGAAATGAAGTATCTTTCAAATTGTTTAATTACAATTACAGGAATAAGCTTTTATCAAATGAATTGATGGTGCATTCAGATAAGGTAATGAATATTTTTCTATAACTTTTATACGCGAAGGTATTTTGGCTCTTATTGATGCACTCCAAGAACTTTTCAAATAATTTGTAATTCCATTCACAACAAGCGCACAACCTTCGAAAGGCGAAGCGTCCCAAATGAACAGAGCAGCCTGCATTATGACTCTGGAGACTCTTGTTGAAATTTTCTGTCGAGTTCTTGTTGAAATATCTGTCGAGATGTTGAGAAATATGTATTTAACTAAATCAGCCTTAGATCGTTGCAATTGATTTAGAATTTAGTCAGTATAAGTCAGCTGGAAAACTAGCACTTCGCCTTTTCCAATATGTATCCTACAGAAAAGAATGATCTAGAAACCCCAATGGCACTGTTTTTAAATTTCTGTTTTAGCATGAGTCGCAGGGCTTACGTGTTCGGGATTACAAATACAAAGTGTATTTTTTTCATAAAATGAAAAAATTAATAGGAGAAGTATCCAAAGATTCTGTAGTTTAATTTGTAAATAAATCAACAAATACCTGAATTGTATTTTACACCTACTAGCTTTACCATTTTCCTAGTAGTTTTCATTTTACATTAGTAATCGAATAAGTGTAGTGTGGTGATGGATTAAGAATACGGAGTGTCACCATCCCTATTATATAATAATAATAATATAGTAACCATATAGTATCCATATACTAACCAGACTGCTGATAAACATACTTATATTTGTTTAAATACACACATATTTTAGAAAAATTACACCCAAACATGGAAAAATGACCGTGCTCATTACACAATATTTGTCCTGGGCGGGAATCGAACCCACGACCTCCGGCTTAGCAGTCAAGGTCAGTAACCACCAGACCAACAGGCCCCTCATATTCATCCCGTGGGTGTTGTAACAGTCGACTAAGGGAGCAAACTACGCAGGGCAACAGCTCTGCAAAGAGAAAGAAAACTTGAAACAAACTATATACCAACCCATCTGGCTAGCGTGGCATAGTAGGCCAAATCCTCATTTCTATGAAGAGGCGTATGTCCAGCAGTGAACTATTAAAGTCTGATGATGATGATGATGAATACAATTAGATTCAGCTATCTTCGTAGAGATTTTAAAACTTACTGATCCACAAAGTTTACCTAAAGGTGTAGCCAGATCGGGCGAATGCGCCGCTTGCGACCTGACCCATTTATTGTTCACACGCATCCCTAGTTGTTGCACTAGAGAACACACCAAACGTGAACTGTAAACGCACATGAACAACAAAGGCGCAAGTCGCGAGCACATTCGCCATGTCTGGTCACACCTTAAGGTATTAATTAGGTTGTAAAGTTCGTACTCAATCTGACTGTCCAATAACTATAAATAATGTAGGGTACACATTCCTAACTTTAATTGAAGAGATTACAAAATTAATGTGCGGTGCCGAAAATAAATTTATGTAGAATTTATTTGCATTCCTATGAATAAGAACTACCGTGCTTGCAAAAGTCATTAGTTTCCTCGAAATAACTTTGTTTTTGCAAGCGATTGTCTTTTAAAATTAGGCCTTTCATAGTCATACAACTATGAAAGGCACTAAAGGAATTACATAAGAAAGTAAGAAGCATAGTTCAGGTACGAAAAGACAAAATTCCAATTAACTGTTACCGGGCAAGCTAAGCCCTCGCATGATGTTTTTTTATTACTTTAATAGATTCATCAATTTTATGGGTGCCGCGGTCTTATTTTAAAAGGCAAAGTACAAATTTATGCAAACCTTTCTTTTCTCAATTGGTAAACTCTTATCCTGATATAGTACCAGGCGATTCACTGATGTTTAAAATAATATACTCCTTTAATTAAGTAAAGTCTCTAAAAATATGGCTGAATTTTTGGGGATTTCATTAATTTCAAGCTTCACTCCACTAACGCCGTGGGGATACCTCGTTTTTATTATATCGCTAAAGGAACAACGATTAAGCCATAGTAGCATCCCCCTCTCACATTACAAGAGCTACTGGGGTTAATTAACTTCAAACTGGCCTTCATAAATTATAACACGAGTCCTCATTATTGTCCAATAACAATACAAAACCTCAGAATATCGTACTGGTTACTTTAGCACATATAACTAATTTATTTTTTGGTTAGGTATTCAACTTTTTTACATTATTTCTATCTTGTTTGTTTTTACTAAGAATATGTTCTAACAATGTCAACAACTAAACAAATCTTGTAACAGCTTCATCGATCCAAAATTTAGAATACATAAATGTATTGAATACTTCTTTTTTATGACATAGGGGACAAGCGAGCCTGATGGGAGGTAACTACTGCCGCCTATGAACACCTGAAACTCAGGAGTTACAAGCGCGTTGCCAGCCTTTAAGGTTTTAAGGCCTCTTTTCTTGAAGGTTTTAAGGTCATTTTGGTTTAGAACTACCGGCCACAATTTGTTCCACAGATACTTTAGTTGTATTGTAATTTTGGTGATAATGTAATTTATTAAACACCAACAAGGAGCTGAAATGAGCTTCTGATTGTCGAAATCTTGTTTTGTAATCCTAGTTTTATTTAAGACGTAGGTGACAGTATTTGAGGCTAGAGATAGACAAAGTAGTTATGTATATTAAAAGTTCTCTACTCTAGTACTGTGGTGCCCTAAAAACGACTTATAGTTTATATAAAATGTTTATTTATCTATTACATGAACAAAAAATACAAGGCCTGTCTGACAAACAAAGTTCCAATCTTCAATTGTATAACATCAATAACTCGTTGACTAATATATTTTAAGTTTTTAATTTTGATACTTACTTTCTATGTAGTCAAAATTAAAATAGATGCAGAAAATCATAACCTAATAAATGGTTTACACGCACGGACTGTATACCAAAAATAATCCGAATAAGTATACAATGACACAATGCTATTATACTATAGCAAAAACTTTTAAATAAAGGGCACCCCTAATGCTGACGCAATAAATTGCAATCCAGGTCACACAGTACTAATCATCTACCGTATTTATACAGAATGAACAATACACCTTTGATAATAAGCAATGCTAGATCCGAACGGTGTTACTTAGAAACCATAAAATAGGCTATAAAACTATAGAAATAAAAACGCAATGAAAACATTATGTTTTCATTTATTTCCGCCGCTTACAAAAACAAACATTCGTTCAGTTTCCAAATGATTACTAAACAACATAAAAGTAGGAAATAATAGTTGGTGACTGTGAAGAGAAATGCAAAAAATTCGAGCAAAATTTTGCTGATAAATGTAAACAATCTGTATGCTAATCACGTGGCAATGTCGCACGCGCACGATAACGTCACGCCGGCAGCGTTTTTCGGTGATACAGTGCCTACTTTTTTTTTAAGAAACTTTTTTGGTTTCAGCGATCCCGGTTTCTTTTATTTAGTTTTGTTTTACCAACATCCAATGTAACCTTTATCAAAGTTACAGCAATCTTTATTCTGGAATTTTTATTTCGTGTGGTAGTGGTAGGTAGAGTTGGAATGAATTCACTTGTAATTATATTGTAAATCCACTAATGAAAAAATCTAAGGAATATAGGGTAAAACGTATTTGAGACTTTTCCGGAATGTATCTTCCCTGATTTTATATATTGGTACAGATCCAGAGTTTCCATCCTTTAGTCCATTAAAACGATCGTTTTATAAAATCCATACCGCTTTGATGAGCGTAAAGAGAACCTACACGGAATTTATTTGTCAAGTAATATTTCTTTGTAGGAAAAACCCGGATAATCGTTAATGCTCTGCCCCGGGCGAAATCCCTTGTATAGATTGCGGTATCACCATAAATAACTGCCTAACTGTTTTTATGGAGGAGAAAATTACTCTTTTCACTCACTGCCTTTTATGTACAGTGAATTTTTGTTTACGATCTCCTAGTAGGTTCGTATTATAGATTGACGTGTGGTAAGTCTCGTACGTAGATAAAAATAGTTGTATACGAGTGTTTGTGTTAGATAAGTTTCAGCAAATTGATCTTATTGTCTAACATCACGGGTGTTTTAAGCTTCTTAGCTGTTTGGTCTAACTTCGACGGCGATCCGTAATATATTATTTAATTATAGATCTGTCCTTTTCTTATACCTACTGAAGTTTGTGTTTTAAATTTCGAACTGATGTCCGGAAAGTTGTGTCTGATATGTTGAATAGTACATTCGTACAGTGATGTATCGAATAAAGAACAGACTAATGTTTATTATATCGGCAACTAATTTTTGAAAAATCAACATGAAAAATTTCCGTTTCTAATATTTTTTTAAGATGATATACGATCCAGGCACATGAACTTAAAACACAAAGTTTGAATTTAAAATATTATTCATGGTGGCATCTTATTAGATTTAGATTAGATCTTATCGTGTTAGAATATTAATTTACCTTTTTCAAATAAATTTAATGTGCATCTCATAATTAAGCTTATATTTATCTCTGAGATTAGTAATAGCTTTAAATAACACTTTCAAGATGACTAAGCTTGCATGCATATGATGCACACAATGTTATTTCTGAAACCATAATATTCAATTTATAACATATTAAAACGAAACATTAAATATGTTTTTTTAGAGTGCAGTCTCTACGTATTGTCGACGGAAAAATGTTGAAACTCGAATGGAAAGATTAAATTGTTCCCCGGGGTATGGCGGGAACTTCAGTGTGTAAACAGGCCCGGCATGGGAGTTGCAGAAGATCGATTTCGTGTTTAGACTTAATGCTTTAGATTTTTATGTTACTACTATTTTTGAAAATACAAACTACAAAATTTAAACTTTGTGGAATAAATATAAGAACCATGCAAATAATGGGAATTATTTCGGCTGTTTTTTGTCTAACTCAAGCTTAAGCGTAAAAAGTGATAATGGTTACAGGATGTTAAAAGTAATGTACATTTTTTTTTGTGTAATTAAGTCTAAAAATAATAAATATTAATAAAGCTTTACATGACATAGCCGTGTATCCGGATTTCTTGTTAAGACTATGGCACCCTAACATATATAAAATAAAGACAAGAGCTGCCTGCATATTACTAATAGTTTACTGGCAACCCCTTAATCACAATCGTTATCTTTCTTATTATTTATTTTTACCAAATAATAAGAAAATGACTCGTTAACATAAGGATCTCTAAAAGTTCTGTAGCTCATACAGCACCCAATACTTGAACAAATTACAGCGAACAACTTTCAACAAACATCTATCAAAGGCACCCGGTGCATTAAGTGAGTATGCGGGCTTGCAATCTATTCCAATTGTTGGGCGTTGGGTGCGAACCAATATTTATACTGCGAGAACCAATCAAAATTATTAACCTTCTGTATGTTGTGAGTTGGTGCGTATTTTCTGGTATGATTAAATATTATACCTATTAAGTGTGAGTATAAAGAAAACTAAATGTGAAACTAAACTTGCTTAATGTACAATTTTTAATTTCAATTAAAACTAAAGAAATATTCTTAAGCATACGTATTATGATGATAAGGACATAACTAGCTACTGCTTTTGTAAATACGATTGTGTCTTACGATACACTGACTTATAGTTTCCTGAGCTCTACGGGTTCACGTGTAGGTAACTTGTAAATACTTAAGTATTTTCGTATTATGTGCTGCTCTATAATTACAACCCAAGTCTTTGTAAGTAAGCATGTTTAAAATTAACATAAAGGGTGTGGCGTAAGTAGTGGTTGACCATAACGGGTTTGATATACCAGGTAGTCAAATATAACATACCTACTACAATTTGAACATGTTTTGCTCAAATAATTTATTAAAAAGGAAATTGTTGATAATGAACGTTGACATTTTTTAATAGTTACACACATTGTAGTTGTAAACGTTGGTATTTATTGGTGCATTGCACATAAATATGTATATCACCCATTCATTGTTAAATTACAAGTTTTTAAACAAGCACAAAGGTAATTTGCCTCATAATGACAGGTGGGTAGCGATACCTTCACCAGGGACTTCCTTTCTAGGGTATACCTGGTTCCCCGGCTATTAGTACCCGAGACGGTTTCGTCGGTTCGAGTCCGACATGCCACCGATAGGTGGTATCTGAGGGGATTTCCGCACAGAAAAAAAAAAAAAAGGTGGGTAGCGATACCTAAAATCTGTATTCTAAAAAAATTGTACTGAAACCTCACACTTCCTATGAAACTCTGGCTACCCTATTCGTTTTCGTTAGGTACATACTTTGCTAGATTCGTTCGAAACCCGAACCGAGTTCGAACCGAAACCGGTTGAAGACATGCGATTAAAAAACTGTATTTTACGCATGTCGCTTCCCTTGTGGTGATCAATTTTAATAGTGCCATCTCTGTAAAACTCTTAATAGTCTTTCTATGCCGTCTACACAGTCAATCAGTAGAGTCTCAAACACGTTTAGAATGAGATTTTGTCTACCATGTTTAAAAGTTGAATATTATCTAAATTAATATAATTATAAATTTATATGCATTAATCCTCAATTTATCTTTGAAATCGTAAACTGATTACTTAATTCACACACTTACAGGGATTATATGAGGAGTGGCTAGGCCAATGGAGAGGATTAGACGGAAACTGATAGACATGCGGGCTATCAAACGTCGTCCGGGGCTTGTGCGAGTTTCGGCTGTTTGGTAAACGAGAATGATCTATTATTTGAAAGCGACGGTGTGGGTACAATTTCAGCACATGAATACGTGATCTTCAATGTTTTGAAAATGCAAGTACTTAAGAAGCATTATTTATTATTAATATTGTTTTAATATTGATACTCAATAACCTTTGTTTTTAAATATATCAATTAAAATTAGTAAAGAGATGGTTTACACCTATAGTTAAAGACCTTTTCTAAATGTTCCTTTGGAGTCGTACTTTGTAGAAATACTTGGTTTTCTTGCATATCACTCAATTTTACACCTAAATGATATTAGTGATGATTGTATTTACCAATAAGTTACTAATATATTTATTAAACAAAATTTTAAAAATTATGATAAAGCAAGTGTCATGTGAAAAATCCTCCGTGTCGAATCCTCGTTTAACTACCACTTAAAATATATAGGAGTTATTATTACCTTCCTAAGATGAACTTCCTTTACCAAGGTAATACTACATATTTTTAAATGTTGTCTTATTTTTTCATCTTTATTTAACTATTGATGGCAATATTGTTATACAATTTAACAACGATAAATCAAAGCTCAAATTCAAGTAGGCATAAACATCGCATTTTCACTGGCGACTAAGTGTTATTTATTTACAAATTTGTTGTTACCTGAAATTGTTGTACCCAAGATAACTCACGATCGTTTTCAAAAGCGTAAATAAATCGACGAATTGAAAAGAGAATTTTCACTTTTGACACTTAGGTACGTTTTCTTAACAATATTGTAATTTATCCCTGCTAGTGAATTCTATAGTGCAAAGTATTAAATTATAATATTATAACCAACACGTGCAAAGTAAAACGAAAAGGATGTTATTCAGTGCTGCCTTGTACAAAAATGTCTTCTAAAGTCGAAACTGCCAGGAGCAATTTTACCATCCGAAAATAATGTCTTTTTATATATAATCAATAAGGTAAAAAAATGTGACATTATCATACAAAGGGAGGTAAATTAAGGTAGAAATATTTCTTATTATATAAAGATAGGCTAAGTATTCAAAGGGGAATGGAAGCGAAAAATGTTTAGCGTGTTAAGGTGCTTCCATATTTGCTTTCTTCTAATTTTCTGAGTGTGCATTATTAATAGAAATACACTATATAGGACATTCGCTATTTTCTTGACTCTGGATGCGTAGCGAGAAACTTATCATGCCTACATTTTATTTTTTTAAAGACAACTCCAGCACTTGAAATATATCCTGTGTCATGGGAGATTTTACAAACATCGAACGTACACAAAGAATACCCAAACTAACAACGACAATTTGTGGATCACACGAAGTATTTTCCCATGTCGGAATCGAAACTAAAACACTCAGTGCAGTACAAGTGGTGAGGTGACCGCTTGAACCACTACGTTTTTTATAATTTACAGGACCTGTCTGATTTTAGATCTAAATAGCCATAGTAGCAGTAAATAAACAGAAAACACTCTCTGTTTGAGCCTCGTCTAACTGAGTAACTGATACTCGGTTTTATTGGCGATTATAAACCTAAATATACTTTAAAGAAAAATACAGGAAAGTAAAAAACAGTATTCAATAACAAATGTGGATCCATCTTAGTTAAGTATGGTGCGTGCTTGTAAGTACAATAATTTGTGTTAAATGAGATAGGATTGACTGATAATAATAGTCGCGTATTTTATGTCGTACACAACATACGCGATATTGAATTCTTTTGAAAAAAAAAAACTAAAATATATATAAAAGAGAAAAACTCTTTGATATTTTGTAATTTACGAGTATATGAAAATTGCCCAGTAGGTTCATTTTATTAGTTGGCTGACTATTAGTCCTAAACTAACAGAGCTAACTCATCCATAATATTTTCCCTCTAAATTCATTACATAATATATAATTCCCAACAGTTAAGCTAGTAGAGGAAGGCGGGGACACTTGATTTCGACCAAAATAAAAAAGTACTTTTTTGCTAATACATTTCTCAATTAGCATCATTACAGTCTTACAGATATTATATAACTAAATCTTAATAAATAAATGTAAATATTATTTTGCCATACGTTTGCAATATGACCCTCTGTGGTAGACTTAAAGCCGATCCCAACCTAGTTTTGGACAAACGCTTTTTTGACTGCACGTATGTCGTAAACAGTCTCCTCGCCGCTTCCTTCTACGCTGAGTGTTGTGGGTTTGATCTCCACGTGGGACAACACTTTGTGTGATCCACAAATTGTTGTTCTGAGTCTGGGTGTCTATTGTATGTTTGTAAAGTTGACCGCGAAACAGGATTTATTCCTACTGCGGGAGATCTGTACAAAAAAAATATTGTCATCATTACATCAAAAAAATATTGTCATCTTACGGATATATCATAATATAATTTATTAAGATTTAGTTTTACCTACTAAAGGTATAACTAAATCTTAATAAATAAATTTAAATATTCTTTTGTGATACAGTAGTTGGAGCAATAAAAAATGCCGGCAACAGTCTTTCTACAGGACTTCGATATACGAGTAGCTTACTTGGGTTGTGAAGGTCTAATGGCACTTGCGCAGGATAAAAATCGAAGTTCAGCCGTATCGTAATAGACTTAAAGTCGACCCCAACTTAGTTTGGGAAAAAGGCCGGAGGAAGATTATTAGATAACGATTTATAAATTTCTTGAAATAACAAATCGCAATCGGGTAAAAATAAAAAATATTAACGAGTTAGCTATTATAACGCTTATAAACCACGTATCAGGGTTACATCCATCTAAGCTTCTGATTAAGTTATACCAATGAAAAATAAACACTCCTACTTCATTAGTCTTTCAATTATCTGAACTCAGTATACATATATAATTATTAATATAAGTCTATATATATAATTGGATGGTACACTGATAGTATACATTTTAAATACAAACAAACTGAAATCATTACCAACAACCCTAACGTAGAAGTTGTTATTTGGTTCTGTAAAACTGATAAGCTCCAATTAAGAATTTTAAATATCTACTAAGCTTAAATAAGAGCAAGATGGTTCATAGTATTGCACTTCGGCAAAATAGGTAAATTATTCCTAAGATATTCTAAAAGTTTTTATTGGAAAAATGTAGCTGTGCACATAACTGTCTGTAATCGAGCCATTACAATGCACATTGGCTCAAGTCGGTATATTTGTGGGCCCATTATCCGTTAGCAACCACAAATTGAATCTGTTTACATTTCAAGTCTGGATAATCTTGGTACAAAATATCTATAAGATATTCGTTGTTCTAGAGTGTTAGAGAAATCATAGGAATTCTGACAATCGATTCGTTGTTACTTGTTTAAAGGATTGAAAACAATTTCGTTTTGGGTGTTTTGTATTGTGCTTATCAGCCAGATACCTAATTGGAACAAAAAATATCACATGCGTGACAGTAAGCGGTTGCCAATGTCTAATTACACTAATTGAATTTGAAATTTTACACTATTTTACATTATTCTTGATTATTCTTCTTGGTCTTGGTCATTATGCAGGCTCTGATCTTCCCCGGGCACGCCGTCATCGCGGCGGTAAGACCCGTTATGGAGGATTGGCTCGAGAGGCGTCACGGGACCCTCTCATACCGACTGACGCAGGTGATCACTGGGAAAGGTTGTTTCGGGGATCACCTATGTCTGATCCGCAAGGAGCCAACGCCTGAGTGCCACCACTGCGATGGCCAGACCGTGGACACGGCTCTCCACACGCTGGCAGAGTGCCCGGCGTGGGTTGAGCAGGGGCGAGACCTCGTGGCGGCCATCGGAGTGGGAGTTCTCTCGCTCGATAGTCTGATTGCGGCTATCGTGCGGAGCGAGAGTTATGCTCGCGAACGAGACGGCGGAGCGGGACCGGGAGAGGTTTAGGACTCTCCCGGCCCGCCAGGCCCGGGAACAGGTGACAGGTGATGCCATCTGTCACCCTAGCAGAAGCAGGCCGGGGTGGCGGCGAGCGCGTTGCGAAGCGCGCTCGCTTCCAGGGAGCAGAGGGAACATGGGATTCCCACACGGGGGGGTCGTCTACTTGTTGTAGATGGCCCGAGGTATGTCGGCTCACCAGGGACTTCCTTTCTAGGGTACACCTGGTTCCCCGGCTATTAGTACCCGAGACGGCGTGCGGTTTTAGTCGGTTCGAGTCCGACATGCCACCGATAGGTGGTAACCGAGTGGATTTCCGGGGAAAAAAAAAGAAATCGGAAGATTCGTTCGATTATTGTGATGTATGCTACCTCGACCGTAATGCAGGTCTACTCAACAAACTTGACCGACTTCTCAATAACTGCAATCGGTTCATCATCAACTCCGCAAGTACGATCATGTCTCCATTTATCGAACCAACTGTCATGGTTACCTATACGTCAGCACCGTAGCTTGCGCGCCTTGACTACCCTTTATTCTCTTCTTAACAACCCCACAGCGCCCACTTATCTCACTTCACAGCTTAAACTACTATGTTTCAACCATGACTGTGATCTTGCTCAACTAATAATCTTATACTCCTATGTCCAATACACACTTCTTCTCTTAATCATTCTTCTTTTACTGTCCAATCTATACTAGTATGGAATATGGAACTCAGACTTGAGATCAGGATGTCAACAAATCGTGACACGCTTAAAGCAAGAAGTTGAGCAAAGTCCAAGAACTTTATAAGAGACAGCTAGCAGAAATATCCTCATGACCGAGTTACTCCAGGTACTATTATTGTTTATATTTATTCTACAAAAGTTATGGTGTATAGATAGATAGATAGGTAGAAAACTCTTGATTTGTACACCGTTTCAGAAGTAGTACCTATGGTACATAAAAATATGAGACATGTAATTTACAAAGTTATATATTTTATTCAGTATGTATATTACATAAATATGTATTTCTGTATTCTTAGTTCATAACATTATTATACATTTCCCTTACTGTGCCTTACTGAACTATCTAAATTTTGACTGGTAGATAAAGTCATGTGACATTAAGTCCGCCTCGTGCAAAATGTAATGCAGGAAGTGTAAAATAAATTAAAAATATATTTAATAATATTATAATATGTTCGTAATTTATATTTAACATACGGCCTAGATGATAAAGTAGTAGATCTCCCTCGTGCTCTCATAACCCTACTCTTTGATTGTTTTTACAACAATATGCTAGTATCATCACAAACGCTGTATTCTCCAAAGAAATGTTCCAGAGGCTTTTTTGAACTGTATCGATAATTATGCTTTACTCCTTATGAAGTATTCTATCCACCGTATAATCCATACAAAGTATAATGTAACGACTACTTTTCCTAATTAGAGGGGGATCAAATAATTCGTCCGGTATATAAATCGCTTTTTTTTAGGTTCCCACTCTATGAAGGCGTCCCCTATCGCCCTTGTTTTGTGTGTGTTCCTTATCGAGAAACTTGTGAAAAATTTCAAAGCTAGATGGTCTTTCAAGTGCAAAAGGCGTTTTTCAACGAAAGCAGTAGTTATTACATGAGCCTGGTTATCTTGAGCAAGAGATTCTGTAGCAGGTTGAAGTGAGTCATCAGTCGTTCGCCGGAAGAAGGTTTGGAGGCGGAAGTGCTCGCCGAAGTACATCGGCGGACGGCTGTGTTCCGGGCGCTCGCTGAGCCAGGCCAAGGCTCGTTCGTCGTCCTGGCGGCCCCACGAGCTGGCTTTGCCACCAGCCAGTGCCAGTGGGCCCGGCAGCTGGGGACCCTTTCCTTCCAGCTGACGCAGGTCCTTTCCGGGCACGGCTGCTCTCTCGGTCGCTAGGAGGGAATTGAGTCTCGCCTGTCACCACTGCGATTGCAGTGAGGACTCGACTCAGCACACGCTGGAAATTTACCCGGCTTGGGCGCTGCAGTGCCGGTGCGGTGCTGGATGTCTTGATAACAGCAGTTCCCGGATTTTTCCTATTACAGGCGCAGAGGGGTACACCGTGTGGTTTTAGTCGGTCCGATTCAGACACAAAACCAATAAAAAAAAGAAAAGATATGTCATCAGTAAAAGCTGAGTGAAAGGTATTTAATCATTTGCAGGCTGTGCTGGAGGTAATAAATTGCGTGTGACTGTTCCACTTGTTGGTCCTAAAATCTTTTCCTATACCTAGTTTGTAGCACCTTGTGATTTTAAGTGTCTCTAAAAACAATACAGAATGTGACACGTTGTAATATTAAAATAACCTTTGGCTAAAACTATATACATATACATATGTATAAATAAATAATAACAGATATAACTTATTTTATGTCGTTCTTAACAATTTATACATGGAAAAAGGTCATGTATTTTAATGTAAAACCATTGTTCTTTGCATAGGTCGAACTAATTTACCTATTGTAGGTTTTATAGTAAAGATATAGATAACGTGCCAAATATCTAGGATATAAAAGATCTCCTCTCATCTTTTTATCTAATTCATATGTATTTATATTGCCTGTTGATAGATGATAGATGTTGATAGATGTTAACGGGTTTATGTAAAGGCAATAAAGGTAAGTGGGAAGGGGGATAGGGCCGACAAAGCCCAAGTGACACTTTTGGTACGGCAAGTCTTTATAGACACATGTTACCATTAGTTAGGCTGCATATTTACTACTTACTTCGAAAGACCCACATAATATTGGGAAAGTGCCGTTCAGCATGAGATATAATAGTTTATAGTAACTTGACCGACTGCACGGATTGCGTAGTGCTTTAAGCGGTCGCGACGCCGCTTCCTACTACGCCGAGTGATGTGGGTTCAAACCGCACATGGGACGAAACTTTGTGTGATTCTCAAATTGGTGTTCTGAGTTTGGGCTTTTTTTTGTGTCCGTTTTATGTATGTTTGTAAAATCCCCCTCGACACAGGATATATTCCTAATGCGGAAATTGTCTTAAAATAGTAAGAATTATAGACTCAAGATATCAGCAATAAAATTTTGGTAACCCACACCTATTTTATTTCTTAGTATAGGGGGTGATTGAGCAGACGGATCATCTGATGGTAAGTAATTGCCGCTGTTCAGACGTTGGACACCTGCAAATAAAAGTCATAAGAGCACAGCCGCTCTTTATGTGTGTGGAATCACACTCGTCGAGCCAGTTCATTAGTGGCTCTCACACAGTTTATCACAGGCCAGGTGGAGTGAGGATTTGCGCAAGATGGCTGGCAGGAGCTGGATGCGAGAAGCCCAAAATCGATCTAAGTGGCGTGCAATGGGAGAGGCCTATGTCCAGCAGTGTATAATTTAATTCTATATAATTCTATCTCTATACTACGTAACGACGTAAAGAGCCTCTTAACTAATATGTAAATGTGATATGTAAGATAAAATACTAATAATAATGTATAATGTATACTAATATGTAAGATAAAAGATAACATAAAGTTATATATATAGCACATAACATAGAATTAAATTTTAAAATTTAAACACTAGATATCATTACCATGCGTCGTTTACTTTTTATCACAAAAATTGCGGTCAAAGGATTTTCGCGCTACAATATACAGGGTTACTGGTTAAGAACCTTAGAAGGTAGCCACCATTACTAATAGATTTCACTAAAAATACTATATCCCAAACCTGATCATTTTCAAGATATTGGACTTTTAAATTTTGCCTACCATATTTTTTTACATTTGTGTTACTAATTTTTTTTTTTGTTTTTGTATCGCTGATTACCAAATGAATTTCCATTACCAAAATTGTAGTAATTTAACAAACTGGGCCGAAGTAGATGGTTGATAATAGCAAAATGAAATAAATAATGATGATAAATAAATAATTCAATCCAAAAACAAAAATTTTTTTTTTTGGATTGAATTCTTAGCTTTTCTCACCGTTGAAAGTTGAAACATTTTAAAACTTTTATTCATCCTATTACATAATCTTTTAAATGCAATAGGTCCCCATTACCCTCGAGTGAACCCCCATTTAGCATCATGGGCTCATCATGGCATCATATACTATTATGTTATAATTTACATTCAAAATTGAATTAAACTCTATACCCGCAATAATAACTGTATACTTGCACATACTAACAAACGAAGAGAAATACATTAATATTTCGGGCGCAAAAATTTCTATTATATCAAAACTTCCGCAATTATCTTCTAGTGTTTGTCATATAGGAAAGCAAAGCTCAAATGCTTTGAAATATTTCGCCCTCGCCAGTGCAATTTCCGCAGGAACGGTCGCGTGAGAATATGATGCACACTTACTAAATACCTTTCAAGAAAATTGTTTCATACAAGAATAGCATCCCGTTATTATTTCAAAGAGATAATTTGTAACTTAATTTTCCCGCGTTTTTTGAGTGTAATAAGTAAGCTCACTTACTGCTTGAAAATCGAATGATTTTATCCTTTAGACTAATATTGTCTGTGATATGTCTGAATGAATTCTAATATTATGGAATGGTATCTAAATACAAACTGCTGGTTTAGCTTCATATCCACCACTTTACTTTAATGGACACTTTAATGGTCGCTAACATTTATTTTTTCTATACTGTTACAAGAAGTGTTCGATCTCTGTAAAGCTCGGCTTGATTAGGGCCTTGTCAAATGATGAATATCAAAATTGTTTCTCTAAGGAACCATAACTTAATCATTTCTCTGTTCTTATACTTTGAAGTATAACTTTACGCTATAAATTCGTTGCTGTTGTAAGAGATTTTAATCTAACAGTTTACAGGACTACAAATTATTGTAAAGATTTTGTTTGTGGAAAACAGTAGTCTCTTCAATCTGCCGGAGGGTAATAGAATACTGTCTACCTCAAACGATATATAGTGCAGGACAGAAGATGAAATTAAGGTGCGCACTGTACTTTAATTAGTACACTGTAACCAAACTGGTATGAAAACACAAAGACATGGTCTTTGAAAATAAAGGTGAAAAGGAAAGTCCGTTTACCTTAATACAATATGACTACTACTGTGACGCCGCGGTCCCGGAGCGAATGCATTTGTGAATTTTAAAACTATTCAAACAAAGAAACTGAATGTTATACAACTATCCGACTGTCAAGCTTGTATTCTTATTAAGATTGCTGTCTCTTGTGGAATTTGAACAGCCGTGCTACGATTACCGCATTATTGTAAGTGAATTTTCAGAAATACTACTCGTATTTTATCTCGTATTATCAGAAGGCGTGAAGTTTTTATCTAAGAATTAATTGGTCTACTCTTACAACTATTTTTAACTTTATTTCATATTTATAGATCCGAGAGTCTGTTAATATTTCTTCCGTTCTAAAAGTAATTTATCTAGACTATAATTTTAAATTAAGTTTACACGTAGTTGGCAAACGCTAAATGTTAGATAAATTGTGATTAAACGCTGCCCAAATATTCTGGGAAACTGACAGTTTTTATTATTAAGAATATTCCCGTCTATTTTTGTTAGAGGTCACTTAATTTTGTAAGAATTATGTAAATACTTGTCTTTAAGACCCTTTTTGCTGATTTATAATACTTTTGTACATATTATATTATTTTATTCTAGACTTAGTAGCAATTAATACGTACCAATGGATAATCTAATAATATTCTTCTTCAAACCGCATTATAACTTATAATTAAATTTGTGTTGCAACTTCATGTATGTAACTTTTAATGCTACGATAACTTTCATTTGAATAAGTAAGCTGTTTCTAAAATACGAGGCAATAAATCAAAATTATAGTAGGTACGTTTTACGTAATTGGTATCGAAGTCTTACGTGACTTGGAAGCGAAATGGTTAAAAAAATTTTTTATTACAATTTTTATTTTGTATGGTGTTTCCTATAACACACTTCATCATCTTCCTTGCCTAGTGTTGCTCAATTATCTGAGCTCTCCTTGTCCGCTTCTGTATTAATTTATTTAAAACTAAGACAAAGATTGTCAATACATCACTGGTTGATAACCACTGTCCTGATGGACGTCCTGCAAAGGCATTCCTAACACGTTTATCGGTAACCTTGGTGTCCTAAACCTCCTTTCTCTAAGGAGAGGCCTATGTCCAACAGTGGGTAAACTAAAACTCCTAATTGAAAAGATAACATTTTTAGACATTTGATAGGTAAATAAATTTTTTAGTTATTATTAAATCTGAGGTTAATAAAGCGCTCGCTTCAAGTGTAAAATCTGAATAATAAATTACCTCAATGTTCTATAAACCATACTGTTATTATTAGTATGTTAGGTAATTTTCGATTTTATTTTACTAAGGGATTGCTTTTACTGTACTGAGGTACTACAATTGTTTTGAGAAGCTTATAGCTCGAACAATTCAGATTAGCATATTTACAACTTGAACTGGCAACAACACACACTCAATACCAATTTTGACGTAGTTTTGTCAGGACTGCTATAAAAAAAAGAACAGATTTTTAAGTTCTTTTGATTGCATAAAATGTTTTCTAATATTTCTTGTGTAAAGTATCTTTTTGGACAAAAGGTTGCCGTATCCCTTTAAAGGTGACTACAAAATTTTATGTTGATCGCTTAAGCAGGTAGTGATAGATAGTGGCATAAAGTTATATTTACACTTCGCAACAAGTACTTGAAGTAAAATGACATCTAGCAAGCTAATAGAATAGCCACATATCAATTTATTGATTGAATCAAACTTTGCGAAATTGCCGTAAGTTTGGTTATACGATGGAGTTGAAATTTACTTTGGTGTAAGGACATTAATGAACTCTGAGGAAGTTTGTGTCTCGTCGACGGTTTGAACATATTGATTACTTGCTTGCATATGATTTGAGTGGGATACTAATTTTTAAAAGTCACGTTATAATGGTTTCTAGTAGTTAGACGTTTTCGTGTCTAACAGTGGATTACTTTATAAACAAATCTACAAGTTGGCTGTTAAATTACAGGCATTAAAAAAAATTCTACCGTTTTTTTTTCAAATCGAAAATAAAGTACTAAAATAAGCAATTTGAGCATACAAAGTTTAGGTAACAATTTCATGTTCT
Organism: Arctia plantaginis; assembly: GCA_902825455.1. Lineage (NCBI taxonomy): Eukaryota > Metazoa > Arthropoda > Insecta > Lepidoptera > Erebidae > Arctia > Arctia plantaginis. Next base: position 8,167,960 of record CADEBD010000171.1, on the reverse strand, counting down.
TCCACGGGCTTCGGAGGAAGCCGCCTGAGGGATCTAGCCTCACGGTAGGAGGCACTCGCATCGGCATCGAGCCCTCGATCAGGTATCTGGGGCTCGTACTCGATGGCCGATGGGACTTCGGATATCATATCATATATCATATCGGACCAAGTTGGTTGGGGCAGCGCGTGCGTTGGCGCGGCTGCTGCCCAACATGAAGGGACCCGATGACTCCTGCAGGAGACTCTACTCGGGGGTTGTGCGGTCCATGGCCCTTTACGGGTGCCCGGTATGGGCGGGGGCCCTGAAGGCCAGCAACGTCGCGATACTGCGACGACCGCAGCGAATGCTGGCCATCAGGATCATAAGGGGGTAAAGCACGATCTCCTTTGAGGCAGCGAGTCTCCTGGCCGGAACTCCACCGTGGGACCTGGAGGCGAGAGCCCTTGCGGCACTATATCAGTGGCGCAAGGAGGCGCAGGAGTTGGGTCGATGCCCCGAGATTCGAGAAATCGATGACCGGAAATCCCAACTCCGCCAGGTCATCATAGGGAGTGGAGGGAACGACTCGGGCAACCGAGCGCTGGGCACGCCGTCATTGCGGCGGTAAGACCCGTTATGGAGGATTGGCTCGAGAGGCGTCACGGGACCCTCTCATACCGATTGACGCAGGTGATCACTGGGAAGGGATGTTTCGGAGATCACCTGTGTCTGATCCGCAAGGAGCCAACGCCTGAGTGCCACCACTGCGATGGCCAGACCGTGGACACGGCTCTCCACACGCTGGCAGAGTGCCCGGCGTGGGTTGAGCAGAGGCGAGACCTCGTGGCGGCCATCGGAGTGGGAGTTCTCTCGCTCGATAGCCTGATTGCGGCTATCGTGCGGAGCGAGAGTGCGTGGAACTCTGCCGTCTCCTTCTGCGAGCAAGTTATGCTCGCGAAGGAGACGGCGGAGCGGGACCGGGAGAGGTTTAGAACTCTCCCGGCCCGCCAGGCCCGGGCACGGGCCAGGCAGCGCAGGCGACTCAGGCGCCGGAGGTCGCAGAACGACCTCCGTCCTCCATAAGCGCAGACCTGGGGGTGACAGGTGAGGCCATCTGTCACCCTAGCAGAAGCAGGCCGGGGTGGCGGCGAGCGCGTTGCGAAGCGCGCTCGCTTCCAGGGAGCACAGGGAACATGGGGTTCCCACACGGGGCGGGGGTCGTCTACTCGTCTGTAGATGACCCGAGGTATGTCGGGGCACCAGGGCCTTCCTTTCTAGGGTATACCTGGTTCCCCGGCTATTAGTACCCGGCGAAGGCGTGCGGTTTTAGTCGGTTCGAGTCCGACATGCCACCGACAGATGGTATCCGAGGGGATTTCCGCACGGAAAAAAAAAAAAAAAAAAAAAGGTAACAATTTCATAATTGTAAACATTATTTCGTTGTCTTGTTTTTTATTGTATAAACTTTAATGGTACCTAATCCAAATCAAAACTATTAAAGCCAAATAGCTTATTATCATTAATATAATATATATATATATATATATAAATATAAATACCTATTATAAAGTTAGTAGAGTCACGTTACATATGTACGCGTACATATCCCGCATTTACGTTCGCAGACCTTGCTAAATGCAAATGAAACAAAGTTGCACTTCAAGCTTCAACCTCGAATCTGTTTTCAAACACCGTTCTACCTATACTCGTAGTACCTACCGGTTGTTGATCCGATTTTAACCAAGTTGGCTTTAGGCGATTCACGTGTCATGCATTTTCATGTAATCTTGATGAGTTTCGACTTAGTCATTAATCGTGTGACTATTGGGCTTTCCAGTTCTATAAAGTCATTTAAAAAAATAAAAAAGACGCGTTGAGAGTCAGTAAGAGGATTTTGTTGGGTTGTAGCATAAATACGAGTATTGTCTTTATATTTTAAATTGCGGGTAAATAGTTTAGATTTTCATTTAGATTTTTCTGTAATTTTTATAATTTGAGCCTTAACTCTTTTGGAGATAAGGGAAAGGCGAAAGAGTTGGTTATTTTTTTAAACTGACCCTTATTATAAAAACTCCTATTTTATGTATCATTCCGCGTGGTACGTGATTCAAGTTTTGTTTTTAATTTGCAACTTTTTAGAAACACTAACTTCAAAGTTAGTGTTCTAAAAAGTAACACACACTAACACAAACACTAACTAGATGACAATAGAAAAAGTTTTACAAGATCGATACCCTTTACAAAACGATTGTTTTTTTTTTGAATATATGATAATTTTAAAGGCGGGAAAAAGAGTTCTTTTCCACCAATCCTTGAAAAAACCATTACTAAAGAGATGCCCGGGCTTATTTTATGTCCTGAAAAATAAAACCATTAAAGGTGAGCATCGACGTAACTGGTGGAATAATATAATAAGTGCAGAAGTCAAAGAAGACATGTCTCGCTAATACTCCTCGAGAGGAGTCTAAGGTTTGACTATCTCATGATAACCTACTTCACTAAAAAAAAAGTATCTGACATGGAAACGGAATAATGCATGACTCATTTTCTATGGCAAATATCAATATTCAGTCGTCAATAAGTCTGACGTCAAAGATGTCTGGTTTTGTTTTAGTATACGCCTAAATGGAAACATAAACACACTATCTTTCCGTATGTTCTTTACTGCGTAAAAGGAACGTTACCTTACAATTTTAATATGTGCAAACAACATTTTTTTGGTGTATGGAAACCCCCATGGATCATCTCACCGGGGCTCATGGTGAACTAGTATGTCAAAATTGAATCAGCAACAATAATATGGTGTTCCATCACATAAATAAGAATCCAATAAAATGCGATAGACTTTGGGCCATCGTTATAACAACAGACAATCACAGCCTTGAGTGCAGGGGTATTACCAGGTTTTATAATATCTATTTTGAGCTGACATACGTACTAGTTTTAGATAAAGAGTTCAGTTCGATTATAAAAAAAACCTTGCCAAAAACGGCCTGCTTTTCAATAAAGTATTTTTATAAAATGTGCTTAAACCCGAAGTATTTAATTCCGAGCTCAAGTATTCGAGCATAAATGAGAATTGCTCGAGTGAATATTCAATGTTGAGTGAAATTTTCACAATTGTAATTTCTTTGTCATTTATTATGACAACCATCTGAAATAATTAAACCACAGTTGCCAAAACACTGAAGATAAGATTTTTACTCCAGCTATTTTCTGAATACCAAGTATTTAATACAAGTTTTACGAGATTTTTATTATGTTGGCCACTATAATGTTATTCTAGTGTAATCTGGTTTCTATATGATACCTTGTGTCTTACCATGTCTGGGTTTTAGGTAGCTAGAAATATAAACGTGATGTTTAATAAAACATAATATTTTTTTTGACTGTAAGTGCAATGTAAGCAAAGAAGAAACGCGATTTTGATTTATTTAATAGCCAAATATTCAATAACGTAACGGCGTGTTACAGGTTCACATTAGCAATAATGATATCGATAGACATAACATCAATAAATATTAATGTAACTAACTTATTTAGAGGTTTTTTTTTATAATTACACTTCGACTGAATGAACTAAAATTTGGTAGTTTGTATGACTGACTGACTGAATGACTGGCTCTCTATTGACTATGATTCAATTCGAAATTTAGTGTTTGAAACCAGTACGTTTTTTCTGTCTTATCCTTTGAGATTATTGGTCATTTAATTATGTCTTGCATTATGATATATAGCTAACTTGCCAGCGATTACGTAATTTAGGTGTTTATTTTGGTTGAGTTTTTCTCAACCAAATGAAAAAGAAAATAGTGAAACTTTAACTGAAGAATTATTGTAGTCGTAAAATGAATTCCATAAATAATATGGGCCATAATACGTATGTTGTAAAGAAAAAACTGGTAGATACATTATAGAGATCAGCAGAGTTGTTATTTATAACGGCGAGCTAAGGGTGCAAAAGAGGTCAGTGCAGACCGACGACCATAATGTTTCATTTCATTAACTCTAAAGGTGTCGATCCTAATATGTCCTAGATAAGCATTGAGCTTCATTAACCTCTCTTTTTGCTCGTCCTCGGTGTCTATACTTGGATTTATCTTAAATTTAAACATTTTATTATGGCACAGGAATAATGACTTCATTTTCACAAAATAAAATATGAAATGCCAATTAGAAATATCATGGGTATAAACTAATTAAAAATGTGCCAATAAATAAGTCACAAAAGAATAATAGTTGTTTTCTGTCTAGGTTAGGGGTAATTACAACTTTATTTTCATTCCAATTTTTTGTGTCTTTCCTTATTTTTGTAAATTCGAGCTATTGTTCGTCTGATATTTTGGGCCCAACATTTGGAGCAATAAGATGAAGATGGATGTTCTTATAGGTATATATTCTTTTACTTCAATCAATTGATCCGTGTGGTGACGGATTAAGAGTACAGAGTGTCACCACCCCTATGCATCCCGTGGGTGTCGTAAGAGCCGACTAAGGGAGAAAACTACGCAGAACAACAGCACTGCAGGGGAAGGAAAACTTGACACAAACCCTCTACCAACCCCTCTGGCCAGCGTGGTATAGTAGTCCAAACCCTCCTTTCTAAGGGGAGGTCTATATCCAGCAATAGACTATTAAAGGCTATTGATGTGATGTGATGTGGAATTGATCAAAGCTCATTATAGTTATTTATCTACCCATTTAAAGTTCTATATCTATATCAATACACGTTGAAGATGTTAACTACATGATATTAGTTCGATCTCATTTTAAAAGGATATCATCGATATGAGATTGTAATGTAATATTGCCAGAACTACTTACAGAATTTCTATTAATGATATACATAATTAGACACATTTTAAACTAATCCGGAATTTAATGAATTCAAATCAACCGGGTGGAATAATTAAGTTTATTTTATTCGCTTTCATAATATATCCCGCAACAATCAAACACGAATCGGTCGATGCCTAACATACAATCCTTTTGACCCGCTTTTAGATGACTTAATTAATACAGAAACAAAATTTGATTGGGCTCACTTTATTTATTTTCTGTTTTATTTGAGAGGCTACTATCATATCTGCTGTATGTTACTCAGTAATATTTTCATTAGTGAAGATATGAAAGATTGATTAATACACTGCCTCGCTCTTTCCATAATCTATTTTAATCATATAAATCAGTCAACTACGTACGATCGTATCCACACTTTAACTGGTTTATATGTATAATGAATACTCAGCTAATAGCCTATTTCATAACTTAAATAATACTCCATATATAACTGGAGTATTTACATGTAAAAGAGACGGTAAAAGATTAGATCTGAGACTTGGCACGACACTCACTTTCCTTAGTATAAAAAACCGGCCAAGTGCGTGTATGCCTGTGTATTTTAGCCTAGCTTTTTACTTCCAGGTTTCCACAAGTAGTAACGTTGTATTTTATATTTTGTAGATAATTTTACAAATTGTACATTGTACATATTGGACGACTTTTAAACTAACAGAGACAATTTAGCAATGATATTGAATAGTTTTAGCACTAAAAATTGACTTAAACAACTCCACTTTCACAGGGGGAAGCTGCTAAGCCGCAGATGGACAGATGGACAAACAGATGGACATGCCGAAAGTATAAGAGATACTCGTTAGGACTACAGAACCCTAAAGATAAGGAGTTAGCCGAAAATACGTCATATTATTTATACCTGTTTCCTGTCAACGTCAGAAAAGTTATAGTTATATTATACTGAACGTAGGTATGAGTAAATTAATAATAATAATAATAATAACTTTACACATCTCACACACGGCTGTCTAATCCCAAACTAGGCAGAGCCTGTGCTATGGCAACCAGACTGCTGATAAACATACTTATATATTTCTAAATACATACATATTATAGATAAATAACACCCAGACACAGAACAAACGATCGTGCTCATCACACAAATTTTTGTTCTGGGCGGGAATCGAACCCACGACCTCCGGTTTAGCAGTCCGCTAATATTATTAAATAATTTAATGTTCTATCTAAAAGTATGTTGTAACTCAAAAACAATACTCTCAGCTTATACAGTATGCTTAATGTTTGTTTAGAAATAGATTTAACTCTTGAGCAGTCTGTGTAGGTTTATCACTTACAGAACTTGATTTTAGCAAAAAGATATAAATACCTCCTTTCTAGGAGATTAAATCTAAACTAATTTGGTGCAATGCAGTTCTTTGTTGTTCTTTTTTTCTCCCACCTCTGTTCTCACTTAAAGGGAGAATTAATCAGACTTATTCAAACTTACCAATCGTGACGGTGACGGATTAAGAATACAAATTGTCACCACCCCAATTCATCTCGTGGGTGTCGTAAGAGCCGACTAAGGGAGCAAACTAAGCAGGACAACAGCACTGCAAAGAGAAGGAAAACTTGAAACAAACCCTATACCAACCCGTCTGGCCAGCGTCGTATAGTAGGCCAAAACCTCCTTTCTAAGGAGAGGCCTATGTCCAGCAGTGGACTAGTATAGGCTGTTGATGAATCTTTTACCACTTTTTTTTTTTTTGTATATCTTATGAAATGATGAAATGTTTTATTAATACTTTTTTTTATGGAAGAGGGGTAAACGAGCAGACGGGTCACCTGATGGAAAGTGACTACCGTCGCCCATGAACGCCTGCAACTCAAGATCATAAGCGCGTTGCCGGCCTTTGAGGAAGGAGTACGCTCTTTTATTGAAGGTTTGAGGGTCGCTCCAACCTTCAAGAAAAGAGCCTACTCGGTATCGGTCTGGAAATACCGCAGTCAATAACTTGTCCCACAGGTTGGTTGTACAAGGCAAAAGTGTCTCTTTCTTATTTTCGTTAAATACATACAGGTATATTTTCGAAATTGTTGTCTAAATTTTCCAAATTACAGATTTGGAAAATTTATATATATATATATATCAATTTATTTATATGTACCAATTATGTTTAAGACAATTATAAAATCCTTCAGTTTTATGATAAATGTAGTTTAGTAGACTACTTCTAGGACTTTTTATTTTGAATAAAATCCAAACAAAGTGACATATCACGACGACACTTGTAATGTAAACATTGGAAATAAATGTCATTTGAACAGTTATACTTATAACGTTATAACACAAATGTTAAGTACTTAAAGTTCGCTTTGAATAATGAAGTAGGTATGTAAACTGAACTTTGGTATGAGCGTGTTGTCATTGAATTTACAAGGAAATGAAATAGCGTTTTGATCATTTGAGTTCTCATACATACATAATAATATAGTGTGTGTCTTGCATTATTATTTTCTAGAATGCCTTTGAAGAGTTTGTTGCCTCCCGTCCAGCTGATTTTTACAATAAGGGCATCAATAAACTGCCAATGCGTTGGCAAAGATGGGTCGATTGCATGGGTGATTACTTTGAATAACAGAAATAAAAAAGTTTGAAAAAATAAGTACTTTCACTTATTGCATACAAAACGGCAATTTCATAGGTAAAGAAATAATATTTATTTTGTCTTGGAAATCGCTTTAATTAGATAAGTTCTTATATTGAGCTTATTGTAGAAATTATTTTTAGTGTATGTATGTCACACCAATATTTTCACCATTTGTAAATCGATTTCAGTAAATTCTTATTAAAGTGGATTAGTTGCAGTTAAGGTTACGTACATTTAAATTGGCAGAAAAACAATTCACCTGTGAGGGTGATACATGTATCATCGTATAAAATAGGTGAAACTTGTTTCCGGTGTGGGCAGCGGCTCTGACCGCCTAGAGTAGGGCGCGCCTTTGGCGTCCTCATAGCGTATTGGCGGTTAGAGCCATATGAGGTTATGGCACCGTGTTGACGGAAGTGGTCTGCGTGTTAATAACAGCAGTTCGCGGATTCCTCCTATTACAGGGTGGTACACCGTGTGGTTTTAGCCGATTCCGACTCACCACCCCGCCGTAAGCCCCGGTGGGGTGACGGCCCGAGGGGGTTTACACACGTTAAAAAAAGGTGAAACTTGTTTAAAACTAATGGTTTTCGAACAGTTATATCATTTAACTAACTTAGAATGAGAATGTTAGTAGTCAACGAACTATATCAAAGAGCATTGTAAGGAATCGCACACACACTTTATTCGTCTGGAAAATTTAAACACTTTGAAGACTCGAACCAAAAAGGAGATGTCTATACAAAAGCCCAGAAGCCCTACATGGTCGGTAATTAGAATCCAAGGACAAAGATACTGTTTTAAATAGAGAAATCTGCGTTTTGGAAATTTACGAGATTAGCGTAATTATAATTCTGCTACAATTGCATGTTATCCCATTCAATCATGACTCTCTCAATTACTGTATTTCTCATAAAATACTCCAACAAGATTTTCCTAAAGAACTAAAATAAATAACAGTCACTTTTCAATCTAACTTATACTTTCATGAGCCTCACTACCGATGGTCGAAGGCGGCCCTCTACACATTACAAATATATATTCTACACAAATATATATCCTATAAAAATTCTTTGAGTGCTCATGCAAGAGTCTTTCTCGTTAAATGTTTCATATTCATGATCAATGTGCTTTGGGTTTATCGGAAATATCCTGGTGTCGATAGTTCGCTATCTAAACTCGCTAAGAGCTTAAACAAGACTATGACGAGGAGCCTTCTAGAACTCCAACCGTGGCGTATAAGCCTTGCCACCAGTATGTAGACGCGCTTCGGGTTCTCTGTCAGTTTCCTGAGACCATAGTTTTTTTAGTTCTCTCTTCTTTATCAGTGAATAGTTCAGAACCACTGGGTGGGTGGGTATATACCCAGGACCAATAGACCCATAGGCTCGACCGGAGTGATACAACGGGCACACAGAAAACTTTTGATAAGCAATTCGTTCGTAGCTTTTCACCGAAGGCCAAACATCTCCTTCTTTTGATTCCTCACGGGGTTCAACTGTCCATGGGTTAAGTGTTAAGTTCTTTGTAACCCTATTAAGACTCCTGTAATGTTATCTAAATACGTCTACGCTGGCTCAGACGAAGTTAATTAGTATTTGAAATAGATAAATACGTGTAAACGTGTATACGTGTTGACTGGACGGATGGCGTAGTGGTTTAAGCGGTCGCCACGCCGCTTCCTACTACGCCGAGTGTTGTGGGTTCAAACCCCACATGGGACGACACTTTGTGTGATCCACAAATTGTTGTTCTGAGTCTGGGTGTTCTTTGTGTCCGTTTCATGTATGTTTGTAAAGTCCCCCGCGACACAGGATTTATTCCTAATGCGGGCGTTGTCTTTTTAAATAAAAAAAAAACGCTTTACGATGTACAGCGTATCGATGTACGAGATAAATACGTCTCACACGATGACGTATTGCAGTAGTATATCTAATTTAATACGCCTCTAGGAGTATTGAAACCTTTCAAATATTCATTAAACTTGCATTAGATGTTAGCGTATTAGCGTAGGATTATACTAAAGTACTTGGCTTCAATAATGTCCTTAAAAAGTTTAAACTTTGATATTACAATCGCCCATGTTTTATGTTAACAATACATGAAGCACGTGTCATTTATTATTATTCGAAATTGGCAATATTTTAAATGATAATAGTGGCAAAATATATCCTCAATTGTATTATTAAAGTCAAAAAACATAATTCGAAATAGAAAAACGATATGGAACGATAAGAAACCAAGTGATTTGTACCTATAAAAAAAATTAAACACAATCAGAATGAAAATAATTGCCAATGATATCACGGTATAGCACCATTTTTTATCCCTATCCTATAAAACTAAAGTTATGAAAAGCGAAAATGAATTCATTCAAATCACCGAAATGTGTATTTTTATCAAGAGGACTGTATTAACCAAAATTTACCATCTAAATATTTCAGAAGAGTAGTTAATTACGTATGGTATTCCCAGAACGAATTACCCAAATAATATAATAATTCTATCAAGTGTATAGCACTGATAGATATAATTAAAATGGTACGCTTGAGACAGGCGTTTATTGTTAACGTCAGAAATAAAATCATTTGTTAAGTTAATTTCCGGCTCAAGTTGCTTAATATTTGTATCCCTGGCAATAACGAGTTTTAATTCACTCTGTAAAATTAAAGGGAGAGAATAGTAAACGCGCTTAAAGGAGTTATTTTTCACTTCAAATATTGTACTCCTATTTGGTGTAAATATTTGTAATAAAAACGTATTTTTTCATAAGAGATACTCGTAACATTATTTCCTTTGCTTTTCAATATAAAATATAATCAAATGTTAGCAGTGGCGTACAGTGTAGTCAGGTTCTAGTTTTTAAATAACGATTGAAGTGGTTTTTACATCATGCTACTACTACATTTGGTCGGTGCAATATTATCACTTTGCTTTATTTATTTCTCTTCGGTTTTCTGTTAAATTTGTTATTTCACTGGTTACTTCTTTTCATGAAGTTTATCCATTATTTCTTTGGTTGTCCTTTACTTTTGTTGACAAGAGTCGGTACAACATAGTTAAACCATACAGCTAATTTAATTATTGAAGAAAAAAGAACAAAAAATCTGACATGCGTAAAAATGTAATTAACGTTAGCCCTCGATTCCGATTTTCATAATTTTTAGATACCTAGTGTCACTCTTACAGTTCAAACGACACTTTGCAAGCCGAAAACCATCAAGTTTGTAGCGACTACAAAGCGTGCCAAAGAAAAATGAAAACATACACAAACTCGAAAAAGAGTCGGTTAAAAAGTGAAAGTTAAGTTTGTACGGTATTTACTATTATAATATTAGTCCTCACCCTTGCTTCTTCACCCTATCCGTTTACCTTATCCCAATTAACCTTCTCCCATTTACCCGTTTCAAAAATATTACGTTTCCAAGGAGGGTTGGCGTCACGGAGATGGCTAGCCTTGAAAGAAACCAAACAAAACCTTTTACAATATTGAATTAATTATAGAAATAAATACCACAGAGTTATGACGTATAATGTAGGTATTAATAATAAAAAGTCAAAATCAAAATATCTTCATTTCATAAAAAGAAGAAAATTTAATGAAATCGTCTTTTATATAGACTCGAAAGCCATAGATAAACACACACAATAGCAATAATCGGTTTTGTCATATATTTAGCAAAATGAAGTCAATCCATTATATGCCTGTGCCGATCTATAACCGACCGTTTCTATTATAATTCCGTAATAAATTCTATTATGCTGCAATGATGTAATAATAGCAGCTTAAGGAGCTTGAGAGAGATTCTGAATAATTTTAGCATGTATGTATCAAGCTGGATCCGATAAAGAAATGAAAGAAAAATGTTGGCATGATTTAGATGCGGTGCAATTGGTAATTGTTATACTGAGGTAAAACTTGTATGGCAAGAGTTTTTAAAAAGCTTGTTGAGTAATATGCAAGTGTATGTGAAGGATTAATTTTGAATTGAAATGATAAGCGTGAGTCAAAAAGAGAGAGATAAAAGTTAATCGGAAGATAAGAAAGAATTGCTCTCTTTCTTGGATATGGTAGTGAAAATTAGAGACCAAAGACTATACAAACACAACCATGGTAAAAATTATAGGGTTGAACAGATTCCAATAATAAATAGCAAATAGAGTATACAATGTTATTCCATAAAATACTAATTTAGTATATTTATTAGTTAAAACACCAGACGTGTCAACTTAGTAACTGATTAGTCTCTGATAAAAGAATGTAGCGGAGCACGCTCATACAATTTATCGTTCTTGTTTATGTGTTATTAAATGTTTATGTCATTTTGGCAAACGATGTAGTTGCTTGTTGTTGGATTATAAATACAAACTTACAAAACACATACACACTTACATAGTTTTAAACCCGATGTGATTAGACTCTCTTAGACTTATTTTTTACCTACAAATTTAATTTTAGAAACAAAAAATCATAGAATGTGACATGTTCCCACAGCATAGTAGCGATAGCAAATTAGTTCTTTGAGTATCTACCTAATTTCGTATTATTGACATAAGTAAGATATTTCGTTTTATTTACAAATATTTATATGCATGTTTGTTTGGCTTCAGGAACTTAAAGTATAATTTCCATATTAAGCAGTTAGTACTCAATTCTAACATGCAATACGTGGGGCATACTGAAAGTTTCTGGATTTGGCCACTTACAATAAAAGAATGAAAAAACATTTAAGGAATTTCGAAAATGATACTCTTTGGGAATATGTTACTGTTTAATTTGCGAGATCATTTGTTTTTTCATTGTGACGTCCTTTATGAAAATTGTGTGTCGCTATCAAAATGAATTTAACTCGTGAACATTTCTGTTCAATGATTTTTTATGATTTTCGTTGTGGTTTAAGTCAACAAGAGAATTTCCAGAGACTTCAATTGGCATTTGGTGATGAAGCACCATGGCGCAACTCTGAGTATTCGTAGTTTGAAGAATTTAGACGTAGACGCGATCATCTCCATGACGAGGTATGTGAAGGTCGGCCGGCGACTGCGGTTACATACTCTAATATTGACACCGTACGACAACTTATTGAAACTGCCAAAAAAATACTTGCCAGCAACAGCAACAGCTTTGCTTCGTTAGGCATTGGAATGAGCCAAGTGCAAAACATTTTACATGTGCACCTAAAGGTTGGGAAGCTTTGTACTCGATGGATAGCGCATGACTCAACGGAGGACCAGAGCGACTGCGTGTCCACTGGTGAAGTAAAATGATAAAAATGTTTAACGGAGGACAGTCATTGGCTGTCTATAATATTGTAACAGGTGACAAAACCTGGGTGTACTGCTTTGAACCGAAAATAAATAGCCAGTGGGCAGAGTGGGTCTTTCCTTTTGAAGATTTATCGACGAAAGTAAGGAAAAGTCGAAGCATTGGTAAAAAAATGGTTGCTTCTTATTTTGGCAAAGCAGGAACTTACAAGTATCTCTTGACGATTAAAGGACAGTGGGTACACATTGGTACGTCAACACTTGCTTGCCCAGAGTCTTTGAAAAAGTTCGCGAAAAGCGTCCTCGAAGCAATATCCTCCTTCACCACTATAACGCATCCTCACAATCCGCTAAGGTAACAGAAGCCTATTTGAAGGCTTTAAATGTGGAACTGATGACGCCTTACAGCCTAGGCCTCGCGACTTTTTTTTATGTTTCCAAGAATTAAAAACAAACTTAGAGGCACACGTTTTATGAGAACTGCGTTGCATTAAGCCATTAAAGAGATCCCTAATTAAGACTGGTCCAAGTGCTTTGTACAGTGGTTTCAGCGAATGCAAAAATGCATGAATTGCGAGGGAATATATTTAGAAAAACAATAAATGTATCGTAAGTCTAATATCTAGTCTTATTTATCAGAATCCAAAAACTTTCAGTATGCCCTAAGTATCTCTAATAATTACGACAAAAATGTTTGTACGCTGGAAACAGTAAAATATTTACGAACATTATAATTTTGTATGAACTTTACACAAATAATCTTTCAACTATTATTTTTTATTTTAAAAAGTTCTATTTAATTCATTCATCAGCAACGATAAACACAATAGGCAACTAAAACACATTATATACCTACATATATTGTTGCCTCTTACATATAAAAACATCATATTACATCATTATACCCGGAAAAACGCGCTACCTATTTTATGAACAGAAAAAATACAAGACAAATTTTATACATTCAGAATGTACACGAACATGAAGGAAAGAGTACAAATTTTGTAAAATAAACATAATTCATGAGCATCTAACTAGACAATTATTGCGTATTCTTTCCTGCGTAGGCATGTAATTCGAGATGTTGTATGTTATTGGCAACATTTTGCTAAGGGATATTGTGGTTCCCGTGGAACATTGTAAACCTCTGACATCTGATGGTAAAATTTCTTTCAATCTTCTTTAAAAAGGGATAATAATACATATACATATTTTTAACAACTCGGTAACATTATATGTGCATAATTACGTATTCAAATTAATGCGGAAGGGAATTAACGTCATCGTATAATAAGTATTTCAGACAGTCAGTCTTTGTCTACGACCTTTACCTGTAGAAATCCCCTTAGGCCATCGCTCTACTGGGGTTTTCAGTGGGCGATGTGATTCTCAGTAGGAGGAATCCGGGAACAGATTTTACTAAGACTGCCGGAACCTTTGACTATGGCCAGTATAAACTGATTGAAACGTCAGATAATTTAATAGTTACACATATAAATATATTTATAATTACCTATTACATCACTATATACGAGTATTATGGAACACGATAGATTAAAGTTAGAATTTTAGATCATATTATTCAACGATTTTGATGTAAGTTTCAGAAAACGGGTATTTTTAGAATCTCGTCCATTCTACTATCGTAAAAGAATTTATATAGGTACTTGCATCTGGATGCAAACATTTTATGCTTATAAAAACATATTCGGGAAACATTTTCCTGAGTAGGAGTGCGGGAATGGCAGGGAAACAAAAATAACGCGGTCGAGCGATGCGCGCCAATTCAGTTTCAACACATGCGTTTCACGCGGACGCTGCCGTCATATTAAAACGATTCGCGAACAAAAAATATTATACGTGCCTAAAAGGTTTTTGTTAACCTCAAAAACTGTGAAAAGAATAACTGAATATTGTAATATAAGTAGTGTTCACGGTGTAAAAAATGTTTAACAACACAACAACTTACAAATCAAGTGGAGGACCAAGTTATGCAAAGAAATCAGAATTAAAAGCACCAAAAGGTAATGGAATTTTTGTTTTCTTCATATTTGAATCGGACTTCTGCTTCTGTTGGAAATTTCACGGTCCAAATAACTTCAACCCACGGTAACCACAATTCAATTGACTACTTTTACAATCAATTTGTTGGCTCGGAATTTTTCGGAAACAAAATAATCGTTGAGGTTTTCGGTTGTTTGGAAATAGGCGATGTAATGAAAATATAATTTATACATGTTTTGTTTTGTTTTATAAAATATTTATATGATTTAATTTAAAATGATATTCATTTACAGAAAGGGAGTGCGTTTTTCATTCATATATTTGCACACTATCATGCATATTCATAAAATAACATTAAATTACAATTTTCTTCGAAAAATATTATTTGCCAACTAAGAAATAAAGTTTTTCTCGTCTTGATTAATTATTTCTTCCTTTCTCTTAAACAACAAAAACTGTAAGAAATGATTAACGATAAAAATATAGAAAATAAAAGAAATCAAATTCAGCTTGTTTTGGTATTTTCAATGTTGGATTTGAAAGATGCCTAATGCCTTCAATAATAAAAAAATATGGCTATTAAAAGTTTAATTAATTTATTGGGAAAATCGTTTTCACATGCCATTATCCTTGAATTTAAGAGACTAATTTGTTTGAACATTTCTATTGAAGGAGATTTTCCTCCTTCCCATTTAATTAAAACTGGATTACTAATTTGACTACAGTGACAATTATATCTGGCAGTAGACGATAATAAACGTCAAATAGGCATTCTCTAATGAGGGTTCGCACTTGCCGGGCAAACTTTCTGGCACTATTGAGGATACGAATAATTATTTATAATATTTTATTAGACTCGAGTTGTTGTATGAGGTAGTTAGGTGAGGCGTTAATGGCGAATGAAGAGTCTAAAGGTGTGATAAAAATACGAATGAACGATCAAACAACCTAAGGAACTCACATTCGCAATCATACTATTTTTTTTCTTTTATTATTATTATTCGAAATTTTAGGAGTTAACGTTTCCGCAGAAAGACGTGCACTGCTGGACATAGGCCTCCCCCAAGGTTCACCACAACAACCGTTCCTGTACTGCCCGCATCCGCATCGCTGCCCTTCACCAGGTCGTCTGGCCACCTCGTGTTGAGCTTACCCACTATGCGTTTTCCAGTAGGCGGTCACCTCCTCGAGAACTTTATGGCCCCATCGGCGAGCAATGTGTTCCGCCCTCTACCTCTGCTCGTTTGGTAATCCTCCGGGCAATGGCGGTGACCTTGATTCGTCTGCGTATCTCCTCATTTCTGATTCGATCACCCAAAAAAAGTCGAGCATTGCCTTCTCTTTTTACTCTTTGGGTGACTGTGAGCCTTCTCACTAGGCCCATTGTGAGCGACCACGTCCTTAAGATGCTTATATGTGCATATAAAGATGCTTACTTTACGTTTAAAGGTGTTGTTTAGTTTACTACACTGTAGGCATTGGGTATAATGGCGCAATAAAGTAGTGATTGACTTCCTTGGAGCGCCTTTCGGAAGCATGCTGTTCGTTAGGTATTAAATTAAGGTATATTTATTTTCTGGGCGTCCACAGGGGGCGTCCAGGCCAGGTGGAGTGACGAGTGACAGGTGGGATGCGAGAAGCCCAAAATCGATCTAAGTGGCGTGCAATGGGAGAGGCCTATGTCCAGAAGTGAACTGCGATAGGCTGATGATGATGATGATATTCATTTTATCAGATATGTTAAATTACAAATCTATTTTAAATGAGCAAAGCTACGAGCAAAAGCTGTGACAACCAGCTCCTGCTTTTAGCTCTTAAAAGAGATTTATTTTTTGGATGCTAGTTCCTTTTCTGTTTATCGGTTGAGTAGTCAAGGTATACATGTAAGAGTAACAAACAAAAAATATTGACATTGACTAGCATATCGTTAATTCGTAGTAAAAAAGGAGTATTCATGTGTAACTAAATTTTATGCATGCCTGCATAACACAATTACACATAAAATAGTATAAACGCGCCTATTACATGGGTTTGAATAGAATTCACCATCTGAAAGTGTTGAAACCTTTTGAATGTTCGTTAACAACATCTTATTACAATATGGTGTGAAATTGGCGTCACATCCGACGACGACGGCCGGAAGCAGACAACAGGAGATACATCTCGTGCCGTTTTATTTCCGTTGTTGTATACATAACTTGTAACAGAAACAACATAAGTTACTCATGTAGATGTCTCAGTGCAATTGTATTTAGTTTTAAAAACATATACATATATTATTAGTGATAGTGCTTTAACGTTGAGTACGTTTAAGATGTAAGGGACGGTTTGTAACGAAAAATAAATACACTTTTCGACATTATGTGAGACTTATTGTGACTTTGGAAGACCATTTGTGAATTTTACACATCAACAGCTTTTAATAGTCCACTGCTGAACTCTCTTTGGAAAGGCATTTTGGCCTACTTCACGGTTTGTTTTAGCTTTCCTTGTCTTCGCAGTGCTGTTGTCCTGCGTAGTTATCTCTCTTAGTGACACTCCGTATTCTTAATCGCCACCACACGGACAATTTGTGAATTTAAGAAATTGTAAAACTTTACGTCAGTAAATTCCAGTGCTTTGGCATCAGATTAATGATCTGAACACACTATTTCGGTTTTTGGTATACCGTCCTTAACAACCTTTATAGGAAACTCTGAACATTGATTAGATTATTTTTTATACAACAACATA
This sequence comes from Arctia plantaginis, assembly GCA_902825455.1. NCBI lineage: Eukaryota > Metazoa > Arthropoda > Insecta > Lepidoptera > Erebidae > Arctia > Arctia plantaginis. The sequence goes on along the minus strand of CADEBD010000171.1, from coordinate 8,150,549 downwards.
AAACTAAACTTGTTAAAAGAATATTGTGGTAAAGTTAATTTTCCATAAAACTTATTATCAGACATAATTATGTATGTAATATAATCATATATATATCATATTAATTTTCACGGGTTGAGTCAAACGGCGATCACGGCCAGTGCACTCTGAAGGTCAATTCTCGTAATAAAATTTCGGTCACCATTCATTTTCGATCAATTTTCGATCTCACAACTGTCATTCAAGATATTTTCGTAATAAAGTATTAAACATGCAACGTTGACTGTAATGTGCTTGTATCGTATTGTAACCGAAAATTTAATCGGTAATGTGATAGTCTTAGTAATACTTTACTATTTTACTACGAAAATACTTTTTATGACAGTTGTGAGACCGAAAGTTGATCGGAACTGAATTGTGACCAAACCCTCGTTACGAGAATTGGCCTTATGGCCTAAACATCTTGCGATTTAAATATAAACAAAATTAGTCATCATCTTGTTTAACTGTAAACACCACTTATGGAAGTCATAACTCTAAAATAAGATTCGGTCTTAATACTCTTTCGTGTATCAGTTACATTTAAAACAGTACTTGAAATGCAATATAACGATGTTCAGATGTATGCTGTTGAATTTTGTACGCAAGCTTATTATAGTTACTAGTATCCGACTTTTGGCCGAACTGTGCTGAGACATGCTAAATATATCCACAAATACCAAACTAAAATAACTATGTATTTCATAACTATCATGACCCCTGAAACAAAAAATATGAAAAAAGGTGTTATAAGTTTAACGTACATCCAATCCTTATCTGTATCATTTTACATATGTTCTGTGCAATGACTAAAAAACTTGCAAATAAGTTGAACTGTAGATGATATACAGTCCCTTAACTATTGTAGTTAAAATACTTAGATAATATTGAGATTCCTGGCTATCGTTTTACATAATTAACGTCTCTGTTGTTGGTTCTTGTCACACCGCCACATGTATCATACGTAAACAAAGCTGACAGAGCAATCAGTGTGTGCTACCAGTGCAGCGAACACAACTTCATTACGATTCACCCAGCTATATCTAAAGTGAGCCAAGGCACTTATTGGACTAATCAACAAAGACTGTTGTCATCGATATGTCATACTGTACGTCTGGTATATCACTTAACACATCAATCATCATCATCATCATCAAACCAGCCTTTAATCGTCTACTCCTGGATATAGGCCTCTTCTTAGAAAGGAGGTTTTGGCCTACTATACCACGCTGGCGAGACGGGTTGGTATAGGGTTTGTTTCAAGTTTTCCGACTCTTTGTAGTGTTGTTATCCTGCAGAGATTGCTTACCTTGATCATCTCTTATGACACCCACCGGATAAATAGGAGTATTGAAACTCCGTATTCTGAATCCGTCACCACACGGACAATCATTTGACATGAACAGCATGACGTTAAAAAGTATGTTTTAGGTACAACAACTAGAAGTAGGTTAAAATTAAATTCTACATAGTTTTACATTGTTAGTTAGTTACAATGAAGCTAAATTGCTTGGTAGTATTCACTTTACTATATGTAATTGTGTAGACATGAATTTTCTTACCTTGTTATCCTATTTAGTCTGAAAATATTTACGTAGTTCGATATTTGGCTGTTTAATTTGTATTAAGTTACTAATTAAGTATCTAGAATAGGATTGGAGTGTTATTAAGGTTTTATTTTATGATACAGGGGACAAGTGAACAGACGGGTTACCTAATGAAAGAAATAAAATGCGTTTTATTTAACTTAATACAAGATATAAAATTAGTGCATTGCACTTAACATTATGCTGAGCTGTGGTCCATATTGATATAGATGTAATGTATAGATATTCCATAGTAAATATGTCACAATCTCCTAAAATGTGCCTGGTAAAGTTTTTTTCTTTCTTTCTTCTTTCATATACAAAAGAAAATAATAATAATAATAATAATAAACAAAAAAAGAAAGAAAGAGAAAGAAGAAAGTAATACCAACAAAAAAACATACATTCATTGTGTCAAAAAAAAGTTGCGGTACCTAAGTGGACATGGGTTATTCACGAAGCTATTTTAAATAATGCAGTATTATTCCTTATCCAACAGCATATCCTTTAAATGAATATTTTAGAAAATTTTAGAGGTCTTAAATGCAGGGGCAAAGCGGCCTGGGCACGCCGTCATTGCGGCGGTAAGACCCGTTATGGAGGATTGGCTCGAGAGGCGTCACGGGACCCTCTCATACCGATTGACGCAGGTGATCACTGGGAAGGGATGTTTCGGAGATCACCTGTGTCTGATCCGCAAGGAGCCAACGCCTGAGTGCCACCACTGCGATGGCCAGACCGTGGACACGGCTCTCCACACGCTGGCAGAGTGCCCGGCGTGGGTTGAGCAGAGGCGAGACCTCGTGGCGGCCATCGGGGTGGGAGTTCTCTCGCTCGATAGCCTGATTGCGGCTATCGTGCGGAGCGAGAGTGCGTGGAACTCTGCCGTCTCCTTCTGCGAGCAAGTTATGCTCGCGAAGGAGACGGCGGAGCGGGACCGGGAGAGGTTTAGAACTCTCCCGGCCCGCCAGGCCCGGGCACGGGCCAGGCAGCGCAGGCGACTCAGGCACCGGAGGTCGCAGAACGACCTCCGCCCTCCATAAGCGCAGGCCTGGGGGTGACAGGTGAGGCCATCTGTCACCCTAGCAGAAGCAGGCCGGGGTGGCGGCGAGCGCGTTGCGAAGCGCGCTCGCTTCCAGGGAGCACAGGGAACATGGGGTTCCCACACGGGGCGGGGGTCGTCTACTCGTCTGTAGATGACCCGAGGTATGTCGGGGCACCAGGGCCTTCCTTTCTAGGGTATACCTGGTTCCCCGGCTATTAGTACCCGGCGAAGGCGTGCGGTTTTAGTCGGTTCGAGTCCGACATGCCACCGACAGGTGGTATCCGAGGGGATTTCCGCACGGGAAAAAAAAAAAAAAAAAAAAAAAAAGGGGCAAAGCGGCCGTTGCCGTACACTTATGATTTTTAAGGGCAATGCAAATTAAGAATCACAAGTGTAAAGTCGGCGGTACCCAGTTTTTCCAGAATCCAGGAGGAGGGTTGCGGTCCTATAACATCGATCTAACGAAAGAATTACTTAACACTGGTTTTCTGTGACTCCATGATATCACTCTGGTCGACCTGGTGTATTTGTATAATATTTAATAATAGTACTTGTAAAATATACAAATGAATCAAAGCAAAATTACTAATAATGGAATGAAAGGTATGATTATGTCAATGGTTGATCTTAAAATCATCAATCAGTCTATCGCAGTCCACTACTGGACATAGGCCTCTCCCATTGCACGCCACTTAGATCGATTTTGGGCTTTTCGCATCCAGCTCCTGTCAGAAATCTTGCGGAAATCGTCACTCCACCTGGCCTGTGTGACCTTAACATGAATGTATTTAAAGTTATAAAAACAATCACATCGTATTTACTTCCTTCTATAACTCTGGGATTGCGGGTATTTGTTTCTTTCGCCCTATTTTCCAAGAAACCGCTTTAATATAATAATAGTTATTTCGGTTTATCTAGTTTCCTGTCGACCTATTTCGTTTGATTCGGTTAATCTATTTATGTAACGCAAACGAAACTCACAAAATTGTTAAACGTTTTTGCTTGCCTTAATAATATCTAACGACCTATAACTATTAGGTTAGTATTTGAAAGGGTTTCATGAAAACTTACTAAGAGCTACAGAGGTCGGCCAATTAATGATATCGTTAAATACTGTATCGTATATAGAAGGATACTTATTTAGGGTTTACTTGTCTTTTATTGTTATGCCAATCTTTATGCCAACTGTTCCAATTCCATTTAGTATATTATTTCTGATATTGAGCATTATTCTGAACAATAATAAACAATAAAGATGACGTTGATTGTGTATTTTCGATATAATATTCAAAGCTACCTATTGCCTGCGGCTTCGCTCGAGTGATCATTTCGTGTTTCTAACTTTGAAAATTACGAACTTACATATAGGGAAATATAGGGGTGAAATTTACGAAGACCCTTTCTTGGCAGGTGATTATGTCATAAAAACATCAGTTGCCGAAATTTCAAGTTTGTAGCTTACGCGGCTTAGGTTCTGCGTTGAAGAATCAGTTAGTCAGTCAAGGCTAGTAATTTTATTTTGTATGTATATACACAGTTGTAATTTTTTTTTTAAAATCGATTTTTATATCTTGACTAATATAAATTGCTTTTAAGTTAAATATACTAATTGCCATTAACATTCATTTTTATAAAATGTTTCCATGATCTTGTGGAAATGACGTGGCATTTCTATTAATTCGAATATTCACAACGCTTAGTTCTAAATGTTACAGTCTGTTCCTGTAATTTCTACTTGTCATTTACGTTTCATTAACACAAAGATGAAACGACATTAATATTTTAAATTTATAGTTAAAAGAAAACCTATGTAATGGTTCACAAAGATGAGAATACTATTTAATTAATTACTTAATATTGTTTCTTACTAGTGGCACTTGCTCATGTAAATACTCATAAATCGATAAATAACGATTGAATTGTATCGACACCACCGAGGCCAGTGAAATTAAAAGATTGGCGAAATACATGTTATTTGTATAGACTAATATCAGACTCATACATAAATCAGTACATCTGTCAGCATTTTTTTCATTTGAAATTTCAAAGCGAGTACTATTTTCAAAGAGATTAAACGATTACAGAAATAGTGTTGCTCGTGGCTACTACTACGTATCTATGTTTACATTGACTTCAGTGTTGACTATTTGCGTAGTGAAGTGGAAGCGAGTCGTACGAGATATGTAGTCAAATAGTTTAGATGATAACTCGTGGGAAATGAGACTTAGGTATTTGTAATGTTTTATCATTTTAATTATTCGTTTTTGTTGAACAGTTAAGCTTATAGCATCGACGTTTAAAACGTGCACTGAAATTCTCAAATTTTGCGATATTGTTTACACTATGGTTGTCAACAAGATGTTTGGATGAGGCTTTGACAGGATTTCGAGGCAAATTGAGTTTGTATCGACATGAACAAATCTTCAATTGATTAGAGCAATAGCTTTCAAATAGTATAGTGATGTAGGAATGTCATAGTTTTAAGAAACTTTACAGTTATATGCCTTAGATTGTTGGGGAAAGACCTTATGTCCTAACAAAATAGAGGGAGGATCCCCGGGTCAGAAGAGGCTCAAGGTTTGTTACTAGGAATTCATACGTAAAATATGAGCAGCGTTTTGCGTTACAGGGAATTAGTAATTGATGGCTGATGTTAATGGCTCTACTACAAACATATATTTAATATTGAAATATATGTAAAAGTATTTCTTCCATTTCAGCAAACGTATTTTTGAACCTATCATTCAATAGATGCAAGTAAAGCATCTTTCGATACTGCAATAATTTTACAACCATAGTGTCCAATGAAGGCTATAACGATCGTTTAAGGGAATTCTTAGAAATATGTATTAACTGTTTCAGTTTTATACTTTACCGAAAAATAGTCCTTCCTACAAATCTGGTCTCAAATACTTTGTAATGTGTAAATCAGTACTTCGGCGGGAATCGGTTTACTTTCATACAAGTGGGTCATAGAGAAAAACAACTTCAATCCTGATATGTACTGATAAAACTAAACTTTTCACCAATTTTATTGTGATCTCATCCTAGATAGTGTCTTAACAGGAATTGTTGCACATATTATACTATTGCAATAAGTGTTAAATCGCTTCATTAAATTAAAAGTAATAAAATATTTATGTACGTTGTGTACAGCGTCTGAATTTAAATAAAATTGCAGACTGAACTTTTGCCCAGATTGTCTCCATGGCCGCCAACGCCAGAATTATCAGCGAAGCGAGAAATTAAAGTAGCCGTGAACAGCATAAAATTAACTAAGTCTCTGCTACAGATGCTCGTGTTAAGGTCTTAAGATGGTGTCGGATTTCCTCCGCGTTTATCAACTCGAGCCATTTCATTTCATGTGCTGGATTCGCACACTTCATTAAATCTTAATTTTATTCATTTAGTAATTATAGTGTAAGCGAGAAAAAGATTGGGTGCTAATTGGCTTGGCAAAGTAGATTTGAAAGATTATTTTGTGACGTATGCTGACCTACGCCTTCTTAGAAAAGCAAATGAAACCATTGCAATTGCTCTTAAATTGCAATCTATACTGAAAATATACATTTAAAATGGTTTATGTCAGGTATTGCGTTTATACTAATTTTAGGTTATATAATAGTCAAGTCATATTTTAATAATATATTTTTTGGTAAATGGTATAAACCTTTTTACAGAAGAAGTTTATGGCATCATCAAACTAAAATTCAAGAAATCATAGAGGGATCTTAAACTTTATGTAGGTTAAAGTACGAGACATATTTGAGCTATCGCAAAACACAATGTTTAAATGTATCATGCCCTGATTACTTAAAATAACAACTAGATATTAGATATTAAATGAATATTGTCATATTACATTTTAAACGTATTACATCTCTTTCAATTTTAGAATGTCAACCGCACAACATAATTAGGCTATTCTTGCGTAAGAGGGTTTTGTTACACTCATTTTTCCTGACTATGATACAAAGGTTTAATTATTATCATCTCAATATGTTTTTTTATTGTTATTTTCAATGTGTTTTTAAAAGAAAGAACAATTACTAATGGCTAGGAAAATAAAAAAGGTACAAAATCACTTTCTAGTTCAATACAATACTGTTATTAGATAAACGAAGAAGCTAAAAAGAATGTTAAAATGTTGTCGGACGAAGTCCTTCCTCACATATTCGCAGAACAAGAACGAAGAGTCAGAGTTATATCTCTTATACAAAATAGAGAAAGAGCAACTACCATTGCTGAAATGAGGATTAAACCACCGGCAATTATTAGGAAAGGTGTTTTCTTATTATGTGAAGTTTAATATCTTCGTAGCATAGCAGTGCACATAGACTAGTATGATTTTCATGTACCTGAATTAACATAATAATATATCTACGTAAATGTTATAGCGTATAGTTCTACTACCTTTTGAGTTCTCTCCTTCTCCCAGTGCTTCTGACAAGCTTACACACTCGGTGAAAACAAAGAAAAATTGCTTAACATATCTAATGTCTCATCTATGAAACATTTCTTGACTTAACAGTGAGTTCGTTCTATTATAGTTTTGCAATAGCTTAAAGAAGCCCATCTCTCCTGTGTTTGGAACGGCCACTAATATATATATAAATTAAAGGACAGTAATTATGTTCAATTTGGCAATTCATAATGGTTTACAGGCAATAAAACAAGCTTAAGCTTGTTTTATTTCCTGTAAACCAATTTGACTGAAGATACCTAAACATGGTTAAACCATGTTTAGGTATCTTCAGTCAAATTGCGCCGAACTGGTAATACTTATAAAACAATTAGTCTAGCGTCTGTACTTAAAACGTACAAATATACAATTCAATACATTAAGTAGATGGCACATGCAGCAGAAAAAACCGCAGGCAAAAGCTGGTATATAACAAATATCTAACAATTTTCTTACGTTATTTATTGGTTATTCACAAACTTTCGGCAATTTGAAATTATTTAATATCACTATAATAACTAACCTCTTTAAATATAATTTGCCGTTGTTTCATTGATCTTACCCCAATATCTAATACAAACTATCTCTTATAGAGCCCTTATTGAAATTCCTAGCAGTGTGCGACAAGACAAAGTTTATCGTTGAGTATTTTGTAATGCATATTATTTCGTGAAACATAACCTTAAGTAAACTAAGCTTGTTTGCTGTATAAATCGAAAACCCGAATCATTCAATATAAATGTTTTATTATGGCGAGATATGATGAATCTTACTATGGATCTGAATTTTACGAACTTTCAAGAAGTTGTTATCAATGTTTTCAGTTGTAGTTCTTCTATTCGTTATTTGTACGTTATTAGTTTTTATATATATATATATACTTACTTTTATTAAGTAAGGTTAGGCGATGGAAATGTACTTTATTAGAGTACTCACCTTACCTCTGTTGCCATAACTTTGTGAGATCAATGTAAGAGGACATTTTTTTAATAAACATAACTTTTAAACTTTTGAGTTTACTGATATTATGAAGCTTGATTTTGACGTTACAGCACTGCACAAGTTTGTAAGACCACTTGGAGTTTTATAATTATTAACACTTACATACTGTACATATGTAAGTGTTAATAATTCGAAAACTCCGATTAAATTTTCATAATATTGTCCTCTATTGTTAATAAATCGATAAATTATATAATATTCAAATCCAGGTTCTTGTTAATATCATCCCATAGAATATTCCTATCCTTTAATTATAATTTGTGGGTTATATTATTCATTACTTGCTAGGCAACATTATTCAACATTAGGCAACAGCATTCTGCCTGTTCTGCGATATTATTCTACAAAACATTACGTATTACCCAAGTACGTATAAAGCCAGTAAATTTAACGTCTTGCCAACTTACATTATTATATTCTATGAGCCGTCGGTTGTTTTCCTGCATCCCTTACTTACGTAGACACTGAGATATGGCTCGTGCATACAGAGCTTAAACTTCACATATGATGTACTAGAGGTTTGCTTGGGCTCGTGGGGGTAATTTTTAAACGACAGCTTCACTTGCTTTTTATTTTATGACATATATGGAAGATATGGTAACATTCTAATGATATATTATATTTATATTTTTTATCCAACAGTAGATAAATTAGATTAAAAACTATGAAAGTATCTATATTACACTATTTTCGGCCAATTTTTTGACGTGATGAGAGTTTGTTTATTAAGACGCAAAGCGACAGAGCGATGATTATAAACAATTTTTTTATCAATAAATATTTCAAACTAAAACAAACTTACATATATTATACAATTACACATTATATAATTTATATACATTTAAATAAATATCATTTCTGCTAATATTATTTATATTATTACATTATTATTACACACATATTATTCATATTAATTATGCTAATTAATGCTAATATAAGGAACATTTATTAGTATCTTAAATATTTTTCATATATTTAAAAGAAGACCTCAGTATTTCAAAGTATTTGTTACAATAATTGCAAACGAATCCTTTAATCTAGTTTAGCTTTTAGATTGACATCACAGGCACAACCGATAATAGCTGCAATATTTTGTTTAAAGTGGACACAGGCCTAGGTTTTGTTACTTTACCACGCTGGCTAGATGGGTTTTTAAAGGGTTTCTTTCAAGTTTTCCTTCTTTTTGCAGTGCTCAAGAGAGGCCTATGTCCAGCGGTATGTATTTTTACTCGTTCACGACAAGCCTATTGTATTTTTATTTTGAGTTTATTATCTAGTTCATTCTGGCAATAATGGTGTTGGTTGAACGCAGTGGCCTTAAAACAGCCGTCGCACAAGAAAGTCTTATCTTGTCTCTACCCTTTTACTCGATGCTCCTTATTTCGACGAACTTCGTGTTCTTTGTATAAGATTGCAATTGTCTTGAAACCTGGAATTCTGCTGAGTTAAGTCACAGGAATATATACCATGCATATAAAATTAATTGGTCAATAATTATTTGGAAATTAATTTGGTTTGATAAGTTTTATGTGTAATTATTTCTCAAGTGGAAAAAATCATCGTGTGTCATGATGTTAATCACTGTATGCAATTCCTGTAAGATGAAATATATACAAAATAAGTTCCCCTGTCCCTGGAACCTCAACGTACTCCGGGTCATCTACGGCATGTAAATGACCCCTTCGAATGTTTTAATCTCGGTGTTCGCGGTCTATAAACTAAAGGACGCGTCGCGCCGCCAACCCGGCGTGCTTCTGCTAGATGGCCTCACCCGTCACCCCCAGGTCCGTGCCTATGGTGGACGGAGGTCGTTCTGCGACAATTTTAACCCTCACCTAAACATGATATTATTTTATAAATATTATACTAGCTTTTACCCGCGGCTCCGCTTTCGTGTGTTTTACCGCGGTAAAAAGAAGCCTTTTTATTCGCTGATAGTGAAGCTTTCTATTGGTGGAAGATTATCAAAATCCGTACAGATATAATGAAATCGTTACAAACAAACAAGTAAATATAAAAACAAACTCACTTTCACATTTATAATAAAGTATGAAGATATTGATTTAAAATATTGGTAGATATGCCATATTAATATAGTTCGATATTTTTTATACAACATTACTTTAGTGTTGTACTTGAAACCCGAAAGTATAGGTAACAAAAGTTATCACTATGTGCAAAGTTACTCTGGTTTTATATAGCAAGACATTGTTTTATTAAGGTGTTATGGATTTCAAAACTTTTTAGTTTTTAACTAAGTACGTAGTTGTAAATTAAAATAGAAATGAAGCATCCAATACGTAGTCACATACATTAAATCAAATTATTTAAGTTCATGCTGCAAACATCATTATACTCGTATCATAATATATGATTTGCATACATTTCATTTGGGATTTAATGTAATTTACAACTTATTATGTTTTATATTGTGTTACATTTGCATACTCCATTCATATAATATGGGCTGATGATAAAACGTGAAAGTCAATTTATTTTACTACACAATTACGTTTAAAGAGTCAGCACAATCGAAGTGTATGTAATGTGATCGTTTTAATTATTGAAAAGTATCTTCCATAGATAAATCTACAAATGAAGGAAAAGAGATTTAAAGTAAGTCTGCAACAGAAAGCAGATTGCAGGTACATATATATTACATACGGCGTTAAGTCTTCCTTATGCAATAAAATTAAAGGAAGTGTAAATAAAATGAAATATAGAGCTCAACATTTTCTTATATTTTTATACATTCGGTGAATATGAGGATAGAGTAAATAAACAGTTCAGTCCACCTTTCTTTAACGAGATTATTCATACCAATTATAAATACCTAGTGGATCTAGTCTCTAACATTCCTGACTGTTAAGTCAGATTTCGTGGTTTGCATTATTCCCAGGTCAAACATTGTGACATTTTCATAAAGTTTATTTAAAATATGTATGTACTTAGAAATATACAAGTATCTTTATTGGTTACCATAATACAGGCCCCGGCGAGTTTTGGGTCAGAGGGCCGTATATAAGATGTGTCAAGTTATTATAGTTTCCAACTAAGCAGAGCTTGTACTATGAAAGTTAGATTGACTGATAGAATACTTATATATTTTTTTTAAATACATACATATTATACATAGAAAACACAAGAAACTAATCTTTGCAGATCATAAAACGTTTGGTAACACAGCAGTAGCATACGTCACCACTGCACCACTAAATTGTAAATGACAAAACAGAGCTACCACTGGGGTGTAATTTTAAATTTTTTTGGTCACCGTAAACTTTAAATAAATATAGCTGATGCATTTGCAAGTTCATACATATTATAAATTATATGTACACGCAAATGCATCATAGATAAATTCAGATATATTTTGTTACGTCTTACTAAAAGAATTATTCAAAACGATATGAATCAGTAAAATTATGGAAAACATTTAGAATGCATCTTTATAGACTACATTTTATGTTTCTTTTGGTTGTAATTTAATTTCTTGGGTCTATAGATAACTATGGATGCAGATTTTACTGTATTTTTTTCTGTAAATAATATTTACGTGAATATAAAACAGTTCATTATCACCAAAAATGTAAAATAAATTGAATAATAATACATTAATAACAATATTGTTGAAAGAGTTTACTTAGGACAATATAAAGGAATTTTAAGATAGGGAAAACTGTTAGCCTCATTAACGATCTGATAAGATAGAGTTTAACTGAATTTTGTAGTAGCTCAATAGTTGTGTTAGTTTAGGACCTTTCATTGTTTATATTCTGAATTAGACGTTGTTGACTTTAGATATAAGTTCTTAAACAACTTTTAAAGTGAGCGAAATTTAGACAATACTGATGGTACCCACGAAATGTATACTATTATTATTATTTACACTATATGTTTACAGTAAACCTTACTAAAACTATGAGAATTGTTGTTTACACTTACATTTAAGATACAATATAGAATTGACAGATCGGGATGAAGGGCGCTCCTTGGGGGAGGCCTTCATTTCAAGGAGATGCTGGAAGGTCTCGACCGTGACCCCTGGGGTCGTCCCTATCGCGCGGCGCAACAAAAGTACCGCGCGTCAGGCCTCCCCCCCCCCTCCCCCTTACGGAGACTCTGCAGCCCAGATTTCTGCAGAAAGTGGTTGAGGGCCTTTTACCGCAGCGGGCGGAACATACACCCCCGTTGATGGCCTCCTTGGTCGGAGACGACGGGGATTATGAGGATGATGTTACGCCTGTCACGGATTCGGAGGTAATTCCCAATAAATTCAACAGACCCAAAGCTTATCACTCAGACCACGCACTAAGGATTTATCACAGGCGTGCTAAGGTGTGCTTGTTATTACAGTTTGTTTGGCAGATAGGACTGCAATCGTTACCTGGGGGCGCGACAAGATTCTTCAAAGCTATTCTATCTACAATACTTATTGCGAAGTCCTTTTTAAATTTCAAATTAAGCGCAACAATAAAAAAAATTGCGTTACAAAAGTTTTACTGTAGGAACATTCGAACGTTGAAAACAGGGTTTCCTTTAAAGAGATTGAAGATAAACAAACCTACAAGTGAGAGGTATAAAGCTGTGGTAATGCTTTTACTTTTTCACGTTTGATTAACAGATGATGGAAGATAGAATACAGAAGCATAATCTTGATTGCATAACATGACGGCAGCTATAAAAGAGCGGTAACCGAGTTTCTAGAGTTGAACATCCTTTAAAGAAAGAGGCAGTGGTACTTTATTCAGATTGATTTTTAAAGTTACCAATTCATGATTTGGTTTTCATAGGATAGTTTTAAAAAAAGCTAGTAATATCTTTTATTTTTTTTAAATGCAAATAATTGAGAGGAGAGATTAAATTGTTTTGAATGGTTACTTGTCATGATACGGTAAAGAGGATTGGCCGTCTCAAAAAATAGTTTTTTTTTCTGTGCAGTTTTCCGTTCAGGAAACAGTGAACAGTACTCCTGTTCACTGTTTCCTGAACGGAAAACTTTTGGTATAGAAATTTTAAAGGAAATAAAATGCGTCCCATATTTAATTTTTTGTTACAAGATTGTTTTTGCTTTCTTATTATTCATGGATATTTTATTTCGCCTTGGGTTATTTTGAAGTTTTTTGATGTTAGCCATTAAATTAGTCAGCCTGTCAGTCGGTGGCTATTGTTGATATATTTTGGAAATATGTATTTGAGAGACAGATGAGATACAATGAAACAACAAATGTATTAAACATGCAACATTATAAAAACCAATTGAAACAATTAACTTAAAGTACTGAAGACTACAAATCATTTGTTTTTTCAGGAAGTTAATTTTCATTACTAGATTCATCCTCTATTTTATATGTTATGTTATTTTTATAAATAACTTCATAGGAAACTAATCAATCTCTTTGGGTTACTTTCAAACAGAGACAGATAAATGACCTGATGGAAAAAGGTGCTTTCATTTATCAGGTCATGCATGCCTGCTTTTTTAATCTATCGCGAACTGTTTAAAAATGTTGTTGTTAAATTTTTTATAAACTTTTATTTAACTTGCAACGTTGATTAGTTTGGGTCGAATCTTTCAAGACTAATTATAAAGTAATTTATTCTACACCGCACCCTTAACTGCACGAATAATAAATGCAGATTATATTAAAGTAGTTGATCATAAATTGTATTTCTGAATGTCAACTTAGTTGGGGTTAGTTAATTCTTTGTTTTAAATTTTATAATTTCTGTTATATTACAGTTTTTAATTCTAATTCTATCATTATTCATAATTATCTTCCTACATACGTACGTTAACACGATTATAGATAGCCTTTAAAAGAAAACCAGTCTAATTGAACTCACTAGTGCTTACATAGTGTAACATAGATAGTGTGTAACAGTAAAAGCAATTACATCAAGCCCTCAATATAATATGGAATGTTCGAAGGGGATAGTACAAGATGTTCGAAAGGCCTCTCCTGCTAACTCGTTGTTTACAAATAGCGAGACAGTCATTGGGTCGTAATTTGCAAATAATTACAGAATTCCAACAACGTTTAACACATGTAACTATTTGTTTTCAAATGTTGCAAAAGTATAACTAAACATAATCAAATATAAATAAATAATGACCGATATCTTATTACAATGAGAAATGTCTCGGATTTTTTTTAAACTAAAACTAGTTGTGGTTTTATATAATAACTAGCGGACCCGACAGACGTTGTCCTGTCAAATTTGACACTGCGATGGTAGCGCCGTCTGTCGGATCCAATGTAAAACATTCCAAAATCAACAACTACTAATAAATTAAAAATTAATTAAAAAAACATTGTCCAGCGGACAAAATTGTGAATCTAAACCATTCCCAGATCCCCTTGAACACACACAAAAAATTTCATCAAAATCGGTCCAGTCGTTTGAGAGAAGTTCAGTGACATACACACTCACAGAAGAATTATATATATAAAGATAATAATAAATAAATATTTATTTTTCCAAATAACCTTTACAAATTGTACTTAATACTATTTAACATATCGGCTAAAGTTACACAGGTAAAGATAAACCCTAACTCCCAAACTAGGTATTCCTGTGACTTGGGAGTTAGTGTTCTGCCGTCACTATAGTCACAATGATCCTTTCTTAAATAGTATTATTACCATAGGTTTCATGTCATACAAAGAACTTTTTAGGGGTTTTAAAATCCAAAAGTAAATTTCACTTTTATCAAACTGTAATAAACTATGTGTAAAATAGAGAAAAATGTGTGTGAGTTTTTGTGTGTGAGAGAGAGTTTGAGTGCGTGTGTTTGTTAGTATGTGGATGATGGTAAGCGTATGTGTGTAGGTGTATTTTTATGCGTGTAAGAGTGTGAGCGTATTGGAAGTGCATGCATATATGCCTACTGACTGGGTTCTTCTGTAATACATTTTAATTAAGACCTGGCTGCATGATGATTTAGGCCAGTTATTGGAGTGATTCTGGATAATTTCTTGAAAAGAATGAGTAAGTGAACGACAATAAAACATTTGTCAATATTATCTGAGTTGTATTACATAACTATGATGATTGTTTAGAAAACACATTCTGTTCAATAAGTAAATATCACGATATTCACATCTTCGACATAGATAGTAAAACTACTCGTATCTACGGTATGCGGGTATGATGGAAATTGAACATGAAGTTGCTTGTTGTTAGTTCACGGCTATAAATATATACATACTTAGTTCATTTTTTAATCTGATGACTTCATTTTATGATAATTTATACTATACCTTCTAAATTCCACATTGATATCATTAAGTAGGTAATACTATGTTGTATTGAGATCAGATTGCATTTAACTATAAACGAAATTTAACATCAGTTTGACAGACAGGTTTGTTCTATAAATCTTCACAACTTGGGTGCTAACATTTTGAAGGTAACAAGGTAGTATGAAGAGGGTGTTGAAATTACAATAAGACGGATATGGAGAGCAAATATTACGCTTCAACATTGTGACAAAGACCCATGTCACAGCATTCTGCTCGGGTACACATACAAGCTCATTCTCATAGTTAAATTTGAAATACGTATTAAGAAAAATTTAAAGAAATAAGAAATACGTTAAACTGGCGTGATCAAGTTACATATGTATGCCAGAAGATTACCGGCATTTTTAGAACATTATATCGCCTAAAAACTTTCTCCCCGTCAAAACTAAGACAGCGCTCGTGCAATCTCTTATCTTCTCTTTGATCGACTTTGGTGACGATGCTACTATGACCTGAATGCAATCTCCTCAACAAGTTAGATTGTCTTATTAAGAGATCGGATTAAGAATACGGAATGTCACCACCCCTATTCATCCCGTGGGTGTCGTAAGAGCCGACTAAGGGAGCAAACTACGCAGGACAACAGCACTGCAAAGAGAAGGAAAACTTGAAACAAACCCTATATTAACCTGTCTGGCCAGCGTGGTATAGTAGGCCAAAACCTAATTTCTATGGAGAGGCCTATGTCCAGCAGTGAACTGTTATTGCTGCTGCTGCTTGTGCTGTTGGTGATTGATGATTAATAACTGCATTCGATTTATATTTTGTCGTCGTAAGTATGACTATATCTCCACTTTTTGTTCCGAGCTAAGATGGCTTCAGCTATTCGACAACGCAGAAAAATGCTCGCACTCACAATTGTATACTATCCCCTTAGTCCCCCTTCTCCTCCTACTCGTACTTAACACAACGACTTCAACTACTATGCAATAACCATAACAGAAACCTTCGTTCGGCCAACAATCTCATTCTACTCTGTCCTTCTCACATCACTGGGTTTGTCGGCTCTTCGTTTCTTGGTCAGTCTGCCCTCTTCTGGAATTCGCTTCCTCTTGAAATCGTGATGGCTTCAAATTAATACTCTTTTAAGATGAAAATAACTATTTAATTAAATAGATCTATTACACAATGCCTAAAATAATATAAACAAAGAAAAGATAAAATTACAAATTTAGTTTTTATCCGTGAGTCACGTGATTGTTAACACCAATCAGAAAATGCCAGAAAATAAAAACAATAATTTGGCAAGTAAGTGATTTAAATACGTGGCAACCTATTCAAATTCTTTCTTTATTATATTCTTTTGAATACAGAAATGTTAAAATTTATTTGTGAATACAGTGATCATTTTACACTTAGAGTAAACTTTCATACAAATGAAGAGATAGATCTCTTCGCGCAAATAATAATCTCAGTTATAGGCAGTGACTGAGGTATAAGTTTAAATAAATTGGTATTATGACAGTCGCATATCAATACAATCATATAAGATTACAAGTGTATGTAAAGAAAAATATTCATTTATTCACAAAGTTCATAATATAAGCACTAGAAATAAAGACAATCTCGTGTTACCAATGACTAGACTACAAAAAAAGTAAGCAAGTCTTTTTGATGTCAGGGTGTGCGATTATACAAAAAAAAACCAAGCAAATTTCATAAATTAAGTATTAACAAATTTAAGTCCTTAGTAAAACAGAAACAATTTTAAAATGTTTACTACATAGTTACAAATTATTAAGATGACAAATTTCTTATCGTTCTTGTTGTGTTTGAAAGCGAAATTTAATTTTTGTTGTTTTCGTTTTGTTTTCTTTTGTTAATTTTTTCGATTAATTTGAATTGTACGGTATATTTTCTTGTGTAAGTATTTAAATGTAAGTATAGTGTAGGCTTCTAATGTTAGTTCATACTTAGTGACTTTCTGGTGGTTTTGAGTGTTGCTGCGGCCCACTCAAAGGACAATGGCAGGTCCCCATACATAATTTTATTTGAACTGAAATGTTAGCGTTTAAATATCAAAAAATCCTTAACACTTGAGAATTTATTCTTGACCATTCTCATATCAAAATTACTTGCGAAAGAAGTCTAGAAAAAAAGATATTGGATTTTAAATGTTTCGAGGTTAAGTACTAACATATTGTTAATGTTTTGTTTGAAACTAGATGGCGTTGTGTGTCAGATAGCCGAAAATATTATTTTCATTATTATTACAGTATTTGAAATAAAAAAAATAAAAGCATAACATCTATTCGAGTTTAACACTAAATTAAACAAAAATAAAATAACAAACGTGGTGAGTCCGGAACTTGACAGGATCTAAACCACAGATTAAGAGATATGTACTAAACGACGACGTATCGACAATTTGAAAATATCGATGTATGTCTATTTATGTGCCGTTATCAATGACAATGTATTTTTCTCATCACACTGTGTAGTGGAAAATAACGTAACTATATTCTATTTCTTTAGTGTGTTTAAAATCGTTTAAAGAGAGTCAAAAATATTTTAAATCATTTCTAATTATGTTGATTCAGTCACTCTACCGTACAAGTGAAGACGTGGGCAGAAGCAAATTCATAATCATAATAGTGAACCTTCGGTAAATATTTCAGCCAAAGCTATAAGAATCGATTATCGATAAATTGTTCCATAATATAATATTGCCACCACGCATCCCTAGTCAGTTATACGTGATGGCGAATTTGACATTACGTACTTAGGTCAAATAAAATCTTCAAAAATATCTTATCTTTTATAAGACTTATACAACACATGGTGATGTAATGATAAATCATAGAAAAATTTTTGATTAAGTTTACTGTGACTCGATTTTTTAAACGCTTAAGTTTTAGGTAAATATGTTTCTGCCATTGTTCTTTCCTGTCAAATTACCCAAATTTCCTGTCATTGATCTTGACCAATATCGGTTAAGCTACACGTTTGCTAGACCCTATACTGCACTCACATAGTTATCTTTAACATTGTTAACAGACTAAAACACAAGGACACCTCTGTGGTTTGTTTTGACGTTTCTTCCTAGAGTGTACTTTACGCGTATTATTCTAAATAGGTATATAAAGCGTTTAAAACTATTATTGAAATGTTGTCAAATCTCGGATTGGTTTTATAAATAAATAGAAAATCTTTTTTGATTGTTGCATAAGAAAAAATATCGAGCTAATTTGTGAAATATTAAATTAATTTAAATTCTTATATACATACATACTCGTATAAGGCAGAAAAAGTCAGTTGACACAAGTATTAAAATAAAACTTTTAATTGATCTTGTATAGATATAAATCAGTAGTAGGTATAAATAATATGTTTCGTAGGGAAAAAAATCAATTCATTTTTAAAACATTAAGTATTAAAGTTGGTTCATGTGACTCAGAACTCAGAATGTACCGATCCATGAAAAATCATTGACGTAAAATGAAAATGTGACTGTCACTGTGAACTACATTTCTTCTTTAAAAATTATTATAAAAGTATAAAACAGACAATTTTTAAACTGAAAAGGTTTTAACATCCCAAGAAAAAATAACAATAATAATCGTCCATGTGTTATCTGTGCTTACCAATGAAGCAGAAGAACTTTAAAAAAACTTGTTAGGTACTCACAAGAAAAAAAATAAGCATTTCTTGAACGAGAACTGTACTTTTAGACGAAGCAGGATCATTTTTAGCCAAGCTGATAACTTTTTAAATTCTTTTAGTTTTTAAAGTAATTAATTTTGCGATAGTTGTCCGATTAGTTTTCATTAGGCTAACTGAATTGCTCAGATAAAGAGCTTGTTAATGCTTTTGTAGGTATAAACCGTCAGGTAAAAGATTTCGTTATTATCTTACAGAATATCTGATTACGTAATACGTGAGATGCGATTAGCTAGCTAGCTTTTATTAGAATAAATATTTGAATTCAAATAAAGACAGTCCCGGCATTGGACAGAACATTAAAATGTCGTTTGAGTTGGTGAAATAAAGATTTAGGTGCATAAAGATCTATCGGACGATCAATACGAGTATGAGAGGGGCATAAAATAAAATTGGATGTAATAAAATGGGTAATACCTGGTGCCGCAGCCGTGGCATATCGTATTCCTAGCTATACTGAAGTGGCTACAAAAGTAGCGAGTAAGTATTGGTATCGGAGTGACAACAATGAAATACATGTGAAAAAAATTCTATGGTGGTAAATAATTAAGTGAACTTGAAGTAGTCGAAAGTCGAAGTAGACGTCTTCGAGATGAAATAATTATAATACGAGTGGAGTAGGTATGTGTATACAGTACAATCTGTAGTTGTTCAAGTTGTATACAATACTTAGTACACAATATTTTTGTTACTTCAGTTCAGTTACCTCTGGCTGGTGACAATAGTCATTTTAATATCTCGTAGATAAAAGCCTACCTACGTGCAATGGGAGAGGCCTATGTCCAGCAGTGGACTGCGATAGGCTGATGATGATGATGATGAAACGCCTACCTCGCACATTAAGTGTTTCTTGAAAGACACATATTTCAGATATTCTTGAGTAATTCTTTGTTGTTATAAACCACGATGTTTGGTTGTAGCCTCCTTAAGAATACTGATACAAACATACACATTTACATCATACAGTTGAGTTACTTCAATGTTTTCATTCATAAAGTTAGAATGGCTTATAATTGATTAGGATCGGGGTCTTCCTAATCTCGATTTGGCATCGCTCACTCACGTCTTGATCTCAATCAAGGATAAGGAAAACGAAATGCTGTTGTTCCTGAGTGTACGTAGGGGTAATAGTGGAATGAAGAATTACGTTGACGATGATTTTCGCTTGGATTAGACTTCCAGACAATTCGAAACGTGCCAGATTAGATAATATATAGCTAAGTGGATTACTATGAGTGAAATCAAAAATTGGCAACTTGAGACTGTGTTAAGTGTTAGTAATCTGTGGTGAACGGCGATCGAGCATAACACACTATTTAAATGGTATCAAAAAACTCTTTTACAGATAGTAGAAATAATCCGCAAGGAAACGCCTGTAGCTTTACTACTTTGATACTTTAACTATTTAGTACGTGCTATAAGTATATTACGCTCGCTTGCTATAAATTTATCACAATTTTATTTAGGTGTATCTTTGAAAGTGACTGCACGGATCGCGTAGTGGTTTATGCGGTCGCCACGCCACTTACTACTACGCTGAGTGTTGTGAGTCCGATCCCCACATGGGACGACACTTTGTGTGATCCACAAATTGTTGTTCTGAGTCTGGGTGCTCTTTGTGTCCGATTCCTGTACGTTTGTAAAGTCCCCCGCGACACATGATATATTCCTAAAGCGGGAGTTGACACTTTTGAAAAAAAAAACAAAATGTAAAAATTTCATTAGTAGACCCTGATTCATACTATTTATCTGCTATTTCGAACACACAAGAAAAGATTTCGCTAAGAACATCAAACAACGTGAGTGTGAGCAATAATATTTTATGACCGACAAAATTTAAAAATAGAAACCCGTTTGAGAGTGTATCGGACAGATTATACAAATATTTACTTAAACTCGCATGTTTAAAGGCCACACATCAACAGTTAGATGTGCAGAACGATGTCGACTATATCCATGGTCCCGTTTCCAGGTTTATATCGTTAGGTGCGCTCTAGAGTATCATGCCCAATCCGAATGAATCGTTTTATTATATATATACACCCTTTTTTCGTCGTATGTACTTTGTATATTATTTGGGACGTTAATAATTTATTTAACAAATTCTTTTGAAGTTGAAAATAGTATTTATATTGAATGGTATAAGTTTTTTATTGTAATAGAAAGGTAGATTAAATCAAAACTATTGTCAACTGTAACAACAAAAATCTTTTTAAAAGAAGTAGCCAACCATGTTGTTATAATATCAAACATGTAAATTTTTACTTAATGCTTGTAGCTTCATTTGTTTACTCGTTTGATATCAGGTAGTTTTGGAGGATTTCTCTTTCTTAAACACTTACAATTGCCTGCTACCTTGTCTTGTTAATATAGACCATGTCTTGCAAATAAAATTATGACAGTTTCTCCCAAACTGATTAGGCTGAAAATTTTCAATACTCATGTAACTTCAGCGACAATTTAACAATATGTTATTACATATATATAATATAGTATATAATATAGTAGGAGTTTCATGATTAATGTTGGAGGTTACTATAGAAACGCCTTATCTACTCAATATAACTATTTCGTGGTTAGGCACGTTTTATTAGTATCGATAAGTTTTGAAAACCAGTGTGGTATCTATGATATTCAGAGTCAGATGAGCGAACCTCGTATGTGGTCATGGAATCTTTTATCTACTCAATGTAACTTTGTAATTTTGAAGCCCGTTGTATTCGTTTTAATAAATAATGTATATAATTAAACTTTAAAGTTATGGGACGATATTATCCGCGTGGTGTCGTAAGAGCCGGCTAAGGGAGCAAACTACGCAGAACAACAGCACTGCAAAGAGAAGGAAAACTTGAAACAAACCATATAACAGTCTGCCTGGCCAGTGTCCTATAGTGGTCCAAAACCTCCTTTGTAAGGAGACCTATGTCCAGCAGTGGAGTATTAAAGGCTGTTGATGTGATGTGTGATGTGATTTCGTAAACAAGATTTAAAAAATGAAATAATCTATATTCTCTAATTTTTTAATTGTACTGTATGTTTACTTATAATAATAGTGACTATTGTATCGATTAATTTTAAATTAATAAAATAATCATAGGTAAAAAAGACATCGTAATGAAGGCCTGGTCATGAACGAATACCGTTGTGTATATTGTCCGCTGGACACTTTTCCGTAGAATTTGGCGAATAAGTAGTAAAGAGTATCCTTCGCCGGATTGAGTATGATTTGTCACCAGCCTTAGTATCGTAACGACTAAGACTGGCAATCCCGAGATTTCTATTTCATACTCTACACTGACGTCAATGCGGCAGAAGCATTAAGTTTAATTTGATACTCGTAGGTTGAAACTACTGTGGATTCAAATCCAGTTTTATAGCATTTACGCATATCTAAAAATCTCTTTCGAGAATATGTTTCAAAACTGTTTTTTTTTGGGTGATGTTATACTAAGATAGCGTGACTTTCTACTCGTTATAATGGTTGTTTGAAATGAATTATGAAATTATTTTTTAACATTATATTGAATTGCGTGAGTTAGAACGTTATGACTTCAATCTATTATTCTAAGAAATGTTCAATGATAATTGTATTTAATATCAGTCATGTTTAGGTATATGAATTTTCTGCAATCAGCACAGTTTTTAGGAAAAAAATACTGACATCGCCGTCATATACATCGTCATATACATACATAGTAACGTTTAAAACATAACGTTATACAAAATACAATTTACACTCCTAATGTGAACTTCATAATTAAACATTATAATAATAACCTAATAATTACCTTCGTAACTAAGATAGTGACGATTTTTTGTCTATTTTCATTTTTTTATACGGTATATTTGAATTATAAATTAGATTGCTCTTAAGCTTAATTAGATACATAATGGGTAACGGAAATTGAACTCATGAACTTTAATGTCTTCTTTAAGGAAATTCTTAAACGTTATCATGATGAATGCTCTTAATACAAATGTTAAGAAACGTCATGACACTGTTTTTTAAATGATGGATTGTTCTTTAAGTTCATGGAGCTGGGTCAATGAAAAAAAAAATGTGTTTTTCCGTGAAATGACCGATGACCGAAATTACCGTGGTAAAATGGTCATACCATAAATATTTAACTCACGAGAACATCTACGATTTGGCACGTGAAAATACCCGCAGATATAATGTGTCGTTCAAGGATTAATTGCACAATAAGCATTAAAACTATTTTGCAGCCATGTCTTGTAGCTTCAAGAATACAATATTTCCGATTTTGGCGATTTGTATCGGAGCAAGTAGACGCTAATCCGAAACTTAGTTACCCATATCAAAGAATCTAGACTCGATGAGCCCGTCCACTACATAGTATAGACTACATCCTTCTTATCAGTGCCCCTTATCATAGCACCCACTGAGAGCGAATAAATGTAATATTCGTTGAAAACGTGATCCAGTAAATAAAAATGTAAAGCTATAAACTTAATGGATTAAGCAACAAACAGGCATAGGACGACACTCAACGGAGAGGAATTGCGTGGAATAAACTTAGCAATATAAGATGTCGCTCATAATATGGCAACGAGCGGGAGGACTGCGCGGTCCCAGTGGTTACGATGCCAAGTGCTAATGATGTGACACACCTTGATATCCCGTATCACCCGCTGTATGAAAGTAACTTTCGTGTTTCACACTATAGAAAGAGATTCATGAATATATAAATTTTTCAACACGATGTTCACGTTTCAACTCCATTTTGTTTTGTAGTGTGACAACCTCTGCGGGTCCAAAACCCGATGATGAAGTGGTATATCTGAGAAACTCACTGAAAACTTAAATTGTTACGTCACAAGTAAGTTAACTGCAAGAAACCAGGGATAACCTAACACTCTACTAAAAAGTTTCCGAGAACCTTTGCAGAAACTTAATGATATTGTGCATGTTTACTATATTTATATATATATTATTTCTTAAACATTGATAAATAGCATAAAATGAAACTACCCCAGTAAATAATTGAAATACTTATGTCGGAGTTGTCTCGTTTCTTCTCGTAATTTACAATAAATCTACGGTTAGGGAAATCAGCTGTAAATTTACCCAGTATAGTTTGTGTGCATCTGTGTGTGTTTTTGTGAGTGTTTTCTCTATCTATCTCGGTTTCCTGCATGTGTGAACGTTATGTATGCGTGCATGTTACTTGAGTTTGGTAAAGATGAGTAAAATTACTTTAATATTAGCTCTACTAGTATTTTCAGCTCCTTATGTATTGGGCTCCTTTTAATAGTCATGTGGTAATATTGGATAAATATTTAGTTTAGAGTTGGGTCTATTACAAATTTTAAAATAATAATACGTTGACTGTGTCATATATTGTTTTCCGGCAAAAGTCGGAACGAACTCCCAGAGAAAAAGTCATCTATATGCATTTGTAAAATTTGCAACTTAATTTATACTTTGAGTTGAGTCCTTAATTTTTTTAATAAATGTTGTGATTGATTGTCTTATACATCAAAATCTTAATCTTCTTTTCTATTTCCTGATACACCAGTCAATACCCAATACCTCCTCTCCTTCATCTGTCTCTCCATACCACGGTTGCCTGTAAGAGATTGCCTTTGAGCGATAAGGCCGCCACTTGTACTAACCTAGTTTAAGGTAACTATTATATATTTATATCTGATAATTATTGTATATCCATATTATACTTTTCTAGAGCTCATCTGATCATCTAGAAATTTTGAATACAAGTTTTGAGATTAATGTATAATGTCATAAATTAAATACGGTACTATTTATCATATACGTGTTTGTTGCTTAATCCATTAAGTTTATAGCTTTACATTTTTATTTACTTTGTGGCCACTGTCTTTAATCTTTTTTTTGTAATGTCCATGTTATGGTCTCCTATAATTGAGGAAGCACAAGACTTAAAATTTTATTTGCTTTATAACTAGCATGTAAGGTGTATTTCTTGTTGGAGATTCAATAAAATAAAATAAAAAATTAAATTAAATAAATATAAAATAATGGTCCAGAGATTTTTTTTTTATGTAATTGAGCAGTGAAATAAAGCTACATAATTACGGGAGGCCTATGTTCAGCAGCTGACGTCTTTCGGCCGAGATGATGATGATATTAATTTTATAAGTTCAGAAATTAGAACTCAATTTAAAGGAGTAGGTATAGATGAAAAGTTTTTTCTTTCTTTTTGTTTTTTTTTAAGGTACTAACAACCGAAATTACTGGTGTTCCCGTAAACCTCTCCCGCTAAGTTAAATTGCTTGTCTTAGGAGTGGGTTCACGTCGGTAGTGTACTGGTCAGGATTCAAACCCACGACCTCTTGATCGCAAGTCCAATGCCTTAACCACTAGGCTACCACCGCGTCTATTGATTGCGTTCAATATCTTCAAGGCCGACCCAACCTGATTGAAGGACTTCACTTCACAGTTAAGGCACTAAAACCGGGCAGTGTGTTAAAGTAAGGGTCTTATATACGTTTATGTGTTTCTATCGTAGGTAATGTGATGAAT
Organism: Arctia plantaginis; assembly: GCA_902825455.1. NCBI lineage: Eukaryota > Metazoa > Arthropoda > Insecta > Lepidoptera > Erebidae > Arctia > Arctia plantaginis. Next base: position 8,124,946 of record CADEBD010000171.1, on the reverse strand, counting down.
ATACGTTGTTTAAATATATAGCTACTTTAGTATTGAGCATTGAGCTCATAAGCGGCATAAATACTACTAAAATATTTACGGAATAGGCTATTTTTCAATATACATTGTTACAGCATTTGTACTCGTAAATTAGTGAGATTTATGTTTAATATTTTAAAGTTATAAAACAGTTCTGAAAAGAAATACTCTACCAAAAAAAAAACAGGTCCATTCAAATCATAATCCTGTTTTGACCTTTAGACATTCTTCTCAGTTCGCCATAAATAATATTGTTTATTATCTTTCAAATTGCAGAGGGAAAGAGTAGTTCTGAGAAGTTTTCATTTATTAAATGGGTCTTAGTTTTTACTTACTTTAGCTTAGAATCCTGTTTCCTAGAAGCGACAGGGGATGTTCACAGTGACACTCTTCCTCCTCTTGGAGCGTTAGCTTCAGATGGTAGGTCGTAAAAGAAAGAAAGAAACCAAAACCAAACTCAATGTTAAACATTGCGTCAACCCTAAATAAAAATGGGCAAAAGGTGGAGGTGGTAATTTATTGGATCTGTAAGTCATGATCAGCATCCGTCGGGTGAAAAGTCAATCATATTCCTTTTACCTTGCTTGATAAAAGATTCATGAAAAAGCAAATTTGTATGTATGACGTATTATGGTTTAATTGGCTTTAGGTATAAGAAATGTACAAGCACGTTGATTGTATGTAAAATTTGTGTAAAAAACAACGAAACAATATAAATGTAATAACTTAAATTATGTATATTTAGTTGTCATACTTATAAAAAAGGTTTAGTGTGGTTTTATGGAAACACGATGCAAGAAATTCAGGGTATAAAAATCGCGTCCATCACGATCAAGTGAACAACAACGTACCGCGTTACGTACACAAATACCGCGGAGCACTTGCACGAATTGAGTGAGAATATAAATGCTACACGACATGCAATTGATGCACGAAAAAATTTGAGGCGATATAATAAAAGTTTCACTTTAATAAGTAATTGTTTTATGAAATCACGATCATGTGTTTTGTGTGGGGGTTAATTTATCTATCAGATGTACGAGTATGTCTTAGGATTAGTCTGGTTACTCTTTACTGGCTTTGCCTTTTTGTTCGTGGAATCAACGGGCGTATATTAGTAAAACAATGAAAAATTAAATGTTTAATTAATCACAGTTTTATACCACGTCTTCGCCAATTCGCAATGCAATCGATTGCCAATGCACCGTCTCAGATGCTTGTATGCCAAGTGAATTGGAGAGGTTGAGATACTAAAGGAATACTCGTATAGAAATTACACTTTAAAGAATATTAAAACACATTTTCCTATTTATATACTAGGTAACAATCATTGACACATACATACTATTTATGTAAATGTATCTTATCTAATATAATAGGTAGATTCCATTACGCTATATATATATATATACACATTTAATAAAAGCTATTAAATAGAAAATCCCAGTAGTCACTTTAGTTTTATCCGTACTTTATACTAATAACGGACATGACATACTTACGTAGGACCCCGTTTGAAAGCCGTAACCTTGATTATGAGCACCGCTAAAATATAATTGCATAGAGCAATTCAAGCGGAACAATATATAGCAAAAACCTATGTCCACTAAGCGAGAGGTTAAATGCTGCGCGAAACCATTTCGGCGACCATTCCGTTTGGTCATAGCCATTTCCATTACTGGACACTAACTAATGAACATTAACGAGGCGAAATTGTCGTTAAAGATGGTGGATATCTATAGGAAGTAAATATGTGTTCATTGATTTTTATTTTTAACTAGTGGGTATTAACCGGTGCATGTACTTATACTTATAACGGTTAATAAACACCAGTTTAAAATAAACGTATATTTTTCTTAACGTTGTAATTGTAAATATATATAATACGGCTATATTTGAGAGTTCTACGGTAGATACTATCGATATTTATATTATAAATGTGGAAGTGAGTTTGTTTGTTACGCTTTCACGCCTAAACCACTAAAACGCTTTTAAAAATTATTTTATCATTGGAAAGCTACATTATCAGCGAGTAACATAGGCTACTTTTTACTACGATAATCGACACACACGGGGGCGGAGCCGCGGGCAAAAAATAGTAAATTGTAATGTAAAGAGCTAACAGTTTTAAGCAAACTTAAATAATTTTTAATACAAACCTCTATTTTTTGATGAAATGTCTAGGTGTTGTTAATTTTTTTTTTTAATATTCTACCACATTCACACAACGCCATCTAGTCTCAAACTAAGCAGAACTTGTACTATGTATTTATGGGTACTAGACAGTTAATATAAACACATATATACTTTTTTTGTAAATACATTTATATTATACATAGAAACACCCAGACCAAATCAAACATTAAATGTTCATGCACAAAATGTTTGACTTGAGTGGGAATCGAACCCACGACCTATGAAATAGCAGTCTGTTACACAAACCCCTACACCATCCAGTCCCTATACAAAAGTGAATTACTCTTTTTTTTTGGCTTATTTAAAAGACGCCACAGGCCAGGTGGAGTGACGATTTGCGCAACATGGCTGGCAGGAGCTGGATGCAAGAAGCCCAAAATCGATCTAAGTGGCATGCAATGGGAGAGGCCTATGTCCAGCAGTGGACTGCGATAGGCTGATGATGATGATGTTGATTTAAAAATATAAAATAAATTTGTTAAAAACCTTAATTTCTAGAAGAAAATAAAAAAATATATTTAAACATTTGTTTCCAAACTAAAGCAATTATTTTTCAACAATCTGTATAAATCATGCCTTCGTTATAAGCCTATTTCTATTACGCAAACATTTTGTGGATTAGGTATAGTTTTGGTTCCACATAATAGAAGGCGAGCCTGTGGGCACCTATTGGGCATATTTCCAAGTTCTGTACTGCCTATGAAAACCTTAATACCTAATTATTGTTCCCACATAGAAATCGAATAAATAGCCTCATCATGGATACAATCAAATATTATATCAAACATATGGCACAAGCAAATGAGGTAGCTATTTGAACAAATCTGTTAAGTATTAATTACACGAATGTACGGGCGGCGCTATGGTAGCTACTTACAATAGGTGACCTTTCTGCTTGTTAGTCTCCTATTTCGTGAAAAAATAATCTAAAAGTGCATCATATAAAATGTAAGTACTATGAAACTGTGTTGTCATAGTACTATATCCACAAACCACGATAATGGCAAAAAAGCGTAATATTTAAGATTAAATGAATGAAATTAGGTTCCATATACTGTTATTTCACCCAAATGCTAAAGAAAGAATGGTTAGCTTATATAGGGTCTTCTCTATATTTTAGAGTAACATAAGAGGGAGTCGGCGTTGATAGAGACGATTAAAAGCTTCGATAAAATTATATCACTAGGAATATAATAAAGTTATGCAATGATGCTTTAAAACTATCTTACTGTAATTTTATTATAATTACGATGCGGAAGTCATATGAGCCGTCATTGATTATACTTTCGTACCCTTTTATTTTTTGTTATTTTTTTCTGTGCGGAAATCCCCTCGGATACCCACCGGTGGTAATGTCGAAATCGAACCGACCAAATATATTGTTTAATCGTTTACTTTTTATTTTTCAAAATATATTCTTTGAAGTTTTCTGGTTAAAGAAATTGTAGTATATTCTCTAATACGCGATGTTTCCTTAAAAATAGATAGGTATACTATATTTAACATAGATACACAGAGCTCTCTTCACAAATTAATATTTCTCCTAAAAAGGGTCCATGTCATCCGGTATTTATATTGGATTATTCTAGTAATTTATTCCTGAGTAGTTATATTCATTCGGTAATATATTGCTTCCTGACTTTTTATTACGAATTTAATAATTTAGTATCATATTATACACATAATCAAAGATTATCTCATAGTATAACAGAATAATGTTGGAAAACAAATAACTTTTCTATTTGTTATGAATGGAGTACCTATATATTTGTTTTGTACCAGTATTTTGTTATTTATATTGTTTAGTATCTACAAATGACAACCTCCTGCAATATAGTCTATAGTTTGTAACCCGGCGGGAGGCGCGCCCCTGTTTAGAATACAAACAGTCGCTACTAGGTAAAAATTCCACATTTGACGAATTATTATTTAGTTTATTTAATTATAGGCATATTAATTACTAAATATAAATTTAAAAAAAAACCGGTCAGGTAGGAGTCGAACTCTTGGGCCGAGGGTTCCGTACTTACCCAGATTTTAAGTAGATTTTCGCGAACATTTGTGAGTACCAAAATTTATCTTAATTTTCAACATTTTTTATTTTTTGGAATTATTTCTTTATTTGTGCTGTAAGACGTTTCTTTTAATAATAGGGTTTCTAATAGGGACCATAACCCTCAGTATCTGGAGTAAATTTCAACTTGCTAGTTCTACCCGTCCCTGAGAAAATCGGTGGTGACACATGGACAGACGGACAGACAGACAAGAAAGTGATCTTATAAGGGTTCCTTTTTTACCTTTTGAGGTACGGAACCATTAGGGTTCCGTACCTCAAAAGGTAAATATATCATAATTTGAAATGATAACGTAAAAAATAATATGTTATGTATTTATTACGTCTCCTAATCTTATATATGAACTTAAATCATTAAATGCTACTATGTTTTTCTCATATCTATGAACTTAGTGACAAAAATAATCTTAAACTTTTTAATACTACTAAATTAAGATCAATCACAAAAGACTAAAATATTATCTCACTCAAAACATACAACATAACATAACAAGTAAGTACTTGTAAAGTTAACTAATTGAAGATACTATAAAATTTAGTCACTTTAGTTTTAGGCAATTGAGAATCACTTTTTTTTAAACCTATTAATTTTTATTACTTTTTTTATTACATTCCTCACAAACAGGTATTATATGTTCGCGACATTTCATATGAGGCGAAACCTACACGATATTTTAGTTTTCTGACTTATTTCCATGAGCATACTGAGTAACGGGACTAACTTAGGTTCTGTATCCGCATTTTACCTCGCGCTTTCCAGAAGCACAGAAGACTCTTAGAGCGCCTATAGCTTCTAGTAGCGACTTTGTACCCGGAAATATATTTTCCTGTTGTGTAGTTCAAAAAGTTATGTTTCGTTAGTTAATTTTTTTAGAATGAAATATTTTTTACATATCTTTCTTATCGACATGTAAAGCTAAGTTAAATTTAATTAAGATATGTTAAAACTAATCTTTTTAAAAAAAAGTTTATTAATTAACTGTAAGTTTTTGAAAAAAACCATTTCAATCCGTAGAGTTTATATTCTCAACTAAATCAACAATCAGATAAGTTACAAAGATACAAACAGGCGAGGCGGCTAGATAGAAGGCCTTATACTCCTTATTTATAGTGACAGGATTGATGGGCCAAATATGTTAATCGTCAATTAAAACAATATTAGAATTTATACAACATAATTGGATGTCCTACTGACCGATTAGGGTATTTCCCTAATTACTGTTTCTTGGCAGAATCGATAGGCTTCTCCTATTTCAATCAATAAGTTATTAAAGCTCTCCTCGTAATAATGTAAATTATGCTAATTCAGACCGTTATGCAAATATACACATATACGAGTAATATGTATGTTACAAAAAGAAGCCCTATAAAATGTTTCATTCGAATCAGACAATTCAATTTGACGCTCGTTAAGCTTGAAATAGATTGTGCCACTATGTCTGTATTAAAATTCGTTCGTTATAGCTATTTAGTGATACAGTATTTGAATTTACTGATACCTGTGTATGACTACTATTTATGAAAGGCTGTTGATAAATTGTTAGTATCTACAGCAACAATAGGCTTAGGCAGCACAATAGACTGCAATTTTCTTGTAACATTGCATTGCAATTTTACTGTAATGTAGCACTATAATGCATGCATACGTAAACTTAAACCTGTATCCAAAAAGCAGAGGCATTTTACAGACCTATATTTTGCAAATAACATTTTTGTACCGTTAACCTTAGGGGTAAGACCCATTATGGAGAATTGGCTCGAGAGGCATCACGGAAATCTCTGATGCCTCTCGAGCCTGGTGCCTGGTGATCACAGGGAATTGATGATCACCAAGTGTGTCTAGATTAGATGTGTCTCATCCAGAAGGAGCCAACGCCTGAGTATCAATACTGTGATGGCCGAACCGTGGACATGGCGCTCCAAACACTGGCATAATGCCCGGCGTAGATTCAGCAGAGGCGTGACCTCGTGGCGGCTATCGGGGTGGGAGTTCTCTCGCTTAGCACTATGATTGTGGCCATGGTATGGACTGAGAGGGTCCGTCTCTTTCTATAAGCAATTTATGCTTGCGATGAAGACGGCGGAGCGGGACCGGAGAGATTTAGAACTCTCCCTGTCCGCCAGGCCTGGTACTGCAGACGACTTCGGCGCCGGAGGTAGCACAACTACCTCCGTACTCCATAAGCGCAGGCCTGGGGGTGACAGGTGAGGCCACCTGTCACACCTTCGGTATTGATTTGATGGATATCTACTTAGTTTGAGAAGGCCCGAAAGTTGCCAACAATAACAAAACTACGAGCGTGTGGTACGGTTGCATGATGCATCATGCAATAATAAATAGAATAAATAAAAATCTTACACCCACAATTATTTTCACAGCTACGTCCCCGCTTATACGCATTCAACCATTAGTTATGGACTTGTGTTCAAAGTCGGTTAAGCAAGTTCCACGTGGATTGCGAGAGGCAATTTTCCGCTGGTAGTTTTTGGTTAACTAGATGTATTTGGTAGGAGGGGCGACTCATCTGCTCGTAACTGTGATTTCCATGTTAGAATTATGGTGTCTAAGTGTTATCTATGGGTTGTACATGAAAAAGGGATGGTGATCATTAGTTACAACCTGATTCTTTGGTAGTTATTTACAGATATGTATTTAGGTATACTAATACATGTTATGTATACTAATGCAATGTTTATAAACATTGCTATGTATGCAAGACTACAAGACAGTAAAATTATTAATTTTCTAATATTCTTATACAATTTGTTAGTAACGATTCCTTTTGTCTAGAGGTAGAGGTAAACTGTGACATGTGACTGTTATCATGAGGCCTACTAATTCTTTAAAAAAATATAAAAATGTTGAAGTTTTTAAACTACACAAATAAACTCTGTTAATGGATGAGATATAGATAACAGTTTTTTGCCATTGAGTTAAGCTGGATTGCAGGCTTTTCCGAACCATGTAAATTCGTTTTACTTTGGCTCTGTAGTAATGACGTTGCCACCGTTTTGTAGCGCTGAGTTAACCGGGCGGATTCCAAAATAATTTCAGTGTAACAATGTAACAAAGGTGGGGATGAAATTTGCAAAAAAAAAAAAACAAATAATTTAAGTGGATTTCTTTTAGTTCTAAAAAAATATCTGTCTCTTAATAAGTTTCTCAAAAGTGGACTAAAAAGTACTTATTTTAATAGTCTCAACTTCAACCGAGCTTATATTAAATCTGGTATTACATTATGATCGTTACATTTAATTCGCAATCGAATTTTATTGATGCAATAATTCTGTATCATAAGGTAATATTAAAGAAATGGAAATATTTTAAGAGATTTAGAACCAGTAAACGAAGAGATAAATTTTAGGAATGCGGCAACACGGGGTATGCGTTATTGAAAGTTGTACTGTAAAGTAAAATCAATTTAATTAATTGAACCTCGACTTATTGGGAACATTGCAAAAAAAACGCATTAATAACACAATTGATGACATTTACAGTTAAATTTAATACTATGTTGTCTGAACATAGTCGATAGAGGAGACATAAAATATTAAATTTAAATTAAAAGAGTACTTTGTAAATAAGCTCTAAGATCACAAAAGTGAAATGTATTAAGTTCAATTTATGGTTTAGATTCCATTTAATTTTGCTGTATGTAAATTTAAACCTTTATCTATGTATTTATTCTAATATATAATACATAGATGTAAATATTATTAACCTAATATAATACTTTTGGTATTTATGTAGTTTATTTATTGTGTAAGTTTTATATGGCCTTGTTAGTATAATGTTAACCACAAACAGTAGACAGACTCATTATAACACGGGATTAAATCTCCGTGGTTTTTTTTGTGCTATTAAAAATGATTATTTTTGTATGTACATTTGTATATATGTAAAATAAATAAAAAAACTTGAATTATATGACGAGTGTAGCTTAATGAATGAAGATACACTCAATTATACGTATTAAGAGAAGATGTTGCTTGGATAAATTTTTGGTTATTCCATTAAAAGTTCAGACTCATCAAATGTAATCCGAATGAGTGGCCTCACAACTAAAAGTTAAGAGTAAATTCTAAAATTATGCTTATTCGTTACTTAAAAACCATACAAACTTTATTTAATGGAACGAGTAAAATGCTATGATTTTAAGAAGAAATTCAATATTTTATGCAGCAATACTGCCATTACAATTTCAAAGAACACTGTTTATCAGTTCTTTATTCTATATACTTTCCTTAAGATAGATTTACTTTGGGTAATAACTATTTATTTTGAGTTTTTTTAGTTTGATTTTTACAACTAAGTAGTGAATGATTGTTTTTAATTGTAATTTAATGCTATTTTATTACATTCATTTATAGAGCTACTGTACTGGCTTAGATTTCTACATACTCGTATAAGAGAGTATTGATATTTCATGTACTCGTACATTAATCGAATGCGAAAGATATAGAAGTAAACTTTAAATTCGTCTCCATTTTTCTCAAATTTTCATGAACTATAACAAAACGACTATATAGACATACGCTAAGTCTCATAAATAGTTTAGAAGTTCAAACTCATTTCCCTTATAGAGGTCACTTACACCACTGTTTCCTATCCTATCGAATGACGAGCAAAAGAACGATTAGAAAATAGTTTGTTTAGCAGTAATATTAGTAAGTAGATACAGATTTCCCGGGAAAGGTTCAATGTTTGGTCACACACATTCTTGTTGTCTCGACGTCAATAGTTTCCTCCCGCCTCGGGGTGCGACGGAATTATTGCAGGAATTTCTGAAATAACCCAAGTGGGAAGCAATTGTCTGGGGTAGGTTTAATCACCAACCCTCTCAAGAGGATCCATGGCGATAATAAATTCAATATCCGCAAATCATGAGGGTAGAGTTATATTTATAAATAGCAGTAAACTTGTTCATGTAATATCGTTAAACGTGTTTGGAGAAAGTAATGAGAACATATCATGTGCTTGGTTTATTTCACATCTAATGTTTGATGGATTACGACGTAAGTGAACCATCTCAAAGATTTTTCGTAGATATGATTATATGTTTAAGTAATCACTACTTCTAAAAATTTGTTCACATTATGTATTTTGAAAATAAGAGAGGTTCTAGGCACAAGAAGTTTATTGGTCCTACTAACATTCACTCAATTGGCTGCGGTTAAATTTTATAGGAAATTTCTGACTTACAGCCAAAGTGATGTTTCAAAGTTTAAAAGGTCTTGATTTCTGTTAATGTTATTCTAAGGAGATTGGTGTTAAATTATAGGTTTTAAAATACCGAGTGTGTTCAAGGAGCATAATAACTCCGGTAATCCCACTCAATTGGTAAACAGCAACTAACGAATTGCAACAAACACAAAAAAAGCCGACGAGCCGAGTGACCAAATTAAAATGTAAAATATTGTCTAACACTGGTTTCTTCATAAATCATAACAAAAGTCATTTTAGTACATTAATAGGTATTCGATCTAAAGATAGATTTGTACTAATTTGAAATAATGACATCTATGTGCCCATAGAAATATTAAAAATCATATTTTTTTTTACATTTTATATTTTTATTTCAACTGTAAACAAAGGAAGTTAATATGATAAAATATAATAATTATAATAATAAAATGCATAATTAGGCACAATATTTTAGTGAAAAGGTTCTCATGGTTGTTTTAAACTTCTTACGTGACATGCAAACAAACAAACACAAATTGGTAAAAATAGTAAGTTTGTTCTGTAACTTACCCTTTACCACTCTTATATTACAATATACTGAAACGCCACATGTACAGGTCTATTATATACTTAGCTGTAGATACACTGGTAAACTACATGGTTTCATGTGAGTATGGTGTTACATTAACCGAACGTTTAATAAGATACATTGAAAAACCTAGCAAGTGTTAGTCTCACAGATGGACGGACATTGAAATAGTACTATAGGAATATATTTTGTGGAAATAAACCCTAAGAAGGACTTAATAGTCTATGTATATATTTCCCGGGCACGCTGTTACGAGGCATACCTTTTAAGTTTTGTCGTTTGAAGAAAAAACACAACTAGAACCTTATAGTACTTTTTATAGTTTTTCAAAGTATTCACCACGTAGCTTAATACACTTTTCCATTCGCTCAAACCAGTTGTTATAACATTTATTCCACTCTAAAGTGGGAGTGTTCAAAATGGCTGACTAGAAAGCGTCGACTGCTTCTTCACCGGACTGGAACCTTTGACCACGAAGATTTTTCTTAATTTTAAGAAATGTAAAGAAATCGTTGGGGCTTAGGTCAGGATTTTATGGAGGATGGTCAAGAATTTCTACTTTTTCCTGCTTCAAATACTCAATCATTTGACGAGCGCTGTGTGAGCTTGCGTTGTCGTGGTGCAGGATGATGCGTCGCTTTGAGTTAGATTTTCGAAGTTCGGCGATGACTTGTGGTAAACAAACTATGGCATACTACTCTGCGTTAACCGTTCTACGGTCTTCAAGTGCAATAGTCGCAACATGGCCGGTTTTTCCAACGGACATGACCACCATCTTCTTTGAAGTACTTCGAGAACGAGATTACTTCGAGAACGAACAACTTTAGTCTTCTTTGGCTCGTCTTGAAAAACCCAGATTGTAAATTGTTCTTTGGAATCAGGATCGTAGGCATAGATCCAAGATTCGTCACCAGTGATGATATCGTAGACGTGATTTGACTCGACCTCGGTTGAACCTTTGCAGAGTTTTCTTACACCATCTGACGCGGGCCGCCTTGTGATCGTCGGAAAGCAGATGCGGTATCCAACGGCAAATTAGCTTTCTCACACCAAGCGCTTCATGCAAGATCTTCTGAATGGTTGTCCCTGAGATGCCGAAGAGAGCCTCTATCTCTCGATACTTCACATGACGATCTTCGAGGATTAGTTGTCTCACAGCAATTATGTTATCTTCAGTGAAGGCGGATTTCGGGCGTCCTTCGCGAGATTTGTCACTGACACTAGTGTGTCCACGCTGGAATTCTAAATACCAGCGTTCGACAGTCCGCAAACATGGGGCTTCATCACTGAACACAGATGTTAGCTCTTCAAAACACTAAAGCCGTGTCAGGCCTCTTCTAAAGTTGTAGAAAATTATTGCACGAACATTTTCCTTAGAAAGATTCATTTTCGTGCTTAACCTGACAGATTCCAATCGACGCTGTGACTAAACAATAGCATTAATCCTAATACTTTCAACTGTTTTGAGATTCAAAATTTAAACACATTCGACTATAGAACAGTTCCAAATTCGAAATTGCCGGGAAATATGGAAACGACAAAACTTAAAAGGGATGCCTAGTTTAGCGGCGTTAACACCCGTTATGGAGGGTGTGCTCAAGAGGCATCACGGGACCCTCTCATACCGGCTGACGCAGGTGATCATCGGGAAAAGATGCTTTGGGCTTCACTTGGGTCTGGTCCGCAAGGAGCCTACGCCTGAGCGCTACTGCTATGGCCGGACCGTGAACATGACGCTCCATACACTGGCAGAATACCCGGCGTGGGTTAAGCAGAGGTTAAGCGGAGTGAGAGTTCTCTCGCTCGGTTATATGACTGTGGCCATGGCCAGGCTTAGGAATGGGGCAGGTACCGCAGACGACTTAGGCACCGGAGGTCGCAGAACGATCGCAGGCTTAGGCGTGACAGGTGAGGCCGTCTGTCACCCTAGCAGAAGTAGGCCGGGGTAGCGGCGAGACGCGCTGCGGAGCGCGCGCGCCCTTCCGTGAGTATAAAGGGAACGTGGTTGTTCCCACACAGGAGGGGGCTTCCTTTCTAGGGTACCCGAGACGGAGTGCGGTTTTTGGTAGGTTCGTGTCTGACATAACCACCGAATGGTGGTGGTGGTATCCAAAGCGATTTCCGCACAAAAAAAAAGGTGTTAATATAAAAAAAAAAACATTCTAAAATAAGATCTAAGAAGGGTAGGAATGTTACCAAAGCACGGGTTTTAATTAGTTAAAAGTACAAAAATTCCAAAAAAAATTGGACTGTGTCAGACATAGTGACAGCAATGTTATATTCGCTATTATATGGCTTACGCCCGGCGACGCCGAGACGTCTCTAAATCCGGATGGCGTATCCTTCCGAACGTATCCTGTAGTGATCACCACTTGATCTTCTACGAATTCACAACAAGGGTTACACACGAACCTCAAAGAAGTGCCCACAATGCCAAACACGTCAGTCGAAGTAATATATCAGCTGACGAAAGCGCCAAAATACTATCAGATACTTCTGTATAATTCAATTTTTGAATTTTAAGAAAGCTTAGTATAATAGGTTTGTTCAAGCGTTATATAGAAGTTGCTTTGTAGTGACGAAAACCAATTATAGCGTCGTCAACGATATATTTGACTCGTGATTAAATAAACATGAAATTTTATTATCATATCATGAAGAAAAAAGTTCAATGACCGAAAGTTTCGATGTAACTATACAGGTTTATCTTCAAGACCTACAAAGGTACAAAAATGACAGTTTTTAATTTTAATAATATTTCAGTAATATCAACGATAATTTAATTTTCTCAAAAACCAAGAACATAATTAATTAGACTAGGCTAAAAAGGTTTGTAGGCCTAACTTCATTCTCACAAGTCTCAGTTTCTATAAAGATATAACAATTTAAAATAAAAACGATTAAAATCTTTAAAAAAACTTCAAATCGCTCTCCTGTAAAAGTAAGTATTTCTAGATTCGACTTTTTAAGGATTAGCCAGCGTTTGCAATGTAAGCCCACAAAATCATGTTTTTGTCTCCAATCTCCTCCAATCGCCCAATCTTTGAAATTCTCGGATTTTCTCCACTATGATATGCATGTATTATACATATAAACCTTTCCCTTGAGCCATTCTCTCTATTTGTGAAAACCGCATTAAAATCCGTTGCTTCGTTTAAAAGATCTAAACGTACAACACAAAAAAGCGACTTTATTTTTTACTATGTAAAGAGGATGATCGAAAATAACCTAAACCTTTTTCTATGTCCTCATGAATATTAAAAATAATATTTCTGCATATTGGGTCTTGACATTCATAAGATCCATCAAAACAAAACCGTTCCTTGGCAAACATTTGAGCAATAGCTTGATCTAACCTTTTATAGCGTTAGCATGTATGTCGAGTATTCGTCTCATTTAAACACGAAGTTGTCTCACCGCCCGAGTACTAATGAGTTGTTGAGTCCACTGTCTTCCCTCGTTCACTTAATAGTAAATTGCGTTCGACGTCAGCATGCTAAATTAATACGACCTCGAAATAAGAAATTAGAAAAGGCCATTAAAACGAATTTGAATTCTTAATTAAGAGTACAGCATCTAAAATCCGCTGGAGTGGTTTTTATTTAGCACTAACTTTTGCAAGCGGGTCCGCCCGCGTGTATCTCGGTTAACGCGGTACAAAGTGTAAAGGGGAATTTTACTAACGATTTTCCACGAAATGCGGAGAGTTATGACATTTATGTTTAATTTTCCCAAATGAATACATTAATGCCATCATATAACAGACCGTGTGGTGACGGGTTAAGAATACGGATTGTCACCACCACTCGTCTGGCCAGCGTGGTATGGTAGGCCAAAACCTCCTTTCTAAGAAGAGGCCTATGTCCAGCAGTGGACGGTTAAAGGCTGTTGATGATGATGATAACAGTGATTTTTTTCTTGACACAAAGATCTTTAGGGATACTAAGTTCCTTAGTTGCTTGAACAATCCCCTTTCATTAAAATCGGTTAAGCGGTTTAGCCGTGAAAGCTAACACAGCGGACTGACAAAGTTCCTTTCGCATTTATAATATTGAGAAGGATTTTCTTTATTTTTTTCTACTCAAGCTTAAACAAACTTACCTTAGGACGAGGTAAAGGTAAGATTGTAGTATCGTAGTCAATGTTATAAAGGAGATTTCCAAACAAAAAAATTACAGTTAAGCACTTCCAAACACATCAAAAGCACATTAAAATCTAAAGAGTCATTAACTGTGAGTGCTCAACGTTCGACCTCCTTGGGCTTACGACAACAATTCTCTTGAGTATATTCCTTCATGACGTAAGCACCTATTTAGTGTGAAAGGGTGAAAAGGGGTAAAACGGATTATGTTCACAACCAATGCCGGGAGCAGTGATAGCGTATGTGCAGTACCCTTATGTTCTTCTAGTAAAGGTTTATTCAACTTGTAACCAATAACACCAATGAAATTGGATGCACATATATATCATGTATGACTCAGTCGTAAAATTTCGAGAAATCCATCAAAATTTCAAATGAACTGAAATAAACATGGAGCAATACTTAGAACATAGCGTATAGATTTTTCGTACCACTGCAGCAAATGACATTAAACAGAATGAGAAAACATTTTTGAAGACTAGTGGTGACTAGGTTACGTATATTTAGCATTTTTGTTATTCCCTTTATCAAATATATAATATATAATCCTATACAAATAGTTCTAATAATCATATACGTCTCTCTTAGACTGTCGACATTTGTATTTAGGAATGAAGAAATGTTTACTTTACGGATTGGAATACTGAGGGTAAACACCATGGAATCAATCAGTTGGTGACTATGACCTGTTTAAACTAGTGAAAACGATACGCAATCACATAAATATTAAGCTGCGTTGATTCCAATACGAGTAAATATTAGAGTATATATTTAAATTTTGTGTCTCTTTCTTCACTACACTAACAGACTAAAACAAGATTTTAACACAAAAGAACGTATTCAGTATGCATTATGCTCAACGCATACGACAAGAATAAAGTGGTAGAGAAAATGTGGATATCTTCCGGCAGTGGTTTTGCATGGCTTACAAAGGCGATGTACAAGATTTTTTGTGTATCAGATGCAACATTTTAGCTTAGGTAAAAACAAAAATATCTCGTGGCTTTATGTGTTTCTACTACCATTGCATACATTTCTAAGATATTTTTTTGTATTGTTGTCTTAATATTGCTGTTAAGTCTTTAGAATTTAACTGGAAAAGTTGTGAGTATATGTCAAATGTAGATATGGCAAAAAGTAGACAGGTACAATGTTTATACGCATAGATTGGAAGAACTTGAACGGGTCATGGTCACATAACTGTAATTCGAAACGGTTATTACCGGAAATTTTGAGTGCCCTAACCGTTTGATTTCAGTTTTCGTTTTTTTAATGTGAATAACACAACTGATTGACAAGATTAACGTCTTGTAACAACAATAAAGTTATGACGATGATGAAAAAAGTAATGTAAAGTTTAAAAACTTAACTAAAGTACCACGTAGCTTCGACAATTGTATTGTAGGACAAAAGAATCGAAACTTGTTGTCTTCTGAACGTAGAGAACTAAAAGAACTTTATAAACACCGCCCACGTCAGGAACAATGCATAAAATTAGTTTAGCTGTAATCTCACGTAGAATCAAAGTACAGCCAGCACAATAGATTTACATTATTAGCGCTTCAACTCTTTGAGTTTACTCTATAACTTAGCTTCTTTAATAATTTTCTTATAAAAGTTTTTTATTTAATAGAGATAATTTCTCGTTACTTATTAGAGCTTTTGAACCGCGATATATAACAAAATGGTTCATAGATAATTTTAAGATAAAGCTGAACCCCTAAAACTTCAATTAGTATGGTGGGTAACAATCGATGTGATATCACATCTGTTGAATGCGTTTAATGCCCTTGATAATCGCTTATTATTAGGCGTAGCGTAGTCTTTTGTTTATGGGAAGGCTAAATGAAGGGACAAGAATTTGACTTACGACATAAAGGTCATATAAATGAAAAGGCTAACCATTGTGCTCAGCACTGTATCCTTTAACATTAAAACATATAAATAATGAAAACAGGAAATGTAAAACAAAGCAAGATTTATCTATATATAATAACAGTAATTATTGCGAGGACCCGGCCGAGTAGAAAATAAAAAAGTAAAAATGTAAGTCAACGTATAGAAATTTATATATAAATAGCCGACCATAAATAGCTAATTATCCGAGTGGGGATAGATTAAAAATACAGAGTGTCGCCACCCCTATTCATCCCGTTTGTGTCGTAAGAGCCTACTAAGGGAATAAACTACGCAAGACAACAGCACTGCAAAGAGAAGGAAAACTTGAAACAAACTCTATACCAACCCGTCTGGCCAGCGTGGTGTAATAGGCCAAAACCTCCTTTCCAAGGCCTATGTCCTGCAGGACTAGTAAAAGCTGTTGATGATGATTATGAAATAGCCAAGTGACGAATGAAAGATTCAAAAATCAAAACCAAAACCAACAACACATAAGGCTCCGACGTGAGTTAGAGGACTGAGACAGAGTTGGGAGTCAGGCTAAATGAGTGATCTTAGATTTCTTGACAATAGTTAACTAGTAGTTGACAAATAGGTAGGCATTGGATTGAAGAGTATAAGCAATATTTTACTTTGTCATCTTTAATTTTCGAATTTCGTGATGGGGTAAAAGACGTGACCAAATTATATTTTATCACTTCTTAACGTATAGGCACCCGTTTAAGGATATGAGCGTGACTTCGTATGTATCGTGATGTAAACTAAAAACAGACCTTTGTTCATCGTAATAGTTCTCTTTCGTTTTTGTATTCATTTTATTCAATTTCATATATATTTGAAAATTAAAAAAATAAAATGTTAGGTTTTAAAAACTCATAATTTAGTTGAAACGTACCAGAGAGTAATGTTAGATATCAACATCTCTATTAAGAGTTCTCACTATAGAAATTCAGTACAAACAAACCATACCACACAACCATAATTTTGACAGTTTTGATGTGTACTCGTATTATACGTTTCACGAGTCTAATACGTTTCATTGTAGTAATTAAGAAGCTACAGGCGCTTTACATTGAAGTTTGTTTATCAAATTGTTTCCATATAAATTTAATTTGACATTTATTATTATTATTGCTATTGCCGCTTATTAAACGCATGTATTATATGTAAAGATTCGTAAAGAGTTTGTTAGGAATTGTGTATTTGCATCTCTCATATATCATTGTACTTCCATAGCAGTAGTGTGAAGTGTTGCAGCTAAAGTATACATACCATGAACATTCAAGATTACTCTTAGTTAATATTTTATATCTATTTACTTAGTAAGTTACTATTTACTTATGACTGAACGTAACGACTATGATTACACAAGAAGAGAGAAAGCTGCCACATTATTGTAAATTCAACGCGAGAATATACTTTGTAGAAATATTCAAAAGTTAGACAAAAACATGATTAGAATTTAGAGCATACCATCGTTGAGGCAAAATAGTTAGTATCATTTAAATTTTGGAGTATTATCTTGTATTTTTATGTATATTTCCTATCTGCAATCTGTGGAAATGATTTTGCGAAAAGAAACGGAAGTGTGTAATAGGAAGTCCAAGAAGCGCGCTCTTTAATAATAAACATATTGTATTTATTTCTCTCATCACAAAGGTAGGTGTACAACTTATCGTCATCGCGGCAGTAAGGCCCGTTATGGAGGATTGGCTTGAGAGGCCTCGCAGAACCGTCTCATACCGACTGACGCAGGTGATCACGGGGAAAGGATGTTTCGGGGATTACCTGTGTCTGATCCGCAAGGAGCCAACGCCTGAGTGCCACCACTGCGATGAACGGACCGTGGATACGGCGCCTCACACGCTGGCAGAATGCCCGGCGTGGGTGGAGCAGAGGCGAGACCTCGTGGCGGCCATTGGAGTGGCAGTTCTCTCACTCGATAACCTGATTGCGGCTATCGTGCGGAGCGAGAGTGCGTGGAACTCTGCCGTCTCCTTCTGCGAGCAAGTTATGCTTGCGAAAGAGATGGCGGATAGGGACCAGGAGAGGTTTAGAACTCTCAAGGCCCGCCAGGCTCGGGAACGGGCCAGATACCGAAGACAACTCAGGCGCCGGAGGTCGCGGAACAACCACCGTCCTCCATAAGCGCAGGCCTGGGGACGGGGGCATAAGGGGCCATCTGTCACCCTAGCAGAAGCCGGCCGGGGTGGCGGCGAGCGCGTTATGAAGCGCGCGGGCCCTTCCGGGAGCACAGAGGGAACATGGGGGTTCCCACACAGGGGGTGTCGTCTACACGCCGTAGATGGCCCGAGGTACGTCGGGGCTCCAGGGATTTCCTTTCTAGGGTACACCTGGTTCCCCGACTATTGGTACCTGAGACGGCTTGCGGTTTTGGTCGGTTCGAGTTCTACATTGCCACCGGTAAGTGATATACGAGGGGATTTACGCACAGAAAAATAAAAAAGGTGTACAACTTATGAAATACAGGTCAGGCAGACTTAATTCGATTTAACCAATTCGCGCGCGGTGCTATGATTAGCCAACAGGTGATTGGTGAGTAGTCACATCATTATCATAATAATTCTACTACTGTATAAAGTACTGTAAAAAAGGTAAAAATATTTTTAAAGAATTATCGAAGTTTCAACTTTTTTGGTATACTTCATTTATAGGGGCTACTTTTCTATTAGACGTTTTGGATATCAAGTCATGACATTTTTTTATTTTGGGGGGTGGGGGGCCAAACGAGCTGCCTAGTCACCTACTGATACCCTACACTTGTATTAGAAAGTCCCGCGCTTTTTCCAAAAACATACTACAGTACCCTCTATTAATTTTAATTAGTAAAGGTATTTATTTTCTTGTTTACGTGCGCGTGCGTTTGCTTTTGCAGTTGTAACACAAAATTATAACAACTTCAACTTATAAAACTCTTTCATTCAAATTATACATAAATTCGAAAATTAATCAATGAAACACGTATAAAACAGATGTTTCTTTTCGACGTACAGACAGATGTTTATTTTTGTCTACTTGACAGAGGTGTATTAAGTTACAAGATTTTTAGGGCCTATCATTATAGATGTTTATCACGTTGAATCCTAGATCTCCTTGCATGTGAATATAAGTTCCACAGGACTAAAAAGGCGTTATTTATTTATCTACCATCAAATATGAAACTACTAGAAACTGTAGTTCTACAAAAAAATAAACGGTGGTGGCGACACCGTGTGGTGAAGGAAGAAAACATAATCCCTTAAACAAAGAGCTCTCTGGAACTACTCATTCCTCACATTTCATTAGATATCAATCACGGCTTACAAAGTCTCGGTGATACTCGGCTGTGTTCGGTAAACTTCGGAACTTTAGTTCGTAGCGGCAATACTCCAGTTTATCTACTCTGCTACAGGGGTTGCACGTGTCTGCGTAGAGCTTGTCGTAGCCGTGGTGCGCGAGGTTCGCACGTAGACCGTCTACAAATATCGAGGTAACATACGCGAAGTGACTTAACTTTTGTGGTAAACGCTCAAAGTGAGATAAGATGTACGTGCAATTGTGAATTAGTTTACGGATTATTGCTAAACTGGTTTGGTTTACATCTCTAATTGTTACATGGTGAGTGACATATATTAGTTATTTGAAGAAGTAACTACATTGGCAATTTAAAATAATTACACATTCAGTTTGTGTAAATTAATTTCGAATAATATAAATTTAACTTAGGCCCAAAGTGTCATTATTAATGACCTTAATTAGATTCTACAATTTGTGTGCTGAACATGGTCATGAATAATACTTATGTTGTTCGATTATTATCATACTTTAGTACATCGTAAAATTTTTACGACGTTCTTTGCAGATATGTCTTACAAAATGAAGATAAAATCACACCATCAGACGACGTACACATTGTGTAAATTACAATTTCATTTAATGTAATCTATATTTTACATTATATTTGCATATAAAATAGTTATATGCACGTATAATGCAACTTGAAAATTTTACATTATCAGAAAAAAATGCTTCATAAATCCCATATTCTTAATTTTATTTATCGTCGCAGTCCATCAAAATATATTTTCTTTTAGTTTTTGGGGCTGTACAAATTTCGTTCAGCGCTCTTGCCCTCTTATCTATTGTTTCATGTTTTCGAAGCCTCTTTTATCTTATTTGTCCCCGATGATAAGTAATTTGTCCGCACCAGAACAAGCATCTCTTAAAATTGGCGTGACTTTTACGGTATAGATTTTTTTTTCGTTTTCGGAATAGAATTTCCTAAGAAGTAAGTAACTAGAATCTTTTAAAAAATACATTTTATTACAAATTTATAGCTATAATACATAGTTTGTGTCACAAGTAATAAAAAATATAATATCTGTGCAAAGAAAAATAATCATGGCACGTCCTTATTTAGGACGATCTTATTAGAAAACATTTCTGTGATAAAACGGAGAACTTGTCTATATCCTAACCAAGACCTAAAACATATATAATTTCTAAAATTGTTACAAATTTTATTCAAATTTTATTAACCACCGCATTTACGAATACAAATAATTTACTAATATGTAAGCCTTAATATATGAGATAAAACTACTTGTATCTTGAGGCATCTGTTGCCGTCTCTTTCTCCAACACCTAGAGTAAAGTAAGTATATTAAAGCAAAGCTCAGCACTTGCAATACATAGAAAATAATGAATAAGGATCCAACTTTTATCTAGACTCACTGCAAGGATTGGCATGACAGTCTAACCCACCGCAAATACGTGTAAGAAGGTTACTGCATGTGTATTTTTATGTTTTACACATAGAACCGCATGTAGACTAAAGTAAAAGTATTATCTATAGATAGGAAACTCAGAATTTCTACTAATAGCCAGTTTAAGTTACAGAATGAGCAATATCATTTGCATTGCCTTTCTTGTTGTCTGTTTTTTTTTAAATATATATATATGACCAATTTTTCGTCTTTAATACCCAAAGTGATTGGTTTACGTCGGTTACACGGATTAAAACTTCATTTAACGAGAGCGTTACCTAACGACAGTTAACAATATGTATCTACATATGTATGAATCTATGGATGTACGTATTTATGAATCAATGCATCTGATTAATTTCAAAATTTACGTATGTACCAAATATCAGTGACAATATTGCATGTACATACTTTATTCGACTTGAAATTTACTTAATATAAGTTTCCAATTCGTAACAGTTATGTGGCAATAGTATTCGAAGTGAAAAGTGATACGAGTTGTGAAATGACTTGTACATTTTCTAACAAGAAAGATTCTATTTGAAAATTGTGCTCCGTATTGATATATTGATATCGAATAAAAGAAAATTATAGCCTCTACTAAAAATGTCGTTAACGTTTCACGTTATTTTTTTCATATTAGCTTTGAAAATACATGGTTTTTACTCACGAGTGTATTTTGGGGAAGGTAACCTAGTTAATATAGTGTCAGTACAACGTCTGATCACATGTCGGGCGTCCAGAAAACACGCATGTTTGTAAAATAATATGAAACTTATGTTTAGTATTTCCACTATATTTAATAGACCACTGCTGAACATAGGCCTTAGAAAGGAGGTTTTGACTTACTGTACCAGGCTGGCCAGACGGGTTGGTCTAGGGTTTGTGTCAAGTTTTCCTTCTCTTTGCAGTGCTGTTGTCCTGCTTAGTTTGCTCCCTTACTCGACTCAACTCTTACGAACTACTACGAACTAAAGTTTGTTGCATACGAACTTGTGACCCTTGAATTGCAGATGTCAATGGACGGTTGTAGTGACTTACCAACCGATGAGTCGTATTTCCTACACGGCTTTACAACACCCAATGAATGAATACGGGTGGCGATACTGCGTATTTTTAATCCGTCACCACACGAAAAATTGTATTTTTTATGGTATAGAGTGGTAGGTGATGGTAAGTTAGAAAGATGATAGAAATCATATTATTCTATTAATAAATATGTGTATTTGTGACGAAATCAGCAAATAGATGATAGCCTCGAGCCTATAGTTATCCTCCGCACAACTACAATATAACATTTTAATGTATTTTGGTTTATAGTTACTATCAATTCCACTACAATGAGTATTATGATTATCAATGAGTATTAGTATATATATGGATGAGATTTCTGGTAGGAAAGCCTTATCCAAGGATAAATTAATAATAAGAATCATTGTATTAGAAACTAAAATTTTATTATCAAGGCATTCTAAAGATTTCAATAATAGTTACAATTCGGTCAAACAATTGTAATCCTTGTGATGATTTTACTCATATAAGCAACAATAAAAAGCGACAGATTAGATTTGGTCGTAATAGAGCAATGAAGGGTTCTCGGTTTGTGTTTCGTACTTAAGATTAAAAAGTCATGGCTCCTCATGATGAATTATTTGTGTGACAATCTGAATAATATTTGTATTACGACTTTTTAAATTAAAGGACTTTGAAGGCCTGTCGTATGTGGCGGCAAGCTTCTCATAATATGTTTCTCATTTTCGTCAAACAAAAAATATAAAGTAAGCTCTTGATGATTGTTAATTAATATTAATGAAATTAAGTACTGACTACAAACAATTTAGATGTTATAGAGATATTTTTTTACTTATTCAAAATTCGTTACATACATTTGATGTAACATAAAATTAATTTTCTATTCATTTAAATAGTTTTTATCGGGATCTTGACAAACATTATTTATTTTATCCTAGCTTTTATTCGTTTTGATTCAGCAGAACAGTACTTTTCACAGATGAAATGTGCTCCTTATAAATATGTACCCTTAATAATGTAACAATAATATTTGTGGTTCACATAAAGTGTTGTGCCCCATGTTGGGATCGAACCCCCAACACTTAGCGCAGTAGGAAGGAGCGAGGTGCCGCTGAAACCATTACGCCGTTCATGCAGTCATCCATAACTACCTTCCATGTTACCATACCATCCATAACATGTTCAATAGAAATGTTTTGTATTTTTCATTAAGACATTGTTTCTTTTTTTGTTGTAGAGCCAATCAAATATACCTAGTTCATGAATAATATTTTATCTAATTACATTATTTAACTAAACTACTTTTATTTAAAAATACAACATAGTATCAGCTAACGCTAATCCTCTGAATTATGTGTTTGTGATGTAGGTCTGGCCTTTATACCAGAAGACATCTAAGACAGTTAAGTTGACACGGATATTTTTTAGATTTCGTAGGACTTTAACTTTAGTGGTAAAAGCACATTTTATATCAAAAACTGAATATAAGTATTACTTTATTAGCGTTATGTAGTGTGTGTAACAATATGACGATTCATACGTATTCATATCAATGAATCATTATGAATAACAATGTTCTATAATATATTTAAAAATGAATAATAATAAGCACTTCGAAAAACGAAGGTTTCGTCATCCATACGATATAGTCCATTAAAATGAAAAGAAATACGAGTATGTCAATCTTATTATAAGTACATCATCATCATCATCAACAACAGCCTTTGAGTCCACTGATGGACATAGGTCTACTATACCACGCTGGCCAGTCGGGTTGGTAAAAGTATATATACTCATTATATAGTTGCATTTACTTAAAGATTATGAAGGATGTATAAGTTCGTGTAGTTCAATTGTATCAGTCCGATAAACTATTAATACCTTTCGGATCCAGGCGCGAGGGTACACAGACGAGACCGTTTGTTTTACAAAGCTTTTTAGGGCATCTGACTGTATTAAAATGGGCCATGCCTTTCGGGTTCATAAGTCAGTTTTATTGGGATCTGTGTATTAATGATATTATTATATTATGATATTATTATATTTATCCTTTTATTATCATTTTTAATCTTTTCGTAACTCTTAAATTTGGATTATAATTAATGTTCTATTTTGAACATATGTATACAATATACTAAGAAAATATGGAGAAGTCTATTATTAAATCATTCTAGTTCATTCAGTAATCTTTATGAAATAAAGTAAATCATAAAAGTTTTTTATTATCAAAAATATATACAATATTAATTATATGAAAATATTTATTTTCATACAATTAATATTGTATTGTTTAAACATAGCATAGTCTTGCAGCACTACTTCCTTCGTTTTTGGATAGGTATTTAATATAGAATAAATCTTGTGCAGAAAATTAGGGCATCTTATAATAAGCTGATTTGTCTAAACATTGAAACAAAATATTTTCTCTTACTTGTGTTATAATATCTATCAAAATAAAAAAGCCTGGACTACTCAAGAATAATGTAGCTTCCCAGTAATGAAAAAATGGTCCCATTTGGTTGGGTAACTCCGGAGAAGGGACTTCTCTGCAATTACCGAACTAAATACGAACATTTTACGTCCTTAAATCCATAGTCACAAAGATTAATTACATTTAATATTAATAAAATACTAGGTGCTTACTTATAATTTATTTCATATAACAATATATTTCATTTATGGCATGATCTTAAGGTTTTCCTAAATTCTATAATAAATATTTACTGTAGACTTTTTTTAACTTAACTTCATTAAGATTAGGTACTAAAATTTGACAACATCAACTTATCAAATGTGTGTAATACTAATGTGATTAGAGTAAGAAATTATTTTAATGGTAAGTTAAAAAAATAATAAGCACATTTAGAGAAAAACACAAGGATATTATAAAGGATATTAATAATTATAGACATTTTAAAACGTATGCAAAATTGGTCAATAAGATATTTTTTAAATATCGAATACGTCGATATGTATTAACATACGAGTACGTAACCTTGAGGTAAGAAGCGTGTTCAAAAGATATAAAAGGACGGTGACATCACATGTAATGAAACACGTTTACATAAGTAAATACAACGAAGGTATTCCGAAAGCAAAATGGACCAACTCTATTGGATAATCGAGTATTGTAAACACATACTTTTAACCTAAATCTTTCGTACATACAGAGAAATATTTACTAGCTATGTCATCATATCTCCTAATTTGAGATAACGACTGTATTCCTCAATAATGAGGTCTGATACCATACCATTATGTCGACAGGGATTAACATGATCGTATCATCATAACTCTTAATAAACATACCATTGATTTGCCTGACGTTTCAATCAGGTTAGTGACCTTGTGGCTAATGCCAGCTGGACGTGATCACAGGGCTTATTGGCTCAGCGGTACAGCACTGGGTTGTGGAAACCATGACGCACTAGTAGTAAGGTCTTCATCTACCCTCAAATTTCATATATTTGATAATTATCAGGCAACGCAAACGTTTGTGGTATGGTCCGATATCAATTAGGAGTAAGTACTTAAATGAAACACCAGTGTGATGTGGTTTCATGCATTTAAATAGTCCCACTTTGTTATTTTAATTCAGCTTAGCTCATTAATCGTGAGAGAACTTTCTCTTTGCTATATTTCTTCGAGGCACGACTAATTTTCTTTTATTACCTGTGCTTCGTACAGGCGTAAGTACAAATTTGTTACTTGGTATATGAAACATTGTCGTATTTATCGTTACATAGTTACAAAGGAACTTTACGCGTCTGTATTTCTCAGCTTGTCACAATTATTTGATTAATTTTTCAAGGAAGGTTTATTTTGTTTTGTTTTGTTTACTATAAATATATTATTCTAGAGATTAATATTATTATTTAATCGTAGGTGAGTCACGCTTCGGCACAAATAAGCCGGCTCGACCGGAGAGATACCATATTAGCTTTTACAATTAAAAAAAAGTGTAATAAGTAATGTATTAAGTATTGATTCAAGAGTTCAGGAAAAATTAAACTGATAGTAGACATTTCAAAATTAAAAGAATAACGATTTATGGTAATAATTTCATGAATGTAGAAAGATCAGGAATTGAAAATGTTTGATCGCTAAGTGCGTCCGACAAATATGGGCAAAAATCGTTTCAGTAAAATTTGGTCCAATTTATACCATGAACGGTTATGTACACTACTAGAAAATAGAACATGTAAATATAACTCTATAAGGCTTATAACTTTTAAACACAAATTTTACAATATTGTAGAGTATAATGATCTCTACTGTTCAGATCCATTGGGTTCCAAATATCCTTACTGTCTTTTTAAAGATAACTTTGACTGAGATTGTAAAAAAAACTAATCAGCGATTTACAGGCATTTGTTTAAGTACAGATTCTTATATAATAGTTCAGTCTGATTATATTCTACAATAACTTTATATAATGTTTATAAAATAGAAACCGTTAATAAAAAAGATCTGTTTATTTTAGAATTAAACAAGTTGAACCATTTAAACAAGTTTAAGTAAATGTATGATTTAAAATCAGTGTTCATGTGTCGTCACATAAACACTTTAAGTCAACATTTTCACTAAAAGCGGGCACAGATAACTTTTTGCATTAATTGGATGGCTGAACACCGCTTGTGTACATGTACAAACGAACCGTGAGACTATTTTGCTAGGTCTGATTATTCACAATATACGAGGCAATAAAAACATCATATGGTTAGTTTTAATCGTCCTTCTTGGTACGACGGTACCCTTGGGATTCAACAGATATTAATAAAAAAATATGCATTGCAATAAATATTATACACAATATTTTAATAGTTATACATTTACTGTAGTACATAGTTCTAAGCTCGTTTACTTATTCATTTCTTTTTAATCAAGTGCTAAAATTTAACTGATGCTCTCTCAATAGATGTGTCGTGGGAACATAGATATGATTTTAAATCTTTATATTATTGGACTCCACGGATGATGTGATAGTCACTTTGCTTTACGGGTTATTAGTGGTTTTAATCACACACGGGACAAGAAAATCGCATCCAAAAATAATTTACCCGAATCTGGGTAGTTTTTGTTTCCATTATTTACATTTTTGTAATTTCAATGCCTTGCTCTCTGTGAAATTTATCTATTACAAAAATAAATAAGTCACTTTCCAAAAGATATAAAATTGTATTACAATTTAAAAACACAACTAAAAGTCTGTATCTGCTTAAACGCAACTGTTAAGAATCAACCCAGAAACTACTTACAAGGTAATCAGAGCTAATTAATTGTCTCTACTGTGGGTATAAATAAATCTTTAGCTTCCCCTATCTTAATTGGCTTATGTATGCGTTTTCTGGGAATAAAAGATAAGGCAGCCTTATCGGAAAGCTTAACGTGTGTGGAATTACGCGTAGAAGAATATTAATTTATTTTTCATTTCTGTTTAATTATATTTTATCGTACATTCGTACTTGAACATTTTCATAGAGCTTAGTAGATTATAAGTAGTGTAGTGTGTAGTAGTGTATTATACGTGTACACTTGATCACAGTTCGAAGACTTGGTTCTGATTTTATATTTCAGTTTCTTAGGGACACAGTAATTAAAGCCAAGACCCAGCCATTAATTACCGGTTTGCCCAAAACATCTAATGCCAGATTTTACTTTTGTTAGTAATTAAAAGAAGCCGATGCCTTGGCTACATCGACTTTTTATTCATAACTAAGTAAAGTGAAAAAACGTCTCCAAAACAGTTTTGTAGGTCAAACTAAGTCTAAGAACTTTCATCAAAGAGTTTTATCCTATATTTAGTTTTGCTTTGCTTATTATTTTGGCGATTGATTTACTTATTTAAAAATATATGAATCTTAATTATGACGCTTACTAAACTTGTCCAATAAGTTTAAGCCGAAATAAAATAAATCGTGGTTTATTAGGTATTGTTAAAAGGGTTAATCTTTGTTTAAAGCCTAGGATGTGGCGCATATTTTAATACTAAAATTATAATCCAAAAATACAGGTATAAATTGTGACCTTCCTTGCTACAGCGCTTTCGTCATACCCGGAACGGCATCCCGAAAATGATTGCTAGTAGGCTTGACTGTCCTATACAAAGGCACTGGGTGGAAATTTCATTAGGAAACCGTAGACGAATACCTTTCTACTATTTAATTAAGTGTCGTTACTAACAATACTAATATAGACTTTAATTACATTCTGTTTTTAACCCATTACTAAACAACCTAGGGACTGTATATGTCTGCAATAAAGATACGAGTATTTTATTTTCTTTATTTATTTATTTAATCAGACAGTCTGTGGATTATTTGGATTATTAACAATTACGAATTAAAGGTTTGTATAGTAGCGTCTTCTAACCTTAACTTGAAATACCATTACCTAAACTAACACTTAAATTAATAAATACCCTTTGAGTCTAGTCACAAACGAAACGAACAACATTGTTTGTAAAATATTCTGCGCTGCTGATCAAGAGAATAGGCCCCTAGGGCGCGTAATATCCATGAAATATGCGTTTGTCCGAACACAAAGCAACAGGGCTGTCGGCGGCGTGTATTTACGAGAAATTTCAAATATTTCAATACACACAAGAATACTGTGAAATTTTATTAAAGCAGACCACGCCACTGCACCGACCGTTTTTACGATGTAAGCTAGAATTTGCCGCTTCTATAGTTTAGTGGAGAATACAATTGTCCTCGCTCCTGATGTCATTTTAAGTTGTTTCAAGATGTTTTATAATAGTTACTATTATTATTAGACTATGAGTTTCTTTTTATATCGTAACTGGTTTTTATTGTCCTCATTCAAATTTTTTTTTGTGTAATTTAATTGGTTTAAGCAATAAACTTAATACGCACTACAATATTTCTACTCCCTATAGTTTTTTTTTTTTTTTTTTTTTAATTTTGTATATGCCTAAGTATAGTGTATAAATCAAATGAACAAAGATAAACTTTTACAATAAAATAGTTATTTCCATATATTTTATAACAGGTAAATAAGTAGAGAAGACTTAGCCTCGATTCCAATCTAAAACTAATATATGTTACTAATATGATTGTCTATCAATAAAATAAGCATCAACTCATATTTTATTATAGTTTGTAGCATACGAAACTGTTAAAAACTAAAGCACTATGCAGCATATATAAAACATTACCTTAACCAAAGCCTTCAAAAGGCACTTCAACGGCTCTCAGAGAACTCTCTTCGTTGATTAAAAGCTTGATTGTCGTAGCGCTTTCTAAAAGTGTTCGGTGTCAGAACCAGCTATCGGGTCCTCTATCGCCTGTAATTCGTTTGTAGAAAACTCTCGCAATTGGCGAAACGAACAAAGATTTAGTATCTGTATCAGATCGATTAGGTCGTAAATAGTGATGCTTATAGTCTCATAAATGTTAAGTGTAAGTGAGACGTCAGTGGACCTAATGAGAGATGTGTGATTAAGACAATCATTATTTGGATATCGTCCTTATAAAAAATTACATTAGAATTTCAAGAACTATTCATGAGCCGTTTTCCGCTGTTTCACGAGCGATTATGGTCATATGGTCACGTAACTCTACATATCGTGTTGTTATACAACAGAATATTACCTTCTGCTGTTGCTGCTGTGATTATATCATATTCATAGCTTAAAAATATATTTTTTTTTACTTCAGAAAGATAGTTTCAAATATAAGTATTATGTAGTTTTAATCAGTTGATAGTATGACTACGTCACAATTTCCATTAATTGTGTCTTATACCTCGAACTTTGAATAAGTTTAAAACAGAGTCAAAGTTTCGGTGCCCATCTAAAGAATTATTTGACAATTGTAAAATAAGTGTTTATTTTAGAACTTTAGAGAACCCTGGCAATAATGATGATCTCTTCCATAAACTTTTAAAGGTTTTCTGTCTCTTTGATTAATCCCGAAGTATGTTTATATTCGAGAACGACGTAACTTATTTATCAAAATAATAGATCAGGAAGTTGTGTAATAAATATAAAATATTAGCATCAATAAACTCGCCTTCAAACGTGAAAGTTGGGCGAGTTTATAATTAAGTAACATCACTGCATTACTCGTATAATTTCAGTATTAGAATAAATAAAAAAATAAAAAATAGAGAACTTTGAAAATCAAATAAGGTGAAACTGTTAAAGTTAACCTTAGTTGAACTAACTCTTTTCTTTTGGTGATTCATTCAAATTAAAAAAAGTATTAATAACAGCAGTGGTAAAAAAACATATAATCAAATAATTTATGTAGAAAAAATAACATAAAAACCACTATCTTCGGCTGTCTCTCTCGTGTCAAGAACATTCTGTTATCCAAGTTATTTGTAACTTAAATTTAATAATGAAAAACCACCTCTGTCATCAACTTAGATTCGAAAATGATTATCTATTAACTATCACACTCCGTCATTTAAGGTTTTGTCACGTAAAGGGTAAAACGAACTCAAGGGCCTTTGGGCTCTTGGGTAAGGAATGGAAGGCTCTACAGACAGTCGTACCGGAAAACGGAAATGAGACGTCGTCGCTCTGTACGCTTAAAGTAAAAATATTGAGCTTTACTTGGACAGTAATGTAACTGCAGGTACCTACTTTTACTACTCCAAATATTTGGTAACTACATAAAGAAAATGCTAAGGTAGATATACATTAGTAGGAACAAGAGGATTAAATTGCTTCACGATGAACTAATAAATGAACAGACTCTTGTTCAAATGAGAATAGGAATTTAATGCTGTTAATTTTAAAACAATACTGGTATATGTTCAACAATGAACTGGCTGTGATTCTAAACTTATAAATATATTTTTATTATTTTTACAAATATAAATTTATTAAAAATAAGTAACGTAATAATTAAAAAACATTTTTATATCTTAATATTAGGGGTTAAATTATGAAATTGCCGTTTTGTACCGAAAAATTGAAACTGGTTTTTTTTTTCTAAGATGTAACATATTTATTTAATCCGCATGAATCTAGATTCGACAAACTTTTTTTGGAAACTGGGATTTTGGAGTAGATAATTAACTAACTACATTTGACTCAACAATCACAAGTTCCTTTTGGCCCTTGAAGTCTCTGCTGGGTGAGGTTTTGGCAGCCTCACTGACTCATTAAAAAGCAACAAGCCGTGGTATCACAACCATGGCTCTCCCAAGGAAATTATAATATTTATAGAGGTAATTTAAGACTATACCTAGATAAAAGTAACAAAAGAGACTGCTACTATTTTATCTATTTATAGAGTATTTATCAAATTTATAAAATAAAGGACTAAGCTCTATATTATATTCATTTTGAATTCATCATGATGGTTTGTCGTCAGGTACTAACATTGTTTTAACACTCGCCAACTAATTGCCTGTTATCTTATAACTAGCTGACCCGCGCAACTTCGTCTGCGTCTCTCAATAGTAATAAATTTTCTCCGTTTTTGAAACATTCTTCGTTGGTGCTCCGCTCCTATTGGTAATAGCGTAATGATATATAGCCTATAGCCTTCCTCGATAAAAGGGCTATCTAACACTGAAAGAATTTTTTAAATCGGACCAATAGTTCCGGAGATTAGCGCGTTCAAACAAACAAACAAACAAACAAACTCTTCAGCTTTATAATATTAGTATAGATTAAAATTACACATGAGACGTGACATTAAATTGTATGAGGCATTCAAGCGAATATCTTATATTATTTAATGTCGCGTCTGATGTATCATCATCAACAGCCTTTACTAGTCCAATGCTGGGCATAGGCCTCTCCTTAGACAGGAGGGTTTTGATGTATCAATATACCTATGTATATAAAAATGTTAAGTTGGTTTCTGTACGCTTCAACCACTTCAAAGATTGTTCTAATCTATTTTTCGCGTCTTATCAATGCAACCATAATGTGTCATATCAAAGCGTGGCAGAGTACAGCTATATTTCACTAACTGACTTCAAAAACACAAAAGAGGAGATTATCAGTTCGTCTGTTTTTTTTTTTATATAACAAATTATTTAGACAATTTAATAAATTAAAAAAATCGGCCTTTTTTCTACCGTTTTCGAGAATCTTCATCTCTAAAAGGATACCCTACTCAAGTAAATAAATTTCCGCTATAGATAATATGATAAACTTAAATAGACACGCCTGTATAACGTAATTTTGACTATAAAGGTTGGTGTTAATAAAATAATAAACAGATTTACACGTGTGCTTATCTCAAAATCCATCTCAATCAAGTAATGGTAAGTAATTAATGATGTGGATGATGTGTTGAAAGGCTAGTATTACATGTAATCTATACTAACATAATAAAGCTGCTGAATTTCTTTGTGTTTGATCGTCAGTTTCAACCTGCTAATCCCTGGAATAACACATTTGTTTTCAAAAAAATATTTTAGTCGGATAAATTATTTATTGAGGTATATTAAAGGCTATTAACATCACGACTACGACCCTTGGGAGCTGAGAATTATCATAAATGTGGATGAACTGCAGGGCACAACTATGTCGGGCACGCCGTCATCGCGGCGGTAAGACCCGTTATGGAGGATTGGCTCGAGAGGCGTCACGGGACCCTCTCATACCGACTGACGCAGGTGATTACTGGGAAAGGATGTTTCGGGGATCACCTGTGACTAATACGCAAGGAGCCAACGCCTGAGTGCCACCACTGCGATGGCCAGACCGTGGACACGGCTCTCCACACGCTGGCAGAGTGCCCGGCGTGGGTTGAGCAGAGGCGAGACCTCGATGCGGCCATCGGAGTGGGAGTTCTCTCGCTCGATAGCCTGATTGCGGCTATCGTGCGGAGCGAGAGTGCGTGGAACTCTGCCGTCTCCTTCTGCGAGAAAGTTATGCTCGGAGCCGGCCCGCCAGGCCCGGGAACGGGCCAGGTACCGCAGGCGACTCAGGCGCCGGAGGTCGCCGAACGACCTCCGTCCTCCATAAGCGCAGGCCTGGGGGTGACAGGTGAGGCCATCTGTCACCCTAGCAGAAGCAGGCCGAGGTGGCGGCGAGCGCATTGCGATGCGCGCTCGCTTCCAGGGAGCAGAGGGAACATGGGGTTCCCACACGGGGGGGGGGAGGTCGTCTACTTGTTGTAGATGGCCCGAGGTATGTCGGGCCATCTACAACTAAATTTGCTATCACTTTTATTGTTAAGCTTTAAGCTTTAAGCTTAACAATAAAAGTTAAATTCGTGAGTATTAATATGTAATCTGTGCCGTATACTTAAAAATCAATTTAGTTTTACAGCAAATAATATATTTCATTTGAAGTAATGTTTATGGCTGTAGTTTAACGCCTGCTGTGAATGGTTTTACGAAGTATATGCTGACCCTGCTTATTTGACAATAGCAGCCTTAAAAGAGTGGGTCGTGATCTGTATCCTGATCTGTGAAGTAATATTTTTTATAAAAATTTTATAGTTATGGCTTCGAGTATGAATTATTGGTAAGTTTGTTAATTTTACAAGCGATTGAATTTCTTCGTGAATATGGTACTTGGGTGACAGCGTTAGTGACACGAACATCTGACGATGTACCGAGAATAATAAAACAACAACCATCAAAGTAGTATTTAATTCTTGTTTAAATTTTCCGAAAATAGTTAAAAACAATGAAGTTTAAAATTTCTTATAAATTTAATTTAAACAATGATGAAAAAAGACTACCTTCGTAGTATGTTTTATTGTAAAACAATCATTGCACTTGCAGACCTCGAATATAGTTCCAATATGAAAATACAATTTCAGGAATTGTGCCGACATTCCAATAAACCACGCACCATCAAATTAAGCTCGTGCCAAAAGAAACTCCCCTTTTCATAATATTTGTACACTATACCATTACATAACTCTCCAATACACTTATATAAATCGAACATGTATTACTTTTTCATTGTTACCTACGAATGTGAGGACTTCCCCAATATTATTCAGATGTCGTATTGTTCAGATGAGTACTGCGAAATTTATGTATAGTGTAGCTCTATATTTATACTAAACACAATATTCTTTTTGAAAGTATGTTTTACTATACACATTTTACGTAATTGTCATAGAAATTCTTTGTATTTTTATCTTACGAAGATATTTATAAATGTATAATTCGTCTGTCCTTTTCTAATGTAAATCTTTACATTAGAAAAGGTTTAAATGAAAAGGTAAAACTCCTTTTCTTTGACCTAAAAGTTGTGCTCTTGTCGAAGAAACAATTTCCATTTTGACATTCCGATTGATTTAAATGTAGAAGTTTTTGTATCGTAAATACCCTGGCTAACGTTATTTTAACTAAATCCTATAATTTTATATAAAATATATTGACAAATGTTACAACAACTTTGTAGTACTTTCTATTTATTATCTTATTCAAAAGGGAATGGGAGCTAATCATTTAGAATTACTAGAAATACTACAATTCGAATTTCGATCATTACTTAAATTTTATCAATTTTGTTTAGTTAAGAGGTACATCTTGAACATTCCGTACTATATTAGAACAATATCGAGATGAAGGTAACCATTTAACCATGAGATTCTGTAAGACCCTTATACATTATTACCTAATAACATCGGGTACAGTATTGACTACATAGGTAGTTAGTGTACAGATAATTTTGGATATTTATTTCCTAAAAAGCTTGTTATACATCGATTAATAAAATCATCATTGACATCAACAGCCTTTACTATACTAGTAGTCTAGTCTACTAGTCAATCGTTTGTTGTAAGTTTCTGTTCTCTTTACAGTGCTGCTGTCCTGCGTTGTAAGCTCCTTTACAACACCCCTAATAATGAATCGAGGTGTGAAACCTCTGTATTCTGAATCCGTCACCACTTTAAATATTTTTTAAATAGTCGGTTGTAATGTGATGTAAAATGAAGAATAAAATTAATATAATTAAATTTTTACCTAGTTACCCAAATGTGCATTTGTGATTGCCCGACTAGTTATGTCATCATCAGCCCTTAAACCATAGAGCCCCGCGTTGAATATAGGTCTAATAACTTTCGAAAATGCCGTTTAGAAGCGGTTTGCATCTATGTTTCACTTAAAATTATTTTATGACAGACTAGTAGTAAGCTATGTGTACCAATTATAAACTATTTCAGAGAACTAAATCCTTAAGTAATTGCAATCAACTGAACGAATTCGTTATGTGGGCAGTTTGTCGGCTTTCAACGATATTAGGGGTTAAGAGCGCGTATAAAGCCAGCAAAATTTAAGAATTCACCCGCGCTCCCCTGCCCGCTCCCCTCACATCGAAAACGATCGCGCGTTTACGTACGCGCTCGCTCGACGCGTATCTTCTGTAGTATACGTATAATAATCAGATGAAACAACTGTATTCAAACTATGACTGCGTTATACAATATTACGAAATGTTTTGTGTACACGAATAATACGTAAATAATAAGTTAGTAGGAGGTGACTATACCACTGATACTGAACGCGAATCAATAAAAAATCAATACCAAAAAATAATATTATATTTATTACAAATATTCAATCAATCAATCATATCAAATATCAATCAATATAAAATCATAATAAAAATCATATTCAATCGCGTCTTTCTTATCAATATTCCGTAATTGGTATAATATTTTCTTGTAATAAAGGGCTTTTTTATTGGGACTAATCCCACCCACACGCCCACCACTGTAACTCCTGTACACCAGGATCCACAGCAGTGACCCACGAACACACCGAGTTATGACACTCGGGAAGTCCCAGGAAGAAATTAAACTGTCTTGGAACCCGCAACGAAATTAATCAGAAGAAAATTGGAGAAGTTGGAAATACAGTAAATCCACTTCCCTCCTTAGCAAAGCGGGAGACAAAATGAAGTAAAAATGGGCATACACCCTTTTAAACAGGGAAGCACCACGGCCACAAATATTACGGGTCCTACGTAAGCTATGTTTGATTTCTATAATATGTATGGCAGAATCGCCTAAACGCACGGAAATTCACCCTAGTTGACACAAGATCCCCATAGTATACCGCCCCAGATGTCACCTGAAAGCTATTCAGCATTATATTACGTTCATTATACCAAAGACTACATTCCCAGAGGATATGATGAGCAGACTGTTCATAGTGAGAGTTAGGTGTTGAGCATTGACACAATGGTGACTCGACTAATTTAAATGAATAAAGCTTGCTCTTAAAGTTACCATGACCCGTAAGAAATTGAGCGACACAGTGATCCACCTCAAGCCATATCCTCGACAACCGTTCGCGAACAGATGGAAAGAATTGGTAAAGATGGCGCCCCTTGGATGATTCATCCCAGCGTTGTTGACATTCGTCTATGAGGTCGTTATAGACATCGGGCTGCTGTTGAAGCAATCTTGTAATTTTACCGCGATCCCGCGCGCCCAAAAAATCGCATTCCATGTTTTGTTGTCTTGAATAGTACATGGCTGCACGTCTCTGCACCTCGAGATCGACCGGAAGCACACCCGCCAACACCGGCAAAGCCTCTGTGCTAACCGTCCTATATGCCTTACACAAGAATATCAGTGCAAGTCGTTGGCCTTGTAACAGTTTGCGACGGACAGCGCCTACGGTCGCCCTATCGGCCCATACAGGTGCACCATAGCACATAGAACCTAAATAAGTAGCTCCGTATATGATCTTTAATGTATTAAATGATAGACCCCATGTCGCAGTTGATATCCTTGTCAAGCACAGAAACTCTTTTTAGACTTTTCATTAACTATTTTAATATGTTCGATAAATGAAAAGTTTCTTTCTAAAACTAATCCTAGATAACACACTGTGGTTTTATTTTTTACAGTAACATTGTTAAATCTAATGCTCGGCGGTGATTTGAGGTTACCTTTTAAAAGTAGCTGGAAGGTTTTGTTGGGTGCAAAAGTTAAGCGATTACGTTCACCCCATTGAGATATCAAGTTCAAACATCTATTGGCTAATCTCTCAAGCCCCGCCCTAGTATCAGATTCCACCAGTAATAAGCCGTCATCAGCATACGCGTTCAGAGTACATCCGGATGGTATTGGTATCGCAAGAAAATCGTCGAAGCCGATATTCCACAAGTATGGACCTAGCACCGATCCCTGAGGACATCCCATTGTAAGCGCCTTCGACACAGAATGATGACCAAGTCTTAGTTTAGTTGTACCTTGTGAAAAGTACGAAGAGGTAAGGGAATAAATATTTTTAAAGCACCCCCGTGATTTTAATTTCAGCAACAGCATGGGCCACCATGCGTTGTCGAAGGCGCCAGATATATCTAAGAAAATAGCCAGCACGTATTGAAATTTTGACCCTGTGACAAACTTTCTAACCGATATAACAGCGTCAGTTGTCGATTTACCCAACGTAAATCCAAATTGTCTATCATGAAATTTGACTCCACCTGGCAGAAGCCGGGGCACTACAAGACGTTCTAAAAGCTTTCCTAACGATGGTAACAATGTGATTGGTCGGTAGGATTTAGGATCATCCGGTGGCTTGTCGCCACTTTTTGGTATTATACGAATATTACCGCACCGCCATATACGAGGAAATATTCCTTCAGCAATGCAACGTTTAAAGACAGTGAAAATCATGTCACCCGAAAGTTTACAAGCTTCTTTTATCATTTTGTTAGATATTTTATCATCGCCCGAAGCCTTGTTTAGCGGCAAGGATCTAATGATACCAAGAAATTCGTCTGAAGATGGTAAATCAGACATTGGAGATAGTGGTGGTTCGATGGCCCACTGCCTGATCTGTCGGTGATGATCAGTGTCGTTCTCCGGTCGATCGTCAGGTACGAGTGAGTCTAAAAGATATTCCGCTGTTTGTTCTACTCCTGTGGTATATCTGTTATTAATTTTGATGTTCTGTATGTATGCAAGGTCGATTGATCTATTTGCTTTAAATTCGTGATACAAAGGTGACCACGGGCCCTCTCTATCGAGTTTATCAACAAGTTTCTGAATTAAGTTTCCCTTGGATTTTTTCACAGCAGCTCTGTAGTGGGACCTGGCAACTCTAAGAGCAATGAGAGCATTGTTGTACAAATCTCCTGTTACGTTATGTTTTTTAATAGTGTTTAATTTTCTACGAGCTTTCCGGTAGCTTCTACGTAGTTCGGCTAATCTATCATTCCACCAATCACATCTACGAGTGTTAGTGATAGATCCGCGACCAATAGTTACATCAGCGCAGTATGTAAAAGTTTCTGATAGTATTTCTGCGCTTTCCTCAGCTGATAAACTACTGCGACTGAAGTCTTTGGTATGAGTTGCAAAGAGTGAACCAAACAAAGCCCAGTTCGCACCTTTAGTTTTATATCTAAAATTATAGGGAGCCTTTTGTGGATCCTGTGCAACCCTTGGTATGAATTCGTACACGATCAAGCGGTGATCACTACAGGATGCGTCCGGAAGGACACGCCATCCGGATATCGAGACGTCGCCGCGCGTAAGCGTCACGTCAATAGAAGACTCAACCATTGGGTTGCAAAAAGTTGGTGGTGCATCGGGGGTATTGTGAATAATAAGATTCATTTCCGCAATGAAATCTTCAACCGCACAACGTCGAACCGTGTCGGTTGAACGCAACTTGCCATACCATAATGAAGATGACGCATTGACATCAGCGCCAATGATAATTTTATGTCCCACGAGGAACTGCAAGACGTAACGTAAGTGATGTAAGTGAGGATCAATAGGATGTGAATATTGAAAATAGCAGCTCACTACGTAAACCTTACAGGTAGAGGATGAGATCTCAGCAACGGCGCAGTGTGACGTCATAAGATTACGCAAAGATGTTACCGTAAAATTAGAACTTGCAACATATATCCCAGCCTGCGAACGGCAGTCAAGCTGTACTACATTACGACGCAAGTGAGCGCTCTGATATTGTTCTTGTAAAAGGACAATGTCTAACTTTTGTTCTAAAATTAAACGGTCTAATTCTGATGTAGCTATTTTATCGTTATGAAGATTTAACTGGCCTATCGAAATATTATTCATTACTTAGTAAGTTACTCTTTAAACTTTTTTTTTTTTTTTTTTTTTAAACTAAGTTAAACTATTCAGTAATTGGTATTTAATATTAGCTGTTCCAGTTTTAATTTGTATGTGGCACAGTCGTATGAGCCGCATCGATGGTCAGATGGTTTTTTGAACCGCTTACACTGTGCGCACGTGGGCTTAAAATCTGGTGTGTCTTTATCTGGACAAGCTCGCGTTTCGTGTGCGGCGGCGCAATTAGCACAAGTAGGGGTTTTAATGGTGCAAAACTTTTGTACATGACCGAATTGCTGACAATTTAAGCAACGAACTACTTCTATATCGTCTATGAATCTACATGTGGCCCAGTCTATATAAAGTTTATCTTTTGTGTTGGCTAGATGTTTCCGAACTGCTGCCTCTAATTCTAAGCCTATCCATTGACGCCCATTTTCTAGTTTACGATGCCTAACAATTTTGGCTGACTTAATAAAATCGTTCTCACTTAATTTTAATTCGTCCTTGATATTCTGACGGTATAAGGCTGTTAGGAAGGCACGATCTTCCATAGAACCGGGTACGTCTTTTACAATTATACGGGGTCTACGGCCTTTCGGTTTTTCTAAGCGCAACCCTACTGATTTAATGGCGTCCACAGATTCCAGTTTCTTAAGCTGCCGTTCGTTAGCTACACGTAACACGACGCCTGCCTTAGAGGTTTTTTTAACGCCTACAATTTGAAATCCCTCATCGCTCGGTTTAATAGCCTTCATGAGAGCTTGTTTTGTTGCTGACGAGGTCGCATAGTCCGCTAGGCGTTCCGTAGTGGGATAGGCAATGACACAAGGCCTAGGAACGCGCGCTTCAGTAGGTACCGGGCACGGAGCAGATTTAGGTGGTAATCGAAGCTTAAGTTTGTCCGCGTACGTTAAACTCGTTTGTTGAGTTGCGATACCCTCCATTTGTCGCTCAAAATTCGCTAACTTCGTTTCGTTGCTAGAGGATTTTATTGCTAACAAAGATACGATACCGGTAATTCGTTGAGTAATATCCATAATCGCCGTTTTATTACCTACATTCATCCGAGATCCCTGATCATTAACTAATTCATTAATTTTTGCTAAATAATCAGTGGCCTGTGATACTAAGTCACAGTAGTTGTACTCCCCACAGTTATCACGACCAGTAGGAGACGAAACATTACTACTTAAGTCCGAATTAATAACGCGCCTACGGCTACTGTCTTTCGGCGAGAAACCAGTAGGTGACATTTCGATAAATGTCCTTTTCCCGGTTGGTGTTAGAAATTCACTTGTACCGCCGGGGTCCGGCAACTCGCTAACGACCGACATAGCCAAACAAAGACACACCAAACAACAATTTCAAAAGGAACAGGTTTAAAAATAAATAACACGCAGAGAAAAATCAATATAAACAAAGGATACCTCCTACCCACTTTTAGAAAGAAAATAAATTTACTCACCAATAGTCGTAATAAAATAATTCAGCACTATATTACTGTTTAAAAACAATAAAAACTTACTGACTTTCTTTAAAACACTATACACAACCTTTAGCCGCCCGCAAGCCGGAAACTAGTCGCAGAAAAAACAGAAAACAATATTTAAATTATTTAAATTGTTAGCACATGAAGTCACACGTTAGTCGCACGGTGCCGCGAATAAAGGGCTATGGGGTCCAGCTGCAAAATTATTTGAACTAACGAGATCTCGGTCTCCTTCAATTATAAATCTTTCAGAAGCAGTACTGCTCGGACCGGGTTGGTCACGTGATATGTTTAAGGGCCCACTACATATTTTCTCTTCAGGTTTTTTAAAGATTTGCCGCGTCATACAAGGAACCTTTGTTTGATAGATTTAGTGCTTTTGTCACCGACTTCGAATCGTTCCTATTATCAACTAACCTTAACATTATCAACGTGGGCTCGGAGCCGACATTTGTCACATCCAGGGCCCAAACTATAATTGATCTTACATTAGCAAGTGAGCACGCATCGCAACACATATCGAACTGGCATGTTTCGAACGAAGCATCGTGATCAGACCATCGCTGGATCAAATTCAACTTTGAAATGAAACTTAAACTACCCGATCCCCGACGGAATCCCCGCACGATGGACCGGAAATGGTATGAACATCTTACTGCGGAGAAACTGCGAAGCATCAACCCAACATACGCTACGGGGACTGTTAAAGACATTGACAGTCATGTAGTCAACCTTACACAGACTCTGATCGATTGCTTTGAACAAACATGCCCACTTTTCACACCCAGAACTGGACCACAGAACAAACACCAATGGTGGGGTCCGGAACTGGAAAGACTACGTCGTAAAGTGAGAAAGTTGTTCAATAAAGCAAAAAACTCGCGATTAGACCAACATTGGGATGCCTACACGCAGGCCCGACAACAATATAAGAAGAGAATCAGAACCAGGAAAACTGAGTGCTGGAGAAACTTCTGTACTAACATAGAGAACAACAACCAGGCTAATAGAGTCAAAAACATACTGTATAGTAGAGGCGAACACAATCTTGGCTCACTGAAGAAGCCTGATGGTGAGTATACCAAAACAGACTCGGAAGCCTCAGAGCTGTTATTAAAAACACACTTCCCTGGATGTCGCATATCAGATGTGATGGAAAAATGGGAAGACAGATGGGAAAAACCATCAGATGATACAGACTGGGATACGGCCCGCTAAGTTGTCAACCATGACAAACTAAGATGGGCAATTAACAGCTTCCTACCATTCAAGGCGCCAGGACTAGATGGTGTCTTCCCAGGCCTACTGAGATGGTGTGATATGACACTACTGGACCATCTTGTAAAAATTTATAGGGGCTGCCTGGCGCATCAGTACATCCCCTTGAAATGGAGAGAAGTTAAAGTAGTCTTCATCCCCAAACCTGGTAAAGGTGACTACACACAACCCAAATCACACCGACCTATTAGTCTCATATCTTTCCTACTAAAGGTTCTCGAGAGGCTAATAGATAGGGAAATCAGGGAAACTGCGTTAGTCAGTCACCCTCTACACCTCAATCAACACGTATACTCGATGGGTAAATCAACAGAATCTGCCCTACATCGAGTTGTTTCATATATAGAAGACAATCTAAATCATAAAAGGTCAACACTGGCCACCTTTATCGATATCGAGGGAGCCTTTGACAAGACCAACTTCACCAGCATTAGCCAAGCTCTGTCTAGGCATGGTGTTGATTCCACAATGCCCCCAGGGCGGTGTACTCTCCCCCCTTCTATGGAACATTGTTGTGGATGAGCTCATCGCACAACTTAATGACCAAAGATTCCTCACAATAGGCTATGCAGACGATCTTACTATTCTCATCAGCGGTCCTTTTGAGAGCATTACATGCGATCAAATGAGACTTGCACTGAAGATCGTGGAACAATGGTGCGTAGCACACAACTTGACAGTGAACCCATCCAAAACAGAGATGATCATGTTCACAAACAAACGCAGCCTAGGAAATCTCAGACTTCCCAAGCTATTTGGAACACCACTTACTCTTACAAAAGAGGTCAAATACCTAGTAGTAATACTGGACAGTAAACTCTTGTGGAATAAGCACCTCGATGAAAAACTGAATAAAGCCTGCATTATTTTCTGCCAATGCAAGCGGCTACTCGGCAAAAGCTGGGGACTATCACCCAAAATTACTTTATGGCTATACAGGACAGTCATAAGACCAATAATCACTTACGGTGCTGTTGTCTGGTGGCAGAGAACAGAGCTAAGCACTGTCATAAACAAACTGCAGCAATTCCAGCGACTCCCATGCTCCGCGGTCACTGGCTGTATGCGCACAACGCCTACTGCCGCACTGGAGGTGGCTCTTGGTCTGCCACCCCTGGATCTATTCATACAGCAGGAGGCCGCCATCGCGATCATTAGACTCAAACACCTGGGTCTATGGCACAAAAGTGAGGGATCGCACTCCAAATTATGGGATCAATTGGTGGAATACGAACCACTGGTAGCAGCTCCATGCGATAGAATCCCAAAACACCATATCTTCACAAGAAGATACTACATCCAGATACATGGAAATGACCGAGATCAATCCGGCATTACCGAAATCCGAATTTACACGGACGGTTCCAAGACTAGGTCAGGAACTGGAGCCGGAGTTTTCTCGCACGACCTAAATATAAACATATCACTAGCGTTAGGCCAACACAGTTCCATATTTCAATTGAATGTGTGGCAATAACTTACGCTGCCACAACGGCCATGTCAAGGGGTATCAAGGACTACAACATCCGAATAATTTCCGACAGCATGGCCGTCTTAAAGGCATTGGAGGGCAACACAATGACCTCTGGTATTGTCTTCGAATGCCACCAAGCACTGGAACAGCTCGCTATATTCAATGGGGTACTCCTCCAATGGATTAAAGGGCACAGTAACTCACACGGGAACGATGCCGCAGATGAGTTGGCAAGGAGGGGCTCGGCAACCCCAACCTCTGGCCCAACCCCACTCCTGCCCATATCGTTTAACGAAATACGATGCTGGGTCAGGCAACGGACCTGTGAAGCACACAACCGGAGGTGGAAAAACTCACCCGGCTGCAGACAGTCCAAACTGATGCTGAATCAAGTCACACCACGACTCACCTGCAGACTGATCAGTCTTAGCAGACCGGAAATCAGAATGGTTGTCGGAACTATTACAGGACATCTAGCCCTGAACCGACAACTATTCATAATCAATGCGACGGACAGTCCCCTGTGCAGGGGATGTCTGGAAGCTAAAGAAACGGCCGTCCACGTAGTCCTGGAACGCGAGGGAGTGGCCACACAACGGGCAAGTATCATTCCTGATACAAAGTCGCTCCTAGAAGCCTGTGAACGCCCCAGGAGGCTTCTGCACTTCTGGAAGGAGCTTGGCTGGCTCACCTAGTCAACCAATCCTCGACGCATAAAGGACCACTCTGAGTCTAAATGCGGAAACCGAAGCCCATAACCACCGACTTCGAAGCTTGACCTTTGATTGATTGATGTGGTGTTTTTGTCACCGGCTTCTGAAGCTTGACCTTTGTTTGATTGATTTGGTATTTTTGTCACCGGCTTCTGAAGCTAAAGTTATTTTTCACTTTTTATTGTTTTTCTTTTTGTGTTCGATTTGTGTTTATTTTGATGTCGGTTTTTTTTTTGCAAAAAAGTTTTTTTATTTTTTTATTTTGTTGGTTGTTGTTAGTTTATTTATTTTGCATATACTATACCAAACTATACTGCCCGCGTTACTTATGAGTGATCATAGAATTATGGAGAATGTAATTATTATTATTTTAATATTTTTATAGAATACTAGACTTTTGGAAGATATCATAATTACACTAGGGGAAAATGATCAGATTTTTTTAT
Organism: Arctia plantaginis; assembly: GCA_902825455.1. Classification (NCBI taxonomy): domain Eukaryota; kingdom Metazoa; phylum Arthropoda; class Insecta; order Lepidoptera; family Erebidae; genus Arctia; species Arctia plantaginis. The sequence goes on along the minus strand of CADEBD010000171.1, from coordinate 8,080,643 downwards.
TGTGAAGAATAATATAACAAAAAGCAAAAGTAAATAGCTACCTATTATATATGTAATTTATTACCTCCTATCCTAATAATCTAATAATTGAATTGATAATAACTCGGCGCGCCTAAACACTTGAGCGCAGTCCTCTCGTCTCAACGAAGCGGTAGCGACTGATGTCTGAAATAGAAATATGCTTGAAGCTCCCGCAACGTGCGACAGACGATGACTTCTTGCGCGGAATAAAAACGTAGTATGCGCCAAAACTGTTATATCGTCTAAATCCAAAACTAAAAGGAATTACATAAAATGCCTAAACAAAGCCTTTACTCATGTATAAGTATAATTAATTATCAAATTTTTGTCGCAATAGGCATTACCATATCGAGTACAAAACGGAAAAATATTAGAATTAGAGGTTACTTCGTGATTTTTTTCTATCGAGGAAATGTTATTATTTCATGTTTTTGATCAAAGTGAACCCTCGGAAATATCATATAGTTATTCATACATTTTTATTTTAAGATTTGGTCCGGAATTTTTCATGTAAAATCAAAAATAAGATTGGTAATTTTGCTTTATACGCCCTCTTAAAGTATGAAATTGCCGATTTGAACTGAAAAATTGAATCTCGTTTTTTTCTAAGATGTAACATTTATTTAATCGAAATATTTATCCTCATTATCTTTATATATTTTTCATCTAAACGGAAGTTCATTTTTGTCTTTACGATAGAATTCTGAGAATCTAGATTTGACAAACTGTGTGAAAGCATTTCGTACTGCCTCCTGGGAAGAAATTTTTTATCACGTTGAAAATTGTCCAAATCACGAAAAAGATGGTAGTCAGTTGGAGCAAGGTCTGGCTGGTACGAAGGATGACGAATGGTTTCTAACTGCAGTTTCTGTAGAGTTACAATGGTTTCCCGTGCCTTATGAGGTCTTGCATTATCATGGAGCAATAATGGTGGAAATCGATTCACGAGTCGGTCCAATATTCATTTATTTCTGTACTGATTCAAGATTCATGACTTTCTGCAGAATAGTCAAATCATGGGGGGTCCGTTTTTCATATCTTTATATCTTATTGATTTGATTCAAATGTGTCAATATTGTAGGTAGGGTAACGTTAGACCACGCCGCTAATTCCTGGGTAGTTTGACTCGGATTGGCTTTCACCATCTCCTTCAATTCAGTGTTATTCTACCTATGTGAGCGGTCTTTCACGTAGTTCGTTCTTAAAGTCGAAGTTTCTATTACGAAAGCCTTAACCAAAACCGCACGGTGCATTCATTAACAGTCTCCTCTCCAAATACAGGGTTGATATTGCGAGCCGTTTTAGCTGCGTTAGTTCCGCGTCGGAACTCGTATTAAAAAATCACTCGGATTTTTTAAGGATCCAACTTTCAGGTCTTAGCTGGAAAAAAAAACAATTGAAAGTCTAAAATCAAACGTTGCGCGTGTTTTAAAAGAAGAACCTCATAGGTCTCATATGAAAAAAGTTTTACACGAAAATCTCACACCATAAAGGTTTTATGTCAATTCAAAGCATCTATTACTATACAACGGCAATTTCATACTTTAACCTCTATTATTACACATACATCTACTCTCTTAAAGACTTATAAAAAAGAAACAGACGTCTTCATCTTTCTATTATATCAAATTAAATTGATCAGGTTTACAGAAACTTACAAGTATTAATAGTTTCTACTTTCACACCAATTAAATATAAGAAAGAAATTTCAAAAACATTTTACCCTCATCTTGAAATAATTTTCTTGTTAGAGAATGTTGAAACTTCAATAACATTTAAAACGACCTTAGACACCGAAACCATTTAACGACAACTCTTGACCTGGTTTTATCAGGGTTATGGAAGCGTATCGGGTTAATGTTTTACAATTTAAGGTAAGCCACAGTTTGCTAATCCTTTTTGATAGACGGTGTCCGTTACGTGGGACAACAAGCTCCTGATTCTCTTTTTGGAGACTTGGTTTTTTTAGATATTTTTTAATGCCATATACTCTTCGTCTCTATGATTTGGACTTTTTCAATGTTTGTAATGTGAAGGTTTAGTACTTATGTCAAAAACAAGTGTGTACTCGTACTGTGTGTGTGTGTGTGTGTGTTTGTGTGTAGTTTTTATCGATGCTTAAGTTTTCCATATCAAGTGTGTCAATATAAGGTTTGGAAAAAATTACTTTTATGATTTTTTGAAGAAACACGGAAACAAGCAGGTTTGTCTATAACAATATAAAATATTTATGTTTTACGCTGAATCCGCTGTATATAAAAGGTCAGGCTAAAATATAATAAAAAAATCGTAACTGTAAGAAAGAAGAAGAAGAAAATGTAAGAAGATGTTGATGTATTCTGAAGAATACATTCTCATAATCTTCTTAGGTTCATTTTTTTTCTTACCTTCTTTCCAAATATGTTTGGGGTCGCTGCAATGACTTTCTTCTGCCATTGTTCTTCTTCTGCTTTTTTTTCCTCAGCTATGGAATTTCCACTGCTGTGACATTCTTTTTTATTTAATTAATTGTGTATGCACAAATTATAGTTATACAAAAGGTAGACTTTGAGAAAATGACAGTGGCTTTAAACAGGCATTTTCTCCCAGTCTACCCTTGCATTGTGAGGAAAAGTCTGACTAGGTGCACTAGATATTAGGTTTGAGACATTAAGACATTAATCATATGATTAGTACATACGTAGTTAAAAAAAATGAATGTTCTGATTACTATCATGTACAAGCAAAAATAAACGCGTGGATATCATCTTCTGCCACTACCTACAGTTATATATGTGCACAAAGGCTCTCACAATTATATAGCTATATTATGAGCATAAACAATTAAGCCTATATCCAGCAGTGGACTACGATAGGCTGATGATGATGATGATGATAATGTGCACAAAGGGTGTGTCAATCTCACATACCTGTTATCTAATCTTGTTACGTCAAATCACTATAAGGTTTGAAACACACTCAAGCTTAAAGCTAATATCAAATTTAATCGATTAGAAGGATTGTTGTATTTTACCCTCTTTACTTTGAATATATTTCTAACTTATTCAGTCAATCCTTAACTACATCGAATACTTAACTACAAGCAAACGAAATCGGATTACAGAGATAGCTATCTCTATCTGTGGGATAAAATTAACCGTATCTACTTTTAAAAAAAGATTTTGAGATGGGTACAAAACAGTACCTTATTGAAGAACTGTACTGACCCCTCTCAATTTTTCCCATGTTTATTATTTTTTCGAGAATCATCACGTCTATCAAATTTGGAGGACTAACCTGCCTTTAACCTCCGAGGGGATTTCTGAAAAAAGAAAAAAGAAAAGGGTGCGATTCGGCATCCGGTTTGCTTTAAATTTTAGTAACAATGATTGAATCTCATTTTTTTTGGCAGGTTTATAATTGTTTTGAAGATAAAAGAAAAAATAAAAGTTAACGGTAAACTAATCTTTAAAATTAAAAAAGGTAAACTAATCAAATCAAAACTTTTCACATCCGCCCAGTGCCTAGAAATTTTAAAGCGCAGGTTCTGCCGCATGTGGAATCATGTTTTCATATCTCGAGAGTGACTCGAATCCTAGATTGTCAGAATGTTTCAGATCGGCTTGCCCCACTTGTGTTGCGTAGAGATAGGTCTGCACTCTGCATTATCAATGGCATGTAGAAATATAGGGAGCGCTCCGAGGAATTGTTTGGATTTATACCTTCTGTTTTTCCTCTATCGTTCAACGCGACAAAAATTCCGTTTCCGTCACTTGAATAGTTGATTCTCTAGCGCAGTACGCTTTTCTAGAAAAAAAAAGTTTAAGCCTACCTAGACGATGAAATATGTGACTCTTGATTTACTTAGATATTTTTATTAATAAACAAAGTAAAATATACAAAAAAAGTTATATTAGTACTCAAAACATATTCAACAATTATGTTTGATGCCCAAGACCAGTTCCCAAAGCATGATAGAATGCATTTTTCTCTTAAAGTTACCTGTAAGAAATTGAACTACACAGTCTTCCACGCCAAGCCATGTCCTCTATTTCCTTTGGAGTGCGGTTGAAAGAAACTGTACTCGTGTAATGTTGTAAAGGTCCTAGCTTTGTTGCCATTCGTCTATGAGGATATTATAGCCATCGTACTGCTGTTGAAGCAATCTTGTAATTTTCACCATCACCATCCATGCTTTTTTCTTGTTAAATCGTACATAACTGCACATTTTTTTACCTCGAGATCGACTCAAAGCACACCATTCCGCATTATAATGAACTGAATAAAAAAACATGTTTGTTTCCTTAGTATCTCAGTAAGAAAAAAAAATTAAGTACTTCTCGCTCCATAGCATTCCCAAGGCGCACATTTACTCTTGTATGGAACAAAAGAAACGAAGGGTAAACTAGAAAGTTGTCACACTTTATAAACAAGGTGCTGTAGGGAAATCCACGCACATAAACCTACATACATACATGCTGGAAATGTAAAACAAATTTCTTTGCAGTTTCCTTTAAAAAGTAAGCTTTTACAAAGTAAACTTCGACTCGCCATTGAAAAGCATAGCCAGGCACTTAATTATACACATTTCATAATGCAAAAATGGGTCTAAAATTGTCGTTTGATCTGGTAACTTTTTGACTGGGTTTTTTTTTAATGAGATATTTGTGATAGAAATGGTTTTATCTGAAATTCTTTTCGTACATTTGTAATGTTAATAGTGTCCGTTCCAAACATGTCTGAAAATTATGTTTAACGCCATTTAGTAGACTTTTTTTTTATCACGGCACAATTATTCCTTTTTCTGTGGTTTTATAAGCGATGCGCATTTAACAACTAACAACATTAAACGCTACGGTGCCAACAGGCTAGACTGTGTATATGTGAACCACTACTGCAAGCTTTCTACCTCTGTGATGAACTTGTTGTAGGGATTCGCATACATACGTAATGTAATAAATATAAATTAACATAATTTGTAAGAAAGTTTATTATTTCCAACCAAAATGAGTCAAATGTTACTCGAATAAATGATTTATTTATTATTATCGATCACAAGACTGATTTCTGTTATATCATTTTCTTATGATTAGTACAGTATTTAGGCATTTTAAGTCTTTAACATTTCCTTTCTGGTCCTTTGTATATATTCTACAAAGAATAGCAGATCTAATGTTTGTATAACAAGCCCGTATTAAAATGTAATTACAATATCATGTTTCGCATTTTAATCCGATAAACAGCCTTTTCTGTTAAATGCAAATTAGCTTTGTCCAGGTATAGAACTGTACATGAAACTAACTCTTTTAATAATTACAGTACTTACTTTTTTCTTTAAATACTCTTCAATATTACACACTTATCTATACAATTATCAGGGTGCCGTACTTTTATCGTGCGTAATATATTACGTACGTAATACTAAAAATTATGGGTTTGAATTATTGTATGTGCGGTCGCGAATGTTTGTATGAGGCCCATTTTTTGGAGGTATATTAAATCACTCATAATGCAATAAGGTTGAAAGCTGAGAATCGTGCCCGTTTAACCGTGACTCAATTTACCCAAATAACGTATAATAGATAGTGACAAAACAATTCAAAACGTACTAACTTCTCTGCTAAAATGATAACACTATCGTTAAAGTTTATCAATTAATAATGCTTCTTTATGTTCAATTATGTCTAATAAAATAGGTCAAGACCTATTTTATTATATTTATATAATAGGATCTAGATTAACGTATGATCTCACGTGTATAACATATTTCTTCAAGAATTGCTAATTAACTGCAATGAAAATTATCATTTTCATTGCAATTAATGAGCATGTGTGTACAACGATGGTAAAAATTGCACGTAAAAAAATGTGTTTAGATGTAGCTTATTTATATATCAATACGTGAAGAAAATTTAATGCAACGCTTATACATATCAAATTTAAAATAATTTTTGTTTATATGTAGAAGAAATGCCGAAAGCTAAATTTTCGGTCGCTAGAAGGGAATGGAGTCCCGCCTGTCACCACTGCGTTTGCAGTGAGGGTAATACCCGCCATAACGGTCCGCCGCAAGGAGGCGACGTCCGCGTAATCCAGAAGTCGCCTAAATAGAGAATGTGCCCGCGCCATTGCGGGCAGGCGCTAGGAGGGGTCCGGGTGTCTTAATAACAGCAGAACCCGGATCCCTCCTATTATTACAGGTGCAGAGTGTGGTTTTAGTCGGTCCGATTCCGATACACCACCCTGCCGCAAACCCCGGTGGGGTGACGGCCCGAGGGGGTTTGGGCAGTTTCAGTAGTTAGGGCATGAAACGTAACAAATCAATAAACAAACAACCCAACTTTCAAATTTTTAATATTAATAAGGAACAAAGGATATTCATAACTTCGCTATAGTTCAAGAAGTACTTAATCATATACCTTTTAGCTTTTAAAGTTGTTTGCAGACATGAAAGTATGAAACAGTTGAGAATACGAAACATCTGGTATAGACATAAATATAAGTAATATTAAACAACAAAGTTTTTGCTCAGTATACGTACAACTCCATTCGAGTAATGTAAGTGCGAGGACTACGCAAGATAAAGATTAATTTATAAAGTAAATGCACACAGAACGCAACACAAGATAAAAATGAAACTGAGAATTTGGCCAATAAAAGGGACCGCGACAAAGCTTGTGGAAATCACATTACGCGTCTTACGTCCCAAGTTTTCACCCTCTCACGCATAATTCACCCATTAAGCGGTGAAATTGTAGTGTGCGTGACTTATCCTGTGTGTGTACGTAAATCATCACGTGTTTATTTATTTTTTATTAGATGTGTGTGTGAATAAATGTGAATTTTTGGTAATGAATCATTCTTTAGTCTGTGACACGGTACTAACGCGGTATAAACATACACAGTGAAATGCTTACCGTGTGAATAAGGAGATGCGTTTTATGGTTTATTTTAAAACCTAAAACTTGAACATTTTCGTCATTATCTTCATATCTAATGTCATCTGCAGCCTCCGTGCGTAATAATCGCAGTACACGGTGCAGTTGGAATTACATTGGAGTTGCAAAAAGAGATTAAATCTTATTTCTTGTGCCCAGATAACTGCAACCCTTGCCGAAAAAACACTCGTTCCATAAGTATCAATAGTCAGATTTTTAAACAGCGTCATACACGGTACTATTGTATACGTTCGATGTCTTTTTATAGAAAAATAAGGAATCGTTTTCACATGGGTTCTGGAGAACAGCTTGCATGTCGTAGCAGCAAATCATTTTATCCGAATAATCCATTCTATGTCTGCTCTTTTCTCTAATCCGTACAATTCTCTTACTTTCAAATGTTGATCATAAGCGCACATTAATAGTAACTAATTTTCGGGCAAGTTTATCAAAATAATACCTTGATGGTGATTTAAACTTGACAATGATGTATCGGCAGTCCAATATTTTATTAGGAAAGGTACGTTCATTGGTACATTTTAGTAACGAGTTTATCATTGCCTTTTGCAAGCCAAAGAAAGATCTCCTTAGAAAGGAGGTTTTGGTCTACATAACCACGCTGGCCAGACGGGTTTGTATATAGTCCGGTCATTTTAGACATAAAAATAGTGATCAAATAAAAAAAAATCCGACAGAGCCAAATCTTCGTAGAGACCTTAGGTTTACCACAAGGAATAAAGTGTCAAAAGTCCCCATCAGTCCCATGTGAGCTTAGGGACTTATTCGAGGCCCAAGGTCAAAATTTTAGGTTTTTTGGATTTTTCTCGAAAACGGTAAGTTTTATCGAAAAAGTACCTCAGACCAAAGTTGTAGATCTTAAAATTCTCTATAAAAATGATTCCTATGATTTTTTTCTCTAAGACCCACTATTTCCCAGATATTGCGCTTGTAAGAATCACGTTCTACATAATATGCACACATTTCCACACCACCTGTGAGGTAGTGTACTCGGCGCGTTTTTTTTAACATGGTATCCCCGGTAGGCCTATTCCACGAACCTTTATGACGTTATTTTCAGGAACAATAATTATTTAATAGTATGAAGATTATTGATATGGGTTACTGAGTTTAACTGTCGTTCTAACTTTTTTTTATTACTTTAATCTGACTCATACCTTTCATATTCAACTTCAACAATCATGTTTTCTTCAATTTCTTCTTGTTCTTCTTCTTCTCCATCCTGTTGATGAACGCTTAGAAATTGTTCAAATGAAGATGAATCAGTTGTCTCTTCATCAAAATCACATGAATCTTCCTCTCTTGTATTTAATTGAACATTTGAGCAAGACACACCTTGGCAATTGGTACACGCTGGAGAACAATGCAACCCTACTTTTTTACAGCCACATTTGGCACTACAACCTTTCTTGCAGTTACAAAAAATAGTGTTAAGAAGTTTTTCTGGAGCAGGGGGCAGTAAAGTTTGAATCGGTTCCAAAGTATTATTTATCAATTTCCAACCCCAGTCTTCAGGGTTCAGTTCATTGCCTTGCCATGTCTGAACTTGATAGTATACTCGAAACAAATGTTGACTAGCAGATGCCGATGTTGGAGGAAGACAAGATAGCTGTACTTGCTTTTTGTTTCGTGTATTTTTTACAAATGTTAAATATCTGTACGTATCTATGCAATTAATTTTTTTTGGAGCTCCATAAACCGCAAGAAGAAACCGAATTCCTTTAGTAATTAGTATTTGAGGTGAAGAATTAATTTCTGTAAATACTTTTGCGCAGTCAATCAAATCATTTTTTTCAAATAATTTTAATACCACAACAGTTTCATCTTCAGTCAAAAGTTTATTACAAATAAAGCAAAATTGTGACATTTTTTTTAAATATTAATCAGCACTAACTTCAATAGTAGACGCTTGTAATAAATACGTATAGTCACTCGAACTGCTCGTTCAACACTAAAAGAAGCAGGTATACGTGAACGACACCACATGGACAAAAGAATAGGCAGATGTTTTTCAAGGCCAGATGTTATTCAAGTAGAGGGGATTCGGTAAAGGACCGGCGGTCATTTTAGAGTAAATTTTCTTAGAATAGTATAATGTATACATAAAAGAGACACGAGTAGGCATTTTTGCTTGCTTGAGTACCTAAATATGTATATACGTGGCATATGTGTGCATACTATGTAGAACATGATTCTTACAAGCGCAATATCTGGGAAATAGTGGGTCTTAGAGAAAAAATCATAGGGACCATTTTTATAGAGAATTTTAAGATCTAAAACTTTGCTCAAAGGTACTTTTTCGATAAAACTTACCGTTTTCGAGAAAAATCCAAAAAACCTAAAATTTTGACCTTGGGCTCCGAATAAGTCCCTAAACTCACATGGGACTGATGGGGACTTTTGACACTTTATTCCTTGTGGTAAACCTAAGGTCTCTACGAAGATTTGGCTCTGTCGGAATTTTCTTTATTTCAATTGTCTAAAATGACCGGACTAATAGGTTTCTTTAAAATTTTCTTTCTCCTCGGAGTGCTGTTGTTCTGCGTAGTTTGCCTTTTTACCTTAGTCGACAATAAAAAAATATTTGGTGTGAAATCCATAACGCATAAGTATTTAGAAGTTGGTCACATCTAAATCGAGGGGACAGCGTGTACAGTACTATAGAGCAGAAGAAGACAAGATTTTTTTAAATGGTTCCATTTTTGTTCCCTTACAGTGAAGACAACACAAGATAAAAATGAAAAATGAAATCTTATCTTATATATCAATACTTATCTTAAAACACGGGAAATGTTCTGGTAATGAATCTGACCGACGATATGTCATCACGCTTTGACTTTCGATACAATTGTGATTATTTTTTAACAAATATAAGATAACTTACATCACGATTCGCAACAGAAAGTGTTAAAGAAGCGCAGTAAAGAATATTTTTTATTCATTAATGAAATAGTCATAATAGTATCGTTTAACTCATCTGAACTGAAGTTGCGATAAAAATAAAGATTATATGTAATTATCTGAGATCAAGCTATTTACTGTACTTTATCAAACTGTTATCGAACAAAGTGGGATTATGACTATAAATTTATCTTACTGAACAAACCTGAATAATCATTGACCAAAAGCTAGAAAGACAAAGATGATCCCCTCGTTGTAACCATCCGTTAGTCGGAATAATTTTTTCCAGTCCATTTACTACCTCCCCACTTCTCCCTACGCTATCTAAGCAAATGGTCGTAATTTTTCGGTATCCTGTGCTGCTGACCTCAGTAAAGTAATACTTACTCCATACAATATCTTTGTTATAAGTTTGGTAACCTTTATTTTAGGATGTCCTTAGGTTATGCTTGACTTTCATTTATTACTTATCTATTTCGTTTTGATTCAATACACTTGTATTAAATCTCATTCATATGTCTACTTATATATATATATATATATACATATATATATATCTCGCCTTTTTCGCCTTGCATGCAATTCGATACAAGAAAAGTGATTTATTTTTACACCACATGGTGAAAAAATCATAATTGGCTTAGCCCTAGTGCTAACCACCCCGCACCATTTTAGTCATAGATATGGGGGATAAAGTAACTGCAACTAATATGACAGTCTCTTGAGGCAGTACTCTCCTAGCCTACACCTTTTTGTATAAGGTATCCCGTAAAGAAAACAGTTGTTTCACCTTTCTTCATCTCCTTTTTGATGGCTGCTTCTTCGAAAATATGATTAAGGGCCATGTTTCTCTTCCTAGCTGAGGCAGCGGAATCTCACATACCTATCATTAACAACATCAGAGTTGACCAGTTTCTCAACTTTACAAATAGGTAAACATACAAAACCACCATATAATTTATTTTCTTCCTTTGAATTTCGTTCAACCTCGCCTCCAGTAAATACTTACAACCCTTTATGATGTTAACTAAATTAAAATATTCCAGTATAATGTATGTAAATTATGAGCATAAAAAGCGTTAAGACCAGGGTAGTATATACTCGTACATTAATTTATGTATTTATGTATGTATACGTGGTTTGACTTAAGAAAGAATGTCTTCATTTATATTTAGGAGAAACCTGTTTTGTGAAATAATATAGATTGAAGACCGCAATGTTTTTTCGATGTCGTTGTCATTCAACATTAAGATTATATTTATTTTTATCATTACAAAGTATATTGAATTCTGGAAAATGTATCAAACTGAATATGGCAGTATTATAAAAACTAACGTATTCAACTAAAATTTTAATTGCAGTTTATCTTCTACATAACTGGCAAAGCAAAAGATCGTGTAGGATGGAATACATTGTCATTACCGAATAACGAATAAGTGGCGAACTGATATTTTCTATTACAAAGCTATATACAAGTGAAATAAAAATCACATTACGAGGTCATTATTTTAATACTTATTATAATAGTTTCATTCATTTTAATCGCCCAGTTGTTTCAAATCTAAGACAGCTGCAGTATTTGAAAACAACTATCAAGAGTTATTAGATTTTAAGTTCAGTTACCATGAATAAAGAAAGAATCAGTCAGAAAGAGTCAGGTGGACTATTAAAGCGCTGCGATTTTCGGCAAATTCTTGGGTTTTTAAAACTCACAGATTTTATCCTACGCCTTCTAATTTATAAAAAGTAACTATAGTTCACGGTTTGTATACACACAACATTGTACAGTGCCATAGCAGACAATTTTACCTCAGGAACTTTCAATTAAATTTTTCAAAAATTTCATTTCGCTCTTTTCCATAAATGTACATTTTATAGGTTATTTGAATTTTTATATCTTGTAAAACCTATTAAATTATTATAGTTATTATTTTGACTTTGTCATACATTTAAACAACTACTTTATATTTCTTAACTGGCACCCATTATGAGCACTTTTAATTGATCCTCTACGAGTCTAGATGCGGGCCCTTTATTACAGGGAACTTTTGAACACTTTACATAAACCAACAATATCGTTGCAAGCACGATGAAATTGACTGAGCCAGGTAACTAAAAGTATCACAATATGCATTACTGTGTCAAAAAGCAAGCACCAGCAAGCAATATCTTAAATAAAACAAGAAAATAACATGAGCAGCACAAAGGGTGACTAGCCTTTTAAACAGTAGTGATTTATAAAATCAGCCAGGTGTTTTTTTGTTACCTATTCCCTAATAAGTAATAAACCGAAGGTATTACTACTACGGCGACGATTTACACATATATTTATATAATTTTGTCATTTTTAAAATAAAATATATTTAATAAAATATATTTATTTATTAATTCAGCTGTTAACTAAAAGACAAAACATTTCGTTATTATGCGTACAACTGAAAACATTTCGCGCGGGAAATTAGCACATTCGCAACGTAATAATGATAACAAAAATTGTTTCAATACCGGAGCAAAACGCTGAATACAAACATTGCTTAAAGTGTTATTTTTAAATATTCAGTAAAGCATCACTGCTTAGCTTTTAAAAGTTACTACGTATATTTATAAATTAGAAGCCTTTAACAATCACTTTCTTAGAAGCTCCGAGGAATTGTACAAACTAATACCAGCCGCAACTTTCCCCCATCCTTCTATACCGCATTATTTTCATCCAGATCACTTGGAAAATTGGCACTCTACCACTGTGCACTTTACAAGACACTTTTTGCCTCGCACAGCCAATCTGAGAAACAAATTATAGTCTGCTGTCTTTCCGGACCCATACGACCTTCAAGAAAAGAGCGTACTCCTTCCTCAAAGGCCGGCAACGCGCTTGTGGCTCTTGAATTGCAGGTGTTTATGGGCAGCGGTAGTCACTTTCCATCAGGTGAGGCGACTGCTCGTTGCCCCCTCTTCCATAAAAAACTAGGAAAGCAGTCTTGGTTTTCTCAGTTCCCTTTTTTCTTTTTTCTAAGTGATAAAATGCTAAGACAAACTTTGTAAATTTAGGAGCAGTGCTTATGCTTATACCTTTTGAAATTATTAAATAAAGAGCTATTTGTCAGCTCTCACTTATCAAGGTCAGTCTTTGCAAAGGCAATTATTCCTTTACACTCCGTACACTCAACTTCAAAATGAATTTTGCTCTTGTGTAAATGCCGATAATTTGTCGAGATGGCAACATGGTTTCTCGAACTGTTTTCGGGCTGTAAAACCGAAAGATGTGATCTTTGTATATTAAAATTACCATACTATATCCCCAATTACCTAAGTATGCCATCAGGTATTACTTTAACTAAAATATGATATATTTTAGGTGGTATATTTCATAAAGGGCTGCCATTGCCAGGACTGATGCACCGATGGCGTAGTGGTTTAAGTATCCATCATCCGCTTCCTATTGCTCTGAGTGTTGTACCTTGTAATCTTTTATTTCGACATTGGCTATTTCATGTTATTTTGTTTATATTTGACTACCGTATATTTGTTTTAAGCATATTTATAACACAGTATTATGTTAACAAACTGACAAATCTAATGTATACAAAGATTTTTTTTATTTGTTCGTGTCAATCGCTAAGCCTAGCATTTTATTTGAAACTTCAGCAATATTTTCATGAAATACCCTGAAACAATATAGGGAAAGCTACAAATTTAATTTTATATCAAAGTACCACAATGAATATTCCGCCTCAGGGTTGGTAAAATTTAATAAAACTACAAGGAGGCCTGAGAAGCTTTTCAACTCAGTCACAATACTTTGTAGAAAGATGGCAATAGATTGAGGTTCATAATGACTTAAAAGTTCACAAAGCAAATTTTGTTTTTGAAGATATGCAAATTCTGAACTCAGAGATATCTTGAAAAGTACACCTGCTTCTGGTTATTTTAATTGCCATTTACTTAATTAAGTAGTTTAAGGGCCACGTTGTTTTATTTTATCATTGTCTAGTAAGAGTAAGCAGTTGGGCACTTTCTGCTGCGTCGCTCGTCCAAATTGCCACTTGTGACACGTTGCGGACAAGCTGCAGCTTTTCCGGCACAAAATTTAGCTACACTAAATTTCGTTTGGTTTACCAGGGAAATGTTGTTTAAAAAAAGTAATTGTACACAACATTTTGTACTGAGTAGCAGCGAAAATAATAATATAATAGGTAATTAGTTCTAAAATAGTGACGTCAATCTGTCTCTTTTAGAACACAATTAGTCATCGGTTGTGGTATCGAATATTTACTACTGAAAGTCAGTGATGATTCTTAGATGAAATATTGTTTCTATACATACATAGTGATAGTACCATTTTGAATAGAAGCATTTCTCGACCGATCATTTAGATAAATGTTAAGATAGCCGTACAAGCAAGAAGGAACGCTGGTGTCAAGTGACCCGTTTGACCTGTATACCATAAAAAAAATAAGGCACGATATGTCATTACGCTTCCGTCAATTTGAAAACGCTACTAAAATATAAGCTAACCAAGTTCGTATTTTATATTTAAAAATTTGAGTATTCTGTATTTACCTACATTATTACAGCCAAACCCTGAGGAGATATCCATCCAAATCTGCCAAAAGTTCCAACTCCAAGACTCAAAGTATAAGACTCACTAAAGCTGTTTTATATTTCAAATACAATTCCTCGGCAAGTCCTGCAATACTTCTTGCGCGTCTCACGTTGATACATTAGGCTTCCATAAATGAATTCAAAGAAAATAAAACGAGCTTGGCAAAGAGGTGTTTCCGACGTTACGCATCACTGTGGAATAGGTATCCATTCCCGCGTCGATTTCAACAATGTATGGAAATGTGATGGAGACATATCGTATTCTCGCTTTACCGTTACGATACTGAGTGCTCTCCGTACTTCGTTTTGTATTCGCTCTGTTACTTATTTGATGCTTTTTGTGGAAGAAAACAATGGTATCCATTTGGAACATTTCACATTAAGAAGATTCAGAAAATCGAGTTAGGGTTGCCTTTCACATGTTTACAAAGAACGTAGTGTGACATTTTATTATTTGATTTTATTTGGGAACCATAACATAGTTTTGGACGGCTACTTTTTCTGGGTTGCCAGTTTATATATATGTTCTCTAAGTAACGTTAAAACAATATAGTTGCGATATTATTTTTGCCATTTTCATTATTACGTGAGTTGTTGATTTACAAAAAAAATTGCAACTACATTTTTTTTAATTTAAAAAAGTCGTTGCCTTAATTAACAATTAATAAAAGGAATTGCATAAAATACGAGTAGAGTCACTGCTAGATCTATACATATAGGCAGATGATGATTAATCCAGTGTGTATCCCATCTTATATCAACTTAAATATTTCCAGAGGCCACTGCGTGTTGGACCCGTGTTCGCACGTAAGCCTCATAAAGGTCCATGTCCTCTTTACAATAAGGAAAATCACTTACGGGGGAAACCACTTACTAGATGCCAAGGAATATATGATATGGTCATGTGTATCAAAATTCCGAAAAGCCTTTATAGAAAAAAATACTGTATAAAGAAATAAGGGCTGGATAATAGAACTTGTGAGTGGATTATTAATGTGCAATTATCAACCTACATATGTTATATGCGAGACGAGAGACTTTTAATAATTATGATCATGAAGGAGATAAGGGAATAAGGAGCGATAAGGGATTTAAACTGTAAAATATCTCTTTAATTTTATGGCCGGTCTATATAGAGCGACTCTTGTTATCATCACTGACTGCTGACTACACTGAGCTTACTGTTAAAAACTGCCAAAAATTATACATTTTTTTTTATTATACAAAACTTTCTGCTAGTTCCGCTTCCTCAAAAACAAACATATGAAATTAACTTTGTTCTGACGACACAGAACCTACAAGAATACCTATCGCTTGGTCTCATGATTAGCGAAATAAAAAACCAACTAATTAAGCAATGTAAGTACAATTGAAAAACCGCAGACTTCAAACACGGATAACAAACAAGTCAAGTTTTGCCAACGCACCTTGTGTTCAAAATTCATGGAGAATAAACCATATTTCATTTCCACCCGCCATTCGAATACACAATGAGTGGACTATTATGAATACAAACTAGACGAGAGTTTATTTCGTTAATCGTGCAAACAAGAACTTTTAGTTGACTGTTTTATCTGGCAAATAGTTGCTTGCTTATTACTGGCTTTGGTAGGCCAGAAACATCGTGAGCATAAACAGTATTATCATAAAATACTTCAGATTTTACGAGTGTACTAATTATATTAATGGAAGTGATGTTACTTCCAAAAGATACAGTGATATCGTGATGTAAGTTATTTAGTATCTCTTCTAATATACATACTGGATACATTTTATATATATTATTGAAACAAATGATGCATCCAAGAGCAATGTTTAATATTGATATTTCTATTTTGTTAACTGAACCTAGTCTAAGCCTGACGTCTTGGTCTAGTGGTTAGCGATCGTAATTGCGCCAACGTCATAAGTCATGTGTTCCATTTCTACGCTTGACTAAATCTTGTGTGTAGTCTCCCAAAGTTTTACGTTTAAATACGTCTTTGTCTATTTCTTCGGAGACAAAAAACGTGAGTAAATTTAAATTTTATTTATTTTTTTAATGCTCATTCGTCATTCGGAAATCAATTCTATGCGATCGCGATATTGCGAATTTCGAAGATTGTACGATTATATTATAATTTTACAAGTAACACTTTTTAGAAGTACCTACCTACTTTGCTTAAAAACCTCCTTTTTTTGAGAACACCTATCCACTATCTTAAAAAAACAGATAAGTCTGATTCCAGTCTAACTCATCACGGGAATCGATCCTAAAATGTTTTTTCCTGTGTTTTTCCTCGTGACTTTAACTTGAAATTAGTCTCCCTTGCAAGGAGATACGTCTGAGTAAATTATCGTCATAGTCGAGCATCCTCGGAATAAACACGTGATCATAACATAAAAAAAAGGTCATGATCACCTGTACCTATCACTCATAAAAATTATTCTTTAAATATAATTTAAATAAATTCTGTACACAAGTACAGAATTATATTATATATTAAAAAATTAAAATGATTACACATTGCTCATTTACATACCTATTCATTTGTTTTATGAACTCAAGATTATTTTGATAATATTTTTGTAATGCCTATATATTTCTATCATCGTGCATCAAAAAATTAAATGATTATGAATATGTTTTATTAGAAAATTATTTTCAATCTTTAAACATTCTTAACTTTTGGAAAAGTGATGACACATCTACTGGATGCGATCATGATAAAGTTCAATTCCAAATAAAACCACCCACATACACTTTATCATCTTTGTAAATTTTATTTTTATTCTTACTCTAAGATTATTCCATTCTTACTTTAAGATAATATTCTAAAGATTTTTTCGTTTCGTTCTGTTTTGAGTTACTTCTTAAGTTTATGATTTACTAATATTTGTAAATGGGACAGGAAAGTAGATTCAAGTCTGGGAAGTTTTTATATTATGTTAAACGATTCAAATGGTTTCTTTTTGTTTCAACATTCCTTGTGTCTTATCTTCGTCCTCGTCTAAATTCATCCTATGGAAATACTCTTGAGACGTCAAAGTTATTCCTATTTTCTTACTGGCAACAATAGGCAACCAATCAAGCACTTCAGCTATAATTATAATATGAAATTTATTCCTATATATCATAACTTTTTATTCTTAAATATTATTTGATTAGTTAGAAAGATATAAAATACATTTATTTTGTTAGCATATTAAGGTTAGTAGACAATAGGTGATTGTTTCGTTGCAAACATTTACAGAAATCTAATAAATTTATTTACTTCGTTTTTCTGTGTATAAAACTTACAATAAGAGAAGTATGTCTGCATTGCTTATATCAGATGAACATAAACGAGACAAATTTTGAGACACATACAAGATGGAATCGTTTTGAGCAGGTATACCAAAAATATTTGTGTGCTAAATTTAAACATATATACATATATGACAGATATGAATACAGGTCTCGAAAGCCTTGATTTTCATATTTTTGTTTACTGTTTATTACAATATACATATATAGGCCTACCCATTTTCTCTCAGAGTGTATGTATATATTAAAGTAGATATTAAATATTATGTTTACAAATCTTGGGTATTTTTGCGGATATTCATTTTTATGAATTCACCTACATTACCCAGTTATATTAAATATTGTGTACATATATTTTCATACATTTTCGAATTGTTTTTACTTCAAAGATTGCTGACTAATATTTTGAACTGAGTTAATATTTACCATATTTTAATTTATATTCATATTTGATGAGGTTTTATATATTTCAAATTCATCATAAGGAATTGAACGTTTGATTATGTTATCATTGCGACTAAATATTTATATGCATGAATATTCTATTTGATAGGTCTGGGTCTCACATTTTTTTTTTTATTAAAAACGTTTTTTGTGATGGGTGAATATGACAATTTGTGTCGGTCTGGGGGTTTCGGTTTTTTTTAAAGTAAGTACTTTAAAAAAAACCGAAACCCCATGAATCTTATCTTTGTTCTAGAACCTATAGAACAAGCTCTACATAAGTTAAATCTGAAGTGCATCTAAGATATTATTTCACAAAATATTTAATTACTAGACCCGTTTACTAATAAAATGTTGAAAAAGTTGATAATATGTATCAACAGCCAGTTTCGAGTATTGTATATAAATTACACTTCCTTAAAAACACACATTCCAAATGTTACTTACTTCACTACATGTACGTATATGTTTCAACCTTATTAAAACATTTTTACAAGCTCCAAATTTTCCTAACGAGCAGCGGCATCTAGCAGCGTTTTGGTGAGATTAACTTTATGAAAAAAAAAACTCCGTCGCAAAGTGGGTTATAAGTCTTCAAAGCTCCTTTTGTTCCGTCGTGCGTCATCCAAACAACGTGTAAGGAAGTGTCTTAATTAAGGCTTTATTGTACAGGTTGCTGTTGTCATGTGGTAGGTCATATTTTATATTTATATGGACATTCTTTTGTTATTTTGTTTATGGAAATTTGATTTACGGTCTACCATAATTTTTGTTTATTATGTGGTGACTGACGCATGCGACATACCTACTTTTTTTGTAGTAGAAGTACATATAATTTTAATATCAATATAAAATGGGCATACTTAATATGGATTTTGGAATATGATAAAACGTCCTTTTTTTTGTTTTTTGAGAACCAGACTTATGAAGTAGAATATTCATGCATATAAATATTTACCCATAACGATAATCAAACTTACAATTCCTGATGACCGAGAATATATTATGAGAATACCTCATTGAGTATGAATTAAAATTGAAAACAAGGTAAATATTAACTCAGTTTAATATATTAGTCAGCAACCTTTGAAGTAAAATTAACATGAAAATGTGTGTACAGTGAACACTTTTAATATAACTGTATAATTTCTGTGAATTCATAAATGAATATCCTCAAAAATAAGTTGTAAACATAATATTCAATATCCACTTTAATATACATACAACCTTAGAGAAAATGGGTAATGGTAATAAACGGTAAACACAAATATGCAAATTATGACTTTCGTGAGCGGCATTCATGTCTATTCTGTCATATATATGTCATATATATGTCATAGATATGTATAAAAAGAAAAATAGAGAGATTTTTATGAGCATAATCTGAATATTAAATTTGTATGTTTAAATTTAGCACACATATATTTTTTAGTTAAGAACTCAGTTATAGTTAATGATTGAAGTTAGTCCGGACTTGCTTGTGTTGTGCTTTGTGTCAATTGCCTATTTCTTTGTATTGAATATTCGGATGAGGGTTAATAAAACCAACTTTGAGTTCAGTCCTATATTGTGAACCACTTCAGAAATAGCCAGCTGGATATGTATGGATATGTACCTGCAGTTACGTATTTTTGTAGGTGTGTCTTCGTTACCGTATAACGCTCGCGAGGTCGTAATGGCTTGTGTACGATTTGGTCAATTCAATTCACATATTTTGTTTATTATGTATGTGTATTTTTTTTTGTGTAAGCTTTCGGTCTTGTGGTTTGCAATATAATTGATATCATTATTCTTTATAATGAAAAAGTTCACATTCTATTTTTACCTTTACCCTTCAAAACTTTAATGAAAATAATAAATTTATTAACACACATATTGTTATGCTTTCTAATTTAAAGGAGAAACCTTCATTTTTTAACGTCCTATTTCAATTCAATAATAAGGGATAAGTCAAAAGAGTGGTCTAAGAGCTCCATAATAACTTCGTATTATGTCAGCGCTTACAAATAAATGAGTACAGATTCAAGGTTATACAACGTAATTTCCTTGATTCGTTTTTTACCTAACTCATTTGATATCAAAGATTTTTTTATGGATCGCATTAAGCGGTCGGAATTAAAGCTGGTTTATTTGAAAATCTGTGGAGTGTTTTAAGTCTTTGAGAGATAAAATCTTGTAATCTGGTGTATTCTGCAATTTTATCTCGCCTTAGCTTACGAAAGTAGGTATGATGTCTCTCGAAGAGGAGCGCGCCAGGTCGTATTTAAAGAAAGATTTAGTTGGTTAACAGGATCAATAACTTTAATTCGTAACCGTACATAGACGAGTGACGGGAGGGCAAGGTTCCGAGCCGCGACCTCTGTCCGTTAAAACGAGATCGAATACATACCGTTTGACAGTATATAATAACGAAACGCATTGCTCTGAAACTTGCCCCTAACAATTATGTTTAACTTAAAGGTTTTCAACATGCCCCCGGGCGTTGACATGCCTGCTTGTCAACCAGAAATTCTTCAGTCTTCTTTAGGAAGGACGCAGATTTTGTCAAAAGCTCTCCGCACAACTCCTTCCTTGTTTTTATATCGGCTACTCGACTGATGCCGTCTTTACCAGGGTATAATGCCACAATGCGACCCAATCTCCACTTAAGCGGCGGCAGGTTGTCATCCTTCAGAACAACCAAGGCGTCGATCTCTAGATGGCTGTTACCAGAACACCATTTCACACGCTTCTGGAGCTCTGCAATGTATTCTCGGCTCCACCGAGACCAAAAATGTTGGCGAAGCTGCTCAATCCGATGGTAACGAGGTAAACTGCTGACGGACTGGTCTAGAAGATCGGGAACTGGGAGAGCCGTAAGAGGGCGTCCAATAAGGAAGTGGCCAGGAGTTAATGGCGTCAAGTCATCTGTTTCCGACGAGAGGGGTGTCAGTGGACGAGAATTTAAAATTGCTTCTATTTGGCACAAAACACTATAAAGTTCCTCATACGTTAAATGACTATTACCCAGCACTCGATTCAAATGGTGTTTGGTAGACTTAACACCTGCCTCCCAAAGGCCACCGAAATGAGGGCTATACGCAGGGATGAAATTAAATTTGATTCCCTCATTGGCTGCACTTTCAGACAGAGAACCACAATTACTTTTTAAGAAAGCTGAAAGTTCGTTATGAGCACCAACAAAGGATGTGCCATTATCTGAAAAGATTTCTACAGGCTTTCCGCGACGCGAGATAAAGCGATGCAAAACAGACATGAAAGAACTACTTGTCAAATCTCCAACCAATTCCAAATGTATAGCTTTGGTCGAGAAGCATATAAATAAAACTATATACACTTTAAGAAGTCTGCATCCGCGACCCCGACGACTAGCAGACAAAATAGGTCCGGCATAGTCACAACCTACTGTTTGAAAAGCGAAACCTGGAGAGAGGCGTTGCGCCGGCAGATTACCCATAACTGGCGTAGCTATGTTTCCTTTCATACGTGAGCAAATTACACATTTTCTATAACAATACTTTGCTAGATTACGACCTCCTATAGGCCAATAAGATTCCCTGATAGACGCTAAGAGTAGTTGCGGACCAGCGTGCATGAGTTTTAAATGTTTATGACGAAATAATAATTGAGTAAAACGATTTGTGGACTGTAAAACAATAGGAATTTTTTTATCATAATTAAAATTAGAATTATTAAGACGACCTCCAACACGCACGATCCTTTGATCATCTAAAAATACATTTAATTTTAATAATTCGCTCCTTTTTGGTAAAGGTTGATTATGAAGCAATAAATCATATTCCAAA
Organism: Arctia plantaginis; assembly: GCA_902825455.1. Taxonomy (NCBI): domain Eukaryota; kingdom Metazoa; phylum Arthropoda; class Insecta; order Lepidoptera; family Erebidae; genus Arctia; species Arctia plantaginis. The sequence continues at coordinate 8,058,648 of CADEBD010000171.1, read as the reverse complement.
AATGATTGTTTCTGTGATATTTTAATAAGAATTTCTAAAGAATTTTTAAGCTCTTCTGCAGTTAAATGACCTTTATTGGTATTTTGTCTTTTACATTTAAGATTAATAAAACGGACTACATATGCTATGCAACGAATAAGTCTCAGAAAATTGGAAAACCGAGAAAAGTCAACAACCTCACACGTGTTGTTAACAGTTGTATGCAATGAAATTTGAGTTTTAATTTCTGGTAGGGCGTCGGTAACTACAGAATTGCTTGGCCATTCTGATTCCTTCTTCCGAAGAAAGCTCGGTCCTGACCACCAGAGATTGCATGTCTGTAATGAGTCAGCGTTAACACCACGAGAAATAAGATCGGCAGGATTATCGCGAGTGGGTACGTGCCGCCACGTCGAAATATTACAAGTTTCTATAATTTCTGCCACCCGATTCCTGACGAAAGTTTGCAGTTTACTTGGCACCATTTGTAACCAGCCGAGTACTATCATGGAATCCGTCCAAAAAATAGAACGCCTAACCTGAATCCGAAGAGACTTGATAGTTTTCTCGTGAATACGAGAGGCAACTAAAGCTGCACAGAGCTCGAGTCTTGGAATGGTCGTTGGCTTCAATGGTGTAACACGGCTTTTAGACATTAACAATTGGACTGATATTTCACCATCACTTCCTACACTAAGGACATAAACACAAGCTCCATATGCCCGCTCGGATGCATCTGCGAACACATGTAAATCTACGTATTGATAATTATCACAAACAACACGTCTTGGAATGTTTAGAGAATTAAGTGAAGGTAAATGACTGATTAAATCAACAAAGTCCTTATGAACTTGTGGGGGTAGTTTATCATCCCACGATAATTTATGCAACCACAATTGTTGCAGTAACATTTTGAGTTTAATAATAACAGGAGATAAAAGACCTAAAGGATCGAAAATCTGAGCAATAGTTGATAACACATCTCGTTTGGTAGTGTCACCAAACTGATTAGTGCTTACCGGAAAGTTCAGTTTATCAAAATCTATACTCCAGCTCAATCCCAACACTTTACTTGATTCAGAACTACTGAAGTTTAGATCTATAGCCTTATCACTAACAGACATTAATTGACGTTCGTTAGATTTCCACTTGCGAAGTGGCATACCAGCCGCTGCAAGAGCAGAGGTTACTTCAGATTTAAAATAAATAACCTCTTCGAGGCTATCCCCTCCACTTAAAAGGTCATCTACATAAAAATCATGGATAATTATTTCCCTAATTCTACCATCGGTGCACTCTAATCCTACTTGCTTAAGACAGCGAGTGGCTAAAAAAGGAGCACTAGCCGTTCCATACGTGACGGTACCCAATTCGTAAATTTGTAAAGAAGATTCTGGATTATCACGCCAAATTATTTTTTGAAGGTGTCTGTCCTGGGGGTGTACAACTATCTGTCTATAGAATTTACAGATATCAGCTGAAATTATGAATTTGTGCTGCCTGAATCGAATGAGAATAGATAAAAGGTCATCCTGCACAGTAGGCCCCACCATCTGAAGCTGATTAAGAGACGTTCCAGTAGAAGTAACGCTGCTCGCATTAAAGACTACTCTTAATTTGGTAGTTAAACTAGACTCTCTAATGACTCCATGATGTGGAATAAAGTAGTCTACAAGTTCTTTATTGAACGGAGATTCTACTTTGGTCATGTGCCCTAAAGCGATGTATTCGGACATGAAATCTTTATACATATGATTTAAGGTAGGATTTTTACTATTCCTACGCTCTAAGGATAAAAAGGATGCTTTTGCCTTCTTAAATGAGTTTCCTAGTAATTCAGGAGATTGCTTAAGAGGAATCTTAACACAAAATCGGCCGTCGTGCAAACGAGTTGTGTTTTGAACAAAATGATCCTCACAGAGTTGCTCTTCCGGAGAAAAAGATGACTTATGACAAACTTCTTCGAGCTGCCAAAAACGCGATAATAGGTTTTGAACGTCATCGTTAACCGGGTCATTATTAAGAGAGTCAACTGAAACAAAATTACATTTAATAGTTTTAGAGAATGACGACACTTGGCCACCGTATGTCGGGCCAGAGATAAACCAACCAAGTTTACTTTCTGATAGAATCGGCATCTCATTACCTAATCTGATCCTACGAGCACACAGTAAGTCCCAAAAAACATCAGCACCTATAATAAGATCAATGCTAGAAGGTTTATAAAAATCGGGATCTGCTAAACAAATATTAGATGGGATTTTAAAATTAGATATATCTAAAAGTCTGGATGGCACCTTATCAGTAATCGTTTCTAGTACAAAACAATTAATTTCTGTTGTAAAATCTTGATAATGTGATTTAATTTTAAGTTTACACATCTTAGCTATGTGTGAAGAAACGTTATTAATACCACTCAAAGAAGTATGCACTCGAGTTATAGGCAAACTTAATCTTTGACACAGGGCCTCAGTCATAAGACACGACGTGCTACCGCTGTCCAACAGTGCTCTCGCAGTTATTTCATTCTCACAAAAGTCCTTTATTTTGACTAATGCGGTAGCCAGAAGTATCTCGCTATTGTTACTGTGAGGATGAGAAATGACATTAGCTGACAGCGATTTAACCATGGTGTCGTTTAGTTGTGCGCATGAGCGGTCGTGTTGACTGTTCTGATTAGTATTAGCCTTATGCAACTGTTGTTTAAAATCAGCAACATGTATCAGGGTATTGTGTTTGCGCTTGCACACACTACAACCTAGCTTCTTGCAGCGATTGGCGTAATGACCACTTCGGAAACAATTGTAACAAACTTTTAAACTAGGTAATATTTCGAGCTTATGATTAACGTCGAGAGATAAAAATTGAGGACAATTAATTAATGTGTGATTTTCAAAGCATTTTGGACATTTTGTCTGATTCAGTGAGTGTAAAGTAGTACGAGTAGTAGTATTTTGATTTGAATTATTTTGTACTGAAACTAAAGCCTTTTGTTTAGAATTAGTATTAATATTTGATTTATTCGTATTACTGGATAATTGATTAACAGTGTTTCGTTTTAATTCTAACGTTTCTATTAAATCTGCTTTAGTTTTAAGAAATTTCATAAAATATTCAAATGTTAAAGATTCACTTTTATCCATACTGGCCTTCACCTCTTCCCACTCACGATAAGACCTTTGATCAATTTTATTAGATATTAAGTGGATTAATAATGTGTCCCAACTCTTAACTGGTTCTCCCAAAGATTCCAAAATACGCAAATTTTTATTTACTTGATCAATCAGAGATTTTAAACTTTGTGATGATTCTTTACTTACAACGCTTACGTTGAATAGTTCACTAACATGGTTAAAAATAAGAATTTTCTTATTATCATAGCGATCCAACAGACATTGCCACGCAACTTGATAGTTTGCTTTAGAAAATTCTATGGACTTTATTGCTACAGCTGCCGCTCCCTCCAGAGACGCTCGTAAATAATGAAATTTATTGATTTCAACAATGTCGTCGTTTTCATGTATAAGGCTTATGTATAAATCTCGAAACTCCATCCAGCTATCATAAGACCCGTTGAATTTAGGTAAGGATATGGTTGGTAACCTGACAGAATTGCTACATGAGCTGGCACGAGAATCTTTGTCTAGTTTGTCTAAATTCTTTTCAAAATTATTTATAATTGTTTGAGATTTTGATAATGTTCTAAAATACAAAGATTCAAAGTCCGAACGTTCTTTCAAGTTTGTTTCCAAGTCACCTGAAAGCTCTAATTGTGATTGAATACCATCAAAAAGATTATATAAATCCTCTAATTTAGTAACGCGCAACTGTAGTTCCCTGACCGCAGCTTCATCCAATTCAGAAATATTAATAGCAGCCAAATAATTAGCGTATACTGTGAGACGACCTTTAACAGTACCACGTCTCTTAATAAGCTCCTTCTCATCGGCCATGTTAGGAAACAGGTGTTTAAGTCAACCTGGAAATAATACAAGTATAAATTTAAATAAATTACAGACTAAACAAATCAATAACACTTTGTATGATAGGTAAATTCCTTTGAAACAGGGAAATTAATGATATAGGTATTTATTTATGCTATACAAGCTCAATAAAATCACAACAACAATAAACCATCACATAATACACTGCAAATATAGCAGTTCTTGGTTGTATCTATAACTATATAACAGTAAAATAGCTATAACTCAACAACCATTCAAATTAATACCCATCCTAACATAAATTAACTAACTACCTACTTGTACAGTAGTTAGAAGCCAAAGTGAAAATCCTTTTATATAAAAGTATTGTTCTAAAATGAATGTTAATAAATCTATGATATACTCGTAATAACATGTATTATCTAAGTATGTCTAAGTAGTTTTTATTCAATATAGTATAATTTTGTATCTCAAAACCTAATGAATTTTTACACAAATGACGTCATAGAAAACAAAGACGACGAATTCAATTATTTTAATCACAAAAATACAGATATTAACATCCCTACCATTACTTTTGTTCAGCTTATTAGATTTATTTAACCAAAAAATGCACTTTTTTACTAAAAATACATAGGGTCATTAACTAACAACAATTTACTTATGGTTTGTTAAAACAGGTAGGTCACAGTCGTCAGCCGGCAAGATCGCGATAATATAACGCTAAGCGTAAACAACTCAGTACATAACTAATCTTAACTGAGTTTATTTAACAGTTTTTAATATTAATTATTAACAATAATTAATAAATGATTAGTTTGTTATGAAATAATGACTTATTCGAGCAAAATGTTAATAACTTATACGTTTTGCCTGCTAACTACAATTAAAACATTGTAGGTACTTATAAGTTGTAATGTAAAAAAACTATGTAAGTTATAACTTTAACAACGAATTAACTATGAAATAATGATAAATACAACCTGTAATGAGTGCTGAGTGACGAATTGTAACAAATAAAAGGGACTTATTACAGAAATAGATGTCCAGATCACAATATCTCACTGACAACACCCTTGCACATCCATGAAGTGAACACAATTTGTAGTTAATGTATTTCTTCTTGATTAAGTTTAAAACTCCAGAAATTCCTTTATATCCTGTAGTTCTAAATCCGGCTCGAAGGACCATGAAGAGGAGCGCGCCAGGTCGTATTTAAAGAAAGATTTAGTTGGTTAACAGGATCAATAACTTTAATTCGTAACCGTACATAGACGAGTGACGGGAGGGCAAGGTTCCGAGCCGCGACCTCTGTCCGTTAAAACGAGATCGAATACATACCGTTTGACAGTATATAATAACGAAACGCATTGCTCTGAAACTTGCCCCTAACAATTATGTTTAACTTAAAGGTTTTCAACACAGTACTATAAAAACAAGTTCTTTTTTAAAATTAGTTTTTAATTTAATAAAGACAACTACCGCATTAGGAATATATATCCTGTGTCATGTTGACTTTACAAAACATACATGAAACGGATACAAAGAACACCCAGACTCAGATCAACAACTTGTAGATCTCACAAAGTGGTGTCCCATTTGGGGATCGAACCCACAATACTTAACGGGCTAGGAAGCGGTGTGGCGACCGCTTAAACCACCACGCCATCCGTGAATAAAAGTCAGGCAAGTTGTTCATTAATCGCTTTATTCGTGTTTCGGCTGCCACTTCACCATTTCCTTGTTTCGACAAAGTGCTAAATAAGTGGTCGGTGAGCGATCGTTTACGTATAAAATCGAAAACACTGTAAGCTTTCCCTAAGAAAATTCACACATTCTAATGTATATTTTCTGATTTTTTATAGAACAGGGTTCAAACGAGTAGGTCACCTGATGGAAAGTGACTATCGCAGCTTGAAGTGGTTACAGATATTTTAATTCATTCAGAAATGGCCATACGTACCAGTCGTTTTTTTTTTCAAATTTTCTGACCTGCAAAAAACTTCAAATCCATCGTTCACACCAAAAAATATTGGTTTGGTAATTTTTTAATGATGGTTCACTAAACATCAAAATAATATATACTCGTATTAGTAACACAATACTTATACACAATATTTATCTATTATTTATAATAGAAAAATATTGTGTTAGGTGCGGCATAGTTTGTTCAGTTGATTCACGCATCTTTCGTTGCCTACTGTATCGTAAAACAAACTATATCGGAGAGCCCATCCATCCCAAGCCTAAATAATTAATGTAGATAGTTAATCTGTAGGCCTTTAAACTAACAAGTTTGGTAACATCGATGTCAGGTGAACAATAAATCTTCATACGTTATTGCCTAGAGTTTTATGATACGCACCTGTTATTTTATTGCCCTACCATTCCTCGTGTTGTGTTTCCTAAAGTACTAAACTTTACAGTCTCATTTTAACCATTACACTAATACTGAAATTGAAGCAAAAATGTACGAATGAAATTTAAATTTACATTAATTTTTATTGATTTATAGATCAGCCACAAACCAGAGAGTTTTTGTGTAAAATATACAAATAAGTACACGCACTGTTTGCGCAAAAGTACATTAGGTGTACAAAAGCGGACTGGTAAAGAACGACTGAATAAATAAGAATATCTAATATCTTGGAATATCACTGACACAGCTGCTAATAATTAACTTTCACGTCGGATCATAAAGAAATATGAACAATAGGTATATCGGTGAGATACGAGGTATGCAGAGCATCAGCAATGTTTGCGGATGATAAAGTTGATTGTTTTTACACAATAAAGAGTGGCCTCACTGATGCGCCGTGTACGGCAGAGCTCCAGCACTCCACACACATATATGTTACAATTCCTTTAACATATATACAAAGCACTTTCAGAACAATGTATACACATTATTTTTGATTATGTTATTTTTGAATAAGGAGTATACCGTTTCAGAGAGATTGATTGAGATAAGTTCCAAATACCGATAATAATTAGTTTTTATCATTTTTATTTATGTCAATCTATAACTTAACAAACTGAGCCGAAGTTAAGTTAATAATAGTTATGAATTATGTATATATAAAGCTGAGGATACGAACATGTTTTTAACTACACTGCAACAGAAATTTACAAATTTGTATATTTTTGCTATTATTAACCATCTACGGCCCAGTTTGTTAAGTTAACTACAATTTTAGTAATTTAAATTTTAAAACAATTTATCAACTTCACTGCAAGAACAGTAAAAAAAGCATAAAATAAAGGATATAATTACTAAAAAAGTTGTATTAGACAAAATTTCGGTAATTTTTATAAAAAATCTTAAAGGTCCAATATTTTGAAAACGGTTTGGGATATGGTATTTAATAGTGAAATCTGTCAAAGATGATCGCAACTTACAACAATTACCCAGTAACGCTGTATATATAATATATTTACAGGTATTTTATATGCATTGGTCATAAATTTCATTGTATGGGAATAAAGATTTTTTCCTGATACAAAACAATGGTTGATGTAAGTGACTCATTCAGTTTATCTTATTTAAACACTTTTTTTTAAATAGTTATACAGTAAACTTGTTTTGAACCATAAGTACATAATATATTTTTTACATTTCTAACGTCTTCGATCAAGTTTCATACAAACTTTCAACTATCTTTTTAACTCCTTGGGAGACGAATTTCCAACAATCCCTTCTTAGTGCACACTACATTAGGGAACAAATTTCATTCTAGACCCAGTGATTTCAGCTCTGTGTTGATCGATCATTCAGTGAACTAGCCAGGCAGTTTCTGATTTTATATAATATCGATAAATAGATAATAAATACATTGTGTTCATGTTTACTGAAATTGATATCACATTTGTCAAAATAGTGGAAACTGCTACAGTTTAATAAGTGTAGTACATATTATGAATGATAAAAATCACAGTCGTAATTGTTTACATTATTATAGAATGGTATTGTTTACATTTCCGGAAAACTTACATTGGTGACTTATTATATCATAATGACTTCATAATTTTGCATGTGAAAGTGTGTGCAAATATCTGAAAACTATTCGTGTAATTTTTTTTTGCCAAAAACGTGTACATTATTGTAAAGTACTCTGATGGTTATATTATTACACTGGTATATTATGGTACTAGTGATTATTTGTTTCTGATTTTTTTGTAATAAACATTTATTTTGTCTGAGTGGTGACGATATAAGAATACGGAGTGTCACCGCCCCTATTCATTCCGCGGGTGTCGTAAGAGCCGACTAAGGGAGCAAACTACGCAGCACAACAGCACTGCAGAGAGAACTAAAACTTGTCAAAAACCCTATACGCACCCGTCTGGCCAACGTGGAATGGTAGGTCAAAACCTCCTTTCGTCGTCCAGCAGTGTACTGGTAAAGGCTGTTGATGTGATGATGTGATGTGAAACATTTATTTGAAATTCTGTCCATGCTCGTCCCATACTATTTATTGCTCATGACTGTGTTTGTTTCTATTTTATTTTTGAAATCCAATTATTTAATATCTGCGGAACATCATGCTGTTTTATATCAAATTACTATTACACTGTTACTGTTTGGCCTAGCACAAAATTTCGTCAAATTTTTATTCATTTTAGCGGTACAGCTCCAATGGGAGCCTCACGCTCATATGTCATTCACGGGACCTACACGATCCTTAAATATGACCACACCTTTCTGTAACGCTTTGTATTCCTGAGTTGCTCGTCCTTTTAATGTGGTGTGATGGAGATACGTATTTCTCTGAAGAAGAAATAAAAATTAAACGAAGCACTACTAATGTTATCTGTTTTTTTCATCAGTAAAGTAAAATATTAAAGACGGCCAAAAACAACTATCAGGTCATCAATGACAAATACAGGCATTGTTAAAAGCTTGTTAAGTGTTAAAAGCTGGAAAACTTGAGTATTAATTATAAATCTGTTAAAATATGTCAAAATATACGACTTTATATGCTTATTGCATTAAATTATATTATAATCAATTCTAAACCAGTGTTTTATCTGAATTTAAGCCTCATCTATCTATATTCGCGTAAATTTGATTGTCTGCTAGAGCTAAGCTAGCCCAAAATCCTATCACAGTCGTCATCATTCTAATTCGTTTATTACTGCTATGCGACTAAGACTTTTTTATTAACATTAAGGAGCCTGAAAAACCTTCCGGATAAATCATATAAACAGTTTATTGCCAAGGCATCGTTAACAATTTAAACTATTAACAATTTATTACACCGTTAACTATTTATTAAAAGTTTTGTTTAAGACATATTATTGTAATTAAAGTAATATATAATAATTCCTAAGTATTGGTTATTCCTGTACGTTGAATATTATATTCCTCGCTTTAGAGCAATTTCAAAGCAATTTTCCACACAATGAGTTTTTAAAAATGTAGAGCCATTCGCCTTAATTATCGCTGACGCCTATTTTTCTAGTGTACAAAACCCTATACTTTATAACGCAGCCACGCTATTTTTAACTAATCGTAGACCAACGACAACTTAACCAAACGCACAAAAAAATAACACGCGGAATAAACGAAATAGGATTCAATATTTTATACGTCCTCCGCAATGCTCGAAGTTTAATTGTTTTCTGTCAGTCACTAAGTACATCTTTTACGATATTTTATTGTGAGCTTAGTACGTTTGTGTGGAAGCAAATATATTGAAATTGGAAATGTAAAAAGAAAATTTTGGAATATTTACCTATTACCCGAAGGGAAAATTTATCTACCGTGCAAATGTCTAAACGATGAATAATTATGTGAGCACGACGCGTGGTGTTATTGGGAGTCGATATCGCTTACGCATTAAATCTACATTTATTACGCACCGTCTTACGTGGGCTTATTTTCCAGTGGAATTTCTTCTCAAGCATGCTTGTCATTGTTATTGCTCGAGTTTCAAGCGTCGTCAGGGTGATTGATGAACCGCTCACGGCCCCGTCGGGGCGCCACCGTCAATGGCGACATAAAAATCACTGTAATCCTCGCCCAATTGCTTGATTATGGCTGTTAATCTCTCACCAAGATGGCAGCTAAGGCTACGGCCCAAGCGTTTTAGAGCTACAGTTTTATTTTGCCTACAAAATTGAAGACATTTGCGAGACTACTTAAGAAAATTGAAACGCTGTAGTAAATTTATATAATACGTTTTTGTTTTCTGTTTTAACACTTGTTTTAATTTAAAACCGTGGGGTTGGTCTTATTGAAATTTTAGTTCTTGTTTGTAAACATTATGCGCACTGTAAATTTACAGTTTATATTTTTCGAATTACCTACAGTTATTAAATGATTTAAGTAAAGTTTAATATTTGTTTTTGAAGAATTTCATAAAAAAATTTTTTGGTTATTTCGGGGTTAAAGTGCAGAATTGCCGATTTGTACTGAAAAATTCAAGTCGTTTTTTTCTAAAATGTAACACATTTATTTAATCAAAATATTTACCCTCATTATCAAGCCAACGGAAGCTCATTTATGCCTTTACGATAGAGCTCTGGGGATCTAGATTTGACAAACTTTGTGAAAGCATTTTGTAGTGCCTCCTGGGAAGAATTCTTTTTTTTACTTAAAAAAATTTTCAAATCACGAAAATATGGCAGTCTGTTGGAGCAAGGTCTGACGAGTACGGAGAAGGACGTATAAATTCTAACTGCAGCTCTTGAATTTTTTCTATCATAATATTATACAACGACTCCCGTGGACCCCAGACTATTGCATTATATTTTAATTTACTACGCACATAAGTATTGTATATTTGTATTATAACTTGAGTGTTCTTAAATTGTGAAAAAAATCTGATGATGAAACCAAGGCATTTATTAACGTCTTTGCATATTTTAGGTATCTGGTCATGAAAATTTAATTTGTTATCCATTGTTACTCCCAAATCCTTGATTGAGGGAACACGTTCCATTGGTGCGCCTGCAAGATGATATTATGTATTTGTAATCGGATTACGGGATCGAGAAAAAGTGATAGTTTTACATTTCGAATTATTAAATGATAACTTGTTTCTTTAACTCCACTCAACTACAGCGTCAATATCATGTTGTAGGGCCAAACAATCCTTAGCTTCATTTACAGAAAGGTACAGTTTTAGATCATCGGCAAACATCAGACATTTTGCGTTTAATATAACATTAGGTAAATCATTGATCATTATCAGAAATTGCATAGGACCTAAGGTAGTACCCTGACTGACCCTTGATCGAGTATAATATTCTGCCGATTTATATCCTTCTACCTTAACAAACTGCTTACGATCTTTTAAGTAATCTGCCATAAATTTTAATAGAGAAGTTGAAAAGCCCAATACAGAAAATTTGTTTAAAAGTACATCATTATCGACGAGATCAAACGCTTTTTATAAATCAAGATATGCGGCGGCTACTTGACAGCCAGACTTAACTCTAGTATTTATAAAATCTACAAATTCTAAATGATTAGTTACCGTGGAGCGTCCAGGACGAAACCCATGCTGGCAATCATTCAATTGCCCCTTTTTTTGTTTATAAATGCAAAAGAGTCAATATTGTAGGTAGGGTTACGTTAAACCATGCTGCTAATTCCTGGGTAGTTTAACTCGGATCCGCTTCCATCATCTCCTTTAATTCAGCGTTATTCACCTGTGTAGGCGGTCTTCCACGTAGTTCGTTCTTCATGTCGAAGTTTCCATTACGAAAGCATTTAAACTAAAAACTCACGGTGCGTTCATTAGTACTCATAGTCTTTTCTCCAAACGCAGCGTTGATATTGCGAGCCGTTTCTGGCGCGTTAGTTCGGAACTCGTATTGATCCTGTTGGGCCTCTTGGTCTAGTGGTTAGTGACCCTGACTGCTAAGCCGGAGGTCGTGGGTTCAATTCCCACCCAGGACAAATATTTGTGTGATGAGCACGATATTTTTTTGTGTCTGGGTGTAATTTATCTATAATATGTATGTATTTAGAAATATATAAGTATGTTCACCAGCAGTCTGGTTACAATAGTACAGGCTCTGCCTAGTTTGCAATCAGACAGCCGTGTGTGAGATGTGCGAGGTTATTATTATAATTATTATTCAAAAAGGACTCGAATTTTCAAAGCGTCTACCTTTACGTCTAAGCTGAATAGAAAAACAATTGAAAATTGAATGTTGCTCATTTTTTTAAAAGAAGAACCTCATAGGTATAATATGAAAAAAGTTTTTCACACGAAAACCTCTCTCTCCTGTTGCCTATATAAAAATAAAAAAAGAACTGAAACTGACCTTTCGTTACTTTACTTCTCATGTTATGATTAAAATATTACCTATGTACCCAAGTTGTCACATATTTAACTGTATATATATCGCTAAACTCGTTAATCAGTCATGTTACTGGTGAAAAGCGTAATTATTGCTTAAACTGTAATAGACGGCACTAATGTGTGACTTTCATAACTATGTATATTGCTTTTCTTTTTCTTACATCCTATAGCACCCCAATAATACCTATTGGTCTGATCAGTTACTGATACAGCTACAGTGATGATGCATCGAACCAATCAAATTAGGAAACCATTAACCGTCTGCTCCAGTGAACAAGACTCTCGATCAGTAGTTAGGCAAATATTGCAGGCAAGTACGAGTATAACTTTACATAGTATAAAATGAAGTCGCTTGAGCTTCTTGCACGCTTAGAGCTTTAAAACTACGCAACGGATATTAATACTCGCGATCAGCCTACTATGTCCTGCGTGTTCAATATAATAATGCTTTCAGAAACACTGGGTTGAGACAGTCATAAATCAATACTAATAGTAAATAGAATCAAGAGTATAATAACTAATAATACTAACTTATGAACTTAGTACTATTGTTACTAACCCTAAAATACTAACATAAATATGGACCTTAGTCTGAAATAATAATTTTACTTTTGTCGCAAAATACGCACACACGAGTATGTATAGCGCCCACTTCAATAAGTACATTAGGATTTGATTACGTAGTCAACATAGAATTCAAAGTCATAGATAAGGAACTACGACCTATATAGGTCACATATAGTATATATATCCTATATATGTGTTCTGGAGTACTGAAATACAGAACCATTCGAGTTTAGACTCCAGACCACTCCGTAGCAATTAAAATAATAATGTACGTAAGAGTAAGAGTTGTATTAATTTTATACAACTTTAGTATTATGAATCCGCGTCAAATGCCTACTTAATAATATTTTGTATCCATCATGGTGGTAGACTTTTACGGTTAAGACCCACCTATTGGCGTGTAGCCATATCTATAGCATGCTCTTTGGTGCCCTGGCTCCCGCTTCAACATTGACGACCGGATGGCGTAGTTGTTTGTGCAACGGAATGCTATTCCCAGGTCGCGGATTCGATTCAAACACTTGTGAGAATGAACATTTATGGTCTGGGTGTTTCTATGTTTAATAAGTATGTATTTACAAAAAGAAAGTATAAATGTATTTATATCAGTTTTCTAGAAGCCATATTACAAGCTCTGCTTAGTTTGGGACTAGATGGCGTAGTGTATATGTGGTAGAATATTATTATATTATAACATCCATCGTTACTAATATTATTATAGTAATTGGTCTATACTCAATATCTTCAACCTAGCACTTATCCAACAACTTACTACGCACATAACGTTATAAGTAGGAAAAAATATTAACGCCATAACAAAGGCCGATGTCGATTACGCCAAAGCACACACATTATATGAACGACGGCGACGTCTTACCCAGCAAAATAAAAGAGGCAATAATAATAACTACGATATTCCGAAAGGGTAAGTCTCGTTTGCTTAGGGCAGCTATATAACATCCATCAAACATTATCTTTAATCGCCTTGCTGATATTCTTATATGAAGACATTTTTTGCGAATTCCGTCGCCGATCATAGTTTCAAATACAATAATCGATTTTGTTTAGGTAACAGATGTCCTTTTCATAAAAGTATTCGTCTACTATTACTTTTGTGTAAAACAGCATCATCATAGTCATCAATAGCCTTTACTAGTCCACTGTTGGACATAGTCCTCCCCTTATAAAGGAGGTTCAGTGTAAAACATGTTCGGATAAATTTATAAAATATTCTGATAGTGACTGTAATAAGCTTTTTTGTTAGTTATGAAATATGATACACGTAAATTTTTGTCACTGCTGGTAAATGCTTTTATTCGTGTTGATACTCTCCTTGTTTCTTTTTTTATATCTACAAGTTCTAGTATTACAATACCGTATTAATATACAGAATAATATACTGTCTCATATCATCAATAGCCTTTAATAGTCCAGTGCTGGACATAGACCTCTCCTTAGAAAGGAGATTTAGGCATACTGTACCACGCTGGCCAGACGGGTTGGTATAGGATTTGTGTCAAGTTTTCTTTCTCTTTGCGGTTCTGTTGTCATGTGTAGTTCGCTCCTTTAGTCGTCTCTTACGACATCCACGGAATGAATAGGGGTGGTGACACACTGTATTCTTAATCCGTCACCAAACAAACATGTATTGTCTATTACGCACTAATGAGACTCGGTGTTGAAGTTATAATCACATAGCATGCTCCATGTATGTATGTACCTGAGATATCAGTTTTCACTTCATCATTTACTTTGATATTGGACTTGGCGATTAAAATATTGCAATCGGTTATAAAGTAGTAGAGATAGAATTGAAAACAAAACAAGAAACTATACTACTATGTATTTAGAGTTAGCCGTTACGTACATATTTGGAACAAAAAAAAAGGACCCCATGTGTTTAAACACAGTAATTATTTGTAAGGTAATATTTCTAACATCTTTATTTTCTATTTTTCTTTGTTTATCCAAATTGTTTAAACCAAAAAAAAACCAACCAATCTAGTTCCAATTTATGTTATCAATTCTAATAGGGAAATAGAATCGAAAATACATTCGAATTCCATACCTACATAAAACCGCTGACATCATCATCATCAGCCTATCGCAGTCCACTGCTGGACATAGGCCTCTCCCATTGCACGCCACTTAGATCGATTTTGGGCTTCTGGCATCCAGTTCCTGCCAGCTATCCGATTTGATTTTTCAGTAATAAAACCGCTGACGCTCAGACATAATTAAAATTATTTAGTTTAATTAAATAATGTACTAGTATTTGTTAGGGCTCCGGTTGCCGCATTTAGACTCAAAAATGGTCCTTTATGCTTCGAGGAAAGGTTGGCTAGGTGAGCCAACCAAACTTCTTCCAGAAGCAAATTAAATAAAATTATGTATTTAATATAAATGTTGTATAATTATCTTTGTAGTAAATAGCATTGAAAATTGTATAGATGATATTACTGAATATTGACTCAAGATAATTTGTATCGGTAATCATCAATAAATTTATCACATATGATATTCGTATGTCATATAAGAGCATGGACAATTTTAAAGAGAAATATCGTCTATGGATTATTCCTTACTAAAGTATAAATAAGTGCCAAAGGTGCCAGTAATCAAAGATACAATGTTTTTAAGACAAGATAAGGTAATTTATCTCTATAACTTTAGACTTTCAAATCAGTAATAATTTAAAATTGTATTTATTACTCATACAGTATAAATAAAACTTTGCAAATTTTAATACCAATCAATTAGCACTGCCAAAAGTTTCGTACCTTAAAAGTTTTGGAATATTTTAATACAAAGATGCTATGTTTATCTAAAGGAAAGTTATGAAGAACTTAATTTCTGTGGCTATTACCTAAAGGAGGAGTTTCTTAGCATTTTGTAGGAGTCGTGTAAGCGCGATGGATAACGATCACCTTTCAGGATTATTCTGTTTATTGTTAATGTTTATAATTTTGTTAATATTTCCGCTTTCACGATGAACTTCAAACATCAAGAGTTTTAGACTTAATTTTATGACTTCAATTAATGATAACCTTTTTGTTTTATGAATTACCATGGGAATTCAGTTCTAATTGTTTTATTTATTAAGTTAATAATTATTATGCAGAAATGCAGAATTCAAACTAACATGTCTGACGCTAAAACTGAACAGAATTGAACTGAATCTATGTAGGACCTCCTAAATGTCACATTATTTTGGGTAAGTCAGAGTTGGTAATAATATCAATTAATAATAATAATATAATATCTTCATAGTATATGGAAAATTTAATACTTCACTGGCTTTAAATTATAGGCTTCATCTTTTATTAAACACAACTTAAAAATTATGAAACTGCGAACCGGATACGAAACCAAAACTTTTCTGCATATCTGATTTCTTGCAAGGCTTAGTGAATATGAATTAACAAGAAAAATTTACCAGAGCAAAAAAAATATACACGAAAAGTTATTTGCACAACAATAACAACAATAGAGATTGTTATCTAAAAGTATACATATTAGTATATAAGTAGAAATAATCATATTTCCATACCATTACATAATATATGGTATTTATGCCATTATTCGAATTGAAAATTTATTAATTTTGGCGAGAAAAAAAAAATCAATTTTTAGGATTGCCTGAAAACACAAAAGAAGAAGGAAATTATGTGTATGTCATTCTATGATTCGTTATAGGAATAAATAGAATAACTTTTGCAATTTAATTGAAATCAATGTCATTTTTTTTATTCAATAAGCTTTAGAGCAAGTGGAAAACTTCTAAAGTTTTTATTTCATATGCATTGAAAATGTCTGGAAGGACTTTTCATTTGATAGCAAACGATCATCTCGATTCGGTGAGCCAAAGATATCGTTCAAAAGAAAATAATTTTAACTGACTTAGTTTATAAACACGAATTTTGGATTTGTAAGAGTTTTTTTTGTTGCTAATAGCTTTATTGATACTAGCACTTATCATTTATAAGTCATAAAGTTCAGCAATGTGATAAAGTTACAATAATTACCTAAATTTACAAAAAGTGAAAACGAAACGCAGGAAGATGTGGAATGATATATGGAGGATTAGCGGTTGACGGGTTTAAACTAAAATCGTAAACTCAAAGTGTCGGCGCTCAAAACACATATAATTACTACTATCATCTTTTACCGGTTGCCTTTTACGTGTAACCCAACGGTGGCGATGGCCAAAAGAGGGCTATAATTTGATATGTATGTATGTATGTATGTTATCTAACTAAAAAGCTGAAAAGCTGATGATGACTATGGATTATCTATTGCTGGACAGTGAACGTTACGTTCTTTAATTAATATGGTCAGAAGGGTTGTAAATATTATTGTATTTTGTCCTTGAAAAAAAATTGTCCTTAAGGAATTCTTAGAGGATCACTTCACTATAGTTGTATCGATATCTCATCAAAATCTAAATGATACTTCGCATTAACCTGGAATGATCAAATTTGTTGAGAAAAAAGTCTCACAACACAAGTGAACGCATAAACTCGTAAATTTGTTGTTGTCTAAAATAAAAAATAGGGTTTTTCTTGCGACTACATGCTATATTTTATATTTATGACATTAACTGTGACGAATATTATCGTAACATTTTCTAGAAAAGCTTTTGAGTAACTTTTACGTCATATTTAGCGCTAACTCTGATCGTTTTCATTTGAGTCACGGCGTCTGAATAGAAAGTCGTTACCTTGATCGATTGGATTATGCTGTCACCCCTCATCTCTTTCATTTTATTCAAAGCGAATTTTATTTATTAAACTGTCATTAAAAATTGTACAGTTAAATTGAGGTTCTGATTATATTCGATACATTGGCATTCAATAGAAATATAAAATAAATGAATAGAACGAATAACTGAAATTGGCATACGTAAAAAGTTGGAAATCTAGTGTAGCCGTTCAGTCAATTTCACTCAATGAAATAGAGGTAACTGGAATTGAATACGAGGGTGATTAGAGTGTACTGAAATTGATTTATAATACAAGGGTAGATCATCCTTAATGATAACAATGATTCAGAGTATTATTTGACTATATTTTTACAAAGCTACAAAGTGAGTTATGCACCCCGATCAGGATATACCTTTTATGGTATCCGGAAATAATTTAACTTTGAGTATCATAATAAACGATTTTTTATTATATTTAATTTAACATTATTTTGAGTTACGCAGATCACCCTAACAAATGGGGTTAGAGAGCTGCTTTTGCTGGCAAATAAGAGAGCTTATAATATTTATACCGATTTGCATATACATTTCGCGTAGGTATATATTGTGTGTATAAATTTATAAAATGAATGAATGAAGTCTAGAGATAAATAAATAGAATGACAGTATTCTGTAATAAAAAAAAATATGTACAAATGGAAAGAGTTTTGTTTTAAATATTAAAATGAGAAACATCTTGATTTTTTTCATTAATTATTTAATACTATCATCTTTATCTGACTAAACTGATAGGTAAATTGACTATAACAATATTACAACTAAAAGAAATCTTACTTAATTACCATAGCATTTTGTTTTACACATAAAAGAAACAGTAATAAAATGAATCTCTTACAATAGTGCTTTTATTCATTGGTCGGATATTTCATTACTCAAAGATGACAGCTAGCATAAGATACACGAAAATATTTGCAGTAAGTGGAAGCTGAAAGCAAATACATATAAGAACAAAAACAAAGATGAGTATTCAAACGTCCTGATTACCTGAAATGGATAGGCAGGCTCGACTCGATCAATCTCCCATTATTACAAGGCAACATAATCTCGGATTAAATATTACAAGGAAAGGGAAAATGTTCTATCCTAATAGCTGATGTAATATACGTGTGTCGAGTAGACTTTGATCGATGATTGTTACAATTTGAACTGCTTTAAACATATATTACTGTATTGAATAGCTTTTGTAAATTTATTGAATTCAAGTTAATTCATATATTAAGTTTATTATTAATAGACATAATTTTGAATAATGTCTTAAAATCTGTCGTCAATTGTTTTTATACTACTTTTTACCTTAAAACAAAATGTTATGAGTTTTGACATGCATGAAACCGCAAATATAACGCTCGATTAATTATGTCACATTGCCCGGACAGTCTCTGCTTCCTCAAATGTTACCATAGACACATCTAAAGATAATGTCTATTCATTCAGAATGTGAGTGGTAAAAGTTTATATTATTTTAAGTTAAATATTCTGGTATTTTGACAAGTTTAGAAGTTTGGAGAAAAAAACTGATAAAAAAATAGTCTACACAGATATTTAATACTCGTAGTAGATACAGTAACATCGAGCGTCTGCTCCAGAAAGCAAGTTCGTATGTATATATAGATATAAATTGTTTACTTGTTTGTTCATGGTACAATGTTTACAATCTAAAGCTTCATTTTTATACGCTTAAGTGTTCTTTCTTTATGTTTTAAGTAAGTAAGTAATTTTCTGCAAGTAAGTAATTTGTTAAATTATATTCCAGTTGAAGCATCGCCCGAGATGAAACATGTTTTAAACCCCATAATGCACGTTATGACAACGCACCTCCATAAAATAATATTTGTAAACATAGTGTTTAGTTTGTCAACAGCAATTAATTTGAGTGATTCTGTAACGCTTTGTCGCTAACGTATTGATTCACCATATTCCATAACCCTTTTTTCCTGTTCGGAAATCACCTCGGGGTACCCACCAGTTGTTTTATCGGCATCAAACCGACTAAAAACCGCATGCCATCTGGGGTACCAGCAGTCGGGGAACTAGTTCTACCCTAGGAAGCAAATCCCTGGTACCCAGACCATCTACGGCTTGTAGATGACCTCCTTGTGAGTGGGCACCACGGTCTTCCCATTCTACAACCTAAAGGGCGCCTCACCTACACGCCCAGGCCTGCGCTTATGTAGGACAAAGGTCATTCTGCGACCTTCGGCGCCTTAGTCGTGACCTTAATAGATTCAATGAAATATGTTGTTTTTGGTTCGAAAGTCGAGATGTCCATATTTATAACCATCTCTTGCTATGAAACCTTCCACAAAACTGGGTAATGTGGGTTTAAACTACCCTATCAAAAACGTTATCTCGTGACGTAATCTAATGAGTAATGGCGAAGGAAAGGCCAATCATTTAAAGTACTTGTGATAGCCGACTTGCATGCCTGCTAGTTGCTCCCTATATCATAAAAAGAAAATAGCAACTAAGGGTTTTCAAGCAATCTATATTGTTTATATTCAAAATTCAGTACACATAAACTTCTTATGATGATCGAGTTATATTTGATGCAAGCTTCATAAAGATACGGCTATAAAAAATTTAAGACCACTCAAGTTTGTCCGTGTTAATAAAGCTTCCTTGTTTGAAGATTATATTATAAAGAACACTTCCAGGTTACTAATAAGCTGCAGTCCTAAACAAATAACTCACATGTTTTTTCTTATACAAACATAGAAAATTACTTCCCCAAATCATCTGGATCACCACTATATTTTTTTAGCCCCAAGTTTACCTTTATCGTGTCACGATAATTTCAAGTAGTTAGAACTTTTGTGAAAATTCAGGCAACCGCGCGTTGCAGGGCATAAAACGCCTCAGGCATGTGAAAATAAAAAATGTCATTTTTTTGTTAATAGTACTGCTACAACAAAAAATAAAACAATCATCAAATTTAGAAATATAGATACCTATCCTCTTTATTTAAAGAAAAATAGAAATGCTATAAAACTGTATATATTCCAATAAACTAAATGTATCTGGACTAAATGCCAACAGATTATCAATCATCAACATTTTTTTTCTCTTAAGTAAGTTCTGAATAAGTCGGATATGTATACCACATACAAACTTTACACAACTTTGAAGTATGGGCACACGTTTATGTTTCACGTGGTACATAATTTTCCTTTCAAGAATATTCCAAGATAAATCAAAATGTAGCACCAACTGTTCTATAGTTGAATATAGCTCAAACGAGTTTAGTTTACTAACTTTTATAACTTTTCTCTGAGATGACGTTGCTTTGTCCACAGTGACGTCACGACGGTCGTAATTATATTTAATGGAACCGTTTATCGCCATCATTACTGCGACAAACTTTTTATTTGAGTTTTATTCGAAAGCATTATAAGAGCGTAGCATTTTCTAACCACAGTTACCATAATGAATTTATTGCCGACTGTAAGCTTTGCATTTTATTTTAATCAGTTTAATATAACAAAAACGTATCTATTACTGCTTTTTAAGTTGAAGCAATAATTGAATACGCTTATTTATTTCTTTGAGCTCTTTAAAATTAATGGTCTGTAAATATACATGTACAATGACTCCACGAATGGCATAGCGGTCTCCTCGCAGCTTCCTACTCCGCTGTGTTTTGAAAAAGAATGTGGCGACAAGCCTATTCAATGAAAGCTTACTTCCATTTCATCTAACTCAAACACAGTGAACTTCGAAGTTCTGATCTCTGCAAAGAACAAAGTTTTCACGCCGGTTAGTATGTATACTATTTTCCTAAAAAACAAACCTTGGAGCGCAGCCGACCAGTGTGCCAGAGTGACATAACACACCAAGATGCAGCATTAGTAGTTACTCCATAGTATAGTTGTATGTTTGTTAGATAACATTGCAGTATGTGCCTTTGGATATTGCTATTGATGAAAACCGAGAGCTTGATTTTTTAAGCTTACAAACATAATTAAAAAACAGCCAAAAGGCCAAGTTCTCTATTACCGATATTAAGTGGGGCTTGTTCCTATTGCCGCTTTTATATCCATAAACGACTGTCTACAGATTAACAAAACATTTCAAGTTAAAAAAAATACTTGAATCCTTTATCAATATGATGTTAATCTAATTATTCCGAACGAAATGCTATTAAAGCTTACTAACGTATGAGACCTGCCATGCCAAACCAATACAGGGTCTATATTACTACATATACTACATCATTTATAATTAGCCTAACCAATAAATGGGTGTATATTAGCGACGGGGTACCATTCAAAGCGGAAAAGCCATTAACTGCTAAATAATTATTAAATGTAAATGTAGCTGTATTCTTTAAATATTACTAATAAATACTTGTTGTAGTCCATAAATTGACTCAAAAACAGCAAATAATTACATTTATTTAATTTTAATTCTGAAATCAATTATCCCGCTATTAGTCATTATCAACGTGACAGTCCATTTATCTCACGGCGCCTGATAATACTTAAACTATATATCTACATACACTTAGGGTTTTGGTTGATTTGTAGATAACAGGCTTATATAACATACGAGTATGTACATTTATACGATACTCAGAAGTTGCCTAGTAATCTCATTAAAATGATGATAGTGTAATAATCTTTTGGCGTCGTTTATTGTACAACTAGGCCTTCAAATAGAAGTCGATATTAACACGTTCATTATACAAATATAAACGAGCAGATGAGGCACCTGATAAAAAGTGACTACTGCGGAATTAACTAATTAATTAAGTTAACAATTTACGATTATTTTTTCTACATTTTAAAGCATTAGTATTTAATTTAAACATTTTATTTAAGTTACACAGTATAAGTTTATGTGCATTTATCTGATCTTTAATTTTTTTTTTGTTCTAATCATAACAAGACCACATAATTTAATTGACATTTGCATAACTAATATTGCTTTGAAATATTAAAATCTATGTCAGTCTATAGCCTACTCAGGTACCATTGCTCATGTCAGAATTTGATCCAGATAAACGTGATTTATATTCTTGAAAAGTACATTTGTTCATATTTTATGAAGCAAACTTAGAACTTAGATGTTGTGTAACTGTTGTTACTAGTAACAACTAGCAACAGCCTACCAGCTAATATTTTTTTCCTCACTACCACTTTAGGCTATAATTTGAAAATAAAAACTATTAATAGCCATTCTTTTTATTTTTAAAATGTTTAGTTTAGTGCTTTAAAGATTAAAAAAATAAATGAAATTAGAAGACAGGATAGGATAGACAATAATAATAATTCAAGCGAGCAATGGCCACGATCGCAACAGTAACAAGCGTCGAGTTTGGACAGAGGTGATATAATTAAATTTTACTATAGTCGTCCTTTGTAACATTGTGGGTAAGGGTTGGTACACGAAGAAACTGAGCTGACGCTTGCGCTAGTACAAAAACATATATGGATACGACTATTGAATATCAATATCCACCTGTGACAATGGCCTCAAATTCTGTTCAGGTTTACAACAAAAAAAGGACACGGGCCACGTTGTTAGTTTTCTGATAACTACGTCCATATAGTTACAATATTGTTATTGTAAATACGCTCTACTTAACTCCATGTTTAAGCTGTTACCTTTTTCATATGATTATGTCCGTGTGGTGACGGATTAAGAATACGGAATGTCATCACCCCTATTCATCCCGTGGGTGTCGTAAGAGGCGACTAAGGGAACAAACTACGCAGGACAACAGCACTGCAAAAAGAAGGAAATCTTGAAACAAACCCTATACCAACCCGTCTGGCCAGCGTGGTATAGTAGGCCAAACCCTCCTTTCTAAGGAGAGGCCTATGTTCAGCAGTGGACTAGTAATGGCTGTTGATGATTATGATGAGTAAGAAACTTATGCACATCATCCTTTCTCGCTACGGCTAGATGTCACCCTCTGACCCATTGTATTTACCATCTGCTCAAAAACTTTTAAGACTTTAGTAACTGTGAGCTCTAAATCAGCGCGGTATTGACCCACAAAATTAGCATTGGGTATTATGAAAGTATTTTATTTTTTTATGATACTAAATTAATTGTAAGTTTAGGTATAACCTTGTATAATTTGCTATTTTCTTTTCTCAAATAATCAGGATAGCTTAGTCCGTTGTCTATAATATTACACTGACAATAATAAACTTACACTTTCTAATACTAAGTAATTATTTTATGGTGACTCCTCTTTTCAAAATAATTATGTAATTTTTATATTTTCGTCACACTACTATCATCGTATAGCAGAAAAATCTCTTAGACCAATATTTACAAAAGCTGTGTCAATTGTTTCAGTGAAGCGGAAGGAAGGCATGTGGGGCGGCGGTGCGCAGTGCGTGCACGCGTCTTTGCCGCGCGGCGCGCGATCGCAGCCTGCGCCCACGCTTAGCGGCGCCATCGCCAGCCGCCGCCCGCCCAGGTAAATATATACTTGTGGCGACTTTCACATACGGTGAAACAAAGAATCCTACTAAAACGCACACCGAACTATGGAGTAACTGCTAATCCTGTATCGCGATATGAGGAATTCGATTAGCATATATAGAACTTCCCATCATCCACATCAACCGTTAGGCCGTGGCCCGCCAGGCATGATCACTTCGCCTGCATCGGCATGACACCAGTTCCTCCACATACTAAATAATAAATATCCCGTCAACCAAGACTGGCATTGGGTATCTTCTACCACAGTCGGTAGAATAGGATCGAAATGTCGGGTAAAAATAAAGGTACCTTATGAACGTGTTACAGTAATTAATTTTAGAGTTACATTTTTGACTGGAGCTTTTGAACAATGGCTTAGGAAACTAAAATCTAATAAAAAAAATAAAGATAGAAATAGAAAAAGGAGTAGTATACAAAAGACGACTTTAAGGAAATTTATCTTCAAACTACCAACAGTAACATAAATAATTCTTAAACAAAGAAGAGATTAAAATGATAAATCTAAGGAAATGGTAGTCGCTTGAATGATAGTGACACGTGGATAGCGAAAACATATCTAGCAACTTAACACACAACGTTTACATTGAAGTCGAACACTGTGGTGTACGAGTATTAGTGGTTGGTACCGCCGCGCACGCCGTTATCGCGGCGGTACGACCCGTTTTTGAGGATTGTCTCGAGAGGCATCACGGAACCCTCTCATACCGGCACAAAGGATGCTTCGAAGATCACTTGTCTGATTCGCAAGGAGCCAACGCCTGAGTGCTACCACTGCGATGGCTGGACCGTGGACATGGCGCTCCTCACGTTGGCAAAATGCCCGGCGAGGGTGGAGCAAAGGCGTGGCGGCCATCAGAGTTGAAATTTTCTCGCTCTGTAACATGATTGCCGCCGTGGTACGGAGCGAGAGTGTGTGGAACTCCACCGTATCCTTCTGTGAGCAAGTTATGATTGCGAAGGAGATTGCGTAGCGGGACCGGGAGAGGTCCTAGCAGAAGCAGGCCGGGGTAGTGGTGAGATGCGCTTAGGAGCGCACGCTCCCTTTCGCGAGCACAACGGGGACATGGTTCCCACACAGGAGGGGGTCATCTACACGCCGTAGATAGCCCGAGGTACGTCAAGGTTACCAGGGATTTCCTTCTAGGGTACACCTGGTTCCCCGGCAACTGGTATCCGAGACGCCGTACGGTTTTTGGTCGGTTCGAGTTCGACATCACCACCCCACCGGTGGGTGGTATCAGAGGGTGTTTCCGCACAGACACAAAAAGAAATTAAAACGGTCGGCATAGCTCCAAAACAAAGTCGGAACAATCATTTTGTCAGATATTTCACAGTCCTCATATATCTAGCACCTTTTCTTTGGATCTATCGTTTATCTCATATTTATTAAAGAATTATATACGTTGTTGTTTGTACTTTGAGCATAGATAGTAGCTAAGTATGTAGTGGCATTATGAGTGTTGTCTTATTTCTTCGATTTAACTTAACAAGCTATAAATAAAGATTGATGATAAATAACTAAAATATCAATCAAACACTTACTTAAACGTGGCTATTTTTCATATTATTTCAGGCCGACTCCCCCGTCACCAACTTTAGTAGCTCAAATTGACTCGTCGGTAGCCTGCCTGTGGCTGTTAACTCCTTTATCGGCTGGGACAGCCGTGGTAGCAGTTCTTGTAGCAGTCTCAACGAACAATTGGCTGCACACGCAAGAGAATATGCTGAATCCGTCTTTCAACGGGACCGGTAAACACAGCTTAGTCGCTAAACAAACTATATCTGGATTGTGGAGGATATGTCATACAGATCGTGAGTACCTATAATTTAACGGATTTTAGTTTTATGAATAACTAGGAAAACAATTGAAAGTTATAGATCCAAGTTCTCAATGACCAGACTAAAAAAAATTACTAAGACTTTTTTTTATTTATTGCGATAAAAGAATATAAATATAAATCTTTATGTACAGTACACGTATAATAATATCTAGGAATATTAACGAATCGTCATCATCATCGCCCTCCACTGCTGGACATAGGCCTCTCCCATTGCACGCCACTTAGATTGATTTTGGGTTTCTCGAATAGTATAGTCAAATCAAAATAGCTATATTCCTTTCTTAAATATTTAATAAATATACTATAAGTTCTTGTACATGTTTAATAAATGTATATTCTTCCATTATACATACATAGGTATATTTTTCTAGACTTACAAAATATATAAAGAATATGTAATACTGAACAAACGTGATGATGATATTTTAAGCAATTGCTTAGCATCTATCGCGTGCCTTGAGCGTGGAGACCGAATCCAGAAATTCCGTAACAAAAATAACCTAACACACCCAGCGTGATACTTTTTAGTTTTGCCATCTATCGATGAATAGCAGAACTTTTAATGACTTTTTTGAAATATCACGCTTGTCTCTTTAGTTCAGAAACTCGCCTCTAGGTGGCATTGGTTGTATCGGCGTTACTGCGCATGCGTAATCCCCCTCTTCGCCCCGCAATCTAATTAATATCAAAGAAAAAAAAAACTGCATAAATAAAATAAATAAATAATTATAATTGCATGAGTTGATAAAAAATTGTATGCAATAGCTTTACCGCGGCAGTCCCCGAGTGCCACACGTCTTTTTTGTTTAAAAAAGAATATTAGTTTTGATAATTTAATTTACCTAACAGTGGATTGATTAAAATTCTAATTTCACATACACACTAGAGTGTGTACTCTGCTATTCTCACTCCTTATTTTAACAGCATATAGCTGTCAGACATCCCACGTAATACCCAGTTTTTACACAATAGAGTACGTAACTTCCGCATGTGTCGCGGGGCTACAATGCGTTCGGTTTCCGCGACGTGAAGCTCGGGAAATGCATTGTCCCACTGTCCGAGGCCGGCCCACTTTCATTCCGTTTACAAAGTACCCTGATGCATCGGTTTTGCCATTTATAGCTCGGCCATTTCTTTCTTCAAACAGACCTGATATGTTTTTGAGGTTACTGGTATCGATTGAGTTCTGTCCTCAATAATATTAACATTGTCACAATGACGCAAAGTAATTTGGTAGTTAAAATAATAAAAAAATTCTGTAAGCAAAACGAATACTTACCATCGTAACTTTACTTACTTGCGTTGATTCCGTTCATCAGACTTATTTTAGTAGATAATAAATACATACCTATCTATAGATATATATATATATTATAATAATATTATGCTGCTATTCCTAAATTTTTTATTGAAAGTACATATTTTTTATTATTAAATTATAAGTTTACTTAAATAGGGTTTATCTTATTAGTGATTATAAAAAAAGAGTAATTACGACGTTCCAATATCAACATTGTAAAAAACTATGCAAATGTATGGACAACCGAATCTTATTTATTGTGTGAAGTATGTCATTTAAAGGCATTTTTGCTTTTACTTCTAGTATCTAATAACACGCTTTAACCATCTGATCATCGGTATCTATTATTGTCATTCCCGAGTCATTTTTTGATGAATTTTGTTAATACAATATGAAAAAAAAGCAATTAAAGTAATTTGTTTTCTATTTTCAGCTGGCAGTACAGTATTCCGGTGTGTCGATATACCGTATTTTCCGCTGTCACAGTATACACCAGACCCGAGTGATTCTACTAATGCTATACCATGTAAGTATGTTCACAGATAAATCGAGCTTTTTAACCGACTTCAAAAACAGAAAAGAGGAGGTTATCAATTCGTCTGTATTTTATTCAGTATGTTTGTTACGCGATATCTCCGTCTCCGTCGTATGGCTCCCGAAGTGGTCCCTTTACCACCAATTACCACCACTCCAATTACCAGCAAACTAAGCAGGACAACAGCACTGCAAAGAGAAGGAAAACTTGAAACAAACCCTATACCAACCCGTCTGTCCAGCGTGGTATAAATAGTAGGCCAAAACCTCCTTTCTAAGGAGAGGCCTATGTCCAGCAGTGGACTAGTATAGGCTGTTGATGATGATGATGATGACCACCACTCAATTTTGACCAATTTTAGAAAATTAATTAATGTGGAAAACAATATATTTTCGGATTCAAATGTAACATCTTACTACCTTATCTTAGTAAAGTAACTAAGTACTTTTTAAATAATACTGAATCTAACAGGCAGGCAGAGCCCGTACTATGGTAACCAGACTAAAACACATAAAATGGTCGTGCTCATCACACAATATATGTGCTGAGTAGAATTTGAACCCACGACCTACAGCTTAGTCAGGGTCACTAACCACTAAATCAACAGGCCCTTCACGGAAGTTCGAGTAGATAATATCGAAAAATAACTTGTTTCTAAATACTTGCAATACTTTGTTATATATATTGTTTGCTATTTCAGATGTGGTGACTAGGTCGGCTGCTCCGCTTTTACTAGCAGTATTCACTCAGGCGGTCGGGGCGTTATGCTGTGTTCTAGGCCATTGTGTCAAAGGAAGACGTCTCTGCACATTCATCGCTGGCGTTCTTTTTATAATTTCTGGCAAGTGCGCGAGATTAACTACATATTATTATGTCTTTATGATTCGATTAACAATATTGTTGATTAATAAAATCGAAACAAGGTTAACTCAGACCATTGCAAGTTATATATGTTTTACGTATAATATTTAAAAACCTCAATACCAATAACCACGATGACCACTGACGAAGGTATAAATATATCAATACACTACAACATGAAAATAACAATATTTTTAAATTTCTTATTTTTTAATTATTTCCAGTACCTACTGGTTCAACCTACTTACCGAACAAATCTACAATTCTATTTTTCTATACAAATTGAAACATTAAAAATTATTAATGACCTATTATGTATTATTTTTTTATTTACAGGTTTAATAATGCTGACCGGGATTGTCATGTACATATCTGTATTCAAATCACAATTAGGCCACAAGTTACGTTATATGACTGTATTCGACACACCAAGAATGTCTTACAGTTACGGTTACTCCTTTGGACTGTATATCAGTGGCTTTTTGGCTGTTGAGTTAGCAGGCACTTCGGCAATATTTCTATTTCTACAGTGGTACCAAAAAGACTGGATAACAGAGCTCACAGAGAAAGCTAAAGCCGACTGTCGGGCTTGGGATCGTGAGTATGCCTTCTCCGAGTTTAGAGAACGCGATTCTACACTGTTAGAAAGGCGAATGATGAAAAGAGACACGTATCCACCCTCAGGATCGTCAGCTGCTACGCCACGAGAGCGGCGGCGCTTTGTATTTGACGGTGACGAATTGCCTCACTGTTCTATACACAATAAAAACAGAAGAATTAATTTAAGTTCAGCGTCATTAAAAGATTTGTCAACGTCTACGTTGTATGGATTTCCTGCAGGGCCTCGCCCTACAGCTTGCGATAATTACTTCGAAGAGTTCAAGGAGGTTCCTCAAAGCGCAAATACATTGAGTGGTCTAAGAAGTGCATCGATATTCCAATCTCAGGCCTCTGTTGCGAGCGGGCGCTTTCTGGATACTTCTGCTGTCGAACCACCGCCATCACGTGAGGAGGAGATGGTTACATTTGGTGCGGGAGCTCGGGGCGGTGAGGAACCACCTCCGCCACGTCACGATCGCGCTGTTGGTACCGATCCTTACCGTAGAACGACACCAGTTTGATCCGAGACCTTGGGTTTTCAACCCCTGAATATAAAGCATATCGAGAAGTGATAAGTGACTATGCACGTGTTCTCTACTAAATAGTTAATGATTGTACCTAGCAGGTTACGGATACAATTAAGAAGTGTCTTTATAAAAGTACTTAGGTGCATACGTGACTTGTGTTATAAAACTTTGAATTGTTACAATTCCTGAAATAAACACTGCCATTTGTCTATAATTATAGTATTTTATTGTGTTATTATTTTGTGTTTAATCAAATGTTGTTCTACTCCTGCACATTGCAAGCTATACTCTATTTTCTATTTTTGTTATGTATGTTATCTCACAACAAATTAAATTTATCCCATGGGTTTCATCGAGATAATCAACCAAGTTAATTGCTAAGATAGCATCATAACATGACTACATGAAATTAATAAATCGTTTTAAGAACTTTGTACCAAATTGACAATTAAAAAGTGAAATACGTTAACAGTAGTTTTAATATTGTTTCATTTAGTATTTTTATTTTTGCCACAAAATTATGTTTATTTTAGGATTTAATACAGTATATTTACTATAGTGTTATCAATATTTATAAAAAAAGTAAACTGGCTGGTTTTTCACCGGGATTATTCGGGTAAAAGTATGAATTTAAAAAATACTTTAGAAAAATTCAGTTTGTGGCAAGTTGTTTAAAAAACCCGGTTTATTGAAAACCAATTGTTTTTGTTATTGAAAAGCAAAAAGTATGCGTTTGTAGTGTGAGAAAAACGAAGAAAATGTGATGAAGTCAATTTCGTTAAAAATCTAAGCACGGTTTTTTGCCCTTCATTGTATATGTTTCAGCACAATTTGCTAAAATGTTAAAAAAGGTTTTGCGGATTAACGGTGCGCGATCGGTAAGAAAGCATCCTACGACACAAAAAGGTTTTATTTTTCGTTCAGAGTCACCCTACATAATTTTTCTTACCACTGCATAATTATAAATCTCCCAGATGCATGACAGCGCCAGCTATTCAGTTAACTATTAATTAACTGAATAGCTGGCGCTGTCATAAACAGTTAATTTATACAGTGCATAATATGCGCCATCTGGACCAAGGTTTACGAATTAACCAAGGAACGGATAGAATTCCAAACGTCAACCCTCTGTCAATCTGTATTTCACAGGTACTAAGAGTACAACATAGTTGTACTCACTGCCCATAGATGGCATTATTCGAGACAAACTGTAGATTTCAGATTCAGCGGGGCAACCTATGTGAATCCAGTAGATATTTTTTAAAACCATTGTACATACACTAGGTATATTTTTTCACTTCGTATTGCTTTCTTCTTTGTGGAGTTTAGTATTTATTAGGCTGTAATGCAGTCTGGATTAATTGATTAGCTTTAACTTCGTAGTTTTTTTATTCCATCGCTTGTGAAAACCGGGACTCATACTATTATGGACTGTTTTTTTTTTTCCAAAAATTAAAACCACCTTGCCGAGGGAGAGCCATGCACGTGTGGGCGGGTCAACGCATGAAGTAGTTTGTGCTGAAACTGGTTGTGTTTTATTTGATTTTTAATAAATTGCTATAGGGAATCACAATATATGTTAAGCAATATTCAAATATAATTATATTATAAACAAAATTAATTTATGAAGTCTTGTACTTTGCATCTAATATACCTGCAAGAGAAGAGTAAATTATGAATAGTTGGAAAGAAGCCACCACTTCTATAAAACTTTTGACAAATTGAGAAGCCTCTGGACTGTGACTATCTTTTATCAAAAAGTGTGCATAATATATACTCGTAGATATACATCGACGAAATTAAGGTTTGTTGCAGATTTTTATAATAAATGTTATCACCTTAAATACTTAAACATCATTTTAAATATGGATTTTTCACGTATATTTTCATAATAAACACATGAGGGTAAATTCACGAAAAAAAAATAGACCATTCTCGAGGTGTAAAAAAAAACTACTTCCAAATTTTTTAAAGTGCCTACTTTAAAAAGGATAAATAGTTATAGTAAATAGTAATACTCGTAATATGCTTACTAACCTCCGATTATGATGTCTAACATATTACGGGTTATGTTTGCCCCTCTGGGGAGAAGAATTTGCATGTTTTTTTTAAACGTTTACTTTTCGTAAATCTTCGGAAGGCGTACTAATAGTAGCATCACTGAAATCTCTCTTCAAAAAATTGAAAAATACAATTCCCCGTACTTGTTTCCACGCTGTATTAACTAGAATTCTGCTAAACTGGATTCTGGCTTAACTTCATTGAAAGTTTCAGAAACCGTGTAGTTTCATACCCACTTCCACGACATACAACGTAATGACATAACCATTTTTAGTTCTACTAGTAAGTACCACATGCTTAATTGAAATTACATAAAGAACAAATTGCATAATAACATATGGACCAAGTATGTAAATTTTGCAATAAAAAAATACTTAATAATAATGTAACTTGTAATTCCGGCAATTGAGTTTATAAGGTTAAAAATAATTTTGTAGCTATCAGCTTATATATATATATTTAGGATTCAGATTCACAAATCAATAAAAAAAAACAATTATCTTACACGCTAGAGATCATTTAATGAACTAATAAAATCTAGAAACTAATAATCTCATTTATTGAACACTCTCATAGCATAAATTTCAAAATAAAACACCAATCACTTATACAAATCAACTGTTATCTACTTACAGAGTTTTATAAGGCTTTTCAGCAACTGAAATTATAATTACAAACACTCACAAATCGCGTCGACAACTACCGTCCCGTACCGAAGCCAATGAGCAAATGAACGTTTTTCGGGCGTGCACCGCCTTTTATAGGAATCGTTTGTTTATTAAAAATGAGTTCCCTAAATCGGCCTATCCTGACAAAGCGTCGTCCTCGATGCGGTCTTCATGGTGCTCGGCTAGTACTGGTCCCAACAATGCAGCTGAAGAGTCTCTACCAAGTCCAGCCATCTCAGTAGCGGGTTGAAGTGCTATTGATGGTGACCCTGTGTTGGGGTAACTTATTTCGTCCTCTGAAATATGAACGCATCTTAGAAACTGCAATAATGGTTTTCATAGTGTAGGCTACACACAACATGCAATTTTATGTAAGAAGGCTTATAACTAGTGAGAGCTCTCAAGATTGTGTCCCTGTTTTCTAGGCCCGCGATGCTTTTACTGATCCAATGCTGCATCTGTGAACAAATCAGACAGAAGGCGTCCCCTCTGTCTGAGGTTGACGGAGGCATCTCTGAATCGCACGTCAACACTTCAGTCATTTAGTTCATTTAGAACAATACCTCTCGCTATAGGTATGTCTATTTGGACGGAGGCATCTCTGAATCGCGCGTCCTTTATGCATTGCAAGCAATCAGTCATGTTCGTGTGGATGGAGGCATCACTGAATCGCACATCCAACAAAGTTCATCATTTAGTTAAATGCATTTACCACCTGGCAACGCAGCCTGCCAGCGGAGCGCATAAAACCAATTCAATACTCACCCTCAAAAAAAGCTGCACATGATTCGGGACACCATTCTCCGTTCCAGGGTATCATGTACTCAGCAGCCGCTTGTGTGGTTTTGCCATATGAACCGCTGATGAGTTTCAACTGGTAGCGACCACTAGGTAATACTTTGAGCACCCTATACGGTCCGCGCATGCCAGGGTCTAGTTTTCCTGTGGACTGAGAATATTTAATTACGAAAACCAGGTCGTTAACGTTATATGCGCGTGGTGTTCGCCGTTGCCGGTTGACATGAGAATCTTGTTTGGCTTGGTTTCGTGTCAACAGTTGGCGAGCTCTTGTTCTGCACAGCTCTCGCCAGCCTTCGTGGTTTTCGGACATATCGATGGCGACGTCACGTATTAGCGTTCGAACGATAGGTGTCGTGGCGTCAGTGCCCACTAGAAGCTTCAGTGCTGAGGCTTGTGTGGTTTTCTGCTTGGTAATGTTAAGAGTGAGTTGAAGTCTCCATAGTTTTTCTGACCACTCCGCGTGTCTATAATTGGTTTCAATACGGATCATGTTCAGAACGGTTCTGACGTATCTTTCTACCTGTCCGTTAGCATTGTGCATCTCAGGTGTTATAAAATGGATATCACAACCAAACTCGGTCAACAGAGTAGAGAACTCTGAGGACTCGAACATTCTTCCGCGGTCAGCTACTACAAGCTTAGGAACGCCAAAGAGTGAAATTGTGTTACAGAACGCGCGTTTAAGCTCACTAGCATCCTGCTTACGAATCGGATATAGCAAACAGAACTTTGTAAACGCGTCTACTACTAGCAAGACGAATTTGTAACCGTTAGATTCGGGTAACGGACCAAGTACATCTATATGCAATGTTTGGAAAGGGAGACCGGGTTTTTCCCAAGATGTAATCGGTTGGTGAGGGGCTCTGGGTACACGTTTATTGGACACGCACACAAGGCAGTGCTTTATATACTTTACTACAAATTGGCGAAGTCCAGGAAACCAAAAATATTTGAGGATTAAGTCTATGGTTTTCTCTGCACAAATGTGCTCATGCTCGTCGTGAAAAATTCTCAGTAAACTTAACCGGTGTCCCTTGGGGATAAAGCAAAGTAGTCTGGCTTCCCCACCCACTGGTGTGTATCGATAATAAAGTAGCTCATTCTGCCGCACATATCGTTGAGGATCTAATTCTCCGTCCTGTAATTTCTGTAAAATGCCCTGTGTCTCATCGTCTGCCGACTGAGCAATCTGCGCCCAGTTGCGTGGTCTAGAAATCTGGTGTACTTTGGTAGTGACTGGGTTTCGACTTAGGTAGTCAGCATGTGACATCATGGTACCTTTCCTATATTCAATACTAAAGTTAAAATCTTGTAAGTAGATCCACCACCTGGCGACGCGTGGGAGCAGGTCCTTCTTCTTTTCAGTCGCCTTGAGAGCATTGCAATCGGTAACTACTTTAAAGTTTATTCCTACCAGATAGTGACGAAAATTCTGCAATGCTTTCACGACCGCCAGAGTTTCCAACTCGTAAGAGTGGTACCTGCTCTCGGCACCCTGTGTGGCTTTACTGAAATAGGCGACCACGTGCTTCTTACCGTCTGTCTTCTTCTGCATCAATATAGCACCATAGCCGACGCTGCTAGCGTCGGTATGTACTTCTGTAGGCAGGGACTGATCGAAAATGGACAATATTGGTGAACTAGTCAAACAACCTATTATCTCTTGCCTAGCATTCTCTTGTTCTATACCCCAACAGAAACTTACATCCTTTTTTAATAAACGTGCTATGCAAGCGGTTTTGGCTGCATAGTCTCGGATGTACCTTCTAAAATATCCCGCCAAACCCAGAAATTGTCGTATTTGTTTCACGTTACGAGGTACCGGTGCATCAACTAGGGCTTGAATTTTATATGGGTTCGGCCTAACCTGACCCTGACTAACTACGCGCCCCAAGTATTCGACCTCCATTGACAAAAACGAGCATTTTCTTAGGTTAATTGAAAAACCCGACTCGGTTAACGTTTCTAGCACCTTCTTTAATAAACAAAACCCTTCATCTACACTGTTACTCATACACAGGACATCGTCGATATAGACCAGGACGTTGCCAGTCTCGATATGGCCGCGAAGGGTGTCGTTAATAATTCGTTGATACACTATGGGCGAATTCGTCAGACCATAAGGCATTCGGAGATACTCAAAATGTCCTTCCGGTGTGACAAATGCCGTCTTATGGATTGAACCGTCTTCAATAGCAATTTGGTGGAATCCTGTGGCCATATCAAGGCTGGTGAAGTATTTAAAGTTACCTAATCTATCTATGTGATCGTCTATAAGTGGTAGGGGATACCTGTCTCTAACAGTTAGACGATTGAGTGCTCTATAGTCGACACACATCCTATCGCTTCCGTCCTTTTTCTTTACCAGTATGATAGGACTTGCATACTCAGAATTAGACTCACGAATAATGCCTTTATCTTTTAAGTCATGTATGATTTCTCGGACTTTAAGTTTCTCCGAATGTGACAGCTTGTAAGGTCGGTAAGCAACGGGTGTATTATCAGTTAGTTTGATAGACATCTTGCCGGTGGTAACAGTAGTCGATGCAGTGCCCGAAATGAAGTAACTAGAGAACTGCTTTATTAAGGTTGTAAGGCGTTCAAGTTCGTAGCCCTTAAGAGGTGTATTGATCTCCGGGACCTCACCGACGGATACCGCGTGGACGTTCCCCTTAACGGCTCGAGTTAAGTACTGTCTGTCTTTGGTCCGCACGTATGTGATACCATCACGGTTTAGGATATCAGTTCCTATAATAACGGGCGTAGTCATACAAGACCCTGGCACCACTACAAAGTCAGCCTCAATAGAAATATTATCGAACTCAATCGTTAGCGTTACAAAAGAATCCGCATGTATGGCAGTGTCGCTAATTCCCTTCAAAACATAACTCTTGGGTTTCCGTTCACATGCAAAATGTTTCAATGCATCAGAGGAAACCAATGAGATATTTAAGGCACCACTGTCAATTAGAACATCCACGGGGATGCCCTGTATAACCGCAGTTGTGAGGTCATTATTTTGTGGGGAACCAGCCACTTGTGTGCTACATAAATTAATATTTTTCTTATTACGAGAGCCTGACCTTTCCTTAGCAAAACACACGTCTTCACTATGTCCAGGTTTTTTACAAAAATTACAGACTAATTTATTGGCATTATTAGTGGTAGGACTAACGTTAGAAGTATGGTCGGTTTTTGACTTTTTGGGACAACGGTGAGATTTATGCCCACGTTGTTGGCAGTTAAAGCATCGCAGATTCAATGAGCGATTAAGAGACATTGGTTTAGAAATAGAATTTAGATTCTCAGGTTTGGTGCGGGTAGGTTTCACATAAGTAGATAAAAATGAAACTAAGTCATGAATTCCTAGTTTAGCATTAGCGGCCGCAGCCCTAACCTGAGGATCCGTAATGCCGCGAATAATTATTAAGGTTATTAGCTCGTCACTTAGTCCCCTAACAATTTTAAGACGTAATAATGTCCTTCTTGCATACTCGGCGTACGTGCTGTATTTATCGGAGGTGACATGCATCGCATCATATAGGATATTCGCGTAATCGAGCTTTTGTGGACACAAAGGTTTGAATTCTTTCACGAAATTGCTCTACGTTCGGTCGTCAGCAAATGAACGTTTTTCGGGCGTGCACCGCCTTTTATAGGAATCGTTTGTTTATTAAAAATGAGTTCCCTAAATATATATATATTTATGTATCTCCCGTCTTATTAAGAAGCAATATATATAATCTGTCGTAACAAGAATCTGTCCAAACCAGAATCTGTCAGAACCAGAATCTGTCCAAACCAGAATCTGTCAGACGAATGAGGGAAATCATTGACGGAACGGTCCGGCATGTCTTTACTATAAATTTTTATAATTCAAACTCCAACTCCAACTTCCTCAAGTGAGGTACAATAAGACGCGTTTCGTGTTCCCTGTTAAAGGAAGGATGCAGTCTGGCGACACACTACTACAACAACCGCAGCGAGTACTTGCCATCAGGGTCATAACAGGGTACCACACGATCTCCTTTGATGCGGTGAGTATCCTAGTCGGAACTCCACCGTGGGACTAGGAGGCGATAGACCTTGCGGCTCTGTATTAGTAGGGCAAGGAGGCATGGGAGTTGGGTCGGCGTCCTCAAGAAACCGAGGACCAGAAATCCCAACTCCACCAGGTCCTCGTAGAGGAGTGGAAGGAACGACTTGGGCAACCGAGTGCCGGGCACCATGGGGTACCATGGATTTCTTCTCTAGGGTATACCCGATTCCCCGGCTACTGGTACCCGAAACGGCGTGCGGTTTTTAGTCGGTTCGATTCCAACATAACCACCGGTGGGTGGTATACAAGGGGATATACGCACAGAAAAAATAAAAATAAAAAGGTAGATAAAAATTGAGATTTTATGTGTTTTTAGTGTATTTTAGTAAGGTATTGTCTAATATGTACTTACAAACTGTTCATACAATATTAGAATAACGGAGTTGGGGCCTGGGTTACAAATGTGACCTTTCTTAGTTAAAATATTATCATCCAAAAATTTAAAACAATAGGTAAAATTTTCATAAAATAATGATAAGGAAATTAATACCTACTTTATAATTATTGCCGTGAGTATTTTAATTTTCGAAAACTGTCGCTCCATTCTTATATTTTCTAAAATGTGATGTGTGATGTATTTAGCATGCAGCAAAGCAGCTCCTCCATGAATTTGTATGAATATAAATTAAGTTACAACATTTGACACCTCTGTAACGAATAAAACACTTACTCGCTATTCAGGGATATTTAGAAAGCGAACTTCTGGAAGGTAGCGTTTGTGCACCCGATCCCTAAAAAGGTGACCGTTCTGACAAGTCTAACTACAGGCCTATAGCCATAACTCCTCCGTTCTCTAAGATTATCTTTTCGTCTTTCTAAACCACCGGTGGGCACAGGCGATCGAGACCAAAGGAGAGGCTTGTACAGTTAGTTTGGACATAGCGAAGGCCGTCGATAGGGTCTGGCATAAGGCGCTTCTCTCGGAGCTCCCTTCCTTTGGGCTTCCCGAGAAATGGAATACAATGAAGATATTTTTTATTTCTATGGTAAAACACAAGGTTTATATGGTAAAATACAAGGTTTATATGGTAAAACATAAGGTTTATATTGGATTCTTAGTAAAAAGAATATCAGATATTCCAAGGAATATCAGATATAATCGCAGTGCTTAATATAGTCAGAAGCCACAAGCCAAACAACTGACATCGATTATACGCCCAGCGAACAAGAAACAAATTCAGCAAAAGATCAATTTTATAATAATAGGTTGTACTAATAGAGTTGATGCAAAAGAAGAACATAAATATAATCCTAATGGGGGTCTTTAACGCAAAGGTTGGCAGCAAATCAAATAAAGACGAATTTATCTTAGGCGGTTACAATAGTGGTGACAGAAAAGACAACGGAAATAGACTTATAAATTTTGCTTTTGCAAATAATAATGAATAGTTTCTGAAAAAAAAAAAAGAAACTGACATAAAGTGAGATTAAGTGGACATGGGTGTCCCCAAATAGTAGAGGTAAAAATGAAATCGATTTCATACTCAAGAAGAAAACAGATATTTACTGTCGTAGACGTAGTGAATAAGTAAAATTTTAACACTGATCATAGAATGGTGAGAGGAGTTTTACAATAAACGAACGAAAAATCAAGGAAACATAATATCTTTGCAACAAAGAAGATCAATACAAGATCAATCAAGATCCATCCTCCAAAGAAATCAATAGAAGGATAAGCAATACTTGGAAGCGGTACTGGACACTACAAGAAATAGTTAAAAATGAAACCATACCAATGTCT
The DNA here is from genome assembly GCA_902825455.1 of Arctia plantaginis. Lineage (NCBI taxonomy): Eukaryota > Metazoa > Arthropoda > Insecta > Lepidoptera > Erebidae > Arctia > Arctia plantaginis. The sequence continues at coordinate 8,019,591 of CADEBD010000171.1, read as the reverse complement.
GTGAAAAGAAAATTGTGTAACACATGTATCCTCCCATGTCTTACTTACGGGTGTCAAACTTGGACCGCTACGAGCAAAAACCACAAAAAAAGTTTGTCAACGCAGCATGGAACGAAGCATGCTTAACATAAAGCTGCGAGACCGTTGGATAAGGGAAAGAACTAGGTTAACCGATGTATTACAGAAAATAAGAAAACTTAAATAATAATAAAGAAATACCCAGACCAAACCAAACATTAAATGTTTATGCACACAAATGTTTGACTTGAGCGAGAATCGAACCCGCAATCTTTTGGAATAGCAGTCCGTTACACAAACCACTAGCCATCCGGTCGTCTGAATGGATCTGGACCGGTCATATAATAAGGACAATAGTGGGAAAAAATGGGCGAAGGATGTAATGAAATGGTACCCCAAAACTGGGAAAAGACAAAGAAAACGACGAAAAGATGGGAGGATGATTTGCCGGAAGGATGAAGAAGGATAGCTCGAGATAGAGATAAGTGGAAGGAACTGGGGAAGGCCTATATCGAAAGACAACCTGACTAAGTAGTTCCTAGAGAAAATATGTTATAAAAAAATTAAGAAAATTGGTTTATAAGTAGTATATAAGTTAAAATGTATATATGGTCAGTGAATAAAGGTTTTTATTTATTTATTTACTAGTTATTTAGTGTTGGGAATAGTAGCTAAATCATTTGTTACCAACGACACCACTGAAGTCTCGTTCAGCGGTGTCCCAGTATATGGTCAATATTATCAAAGGAAACTAACTATTAAACTTCTAATGAAGCTGCGTCTCTGAGTTTTCATCTGCAATTGATTTTATGGCATACTAGGTAATAATAAAAAAAAATGGAAACTGATTAAATTTTTCCTTTATTTTATTTCGTAAAAACAAATACTAATAACATGAAACTCGTACATAGCTATCATAAACACTTAATTCCCCTTCGTATCATTTGTACCGCTTTTGGCTTACAATGTTCAGTCTAGGCTAAATATAATTATCATAGTCTATCACTAGATAAAAAGACTCGTATAAAGAACATTATTGCACCACAGTTAACACTATCAACTTAACTTCATAATCTCTTACTTGTTCTAAAAAGAGTATTAGAGTACGAGGTGCGTCTAGTGCTACAATGTTCAAAAATATCTACACTGCTCCAATATTCGGTTAAGAACAAGAGTAGTACTGCATGTAGTACAAAGTTACGATACAAGTTACAATAAAATAGAAATGTGCAGTCAGAAAAAATCAGATTTAAACTAAGTTGAGAAAAAATATCAAAGTAAAACAATATGTACAAATCTTACTCGTAAATATTTTCTCAGAATTTTGGTTTTTGGTAACCATACCACCGTGATGCACTTCCAAGTTTAAAACTTTTGCAATTATCGATATTAATTATTTATTATTCGTAAGATCACGACCATGAATATTTTAAAATGCCAGTCCAGTAGTTACTTTTAAGTGGAACAAATATAAAAAATAATATAGGATCAAGTTTTTTAGGAGAGGCCTATGTCCAGCAGTGGACCGTTAAAGGCTGTTGATGTGAACTTTTTTAATTTTTTTGTTGTTGTGATTGATACAATTACCATGGCTTACATATTCAACTTGACAACTTCTCCAATTTCAACATTATCATAAAAAAATAAAACAGCCAATTGTTGCATTACACCTTTATACATCACTAGTCGGCAGTGGTGTGGTTACCAAGAAAATTGTGAACGACACAAGTGCGGTGGTTCAGTGGTGCCGTTAACAATTCACGAGAAATATCGTAGTTATAGAGTCAAAGGTGAAAACTAGACGTAAATATTTTGATATTAAAACACAGAGAGCCTGTAGTATGGTAACCAGACTGCTGATAAACATACTTCATAACTTGATGATCATATATATATTATAGATGAAATAGTATTTATAGATATTGTTTATGTTTTAATCATCAATGAAAATAAAATTTCAGAACTCGTGGCATAAATATTTGAAGCTTTTAAATCTATACTTTATATACTTTTAAATTTATGCAGAAAATACAGATGTTTTTAACATTTCATGTGACTTAATTCTAAAATTCACAAAAATTTACCTTAAACATAATTTGTAGTATTCTTTCAAAGAGATATTGAGAATTTATGTGAAATGTAGAAACAAATTAAGCAGAAGTATTGTCATTACTAAAATTATTTGGGATTATATTTCTCGTAACGTAAATTTTATTCTTAATTTAACTAAAAAGGTATTATAACTACTAAGGTACTTTTTGTCAATAATGTTCCAAAATATCAAAACTAATAATTGAACCCGATTCAAGGGATTAATTAAAATAAAATACATTAACTAAAACTTAAAATCACCGCTCTCACTAATATCATCAATATAACACAAGCACAGAAAAATTTCAATATTTGATGGTAATCATTTACATTAATTCTAATTTAGTTTATTTATTAGAAAAACTCAACATTTCACAAACGATACAGAATTAAACTAATCTAGCAACCAAATAGCACGATTCAAATTGACATAATATCACAATAAAATCAAAAATCTTAAGTTGCTGCCTAACGGACCACATTATACAAACTATGTTGCATACGATTTTCATAGTGCATATTTTTCACTTTTTTATTTTAATAGTGCGGCGGCCTAAATGCGTGTAGAAACCTGCTGTGCAACGCACTTCGCTAAACGTTCTATCGCATATAATACTAAGATAAAATCAATTTTAACAGAATCTATGTATGTAAAACTATCGTAAATAAGGTGCAATACTATAAGTTTACACAATAATGTTAATTATTACCTCCAGTAAGGACTATTCCGGTGGTGGGCCGCCACCTGCATCTGGAGCCAAAGTAGTTGTACCGAGAAAGGTATGCCCTTTGTCGGATGGATCCCATATCATTGGTGCATAATATAGAAGAGCTAGCCATAGCACTATTACTGAAATTATAGTGCTTATAATCGAATATCTCATCTGGAATAAGAAATGCACACTAATGACTACGATTGTCGTTTTTCATTAAGACCGCAAGCGTTTGAAGAAAAAACTAATAATAATGAATAAAGGTAAATTGTAAATTAATAGTTATTATTTCTTTTATTTAATATTAGCATTTTATTAATAATGTCAAGAAATAAAGAATTACAGAAATAACCATTTCTCCAAAGACATTAAATATCCAAATGGCAAAAAAGAAATTACACATTTAATATCATAATTCATCCATTAAATATCCATCCATCCAAAAGTCCCATGCAAATCATTGTGCAGAAGTGGCATCTTTCATGGTTGCTTCTGTATCAAATGATTCTTTGAAATAAAACAATTATTAATGTTATTTCTAATTACCATTTTGGCTTTCGGTACTTTGCCAACATAGTGGCAAAAATAAGCCGGCGTATATAAGTAGGGACAAGCATATCCGAAGGAGCTCCCTATTCCAACACCCAATGCTACTAAATAAGCACGTTGTCCCCAAGGATCAGGACCCTTGAGTGCCTGTAATTGTAAACATTCATTATTTCTATAAAAATATCCTTTTTCTGATCCATATATGTTAAGTAGCGCAACTTAGATTACTGTAAGATACTTAGTTTTATTAATTTATTATTGCATACGCGCGCGTTGCCAGCGTTTTCGCAATGGGATAGTCGTAGAGAATGGATCAAATCCGAAAAATGCGAAGTGAAACCAAATCTATTTGTGTTATGTTTTGTGAAACATTTATGCTTATATTTTTGTAATATACTATTTGCATACATGTGTAGTGGAAACGAAACAACAGTCTACATGATAATACAATGCATTGTGGGCGTGGCTGTTGTGTTGTGTTGTTGTTATCTATAAAAGAGTCCCGCGGGGGATGTGTGGAGAATAGTTTAGGGCGATAGTTCGGGGCGATAGCTCCTGCTAGCGGCTTCATCCGCAGTTCTTTAATATGGGCAGTTCCAGTGGTATTAAGACTCGTTCTCGGAGCTGTGTTGTTCTTAAGAGACCGTTATTAACATCCAGTGGTCTGTCCAAGTCAGACGAGACATTAGGCGATACCTGGTGTGGTCCAGTTCCGAGCAACCAGAGATACGGACGGCGACTCAAGTCTAGAATCGGGGCACGGTACTGTGCAATTAATGCAACGCCAATTTACCCTATTTTTACAACTCAACAGTACAAACAGATTTACTACGCATAGAATACTGCTACCAGATACCAATTTTAAAGGTCGTAAATATAATGTAATAGGCAATGTATAGATCTACCAGAGCCTCTACCATAAGGCGGGCAATAGTATCTTTCCTAAGACCTAAAATAATAAAAAGTAAGTGTGAAAATTACCGCGCAAAGCACAAATGGCAGAAATATACAACAACCCGCAGTAGATGATACAATATTTGAGACCACACTGGCTCCTAAAATTACTATAAGTATCCCGACGTTCCAAGATCGATCAGTGATCATGCATCCAGAATTTTGGCCAATAATATCACAAAGACCAGTAGTTAGTGCTGAAACCATTATTGCCACACCACATCCTGTGACAAAATAAATAAAGGTTACTCAAGGATGCGGAATATGTCTTTTTTAACATAATTATTTAATTTTAATCTTTACAATATCTCAATATTTTATTTTAAATGTGAAATTGAGTTTATTTGTTACGCTTTGTAATTCTTTCACCAAGGGAAAAGTACATTATCATCGAGTAACTTAGGCTACTCTTTACCATGGTAACAATACATATTTTTTAATACAATATACAACCCGCTTCAAAGATTGTTATCATCTAATTTTCGTAGCAGTTTCATATATGGTCAATTAATTATTTTCTTGATCTAAAAAAAATTAACAGGCATCGTACATGAGTTCTTCCAAAATTGTTTTTTTTTTCCCTCATTGTGCATTCTTCCTTTTATTTTTTTTATTTGATTTGGTATTTAAAATAATTGTCATCGAAATTTGCATGGAGATTAGGCGAATTAATTAATTTGAAATATTATTAATGAATTTTCATTGCTCACTCAAAATATAACTTAAATGAAACGCCACTTTTTTCTTTAATCATTGCCTTAGTTTTAAATACAAAATACCATAAACTTGATCTGCTCACAAAACTTCAACAAAAAAATTTTTGTATTTTAATTCTCAACTTTAAACTGCTCTGCTGAACAATTGTCCAAAAGCCACTACAATTTTTTTCTCTTTACATAAGCAATATACAGTAAATAAATTAGGTTAATTATTACATATTATATCTAAATTCGTAATTACCTATAAGAAAAAAGTATCCATAGTTGACGTTCTTATCCACGTATTTCCACCACAATATTCCAGATTCCGCTTTCGGTTTCGGTAAATCTTTTCTTTCTGTAATAGATCATTCGTTATATTTCACTAACACTACTGATTATGATCTGGTCAAAACGAGTTTTTAATTTTGCCAAAATAAACATTTTTAAATAAGCCTTGTTGACCGTCTTCATACTCTCGTAATTAGTACTTTTTTATTGCATCGAAGTTGACTTAGGCAATCGTTATCACTGTTGAGATTTTAATCCACGAGAATATATTTTCTGTATGCATGCATGTTAAACTATAACTTTGTGCAATAAATTACTTTACATTGTTTTTGGCAGCATAGAATATAAGCAAAGAATAGAACTCGAGAGTTGCTAGTCTATATTGCACAAATTAAAATATTTTTATTATATTAGTATCATTTCTAATAACGTCGGAATTCTGCAGTTTTTTCGTTTAATTAAGTGTAAAAGAAGAATTTAGGCTAATACTATTTGTAATAAATTACTAATAAATAATTATAATTAATTAATTACTAATAAATAATTAAGTGTATACTTACTGCTAACGACGGTGTATTTAACAAAACTAAAGCCATTTGGTAAGGAATGTAATAAGACAGCGAAAATAGCAGCAACGGTGGCATCTTTCACACTGAAATTTTTAGTGAAAATAGTAATATTTATTTTGGTATCGTGTTAGTAAGTCAAAAATCAAGCGTAAAATTGTAACTTACTATGGTAATGGAGTTTCTTCGGTAGATTTTTCATCCATTATATATTCTGTCCATCCACCTAACCAATAATTCCACCGGTATGCATGTGTGAAAAGCCATAATATTAACCCCGATATGCAAAGCTAAAAAAAACATGTTCGTTTTACACCTGGAGTGCTTGCACCTTAAAAAAGTTCAGTGCTTGCGTCCAAAAGTGGGTTACATGTGTAGCCCCACTTTCGGGTCAAGTTTCTCTAAATCTGTAAGACTAAAACAAAACATGATTTTATGTAATTAATCAATGACTTTATTTTAACACAAAAAATAAACAAAATATTAATATTATTTTCATGAATTTTCATTAGACTAGATAATGAACATTTGTACTAATTTTCAGAACCCCTTTTTCTAGGTAAAATGTTAAAGTCTGCAATCATGAATTAATTAATTATTTATTCTTATCCATTGAAAGTGAAACAGTGATTAAATACGTATGTGGATGCATAGAACAACAACAACAAGAAATAATGGTACCTTCTCGTGTAAAGTCATTTGTTTTGGTAACTCTGCCTTTCTAGCGGCAAGCGCTTTTTGCAATAGTGTCGTGCATGCACTAGTCATTTCACCCTCGGCTTGCCTAAAATATGTTTTGTATTAATATTAGTTTGTTAGTACCTTTATTTAGTAACTTTTGTTTTAGTCAGTTCGAAATAGTTGTGTTGGCGTTTTAGGTAATAAATAAGAAGGTTGGTATAGCAATTATTACTTTTTTTACGGGACATCTCTCCCACAATGTAACTAACTCATGTACACAAGGATCCTCAGCAGTGATCCACGAACACACACTAGTGATGAAACTCGGTAAGTCCCAAGAAAAAATTTAAACTAAATTGGACCACGCAATGAAATTAATCAGAAGATAAATGGAGGAGTTGGAAATATGAATATTTAAATCCACTTCCCTTCTTAGCAAAGTATGCGAGAAAAAAATAATTAAAAATAGGCATACATCCTTTTAAACAGGGAAGCACCACTTCTGCAAAATATTATGGGTCTTGTGTGTTGTGATTTCTATAATATGTAAGGCAGAATCGCCGCATAACGCACGGAAATTCTCCCTATAGTCCATCTAATCGAATAGGCTAAAAAAATGATACCGTTTGACCCCTCATTCGTCTTAGAACAGATTCTGGTTTGGACAGATTCTGGTTACATAATTTTTTGTCACTTAACTGCCACATTTTGTAATTGAAAAAAAAACTCCTCAGACTTAAAATACTTTCTAATACAAATAATCAATCATCAGATAGACATTTGAGAATGACAATTTTGTTTCCATTTTCTTAAATCGAAATAATGTCCCTTTTGAACCATCAGTCCTTTATAATTGTTTTAGGGTTCGTTTAACATCTCTGAACATCTGACGCACCCAGGTTTATTTTTCGGTTTTTTTAAACCCAGGGCTATGTGGAAGATTATACCTTGTTATTAGAGGCACATTAGCACCTAACTATTAATTTTGGACGTGCTTATTTTTTATTTTGCATATAACTGGTGTTCCCTTACATTTTTAAAAACCTATAGCCAAACATAATATTACTTATTCTATCATGTAATCTTTCAAATCCCATAGAACCCGACGATGCTCGAGAAAATTCCCATTTAGCATCCCGTCATCACCATACTATAACTTACTTACCTATCTATTAGGATCATATGGTAAAACAAATTCAATACGAATATTATCAAAGAGACTGGGAAAGCAAATACTGTATATTGCAGGTAATTGAAAAGATCTTCATATTCCGCTTCTTTATCTGGAACAGACCTTAAAAAAAAACAAAACAGTTGATAATACACAAGTTTTGAAGGTCCGATGGAAGTTACTTAAGAACCATCACTTGTCATTGCCAACAAATGGATAGACCAATACTAATAGTATTGTAGGTCTCACCTATGAAGTTGGGAGATTTTTTAAGTCAGCATTTTCATACTTATTTATCTATGGATTGGCGCACATCTCGAAATTGAAATATAATACCTTTAAACGAGCAATACTTGCATATATATATATTTAATCTGAATCTCGGCTCTAACGATTTTCATGAAATTAAGTATGCAGGGGGTTAGGGGAGCGATTAATCGATCTAGCTACGTTTCATTTAAAAAAAGTACAAGCAATCAAGCAAAGCTACTAACTTTTAAGCTACTAACCAGATACTATTTTTTTTCGAAAGCCATGTTATTTAATTTAAAATTTAGTGATATGTTTTAGATACGTGTTTTTTTTTATGATATTTTGGTGGTTTTTGGTGCCATGGACATTCTGAAAAATTTGTAAAATTTTCGAAAATGAGTTCCTACATTTAAATATCACTGCGCAAACAACATGAAACATTAACGACGTGTGCGGACCTAACACTGCTTGCCTAAATACGATACATTATTGGTTCAATAGTATTATATTTTTGAGTTAAAGAACGAGTCAAAAGAACGATTATAGTCGACAACGACGAATAGAAGGCAATAGTCCAACGAGGAATAGAAGGATCCAACTCAATCTATGGCTGAGCTTGCTGCAGCTTTAGACAAAACAACATTAAAGCACTTGCGTCTAATCGTAAAGATAAAAAGCTAGATAACCGCCAACAATCAGCGAGACTTACGTATCGAAGCATGTATAGTACTAGTGAATCGGCATAGAAACGAGGGAATCCTGAATGGGTGGACACGGGTAGGTACAGCACCTAATTAGTGCGCAAAAAAAAAATTACCCATAGGAAGATGATAGTGACTGTCTGGTGAACCAGTGCTGGTCTGCTCATAGTTTCTTACCGGACCGCAACAGTGACGGCCAGATGTCTATTGCCAAGAATTCAAACAATGATGGAGAAAATCGCTCTTCCCCATTGCTCCTCTCATAACAGACATAACTTCACGAAAGACTATCATAAAGCTGTTAGTTACGTTTTGTGTTGTTTACTGTTGTTTACGTGTTACTTACAGCTGGAAGCTCTCCGTCACCCACCGTACTCACCGGAATTTACCGCGACAGATTTTTACTTTTCTCTGAATTCAAACAATTTTTTAAGTGTGAAAAACATCAAAAGACAAGGGGCAGTATAAAACGCTTTCGCTGACTTCATCGCCTCCCGTCAGACATAGTTTTACAGTAAACCCTTTATTGTAATAGTCATAAACAAAGTGCTATGAAATCGACAAAATTTTCCAACTTCATAGGACCTAAAATAAACTAATACAATACGTACTCGTGAAAAATAGCACGGAAACATAATGTGGGTGTTGCAGCGTGAACTATAGCGATACTTCCTGCAACAACAAAATTGAAATAGATATAAAGTGCTTCAGTCACAACCAAATTTCGAAGTATGTTACTGATTTCATAGGCCTGTAATTAGATCTAACTGAATTTGATCCGACCTGTGAAATTACTTAGTTAGTAGTCTTTTTTCCTAATATAAATAACCACATATTATAACAAATGCGAAAGTAGCTTTTTTTTTACTCCTAGTTATATTATTCCTTAACTATTAAACCAATCATTAAAGAATAATGGCAGAAACTATTTTTTTCTAAGTCTGACTTATGGAGTGCAGAGGCAATCATATGGAGGGAAAAATTGAAAAAGTGTACAGCTGCATACTGAAAATAGAGCTCACTGGCGTACAAAAAACTACTCTGTTGTAGACGGAATGAAGTGTGCCGAGTTCAAAATACAAAATTTCATGAACCTTAACTATTTATTAGTCTTATTCTTATGAACAGTTTTCACACACAGAGATGTTTCTCCTTGTCTCTACTCTCCATAGTCTAACAGCAGATAATAATACAGGGCCCAGGAATATACGACTACAAATTACTTACCAATAGCCGAAGATGTGTGAATGGCACTGTTCACTACAAAGCGAATCTCTTCTAAATCAGGTTCAGCTTCTGACGTGCCATATTTCTTCTGCAAAAATATAATTATTAATTTCGTGAGTTTTTATTAATATTTCGGAACGCACTCTAATAATCTAAAAGGAAACAACCTCATCAAAAGCTAAAACTGGGTCACCCAGAAGGAGAGGCAGACTGGCGGATCTGCGGAAGCAAGAAGGGCCGAGAGTGAGCTCTTACTAAAGGCCCTGTTTGAGAAGGTCGCGTCCGACAAGTCGAGCACCATGGACACGAGAGGCATTGAAAATGTAGAGGAGCTACGCCGCAGGGTCGGGAACCCCGTGCACCGGATCGAAAAGGCGATCGGCGTAGCAGATTGCTTACTTTAGACGTCCCCGTGATACGGGGGTCCCGACCAGGAGGCACTTATGACAGTAGTACGAGGTCATTGACGAGGTAATAAGACTCCTCGTGACCGAGAATAAGGCCCACGAAAGAGAGAAAGCCTGCCTCGAAACGGATCTCGCCAAAGTGTCGCATTGGATTCCACTCGTGCCCTTTAGATTCTCAGCGGGGGGCAAGCATGCCGACCACCTAGTTGGCAGAAAGTTGGAAGTCGGGAGGCCGGCCTTCTGCCCCTAAGCCATCGAAGGAGACAGAGGGTGTCGCTGGACAGCGGCAAGGTTCGCGACGGGATGCGGAGATAGAAATCCAATAATGGATCCAAATCTCCAGGCGAACCTGGGCCACGGTGCCGCTCAGGATCTTGTTTCACAGTGGTCCATCAACATCGCTGCTGACGCCGAGCCATACGTCCATCGGTTTCTCGGGGCTGCCTGGGATATCGACTTTGATAGCTGCACTTGGATAGCACTGGTGCATGGCACGGACTTCAACGCCTGGTCGGAGGCCTGGGTTCCCGGCGCAATAATCAGAGAAGCAGGGCACTGGAGAACTGGGCTGAAAGATTCGGTTTAGTTATCCTAAACCGGGGGGCCGTGGCCACGTTTGTGACGGCGAGGGGCAGTTCGATCGTGGACATCTCGTTCTCGTGCCCCGGAGAGGAGACCGGACCGGGTTTAACGTCTCCGCTCCCACGAATGTAGCGCCAGTTAGGCCGGCTCCACCTGAGCCACGTTGGGCCCTCAAGCCTCAAGCGGCTTTGATCGGGAGCTCCTTCTGGAAGCTGCCATCGTTCAGGCTTCGGCCCCTGCGCCGGAAAGGCCTGTCTACGTGGATGTCGAGGCAGAGTGGTTCCGGGAGGCTGTGAACCGCATCTGCGATGCGGCGATGCCTGGGGTTCATCCCAATTCTGCGAGGCGATAGGTCTACTGGTGGTCGCCGGAGATTGCAAGGCTGCGAAAAGCCTGGGTGACCGCGCGCCGCCAGTGTTCCAGGTTCCGCAGAAGGCGTCGCCGTTCTACCCACGGCTTAAAGCCAAAAATACCACCCCGGGACCCGATGCCAGGCCGAGGGTGGGTCCTAGCCCTAGTCCTTATCCGAAAGGAGGGGACCATAGTGTTGCTTGAAGAGGTGTGCAAACTCTTCGAAAGGGTGATTGCATGGCGCCTCGTCAAGCATCTCGTCATACTGGGGTCGGATCTGGCGGACAACCAGTAGGGCTTCCGTCGGGGGCGGTCCACCGTCGGGCACGCCGTCATTGCGGCGGTAAGACCCGTTATGGAGGATTGGCTCGAGAGGCGTCACGGGACCCTCTCATACCGACTGACGCAGGTGATCACTGGGAAAGGATGTTTCGGGGATCAGGTCCAGTAGGACCGGTCTCGGTAGACGTGAAATGTCGTGCGGTGTTCCGCAGGGGTCGGTGTTAGGGCCACTCTTGTGGAACATTGACTACGACTGGGTGCTTCGTGGTGCCTTCTTGGATGGTGTTGCCGTTACGTCGGACGACACGCTCGTGACGGCGCGCGGCAAGACGCACCGTGAGGAAACCCTGAGGGCTACGGCAGGGGTTTCGGCAAGTCGTGGAGTGGATCCGGAGGCTGGGTCTTGAGGTGGCTCTGCACAAAACCGAGGCCTTGTTCTTTCATGGGCCTCGGAGGGGGCCACCTGAGGGATTCAGCCTCATACGAATAGTAGGAGGCACTTGCATCGACATCGAGACCTCGATGAAGTATCTGGGACTCGTCCTTGATGGCCGATGGGACTTCGGACATCATTTCCGAGGTCTGATACCCATGTTGGTTCGGGCAGCGAGTGCATTGGCACAAGATGACTCCTGCAGGAGACTCCAGGGGTTGTGCGGCCCATGGCCCTTTATGGGGCCTCAGTATAGGCGGAGGACCTGAAGGCCAACAACGTCGCACTACTGTCATGACCGCAGCGAATACTGGCCATCAGGTCATAAAGGGGTACCGCACGATCCCCTTTGAGGCGGCGAGTCTCCTGGCCGGAACTCCACCATGGGACCTGGCGGCAAGAGTCTCTGTATCGGTGGCACAAGGAGGCGCCGGCCAGAGTCCTGAGTCTCGAGAAATCGAGCATCAGAAATCCCAGGTCCTCGTGGAGGAATGGAAGAAACGAATTGGGCAACCGAGCCCTGGGTGGCGGTAAGACCCGTTATGGAGGATTGGTTCGAGAGCAATCACGGGACCCTGTCATACCGCTTAACGCAGTTGATCACTGGAAAAGGATGCTTTGGGGATCACCTGTGTCTGATCCGCAAGGACCCAACGCCTGGTTTCACTCATTTGGTGGCTAATTCATTTTGAAAGGCTACAAAAAAATAGATCACACAGGTTTTCTTTGAAGCACTCCGGTGGAGCCGTTCCATTACATTACAAAGTTTGTAAAGGCTGTTTAATTAGCAGAGGTCTTCTTTTATTAATACAAGTGAGTGAGGCGAGGCTCAACCTCCGCCCCCACTCCTGGAGAAAAGCACTCAAAGGCGAGCAACTCATGTGTGACGTACACTTATGTAGCAACTGAGGCGCGGCGGTAGTTATCATTAGGTGCTTATTTAAAAAAGGATAAAATAACTTAAATAACCTAAATTAAAAACCTAATTAAAACCTAAAAATAAAGTAAATAACCTAACTTAGTACCCCTAGTCCTTGAGTAGAGACAAAATAACGTATAAAATTTGGAAATACTATAATCCAATACATTAACATAAAAAAGAACAAGTATCAAATTGATCTTACTTCTAGACTCATCATTGCCGTAGTAAAATATTCTGTAATCATAGAAGACGACACCAGTCTATTACTCAGCATTCCTAATAAATATGCTGATGTGGAACATTTGTACACCATTCTGCAAAAATGTGGACATCAAAAAGAAATTATTCATCACGTATTCACGCCATTTAGACATTATATTCATTTTAATTTCATGAATTTACATACAAACATTTATTACACAGTCGGATTATTACCATTGCAGTTTTTTTTAAATAGGCAAAAATAATCAAATTAATGAATTTAACATTCATTTATTATAATATGATTATTTTCGAAAACTATTTCCTAGTTTTGGACAAAATATAATTATGAAACAACTTAGAAAATAATCAGTTTTAGTCAGAAACTGCCATTTTGCACGTAGCATGAGTTCTGTGGCGTTTGGTAAATGAAGTTTTTAGAGATTAATTTTGAAAATAAAAATTAAGTAGGTATAATAGGTTCACAGAACAACAGCACTGCAGAGAGAAGGAAAACTTGACACAGACCCTGTGGGGTCTTTTACAAGCAATTTAAGCAATAAGCAATTTAAGATAGCAGTACGGCACTCACTCGTGACCCAATACTACACTTATGTGCGAATGAAGTTCAAGTAAAATATTTAGTATTGAAGCCAAAATCCATCTAAATGGCGTGCAATGGGAGAGGCCTATGTCCAGCAGTGGACTGCGATAGACTGATGATGATAATGATTTAGTGTTCAGTTGTAGAATTACTTTTTCATGCTGTGTTGGTCCGCATCACCGAATGACATTATCGACAGCGCTAAGCGCCGATCATTGCCACAATTATTTAAAAGTAACATTACCATTGATGTCAATAGAAATAAAGCTATATCAGCCTGAAATAAAAAATAAACAATCTATTACACAAAAAAGAAGTAGAAAAATGGATGGATGGTGTTGAGTATTTAGATTAATTTTACTCAATAGTGTCATGATTAAATGATTATTGTAAAATTGAGGTAGTTACATATTCAGGACATTTAGATACAAATCCAAAACTTGTTACACCTAGACTATAAATATAGTTGTTGACCCTAAGTAAATTGGGACCAAGTGTAAGATGATGTTTTGTTTGTGGTTGATATACATACATACATAACCGATTGAACTAGACCTATACAAAGAATAAAGTAACTTTTGCAAAATCACTACTTTTTCTCAATTCTTTTACATATGTAATGTTATGTTATGAAAACACTAACTTGTAAACACATTTCAGAATTAATTAAGAGCTAAATGAAAATGTGACGATATACTGTGTATCTGACTGTCATATACTCGTATGACATTTTCAAAGAACAACGTTACAAATGCATATAAGACCTATTCCTAGGCGTTCCATGGATTCACCGCGTGGGTGCCGGGTCCATCGCGTGATAGATGGGGGCGACACATGCGACTTCGACAGCGCCTGAGACTTGCGACCTTTTTTTTTTTGTTGACGGGGTGGAAAATCCCTTCGGATCTCCGGCTCTTCGCAATAGCCAGGTGTATGTGATGTTTCGACTAAAAACCACCTTTACAGCACTTACCCTGTCTTAGGCACCCTGCCATGTTATTTCAGGTCCCCCCCAGATCGACGCCGCGCCTTTTTTTTAGCCAAACCCTATCCCGGGGGAAGAAGGCTTCCCCCGCCTATCGGCTAATCCGTCGGGCACGCCGTCATTGCGGCGGTAAGACCCGTTATGGAGGATTGGCTCGAGAGGCGTCACGGGACCCTCTCATACCGACTGACGCAGGTGATCACTGGGAAAGGATGTTTCGGGGATCACCTGTGTCTGATCCGCAAGGAGCCGACGCCTGAGTGCCACCACTGCGATGGCCAGACCGTGGACACGGCTCTCCACACGCTGGCAGAGTGCCCGGCGTGGGTTAAGCAGAGGCGAGACCTCGTGGCAGCCATCGGAGTGGGAGTTCTCTCGCTCGATAGCCTGATTGCGGCTATCGTGCGGAGCGAGAGTGCGTGGAACTCGGCGAGCAAGTTATGCTCGCGAAGGAGACGGCGGAGCGGGACCGGGAGGGGTTTAGAACTCTACCGGCCCGCCAGACCCGGGAACGGGCCAGTTACCGCAGGCGACTAAGGCGCCGGAGGTCGCGGAACGACCTCCGTCCTCCATAAGCGCAGGCCTGGGAGTGACAGGTGAGGCCATCTGTCACCCTAGCAGAAGCAGGCCGGGGTGGCAGCGAGCGCGTTGCGAAGCGCTCTCGCTTCCAGGGAGCAGAGGGAACATGGGGTTCCCACACAGGGGGGATCGTCTACTAGTTGTAGATGGCCCGAGGTATGTCGGGGCACCAGGGACTTTCTTTCTAGGGTATACCTGGTTCCCCGGCTATTAGTACCCGAGACGGCGTGCGGTTTTAGTCGGTTCGAGTCCGACATGCCACCGATAGGTGGTATTCGAAGGGATTTCCGCACGGAAAAAAAAGGGCCTTGCTACTTGTAAATCTAATGTAAAATGTCGTAAAACTAAATATTGTTTAGACACTGAAAAGTGTCTGAACAATTTTTTTGTCAATAAAGTCTTTCCTTAAAGTCTATTTGGTAATATGTACATGTGTAACTTTGTTCTTCGCATTCTCAATGCAATTTCTCAAGGACCCTTTCGAAAGAAAATTAATATCTAAATTGACTACCACGTAAATACATCATCTAGTGTGCAATATGTTTGTGGGCCAAAATATTTATTTATTAAAGAAACGATCAAGGGCTTGTTATGTATGTATGTATGAATACGCCGCGCTGTTTCAACTCCTTAATAGGAGTTGAAACAGCGCGGCGTATTCAGGAACTACTTATGGGTAAATACTGTCAATATTGTCAGTATTTACTGATACTTTACTTTGTTTATTATTTTACTGGTTCAGTTCAGTGGCAATTAGATGCCTAGTGATAAAAAATGATAAATTAACAGAAAATTGTATTCTAAAATTCGTAAATGAATGATTAACTAAATAAATGTTTCGATATGTTAAAAGAGGAATGAGATATAACTAGAAAATAAGAAAATAGGACGCCAAACAATTTAACCCACATATTATGCTTATGTAGAAATTATGTTGGCTAAGAATCGAAACTTTAAGGAGAAAAAAATGTCTATTTACTTACATTCATATAACAAACACAAGTTTCTCTGGAACCTATAGTTCCAGTCATGGGCAGAAAAAATAAAGGAAAGAATGCAACGACCGGAGGATTAATGGGTCGGACAATAAATAAAAGTATCATGCTCGTCCACATAACCTCTATCTTCTTGGGAAGCTGTAAAACAACGAAGTATAAAACTATAAAATTGCCATTTTTCTATACTTATTAAATATGTATATGTTTCGGGCGAGTAAGGTTTTAGTTGTTATGTAACATGTATACTTACATCATGTTTTTCAAAACACAAAACAAACAGAAGGATGACAAGGGTCCAACCAAGTAAGCCTCTATAGTGACATTTCAACAAATTTTTAATTCTGTACATAAAACCTGGAACTGGGGTTTTTGGAGGTGGAGTCAGTCCGCTAAAAGAAGAGAAAATTAAATTATATTATTTATATTTGTTTATATATTACTATATTTATTTGAATAGTTGTTTGTAGTCTGATATTCTGAGAAGTATTTTTTTATGTTAGAGGGGGCAGACGAGCAGACGGGTTCCATGGAAAGCGACCATCGCCACCCATGCACGTCTGCAACTCAGGAATTACAGAATAATAATATTTTTATGTTACAGAGGGTAAATAAGCCCAACAGGATACCTGCTGGTAATTGAATACTGCCACGTACGAACATTTACAACCTTTGACGCAATGATAACAGTAGCAGGCATCCAAGTTATGTGGATGGAAATATTGTCGCTTTGAAGGGTGGAGGAAAGCTGCGGCCGGTGTAAGTTAAAGAAAGCCCTGTGGGCACTGCCCATAATACAAGCGATAGAGAATGCAGAGTCATCATCACCATCAACAGCCTTTGATAGTTCACTGCTGGACACAAGCATCTCCTTAGAAAAGAGATGTGAGAATGCAGAGTGGAGCTCAGCAGCTCTTTGCAGAAAATGGGTGTTTAATAATTACTATCAAGTAAACCCTCTTCCAAAAAAACATTTTTTAAATGTTATATTAAGGCAATCAAGCAGACGCGTCATAGGGATGCACACGGAAGCTTTGTAAAATATTTCTTTTGAAGCTTCATGTTGTCGGTTTTAATTGTTTAAACTCAAGGTAGTTTATAAGAATCCAAGTCTATCGTTAGCAGTAATTACTTGCTTTGGAGGCAGTTTTAACAGCGTCGTAACCAACTTCTATCAATTTTTTTTTTTTTAGCAATACTTACAGTAGTTTTTGAATCTTATGTACAACTCCATCATCAGGCTTTTTTCCCGGTTTCCTGTCAATAAAATTGTAATTAAATTATGAAGAATAAAAAAGTGCCTGTATAACTATACTCTGGACATTAGTTCATTTTAAAACGCGTGGTAGGAAAATTAGATGTAGTATGCAAATCATCATCATCATCAGCCTATCGCAGTCCACTGGGATAACTCGGGTGATCGATTCGAAATCCCCCTGCTGGATATAGATCTCTCCTCTTGCACGCCACTTCATTCAAAATCTACATCTAAAATTAAAAGAAAAATATTGAAATGCACTAAAAAGAATGAAATAAACTTTTTCTTTAAAACTTCTACCAACAACTTATAACGGCATTACACAATTTTTATGATATTAAGCTTGTCGCAAGATTTAAGTACTCGTAATTACTTAGTTTCCATCACTTAGTAGTGTTGGATCGGATTGGATGAGAACAGCAGACAGAAAGCAGTGGAAAATATGGGGGGAGGCCTATGCCAAAGAGGCGATTAATACCTAAAATATTTGAAAGTAATGGTTTCTTAACACAATAATAAATAGAGAACGATAAATCAGGATTCGAATATGTTCTTGAAACGTACGGCCCACAAAAATAATTTCATCCAAATAAATCAGACAGGCGTCTCCAGTTAATCCGGTGAGTACTAGGCTCCATCAGTCTTTCAAAAGTTACATGCGCGTTACATAATCCAAAGGGTTATGCCCTTTGGATTATGTAACTGTTTGTTTGAACTGCCACAGCCCCTTCCTTGTAGAAAACGCAGTCTTCTCCTTGTCCTTGGGATCTATTTCTACCTGCCAGTATCGACTTTGCAAATCTAAGGTGCTAAGCCACTTTACCCCTGTTAGCATATCCAGTGTGTCATCTATTCTTGGTAATGGGTAGCTGTCATTCTTCGTAATGTCGTTCAAACGGTGTTAGTCAAAACAAAAACGCATGCTGCCATCCTTTTTCTTTACAAGCACTCTAAGTGAACACAAAGGGCCAGATGAAGGCTCTATAACGCCGCCCCTCGCCATTCCAATTCTACCTCTTTTTCGAGTGCTGCCGGTAACCTTCTTGGTCGCTGACGAATAGGCAACTCATTCCCGGTGTTAATTTTGTGTTGAACTAAATCAGTCTTTCCTATATCAGCATCATTAGACGAGAAAATATCGGCGCACTAGCACGTGTTGCCTGTCACTAAGATTTAACAAACATACTGCAGAGATGTTAACGGTACTTACTAATGTTCGTGCGATTTTCCATGGAAGGTTATTATCTAACCTTTCAATTAGTACACACCGATGCAATTGTCCAGAGTTATGAGGAAGACTAATAGGCACGATTGTTTCTGATCTGGGAGTAAGAACGACTTTCTTTAAGCTGTACACTTTGCCTGATAATGTTCCCTTCATGACAGTTCTTCTTGACTACATCTCATTACACCTTGCTTAATGTTAATCTGACAACGATTTTTCCTTATAAAGTCTAGGCCAAGGATGAAGTCGTCAACTACATCAGCCTCGAAGACGTTATGATGATAGGATTGGTTGTCCAACTTCAACTCCACCTTCTGTTAGCCTCGGACGAGTATGCGCTGACCAGTGGCTGTTACGAGGTCTATTCGCTCACGGTTACATGTGATGGCAATCAGAAACCGATTTGCAAGTTGACCGATGACAACTGTGCGAGAAACTCCCGTATCAATCACCAGCTTAAATTGCGTTCCGTTAATTTCGTCTCTGATGACCAGGCTGTTCCCATCATGCTAGATCGAAATCCTTGGGGCTCCTTGTTTACCAGCCAGCACTCGCCCCGTAGTCCTGGCGTCTACTCGTTTCCCTGCTGCTGCTGGACAGTGCCATTAGCCGCCCTAATCTCCTGAGGCCGCTCGTCTTCACTTCTTATACTTCGCTTAGGGCAGCTAGACCGAAAATGTCCCTTTTCGCCATAGGCGTAACATTTAGAGCTATACCCCTTACAACGCGCCCTCTAATAAATTATCTAAAGGCTGGAAGAGGTTGAATAATATTGCATTCAAAAATCGCCTTAAAGACTTTGTTATACAAAAGGCATACTAGTAGTACATTTTTTTTTGTAGATTGCATTCAGTAATTACTTAAATAATGTAATATAATATTAACATGTGATCTCTTTTTTAATCAATATTATTTGTGTATTTTTAATTTTAAAACAACCTTTTTTTTATTTGTACGCCGTAAAAGAAACGGCTAAACACGTTGGAACAAATTTAATTTTTAATACCCTGCATGCCCATTGATTATGCACACGTGTTTAAACAAATAAATGAATTTGATTTCATTTGATTTGAAGAACAGGCCATTTACTAAACAATACGTGGGTTTTCAGTTTATTTGGAAAGTAACTACCTCTAACTATCAATATTATAATAGTATGCATACAAATAATAAAATTTAATTACTTAGGTTCCGGTTTGGGAGCCATGTTGAGATAATATTTCAATCACAATTTTCACAATGCTATCAACCAGGTTACTTCTTACACTGACACAAAAATGACCTCAAAATATTTGACATAACTTTGAGTTTGGAATATTAAAATTTTTGCATAATTCAATGAGTAAGGAGGTATTATTATTTTGCAATACTTGTTTACTATACGCACGATCAAAACTTTTAACAAAAAAAATATAGTTTGAAACAACTAAAAATGACTTTTTTTACTAGCTGAACTAAAAAGTAAGGTAAAAATGCGTGGGTGCTAGATCTCAATTGTTGTAAAAATATTCTATTGACAGATATTGGCAGAAGTATAGTTATTATTAAATATTTCGAAAAGAATCCCAAGTTTTTCACGATAAAATGGTTTTGTTTAACTTATTGAAAAATAATTTCCATTTTTAGTTCAGCTAGTTACAAAAACGTGTTGTTTTTAAACTATAATTTCTTTTTACTTTTTCACTCATTAGTGATGATTTTTTTCTTCTTAGGACTAAAAAAATAACAAGTAAGTAAGCCGCGCAATTAATCTATAATTTTTTTTAGTGCATAGGAAGCAAAGGCAGTAGGACCACAATGGATACGAATAGCTCAAGATTGTAAAAAAATGCAATCCTAGGCAGAGGCCTTCACGTGCCTTCACCTTTTAACAAAACAGAAAAAATAATTCATTAGGAATCAAAAGGCTTTATTATTATTATTCTCTTCATTATATTTGTAAATATATATTGATTACATTTTTGAATGTACTACAAAAGAAAAACAATTAATACATTTAAAACTTAGCGTAGTGGTTTAAGCGGTCGCCTACTACGCTGAGTATTGGGGGTCCGATCCCCACATGGGACGACACTTTGTGTGATCCACAAATTGTTGTTCTGAGTCTGGGTGTTCTTTGTGTCAGTTTTATGTATGTTTGTAAAGTCCTCCGCGACACAGGATATAAAAAAATTAAGATTTAAAAAAAACTATAAAAAATACTAGACCACCGACATCGAGTACAGAAATACGGGTACGGAAATCTCGTGAGATAAATCCAAATATTTTATTTATATTTCTTTTTCAACTTTCATGAGATTCTCATCCTCCTGTTAATCACAGCAATATGTATTTGTATTTATTTAGAGCATGTAAGACTTAAAGCTTCAATTGTTAAAAAAACAATAATTGCGCGACGCTCTAATCGATCTGTCTCTTGATAGATCGATTAGAGCGTCGCGCAATTAATGTCCAATCGATAAATATATATTTAAATAAAGTTATTTAAATATAAATTTATCAATTGGAACACTAATTACCTTTGGTAGAATAAATAATGTAAATGTCTAGCAACATCATTTTTGACACAACAACAAAAAATGTCTTCTTGGGAAGTCACCAAGTGTAGTGTAGTACATTGCATTATACTGAAATAGAGGAATATCTCAATCGCTTTTGGGAGAAAATTACAAAACAACGGCATCTGTTGGGCGCGACCAACAACTTTTCTCTTACTCAACATATGAAAGGATATATTTATACCTACATATCTATAGTATAGGTAATACTTATTGTATACAGTATTGTTCATATTGTGTACAAATATACCTATGCAATTAGAACTTTGTAAAATAAAACAATGTAAAAACAAAACGTTTATTTTCTTCTTTTAAAAACTTTAACAGACATTGCAACACAAAAATAAAGCGTTAAAAATAAGTGTATCTACCTCAATACTACTTGAAAACAACACACAAGGATAATCTCAACAAAGATCAGAAGAACCTAGGCTCAACTCACTCATTAATGAAGAAATCAGAGAATAATTGTTATTAGTTCCAAGCAAGTAAACATTCAACCACCAAAAAAAATGCCGGTATGAATGTGTCATGTTGACGGACAACATTCATAACAACAGCGGTTGCAAATGTTGCTGCATTAACGCTGATGAAAAGTACCAAAACAATGGCAATAATGAAATGATATAGGCACTAACTTAGGGTTTCTTAGAATCGTGAGTTTTAGTGTTAATTTTCTTTTAAAGTTTTTAAAAATTTTAATATAAGTCTGCATTTATCAATTTTATCATACAAAATAATTATTAGCTCAACGTATAAAAAAAATAATGGCAACATTTTATTTCCAAAAGTCATTTTATAATGATTTCAGAAAATAGTGATATACATTCCGGGATAATAAAAACTAAAACAACTCACTTTATGTTTAATGCGGATTATACCGAAAGTAACGACATCTTACAGTAGCGACTGGCGAAATTACATGACGTACACACGTATTATACGCCTAAATGAAGTGAACGTAATGTTGTTAAAATGTTAGAACAAATAAAAAACCATTGTATTTGGTTTCTTTATTTTCGTAACATTTCAAGGATTGTCGACTAAGACTGTACCGCCTGTATGTGTGATTGATAATGATGATGTATGGTTACTGAACAGTGAGATTTCTTCTCATCATATAAACAAGAAAGTTCAAAAGTAAGGTCAGGTAACAAAGGTGAATTGGATGTCCATGGATCTAGAAGCTAAACGAATGATTGTGTCAAAATATGTAGCGTGTTATGCAAATGAGGAAACCTCTTTTAATAACAAAGAGTCTTCAGATTATATCTTAGCCTTAGATGAACCGAGTATAGAGCAAAAATGATATGATAATGATACCATTGAGCGATTCCTTGGAGAGAAGGAGGTAGACACAGTAAATCAAGAACCTCTGGAAAATCAATATTATAGCCAAAAGATGTAAAAGAGATATAATCTTAGATCTAAAGCACACGGGAAAATTCTTTTGTAACCTTTAATAACGCTGTTAATTGCCTTAAAATAGCCTTGCCTTAAACCTTAAAATAGTGAGATACGGACGGATTTAATGTGTGATTGCAATCATAGTGCATTGCCGGTTCAACGTATTCTGCACAGAGTTACATAAGGAACAGGATCTTACTAGCACCACGGCAGAAAACCGGCTCAGTATCTGACATGCTAATACCACTCGGCGTGCCTAGCGTGGACATGGCAACGGCGACAAGTTTACGGAAGCATTTAATTTATTCTCCAACAGATTTTGAGATAAAGTTTATTTTGCCGCAAAGCGATTGATATCGAAAACTGACTTAAGAAAATCAACGATACAGCTACTGAATTTAAATCTAATATCAATCGTATTAAGGAAGACTTCTTAAGGAAGAGATGTGCGGTATCCCCTTATGACCCTGATGGCCAACACTCGCTGCGGTCGTCACTGTAGTGAGACGTTGCAATCACAAATCCCAATTAAGAATAAAATACCCAAATCACGCGACATATAAAAGATAATTTAATCTCACAGTCTGACAACTGCTAACCTTAACGCCAGCGGCAAGCTTTACATAATAAAGGACTTCTCAAGAAAGGAAAAGAAGCAACGAAGGCAAAGGAGTCCCAATGTGTTTGACACCTGCAAGTCAAGAGACACAAGTGCATTGCTGCTCTTTAGCTGTGAGAGTTTTAAAGGAGGTGTTGGACCTGTGTTAACCTCATGCACTTGGTTAAAGGCTACGAAAGAATTCCTAAGATCTTCAGAGAACCTTAGGTTAAAAATGCGATGCCATTCTACTAAGTTTGTTGACAATTCCTTCTCTGATAAAACAGTTCGGTTGTGGAATAGCCTCATCGTCATCCGAGCGTTGATTCTGGATGCGTCTGGTGATGCAAGGGATCCGCTTTCCGACTTCGCACGAACTTCAGCATTCAACGTTGTGAGACTATTGGCATGAAATATCATCCCTTCCTTACTCCTTCCGCGTGACTTCATACATCCGCCGCAACATATTCATCTCCGTGACATGCAGCCTCCTACTTGTGTCGCTCTAATAATGGCCATGCCTCGTAGCCATGTAAAGGACAGACCTAATGATGGTTTTATAGACCTGTCCCTTCAAACTGACCGACATTTTGGGGTCACAAAAGACACCTGACTTCACACGCCATTTGGCCCAAACGGCAGCGGCAGGTGGCGTACCTTAACGTCGTAATCGATGTCACCGGAGACGTGACAGATCCCAGGTATTTGACCTGGTCCGCTTGATCACGTCATGGCCTTTGCAGACAGATGTGGGATCTGTTGAGCTTAACGCCAAGTACTCGGTATTCATCACCATAAGCTTCTGACCGCCGTTTTCAAACGTCGCCTTTCACACCTTCACACGTCGTACCAACCTGCCCCTGTCCATGTCTGGTATCAATGGGTCAATGGGTCATAGTGTCGGACAAGACGTCTAATATAACGCCTAACAGAAAAGGACTGAGGACTGATCCTTGGTGAACCCCGACGGTGATGGGGAAAGGTTTCGTGTCGCCAACAGCAGTCCGAACCACAGAATCAGTCTCTGGAACCTTTTTGGACCGTAGTGCCTACCAGATCACCATAGGAGAAACACAGTCGAAGGCTTTCTGCATGTTCAGGAATAAGTAGTGCTTTTGTGTTGCATGGGTGTTTTTTTTGTTCTGTATTCTTTGCGCGGTTATGGAATGGCCTATGGAAGATCATAATGTGCTTTTAAAAAAAATTACAAGGATCATTGTCTAAAAGATGTCTGTCTCATAATATTCTATGTTATGCAGTCTTATTTAAGTCAACGTGGTACCATGTTTTTTTTTTTTTGTATTTTATCAAATACCATTTTTTTGTATACATTTTGTATATTTATAGATATAGAATATATTTCTTCATCTATATTTACTTTTATATTTCTGAATTGTGTAATTATATGTAGGTAACCTTATATTTTTTATAAATATTTCATTTATTTTATTAAATAAGGTAGTGAACATGCGCCATAGCATCCAAATACAGTATTAACTTGATGTACAATAAAGAAAATCATTATTACTATTAATCAGCAGTCTAAGACATAAATTAAATTTCACCCAGATATACAACAAATGTACGTGCTCATTATCAAAAGCCTACCGCCGTCCATTACTGAACGGAGGCCTCCCCCAAGGAACGCCAAACATCTCAGTCTTAGGCAGTCCGCATCTTTCCTCTGCTAGCCACTTTCTTTGAGTCATCGGTCCTCACTCTAGCACAATTAGGCTCCAATGAGTCAACTTTGACATACTGGTTCGCCGTGATTGATCGTACTCATTACATAATTATATACTTTTACTGGGTAAGACTTAAATCCACAACTTCTACTCGTATCTCCTCTACTAGTCAGACTCACCATACCTGTTTACTGTCATGTCTTTGGACGTACCAAAGAATTTCTTTTGATAACTTCATGCACAAGGGTTATGTATAAGAATCAAAATATTTACAATAAAATAAAAATGTTTAAATAAACATTGACATAACGTTATCAACCATCTTGATTATTGTTACCTTAGTAATAGGTGATGGGAATATTAAATTAAATAATAAGTCAATATAAATTTTACATTTTCACTCGTGGGCAATACAGGTAATACGTTATTGAAATGGAAGTAGATCCTGAAGAAGTTGGTCCTGAAACCAATGTAGAGGCTGAGTAAGTATAAATTTATAATTTATTGTTATTTTAAGTATTTATTAGATTCAATTAGAAAATATGGCAATGGTTTTCATTTTAAAATTATTATTCAACGTGCCTTTTTTACTTCAAGCATGATTTTCCAGATTTTTTATTATTTTTTTTCTAAATGAAATCAATAAACTATCAAACTCTCTCTGTGGTTTTGCATTCTTGGTAAAAATTAGATCATCACAACTTAATGATTCAAACATATCCCAAAAACGTGGAATTAGTATTTTTTATAAGTTGCTGCCCCTCGACTTCTCTGTATATTTGTTTATTCATCAAAATGTTTGACTTTCAGAGAAAATGATGAGCCTGTATCTGCGTGTTTGAGATTAAAAATGTTTTTCAGCGCGCATTGGTGTGGTGTAGTCTGTCTGTTAACACCAATAGTATTTATACCTATGCTAGTACCGTTCCCCCCAGAGGTATGATATAAATTATGCAATTAATGCAGTGTGAACTATCCAATCTCAAAACTAGTTAAAGTATTATTGCCAGACTGTTAAAAGTTATCTGTATTTTTATTAGGTATTTTTATTAGCCTTTAAAGCTAAAATATGATTTTGGTGTTACGTCATATTTCATTTTGGATAGTTTAGCATCTATATTTAACTTAATTAATTTTAGCAAGATCGTGAATTGGATAAGTGCTCTACATGGCGTTCTCATTTTTATGCATGTTTTATTACTTTTGTTAAGTTTTCGGTTTGATACTATTTAAACGTACATTCAGTCAAAAAAGTATCGGGAATGGATGATTTGTTTATGGTTCCAAATTAATTTTTTTTTTGTTGTTGGATTAGCACAACTGTTTTCCATTTTGGTGCGGAGTTTGAGTTGCATCTGTTATTTATTACATATTAAATGTAGTGCTGTTTTTAGTTATATCATGTCTAGTGTGTATTGCGAATTTCATAATGGACAAAAACATCGAGCAAAGAGTTTGTCTTAAATTTTGCATCGCTAGTGGAATTTCGTGTCAGAGTCACTGAAAATATTACAGAAGGCTTACGGTGAATCGACTTTATCAAAAACAGGTGCTTATGAGTGGTACAAAGCGTTCAAAAGCGGTCGAGATGTGATGGAAGATTTGCCTCGCTCTGGTAGGCCATCAACGTCTGCAACTGAAGTTAACATCGCAAAAGTGAAGGGAATAGTGACTGAAAATCCTCATTCAACTTTAAGAAAGATAGCCACTGAACTTTCTGTATCTCACGAGTCGATCTGTACCATTTTAACTAATCATTTGGGTATGAAACATGTTACCGCTCGGCTAGTCCCAAATTTTCTCCATAAACTCAATTGCATGAGAGTCCCTGAGGACATGTTAGAACGAGTCGAAACGAAACGAAACAAACCCTATACTAACTCGTCTGGCCAGCGTGGTATGGTAGGCCAAAACCTCTTTTCTAAAGAGAGGCCTATATCCAGCAGTGGACTATTAAAGGCTGTTGATGTGATACATATGTGGAGACTTCTTATAAGCAACCTTTTCTTTATGTTTAGTGTGTTATTACTTTGTAATCCTTCCTAAAAGAAATAAATAAACTTCTACTGCGACTTACTGCTGTAAATTGAGTAAAGACCGACAAAGAACATAATCACTTTTTATAAAAACTTGGACCGACTTCAAATAAAACTAACAAACAGCAATAAATATTAAAAACAAAAAACAAATGTAATTGAAAAATCTAAAATAGGTGCGACCCTCAATATAATAGGTAATATTTTAATAGCAATAGATCTACCTTCTAGTTCAGGGATTTCCAAAGTGGTCGATATCGACCCCTTGGCTTCGAAAGCAATTTCCTAGGGGTCGATTCAAACGAAAACTGATTTTAGGGTGAACAAGGTCTAAACACGGAACTCTATTAATTCACACAAGTTCTTATTTAAAACTTTCAAGATACTGTATAACGTATCGTTGTGTTACGTGTACCAACTTGTTATAAGACAGACTAATAAGTCTATTCATTTTTTTTCATTTTTGATGGGGAAATGATGTCAAGTTTACTCACTGGCAATGTTTTTAAGTTGGTAAGTAATTTGTATCAATAGGTACCTATAGCTAGGATTTTTAAAGTAATTTTTCTACGGGGGTTGAAGTATCAGTTCATTTTGAAAAAGGGTCTCTTGCCCGAAATAGTTTGGAAATCCCTGTTCTAGTCTGTTTGAAGTCGGTGCCAAGCCAAAATAGGCACTTGGATAGGAAGATAGGCTACGTACAAGGTAGTGCAGCGGCTGCAAAGTCTTCATATTGCGCGAAAGTATACTAAACGAGCCAAAGTGAAATGCTCATCGCAAATTATAGTGTTATTTTAAATGCTTTATGGGTTTGGCACCGATTTCGAGCAGACTAGAAGATATCTATTGCTATTATAATGTTACCTGTTATATTGAGGGTGCCGCTTTTTTCTTTTTACATTTGTAATTATTTATTTATATTTTTAGTGCTGTTTGTTAGTATGTTTTGAAGGCGGTTCAACTTTTTTTTTGAATGTTTTTATTTTACCATTTTTTTTATAAGGTACGTTTGTAATGAGTTGATACGATATTTAAAACACTACAAACTGTAATGTATACTTATTACAAAACTGCTGTATGTTAGATTATATTAAATTTAGTTTAATAAGTCCTTTACTTTATTTAGATAAGGTAGTAAGCTGTTAAACTGGAACCCGAAAATATATTAATGGTCAAGAACCCCTTCATCATCATTGAAGGTTTCCCTTGATTTCTCTAGGATCCCATTATTGGTCTTAATTTTGTAATAATTGGATAACCTCAGGAGTATACCCTTTCGCTTACAAAAAGAATTTTGAAATCGGTCTACATTTGATGGAGATATCGTGTAACAAACACACACGAAAAAAACGTCAAATTGAGACCCTCCTGTTTTGTGTTTTTTGAAGTCGGTAAATAATAAAAAAGTGACCTATTGGCGCTTTAACTACTTTTTGTATTACAACTCTAAGTATAATCATAACTATATGAATTGGCAAATGTTAGGAGCTATACTACCATACAATCCACATAGAAACATACACAAGTGAATTAAAATAAGTGAAAGTCATAATATACGTTAAGAATTAGCACAGATGGCTTAAATATCTTTAAAAAAAAGTTGAAGAGGCCATATTAAAAAATCTTATAACCGTGTATTGCTATACTCAGACTGACTATAGACTCGTACTATAGTGGCAGTGGCAAAGACACTGTCAACTACTACACTGAGTCACGCATTAAAAGTTCCCTTTAATGCGTGACTCAGTGTAGTAGTTGACAGTGTCTTTGCCACTGCCATCCCTTTAATGCGTGACTCAGTGTAGTAGTTGACAGTGTCTTTGCCACTGCCACTATAGCACGAGTATATTTCACAATATATGTATATGGAAGAAACCGGAAATTAATGCCTAGATGTATTGGTATTTAATGGTAATGGCAGGTAACCATAAAAAGGTAGAACATCATAAGTTCACGAGTAGATGACTATATTAAGTTGAAGCAAGTTGTAATCTAATGCACACACTACAATTAAATCACATGAATCTGGTCTACTTATTATTAACAGATCGTATTTGATATTTTATCCTATTTATCCCTATCACTTTTTGCTAAAGTTTCATATTTTGCGTAAAGCTTTTTTTTATTTTAGCAATATCAATGGTGCGCATATACTCTCATAATAATGGCAATTTACTGGGCAACAGAGTGTATCCCCTTGCCGATTACATCATTTCTACCAATTGCAATATTTCCTGTGACTGGAGTTATGAGTACTGTGATAACTTGCCAATGTTACATGAATGTAAGTAAAAAAATGTTACAAAAGCAATACGTATTTTCTTAGTTGTAAATATTTTGTATTTTTCTGACTAATTTTGGACAAAGCTGTTTTAAGTCAAAGCGCTCTAGGCTGTCTGTGTAGCAGAATTTTGAGCATCCAATTTTAGTAGGCAATTGGCTTGTAAATGTTCCATTTGATGTTTTTTCGGTCTACCTCATAAAAGTCGTATAACTGAAAGAAGACATTGGGCAATAATTTTTTTTGCATAGTATCGCTGTTATATTCTAACTTAACAGCTCCAACTTATTATTAATTTTTTTTTTTTTTAACTCCCTATTTTTTCTTTAACATCCTAAAGTTCGTCCGAGACCGTCATAATACTATAATCTGATTAATATAAGCATCTGTTTTATTAATCAGATTGAAAACCAATACTATTTTTTATAATATTCTTTTATTTTAGTATGTATCAGGCACATGCACATGTCACGCACCACCACGCGCAGATTGTCGTAGCCCTCATACTTAAATGAAATGCTTTTACGGTATGAAGTATCTTTACCACCTTAATAACTTATTTACTTAATTATAACTTCGATTGGGGCCTAATACAGTTTAAGAATTAGTATTGTTTTAGTATATTTTATTAAATCTTATAAAAGAAAATTACTGAATGCATTCAAAATTGAGTAATAACCATCATTAATACGTTTAGATTATTAGAGCGTTATTCTTGTTTTTATATAAAAATATAGAAAATGGCCTTTCAGGATACTATAATCATGTTCTTAGGAAGTATGGCACTTGCATATGCCGTAGAGCAATCAGGACTTCAGAAGAGAATAGCATTGAATGCTGTCAGAGCTATTGGATATTCACATTACAGGTTTTATTTCTTACATGTTTACTTACATTGTAAATAAATATCTATAATTCTATAATGACTCTTGAAAACAGCTTATAGACGTGGCTTAGAAGGCAAAGGGGTCGTTTTTTAACATGGTCTTTTCACCTTTTTTTAAAAACAGGACAACCACACTACTACTCCACGCCTCCGCAGTTCTGCCTTTAAACAGGAAAACATTGAAAATTTTTTGGAGCTCCCTCAGTACGTGTTACCTTCAGCCTTTAGCAGCTCTGTTGTAACGCCATCCTATTCAAGGACTTTCCCATTTTTCAGCTGAAAACAGCCGAGCCGAGCCATTTCGATTTTGGTAGTGCTAACTTCTGGCAGGTCTTAGGTGTAGTGACGTGTTAATGCCGTTCATTTTCAGGATCAGGTCGAGATACATGCGAAGCGTATAACCGACAGAAAGGGCTGAAAGGGCTGACGGTTCTGAAGCAATGACTTCTACACTTGCTATGGTCAGCTTCGTCAGGTTGCTTCTTCCAAGAGGTTGTACGAACACTGATTCCGATTCTGCTCGATCGCTCTTTCAATCAAAACAGTATTGGAGCACCGGAGATCGTGTCGCACGAGCTTGCTGATCTCTTGGTTTAGAGTCTGCTTTGCCAGCAAAGTGACAGATGGGTTCTCCCATCGTACCTTAATTAACCTTAGGGTCTTTCTCGACAGCTTTGACTCCCTGACCTTACGCTGCATTTCACAAAATCTCGTACCTTCTACCCTGAGGATCTAAACCACATTTTTGAGATTCTGGTTTACGTCTGTTGTGGTTTCCGCGGCAGCGAAGCAGTTTTTCAGATTTGACTGGAACGTTTCAGATTCTATCATGGCCTCAAAACAGAGTTGGTAGTACTTATGTCTTATAGTAGTTAGTCGATAATCAGAGACCCTCGGACAAGTCGGTGATCGCTATCGGTATTAAACCTACTGACCACTGAGATGTCTCTGATTATGTGCTTGTTCGTCATGATGAAATCCATCTTATTTATGGTCATAGCGTTTGGGCTTTGCCGCGTCCACCTCGTTTGGGGCGGTTTTTTCAAGAAAGAGTTCATCAAGAAGACGTTTAAGGAAGTTGACGAACATTTGCCCCCTATGATTCCTCCTTCCAAATCCATGGGATCCTACTACCGATTCCCTTCAAATCTGTATTCCTCTACTCCTCGTACTCTCTTTGTTTAGTGAGACTTTAGCGTTAAAGTCTCCCTAAACAAAGTGGAAATGGGTCTGAGTTGTGAAGTGGAGGGCCTTCGATGTGTCATGGAACATTTTCTCCATCTTGTCATCCGGGTGTACCGAATTCAGTGCATAAACTTGCATAACCTTGAGGCTACACCTCTTGGTAAGGACAACGTTATTCACCACAAACCCAACGCCATCTTGGGATTGTTGGTAGTACCTTAGGAAGCCTGACGCGAGGGTTATGGTATCCTCTCTTTCTGTCTTCGGACTTCACATAACCTTAGGATGTGCCACCTAATCTTCAAAGTTCCAACTCAACTTGCGCCAGATGCAAGTAATTTATCGATATCATGTTAACCAATTCTTTTCTTATCATTTTAAAATAAAACATAATTAACTATTTTTGGTAGGTTTGTAATAAATAACCTTTCTATTTTACAGACTGTTATTTGCATTATCTTTTACGACAATGTTTATCTCTATGTGGATTACAAACACTGCAGCCACGACTATGATGGTTCCCATAAATTTTGCTCTATTGAAAGTTTTCGAAGACGTAAGTATGTGTATAAGAATTATGTGTAAAAATATATTAGCCTCTACTTTTTTCTCCATAAAATTTACGTGTGTAAAAGATTTTGCTGTCAAGATTTTTAAAATAATTTATTACCATCATTTAATAACCAAATTAAATCTTAAAATATCAAGCAAATCCCCTTGGATGGTAAAGAAAATCAGATTCTATTTATAAAATTAAATACTGAAGAAATAATAATTTACTACCTTTTCATCCTTTGAATACAGTAAAATAAAAATTGATTAACAAAATCAATTTTTATTTTACATTTTACTTAGTTTAAACGAACTTTAGCGTTATCAGTGTCATCATCATCATCATCATCATCAACAGTCTTTACTAGTCCACTGCTGGACATAGGCCTCTCCTTAGAAAGGAGGTTTTGGCCTACTATACCACGCTGGCCAGACGGGTTGGTATAGGGTTTTGTTTTAAGTTTTCCGTCTCTTTGCAGTGTTGTTGTCCTGCGTAGTTAGTTCCCTTTATCAGTGTAAAAGGCACAAAACATATTACTTTTTAGCTTCCAACAATAAAGCTTCATATTTTATTTTAAATAAATTTAAGAATTTACCATTGAAATTAACCCCTTTGGGCAATGCCAGTT
The DNA here is from genome assembly GCA_902825455.1 of Arctia plantaginis. Classification (NCBI taxonomy): domain Eukaryota; kingdom Metazoa; phylum Arthropoda; class Insecta; order Lepidoptera; family Erebidae; genus Arctia; species Arctia plantaginis. The sequence goes on along the minus strand of CADEBD010000171.1, from coordinate 7,987,038 downwards.
TCAAACACTTGTATAAAAACCTAGCAAATTAATTCGATTCCTACTTTCGGTAAACTTATATGCATTCAAAATTAACAACTACTATCAGAAAGTCTATTGTCTTTTGCGATATTGATATTATGTTAACCATTACAAGATAAATATAAAGTTAGAATTAATATGTATGGAGATCTAATCGGTCAATGGTGGTTGGAGTGCAAAAACTGTTTTATTTCAGATAAACTTACTTAGCATTTTTGAGACTTCAGCTAACGGCGAATTAACAGCATCAGACATAACTATTTGCTACTTTTGCGCTACTACTTATTCTGCAACTATTGGTGAGTTTTACGGTTTTCATTAAAACCACCTCTTATGATGATAGTCAACAAAAAATCATCAAACTGACATAAATAAATTGCAACATGAGCATCGAGAGCCGAAAAAGTAACGTTAGTGACGGATATTCGCATTAGTATCCGCAAATGAGTCATAGGTATTTATGCAGACATCTTAGTCCGCTTGATAAGTTGTTAAACGGGATGTTTACCACGTTTATTTTTGGGAATTCTGAATCCATTTCCCACCCCCCCCCCCACCCTGTGACCAATAGTCAGTCCAATTGATATATTTTGAGATATTTTCCCACCTACTCTAGAAGATTGTTACGCTCCAAATGCAAAAAGAATACCAATGCATTCAGTCTCATGCATAACTTGATTGTCGAATAGTTATCTATATTATATTTCCATCTAGCAATACAACGTTTATGCCAAAGTTGACTGTACGGATGGCACATTGGTTTAAGCGGTCGCCACGTCGCTCACTACTGCGCTGAGTGCTGTGGGTTCAATCCCCACATAGAACGACACTTTGTGTGATCCACAAATTGTTGTTCTAAGTCTAGTTGTTCTTTGTGTCCATTTCATGTATGTTTGTAAAGTCCCCCGCGACACAGGATATATTCCTAACTAGCTGAGACCCGCGGTGTTACCTGCGTTTGTTGTTATAACCGCGGGCAACGCCGAAGCTAGTCTAAAAAAAGTAGCCTAAGTTACTCCTCATGTCATCAGCTACCTGCCAGTGAAAGTCCCGTCGAAATCGGTCCAGCCGTTCCAGAGATTACCCGGAACAAACAGACAGACAGACAAAAATTGTAAAAAATGTTATTTTGGCATATGTACCGTCTAAACATGCATATGCATTTAGTAAAAAGAGGTTATTTTATTATTACAAACAAATACTCCAATTTTATTTATTTGTATAGAATAGATGCGAGAGTTGGCTTTTTCAAATTTATTTATTTATAAAGTAAGGTCATCAAAATCAGTTATCAGACTGTTCTATCGTTGGTTATACATCTGTCTCCTTCCATTAAATGTGATTGAAAAATGGCTTATGTGCAATCGATCCCCATGAACTGAGATCAGAACCGGGTAACTGTATACCGATAGCCATCACTTCAGTTCTGAAAGTTCAAGACCTACACAATAAAAAGTATTTGAGTTTGAGTTCAGTGAGTGGTTCAGTTCAGTTCAAGCTGAGTGGTTTAAGCACATTGTGTCGACTTCTACATACCATGGAACAAAAACATATTACAGCGCCATCTAACGAAGACACATCGAACTACGAAGTAAATGCTTATCCTGTATTGCGATATGAGTAATTCTCACACCGATTAGCATATATACAACTTCCCAACCGGAAGGTTGGAGGATCCCTTTGTGTTAGAGGGTCATAAACCCAATCCTCCACACACAATAAATAAACAAATCATGCATTTTAGACTCTGCGATTCTTCACTTACATCAAAAAACTCATTTAGTACTGAATCAACAAAAGAAAACTGAAAATGAAACTAAACTGCTACTGCTGGGCTGGGCTGGGCTGGGACAATTACGGTAGCTAAATACGGCATTTAGCTACCGTAATTGTCCATGAATACATACTAATAGAACTATCTTATAATAAACTAACCATTTATGGAATATGATTTTACTTTTTACAGGTGGTATAGGAACCTTAGTGGGGACGGCAACCAATCTGGTATTTAAAGGACTATTTCAACGGTACACAAAATATATTTTAAATACTTTACTAATTTTTAATTTCTTATACGTACGTACAGAAATACAAGTTTACACATATCATTTATATGATAGACATGAGAGAGTTGGACTAACTTTACTTACTCGGTGAAATGCCACGGAAGAAATGCTTAACACCGGTTTTCTGTGAATTAAACCATATTCTTGTGAATACCACGGGGTATTAATCCGGTTGAGATGGCCTAAAATGCCACAAGGCTCTGTCGTACTAGGGATGGAATAAAACCTCAATCAGTGTGGTAAATTATATGATTTAAAAATCATGTCATCACATCTGTGAATAATTTACAAAACCACTGCAACTTAATTATTAGTATTAGGCTAGCACAAGTCTCGTGAAAGGTTTAAAGCTAAAAAAAAGCCCGTAATCTTTGTCAAAAAGAATTTTGATTGATTTTAATGCCACCTCTTTGTCCATGACGAAATAACAATCACATATGAAATCGTTGTGACCAAAACCAATCATTTCATCTAATGAATATGATTTAAAAGTAGCAATAATTTCCATGTCTAGCCATTACTGACGGGCACGGACATTTTTGACGGGCCTGTTGGTCTAGTGGTTAGTTCTCCAGACTGCTAAGCCGGAGGTCGTGGGTTCATTTCCCACTCAGGACAAATAATTGGGTGATAACTACGATCGTTTGTTCTGTGTCCAAGACATAATTGTAATTATGAAGAGTAATTTTCCTATAATTGCTACTATTGGGCTTTGCTTAGTCATGGAATAGACTACCGTTTGAGATGTGTGGTGTAATTATTATTATTACTGTACAACTAAAAATATTATTCTTTAAATTATAAGATTATAATATAGTTTTACTAAGAGAGTATGTGACGCACTATTTATCTTTCAGAGCCTTTCCCGAAGAACCTGAATATCTGTCATTTCCTTTTTTTTCTGCGTTCTCAATCCCTTTTATGCTAGTAGCGGAAATGTGTATATACATCTATATGATAACAGCGTACTTCGGCTTTTTGAGGTGTGTAATTTTTTTAATTTATCTTGAGTCACCTAATAAAATAACCCTGGAATACTAACCAACCTCTGAGATGTCAGATTGGTTAATTGTTGAGCACGTTTAAAAATTACATTTAAAGTACACAGGTATGCCGGGGGTAGAATCGTACGTTTGGTAAGGACGGCCAAAAAAGGCAAGTGAGGTAAAAGAATATATAAAAGTATGTATCACCGAAAATTCCAAAACACCTAAATTGTGATAAAAATAGTAAGCTGTAAGGACGGGACTCGCACTAATCAATAAGAGATGTTGCTTGTACTGAGATAGCTTTATTAATCCCCCATTACAACATTACACATGTCTTAACTACTAAGATTACTACGTCACAAAGCTATAAATTCTACACCATTAAATGTTCCAACTGTAAATGTAGAATATCATCAAATTTAAATGGTGCGATTTAAAACTTTTCATTTTTAAAGTAATAGACGAGAGGGGATTCATGAAATACATAAATGTAAATGCATGTTTATATTTTACACATTTATTTTTGAAAGTGTAAGATAATTATTTAACGACATTCCTTTGTGGTCCGTGTGGTGATAGATTAAAAATACAGTGTTACCACTTCTATTCATCCCGTGGGTGTCGTAAGAGCTAAGGGAGAAAACTAAGCAGAACAACGGCACTGCAGAGAGAAGGAAAACTTGACACAAACCCTATATCAGCCCGTTTGGCCAGCGTGGAGTCCAGCAGTGGACTATTAACGGCTGTTGATGTGATGATGATGATGATTCCATTTATTTATACTGCCTGCAAATACATTGCATAAGGCGGACTTAATGCCATAGGCATTTTCTTCCAGTCAACCTTGGGGTGATGCAGAGATTTGTGTATGGCAGGTATATAATGAGGTAAAATATTTAAATTGTAGTCGGTTGCAAGATGTTATACTACACAGATATACGGGGATACATATATAGATGTTTATTCGCCAGATAGACATTAAAAACTAATAACATAATTTTAGGCCTAATAGTGCTGCGGCTAAAAAAGCAAAAATTTCTGATGATGGTTTGAAAGCTGCAAAATACACTGTAGAAGAAAACTGGAAAAATTTAGGAAGAATCACATTTTGGGAAATTGTAAGTAAAATAATGCAACTCAATTTATAGAAATGATTTCTTCTATGGTTTATCTTTTATTTATTTGAGATTAATGTGTTTTACCTACTTTGATACCAGTAGTACGCGGCCATCAAAGCAATGTGAGAGGAGTACGTATATTATAGCTAAATCTTTATAAGCACTCACTTTATTGCCACACGAGGAGAATTTTTAATACTTATTTTAGTTAAGCAAAAAGTTATTCTATAATGATTACTTCAACTATTCCTTTATACCTATGACTTACCAGACCTGTAATATACCAAGACATCAGAAATACATTTTCTGATGTCAAAACTGTGTTCCGACTGTTTTAAATTATTCCCGACACGAAATAGAGATCCAGGAAGAGAAAAGATAATATGATATCTTTATCAAACGATAGCCTAATTAGTCCGTAATCCTTCACCACAGCGCTGAGGATTCATAGCTACGCAAAACCCTAAGACACTCAAGATCAGGCTTATATTTACAAATCACCCCCCCCCCCCCCCGAATATACGTCTTATTTTCTTATTATTCAAGGCTACCTTTTAATTGCCTCACGTATACATAATTATATTCATGATGGAAGATGGAATGCGAAAGTTTAAAGTTAGTAGTACTCCAATATATAATAGTAATTCAGAACAATTACTTTTTATGCTAGAGGCGGCAAACGAGGAGACAGGTCACCTGATAGTAAGTGACTACCGCCGCCGATGGGTACTGCAATTGAAGAGTCACAAGTGCATTGACGCTTTTTGCCTCTCCCCCCTTCCAGAATTAAGGGCCAGGCGAGGAGACTAGATATGGCAGAACACTCGTTTTTCTAAAATTAAATTTTGTTGTTACAGATGGTTATTATATTGTTTCTTAGCGCAATATTATTGTTTTTTAGCCGTTCTCCTCAAGTATTTTTTGGATGGGGGGACAAGATTTCAGAAACTTATAGATTGAAGAACAATTCATTGTACGTGTGTATATCTAATGTATCGTATATTTTTATACATTTAAATATTTTTATTTTTAAATATTTAAATATTTTTATTTTATATGTACCGTAGTACAAATAAAATAAAAATATTTATTTAACACAAATAGCACTAAGTATACTTTATGTATTTCACAGTTGTATTTTGGCTGAGAGTGTTCGGTCGTGGAGATTTACACAGCAGTATTTTTATCTCTTGCTACTTACTAAGAGCCGTGTGCCGAAACATATGTGAATTACTTGTAACTTTTTCAATGTAAATGAGAAAATCATCATCATCAATGACTAAAAAAGCAAAAATAAATTATAGTTAAAAAAAACAAAAAACACCCTTTACCAATTAGCCGAACTAAAAGGAAATAAATAATTTTCTATAAGATCAAAAAAAAAAAAAATTTTATCTCGCAAATGCATGGGGTACTTTTCAAGATATTTACTTTTACCAATATTGTCAATAAAATATTTTTATGACAGTTGAGATCTAGCACCACACGCATTTTGACGCTAAAACAATTATTATTTTGGAACTTACAGAAAATTATTTTCTACTTTTTAGTTCGGCTAGTTACAGAAGCGTGTTTTTTTTTTTAAGTTTTTGTGAACTATAATTTCTTTTAAATTAGAATATAATTCGGATTTAAGACGTGTAAAGACAGCAATCTCCTTGGTAAATACTTAAATATCAATTTATGTTACCACATTTTTATATGGTTGTTTTTAATAATGCAATAATTTCAGCATTCTAGATTCTGCTGCGGTCATGTTTATAATATTTTTGATGTTAAGCCTGCCGTCAAGAACAGATTTCTTAAGAAATTTTACAGCAAAATGTATGTAACCTGTTTATTGAAATTTTTTATTAATTTTAATGTGTGTAACCTTAAACGACATAATTAAAGTGAAAATTTACTTGGTCACTATTAAACGTGTGACACCTTCTTAACAGGAATAAGTGTTCTTTAACCGCGCGTGTTTGTACAATACAACATTTACGTAGCAATATTAATTACATTTAGAAAATCGGCCTCGTTAATAAAGTAATTAAAGTCCTATAATAGATTAGACTTTAAACACTTTATTTACGCGGCCTGATTTTGCATGTTATTAATATTGCCCGAGCATTAGAAATTATAGTACAAAATTTAATTAGCTGAACAATATTCACATTGTTAAGTATTTAATTATTATATTTACTAATTATTAAGTATACATTTATATACATAACATTTCTATGTTGCAGTGGATAACTTACCGGATAAACCAGTTCCATCAGTTTTGAATTGGTTTCTAATGGATGACTTAATGCCATACAGTTTTATGTTTCTTTTAGGTATGAACGTTCCTTTAATTCCAAGTTCAAAGTAATCTTAACAAGTATTTGTCATACTAGATGCCGTAGGTCATCTTCTTAATAAAAAAACGCAACAGGTTCTTGTAGCAGAGTAAAGGGCTAATGGGATGGTTAAATACAAAAATTGAATGGGTGCCTGAACTCTCTGAATGACTAAACCCAACATACATTGCCATACTCATAGTTTCTGTGCGTACTTTTGCCAGCAGGTCTAGTTTTTTTTTGGATATGTGTGATTCTATGATCATGTTTTAGGACTAAACTGTAGTCAAAATTACCCTAGTCAAATTCTATATATTTAAAACAAAGTCGTGATGATTTTTGTGTTTTTGGCAAATTATGATTAAAAAACCTCCGTCAAAAAATGAGTCTAGCTGTTCATTTGTTATAAATGGTATTACAAAACGAAACTGACAGCTCACGTAATATTGTCTATGGTTTGTTTAAATTGAACTCAATAATTTTGAATTAATTTTAAAATCCTAAATCCGCCCATTCATTGACTGTTAAGCGAAACGAAGTTCGCCGGGTCAGCTAGTATAACATATTTATGTATACTGTAATAGGTGGTGGATTTGCCCTTTCAATGGCTGCAAAAGAAGAATATTCATATTTAAATGGACTAATTGGAATCATCCTACAAAAATTGAATGTCTTGCCAAACTACTTCATAATTTTACTAATCATAGTATTCACTGTGTTTTTAACAAACTTCGCAGCCAACGTTGCTGTTGCTAATGTTATTGTACCTTTAGTCATGCAACTGGTAAGCATATTTGTATAAATATCCGTTAATAATTGTAGTTACCTCTTAGAAGTTATAACAACTTTAATTACAAATTTTAAAATTTCTATATCTGGTATTATTTGTTGGCATAATATATGTATGTGCGTTTGTGTACGAATAATTATGTACTTGGATTGGATTATTATCTCTAAGTAGGTACCGCATCCCTTAATGTTAATTACTTAATTGTTTAAATTTGCATACATTTTTTAGGCAAAACAAATTAATATACAACCAATATGGTATAATATTGCAGCGGGTTTTTCGGCGTCATTCTGTTTTTGTTTACCAGTTGGTACCCCTGGAAACTTGATCGTACAGAGTGCTGCTAAAATTCCCACTATAGCAATGGTAAGTTTATTGTAATAGACAAGACAAGTAATTGTTTACATACAATTGCAAATGACCACTACAAAATTGACGTAGATTTAAATACTTGCATATTTGCAAATTTGTAGTATCAACTTTTTGTGCACATCTGTTCCTGGAAGAAGCTCCTTTTTGTATTTAGCAAATAATTTACACATCTGAAACATGGCGGTCTGATCCCAAACTAAGCAGAGCCTGTACTACAGCAACCAGACTAAATAAATTCACGATTTTCTTGGTGGATGGGTATCTTGGTGCTCTTATCACTAGGAGTAATTAGTAACATTTATTTGTCCTGGGTGGAAATCAAACTCGCGACCTCTGGCTTAGCAGTCAGGATCACTAACCACTACACACATAAAAATGATTGCATTTTAGGAAATAATTTCGCAAAAATATGTAACATTCAAGTCTCAATTCCTTACTTTATCGTATTAGTATTTAAAAACTGATAGACATTTGAAAAGTAACACATTAATACGAGGGCTGCTATTTATGTATCCGGAAATGGCCAGTTACAGATCTGAATGAAAAAAGTAATAATAACATTTAAAAATTGAACTCTTTGGCTGAAGAATACCATTTGTTTCATGTAGCCGTCATGTGTTTATCCTTTGTGGCGTCATAATGAAAGTTGCGTGTCACAATGGATTTAACTCGTGAAAATTTTCGTGCTATGGTTTATTACGATTTTAGGTGAGTGCTAAACAGTGAGTCAAAAACAGAGCACCGATCAACTCACTTCGACTTTTGGGGACGAAGTACCATTAAAAACAACTGTGTATCACTGGTTTAGTGAGTGTAATCGAGGGCGGTCTGTGCTCATGGACGAATTAAAAGAAGGTTGCCGTAAATCGGTTGTTGTACCTCAAAATATTGATGCTGTGCGGGAACTAATAATGCAAGATAGTCATGTTACATATCGCGAGATAGAGGCGTCTCTGGGAATAAGTATAAAGAGTAAATATAAAATATTACACGAACATTTAGCTGTAAAAAAAATTGTTACGTTGTATTCCGCACAAGTTGAGAATTGACCAAAAACGGGCTCGTGTCGATTGGTGTAACAAAAATGTTAGAAAAGTGCAATCAGGGTGTGTCAGCTGTCTATAATATCTACACAGGTGATGGATTTTGGATATGCGTATGATCCTGAAACTAAACAACAATCAAAGTTTTGGATGTTCTAAGATGAACCGAACCCTACAACAGTCATTCGTTCAAAAAGCACTGAAACAAATGGTCGCTTGTTTTTTTTTTGTATAAATAGACATGTCGCTACTGTGCCACTAGAGGATCGTAAGACGGTTATTTTTTAATGGTACACGACCATTTGTTTGCCAGAAGTATTTGAAGAAATAAGAAATAATAACCGACAACACAGAATCCTTCTTCATCATGACAATGCTAGCTGCCACACACAACTCAGTATTTGGAAGATCCAAAGATCGAATTAACGGGTCATCTACCGTACAGCCCTGTCTTGGCCCCAACAACTTCTATTTATTCCCAACCGTGAAGAATGAATTACGTGGTCAACGTTTTTCGAGCAATGAAGAGGCTGTGGACGCGTTCAAAATGCACGTTTTGGAGATACCACAATCAGAATGGAAAAAGTGCTTTTGATTCCAACGTATGCAAAAGTCCATCGATCATCACGGCGAATATTTTGAAAAGCAATAAAACTATAATAAATGCTGTATGTTTGTTTCAATTTGTTATTCCGAATACATAAATCGTATCTGCAAAAGAAGTTAAAAACATTTCCTTTGTAACGTCCAACTAGTTTTAAACTAATAAAATTCAGAGAGCATGTCAACCGGATTGCATGTGTAACTGTTGGTGTGTTAACTTTTCTTTGGTCAACAGATCGTTTTAAATATGATTCGTAAAGATTTTCAATTCCCCCTTATTTTCAGGTGAAGGTGGGAATAGTACCCACAATATCCACAATTATTGTGACATGGTTAAGTGTTTGTTTCTGGGCTCCTGTTATTTGGCCTTGTCTGACTGCTACAAAGTAACATGTATATGTAAATCATCATCGTAGTTTCTGAAGTCGAAGTAAGAAGATATGCCTTTACTTTAAGTAGGATTAATTTGTTTATATTTGTTGATTGATTGACCGATGTCAATTTACATTCTTATTCAACTTATTTGTTTTTAAGTTAAATAAACGTTTTATCTTACATATAAATTGTTTCAAGCTCAGACGAAAAAATAAAACTTTATAGCTTCCAGCAACAAATATCTACTCGCAATAATGCCACAGTTCAAAAAAATGAGATATTAGGAATCAAAGAGCAGTATTGCAACGTCACCGAGTTGTACCTTTACAATTTGTTAATTGAAGGGCCTACAAAAACAAAAACCTCTTTCGTTAAGTCGTTGAGTTTTGTCAGTCACGCAGAAGCGTCTGAAAGATGTCGAACCCGAAGAATAAACAAACCATCCCGTTAAAGTAGTAGTCCCGTTAAGTATAGACAACTAATGTCAAATTGGTGAACTGAAGCTGTTGTCTATGGCTAAGAGGCGTTGGTCGTCTATTGTAAGATTTCATTTGTAACAAAAATAGAAACCGCTTACTGGTTTCTCAAATGAACGTTTTATTACGAACCACAACGTTACAGGTGTTGCCAGCAACATCTCACCTAAATTGTACCTAACATCAATGATTTTTCTATTTAGTTATTTTTTGTATTTTTATAGTTAGTTAAAAGAATAATAAATATAATAATGTTTTATTATAATCACAACGTGGTTATTGATTTATGGTGATATTTCTTCACAAGTAATCATTGCATTCGATTCTACTTATCAGCCAGCCAGCCAGCGTCACGACAAGACGGCTGTACACGGGGCATGTCCGCTCAATGGCACTGTACGGTGCACCGGTGTGGGCGGTGGCTCTGACCGCCTGGAATAGGGCACGCCTCTGATATTGATTATTATTTATCTTAGGATATTGGCGGTTAGAGCCATACGCGGTTACCGCATTGTATCGACGGAGGCGGCGTGCCTAAAAAAGTAGTAGTGTATCGTTTCTGAAGGAGCATACTTTAAAGGTGATAAAATAAATTTGGATGACTATCAAACATTTTGTTTATTATGGATCTTTTTCCGGTACTTTCTTGACAGAGTAGTATAAATATTTGGTTTGGCTTTCAAGTATTTTTTTCCAATTTCACAACTAGGAATTGACCCAGATGTACATTATTGGTACAAACTAAGTTTTAAACTAAGATAAATGGAAATGTTACGTTATAGTTAAACCGCCGTAAGCTTAGCCCTCCTGATGGTTTGGGGGACGCGGGGCGGGGGTGCATTCAACCAATTAGCTAGTGCGTCGCTGTCCGCCGGCAGTGACTGACGTGAAAGCATAGCTGTACGTGTTATTTTTCTTAAGACTGCTACACACGGTATTATTTTGCAACATGGATAATCTGCCGACTCTTCGTCACAAAAAGATTTAAAAACTTGAAGTTCGGCTTACCGAGGTTCTACTGTTAAAGTTCTAATAAAGAATATTTATTATTTTACTTAATTTTGAAGTTGTATCTGAATATAATTTACGTGATGAAAATAAGGTGATTTTATTAAAATTATTTTACAGTATTTACAATTAATCCTAAAAACTTACAATACACTGACTGATATCGAGTTAGTACATCGTGTCATGTATAGCCTAGCGCATCACCGGGCCCCGCGTCTCGCAAACCATCAGGAGGGCCAAGCTTACGGCGGTTTAACTGTAAGATTGTATTCGTATAGTAATCCGTAGTCTAAATCCATCACAACACGGACAACAAGGCCTATACAGTAAAATTGTTTGAGTTTGTGTTTATTGTTTGAGTAGAGTCCCAGTTGCCTGCTCATTGAAGTTTTGGATAAAAAAATAGACATTTATTCTGCCTTGTTATTTAATACTTTAATAATTCGAAGAATACACAATAAACATTTAGACGTAAGTACAATGCAATGGAAATGTACAAAGTTAGTATCAGATATCTATTATATAACGGCTATGTAGTAGAGAAATATTCTTAAACACAGTTAGTGGAGAAATATTCTTAAACACATTTTTCATTTAGAAAAATTCTAAAGAACTCTTTTTGGATCACTGCTCAGTCTGGGTTGCTGTCTGTTAGTCTATCTTTCTTCATAAATAGTAAGAGAAGCACTACTTATGAGTAACTTTAACGATGTTCTTCCTGTTAGAACTTATTAGAACTTACAAATGCAGTCGAAAAAGGGACTTCATTTATATGCTCTAATTCGACTCCTGCGCGTACTACGCCGGACTCCTGCTGGGATAATAAAAGAAATTTCCACAAAGGCAGTAAGTAAGCCGTCCTTTTTTGTGACTTTATTCTAAATAATTGAAATTTATTGAAGTAAAAGTTTAACATCAGAATGACTACGACCTTATTTGAACAATAACTTCATTCCGTGCTAGTAGATACTGCTATTATATTTCAGAAATCAGAGACTAACCTAACAATATGCCCGAAAGCCCACTTAATAAAAAGATACATAGAATCAAAGTTAAAGTTACTCTGCAGCCGTTTCGGGTAAAGTATAAACAGCTGGCCACATTATAGGGCACCAGAAGCAGAAGGCAAACCAAGATACTAAAATTGTACTAATTGTGGGACCAACACCAGCCTTAATCTGAAACCAAATAATAATAAATAATAACTAAAGTAATAACTATAATAATATTGAATAGGGATGATTATGCATTATTACCTCGTTTGGTGGCATAAATCTTTGGAATAATATTTTTACTATAAATATTAGATGATCATCTAGTAATCAAATTAAGACGATGATTCATTCACTTTTTAAACTAGAGTATACGCATACGTCATGTTATAGATTTTTAATGACTTGACACGTCAACATATATGCAGTTGCTACAGGATGGTTAAATTTAATGCGTAATTAAAAAAAATGGTTAAACTGGAAATTTTGCAATACTGAAATACTTTCCTTGACTTTTTTTGTTCTACAGAGTCTGCCCGTACAGAGGCAATCAAACCAACTATCCTTGTAAAATCAAGTACAGTGATTAGTAGATTTCTCTTAAGATAAAAATTAGCCTTACCATTTTTTTTGTAGGGATTTTTGCAGCACCCTGTGCTACAAGGTTACCTGGCGTGCCGACAGGTAACAAAAAACAGTAGGAAGCTGAAAACCCAGCTGTTATACAGAACCATAGTGGATTGTATCCGATTTTCTTTGCCTGAAATGAATAATGTAAAATGAATTGTATAACTCATGAGAATATTATCACTTTCAGCGGTAGTGGAGGCATGCGCAAGTTTTCAAAAATTACAAGTCTCCCTATCAAAAGGCAGCTAGCCAAAAATCTGACGTATCTTGCGTGATATTTTAAATGACTGTATGGTTTTTTTTTAATATGACAGAAACAACTTAAGTTACGAAAATAATTATAAACATGAAAATTATTATTATTATTATTGTTTCAGATTTTTTTTCAATCCTCGACTACTTTTTCAAAATATAATATGTGTATTTTCAAATATATCTAAGAACACAACCTTGATAATTTGAGAAAACCAATGAATGAGCGTGATTTAATTACAGACCTTGTTGGTCGTTGGGAGGCCTTGTTTATTTATTGTTAATTCTATTTATTTTATTTGCTACAAACAGTTGACGTATTAATTTTAATTATGCTTAACAATAAATTAATACGTCAATTCCGTTCAATTACACAAAAAGCAGATTGACCTTATATATCCAAACGAATTTTGTAACTCACAAAGTTGGCGTATTTCATATAATGCGTCCTGGCCTAAGTGGTTTTTACTTATAGCACTCCTCTGTCACTGACTACTACCGTAAACTCTCTAAGCCTGTTAATATTACCAATTTATTCTTACCAAACTCATCGCTATAGGTACGAACACGTTTGCTACAGCAACATTTGATGCAAAGTTTGTTACAAGTACAACAACAGTGATGATAAATAGTATCACCACAAATAATGGAAAAACTTTTAAGACTTCCATGGCATCACCAATTTTATCATTCAAACCGGATATCTTTGCTGCATTAGACAATGCGAATCCTCCCCCTGCAATAAATAATTTTACTGTTTTCAATCCAAAAAAATGAAACCTATTTTTAATCAAATCTGTTTATAAGTATTTTGTAGTTGTTTATTGTCAAGGTTTTGTCTAAATAAAAAAAAAGCATGATACCTCAGTGGAATCTAATAGCCATTACCCAATTATAAAGCATTTGTTATTCACTTAAGTATCAAGTAAGTTAAGTATCAAATAGAGTTGCCCAAATGACTATTCAATATCAGTCCCTCAAAATAAAAAGAAATTCAAGTTCTTAGTTCCTTACAACGTGCAGAACTAAGAACATGAATTCCCTAACGCAAGTCAAGCAGGCCATCCAGGAGACCAATGTTAAGTAGGTACCGGTAACGTATTTTTTGCTGACATGGTTAAGAAGGGATCTAGCAACTTTGTTCGCCCTAGCAGTCTCAGCTCGAGTCATTTATCCTAGTAATAAATCAAAAACCAGGGAGGATAAGACTATATTACAGAGAATTATAAGCCCTGAAGTAGTGAAACTGCTAGTTAGAGGAGTTCGTAAGATCAGAAACGCCAGTATTATTATCAGTACTGAGACCAAAAAAGACATTGAGAAGCTCAAGCAGACTGTCGAACTAGTCGAAACAGGACTGCAGGTTGATAAACCACACAAACGCAAGCCTCGAATTATTGTAATAGGAGTTTCCACAACAATGGCCGGAAATTAGGTCTATACATGTATCTGTGAACAGAACGTAGCCGACAAATACTTAATGACGAAAAATACATTTATTTATTTAACAATACATACCCAAAATATACGTAGTATTTATAAGAGTATAGATAACTTGAAAACTTTTTCAGCATAGGCCGAGGTGGGATCCGTATGGAATCCAAGGGCGGGTCGGCCCACTGCTTACGCAGGGGCTGACAAGCACTAGTGCTGCCGCCGGTGAGGGAGGGTTAGCCACCCTCTCATTTCGTAACCAACAGGGGTTCAGCAACGACCCAACTGGTGGCTCCAGGAGGGTACGCTGAGAACCTGTTGGCCGGAGGGCTTGCCTTAATTGGCCGACCTATGACAAGGACAGTCTATAACACCCGACAGCGAAGTCGTGAAGACTTGTGGATACCGGCCGACCTCCACAGTACATAGGCTTATCCGGGTGCAGGGGGCACCGCCCGGATGGACTTCATTTCCCCCGTACTCGTGGGATTAAATATGGAATTTAACACAGAAAAACAAAAACCAAAAACAACGGACGGATCTACCAACGACATTGGCTTAATGGAAAACGGACAAAGAATTTATAGAGAGGAGAAGCGCTTGACTAAGGCGAGAGAGAGTGACGAACGGCGGTTGCGGTCGCGTTCATTGAAAACACCTTTCTCCAGACCCTCCACCCCGCTGCCGCTTGACGGAGGTGATCGAGGCGGAGAGAGCGATAGCTCAGCCTCGATAGGGTCGGAGAGAGAGACACGCAGGCAGTCGCGGAAGCGAAGTCTACACGATGATGAGGACGGAACTGGTTTTGCGAAGCGGACACACAGTGTCAGTTAAGCAAACCAGCCCAGCTCAGCTGAGGTTGGCACCCAAATGCTGCTAAGTCTGGATAATGTCGAGGAGACATTGGACAGACCCCGCAGCACGAAGGCGGAAGTAATGAGCTCCATTCGTCGGGCCCTGCAGACTCTGCGGGACGGCGTTAAGGAGCTCTGCAACAGAGCGGTGACACGCGAGTACGAGGAGGTGTCCGTGCAGAACCAGGCGTCATCATCGTCGCTGGCGGACCGGGTGAGGGTTCTCGAACAGGAGAACGAACCATCTTCGGCGGTGCTGCGGAGATCGTCGGCCACAAAGGTGGCGGGAACGATCCCGCTGCCTTCCTCGATGGCGGAACTGGGGACGGAAATGGGCTCGCCAGTGCCACTGGCTCACCCGGCAAGGGAGGATCATCCGGACTGGGAAGAAATCGCGGCAATCATGAACCGTGAGTTTGCCCGATTCCAGTCCGGGCTTTTAGCTAGGTTCTTCCTAGAGAGAGGTGCCAGACCACCTCTAGGCCAAGGACGGACTCCAGTGGTGCGGCAGGCGGCTGCTGCCGCCACTGCGCTCTCTTCTCCTTCCAAGAAGAAGAAGAAGAGAAAAAAGAAGAAAAAGAAAGCGAAAGGGCTGACGGGGCAGCAACTGACCCCAGTAACGAGGCAGGCTTCAAGTCTTGGAAGGTCTACCCTGCCGGAACCAGCGATAAGGCAGGAAGGGGGCACCTGGGCCCAAGTTGTTGGGAGAAAACCCAAGGCTACCGCTGCGAGACAGGGTGCGGTTGCTACTCCCGTCTCGAAGCCAAAGAAGCCGCAATTACCGCGACCCCCCACCAATGCTGCCGTCGTGGTCGCAGTGCCTTCGGGATCCAGTACCTCACTGGCGGAAGTAATGCAGGCCGCAAAAGCCCGTATTAAGCTGGCGGAGCTTGGCATTACGGGTGGGGTCCGCCAGCGAAAAGCAGCCACAGGGGGCCTAGTACTGGAGGTCCCTGGGCCGGATAGCGCTGCCAAAGCGGACGCTTTGGCCGAACGCTTGCGCGCGGTCATGGGCGACACAGATGCGCGATTTATGCGTCCGTGCAAAACGGCCGAAATGCGGGTGATGGATTTGGACGAATCCATCACCGCCATCGAGGTTGCGGAGGCAATAGCCGCAGTGGGTGGTTGCTCTCCGTCCGACATCAAGGTCGGGGAGATACGCAGAACCGCAGCCCGATTGGGAACGGTTTGGGTCCGGGGCCCACTTACAGCAGTACGCCAAGCTGCGGCCGCCGAACGCGTGCAGGTGGGCTGGGCGTCGGTCCGTACCGAAGCGTTGGCACCACGGCGATTGCAATGTTACCAATGCCTTGAAATGGGACACGTCAGGGTAAAATGCTCAGGTCACCCTGACAGGAGTGGGCGCTGCTTTCGCTGCGGAGAATTGGGCCATAAGGCCCGAGACTGCGCAGCGAACGCACCGAGGTGTCCGGTGTGCAGTGACCACGGCCGGCTCGCAAACCATAGGCTGGGTAGGAAGAGTTGTTGCCCACCGAAGAAGCAAAAGGAGGGAGAGGTCCAGCCTCGCCCCGCCTTTGCCCAATCTGGACAGTCAGTGTCGAGTTGTAACTCGACGGCAGAGGCAATGGAGGCTTAACATTTCCACCACACGCAAGGGTTCTCCAGGGCAACCTCAACCACTGCCGCGCAGCGCAGGATCTATTAATTCAGACGCTCGCGGAGCAGTCGGTTGCCCTGGCAGTCATTGCAGAGCCCTATACCGTCCCGGACCATCCGCGTTGGTTCGGGGCGGTCGATGGCTCAGCGGCCATTTATTGGCCGGGCTGGGAAGGCTTCCATTGCTCTCTCCTAAGAAAGGGTGCTGGCTTCGTGGCAGTGGAGTGGGGGGTAACAGTGGTGGTGGGGTGTTACTTCTCTCCCAACTGGCCTTGCCGAATATGAGGCATACCTGCACGGGTTGGCAATCTGCATTCGCAGCTACGCCTCCCGTCCGGTATTCGTCCTGAGTGACTTCAACGCCCACTCAAGGGAGTGGGGTGACACTCGGGACGATGCGAGGGGAGAGACTATACTGGAGTGGGCGGCTGGACTGGAAATCCGACTTCTAAATCTGGGCTCAGTTACAACCTGTGTGCGATGGCAGGGGGAGTCGATTGTCGACCTGTCATGGGCGACTCCCTCTGCAGTGCACATGGTGTCGGGATGGCGGGTGGCGGAGGAAGTGGTCAATCTTTCTGACCACCGGCACATCGTATTCGATGTGTCTCTCCGCCGCGCTGACCGCCCACGTCAGGATCGAGAACCTCCGCGACGATGGTCCCTCAAGCGGCTTGACCGAGAGATGGTCGTTGCCGCATCCCACGTGGCGGAAAGGGTTTCATCCGATCCAGAAGAACAGGCGGCCTGGTTTGGCAACATTATGGCGTCCGTATGTGATGCCTCAATGCCCCGAGTCAGGCCAGCCAGGAAGGGCTCGGCGTACTGGTGGGGCGTGGAGATCTCGCAGCTGAGAACGACGGTCGCGAGATTGCGCCGCCCGTATCTTCGAGCCCGGAGAAGACGGCGAGCTACAGCCGAGGAGATCGAAGTAGCACGGCGGGAATATGGCGCTGCTGTAAAAGCTCTCAGCGATGCAATCGCTGAGGCCAAGGCTCGGTCCTGGAAAGATCTCATCGGGGGACTGGATAGAGACCCATGGGGGCGCCCGTACAAAATTGTACTAGGCAAGCTAAAACCATGGGTCCCTCCATTGACGGAAACCCTGGACCCGGAGTTCCTGGGAAGAGTGGTAGACACGCTCTTCCCAAGGGTCCAGGACAGTCCCTTGATCTCTCCGTTACAATCGGACCGGCAACTCTGGTCCGACGAGTGTGAGGTGACGGAGGGAGAGCTGGACCAAGTCGTGCGGCGACTGGCTTCCCGCAACACTGCGCCCGGACCTGATGGTATTCCAGGTCGGGCGCTGGTGATAGCTCTGTCGGTACTGGGGGACAAACTGAGACGGATTTTCACAGATTGTGTTAGCCTCGGTGTGTTCCCCCTCGGCTGGAAAGAAGCGAGACTGGTGGGGTGGCTTTGGCGGTTAGCCTTGATATCGTCAACGCGTTCTGCACCCTCCCCTGGCAGCCGATAAGGGCGGCCCTTGAATTTCATGAGGTGCCGCTCTATCTGCGGGCCATCATTGGGGTGACAGTGAAGTTTATCGGTCGGGGCGGGGTGGAAATTCGGAGACAGGTATGTTGCGGGGTTCCCCAAGGCTCTGTTTTAGGCCCTTTGTTGTGGAACCTCGCTTAGGATGTGGTCCTTCGCACCAGTCTGCCCTCTGGCCTTGTTGTCTGCTATGCAGATGACACTTTAATACTGGCTAGAGGGTCACACTTCGACGAGGTGCTTCGGCTCGCCGAGCATGGGGTGGCTTGTGTCGTGGGAAAGATTCATGAGCTGGGTCTGAGAGTGGCGCCTCGGAAAACTGAAGCAATATGGTTCCATGGCCTACGTAAGCGCCAGGAACCACCCAACTCATGCCTCCGGGTGGGAGACGCTGAAGTCCAGGTGGGCCGGTACATGAAGTACTTAGGCCTCATCCTGGACAGTCGGTGGAGCTTCGAAGAGCATTTCGTGCGATTAGTCCCCCGAGTGCGCGGGGTAGCGGGTGCACTGCATCGCCTGCTGCCCAATCTCGGGGGACCACGGGAAGAAGTTCACCGTCTCTATATGGGGGTCGTGCGATCCATGGTGCTCTATGGGGCGCCCGTCTGGTCTAATGACTTGGCGGGTGCCTCCCGCTGCAAGGCTCTACTCAGTAGCCTACAGCGGTTGATGGCCATACGGGTACGGGGTTATCGTACCATCTCGTTTAAGGTGGCGACGGTCCTGGCTCGATATCCACCCTTCGACATTCTGGCCGACATGGACGCGATGGTCTATGACCAAGTCCGTTCTGTCGGTCGGAATGGTGAGGAGGCCGCGCCGGATCATGAGCCCGGAATGCTACGGCGGAACGCGCATACGCAGACTTTGCGAGCGTGGCAGGCACGGCTTGTAATCCAGGGCTGTGCTAGCCAACGCGCCGTCGGAGCCGTTCTGCCGAGCTTCGAAGGGTGGGTAGGGAGGAACGACTGTGTCACCTACCGATTGACTCAGATGCTTACCGGGCACGGTTGCTTCGGTGAATCGAAACGAATGAATCGAATTGGATGGGAGGCCACGGCACAATGCCACCATTGCGGGTCCGACCGGGACTCCGCCCAGCACACGCTGGAGGACTGCCCTGCATGGGAGTCCGAACGTCGAGTCTTGGTCGGACAGATCGGACGAAACCTGTCACCGCCAGCATTAATCGCGGCAATGCTGGCGACTGGCGAGGGATGGGCAGCCGCGGTCTCCTTCTGCCAGGACGTTATGCTTCAAAAGGAGGCCGCAGAGCGGGATCGGGAGAGGGCCGAAGGGGACGCGGCAGAGGTCGCTAACTCCCCAATCGCCGCCTAAGGGTCACTGCGGCCACATCTTGGGGCCGCTGTAAACGACCCGAGACGGATGACACTCCGGTGCGGCCGGGGGGGTGTCGTCTAAGGCGGGATGCCGTTGCGCCTTTTACTCGGTAGAGCAGTGAGAGGCGCGATAGCGTCCTGCCCCAGGGTGACTACGGTCACTCCGGGATGTGTACGGCAGGTAGGACTCCAGAAGTCGCCGATGCGTTCCTGGAGCTCCTCCCGACTGCCGAGGTAGGCCGCCGCGGAGTTTAGGACTAAATATTGCATGTGATGTATCTTCCTTACCGAGTGTTGGTTATCTAATAGCCGCGAATCTCTTGCACTAATAGCCAGATATAATATATGTATATAATAAACATACAAAATACATACCAAAATATACTCAAAATAGTACTTTCAGATTAATAAAATATATAAACAATTTCGTTGTTGAAAGTACCTGCATTCTGGGTTTTTTCAAGCATTTGGGACCCAACGAAAATTGTTTTAGAGATTCAACGATAGTGAAACGCAATCATCTTGCATTTTTTGAATTTTGAAATACGGAAACGGATTTTTTTTTGTTTATTCCAAAATATTTAAAAAAAAAATTGGGATTCAAAACTGGGATCCAAATAAAATAAATCGTTTTAGGTTCCTGATCATGATAGTACCCGATAATATTCTATTTGCAAAAACAACTTGAGTTACCAGTTTGTTGATTGTTTTTTTTGTCTTAGCTTATAGAGTTAATCTATAAAATGCTTGTGTATGTATATATATGTGTATAGTCTTTACAGGCTTCAATCGAAGAACCACCGAAGTCTACTGTTTAGTAATCAAAATTGGCACAAATACAGCGATTATGTTGCTAGCTATGTATAGATCTCCTTCAGTGAGAAATTTGGACGCCCTTCATAATTCCCTAGATCAGACTCTTCGAACACTGACTGCTTTTAAAAATATCATACTAGCACCATCATCACGCTAGTTACTAACTTAAAAAATAATACAAATATTATAAAAAAATATAAATACTAGGTTAGTTAACTAATACGCTCTAACTAACACTTCCATATACGCACACATATAATAAATGTATTTAAAAAATTTCTAACTATAGCAGATTTAATTTTATCAGTCAAGTATCTGTATGTCAATAAATCATCCAATATTATTTAACCTCAAGCACTATATAAAAACTATTATATTGCCTCTAGAAAGAGCTCAAAGAACGTTTCTAAAAGTCCCCTCCCGACTTTTCCTATTTCTCACAACTATATTATATAAATCGTGCAAGCTGATGACGGTCCGTAATATATCACACAGTACTAAAACAACTTACATTGCTTACCTATCCCGCTAATATTTCTAAAAAAAGACTGAAAGATATAGTCTGTGCCTCACAATCAGGCTCATTTATTCAAATAGTTTCATTTCTTGGTTCATTTTTATATAATATATAGAGAGCTAAGTATTTATAAATTAAATTATGCTAGCTGTAAAAACAACAAACATAATCGTTTAAATTTTGTTGTATGAGCAAACTGAGCAGTTACTTAAACTATGGAAATAAAAATTCGCTGAACGATTTTAGTGCCTTTTTTTAACCGACTTCAAAAACACAAAAGAGGAGGTTATCAATTAGTCTGTCTTTTTATCATGTATCAATGTAACTACGCGATATCTCCTTCAATTATGTACTGATTTTCAAAATTATTTTTGTAATCTAATTCTAGAAAAATCGAGAAAATCCTCAAAATTTGCAGCTCCGACAACGTGTTTTAGCTTGTGTCTCTGGCTATATAGGAACCATTAGGAGTTAAAGGATAACTTTCAATAATATATTCATGTATTGAGCGTGTTTTATTCTTTTAAGATATTTGTTAGGTGTTTGTGTTGGGTTACAAAGATATGTGTAAGAGAGAGTAATATATGAGATTCAAATATTGAGAGAAGAAAAATGTTTTTACGCAATTATTTTTATGTTTATCACCTCAAAACTCTTTCAATTATGATTCGATTACGAAAATTATTTTTATTTGGAGCGGTATATATTACCTTTGGTTACTTTCAAATGTGAAAAAAAGAACCACTCCTAGTTTTGGCAAATCAAGTAATGTGGAAAACAGTATATTTTCGGGTTCAAATGTAACATCTTACTACCTTATCATAAATCTACTAAGTACTTACTTATTAAACTTTATTTATTAAACTTTATTTAATATAATCTAAGATACTACAGTTTGATAATATATATTACGGTACGTAGTGTTTTAAATTTTGTACTTATCTACTCATTACAAACATATCTTACACTAAAAATGGTAAAAGAAATCCTTGTAAAAATAATTTGGATCGACTTCAAGCAAAACTGACAAATAGCACTTAAAATTAAAAAATAATTACAAATCGAAGTAAAAAAAACTATAATAAGGACCCTCAACAGGTAACATTATAATAGCAATACTTTTACAAAAAAATAAGGTATACCAAGTATATGGGTACCTACTACAACTATCTACATGTAATAATTTGATTATAACACTCGAGTTGTAGTAAAAACTTACCCAATAAAAACATAAAAGAATAAGGCATTGTTCTGTTTGTTAGTGTCCAGTCCAATACATGTTTTAATGGTTTTTTTGGGAATATCTTCAACATCTATCAAAAATATAATTCGAGTTTAATATAAAATAAAAATATGTACCTAACTAGTCAATTTTTGAATTCATAAAGTACGTCAGTAGACCTTTTATCAGCAGAATAGAAAATTAAATTTAAAATCTTAAAATTTATACATAAAGCAAAAATCAGCACTGCAACACAATTAATGCAATAATTAATTAATGTTTATGTAATGCAACTTGAGATGGTTTAAAATTAGTTTTTGAGAACCATACACCTCATATTTCAACACTGTTAATACCCTATCAAGATCTTCTTGTAGAATACAACTTAGCCTGGAGTAGTAGGAGTAGGAGAGGCAAATTTCTGATGTGTATGACGTTACATGGCATATGTAGTAATAAGTTACGAGTATGTAGTAATAAGATGAGTCACGCTTATGCACTTAAATATATCCCGCGCAGATGACTGCGGCATGAATAAAGGCTCCCGAGAATAAGTCCTGTGGCGATGGGCAGAGGTAGAGAGGTCGCGTTGTGATGTGCACCCGGCTTTGTCTGATGCCTGCACACTGGCGGTTCTGGTATTGATGGTCGTTTGAACGTTGCATCAGGGACAACAGCGTGGATTGGGCGGCAGCCAGAATGACGGAGCAGCCCTATTTAGGGAGGCACTGCTTCCCTCGCATGGGGAGGGGACTAGAAAAGGTGTCCTAAGCAAAACTTGTCACACATTTACTGGGGGGTAGTAACCGCGGCTGCCCGAGCATCCCATTTTTTTTTTGTAGTCGAAAATACAAGAAAAATACAAAAACAACAATTATGACATTTGGTGTGTGGAATGTCCGCACCCTTCACGATGACGACGCTAACCTTTGTCCAGAGCGGAAAACTGCTGTTGTGGCTAGAGAGCTTTCACGCTACAATGTGAACCGCACCGAAACCCACTTGCCAGATGATGGCGAGCTTATAGAAGACGGTGGTAGATATAAATTCTTCTGGAAAGGTACACCGGCTTCAGAACCAAGATGCTCTGGTGTTGGATTTGCAATAAGGACCCAGATTGCTAGCAAACTGGAAGACTGTCCTGATTACATCTCAGACCGCGTAATATCATTGCGTCTGCATCTCGACATTGACAACTATTTGAACGTTATCAGCGCATATGCTCCAACAAGGACAAGGATGATGAAACTAAAGGTAAATTTTATGAAGACCTTACACGCTTGCTCACCAGGATACGCCCGAGAGAGCAGTTTCTTCTGCTGGGCGACCTCAACGCTCGAGTAGGCTGTGATTATGAAGCGTGGAAAGGGGTATTAGGAACTGCACCAGGGACTTCCTTTCTAGGGTATACCTGGTTCCCCGGCTATTAGTACCCGAGACG
Organism: Arctia plantaginis; assembly: GCA_902825455.1. Classification (NCBI taxonomy): domain Eukaryota; kingdom Metazoa; phylum Arthropoda; class Insecta; order Lepidoptera; family Erebidae; genus Arctia; species Arctia plantaginis. The sequence continues at coordinate 7,963,238 of CADEBD010000171.1, read as the reverse complement.
GCGTGCGGTTTTAGTCGGTTCGAGTCCGACATGCCACCGACAGGTGGTATCCGAGGGGATTTCCGCACGGAAAAAAAAAGAAAAAAAAAAAAAAAAGGGATCTTAAGAACAAAGTACACACACAAAGTAGACACAAAGACTTTAGATCAATTTCATCTCCGATGTCTGCGGGATATCATGAACATCCACTGGACGGACCGCATCAGAAACACTGAAGTTCTTCGACGTGTTAAGATCTGCGGTATTGAAGCATATATAATGCGACGTCAATTACGCTGGTTTAGTCACGTGTTCCGTATGCCAAATGAACGGATCGCCAAGTGCATCTTTTATAGCTAGCTTCAAGAGGGTAAGCGCAAGCATGGCGGACAACTCTTGCTATACACAGATGTGCTTAAAATGCATATGAAAAGCTGCAGTATTGACCCCTTATCGTGGGAGTCATCTGCGGCAAACCGCCCGGAATGGAGACGTCTCGTAAGGCAGAAGATCGATGCCTTTGAAAGCTCACGTAAAGACGAGCTCGACGTAAAAAGAGACCAGCTAAAAGCCAGACCACCAACAGCTTTAATTTACCACTATAGTGGCGGCGTTCTCACTTGTCCGAAATGCTCTAGAACTAAGGCCAAAATTGGCTACAACAGCCATATGCGAGCACACCACCACGAGGACCAACGAGACGCCATCTGCTGAGCCTGTCCAGCAGTCGCTGTAGCTGAAATCGGCTTGATTGCAGCGGCATCACTAATCAGTTGTGTTATGTGATGTGTTGTGTTCCACACTGAGAAATGCAGAACCAATGCCGGTGTACGGGCTCCTCTCCGTCACATTGTGGAAAAGTACAACACACACCTTGCCAGTATTGACATTTTTGCACAGTCGCAAACAAATTTTAAAATTGCAACAACTCCAATTTTTTAAACTTCGCATTAGACTAACTTTCAAAATTTATATAAAATTAAATATATAAAAAAAAAATCGCACGATTTACACGTCGTTAATTCAAATATTGTGGACATTGGTGTGGGTTGCACGTACACTAAACAGATTATTAACTCTAATTTTAAACTTGTTATTACCCAACTGTTTAATGTACAATTAAATAAATAAATAAAAAACTCACGTTCTATAAAACTAAAGCATACAATGGAGTAATAAATTCCATGATAATGTGCAGAGATGACATAACATGCTTTTTTTTGTTTAAAGATTTGTAGTCTTAAATAAGCAGTAAGACTGATATTTTAGAGTGACCTTTGTAATTTGCAGACACTGATTTAGACAGCTACAAATTGAAAATCATTCTTAAGGGGTAAGTAAAGCTATCCATGGTCCAACTGAGGGGCGATTATCCTATTGGTATGTATTATTATATTGGGCAAATTTATCATCGTGTTTCGGTTTAGCAACGATTAATCATTAATTTATTCTAAGTTTATTATCATAGTTATTAAGGAATTATGATCCATGGTTATATGTCTAATATTCTTATAATATATCTTATTATTATTTACAATCCTGACATCCTGACAACTTACAATAAAAACCATAACTCACATTTAACTGTAAAATGCTTAAAAAAGTCCAAGGTGCTTGGCAATGCCAACATAATAAAAATAGCTATAGAACACACAGCAGAGTCCAGGATACTGAAAAGTCATCAAAACAAATTATTAAGTTCTTTTCATAAATAATAATAGCCCTAGAGCCCACGACGGCCAGACGTCGCACAGCGGACTTTCAATATGTCTGGCAGGATGTAAAAACCATTAAACTGTGCGGCTATTGAAGTAACATTTTTTGATAGGTCCCCAAGTAACATATATAACCTTCAGCTTTCATACTATAATTATAGTTTATTAAAGTTTAGCTTAGTTTAGTCTGGCATGTCATAAGTATCATAAGTTTCCGGCAACAGATGACGAGATTTCTAATGTTATCCCGAAGAAAATAAAAATAAAATTGAGCTTTATACTTGAACGAATTTAAGGTACTAAAGGCATATGCCTTTATTACCTGTTGCCTGCCCAAGTAACCATAACCCAAACTCGTCGCTGGTCGTTCTTACCTGTATAGGGGACATGCACAGAAAAACTTTCAGATTTTATGAAAAAAAAAACGAAGACCTGGGCGTCGTGGGCTCTTACTCTACAATAATAAAATTTCGGACATCTAACACACTACGCCATCTAGTTTCAAACTAAGCAGAGTTTGTACTATAAAAGCTAGATTGACTGACAGATATACTTTTTTTAAAGACAGATAGACTAATATACTTTTTTTTTGCAAATATATACATATTATACATAAAAAACGCCGAAACCAAGATCATACAAACATTTGGTCTGATCCGGGAATTGAACCCGAGACCTCAGCACAGCAGTCTTATACGCTACCTTTGCACCACCGAGACTAAATCGAACAAACCGAAACAAATCTAATAATGGCGTGAGAGGTCTATGGACCCCCGGTCGGAACGAAGTTCCGCAACAATTGTCGGAAAAAAGTCTTGTTACACTTTTTTCGGTCTCGCTCTCATCCGCTCAGAGCGTGTAACGCGCGATAAGGAACTTCGTTCCAATAATAACTTTTACCATTCATTTATAGTATACTAAATTATTAAAATGAATATATATTTTGCACATTAACTATTTTATTTAATTGGATAAACATACTATTTCGGATTTGTTACTCCATAATTTTCATTAATGACATCAGCCCATCCAACGAATATTTGTGGAGAGCGACAGAAAAACAAGACCATTGCCCCAGCGAACAAAAATAACGACGCCTTTAATAAAGACAAAGTTTAAAGTTAAAAAATAAGTATTAAGTTGTGTGTGGTGACGGATTAAGAATACAGAGTATCACCATCCCTATTCATTCCGTGGGTGTCGTAAGAGCCTACTAAGGGAAAAAAAACTACGCAGAACAACAGCAATGCAGAGAGAAGGAAAACTTGACAGAAACCCGATACCAACCCGTCTGGCCAGCGTGGTATAGTATGCCAAAACCTCCTTTCTAAGGAGAGGCTTATGTCCAGCCATGACTGCTAGGCTTATGACTGTTAAAGACTGTTGATGAATGAAATGATGATAAAATAAATATTTTTATATTTTTAACAGAGGTGTTTTTGTGACAGTTCGTTATACTGGTCGTAAGTTTACATTATACTTGTATTTACACATAATAGATAACTTTTGTATTTTTAACAGGCTTAAGAAAATTGGTTTTCAATTCGGCATTTTTTTTGTTTGCTACGTGATTCCGCAGAAAGGTAAATAACGTGGTCCCATTTTCACCTGGTCAGGATCTGCGAATGGGATCTTAATTTTCACAGGCCTAAAAACATATTTTATATCTTGCCAAGTAGAGGTCATTATATCATGTATAGTGTGGGATTATAGTAAGTTAGTTTATTGTGATGTATTCTTGTTTTAGTATTTTATCTAACCATAATTTCCTTATTTTTCCATAGTTCAAATTTTAAGACCTACATGTATGTGTACACTTATAGTCCAAGATCCCAGGAGCCAACAGACGTCACGTATTTTCTGACGGATGAAATATGGACGATTGAAATGTGTGTGGAAATTAGCGGCAATCTTTTGGACTTGTGCTTTTCAGTTTTTTGGCCTCAGTAAATACAAGTAAAACCTCCGTATTACTTTATTATCAGAAAGTAAATCAATATTTTCCAGGTGCTCAAAATGTTACTTCACATTTGGAGAAGCCGTTTCGACTGACTCAGGGAAAGTAGATGGGCTAGGTATTGTTATAGGGTCAGGTATAAGAGTGGTTGTTGAATTAAAATGTTGAGAAGTAGATTCTTCTGGCTACTTGCTATGTCTAATTCAACTGTCGTTGAAGATTCGATAGATGAATTTTCTGCAATATTTGTTAATTTTTCTTCGGAAGTAGATCTCTTGATTGATTTATTTTTTGGTATTGAGTATTGACGACTTACTTTTAACTTTATTGTCTAAAACATAGTAAAAATCTGCCATGAGAATTAACGTGAAGTAAGTAATGTTTTTTATACCTGGAAATTGGCCGTTTGACCAAGCTAGCAGGTAGGCATACGATCATAGTACATACTAACACTACTCAATCGTCCACATTTCGTCCGTCAGAAAATACGTGACGTCTGGTGGCCCTTTTTTTTGGTGGCCCTGGGATCTTGCGCTATTATACTGTGCTCATCTTTAATTTAAAAGCATACACATATGTATGTACTTGTATGAACTTGTACTTGTTTTCTTGTGAAAGATCTTATTTTAGTTGGTAAGCCTTATGTTAAATAAGTAAATAAACTGATGGTCGAAGAGTCACGACATTTAGTAGTTACCCTTAACTACTAAAAGTCGTGAGTCAATACGTAGTAATAGCATTTTTTTATAAAAAAATGTTTGTGTCGAGTTATAGAGATAATAATATAAATAAATAAATAATACTCTACCACATTCACACAACGCCATCTAGTCCGTAACTAAGCAGAGCTTGTACTATGGGAACTAGACAACTGATATAAATACATATATACTTTTTTTTGTAAATACATATATACTTTTTTTTTATAAATACATAAATCGGCGGAATAGAATAAGGCCAACCCATCTCTTCCCGTGGGTGTAGTAAAAGGCGACTGAAAAGATTCCCTTTTGGGACTGTTTATCATCAGACACTACAGGGAAGAAAGAGCAAAAGACCTGAAACATGTGAGATGTATAAAAGATGAAGAGGGGAGAGTGTTGGTTAAAGATGAAGATATAAAAAAGCGATGGAAAACTTACTTTGAAAAACTTATGAATGAAGAGAATAAATGGAGCGGAGTGCTAAAGCATGTGGATGTGAATGTCGGACTGGTGAACGAGATTAGTGTAGATGAAGTTAGATTGGCAGTACGAAGTATGAAAAATGGAAAAGCAGTTGGCCCCGACGGTATACCAGTGGAAGCTTGGAAGCTACTGAAAGAAGACGGGTATGAGTGGCTGACTCTATTCTTCAATATGTTGTTGTTTGAAGAGGTAATCCCAAAGGAATGGTGTCAAACCCAACTCGTACCCATTTTCAAAAATAAAGGAGATGTTCAGGAATGCAACAACTTTCGAGGAATAAAGCTCATGTCATATACTATGAAAGTCTGGGAGAAAGTGATCGAGAGAAGAATAAGAGATGAGAGTCAGATAACCCAAAGTCAATTTGGGTTTATGCCAGGACGCGGGACAACAGATGCTATATTTGCAATGCGCCAACTATGTGAGAAATACAGGAGTGCGCACAAAAACTTGCATATAGTATTTGTGGATCTCGAAAAGGCATATGATAGGGTACACCCCGAGAGGTTTTGTGGTGGGCTTTGAAAGAAGAAAGAGTGCCTGTAAAGTATGTAGAATTGATTCGTGCTATGTACAGAGAGTCTAGCACTCATGTAAGGTCGGTCACGGGAAACACTGATCAATTCAGTGTCTCTGTAGGCTTGCACCAGGGATCAGCTCTGAGCCCATACCTCTTCCTATTGATAATGGATGCTCTGACATCGGACATACAGGAGGAGGCACCTTGGTGCATGCTATTTACAGATGACATTGTGTTGGTCGGTGAAGATGGGGTTGAGGTCCAGAGCAGACTGGAAAAATGGCAGCAAAGGCTGGAGAATGTTGGCTTGAAAATCAGCAGAACCAAAACTGAGTACTTGTTCTGCGATTTCGGCGGTCTCTCCAGTCCTAAAACCATTTCGCTGGATGGGATAGCGATAACAGTCTGCTCCAATTTCAAGTACCTCGGCTCCCTCTTACGATGTGATGGTGAGATTGATCAAACTGTACAGCATCGAATCAATACGGGATGGATGAAGTGGCGGCAGGTAACGGGAACAACTTGTGACCCCAGTTTCCCCTTAACACTGAAGGGACAAATTTATAAAACTATTATCAGACCTGCCGTCCTGTACGGCTCTGAAAGTTTGCCCATTAAGAGAACGGATGAGAGACGCCTGAACGTAGCCGAAATGCGAATGCTGAGATGGATGTGTGGTGTGACTCAGATGGACAAGGTTAGGAATGAGTATATACGAGGGAGTGAAAGTAGCGCCACTGAATGAAAAGTTAAGAAGTAATAGGTTATCTTGGTATGGACATGTCATGCGGAGGGATGAGGAAAATGTGGCGAAGAAAGTTTTAGGTATGAGAGTTGAAGGGTACAAGAGAAGAGGCAGACCGAAGAAGAGGTGGATGGACTGCGTCAGGAAGGATATGGCTAGGAAGGGAGTAAACAGTGAGATGACGCATGACAGAGTAGAATGGAAAAATCATACATACTGCGCCGACCCCAAATAAAATTGGGAAACTTGACCTTAGAAATTTCAACACACTCCACAACTTTTACCGATACGTCTTTTCCGGTGAAAGCAGCACGCCTCTGGAACTCATTACCGGAAGCTATAAGGCAGGCAAAGTCAGTAGGTATTTTTAAAGAACTCGTTAAGGATCACTATTTATCTCCGCAATAACTATGTGCTATACTGGTATGTTTATGTATTTTTTCATATTTATATTTGTATGTAAGTGTATGAATGTATATCCGTGAATGTGTAATTATGTATGTAAACATTAGTTAACATACGGAAGTAGTAAATGCGCACCACACGCTACATATTACCTTATAGTAAAGTAATATAAGGTTAAGGGTAAGGTTGCCTGAAAGAGATCGCAGGCTGCGATAAGGCCGCTCATTGTATCACTGTTTTTTTCTGTATGTATCATCGCATGTGTCCTATTTATGGTGTGCAATAAAGAGTACCTATCTATCTATCTATATTATACATTGAAACACCCAGACCAAATCAAACATTAAATGTTCATGCACTGAAATGTTTGGATTAGCAGTCCGTTACACAAACCACTACGCCATCCGGTCGTCAATAATATAATATATGCATAAGTAAAAAAATGAGATTACAAAATATTTCCATAATTAAAAAGTTCCATAAAGTTTGTTACGCTTTTGGTAAAACTTTCTTTTTAAGGAGAGGCTTATGTCCAGCAGTTGATTAATAAAGGCTGTTGATGACTTGTCCATCACTCATACATAGATGTGGTTCCGGTTATTTTATAATTATTCTCTTTATTGCATTAAATATACCTACATAAAAATTACATTTATAAATATATTTATGATTCATACAAAAAAACAAAATATATTTAAAAATATGAAAAATAGTGTCCCATTTTGTTCACGTCATAGTATTTTAGAAATCAAACCTAAACATTAAGTCAATTTTGTACGCAAAGTTTACCTCATGTCTCGATAGACGGCGTTGACGTTGATTTTAAAGTCGCGCTATCGTTTTGTTACCATAGAATATATAAGAAGCCACGATAATATTCATTAAATACCTACGTTCTGAGTATGTGGTGTGGTTTTATTGCTATAAAATACTCCCTACTCGTCGTATAAAAAGGGCGAAAAAGATCTTCGATGATCACATTTTTATCGGGTACAGGGACCAGAACCAGATGGTAGTTAGGACTTAAACAAACCTCTTCACAATACGTGCCGTATCATTAGGGTGTTATGCAACCAATTTTTACTGGTCTGTTTACTGTTGTATATGGTAGATATTATGTGAGTTCATATTCCTCGACGGATTAATTTAAAATAATCTATACAGATGTGAGAATCTACTTACAATTTCATGAAATCTAATTGGCCCCAGTGCCTTGGCATTTTTTTCCACGGTTTTTTTTTGCCGCTTCCTTTGCAGCTGGTGTAATTTTCGAACTTTTTGCTTCTGGACTGTCAGGCCTAAAATATATTTTAGTTTTAAATCTACCATAATGTGTTGAAAGACAGATTTAGCTAGTTATAGGTGGTAGGGTGTAAAACAATATTCTTGTCAGGCATCTACTAGAATAGCTGTCGGTAAATAAATTTATCTTAAAATAAAAAATAAAATACCTGAATGCCCCAAAATATAAGGTAATTAAATACAGGTACATAAACGCTTCCATGACAATCATGTATGGTACCGCAAAGGCACTGAATAATGGAAAAGAAAGATAATCTGGTTCTTTCGGATACTCCCTGTAAAAGAAATTGTTTTGCAATTAATAAGTGTTTATTTAGGTACATCTTAATATTGCCCAAACAAGTGTCCAACAACTTACGTCGTGAACAATCCTTTGAATACTAAATTGGTACCGGTGCCTACAAGAGTTCCTATACCACCTGAAATTGATTAGAATACATTTTTAAAATAACTATTAATGATACTCTCTTTGTAGAAGTAGTTTACACAGTGAAATGTAATGCGATTTGTAAGTTACTTTAAATAATATAGAAAACCAAAACATTGGCTTTATTAAAATAAAAACTAGACGTTGATTTACAAATTAAAGTGTGTATATATAAAAATAAACTGTGTATCAAAAAACTAAAAACATTTAAAACAACCTAAAGTATCTAGGTCAACTTAATTAGCAACGCTATATATATGTGTACATATGTATATAATAGTTCTCTAATTTATATGGCGTTGAAGTGTGAAAATGTGCGTAGCTCACCAATAGTTGCAGAGTAGGTGGCAGCACAAAAGTAACAGGTTGTCATGTCACTTGCTACTAAATCACCATCCGGTGTTGTGTCATACATCTTTAAAACTTTTTCCTGCAAGTTATTTATGTGTTATTCAAGATGTCCAATGATGATAATAATAATAATAATAAAGTAATAATAATAATAATAAGCCCCTAAAAATCCAACCACACGTCCTGATCGACCATCTGATCACGTGTAGGGCGGACACACGAAAGAGAAATTACTGGCGTGGCTAACGTGGCACTGGTAGGTAGGGATTAGAGTAGGCAGGCAGTAGAGCGACAAAATAGACGGTTAATTAAATGGGTAGATAGGTGGATAAGTTAATGGATAGGTAGGCTGGTAGACAATAGATAGGTAGTTAAGCAGGGAGGTAGGAATGTAAGGAGGGAAAACCCAAGCCAAGGTGGAACAGAATATGCCAAGGGCTGCGTGGCTAAGGGGGAGCTTAGTCGATAATATTCGAACTCTGAAGAAAGGGGGACCTTCAGTTTAAAGTACCCTTGCCGTGGTGAACGCGGGGCTATGCCGCGGTGGACCGTATATCCCCAGCTACTCGTGGGAACGAAATGATAAAAAATGCAAAATAAAACCAATAAGTATAATTTAAGGCCGCTACCCGGGGGTCGCCGGGACTCAATTAGAAATAATAATATTAATAACCAAACTGACAGACAGCATCGCTATCAGTAACTGAACCATATAGTCCCTCAACTAGCTCGTACAGACCTACACCGGTGTCTATCGTGGATGAAGATTCACACGAAACACCGAATCCAACCTTAGCTGTTACGCAGGAGGTGAATGCCTTTTTACCTGCGTCCACTAAGAGTGGAAAACCTAGAGTACGCATGAGGTGGAGTAAAGAAGTGAACCTATTCATCATGCGTACGTACTACCAAATCACTAAATTAGAGACAGACATGACAACATATAGGAAACAATTACGCGAACTTTTTACACGACACTATCCCGATATCAACGTTACTGAACAACGAATTGCCGATCAAAGAAGAACAATTGTTAGAAATAAACTACTAACCGAGGAAACACTACACATATTAAAAGAAGAAATACGAATGCAACTACAGCAAAATGAACACATCTACGAGTATATAGAAAATAATTCGAATCCTCAACTTCACAATACTCAATCAGTAACAACAGCATTACCTACACAGTCACAGCCACACACAATCACACAATCTTCACAGATATCCACACAACCTGAGACTATAACTTTAAAACTTGAGAATGATATAGAGATTATGCAAAATGTTAACCCCTCATCAGATAATATACAAAAAATACAAGAAAAATTTAGAACAGCATTAGCGTTATATTCTAGAATGGATCCAATCACTCGACCAAAATTGCCTAAATTAAAGTACAGTAGGAAACTTAGTGAATTAACACACGTTTTTAATCATAACATACTACACCAATTTTTATCCGAAGATACACAATTAACAGATATTCATACCTTAATATACTGCACAGCGTTAGTTATAAGTGAAGAACTAAATTATAAACTAATAGATCACCCTAGAAATATACTAAGAAAGAATAGTAAACCTCCATGGCAAATAAGACTAGAAAAAGACATTGAACAACTTAGAGCAGATTGCGGCAGACTTACCCAATATATCAACAACAACAGGTCAAACAAAATAGTTAAGAGAGTAGAACAAATTTTTAGAAGACAAAGCACTCACACTAGACACGAAAATAATAATAGAAAACCCGAAGAATACCTAGACACATTAAAACAAAAATTAGCACTTAAAGTACATCGACTGAAAAGATATAAAAAAGCACAACAGCGTAGAAATGACAACATGTTATTCACCCTCAATGAAAAATCATTTTATAGAAACCTATCGAAACTACAAACTGCTACAACTAGACCCGAAAACATAGACATTCCTACACAGACACAACTTGAAATATTTTGGTCAGGTATTTGGGAAGAACCGGTACAACACAATGATAAAGCAGACTGGATTACAGAAGAAGAAAATAAATGGAATTCAATAGAAGAAATGGAATTTGATTGTATTACAGAAGACGATATTGCACACGTAACAGGTAAACTACACAACTGGAAATCTCCTGGCATAGATAAAATACATAATTACTGGTACAAAAAGATAACATAATTTCACAAACCTATAGCCAAAAACTTAACATATATCATTCTGGGGAAACAGAATATACCTGAATTTATAGGTATGGGTATAACATATATGCTGCCAAAAACCGCACACTCACCACAGCCTTCTCAATACAGACCCATCACATGCTTACCTACTATATATAAAATTCTTACATCAGCAATAGCCCACAAAATTAAAATGCACATTGAACACAATCACATAATAGCAGAAGAACAAAAAGGATGCAGGCGGGGACACATGGGATGCAAGGAGCAGCCGATCATAGACTCTACTATCCATAAACATGCTACTACAAAAAACAGAAACTTACACTGCACTTACATAGACTATAAGAAAGCGTTTGACAGCATCCCACATTCTTGGCTTATAAAAATTTTACACATCTATAAAATTAACCCTAAAATCACAGATTTTATGCGCGATATTATGAGCCATTGGAAAACCACATTACATCTAAATATGAATGATAGAACAGTCACGACCCGACAAATCTCTATAAAAAAAGGTATATATCAAGGTGATTCCTTGAGCCCCTTATGGTTCTGTCTTGCCTTGAATCCCTTGTCTCATTTGCTGCAGCGATGTCAGGCAGGATATCGTCTGAGGAATTCTACAGAAGAAACTATTATTTCTCATCTCATATACATGGACGATATTAAACTATATGTAAAATCCGATAAAGAAATGACAAAACTATTACAAAATACAACAAAGTTTAGTAAAGATATAAATATGGAATTTGGACTGGATAAGTGTAAAACGTTACACATAATCAGAGGGAAAATACGCCCTGGGGACTACGCAGTGGATGAGTCAAGTACGATAGCAGCTATGGAGTCAACAGATTTATACAAATATTTAGGTTATAAACAACTTAAAGGGCTAGATCACACCTCAATCAAACAAATATTAGCTACTGAATATAAAAGTCGAACTAACACTTTATGCAAAACCCAACTTTCTCCTAAAAATCTTATAAAAGCATTAAACAAGACTTGCAACGAATATTCGGTTACTATTCGGTATTCGGCCTATTCGGCTGCTTTTATTATATTCGGCCGAATACCGAATATCTACATATTATTCGGCCGAATACCGAATACTTAAATAATATATTTTGTCATTGAGAAATAATTGGTAAAATGAAAAATTAAAAACGATTGATTACGTATATATTCATATTTTTATTTCTGTTATAATCATTTAAGTAGTCATTGGTGCATAACACAGGTACATAGTCATCTTCTGAATAGGAAAAATGGAGGATTCTATGTATTTGAATTATTGTGGTAATCAAAATTTAGAAGGGTAAGGTTATCATTTGTTTGTTTTGTTTTGTTTGTTTTTGTTTTTTTTAAAAGACAACTCCCGCATTAGGAATACATTCCTGTGTCGCGGGGGATTTTACAAACATACATGAAACGGACACAAAGAACACCCAGACTTAGAACAACAATTTGTGGATCACACAAAGTGTCGTCCCATGTGGGGTTCGAACCCACACGTTCTTTTATAATCATTTATTAAGTAGTCATTGGTACATAAAACAGGTACATAATTTAATTCACGTCTGTACAAGTTTTTGGCGCTAAAATCCAGCCGAATACTTTTGCCTAATATTCGGCTATTCGGTCAGGGGCCTCGCCGAATATTCGGTATTCGGTATACTGCCGAATATACTATTCCTTGCAAGTCTACATTAAACACATACGCTATTCCAATATTAACCTACTCATTTGGCATTATAAAATGGACAAAAACTGACATAGAGCAAATAGAACGAACTACACGCACTACATTAACCAAACACAACAACCTACACCCTAAATCCGCCATAGAAAGACTTACTATCAAAAGAGAAAATGGTGGCAGGGGTCTAATAGATATTTATCATCTTTGGCAAAAACAAGTTTATAATCTAAAAACATTCTTTCGCACAAAATCACACACAAGTCACATCCACTTAAATGATCACACTGGAATACACAACCCTAATAACATAGACCCACAGGCAGACAAAATAGAAAACTGGAAAAAAAGGTACTACATGGAAGACACCCTCATGATTTAGAGCAACCCCACATTGATACAATAGCGTCAAATTCATGGCTTAAATTCGGTAACCTATTTCCAGAAACAGAGGGATTTATAAAAGCTATACAAGACCAAATAGTTAATACGAAAAATTATAGAAAATATATAATCAAAGATGAAACCGTTACAGATGATAAGTGCCGAAAATGCCACATTCAATCTGAAACCATTCAGCACATTACTGGAGCATGCATTACCCTCACACAAACGGATTATACACATAGACATAACCAAATAACTAACATCATCCACCAAAAATTAGCACTCAAACATCATCTTATACAAAACACAAACACACCTTACTACAATTATACTCCTCAATCTGTATTAGAAAGTAGCTCACACAAACTTTACTACGACCGCGCCATCCTCACAGATAGAACCATCCACTATAACAGACCAGACATAACCCTACAAGACAAAATTAACAAAACCACATACCTAATTGATATTGCAGTACCGAATACACACAATCTACAGAAAACCATCACAGAAAAATTTAGCAAATACACAGAACTAAAAGAAGAAATAATACGAATCTGGAGACAGGAAAAAGTTTACATAGTACCCATAGTTCTATCTACAACAGGAGTTATACCTAAACATCTTCACCATAGCCTTAAATTAATCAATTTAAATGAATCCGTGTATTTTAACCTACAGAAAAAGCAGCAATATTGAACACTTGCCGAATAGTCAGAAAGTTCATGGATATTGAAGAGAACGGAACAGCACAACACACACAGCAACCACCATCTACATCTACATAACAAAGACACACACACACCTCCACCTCACTGTATTTACTTGGTTTTGGCCCGTAAATACAGTTGAAACCAGCCTTAAGCTGAGAAAAATTAAGATTACAAAAATAATAATAATAACAACAGTAGAATTTCTAATAATAATAATGATAATAATAATCTTTTGTTATTAATGATGTTTTGCATTTTATGTAAGTACAGGACCATTATTTGATAATAATAAACGGTTTTTGTCATCGTGATATTTTTCAACAAAAATTCTACAAATTGATTTTACGATGCGAATCAATAATCTCTGATATTTTTCACCTTGTGTTACTACTATCATTGTCTAATGCCATTTAGGGTACTAGTGACGCTACATTGTATCATCATTTTACGAGTATTATGATTTAGATCTATTAAATAAGTGGTTAATAATTTTCCACTGTCCATTCCCGCTTTGAAAAAAAAAAACAGATTTTGTACATGAAAATCGGTTGTTTTTCTGTTATGTGTAGAAATCTATCTGACCCACCGCACCATCAATTTACACTACTAGTAGTTTTATTTTATCGATACGTAAAGCGTGAGATCGTATATCGATATGTTTTTTTTAAATATATTTATATCATTTTCAAAGGAGGATGAAAGGATTTTTTTTTTTTTTAATTTTGTTTAAGTCACTAGTCAAGAAATAACTAGACCATAAAGGAGAATGGTCACTACTTTAACACCAACATGCAAAATTTTGTAGTTGTTAATGTATAATGGTAAATTAATTACCACCAGCAAAACTATTTTTTTAAATTTTGTTAAAAATATAAAATTAGTGACCCCTAATTTTATATATATATACACTTACTTCTTCAAACACTTTCAACAAAGCAAAATTAATAGGAACCATCATCGTAGTAGCTGCGGTATTTGATATCCACATTGATACAAAGGTTGTAACTGAACACATAGCAAATAGTAATCTGAAAAAGAAAAATAATAAGGAAGGATGCATTTCAAACGATCAAAGAACTTATCACCCATCAATTTATATTCATCAATGAAAAAGCCATCATATTACATCAAATATATTATTTCACTGCAAATAAATCAATTGTTTCACAAAACTAGTACAGTCGGCTCTTGATAATTTGACACTCGTTAATTTGAATCTCTCGACAATTTGATTTTTTTTTCCGGTTCCTTGAAAATTACTCGATAAATTGAATAAAATCAATGTTAAATTGGTCTCCTCGGTAATTTAAAGTTGAGGGAATAGTATCTTACTCGCGAACATGCGATAATTTGAAGTCCGGGCTTCCCTACTCTCTAGTTTGAAGCGTTTATCATGCACAGACCTGTCGTTTGTTTACATACATGTACAGACCTGTCGATTGTTTATATAAATGAGATATGAGTAAGTTCGCATTTTAGTCTTCTTTCAAACGTTAATGAGTTATGTTTATGTTTGATTTGTGCTACTAAAATGAATCCTAGAAAGAACAAATGTCTTTCCATATTTAAAAAAAAGCGTGTGATTCAAACTGTGAAAGATGGACAGTTAAAAAAGATGTCGCTAAACAGTTTGGTATTTTGCCGTCGACATTGTCAATGATTTTGAAGCAGAAAGATTACATTACTTGACTACATTTATTGACGATCATACGGGTCAACTGATTGACTATCGCTGCCCATGAACGTCTGCAACTCATCACCACATCAGAGTCACAAACGCGTTGCCGGCCTTTTAGGAAGGAGTACGCTCTTTTCTTGAAGGTTTGAAGGTCGTATCGGTCCGGAAATACTGCAGACGATAACCCATTCCACAGATTGGTTGTGCGGGGCAAAAAGTGTCTCGAAAAGCGCACAGTAGTGGAGCGCCAACTATCCAGGTAATGAGGATGAAAATTTTGCCGTGTCGAACGATGGCGGAAATTTGCGTCTGGTATTCCGAACAATTTCTCGGAGCACTCTCCATGATATATGCGACAGAGAATGCAGAGTGAAGCCACATCTCTTCATAACGCCAAAGAATCGAGCCGATTGGAGATGTTTGGGCTATCGACGATGCGAGTCGCTCTTCGTTGGATGCGGTCCAGAGGGTGAAGCTGGTACTGAGGTGCCCCTGCATAGAGATGAGAACAGTATTCCATATGCGACTGGACTTGCGCCTTATAGATCTGAAGGCAGTGGGCCGGAGTGAAATACTGCCTCGATCTGTTCAGGACACTGAGCTTCTTCGAGGCCAATTTGACCTTATCCTCTAAGTGACCCCGAAACTGGACTTCGCTCGATATGTCGATGCCTAGGATTCCGATGCTGGCTGAGGCAGTTAGGGAGGTGCTCTTAAACTGAGGTAATACGACAAATGGTATCTTTTTTGCGGTGAACGCACATACCTGTGTCTTTTTTGGGTTAAACTGGACTAGATTTAGTCGGCCCCAATCTGTAACCTCCGCTAAGGAAGTTTCTATTTCAGACAAGTTTGTTTCGACTCTCGATGACGTTGTCCCGAGAAATGTTGGGGCGGCCGGTATAAAGGGCATCTCCTGTGCTGTCATCTGCATAGCAATATATGCTACTAGTTTGCAATATGTCATTGATATGCAGAACAAACAGTGTGGGTAATGATAGCACACAGCCTTGTGGGACACCAGCATTTACGAATTTCAAGTCGGAGCATGCACCGTCGACAACGACCTTAATTCTTCTGTCCGCAAGGAAGCTGATGACCCAATTACACAATTTCTCGGGAAGCCGTCGGCGGTACGTTTCCCCCGTGATCCAAAGTCGAGTTGGATGCAAAGAATTTGCCAACGAATTATCTCCCATCTGCAGGGGTGGAAAGGATTGATCAACTGAAGTTAACTAGTATAAGAAGGAAATAGTGACTGAAAATCCTCATTCAACTTTGAGACAGATAGCCGCCGAACTTTCTGTATCTCACGAGTCGATCCGTACTATTTTAACAAATCATTTGGGTATGAAACATCTTACTGCTCGGCTAGTCCCAAAAGACCTGAATTTTCTCCAAAAACTCATTTGCACGAGAGTCGCTGAGAACATGCTAGAACGTGACTCGTTCTAGCATGTTCTCAGCGATTCCGAACCAACAATTCATGAAACGCATTGTTACTTATAGTCTTACTTATATTTGTCCATCCAAAGGTTGCTTGTAAGAGATTGCTTTTTAGCGATAAGGCCGCTGTACATGGTCATTAACTTGGAATACTATTGTATGTATAATATCCTGAATTGGTGTACAATAAAGATTATTCTATTCTAAAATTTAATTCCTTTTTAAACTCAATACTATTTTGGTGTGAACTATTTACCTACAAAAACAACTACCGAGGTACTGTTAAAACTCCAATATTCCCATTACTATACGATATTCTACAATGTGTATGATACGAGATCCAAATATTATTTTCAAATAGTGCAACGATCCTAAAACTAAATACGAGGACCGCGAATGCGCAGGACCATATACGAGATATATTCATTATTTTAAGGTCTATAAAAAACACGAAATTGAACAATTTTCAGAAACATTTAAAGAAGGGAAAGGGATTTAAAGGGTAAAACTCGTACAAGATCTGAAGAGTCTCGTCGCGTTATTACGACAGGAACAATACGAGTACTTTTCGGAGTTGTAAAGTCATAAGTGTATAGTGACAGGTAGTACAGATTTGCTTTCTCAGCGAGGGTGTTAAGGATCCTTTCAAATACATACTTGAAATGCGAGTATCCAATAATGCGCACAGCGAAGTAAACTAGACGTTTGTGAACTCCAGATTGTTCTATACAATTCGCAAGAAACAAACTTCCAAGGAACATTATTATGGTATCCTGAAAAATAAAACCATTTAGTGAATGTAGTTCAACTATTGCAGTAAATTTTAGCATTTTGTGTTTATAATATATGTATATATATATAATACCAAACTGGTAACCAGTAAAATCTGGTAAAATAATAATATTTTCGGACGTTGACACACAGCGCCAACTAGTTTCAAACTAAGCAGAGCTTGTACAATGAAAGCTAGATTGACTGATAACATTCTTATATACTTCTTTTGTAAATATACATATTATACATAGAAAATACCACCATACAAATAAATATTTGAAGATCATACAAACATTTGGTTCGACCCGGGAATCGAACCTGAGACCTCAGCACAGCATCGCTTACGCTACCACTGCGCCATGGAGGCAGTTTATATATATATGACTGGCCTGTTGGTTTAGTGGTTAGTGACTTTGACTGCTACGTCAGAGGTCGTGTGTGTCAAATAATTGTGTGAAAAACTCGGTCATTTATTGTGTCTGTTTATTGTGTAATATGCATGTATTTAGAAATATATAAGTATGTTTAACAGCAATCTGGTTACCATAGTACAGGCTCTGCCTAGTTAAAGACCAGACGGCAGTGTGTGAGATGTTTGAAAAATATTATTATAAAACTACAAAATAAAAAAGTGTCGTAATACAAGCATAACATATTAAGATACAACAGTGAATATTGTATTTAAGATATACCATTATTCCTATTATAAATTGTAAAAAGAAAGATAAAATTACACTTACATTCATATAGCAACGGCAAACATTACGAGTGCTCATAACGCCAGATAAAGAAAATATTACCACAGGAAGGAAGCCAGTTACGGCAATAGGTATGCACTCAGTCATCCAAAAAACAGCCATTATCAACAATGTATAAGCAACCCAACAATAAGGCTGTAAAGGTAAAATAATTAAATAATTAAGGAACATCATCATCAACAGCCTTTAATAGTCCACTGCTGGACATAAGCCTCTCCTTACAAAGGAGGTTTTGGCCTACTATACCATGCTGGCCAGACGGGTTGGTATAGGGTTTGTGTCAAGTTTTCCCTCTCTTTGCAGTGCTGTTGTCCTGCGTAGTTTGCTCCCTTAGTCGGCTCTTACGACACCCACGCGATGAATAGGGGTGGTGACACTCTGTATTTTTAATCCGTCACCACACGGACTATCCGTCACCACACGGACTAAATTAAGGAACGTTCAAAAATAATCCTGTCGACCATTTTTATTTGCCTAACACATCAGCGTGGTCAAATTCTTTTCTTTCTTTTCAGAAAGACAAGTCCCACATAACGAATATAGCCTATGTGGCGGGGGACTTTACATAGATGAAACGGACACAAAGAACACCCAGACTCAGAATAACAATTTGTGTATCACACAAAGTGAAGTCCCACATGGGGATCGAAACGAAAAAACATTCAGCACAGTAAGTAACGGCGAGGTGACCGCTTAAACCACTACGCCATCCGTGCAGTCAATATTGATGACCGGTTCTCCAATACAAAGAAAAGTGAATACATTCGAATCTCAAAAGAACTTTGTGTTCTTTGTCCTTCTAGGCAAGACAAGAAAACACGACCCACTGACGAGTAAATGCTCATTGAATTCGGCCAACTTTCTATTGTTACTTAAAGTCTTAAAGGGAGGCAAACACGTCACCTGATCGTAAGAGACTACCGCCGCCCATAGACATCTGCAACTTAACCCCGCTCTACCCCTCACCCTCACCCCTGGACAGGGGCAGTAGGGTTTTGGGCTTCAAAAGCCAGCCCATTTACGTTGAAGCATGGCTCTCCTACGGCAGAAGTATCATCATCATCATCATCATCATCATCATCACCAGCCTATCGCAGTCCACTGCTGGATATAGGCTTCTCCCATTGCACGCCACTTAGATCGATTTTCGGCTTCTCGCATCCACCTGCCAGCCATCTTGCGCAGATCGTCACTCTGCCTGGCCTGTGGGCGTCCTACACTACGTTTGCCTAGAAGAAGTAGTAGTAAGTGCCTAGTGGCCAGAAGTATGGCTCCCACTATTGAGTTAAACAATTATAAATTGATTTAGTGCCTAATATCTAGTACTCTTAAATAGTTTTATTAATATTTACCTCTGCAGGAAGTGGAAGTATCACGAATAAAAAAATTAAAGGTGTCACTGTAGTCAGAACGCCGCGCCAATGCACCGAGATAAAACATTTCACTATTTCTGGGACGGTTATGTTGTCGTTTACAACTTTGACACGTCTATGTAAAAACCAAAATAATTATTGATAAAATGGTTGTGAATATATTGTTTTGTATTCGTCAACCTAATGGTGACCCGCGTGTCAAGTTGACTTGTGTCGACTTGTATCGCTTTATTATGCTGTGTGCTCTTGCACTGGTTAGCTAGTCAACTACACTGTATCAAGTGATAAAATCTTTGACCGACTTCGGGTTAATCAGTCATATCTGCGCCTATAACAAAAATAAATCCATAGCAAAGTTCGTTCTTGACGTCGCGGATGAGATCATCATCGTAGCTCAAGCGGCTTTATGTCATGACATTTTCTACACTTTAAACTAAAATAAATCATACTTACTTCTTAGCCTTAGCCATTTTTTATGAACACTACGAAGTTTTTACTGCTTAAAAATGCAGTTTTTATTTCTCTTACGAAAAACCAATATCGTTTTCTTCTAGTGAAATGACTGCAAAAGTCTGTCTAAATCAATAGTGACGGAATAACATAATATTTGAAAATGGAATTTCGCTAGCCCGCTAAGTAAGAATTGTCCAAAGAAGTATTGTTATAAAACTGTGAGACAAAAATAAAACATTTTTTTCTCAGGGTTGGAAAGTATTCGTGATCTAATGGAATATTGATACAATAAAATTTGATCGAGATTTGACTTCGACTACAGAAATAAACAATAGTTGAACGAAATTCGTTTTTCTTATTTGAGTTTCTAGTCTTAAAGTTCATTCTCATAGTCTTAAAGTTCATTCTCATGGATAAAAGTAATGTTTGTTCCACCTATCTTCAATCTCCATAAGCATAAACCTTGCGGACCAGCAGAAGTAGGACAAAGACCGGAGCGGGTTATACCCGGAGCGATCTATTGAATTATCAGTCAGTCAGTTTTTTTTTTTCCCTCAACTCGCTGTGTAATTTTAGTCACTTTTATTTTAACAAAGCACTTGAACAATAAAGAAAGCGCCTTTTTCTAAATATTATATCTCTATACCAGCTTTTGTTCGCGACTTCGTCCGCATGACCTGGGCACGCCGTGATCGCGGAGATAAGACCCGTTATGGAGGATTGGCTCAAGAGGTATCACGGAACCCTCTCATACCGGTTGACGCAGGTGATCACCGGGAAAGGATGCTGATAGAATGCCCGGCGTGGGTAGAGCAGAGGCGTTGCCTCGTGGCGGCCATCGGAGTGGGAATTCTCTCGCTCGGAACATGATTGCCGACATGGTACGGAGCGAGAGTTCGTTTAACTCCGCCGTCTCCTTCTGTAATTAACCTACCTAATAACACCTAATTCACTTATTTACGAAATATTAATGCTATTTTGGTCTAAAACTATTTTTTAAAGCACAGTAAATACGGAACAATCTTAACTTAAATTTTATTAGATGGTAGCGCCATCTAGATACCATCATCTTAAATTTAAAATTTATACAATAGTAATAAATTTTTATTTTGAAAAAAATCTAATATAAACGAACGATTCTGTTATATCTATATTTTTTGGAAAATATAATCATGTGCCATCAGAACAGTAATAATGCAGTTTTTTTTATAAAAGTTACTATAGTTTAAGAGTTAGCGCTACTGCTACACATTTATTTTATTATTACAACTCTTTAATCGGTATTATTGAAAAAATGCCAGGGATTATTATGCTTATGTCCAGCAGTGGACTATTAAAGGCTGTTGATAATGATGATGATGGGGATATTAAGAAAAAAAATTATGACACTTCCGTCTAAATACGCGCTACTGAACTTTTTAATATAAATCTACAGTCTTCCTAAATTTGTCTGCAGCTAAAACATTTGCTCATCTATTGATGACATATTTTCAATGAAATAAATGCAAAGTTTAGAAATATCATTTTTATATATTAGTTTAAAAGAAATTTAAAACTTTGTTTAAAACAAAAAGCGTAGCATTACTGGCGGGAGCGTGCCATTATTGGAGGAATGAGGCACGGTAGCCCGGCAACAGGCGGGTTGGCACGACAGCCGAGCCCAGTCTACGACTCGCCGGCAGTGTGCGCACACTTCTCATAGAGTTGGTTTCCGGCTGCACTTTGGGCGGGACGACACGACAAGCCGCCTAACGTGACCAAAACACTCGATTACAATAGCTATTTTGTGTTGAATAGTGATTATTACAAAGGAGAAGTAATCTGTAATGCGTGTTATAATTACTGTTAAACGTTTATCATAATCGTCGTCAAAGATGACCGAAATCATTAAATATTCATGATAAATATCTCGTCAGAAACACGGATCGTGCAACGTAGCACCGCTGTATCAACAGGTTAGTTTCATCATTTGATCTAACATTTAATTTGATTATAATTTTAATTACTGTATAATATTTCTTTTGTTTGTGACTACCTATGTACTCGTATTTAGTAATAAAATGAATTCTGTATTGCTACAATAGAAATGTGTTGTTTGTCGATATACGAAAATTATTCCAGATGTCTTGAACTTCTCGATAAAGCTTTGTTTTTTTTTCATTGTGTTTATTTTAAACAATAATCGCTATTTTTAGACCAAACTTGAATTACGTTTACCAAGACTTTTATGAATAGCATCGTGTAGATACTACACTACATTTTCAATTATCTGATTCGTTCAAATAAAAATTAATTACATTAGGCATTTTGGCTCTATCGACATATCGCTCTATATACATAATTATATATTATGGCCTGTGACCACGACCAACGCAACCTGGTCGAAACGTCAGGCAGTTCAAAGGTATGTTACCTACTTAATAACCACCGTAACGTTACGTTACGTTAATTCTCGTAATACATAATTATGTACTGTTATGCTGTAGATAAATAAGTTTTAAATGAAACCTTGCTAGCAATGAAAATATCTGCGGAAACTAACGGCACACATTACTAACGTAATTATTTAACTGTGCAGACTATTTACTAATAGTTTATGATAATGAAAGTAAAATAAAAAAGTAAAATTGATCTTTAAAAACAATGTATTTTATTGTATTAAAATGGTTTAAAATGATATAATAAATCTTTTAATTTCCAATTTAAAAAAATAAAATTTTTCCCAATTTGTTTTAAAAATGATTCTTTGATTTTTAAATTTTAAAAGGCGTTTTTCAGAAATCAATTTTCCAAAAAATTGTTTTTTTTTTTTTTTAAAAAATTCCCCCAAAATTTTTAAAACTGTATTTGTTTTTATTTTCGTTTTTTTAAAGGGGAATCATTTTTTATTTTCAAAAAAAAAGCTATTTTGCAACCGGCCTTTTTTGCTCTAAAATAATTTTTTTCTTGCAAACATGCCCCTTTTTTTTTAAAAAAAGGGTTTTTTTTTTCCCTTTTTATTTAAATTTTCCTCTAACAAATGACTTTTTGAAAATTAATTTTTTTTTGGGGCAAAAATATTCTGAAAATTTTTTTTTTTTTTTCTTTTGGGCAGCCTTTAAATTTTTTCCGAAGTTTTGAAATTATTTTAAATTTTTTTAAATTTAAAAAAATTTTTTAAAAAAAATTTTTTTTTTTAAAAAATTTTTTTAAAATTTACTTTAAAAAAAATTTTTTTTTTAAAAATTTTTTTTTTTTTTTTTTTTTGGGGGGGAAAAAAAAATTTTTTGTTTTTTTTAAAATTTTTTTTTTTCCCCTTTTTAAAAAAAAAAAAATTTCCCCCCTTTTTCCAAATACAAAAAGGGTCCAAAAAAAATTTTCCCCAAAAAAATTTTTTAAAAAAAAAAAATTACCCCAAAAAAAAAAAAAAATTTTTTTTTTTTTTTAAAAAAAAAAAGGGGGGAAAAAAAATTTTTTTTTTTTTTTGGGGGGGTTTTTATTTTTATAAAAAAAAAAAAAAAAAAAAAAAAAAAAAAAAAAAGGGGGGGGAAAAAAAAAAAATTTTTTTTTGGGAAAATATGAATTTAAAATTTTTCCTTTTATTTTTTCAACCCAAATTTCTTTTATCCAAAATATATGGCAACTTTATACATTAGATACTTGATGTTTGTCGTATGTTCTATGGAATAATCGGTTGTACGAGTGTTATACTTATATAATTTTCGAATACTGGTCAACCGATCAACATGAAAGCCTGCATACACGTTGATTGAGATACAAAGAAGGACATAATAATAATACTCTCATCACTGTCGCATCCAAAAAAAAAACATTGGGCTAGCTAGTGTAATTATACTGATTTAATACAATTAAAAAACAAAATCAGATAAGTGCGAGCCCGACTTCTTCATAAGTGAAATTGTACGGAGCCGGAGCCGGTTGCGTACAATTTCACTTATAAATTAAATAATATATTATAAGTATTACTGTGTTTTATACTTACGTACTTTAAGTAAAGGCTATTTCTTTTCCTTTTGAAGTACGAAACCCTAAAAAAAGTAGGATATTTTTTGTGTAATGGTGCTTCAATTGTTTATATTCAAACTTAAACTCAAATATCATTATTTTATAAATTTTAAAAATTATTTAAATTCGTCTCTTGTGTGGACTCTAAAGTCATAGATCAACCCACACAAAATAGCAACAATGTATGTTTTGTCAAATATTTAGCACACCAAATATATACTTCTATCTGCAACCGCCCATTTCCAAGGTGTTGAGCCTTATGAGTAGAAAGGGCAAACAAAATCATGGCCAATCTTCTTTAATCGACAGATAACAATGACATCATTAAATATACACAACAATGTTTTGGTGTACCAGTATGTAAGTTTTAAGGACTAAAAGGTAGAAAGGCAATGAAGAGAAATCTAAATGTAGAAAAAAGATATAGAATAGATATAGATGTAGAACAAAGAAAAAAAAAGAAAGTGAAGTAAAACATTAAAAAAATGGCAACATTTCCACTACGAAATAGCCGGTGCTAAATTAATCCCAAGCATTCTTGTCTTCTATGTAATCCACAATTGAGAAATAGGCTTTCTGACATAGTTTAAGTTATATTGTGGATCTAAATTTGTTTACACTAAAATTTTATATAGTATTTGGTATCTATACTAATATTATAAAGCTGAAGAGTTTGTTTGTTTGTTTGTTTGTTTGTTTGTTTGTTTGTTTGAACGCGCTAATCTCAGGAACTACTGGTCCGATTTGAAAAATTCTTTCAGTGTTAGATAGCCCATTTATCGAGGAAGGCTATAGGCTATATATCATCACGCTAAGACCAATAGGAGCGGAGCACCAATGAAGAATGTTTCAAAAACGGAGAAAATTTATTACTATTGAGAGACGCAGACGAAGTTGCGCGGGTCAGCTAGTTGTATTATAAAATTGGATACATTGACCTCGAAATGACTTGTTTATCTTTTGGAACCTAGAGGCAGGTACAACAAGTTTGGGGTGCGTGGTCCGGAACCTCCTTGTGGTGCACCCTGGGCAACGGAGACGGCAGCGCCTCTCTCCCTAGGTGGGGGAGGCGCTGCCGCCTGCGGCCAATTCCGGCCGAGGTGGGAACGGCCCGTCAAGGGCTGTTCGGAGGGCTGCTTTCCGCATGTCCCTCTGTTTGGCAGAGGGCATAGGGGAGAGCGGGCTGGGGGCGGACGGGTCCACTGCCGCTGGCTCTGTCCAGAGGTGGGGGACACTGGTCTGACGCAGACCACCGTCCGGCCATGTCGT